>OU426979.1:5361901-6656067 GCA_911387785.2 Aelia acuminata | reverse complement strand
CTTACTTATGTACTTATGTGTCGCCTTTTCACGTGTGTGGAAAACATCGAATCTAATTGTTCTAAAGTTCTATTTTAAATCCCATTGGGTCTGTTCATTACATCTACTGTTAACTATCTTCCATCAACATATTTTTCAAATCGATTTTTAGCGAAAATTAACTGTAGTCCAACCCCAAAACTATTTTACGCCTAAACATGAAATCTAATCTGCAGTGTTCCAGCTTAATAATTAAGTGAAAAATCTAACGTGAGACAAAACCGTATCACTTAAATAAAAGAGTTCTAGGGTTTTTGTTGATATAGTTGCTTCACTGTCTAGTTATTCGAGAATATTCCACGATCTTCCAGAATATTCTATTTCAAACTAAACATTGCTATATTATCCAAATACATTCAACATAAAATTCCCTATATTTTGTATATTTGATATATTTTGCTCTACATTATCCGAACAGAAGCCGGTTGCGGCAGACAGATGCCACCCGAGATACAATTTAGGGCCGAGAACATATGAAGGAGTTCCCACGGAGTTTTACCTGCAACCTCATTTTTTTTATATCTCTTCCCACCCCCGCTGGGTCCCCAAGGATTTGCCTGGGATGAAAAACTGATCAGCCAAAATATCTTCTTAAATATATAAATATTTGTTTTTACAAAATAAGAAATAATAAGAGCTCGTAAATAATGTTTGGAATCTATATAAATAAAGATGAAATTCTGTTTGTTTGTTTGTTTATTTGTTCTTTATAGAAATCCATACCGTTTGTTCTAAATTATCCAAATTTCGCTCAGCGGTACTTTGATACCAGGTGCGAACACCTATCCATATTAAAATTGTATAATTTCAGCCAATCTCTGGGTATTTTCTTTATTGTTATAAAATTCGTCATGATCTCGCTTTACAAGGTTTTTTTTACGAAATCAACCATTTGAGTCGAAAAAAAGGCGTAAAAAATCATTTTATAGATTTTGAAGAGGCCTACAAGGCCCGGTAAGACCGTTCCTTGGCAGGTGTCGAGTTCTGGGATTTTTAAACCAAATATTTTTTTTGTTTTTTACTTTAACTTACCTATATATATGAAATATATAGTAAGTGGAAGTATTGCGATCGTGAAAAATTTCGACTTTCGGTTTTCAACGGAAATACACGTTTTGGGGTCCCCTAAGTCCAATTAACCAAGTCCCGCAATATGGTCTGTGTGTGTGTCCGTGTGTGTGTAAAAAAAATTTAATCAAAATTGGTCAAAGGGAGGGGGTACTTTATTTAATAACTTTTTAAATTTTTTTCGATTTTCTCAAAAACAATTCTAACGATTTTGATTAAACTGAGTATTTCATCTATTTATATGCCCGAGATATGACTAAAAATTTCATGAAAATTGATCAACCGGAGGGGAGACTTTACTTAGTAAATTTTGTATCTTTTTTACGTGTTTTTTTTTATTTACTCAAAAACGGTTTTAACGATTTTGATCAAACTGGGTATTTGATCTATTTATATGCCCGAGATATGATTGTAAAAAATTCATCAAAATTGATCAACCGGAGGGGGGACTTTACTTAATAAATTTCGTATCATTTTTACGTGTTTTTTTTATTTACACAAAACCGGTTTTAACGATTTTGATCAAACTGGGTATTTGATGTATGTATACGCCAAAGATACGATAGCCAACATTAAATCAAAATTGGACAAACGGAGCGGGCACTTTATTTCTTAATTTTTTTCCAATTTTTACCTTTTTTTCGATGATCTCAAAAACGGCTTTAACGATTTTTATCAAATTCGCCATGTTTAATGAAAATTAGGTGTTCTTTAATATCAAGTAAGCTTTATCATTATTAAAATGTTCTGAGGGGGCTTTTTAGGGGGGCTAGGGCCTTTTTTTTTTTTTTTGTGTCCTATAAAGTACCTATGTTTTTGTTTATATGGAGAAATTAACTGTCTCTCGTTACGCCTAAAAATAAGAAATGGCTATATATGAGATATGATAAAAATAAAGAAAACATAAATAGGAGAAAAAAAGAAAAATATTCAGTCAACTCATAAAACTCGTTGAGCCCACGCATGCGGAGTACGCCTTTAATGACAGACCATTGTTCATAATTAAAGCCGTTCTGTTCATTTGAGAAGTGGCAATTAACAAAACGCATTAGTTCCTAATCTACGTAAGTTGGTAAGTGAAAGTTGTGTGTTGCGCGCACGCACTAGATTTTTTAACATTACAATACGTTTATTTGCATGTTTATTTAAAAGTATGGTGAATTTATTTTTTAAAAATGCCTCCTATGAAGCGACCTTCAATAGGAGTAGTGAGCTCAAAAGCTAAAAAACTAATAGGATTGAACAACAGAGGCTTAGGCAAGCCTATTTGCGAGAAGCTGAAACTGCAAGGCAATATTTCTGTTTGTTTGTTTGTTCTTTATAGAAATCCATACCGTTTATCCTAAATTCTCCAAATTTCGCTGAGTGGTTCTTTCATACCAGATGCGAACACCTGTCCATATTAAAATTGCATAACTTCAGCCGATCTTTAGCTGATATTCTTTATTGTTATAAAAATCGTAATGATCTCGCTTTACAATGGTTTTTCACGAAATCGACCGTTTCATTAGAAAAATGAAATTCCACGGGTGAAACTGGGACATACAGCTAGTAAAAAATAAAACGGTCCACAAAAATTAAGAACCCCCTCATTCAAATGAAGTGTGTAGTGAAAAAAAAAAGGATGTGACTTCATTTGTTCAGAATATAAATGTGCCTTTACACTGTACGTACTTCGACCATCCTGTCCCGAACACTGTTCGACAATAAGACACGAACGAATGTTCGCCTGAATGTTCGGAGATAGAGCTAGTTTCGCTTTTGTGTGAGTTAAGATAAGCTTCTAGACCTTCATTTAGCATTTTTCTGACGTTGCTTACATCTATAATAAGTTAGAACAAAAGTCAGAACAGTCGCTAGTTTCAAGTCAGCTGTCTTTGCAATGTAAATTATTGTATCAAAGTGCATAGGTGAGGTCAGACATCATTGTATAGCTAGGTTCGGTGGATTATCTTTTCGTGGGTAAGGTTCGCATAATGTAAAGTCACCTTAAGAACAAATAAATCTTAGAAATCAGGATAGTATTATGGGCACCCATTTATTTTTTTTAATATAAAAAGTTAAATAACACTTCAATAAATCTAAAAATTAACCCTCCAAAGGCACATTAATATTTTTTTTCATACATGCCACACTGGGGTCCTACAGACCCCAAAAGTTAATCCTTTATATAAATTATAGTTTTAAAATATTTTTAGAAGCTTTTATTTAGACAATTAATAAAAAATCTGGTGCGTGCGCGCAACACACAACTTTCACTTACCAACTTACTTAGATAAGAAATTAATGCGTTTTATTAATGCCACTTCTCAAAGTTACACATTTTCCAGATTCATTTCTTATTTTTGTTTTTATTTGCTCTATAAACCCCTCAGAACATTTTAATAATGATAACGCTTACCTGATATTAAATAACACTCAATTTTCATAAAACATGACGAATATGAAGAAAATCGTTAAAGCCGTTTTTGACATAATCTAAAAATTAGAAAAAAAGTTATGAAACAAAGTCCCCCCTCCGGTTGATCAATTTTGATGAAATGTTGGCTATCACATCTTTGGCATATACATACATCAAATACCCAGTTTGATCAAAATCGTGAAAGCCGTTTTTGAGTAAATAAAAAAAAACACTTGAAAATGATACAAAATTTATTAAGTAAAGTCCCCCCTCCGGTTGATCAATTTTGATGAATTTTTTACAGTCATATCTCGGGCATATAAATAGATCAAATACTCAGTTTAATCAAAATCGTTAGAGCCGTTTTTGAGAAAATCGAAAAAAACTTTAAAAGTTATTAAACAAAGTACCCCCTCCCTTTGAGCAATTTTGATGAAATTTTTGCTGTCACATCGCGGGCATATACATACACTAAATACCCAATCTCAGGTTCGCACGGTTTATAGTTTTTGAGCTAGTCTGTTCACACACACACACACACACACAGACCATTTCGCGGGACTTGGTTAATTGGACTCAGGGGACCCCAAAACGTGTATTTCCGTTGAAAACCGGAAGTCGAAATTTTTCACGATCGCAATACTTCCACTTACTATAATAAGTGTGTGGCTGTGGCATTCCCTACAAACTAGTTTTGTTTTCCTATCTTTTTGTCTAGAACAATAAGAGCATCTTCCTTTTTAAACTGTCCTAGGGCCTTTGGACCAGGGCCATTGACTCCTAATTCCTTAATTAATATTTTTATTGACCTTCTCGCTTTAGGCATAAGCCATTCTGAAAAAATTCACATTTATCAGAAAGTTAAGCAATAAATAAAAAATAAAACATAACCCACAAAAAGAAATAAAAACCACACAATAAAACATTTTGAAAGAAATATTTGTTACACTTACCTCACTTACAAAGCAAATTGTTATAAAAGTATAATAACAAAAAGAAGAACTTAGATGCCACACTGGGGTCTACAGTACCCCAACACAAGTTTTTAATTTTCTATAAAAACAACAGGATGAACTACAACTTTTCCAACATAGGCGCTAAGGCGGTAGGTGTACCAACTTCGAATACATAGAAGTCACAGCCACTAGAATAATTTTATCAATTAGATATTCGAACATAATATGTTCTTGGGGTCTGTCAGACCCCAGTGTGCCTTGTGAGGGTTAAGAGAAAACTATAATAACTGTTCTATTATTGTTTAATTAACATCACTTTATGCCACTAAGGCTAATCGGACGATGCTACAGTGGGAGTCATAAATTCGGCTATCCAGGTATAATTAGGATAGGGATCTTTAACGAGAACTTGACATTGTACAGGCTCGGGACTTCTTCTATTTTGCGTACTATCCGAGGGACGGCATAGCCAAGGATTTATTTACTCCCATTAATCGCCACCTCGGGACGCGAACTTAAGTAGTTTAGGCTGCTATGCTAAATAATACACCACAGGTGACCCCTCCAATAAATGTGCAATTTAAGAGGACACTATAATAAATGTTACTTCTGTTATTGTTTAATTAACTTCGCTTATGCCACTAAGGGTAATCGGACGATGCTACAGTGGGAGTCCAAAATTTTGCCTATCCAGGTATAATTAGGGTATGGTTCTTTAAGGATTAACTGACATCATATAGGCTCGGGACCTCTAATTTACGTCCAACGCGAGGGTCGGCATATGCAAGCATATTTTTACTCTTTTTACAAATGTTTAGGTCCATCGCGGGTTGCGAACCCGCGACCTTTAGTATTGTAGGCTGCTATGCTAGCCTTTACACCACAAGTGACCTCAAATCGTTTATTTTAGTAGAGTGAATTTCCTCAAATATGAGCCCTGATATAGATCTTAGGGCAAAGTAGTTTACGAGATGCATCCTCCAAGATCTTTCCTACTGCAGGATGCATTGATAGTTTGTTATAGATATATAGTACCGTACTAATATACTTCCTCTTTGCGGCGGAAGTTGAGGACTGTAAAGGAAGTAAGAGACTTTAATGCCCTTCCGATCTTCTACTTCTTATATCTAGGTCAGTATCAAGTAGGCATGGGTTGATAAAAGTGATACTGATACTGTTTTGGATCTGATACTTTTATTTAATGCTTTTGTATCAGATACTAACTTGAACGGTTTTTGATTTATGAGAATCAAGAGCATTCGAATTTTTTCAATGTCTTATATTTTTTCTTACATACTTACAATGTAAATTATTTTTTTCTTAAAAACATAATTCACCTTCCAAATAATTTTATTTCTAAGTATGAAATAACCTAATTTAAATAACTAACTATTTCTAATTAGAACTAAAATCAACGTAACAGCGCTCTTTACCGATAGGCATGTCAACCTTAAAATATAATCGGTATTGAATTAAGTTCAACTGCATAATATTGCAAACTTAATGAACCACTAATTATGTTAGATTAAATACATACCTTCAAATGCATTTACAAGAAAAATAAAGTCGATATTATAAATCTTGATTGAACTGATACTACTTTAATTCGTATTGGTATAATAAATATTGGTATCCAAGCACGAGTTGCGTCATTCTAGAAAATCGATTTAACAAACTAATCGACCTGTCAAAATGTATTTTTTATTCTATTAATGAACTATTTATGCATATATCGAGATAATAAATCGAGCTATTAGTTAGACCTTGCGCAAACGAGAAGTGAAACTGTCCAAGGATATTCTGTAATTACTGGCATTGAATGCTTGAAAGGAGCATTACATAAATTTATCGATTATTTATTATTCATAATTCAATCTTTTTTTTTTTTTTTTATTGTCTTTTGACATACGTATAATATTTACAACCCACTTACTTATAAGTATACTTGGTATTGGAAGCAACATTGTATCGTATAAGGTATTCGTAAACATGACGAAAATGCTGAAAGAATTATGAAAATAATAATTCACAATATCAGCACAAACATGAAAACACAAATAACAATTAAGGTTACAAAAAGTATCAACTTGTAACGACACAGTAACAGATAAGTAACCATATGATTCGAACTTCAGAGCAAGGCTAACCCTCTAGTCCATCGCTCCTTATATTTAGTCTGAATTAGTGCAGTCTATAAGGTTCCAGAAAAGCGTAGATTATTCTCGAACAGTCACGAACATATAAGAGTTTGTTCCAACAAGCCCAGAACTCTTTTAAATCATATGGTTTGTGTTACACGTTACAATACAATGATTCGAAAATCATATTTTTAAGAACTTCTTAAAAATATACTTCTAAAAAAAAAAGTCAGACAGTTTTTTTTTTTTTTTCTGACACTTATTCTTGATTCGCACCTGTCAGCAAGGTGCTGACAATCAGCAAATGAGATTGTCATAATACGAAATACAAATGACATGTGAGGCATGAGGAGGGAAAGCACCCAGCAGCACCCCCTTCCTGGCTTCAGTCAATTACCTCGGCTGTCTTTACACTCAACGAACTTTACCTTCGAACACCACCCTCGAACAACCTTCACGTCGACTGTTCGAGTGTTCCGGGTACTTCATCTGCTCGCCTGGGTTCGGGGGCAGCGCTAGTGTCACTTTTGATTTGGGCTTTTTTCTTAACTGACAGGAGTTGTTTGTGATACTACTGTAATTTGTGAAACGTTGTAATTCGTCTCCTATTTTTTTATTTTTCAGATAGTATAAAATATATTGATAAAGGAGATAATTTTTCTTTATCATAAGCTTGCGTTGGGTGCGTCAGCCATATTGGTTCGCTTAACGTCACGTGAAGTATAAATGGAAGTTCGCTTCACGTCGGTACGGCAAGGTTCGAAGGTGAGGTTCGTAGAGTATAAAGGCACCTTAATAAAGCAGGTCTCTCATCCAGCGCCTTTTTAGTCTTCTCGTACCCATGCGTATGTCAACCATATTCCTGATTGAACTGTTAGGATGACCGTTCAAGTTTAGAAAACATCGTTTACAAAGCGTCGCGATTATTGGCAGATGGAGGTATGTATGTAAAGTTTTGTTAGTCACGTACCAGGGCGCCTTTGTAATAAGTCGTTACAATTTTGATTGAAACGTTTGAAGTTTTTGTAAGTGAGTATTTTTAGCTATGCCGAATATCTGAAAGAAATATGTCCATATGGGCTTGAGTAAATATGAGTAGATATCTAGTTTCTGTTTCAGTTTTAGTTTTGTAGATTTAGAAAATAGTGGATAGAGAAGTCTTTTGGTAAGTGTTCTTTTTTTCATGTCATACTTCACAAAGATTTAATAAATTATTTATTTCAGTTTCCTAGTATACATAATCTGAGTACAAATAGTGATTTAAACTTCTTAAATTTTGATTCATTTATGAGAGGAATAAGGAAGTTTATTATTAGTGATCGTAAATAACAGTAATTATAAGGCTGAGCTGAGTCGAGAACTCGATGTGTGGGCGTACAGCTCGCCCTGGAATCGACTCTATAATCGATTGTTAAAACGCAATTAAATGCTCTCTCATTCCTTCATACATCACATCTTGTAGGTTGCCTTCATTAAAACTTCATATTGTACCGAGTATTATAATTGTAATTTATATATACCTGGGTATTGTATACAGCACAATAAAATCCTACCTGATAAAGAAACCTACCTATTTAAAATCATTATTAGTGTCAGTTCTATGTATTATAAATTATATGTACTATGTATTATAATAATATATATAATTTATATTATATTATGTATATATATTTATATTATATTATATATATCTTATATATGTATATGAGGTACCCGATCCGAAGAAAGATTTAATTTCCTTAACCCCTGGGCCCATATCAATCTCTTTCTCCTCCATCAAGTACCACAAAGATCGATCTTAGATATCTGCAGCACACGAAAGACAAAGAGATAGGACAAAGATGAGGATATACTGGGAGGAGCTTTGTCTTAGTGAAGAGGTTCCGGAAATACTGGTACCGGTACCGGCGCTCCCACACAAGAGGTGGGCTGAGAACCTTAATCTTCCGCCTCATCTTCGATCCTGAGTGCTGATAGGAACTGGATATTTGGGAAGAACCATTAGAACAGAACGTTTGGTTATAAATTAACAATAGGTTCTCAGAGTGGCGGGATGGCCGAGTGGGCAATGCGTTAGAAAATACGCGTTGCCACGGACAACGGGCCAGATGCTTGAGAACTAGAAGATATCAAGTTCAAAACCCGGATCTAGGGGACATTAATCGGCAATAATCTCCCACCCTCTCCCCTGGCCTGGGAAACCCCGTATAGCCTAAACGGCGAGGAAGGGGAAGACAAAAAAAAAAAAAAGTAGGTTCTTAAATAATATTTGGAAAAAAAAATTTGACATATTCAGCCACATAAGATTTGTGGATATCTTTCATGCAAGATCGTAGTTGAACATGGAAGGTATGTTTTTCTAAATTAATTATTATTATTTTTTTAAATTAAGAATAAATGCCTAACCAAGATCACTGTACTCTTACAATGCGAAGCTTTTACACAGATATGACACGAGAAATATAGTCCCTTGGAGTAAATGTGGAAATGGTGTGCGGTCGCAGAGCCGTTTTGTACAATTGTACTTGCGGTCCCATGGACCGCATTGGGGCTGATTGGGTTAAATAAAAATTTTTATTATTAGGTTTTTACATGAAAAAAGAGTGTGCATGTAGTGTTCCCACTTAATCGTGGCATTTGCACCTTAATATATTTCAATAAAATACCTATTTTGGAATCGGATAAAATCAGATATTTAGGACTTCATCTGGACAAGAGACTTAACTTGGCAAACTTAATTGGACTTGAACGAAAAGAATTAAATAGACGCTGTAGACTTGTATCTGGGTTACTTGATAGACGATAAAAATTATCTCTGGAATTAACTTTGTATAAAGTTCTTTTAAAACCTATATGGAGTAAGGATGTAGAACAAGGGGGTTCTGGTAAGAAATCCAACGTTAAAAAAATTGAGTCCTTTGAGTTGAAAGTGTTGAACAGTATTCTATTCGGTTGAAAGAAAAATAGTAGACGCGCCATTTTATGCTATAAGTTAATTGTTACTCCAACACTGAATCGCTGTTGAATCAGCCCCAAAAAATTCTAATTTCAAAGCAATTTGCAGATTGCAAATTTTATTTTATTTTGGCATAGGCAAGGAATTTTAACTCGTTCAAAAAAATGCCGGGCCACCTGGCGGGTTAAGATCACGCGGCCTTGTGTCTTGTAGTTTGCTATGCTAACCTCTACACCAAAGGCGATCTCTTTTAGAACTGATAACCTGGTCTGTTGGCATTGTTAAATTTTTCGAACCAAACATTCGCTTCGCTTTTTGGTCCCCACGGATGCACCAAATATATCTATTTACACGGATAAGCTATTGTATGATTATTAACAGGTAATGATTATTATTATCCTTAACTGGTTAAAACAAATACAAAATTTTCATCCGAAGATGATCAAAAAAACTTAACCATTTAAACAGGATATTTGGTCAATTTTACGCTCCCCTGGCGGTCAAAAATCTAAGCTACATTTGGTTCTAAATATTTTAACCTTTTGGCCTTTACACATTGAAAAAGCAACAATATTTACGACGAGCGCTTGAATGAAATCCTCCCACACAAATCTTTGATCTCATCCTCCGAATTCATTAACCTTTTTAGTTATTCCCTGTAGAACAAGACAATTTAAATTCACATAATCATAAAAGCGGATAATAACATTACATATTAAAGGTTACAGGTCCCGCTTTTTAAGATGCCTTTATACTGTGCCAACCTCAGCCTTAAACAGCTTGCTTAATGAAAATAATTAGTTTCACCTTTTCTTTCAAAATAAAATAATGATTTTACATATCTGCAATCAATTAGAAAACCGACTGGATACCTTACAAAATCAATATTCTCATAAGGGTTATTGATTAACACATTACATTTAATCAATATATGACATATACTTACGTAAATTTAATGCAATATGAGTGAACATTTTTTAGTAGTACAGTGAGCGAATAAAAACAGACAGAAAACTAAAAAGAAGAGCTGAATTGACTGATTAAAAATCGAAAATAAGAAGTTTGAAGTGTTCTCATTGTATGTAATTATGAAAAATGGTTTTTTACTATGTATGATGAGCATTCCAGTTGATAAAATGTCTAATTCCAATTACAGCATTTTTTCAATAAGATTTTATCACCCCTCATAGTTCAGGATAAAAAGAAATATGATGAAAAAATTGTGGTTTTCACTTTGTAATAGTAGGTGCAGAGTCCGGCCAAATTACGGGGTGGGGGATATCTTGAGGGAGGTTGAACTGGAAGAAAGGTCTTAAAAAAAAGTTTCCATGAATCTTCGGTAGTTGCTAAACTTCTGGATCTAATAGGACCATCACAGTAGTCGGCGCTTACGGTGTACTCGAAATATATATTTTTTTAAGCTAAAATCTAATAACTTATTATCTGCTGACTGCTTGGAATGGGCTTATAGGATTCAGAAGCACAGAAACCATCAAAAACGATGCATGACTCGACAAAGTTGCAGCAAAATTAATTGTTCACCCACCATTTTCAACCCCCTTTCAAGTATATAGGGTTCCTTATTTGGGCGGACTCTGCTGATCTCGAATCTTAATATTGATACCGTGTTAAAAGTTTCAAGAAAGTGCTAATTCGTTACCACTGAGTTCTTTTTATTTTTAGTTTGTGTTGTTTGACTTATATTTTAAAAGAATACCAGTTAAGCTGACAGTGCACTCTCTAACCAACGGACTGATAACGTATTGTACCTAGTACAGATAAAGCAGTTCTGTGGTTAAAGACTTTATTTCTCTTTATTGCTATTAAGATTTTACATCTTGGAGCAAGGAGTTCTCCAGGCATAAATTGTAAATACATAAAAATAAAAAATAAAATAAACACGGCATCTTGTGTAAACGACGCATAGTGGGAAAATTTTGCCATTTAGCAATAAAATAGTTTGGTGGATAGGATAAATAGCAATAAAATGGTTAGACATAGGGAATGAAATGAGTCAGGATTATTATCCATAGAGCTTTCTGCTTATATACTTGTCTTTTTCAGGCACTTGCTCCATTTGAAAGATTTTAAAATAATTATTGTCTAAATAAGAAAAAATCTAAAACAATAAATTAAAAATACCTTATTTTTTTAGGAATTTTAACGGAAATAATATTGTTCTATAATTCGATTAGTATGTTTTATGATTTAGTCTAATTCGAGCCCGAATATATATTGATAGTTCAAATATAGGGATTTAAATCTTAAAATCGATATATCGCCGATCGATCAAATTCTATTATGGTATTTTAGCACCCTTTACCCTCTACCAGCATGAAAAAAATCAGAACCAACTATTGCCAATAATAGAAGTTTTATAAATTTAAATACTTTGTTTTCATAAAATACTCAGTTAACGTGGATGAAATCAAAACGCATTTTTATCCAATAATTTTACAGCCATTCTTCTTATTTATAAAATATTTTTGGTGCAATAATATAAAAAGTAAGGCTCAATAAAAAAAAAAATGATACCAGAGAGATGAGCATAGATGTTTCTTAAAATAAATTTAATTTTTTTCCTATCGAGCTCAACTTTTCATATTAATTAAGGAGCAAGCGCCTGAAAAAGACATGTATATAAGCAGAAAGCTCTATAGATAATAATCCTGACTCATTTCATTCCCTATGTCTAACCCTGTACCGAATAAAGTATTTTATTTAAATTTAAGTGAAAAGAAGATGCATATAAAAATTAATTTGAAATACTTTGAGCGATTTTATTTTTATTTTTTTTTGTTCTCACTGAGAAAGGGAATCCCATGCTCTTTAATGAAAAAAGAATTATTCGATTATCATCAAGTCAGGAGTTATAGATTTATGGTCGATAAATGACAAAATTTTCCCACTATGCGAATTTTACCTGATTCTCTGTTTAAACGGGGAATTGTACACCCAGTCATTAATAATTTTAATATATGTTTAATAGTCTTTAATTTTTTTTATGGTTGTTATTGATGATTTGTCATTATTACTTTTGAAAATGCTTTTAAACAATTAGCTAAACGTCAACTAATATTTAAGATTACATTTTGACTGAATAAAAGTCGACAAAAAGAATTTTTGGAAACCGCTTTTCACCTTTATTCAGAACCATTTAGTATTGTAGCCTTCTTCCCTTTTTCAAGATTAAAATTGATGTTTAGGTGTAAATAGTTGTTCTTGGTACGCCAGTACGCTAAGGTTCGGGGGATTACTGGTTCGAAGTTGAAGTTCGCACTGTGTAAAGGCACCTTTACAATGTCGTCTCTCTCTCTTCTCTCTATTGTGTATGACACATTTTTACACGTGTTTCTAAGCCCGCTATGTCTTGTCCCGAGTGCTGGCGGACTTCTTACAACTTGGCATTATTCGCCACACGTGAAACCACCCTCCCTTAGGCTAGGGGGACAAGAAATAAATATAAAATAATTTTTCATCATTCTGCATCAAAAACATGTGTTTTCAATACTCGGTTTGAGTCCGTAAAGTAGTACATTTCGGGCCTAGGCCTGAAAAATCTTTTTCATTACACTGCAAGGAAAGTAACTACTTTCGATGCATGCAAACAGTACAGAAAACAGCTGTTTCCCGTTTACTTCTAAAAGTGCACCGAAAATTTGCACGCGCACGGAAAATTTATAAGTGCACCGAAAATTTTCGGTGTACTTGTTATTTCGTTTCCCGGCCACCAGTAGCGCTTGCTGATTGTATTAAGAACAGATGTTTAATGAAAAATTGAAATCAAGAAAACTAAAAATCCACCGATCACAATTAGTTTTTGTGTCATAAATATTTTCAAAAGTTGTCAGTTTACTTAGTGCTTTGAAGAAATGGCATTGCCCGATGAATTAATGAAGAAAGCAGCTGAAGTGGCAGATGGTTTACTTCCAAACAAGTCTCGCGTAAGATACCTAGAGGAGTACGAAAAGTTTTGTCTTTGGTGTCAAAATCAAGCTGCCAGTTTGCAGTGTAATAGAGACCGACCGAAGTTTCGGTTTCGGTTTCGGTTTCGGCCAGTTTCGGCCAAAAAAACGAGTTTCGGCCACGTTTTCGGTTTCGGCCAAAAATCGGCCGAATCTTCGGCCAGGCCGAAACTAGCTCCTCGGGGGTCCTAGGTTTATAAATTATGTAGATGTGAGTGGATGTAAGCTTGCCTTGGTTTAATAAAGCCGCGTTTACACCGGAGTTTCAAACAAAAAGTTGCAAACTTTTGTTGCAAACAGCAGTTGCAAACAGTAGTTTCAAATAAAAGTTTGCAACTTTTATTTCATGGTTTTATTTCCATGTTTCATGAAAATGTTTGAAACACTTTCCACCTTGATTATGACTCGCCTATGTTCTGGTTCCTGGGATCAGTCCTTCCCAGGATGTCAAGGGTCGAGGATGTCATTTTAGCCGCGAGGATGTCATTTTTCCCATCGTCGGCCCCCGATCCTGACTTATTCCTCTTTTTCGCTTCTCTATTAAATTGAATAATGAGGTTCCTCATTTTATTTTGTGCCTCTGCCTTGCTTAAATTCATTTCACGTGAAATGTCATTCCATGCGTAGTTTTTCCTGATTTTGTTTTTGTATTCGGGAATAGTCGAGACAGGGTGGTGCGAGTGATAATGTGAGTGAGAGTGGAGGGGATGGCGGGAAAATGTTTCTGTTTCGTGTTTCAACGGCACATAGTGACCGAAACCAGTGTTGCAAACAAAAGTTTGCAACTCCCTTTGATCTTTACCGACTTCAGGTGGAAACAAAAATTTCTGTTGCAAACACTGAAAAACTGTTTGCAACAGTGAAATGTTTCATCTAAAATTGTGCGTTTTTAGAGATGTTTGCAACTTTTGTTTGCAACTCGTGTTTCAAACTCCGGTGTAAACGCGGCTTAAGAGTTGACTATGTTTTCTAGAAGCGGTTTTTCTCCCACATCAAAGAGGGCCTTCCTACATTACCGTCGAATCTATTTATTGTCTATCTTTTGGAACTTTCTTTTTTTATCTGGAATTATCGCCAGATCTGGGCGGGGGGGAGTCACTAAGGGGGGTATTATTTATTTATATCTCAGGATATTTAATTGAATTTATTAGTTTCTACTTAATTTAAATTAATATCAGAGGTAAGCATTGGGACAAAGAGACGATTGCGGAACAATGTCGGGTATTGTTTAATATTGACTTGTTTTGTGTGAGCTCGGTAGAACATCTATTCCAGGAATTTCGTTTTGGCTTTTGTTATCAAAATATGACCCACAGATAAATTGTTATAGGTAATAAATTGTACATTTTCACTTGACAGTGGACATTAATTCGGGTTAATAATTATAAAATCATAATATTAAGGAGTTAAATAAAAATTGAAAGTTTTTAACTTCTAGTTGTTTAGGATTTTTATTTTTTCTTAAACCCAGCCACGGTATTAACATTAAAAAATATTTCCACACGTAAAATTAAAGGGCGGTACAGGTTTCCCACCTACCTCATTAGAGGGCTCAATTATAGTAGAAATTACTCCTACTCAATGATAACTATTTGTTTCCACGGTCAGTCAATGGGAAGGAGAATCAAATCGTGGGCGAACCCAGCCGGTTGTAAAGGGGTTGCTGCACTCCCACAGCCCTTCCCCTGGATCTGCCTGTCAGCTTTTTTACCTTCATGTTCCTTTCCCACAGCTAAAATTCTACTTGTTCTGCATATTATTTGTTCTTTATCTCCCTTCCTTACTTTTAGTTACATAAGTTAATTTCTATCCTTGTATGAAACAAAATTTACCAAACGGGGTAGGCTGCCCCAGGAGGGTCTCTCGGCCCTCTTGAAGAAAGAATTAAATAGACTTTTTATATTATAGGTTTTGATGTTTTTAATTCCTATTTTGTCTCAGAATTAGAAGCAGATAATTGATCCAAATAAAAAAATAAAATAAGGTACTATAGAGGGAGAATGTTTTCCTTTTCTAATAAAGCCATATCAGACTGCTTCACAAAAAACCTTTCTGAAATGAAGGAATGGTTAATATTTCATCCATGTAACGAACTTTATCAAAATTGGTAACTTTGTTTTGACCAAAATTGCTATAATATAATGTTTTACCAAAATGTGTAAAATTTACCTCCCCAATTACAATAAAATTATACCTAATTTCTGAGTGGTATTGTTTTCATACACAGAAACGTTGCGCGGTCTTTATCGTTTATATAAAGACACCGAAAAATGTATTTCTTCAGAATAGTCGAACAGGATATTTTTTACGATTGCAATGCTTCTTCTAATATATAGTTCATAAAAATGTGAGTGAAAGTAAAAAAGTCGCTCATGTGAATAAATAAACCAACAATGAAAGCGGTTCCCCAACTTATTGGAGGGTGTGACGTAGGTTTGAACCCCCTAAACACATGTAAGTTCACCACACATCACAAAAGTCATGGATCTCCCTAAAGTAAAACGCTGATTATCCGGAGGTAATCTAGTCCTCCGTTCGGGCTCCGGGTAGGGATGCGACATCGATGTCGATGTTTCTGAAACATCGATGTTACATAGCCGATGTTTTCCGACCATCGATGTTTGAGGGCCGATGTTAACATCAATGTTTTTAGTAGTTAACATTTTTTTTTCTTTTATTTTTTTTTTATTCTTTTTTTTTATTTAGCAATTTTACAACATTTACAATTTTACAACAAAGATTTGTTAACATCGATGTTAAGTGCATATATGTTGATGTTTTTTGTCCAAAACATCTATGTTACAAAATTTTCATTTTTTTCAAAAACATGGATGTTAAAAACTACTTTTTATTGTTAAAACATCGATGTTTTTAACATCGAAGTTAAGAGCATATAACTTGATGTTTTTTGTCCGAATCATCGATGCTAAAACATATTTGTTTTTGTCTAAAACATCGATGTTAAATAAAACTTTTTATTTTTTATTTTCAACGTTTTTTATGTAGGATTTTTCAAATTTTAGTAGAAGAGAAAAAAAAGTTTAATTTATTTTAAAGGAAGTATTTTTAAAATTTAAACTAAGCAGTTTTTTTTTTTTTATTTTAGAATTTTATTACCCATTTTATATTATTTAGAATTCATACATTGTTCTTTCAAGTCTTAAAAAAGTAAAACTAGCTCTAACTCATGGGAAGTTCGGCATCCATTACTTTGGATACTACTCTTGCGCGCTTCCTCATTGCTCCACCAGCAGTGACATCTCCAGCATGTTTTTCATCAGAAAAACTTCTTTTAGACTCAAAAGGTGAAATGCAATTGTATCATGGTTAAACCACTAAAAAGCTAACTAAATTCCGCAGTTTTTAGGAAATTTGACAGCTTCTCGGGTGCTCCAGTGGGGAGTGAGGAATTTTCAAAAACTATTAACAGTTTAACTTTTAATAAATGTTTTGTGTTTAGCGCGTTAAATGTCCCACTGAAAGTGGATTTAAAATAAACAAACCTAACTCATCGTTTAGAAAATTCAATGCTGATTAAGAAAATATCATTGTTTTTGATTCTAAGCTAAACCGAAGTAGAGAAAACTACCATTTTTAAGAAAATAGTAAGATTTCAAAAATAAAAACAAAAAAAAATTCTTTCTCCTCAACAGATTGAGATAGGAAAACTCGTTTCTGCGCCATTCTACCCCGTTTAGCATGCAGTATTACCCAATTTTTTTTGCAATAGGTCGGGGACACCTAGTATGTATAAATATTTTATGTAATATAATCTATTTTTGTTTGTTTCTTCTGCTTTTGTTTCTTCTTTTTATTTGTAATTCCTTTCGCACACCTAACCAAATATAATAATATAGTAAATACATTTTCATATAAATAGGTAAGTTTCGGTTTCGGCCCGAAACCAGACCTGGGGCCGAAATTCGGTTTCGGTTTCGGTTTCGGCCAAAAATTGAGTTTCGGTCGGTCACTACAGTGTAATGAAAAATATCGTTCATAACACGTACCAAAAGTGCTTTTCCCGAGTTTACTCAAACTATTCCCGTACTCGGCTTCGTCTCGTACGTGAAACTCGAATTCCCGTGTTCGGCTACGCCTCACACGTGAAATTCCGTAGCGCTCGGGAAAAGGCCACTTTCGGTACTAGTAATGAAATATACTATTTGGTGCGCTAACCTTACCTGATACTAATATATATTAATAAACATGTGTTTGAAGGAGGTTACATGTAGCTATACTGTGCTTCATTCTAATATAAGTAGTATGTTTGGAGTGCAAAATAACATGGATATATCAGAAGAAGCTAAAGAAGGTTTTAATAAAAGAAAAATTAGAATTGTACAATAAATATTAATGTAAATATATAATTACTTTTTTCCAATTATAGGTTGATAAACAGATGTTTTTTTTTTGGTTTTTACTTTCACTTACCTATATATGAAATATACAGTAAGGAAAGTATTGCGATCGTGAAAAATTTCGACTTCCGGTTTTCAACGGAAATTCTCGTTTTGAGGTCCCCTGAGTCCAAATAACCAAGTCCCGAATAAACCAAATAAACAATAAACCAAATAAACCAAGTCCCGCGAGTGTGTGTGTGTGTGTGTGTGTGTGTGTGTGTGTGTGTGTGTGTGTGTGTGTGTGTGTGTGAAGAGACTAGCTTAACAACTATAAATCGTATGAACCTCAAATTGGGTATTTGGTGTATGAATATTCATTAAAATTTGCCAAACGGAGGGGGTACTTTGTTTAAAGAATTTTGTCTAATTTTTACGTTTTTTCGATTTCCTCATAAATGGCTCTTACGATTTTGATTAAACTTGATATTTGATGTGCGTATGTGCCCGCGATATGACTGTAAAAATTTCATCAAAATTGATTAACCGGAGGGGGTACTTTATTTAATAACTTTTTAAGTTTTTTTCGATTTTCTCAAAAACGGCTCTAACGATTTTGATTAAACTGAGTATTTGATCTATTTATATGCCCGCGATATGACTGTAAAAATTTCATCAAAATTGATTAACCGGAGGGGGGACTTTACTTAATAAATTTTGTATCATTTTAACGTGTTTTTTTTATTTACTCAAAAATGGCTTTAACGATTTTGATCAAACTGGGTATTTGATGTATGTATATGCCCGAGATATGACTGTTAAAATTTCATCAAAATTGATTAACCGGAGGGGGGACTTTACTTAATAAATTTTGTATCATTTTCACGTGTTTTTTTATTTACTCAAAAACGGCCTTAACGATTAACAAAAATAAGATATGAATGTAGAAAAATGTGTTACTTTGGAAAATGATGTTTAGCAAAACACGTCAATTTCTAATCTAAGTAAGTTAGTAAGGTAAAGTTGTGTGTTGCGCGCACGCACCAGATTTACGTTAGCGTACGTTATAATACTTCTCTCTTTCGTCTGACGTATCATTGTAATTACTTTTGTGACCACGCCCTCAACTATTTTCTTCATTACTTCTTTTTATTTAATTTTTCTTTCATTCATTATTTCTTTAATTCAATGCGTTCATGCATCGTTTCAAAGTGTTAAATATTCTTTGTCACGAATTAACTTATTTAGATTGGATTAGCATTCTTCACGGAGTCCTAACGTTATTTATATAAGCCCGATTTAATAGTCTTTAATAGTATAGTATTAGATTTAATAATATTTAATAGTAATAGTTTAATAATTAATAGCCGAGTTGTGTGTTGCGCGCACGCACCAGATTTTATTTTTTTTTAAAAGGTTTTCAATTTAATTTCTTATATTGTATTTATTTAATATATTTAATTTCTTATCTGTAAGCTATTAATGAAATATAAATGTGTTTTAATGTACTTAAGTATGAGCAGTATGATGAAAAGTATTATTCATAACACGTACCAAAAGGCTACGCCTCGCTCGTTAAACTCGACCGCGTACCGAAAACAACCACTTTCGGTGCTAATAGTGAAAATAACTATATTTCCCGCTCACGAAGCTGTTCTTTTATAAAATGAAATTATTTATACCGGATTTAGGTCTCGTTTATTTTATAAGAATCTTGCTGATGAGGAAGAGCTCCCCTAAAACAAGATCAACATCCCGCAGTAAATTGGGCTACAAACTAAACAACTGAACAGCAGACAATGGCAGCCCACTAAGCAGAATTGTTGATTCCTCTGACGTTAGCACCTGATAGAGAAGAGATTGTGTTTGTAGTTCGCATCAGCTAGTTACGATACATATACCCTTTGTATTCAATCTATAAATATGAACCATTTAATATAAACATTTCTTTAAAACTTTATTTGTTAGTTGTTTGTTTAAGGTCACTTTATGCCACTATGGCTAATCGGACGTTATATAGTGGGAGTTCTAAATATTCTCTATCCAGGTATAATTAGGTTAGGGGTCTTAACCGAGTGCCTGACATCGTACAGGCTCGGGAACTCCATTTTACGTCCTATCCGAGGGACGGCATAGGCAAGGATTTTTTACTCCCATTAACCGCCACCTCCGGACGCGAACTTAGTTTTGTAGCTTGCCATTTTAACCACTACACCACACCAGACCCCCTCTTTGATTTAGTTGTTTAGCCATAATTTCGGAGCAGCGGTTCCACAACTGTGCGCTCTGAAAATGTTCCTTTACAATATATATTAATCTGATTATTATTACTTTATTAAGTGTATAAGTGTGTAGAGAACTACAAGTCAACCCTTCCCTTGAATTATTTTAACATCCATACAATACATCATTTATGAATTCGAAGATGGATTAAATTCATTTTTACTTTTACTTACCTATATATGAAATAAATAGGGTAAACTATACAGTTATTGACTCCCTTAAGAGTGTATTTTTGTGGTGAAATTAAAAAAATACTATTTATGAAGGAATCTAATTGAAACTTCCAATTGCTCCTCTTTATCTATCCTTATAAATACTCAAGAGGTTTTTTTGGGTCAAAAGTTCAATAGTTTTACCATATGGCAATATTTATTGTTAAAGGTGCAAAAACTAGGTACTGAGTGTCAATACTATGGTTTACCCTAGTAAGGGAAAGTATTGCAATCGTGAAAAAATCGTGAAACCCTTGGGGTCCCCTGAGTCCTAAGAACAAAGTCCCGCGAAGTGATCTATGTGTGTGTGAGTGTGTGTGTTTGTAAAAAGACTAGCTCAAAAGCTAAAAACCGTACGAACCTGAAATTGGGTAATATATGTATACGCCCACAATGAAACAGCAAAAATGTTAACAAAATTGGTAAAACGGAGGGGGTAGTTTATTTAATAACGTTTTAGGTTTTTTTCGATTTCTCAAAAACGGCGTGTTTGAATATCCGTCCGAGATATAACTGCTTAAATTTAATCAAAATTGATCAACTGGAGGAGGTACTTTATTTCTGAACTTTTTCTCATATTTTTCGTTTTTTTTTCGATTTTCACAAAATTAGCTTTAACGATTTTGATTAAATTCGAAAAAAAAAAAACGTCATGCATAATGAGAATCAAGTATTGTTTATTATCAGGTAAGCTTTATCATTATTAAAATGTTCTGAGGGGGAAAACCTAAATGGGGAAGGATTCTATTTTGTTTTTCTACAAAGAACCTTTGCTTTTGTTATTTTGGAGAAATTATCTGTCTCTCGTTTGGCATAAATATAAGAAATGGCTAAATATAAAATATGAAAAAAATAAAGTAAACATATACAGGAGAAAAAAAAAAAAAAATTATTCCGTCAACTCATAAAACAGGTTGAGCTCACGCATGCGCAGTACACCGTCAATATTCATTTAATGTAAATGCCTGTACGCCTGTACGATTTCAGGTACTCGTTAAAAATCGCTATCCTAATTATACCTGGATAGGCAAAATTTAGGACTCCCACTGTAGCATCGTCCGATTAGCCTTAGTAGAATAAAGGGACGTTAAAGAAACAAACAAACAAATTATAAATAAATTAAAAATAAAATTATAGTTTTTATGTTGTTAAATAAATAAAATGTTGTGATTTATTTATTTTACAAAAATAAAGGTGAGTCTAAACTTGTGACTGGTACTGTACATATCTGTTTAAATATTTAACATTTTCTTTTATATATACATCTAGACCCGTTTAAATAAATAAAAAAAACAGGTTATTGTAACATAAGGTTATTTTAAAAGACATGAGCGAATCTTATTCTTGCACCTGAGTCACCTGCTTACCTACCTGGTGCAGCTGTGAACTTTTTACCTTTTGCTATCCGTCGAGGAAAAAAAATTCACTCAAAGAATCTTTTCCTCCATTCTCAGGCCTCTCACCTTACACTGGGTGACAAACAAGGTTGCAATAATAGATGAAGATACTTCTCTCGGGTAATATAACACATCTATTATGTAGAAAATGAAATTTCTTAAAAATATAAAAAGAAAAAAATGGTGAATTTACCTTTGAAACTTATTGATTTATTTAATTACTTACTTATAAACGAAATATATATTAAGGGAAAGTATCGCGATCGTGAAAAATTTCGACTTCCGGTTTTCAATAAAAATACACGTTTTGGGGTCCCTTGAGTCCAAATAATCAAGTACCACAAAATATTCTGTGTGTTTGAAGAGACTAGCTCAGAAACTATTTATCGTAGGAAACGAAAATTAGGTCCTTGAGGAATGTGTTTGCCCATGATGTGAAAGCAAAGTTTCGTCTAAATCGAGTAAGCGTTGGGGGCACTTTTCCCAACTTATATTTTTCTATTTACGATTCCATGCAACTGCTCTAAAGATTTTGATTAAACTTGTCATGAATAGTCCTAATGGAGCATTCTTTAATATGAAGTAGGTTTTATCGTCATAGAAAAGGCCTAAGCGACTAAGGAAAAAATCATACTATAATGTACCTGCAATTTTCTATATTTTGAGTAAATATCACTAGTTAAAAGAAATGGCAAAATAAATATAATATAAGAAACGATTTCATAATCAAATAAAATTGAAAAGAAGATATATGATACCAAAAAAAAAAAAAAAAAATTTGATTTCCGAAATGAGAATATTAACAAGGTAAGGTTAACCATAAAGTTATTGGCACTGAGTACAGTTATTGGCACCCCAACTTTAACTTAAAGAAATAGGTAAACAAGTCCTAATTTTATTACAAGATATACTTGAGTCTAATGCTTGAAGGGTCATCCATGAAGTAAGACTTAAACAGACTAACCGTAGGGAAGATTTCACAATTAAATCCACAGGGTGCCAATAACTAGATTTGGGACTTTTAACTATATATTGTAAAGCTATTGAACTTTTGACCCAAAAAACCTCTTGAGTCTTTATGAGGATAAATAATGAGGAGCTATAGGAAGTTTCTATTTGATCCCTTCATAAAAAGTACTTTTTTAAACTTAACTACAGAAATGTAGTCTAAAGGGTGCCCATAACTGCACGGTTTATCCTATATCAAAACAAAAAATTTCAAACACCATTTTTAATTCCGTTTTACCATGGAAAACAAAGAGAACTGTGCAGCTAAAATCTCTCTCTCTCTCTCTCACTCTCTCTCTCTCTCTCCGCATTATCTATCCTCATGAAGACTCAAGGGTTTTTTTTGGTTCAAAAGTTCAACAGTTTTACAATATGGCAATATTTATTGTTAAAAGTGCCAAATCCAGTTATTGGCACCCTGTGGATTTATTTGTGAAATCTTCCCTATGGTTAGTTTGTTTAAATCTTACTTCATAGATGACCTAGAGGACCCTTCAAGCATTAGACTCCTACCTAGTTTTAAGACAGTTGCGTGGAAAGCAATAGTTTCTATTAAATAAACTGAAAGTATAAATTATTATTTTCTTGATAAGCCAATATTTCGTTTCAGGGAGCTTCTACCAATATGTTAATTGAATATTATTCTTACTTAAATTATAAGCTTCCCAATGATATATTTTACATCTATGTTAATACTCTCATTTCGGAAATTAAAATTTTTGTTTTTTGGGTACGATATATTTTTTTTCTATTCTATTTGATTATGAAATCGTTTGTTATATTATATTTATTTAGCCGTTTCTTCTAACTAGAGATATTTACTCAAAATATAGAAAATTGAAGGTACTTTATAGTATGATTTTTTCCTTAGGCCCTTAGTATGACGAAATTCGGGACACCCTTTATATATATATACATATACATCTATAAGAACTTGTAGATGACAGTTGGGCGCAGTGATGCTCCTTGTAAGACACCTCCTGCTGTGTAGTGACAGTGGCCAGCCCTAATTACGTGTAATTACATTTAATAGCCCCAGAAGAGTTTGGAGGTGGTGGGGGCAGTTCTCGTGTGAAGTCTCTGAGCTCTCACACAGTCCTGTTGTGTAACATCCATCTTGGGATGGGAATTCTTATAGATCAGAATTCTAAGTGTTCCTTTGGAATTAGTTATCTTAGATCTGTTGGTCTTATTTATCAAATTATTTGAATATGTTCCATGCTAGGCCTAGCTGAGTAATAGGGATGCTACATCGTCTAAAAACATTGGAACATGTTTAATGTTCTCACCAGGATTTCATCTAGAGGAGTTGGGGGAGTCTGGAAAATTCTTATGACTGAGAGAGGGGATCGATATATTCTGAATATTTAAGGCACAAATAATCTCTCAAATAAAACTTACTGATGTTTGAAAATTAAAAATTTGTTAATACTTTTTCTTCTGGTCCTCTACTTCTTCGGAGGTTAGGCTGTATGGGGTTTTTCGGGCCAGGGTAGAGGAGTGGAAAACTAATGCCGAGTATTATTATTAATACAGTTTTATATATATATGTCCACTGGCCCTGGGTTTTCAATAGAAAATACCTATAATTCTGTATATTTCGAGTAAATAACTGTCCCTTGTTATCCCAAGTAACAATAAATGGCTAAATATGAAATACAAAGGATTTCATAATCAAATCAAATAACAGACTGGCTCAAAAACTATAAACCGTGCGAACCTGATATTGCTTATTTGAGGTAGGCATGTGACCGCGATGTGACAGGAAAGATTTCGTCGAAATCGAGTAAACGTATGGATACTTTATCCCAAAGTCTAATTTTTACTTTCACTTACCTATATATGAAATATATAGTAAGTGGAAGTATTGCGATCGTGAAAAAATTCGACTTCCGGTTTTCAACGGAAATACACGTTTTGGGGTCCCCTGAGTCGAAATGACCAAGTCCCGCGAAATGGTCTGTGTGTGTGTGTGTGAACAGACTAGCTCAAAAACTATAAACCGTGCGATTCTGAAATTGGGTATTTAGTGTAGGTATATGCCCGCGATGTGACAGCATAAATTTCATCAAAATTACTTAAAGGGAGGGGGTACTTTACTTAATAACTTTTTAGTTTTTTTTCGATTTTCTCAAAAACGGCTCTAACGATTTTGATTAAACTGATTATTTGATGTATTAATATGCCCGAGATATGACTGTAAAAATTTCATCAAAATTGATTAACCGAAGGGGGGACTTTACTTAATAAAATTTGTAACATTTTCACGTGTTTTTTTTATTTACTCTAAATCGGCTTTAACGATTTTGATCAAACTGGGTATTTGATGTATGTATATGCCCGAGATATGACTGTTAAAATTGATTAACCGGAGGGGTGACTTTCCTTGATAAATTTTGTATCATTTTCACGTGTTTTTTTTTTTATTTAGTCAAAAACGGCTTTAACGATTAACAAAAATAAGATATGAATGTAGAAAAATGTGTGACTTTGGGAAATGATATTTAACAAAACACGTCAATTTCTTATCTAAGTAAGTTGGTAAGTGAAAGTTGTGTGTTGCGCGCACGCACCAGATTTTCTCTTTACGATTTCTTTAAAATGGCTCCAACGATTTTGATTTAACTTTCAGTTTATTTAACAGAAACTATTGGTGTCCATTGTAGGTACTAATCCCAACTGTCTTAAAGTTAAATCAAAACATAGAGAATTATAAAAAACCTTATTGTCTGGCTATATTAGGGTTCCCAATCACTTGTTCGTTGCGATGGGCAACACGGTCACTCCTCCACCCATGTTTATATGATAGCTAGTAAATCAAGTAAAAAATTAGTAAGAATTCTTTTAATTTTGGAGCTATTGTTACTCATATTTTCTAGTATTAAATCTACGAAACAACTCAATTAGACAAAATGGTCAAACTTTCCTATGTTTGATAATAGGTTATAGCATAATGATTTTAACTTTAATTGAGTCATTAGCATTGAAAATTAATGGACTTTTAATTTTACATTAATTATATTTTTCTGTGCGATGAGTTTGTTTTCATTTTAGTACAAGTTTTTTTTAATTGGACAGGTATTTTGATCCTACTTACACACTATTTATACTTTATGTCAATACTGCAAGGATTCATAATAACTCTATCAGAATTTTCATTATTTTGCATGTCGGTAAGAAGATGGTTTCTATTAGGTATTATCTAACTTAAAAAAAAGTGTTTTTTTTTTATAATTACGTGTGAACTTTCAACTACATTCTCAATATTACCTTGTGTCCTGAAACAGTGACTAGGGAAAATAGTCTACTTTAATTCAAAAATAAAAATTATCTATATTTAAAATATGAAGAAATTAAGCAATTTTTGAACTAAATGGTTTGCAAACAAGAGTAGATCGAGATTACAAGAGAGTTGGGATAGAAAGCGGCGGATGTGCGTAACCCTAAACCAGTTCCCAGCCTGGCAGGTCCACATCCCGTCATCAAATCATGTCTCTGCATCCTTCGTCCTTAAGGATTAAGGATTATCCTTCAAATACCAGGATTATATATAGTTCATTTGTTTGGTACAATACTGACTCTTTGACTGAAAGACATAATTTTCATCTCCTGCTTAAGAAATAAACGGTTTTCAACTGTTAGCTGTTCACCTGTTTTTTATTTCCGAGTTGATAGTTCTATTTATATATATTTTTCATCATACTGCATCAAAAACATGTGTTTTCAATACTCGGTTTGAGTCCGTTAAGTAGTACTTTTCGGGCCTAGGCCTGTAATAGTATATTTCGTACCAAGGGCCGAGAGTGGGCGTTTGCCGGCCCGAGATATTTTTTGACCGAGACGTAGTCGAGGTCATGAAAAGTTCGAGGGCCTGCAAAAGCACTTTGGCCCGAGGCACGAACGCTATTTTTCACCATACTACAATAAATATTAATACGATATAACATTAATCAAAAACAAGATTTTCTTTTGGTTAAGTGTACCTCTTTTTTAGAAGGTTATCTTGTGGTTATGGGGACATGATGAATGTTTAATGTATGAATTGTTTTACGTTATGTTATTATGTAAGTTAATAAAGAGAGATGAACATATGTGTGTTTCATTTAATACAACTGATATATTTCAAAATGCTAAAAAAAGTTAGTTCGTTTATTTTTGATTTATAGAAATGTTAAAAGTACAATTTTGGTTGTTTGTTATACTCTTCGTCATACCTATCTTTTGATTTTGCTGGTAACAAATCTGCTATGATTTCTTTTGCTCTTCTATTTATAGATTCTGATATATTATTAGCCATAATACGAGCAAAACAAACTTATGTAATGTATATAATGAAATGAATGAATTAAAATAATAAACAGCTGATTTTGCGGCCCTAGGGCGAAATATTCATTTTCGGCCCTAGGGCGGCGAAGTGTAGCTTTCGGACCGCAAATTAGGTGTGTAAAACAGGTGATTACATCGTAGTATGGTGAAAAATCTTTTTCATTACACTGCACGGAAAGTAACTACTTTCGATGCATGCAAACAGTACAGAAAACAGCTGTTTCCCGTTTACTTCTAAAAGTGCACCGAAAATTTGCACACGCACGGAAAATTTATAAGTGCACCGAAAATTTTCGGTGTACTTGTTATTTTGTTTCCCGGAGACCAGCAGCGCTTGCTGATTGTATTAAGAACAGCTGTTTAATGAAAAATGGAAATCAAGAAAACTGAAATTCCACCGCTTACAATTAGTTTTTGTGTCATAAATATTTTCAAAAGTTGTCAGTTTACTTAGTGCTTTGAAGAAATGGCATTACCCGATGAATTAATGAAGAAAGCAGCTGAAGTGGCAGATGGTTTACTTCCAAACAAGGCTCGTCTTCTTAAAATTCACGATTTACTATAAAAACCATACTCTGTTGAAATAAAATTAATAGAGATGGGGTCACCTGTGGTTTAGTTATTAGCATAGCAACCTACAATACTAAAGGTCGCGGGTTCGCGTCCCGCGGTAGCCCTAAGATTTTTTTAAAGGGAGTGAAAAATCCTTGGCTATACTATTCGTCGGATAGGACGTAAAATGGAGGTCCCGAGCCTGTACGATGTCAGGTACTCGTTAAATATCCCTATCCTAATTATACCTCGATAGGAAGAATGTAGGACTCCCACTGTAGCATCGTCCGATTTGCCTTAGATGCATAAAGGGAAGTTAAACAAGCAAACAAAAGTATTAACTTTTTACGTTTTTTTCGATTTTCTCAAAAACGGCTCTAACGATTTTGATTAAACTGAGTATTTGATGTATTAATATGCCCGAGATATAACTGTAAAAATTTCAACAAAATTCATTAACCGGAGGGGGGACTTTACTCAATAAATTTTGTATCATTTTCACAAGTTTTTATTTTTATTTACTCAAAAACGGCTTTAACGATTTTGACCAAACTGGGTATTTGATGTAATAATATGCCCGAGATATGACTGTAAACATTTCATCAAAATTGATTGACCGGATGGGGGACTTTACTTAATAAATTTTTTATCATTTTCACATGTTTTTATTTTTATTTACTCAAAAACGGCTTAAACCATTTTAATGAAACTGGGTATTTGATGTATGTATATGCTAAAGATGTGATAGCCAACATTTCATCAAAATTGATCAACCGGAGGGGGGACTTTACTTAATAAATTTTGTCTCATTTTCACGTGTTTTTTTTATTTACTCAAAAACGTTTTTAACGATTTTGACCAAACTGGGTATGTATTTGGTGTAATAATATGCCCGAGATATGACTGTAAAAATTTCATCAAAATTGATTAACCGGAGGGGGTACTTTACTTAATAAATTTTGTATCATTTTCACATGTTTTTATTTTTATTTACTCAAAAACGGCGTAAACGATTTTAATCAAACTGGGTATTTGATGTATTAATATGCCCGAGATATGACTGTAAAAATTTCATGATGACTGTAACTAAATGAAATTTTCAACAAGTACATAGAGAATTTTAAAATCAGTCAACTTGGAGTATTATGCTTGCATTGCCGAATTATAACAAGTAAAACCTTTTATTTAATCATAAAAGAAATTAGTGTTTGTTACAGAGCAACTGAAAACAAAAATAAAAAATGAATGTGGAAAAATGTGTGACTTTGAGAAGTGGCATTAACACAATTTCTAATCTAAGTAAGTTGGTAAGTGAAAGTTGTGTGTTGCGCGCACTCACCAGATTTACGTTAGCATACGTTATAATACTTCTCTCTTTCGTCTGACGTATCATTGTAATTACTTTTGTGACCACGCCCTCACCTATTTTCTTCATTACTTCTTTTTATTTAATTTTTCTTTCATTCATTATTTCTTTAATTCAATCCGTTCATGCAACGTCTCAAAGTGTTAAATATTCTTTGTCACGAATTAACTTATTCAGATTAGATTAGCATTCTTCACAGAGTTGTAACATTATTTATATAAGCCCGATTTAAAAAAAAAAAAAAATGGGTAAATTTAATGCGAAATCAATTTATTTCGATGGCGGTGTAGCTATCAATTAAGCAGTGACGCAATGAATGCCCTGATTCTAATAAGATTTGCAAGTAACAAGTAGATTACTTGCAAGTCACTTCTTGAAGAAAAAAACTGTTATTATTTGAGAACGGTTATGCAAGTTTAAATAGTTTTTTTCCTATGCCGACTACATCTGGTTGGTTATAAAACAGGTCTGTGTTGTTTATTCAATGAATGAATAAAATTTTTATTAAAATGTCAAGTCTACCTACGCCTCTGCATCTTTTTTTTTCCAAGAGTTTTCTTCTTAAAATCAAATCTGAACCATGGTCTACAATTCGTGCAAAACTTTTTAAAATTAATGCTATTTATTTCTGATTTTTGTCTGCTTGTTTTAAGGAGCAATGTAGCTTACTGACATTATTACTATACATGTAAATATGAAATATGAATACTACAATGCTCTATATTACAAATACGACATAAGTAGATACTTAAAATATAGTGCTTTTTAATAATTAATATTATTATTAAACTGTTAAATATTATTATTATTATACACAAAATGACTTTTTGATATTTTTCTTATATAATTGGTCCTATCTTTCCAAATAATCATTTTTTTTTATACCTTATTAAATTTTGTTTTCTTACCTAAAAAGTATTATTCTAATCCTAGGGTATTTGCATTGTTAAATAATTTTTCTTTCTTTGTACCAAATTTTTTAATCCGATCCTGAGATATTTTCATTGTTCCAATTGTTCGTGTTTCTCAGAAAATATGAAAGTCCAAAATAGTGAATGTTTGAAAGAAAACATCTGGGCCAATTGTTTTTGAATCGATCTTAAACAGCACCATGTATCGATTTTTTCCACCACTCATTCAAATTTATACCACATAACATTTGGTACAGATATAAAAATTTTAAGAAAATAAAAAAGGTAAAAAAAAAATTCTATTAAAAACCCTACATCATTGACATGAAAAAGTTTTCTTATAAATCATCTCAATAGACTTTCATCTTAAAAAAGCATTTATTTTGATTTCAACATTTATTGCTTTTACACCATCTTTTAAAATGTCTATATTTCTTAAAATTATAGCAGAAGTACCAACAAACATTAATACTTCTGCCATTTTTGTTTTTAAAGATAATAAATTTCCAAAAAATTTCATCAAAATCAATTAAATAGCATATTCAGATATTGAAATAATTCTGTCAACCGGTAGGCTAATATCAAAATCTTTTCATTATGATAAACATATAATGAAAACAACAAATGCAAAAGTTATATTTAGATAATATAATTATTTGGTACAATTGTTTATTTTCTCTTGTTTTTAATTTTAATCTTCATCATTCCTGTCAAAAATGTCTAATTTAGGTTAGAAAATTGAAGTTATACATTGAAATTTTGATAGAATATGTAATATTTACATTTTTTAAATGTATACTTTCTGTATTTTATTACGTACATTTTTTATTGTATTAAAAGATAGATAGGATAAGAATTGTATTGGAGGAGGTACAGGAGCTGCGCTCTGTTAGTCATCAGTTCACGGAGCTGCTACTAGGTAGCGCAACGAGCGCCAACAGTTCTTTTTTTTTAGATGGTACATGTAATTATTGTGTTGTCTTGTTTTTCTTTCATTTTTTTTTTTTTTAAATCGTTAAATTCACATCAACTTAAACATTTTTTACGTATATTTTTTATCCAAAAGGAAATCAATGTTCCAGTATAACTGTAATAAGTACTCTGTTATAAGTTTGTTTAAATATAATTCAGTTTGTCATTTAAATAATGACTATTGCAGAATACATTAATATTACGATGTTATAATTGCCAATTCAGGTATTTATATCTTAAAATTTCAATGTCTCTTTTTCATTACTTTTTTATTAACGATGATTGATTGGTTAAATCAAAATTATAAAAAAATTATGATAGACTTCAAAATATATTGATTCCAACACTTTTTACAACATATTAAAACTTAATAATGTTTTTTTTTCTGAATTATTCATGGCAATAGCATAATAACTCATTGCTTCAAGAATTTCTATTCTTTGACCATTAAGTAATTCTTATCACTACTTAAATATTTTTTTAAAACAGAGAGGGACATCTAATATAAAATTATTGAAGTATCGATATTAATGTTGTAACACATACAAACATGTTGTAAAAAATTATTGTAACACTGTTACAAAGTTAAAAAAAAATTTAAATTAGTAAGCAATCTTTCAAAATAAATATTATAAACCAATAAAAATTTTTATGATCAACAGATCAATCAAATGTTATTTTAAAAATATGAATCAGCAATTTGCTATCAAAAGCTCTTAAAATTTACTAGAATCATGGCTTACTATAAGTTAGTAGATTGAATTGATAAATGGTTTGATTGGAATATAATTCAAGCATATTTATGGCACTAAAAAAAAATGGACCGGAAGTCATTTGTCATTGATTGCATACATAGATATGCTAAAAGAGTAGTTATATAACCTGTAATTATATTTGAAAGAAATATTTCAATTTTTACTTTCACTTACCTATATATGAAATATATAGTAAGTGGAAGTATTGCGATCGTGAAAAATTTCGACTTCCGGTTTTCAACGGAAATACACGTTTTGGGGTCCCCTGAGTCGAAATAACCAAGTCCCGCAAAATGGTCTGTGTGTGTGTGTGAACAGACTAGCTCAAAAACTATAATTCGTGGGAACCTGAAATTGGGTATTTAGTGTAGGTATATGCCCGCGATTTGAGAGCAAAAAATTCATCAAAATTGCTCAAAGGGAGGGGGTACTTTATTTAATAACTTTTTAAGTTTTTTTCGATTTTCTCAAAAACGGCTCTAACGATTTTGATTAAACTGAGTATTTAATCTATTCATATGCCGAGATGTGACTGTAAAAATTTCATCAACATTGATCAACCAGAGGGGAGACTTTACTTAATAAATTTTTTATCATTTTCAAATGTTTTTTTTTTATTTACTCAAAAACGGCTTTCACGATTTTGATCAAACTGGGTATTTGATGTATGTGTATGCCAAAGATGTGATAGCCAACATTTTATCAAAATTGATCAACCGGAGGGGGGACTTTACTTAATAAATTTTGTATCAATTTCACGTGTTTTTTTAATTTACTCAAAAACGGCTTTCACGATTTTGATCAAACTGGGTATTTATGTATGTATATGCCAAAGATGTGATAGCCAACATTTCATCAAGATTGATCAACTGAAGGGGACACTTTATTTCATAACTTTTTTCTAATTTTTAGATTATCTCAAAAACGGCCTTAACGATTTTCTTCATATTCGTCATGTTTAATGAAAATTGAGTGTTATTTAATATCAGGTAAGCGTTATCATTATTAAAATGTTCTGAGGGGTTTATAGAGCAAATGAAAACAAAAATAAGAAATGAATGTGGAAAATGTGTAACTTTGAGAAGTGGCATTAACAAAACGCATTAATTTCTTATCTAAGTAAGTTGGTAAGTGAAAGTTGTGTGTTGCGCACACGCACCAGATTTTTTTATTATACTTTATAATAGACAAGTATTTTATAACTTAATAATCTCTTTGGGTTCAGTAAATTTTAAATTGGGAAATCTAGAAGCTTGATATTCTTCAAGGCATTTTTAAGTTGTTTGTTTTTTGTTTAATTTTAGTGATCAATTATTTAACCTGAGTTTTATGTTTAGCACTGTTATTTTATCCCTTAATCCTATTATGTACTCTATTTGGAATTTTAATAATTTTTTATTTCAGAATTATAGTAATTTGTAATAAAATGTATCTGTTTGTTGATAATTAAATGCCTTGATTTGAAGTTTGCATTACCCGAAACTTAAAGTAAGCCATGTTTTCGAATTATTTGCGTATATGTTTAAATTATCATTATTAGTTAGTTTAAGAATTTATAATTTATTAAACAAGACCCCTTTCACTTAGCAAATGTTTTCAAACTATAAAACATTATAAAATAAAATAAAAAAAATCCTGGAGTGGCGAACCTAGGGGTATTAAGATTTGATGTGGCGGTGGATGGAGGTGTGTATGGAGTGATTAGTGGTGACGGCATTGAACCTTTGGATTCCCTAAGCCTTTATTTTTATTATTTAGCAATCAATATCCATCAATTATGCTGATCAACAATAATCAGATGAGCTTGTTTGGCTTAGCCATGGGAAGAATCAAAATAAAATATTATATAATTTCCTATTTAAAAATTTCCTTATTAAGAAGAAATAAATTCCTATTTAAGAAGAATATCCCAAACCTTTTTATAAGGGGTATGCTACCTGTTTATGTATTATTGAATATCTGCTCCTTAATCAACTCCAACTGTGTTCTTTTTTTTTTGTCATCTGGTACATTATCAATTACTTTAGAAGATTTAAATTTTTGTCTTCATTGATGCAACTAAAAAAAAAAAAAGTTTAATAATAAAGAAAAGTCTGTTTCAGAATTAAGAGTATTAATCATTCTGATGATATTTACTATTTAATATGATTAATATTCGCGTGAAGTTTATTAAATTATTAAAAATATTTTACTTACATTCTGTGTATTGCTTATGGCCAAAAATAAGTCTTCCAAATCTTTATCAGCTTCACAGTCCATGATGGACCCTGGCCAACGCAGTAATCCTCCAACTATCTTTAAGCTCATATGTATAATTCTCAAGTTTAAAAATAAATGTCAAACCTCTCTAGTTATGAGTATTGCTAATATAATCATGGCACTTTTTGTCTCAAAATTTACCATTTTTGTTTAAGTTGGTGCAATAAAAAAAAAAAAAAACTAATAACATTGATTTGATCAGCCCAATTATTTGGCCTCAAGACCATTTTTGTCTACAAGATTAATACTAATTATAATAATGATATTAATAATAGTTATTTGTCCTATAGGGTTCCTTCCGTAAAAATAGAGTGTGTACATAATATATAACATGAAAATATAAAAAATTAGAGTTTACAATTTTAGTTTTTTCTCATGTCCTTTTCTATCTGTGCTTTGTATTTCAGTAACAATTATATGTCTGTATATCAACATGAGAAAAATATAAAAAAACAACATTAAATTATATAAATAGCATAAGAGCACTTAAAATACAATATCCCGTCAGTATTAAACTAAACATTGCTAATTAAAAACCAAACTAGAAGAAAAACCGATTGCAAAAATACAAACATGCTAGAAGAAATAAAGGTAAAATCAAACGACCAGATCCACATTGCTCAACCTTCATCTACTATAAATTTTCTGAAGCTCAAACATTGGACTGTGGACTGCACCAGTGCATTAATTGTGGAATCGTTAGTGAACTTTAGTTTTTCGAAAAACTGTTGGGTTGACATGTTACAGAAATCTGGTAGGAAGCGGGTCCTGTATGCTGAGTTTATTGGGCATCAACAGCAGAGATGGTGGATAGTTTCATTTTCTTTCCTATTACAAATGGTGCAAGATTCTGATAGGTTTAACTGATGAGTGGAAGTGCGGGTAGATAGTTTAATAAATTTTAAGTTAGGTGTACGGATTCGGGTGAGGCGTTTAAGGTGTAAGAATGGCTGGTTTATTTGGAGCTGATATTGAGGAGTGATCGATGGGTTGTAACAAGATTAATACTACCATGATTATATTTCATTATCAAGATTTTTTTTTTAAACCTTCACCAAGTAATAAATATTTCGGCTCTGTAACCACACATTTTAAATTTTTCTTGCACTATATGAATCAATGAATAATCTATGGTTTATTTTAGCCTGGTTCCATAAGCGATATATCAGCTTCTTTCATATTTTTTTGTTTTGTTTTTTTAAAAGGGTAATTCAAGAAAAAAAAAATTTACCTCTTTTCATTTATGATTTGATCATATAAGGTATTGACATAAATGTGAGTGAAATTCTGAAATAATCCATGTAAATTTTTTTCATAAATTTTCTTTTATTTATAATTAATTACAATCGACTTCGTTTTTTGGGCCATAAAGGGAAAATTTGTTTTGTCCCAATTAGGTGGAGGACCCAATAAACCGGAGATCATGAATCCACTTGTAAATGCAAATAAAACATGCCTACATATGCCTAATCACTGGGCTATGGTAAAAGTGTGGTATCTAATGTCGTAAATTGGACCTATTTGTGGGGAAACCATGTTAATAATAAGTACATTTAGGCTATGTATTCTCGTCTATTAATTTAATGATGGGGTCAAAACAATACGATTAATTTAAATGTACAAATGTATTTTTCTTAAATAGATGTTTTAATATACGGAATATACTAAATGAAACTAATTGAAATAACTATTTGTGCATAATATAAATTATACTTTTAAAGACAAAATTTCGAAATAAGAAATGAATTAGAAAATTAGAAAAGAATCAACGTGGCTTGTCACTTTACTTGTAAACTTACGAGCCACATAATTAGCGTATGTAGGGCCTCTAAAGGACCAACGATTCCTTTTTGAAGAAAAAGTGACTAAACTTTTCGATGCGGTTTCTTGCTTCTGGTAGAGAAACAGGCATGGTCTTAGATACTAGGTTATTCGATTGACACTGGGGCTCATAGTTTTTTTACAATTCTGTTTATTGGAAATGTTAAAGTTTTGTCCCAATTAAGGGGTGAATTTTCACCTATATTTGATTCCGTTTAATTAAAAATGCCTTAATTAAGCGGTGGTCCTAATTATTCGATGACCCAATCAAACGGAGACGACTGTATTTATTCGCCTGAATAAATACTCTGCCTTTGCCTATCTTGGACATCTTCTTTCCAGTTTGTAACATGTATCTCTGCAGCAATTTTGTTGATTCTTTCCACCCATCTGCTTTTTGGCCTACCATTAGGGGCAGATCTAGAGGGAGGTCACAGGAGTCATGACCCCTTCAAATATTTTGACTATTTATATTTTTTTGTATTTTTAAGAACTAATGCAATTACATACCTACTAAACCCTACATATAAAAGGCAACACATGAGTGTGTGAACCGGCATATCATGATCCCTTTAAAGTTGACGCTGAATCCGCCCCTTCCTCCCATGAGGTATTTTGCTTTTTACTGATGCATTCATTGTCTTCCAGAGGAATTTTTCACATACTGTTTAGTGAATGGATCCACTGTTAATTAAAAGCAATGCTTAAGTGATGGTCAGAATCCACATTTGCACCACGAAATACACGAACATCCGTAAGTGAGCTGATGTGCCTCTTATCGATCACAATGTGGTCGATTTGATTCACGGTATTTCCGTCAGGAGAGGTCCATGTTCCTATGTGAATATGTTTATGGAGAAACAATGTGGTTCCTATAATGAGATCTTTGGCTGCAGCAAAATTAATCAACCTAAGCCCATTATCATTACAGTTTTCATGGAGGCTGTGTCCTCCTATAATTGGGATATAAGCTTCTTCTCGTCCTACCTTGGCGTTCAAATCGCCTACGATGATCTTCATATTGTAACTAGGGCATGAGTCGACAGCTCTCTCTATTGCCTCATAAAGCTCATCTTTCTCATCTTCTTCCGATACCTCCGTAGGCGCATGGACACTTAGAATACTGAAGTTATAAAACTTCCCTTTGACACGTAGCACACAGATTCGTGGACTGATGGGTTCGAAACCCATGATCAGACGACGAGAAGCTCCTCTTACAATAAATCCTGTTCCGAACGTGTGTTCCTTCTCATTACAGCTATAGTATACCGTGTGCTGCTTCTTTTTTCACCTTCCCTTTTCCAGTCCATCTTATCTCCTGAATGGCAGTGATTTACAGTTTATACTTATCAATCTCTTCCAGGAGCTCATCTAGTGCTCCTGTTTGGTGGAGTGATAGAATATTCCAGAAACCAAAGTTAATCCTTAAACAATTGCCGTGTTGTTTCCTATTTTGACTGGTCACATCCGAGGCTAATTTTTAAGGTTTCGTAGTGATTAAATAGTATGCTGGTGGGGCTGCCAACTTTGTGCCTGCATACCTGCACCCCCTCCGGGGCGGCATCCTAGGGAAGGTGGTCCTAGGGTGTGTACTGTCTGTGACCTTGTGTTGAGTGTGGTGTGTTTGTGTACTGTATGTGTGTTAGTGTACTGTTCCCCCAACCTGGAGGGCCAGTAGCTGACTGCAGCCTTATGGCTGGGCGATGGGGTCGCCAAGTCCCTACGCCACATAATAAAAGAAACATTGAGTTAAATAATCGAGATAAAAACTATCCTATCTTTTAGTTGGACAAAACTACATGAGCCAAATTTAATCAAGATCAGTTGGGTAGTTACAGATTTTATCCCAGAAAAACGTTTACACGAGATTTTTATAGATATGAAGATTTTCAAATAGGTTTCATAACCCTGTTATAAATTATTTTTTATTTTGTTTTATTTGACCGTACCTCTCTACCAATTTCATTATATTGATATTATCTATTTCGCTATTATTCTTGGAAATTGATGAATTATTCTATTCTAACCCTAAAGTTATAATAATTTCGGAGGAAATTTAAACAGTGCAATCTACAGTTGAATTAGGCTCCCTTGAAGGTTCTGCTAGTGACCACTAGATGGTGCTGCAAGTCAGTGTTGACAGGCAGCGCTACCTAGCGGTGCAAGCCTGTACTGCATCAGCCAGCTTCTCCGTTATGGACCACAATAACAAAACGGTTCGAAGGCCTCATAACTTTTTTAACAAGTTTTTATCGGCTACAGTTAATAATATATTCATTATTTTTTACTTATTGTTTAATTAGGTTGATTTAAATATTTTTGAAAAGAGTTATTCTATTAGGATCATAGAAAAAAATGAAGTGGAAATTATTTGGCTTTTGGGGGGGGGGGGGGGCTTGTTTTGATATAACAAACATATAAAGAGGATGGTTACAAATCAAAATATATCAATTTTTAGTTACCATATTCTTTTATGGAAGGGGTGATCGTATTAATGCATGTAGAGGGCTACTTTTGAGTTACATATAGTACCAGTGGTACTAAATGTCCAGATGGTAGACTATTTCTGTTCAAACATTGAGGTATGTATGTAAACTTTTGTTAGTCACGTACCAGGGTTCTTTAGGGATAAGTTGTAGCAATTTCTATTGAAACGTTTAAAGTTTTTGTAGTTAGGTCTTTTTGGCCATGCTCACTATTATCGACTATAGGGTGCGCTAGTAGTTTTGCAAAATGTCGGAAAGAACGGGGATAGACAGTTGATGTGATAGAGATATTTGGTAATTTTAAGAGATCATTAATTGAATGGCAGGCTATCCTTCATGCAAACCACATAATAACATGTGGAATAATATCTAAAAGTAAAAAACAGTTATTTTGCGAGCCTTGTGCATTCAAACTAGCAATCTTAAAAGGACTGCCCCGTCAAATAAAAGTGGAAATCAAATTTATTAATGATAATAAGCAATTTTCTTGTCATTGTACGTGTAAAGCTGGTAGTTCTGGTAAATGCAAACACGTCATTGTAACTTTACTCTACGTTTTTCGTTTAGTAATAAAATTAATTACCTATTCATACAATCATTGTTATGACAGCTTAGATTCTTTGTCGTATTATTTATTTATTTGTCAAAACTTTCAGGCTTCGCATTGAAAACTTGGAACAATTAAGAACAACGGACGTAAGACAGAAATATGGAAAATTAAAAAAGAAAAACAAATATGACACTATGGTCCCAATGTTATTTGCATAAAATTAACATTTTGGAATAATAAAATGTAAAATACTAATATTTACCTGCATAAATATAGTCACTTTCTTTAAAATGAAGACTACATATCGTCATATGTTTCGAAGGAGGCTTATCTATTCTTAATTTTACAATGCACTCTTTAAGAAGCTTTTTATTTTTTGGAAATAAATGGAATGACACGTCTTTTGATTTTTTAATTGAACACTGAGGGACCGAGCAATACCTATTAGACATTTTTCAAATGATTTTTAGCTCAATCGGGTTTTAATTACAGAAAAATAAATTAAAAACGCCAAAAACCCTATGAATCCCAGGTAATGGACCGGCTTCTATCCCCGTTTCTCTAGTTCCTGTAAATTAGCAGCACCGTCGCTTGCGCCCGCCTATATAAATATGTGAGTAGTTTGTTTTTTGTTTACTTATTGGCTTGAGAAAGTATGTGATCGTATTTAGTTTTTGGTTCAGTTTTAGGATAGAAGATTTAAAAAATATTAGATAAAGACATTTAGGTGCAGTTATACATTTTACATAAATGGATATATACCTATTTTTTTTTGTTTTTAATAAGTTATTTAATACGTTACACCCTCGAACAGATAATCCACCGAAACTTGCCGTACCGGCGTACTACGAACGGCTATTTACACTGAAAAGTGAAGTCGAGCAAATGTCTGACCGCAACTATGCACCTTAATACAAAATATTTTCATTACAAAGACGACTGACAAGGAACTAGCGCCTGTTCTGACATATCATGGATAAAAGCAACGTCAGAAAAAAAATGCTAAAAGGAGCTTTTGTAGGTCTTAACTAACAAAGCGATACCAGCTCTATCCCCGAACATACAGGAGAAAGGATAAATAGTCCGGGAGTTGAGGGCCAAAAAGGTGCCTGATTTGAAGGAAATTTTTGTACTCATTTCATAGACAACAAATGTGCACCTCAGATCGGTTGCCATCAAATTTTAAAGGCGAACAAAATCGACATTTTCGAACTTTTTTCCATTTTTCGCCAATAACTCGAAAACGTGTTATCGCAGAAGAAATTGTGTTCTTTCTATAATGAAAGGGCATTAAATTTCGCGTCGAATGAGGTCCTCACAGTTGAAATCGGGTAAGTCTTTTCGCCAAAACCGACTGTCAATTTAGCCATTTTAGCGGAAAATTAATTACACTCATGTTCCCAAGCCCGCAATTAGAAGAGTGTTACTCCAAATAAAAAATTTTACCTATGATATTTGTAGAATATCGAATTCTGTGTAAAACGATTTCATTAATTTTAAAATTAGCCCACTCCTATGGAGACAAAGTAATTTAAACGTGAACGTATTTAGCGCCTTGTGGTCTGAAATCCGAGAAAATTTTTGGGCTTATTTATTAGTTCAAAATGGTTAATATATCAAAAACCGAAGTGTTAGCAGGAAGTAAGCACTACGAATAATTTTACGTTTTAATTTACATTTCGCTCACATATATGTATTTATTTTAGCCCTGACGAAGATCCACAAGTTTGGATCGAAAAGTTGGCTTTCCAAATAAAAAATGTATTGACTGAAAATTCTTACAATTAATCATTCTTTCTTTTAATAAAACTATTATTACCGAAAAGAAAAATTTACGAAATATGACAAATTTTTTACTAGTGTTTTTTATTTTTATGATATATTTACATAATCTATATAAATAAAGTTGAAATTCTGTTTGTTTGTTTGTTTATTTGTTCTTTATAGAAATCCATACCGTTTGTCCTAAATTCTCCAAATTTCGCTCAGTGGTTCTTTCAGACCAGGTGTGAACACCTGTCCATATAAAAATTGCATAACTTCAGCCGATCTTCAGCTGATAATCTTTATTCTCCAAATTTCGCTCAGTGGTTCTTTCAGACCAGGTGCGAACACCTGTCAATATTAAAATTGCATAACTTCAGCCGATCTTCAGCTAATATTCTTTATTGTTACAAAAATCATTATGATCTCACTTTACAATGTTTTTTTTTACGAAATCGACCGTTTCTTTAGAAAAATTAAATTCCCCGTGTAAAACAGGGATATACAGCTATAATCTATGTATATAAAGTTGAAGTTCTGTTTTTTCTTAATAGAAATCCATACCGTTTGTCCTAAATTTCGCTCAGTGGTTCTTTCAGACCAGGTGCGAACACCCGTCCATATTAAAATTGCATAAGTTCAGCCGATCTCTGGGTATATTCTGTATTGTTATAATAATCGTTTTGATCTGGCTTTACATTGATTTTTACAAAATCCACCGTTTGAGTCGATAAAAGTCTCAGTTTATAGATTTAAAAAAAGACATTCTCCGGGTGAAACCGGTATATACAGCTAGTTTAAAAATAATTGTAAAGTTAAACATTTGATAATGAAAAACTTTCCCAAATACTTCCAAAATCAAAGTTAATTTTTTATATATTTATTTTGTTTTTTTAAATTTACTAAATATTTGCTCCAGTATTTGTTTTTTTATCAATTTTGGCATTTATTTTGTAAAGTTACACTCATATAGTTTGTAACCTTATTTATATTTATCATCTAGAGAAAATGTTTAACCAATACGGTCCGGTTAATTGACTTCCGGATAATCGAGATTCAACTGTATTTGGTTTTTAAAGTAAAATAATTTTAAGCAAATTTCCGAAGGCCAAATTTGGTTAAATCAAATTTTATAGACTGACATTTTGCTTTGATAGTAAAACTTTTACGGTTCTAATAAAGGAAAAAAATCGATAGGACAAAACCTGGCGCCTCAATAAAAATAAAAACACTTTCCAAACCTTTTAAATTTAATATCTTATTATAAACCACAGTTCTAAATTTTACGACCCGCCTTTTCCATAATAGACTGTCTTCGGATTTCATTTTGTGTTTTATTCTTGTCTCTGGCCAATTACCTTTTTACTGTCCCATCTCGCTACTTCTTGCAGCCGGCGAAGAAGTGGATGACCAATTAGTTTACTAGCGGCTCATCCGTCTTCCACAACAGCTCCACTAAATTCTCAGGAAACTGGATTCCCTTGCGGAATATAAATAAGGCCGCAGTTAGATTCTCTTGGTTCCGTCCATTGGAACAGAATCCGCGCTGCTCAGACGTTCGAAATATAAAATATTCAATGTTTAAAAGTAAATTTGTCCCTTTTTTGGTTTATAATAAAATAAAATAAATGTGCAATAATACTGAAAGAATAAAGAAATCAGAGGTCCAAACTAGAGATGCGACGTCGATGTTTCTGAAACATCCATGTTTTGACCAAAACATCTGATGTTTTTAAACATAAATCCAATGTGTGTAAATGCAAATAAAAAATGCCTGAATACGCCTAATCACAGTACATGTATCATAATTGATGTCATACATTAGACATATTTGGGGGGAAACCCAGTTAATAGGTGCATTTAGATATACCTATTCTCGTCTATTAATTTAACTCTTAAAATGTATTTTTATTAAATAGGTGTTTTAATATAAGAAATATACAAGATGAAACAAATCAAAATAAATATTTGTGTACAGTATAATTTATACTGATAAAGACGAAATAAGAAATGCATCGGAACATGTTTTACGTCAATTTTTTTAACAGGTAATAATCAAGTGTGCATTTTCTCACTCATTGGAAACTACGACTAACATAATTAGCGCACTTCTTTAGGACGTCTAAGGACTCTCTTCATTTTATTTTTGAGAAAAAAAAAAGCGACTAACCTTTTGATGCGGTTTTTTGCTTCTGGTTGAGAAACAGGCGTGGTCTCAGATACTTAGGTTATTCGATTGACACCGGGTCTCATACTTTTTTACATCAAGTTCCAGAAAGTTTTGCCCAATTAGCCGATGTTTTGTCCCAATAAATATATTTTTAGATATTTTACCTATATTTGAGTCAGTTTTATTAATATTGGCTCAATTAAGCGGTGGTCCCAATTACACGATGGCCCAATTAAACGTAGACGACTGTACAGTGTATTTTATATTATCTGAAAAATAAAAAAAATTTGGTGCGTGCTCGAAACACACAACTTTCACTTACCAACTTACTTTGATTAGAAATTAATGCGTTTTGTTAATTGCTACTTCTCAATTGAACAGAACGGCTTTACTTATGAACAATAGTCTGTCATTAAAGGCGTACTCCGCATTTTTTTTTCTCCTCTATATGTTTTCTTATAAGCCATTTCTTATTTTTAGGCGTAACGAGAGACAGTTAATTTCTCCATATAAACAAAAACAAAGGTACTTCATAGGAAAAAAAAAAATAACAAACAAAAAAAGCTCCTACCCCATTTAAGCCCCCTCAGAACATTTCAATAATGATAAAGCTTACCTCATATTTAACAACACCTAATTTTCATAAAACATGACGAATTTGATAAAAATCGTTAAGGCCGTTTTTGAGATCATCGAAAAAAAGGTAAAGATTGGAAAAAAATTATGAAATAAAGTGCCCCCTCCGTTTGACCAATTTTGATGAAATGTTGGCTATCACATCTTTGGCATATACATACATCAAATACCCAGTTTGATCAAAATCGTTAAAGCCTATTTTGAGTAAATAAAAAAAAAAACATTAAAATGATACAAAAATTATTGAGTAAAGTCCCCCCTCCAGTTGATCAATTTTGATGAAATGTTGGCTATCAAATCTTTGGCATATACATACATCAAATACCCAGTTAATCAAAATCGTTAGAGCCGTTTTTGAGTATTTTTTACGATCGCAATACTTCCACTTACTATATCTCTATATATATAAGAGGCTTTGTCCTGACTGACGGAATCAACGCAGAGCAAAAACTACTAATGATAGAAACTTGAAATTCGAAATTTAGATTTTAAACGCGATGTAGGTAACCACTAAGAAAGGAATTTCAAAAAGGTAACCCCTAAGGGGCTTAAATGGCGAAATTGTCGTTTAACTCTAACGGAAATCTATTGTTAAGATTTTAAACCATATGTTTTTTATTTGAATATCGGTTTAACGCTACAATAGTATTAAAATAGACATTCAGATAAAATATGGCTTCTGATTATTTAAATATTAGTGGTAATCAAATTATGCACACTGTGATTCCCATTATTGGGGATGGTGCGTGTTTATTTCGATCTCTTCTCCATATATATAAGAGGCTTTGTCCTGACTGATAGAATCAATGCAGAGCAAAAACTACTAATAATAGAAACTTGAAGTTCAGAATTTAGATTTTAAACGCGATGTAGGTAACCACTAAGAAAGGAATTTCAATAATGTAACCCCTAAGGGGTATAAATGGCGAAATTGGCGTTTAACTATATTAACCTATTTTTTGCACTTCCAGAAAAAACATCTAAATCTAAAATCAACTCATTTTAAAGATCTTGATACGAAGAGTTTAACACGAAAGCCATGTTTTAAAGCCGAATAATGAAGCGTTCACGACGAGTAAGCAATGTTTTGTTTCGGCGGTTTTAGTGAACTCTCTCCATTGCGCGCCTTCCTCTCTTCTACCGAGCCGGCAGCTTCCCCCTCCAACATTTCACTTACCGCAAGCTCCGATTCTACCAAATCTCCTTAAAATCAGTTAACATATTATATTAAATCAATAGCAAGATAATGATAACAGAATTTATTTTAAAGGCTCGCGGGCAAAGCCGCGATGGGGAATGCTAGTACTTTATATATTGGTAAGTGAAAGTAAAACTAGGAGACGACACAGAACGGCGCACTAATATCACAAACAACTCCTGTCACTTGGGAACAACCCAAATCAAAAGTGACACCAGCGCTACCCACGAACACAGGCGAACAGATGAATTACCTAGAACACCCGAACAGTCGACGTGAAGGCTGTTCGGGATTGGTGTGTATGTAATGGCACCTTAACATATTAGATTTTACCTATCCTGGTATAACAAAGGATCTTTAACGAGTACCTGACATTGCACAGACTCGGGACCTATATATTACTCCTATCGTCGTAGGAGTAAAATATATCGTCGTAGACTATTTGTGATCAAATACCATTTTCTCTATTCCCTGTTTGTATTGTACAATAATAAATTTGAAAATGGAGTTGACACTTGACATGTGATTATCCAAAAAGAAAAATATTTTTTTGAGTAATCAAAATATTGTAAACATCTTGCCTAAGTTACAAGTAGGGACGTAAGGTACCGATCGATATAAGTAAAGTATCGATACTTTCATTTCGATACCAAGGATTCAAGTATGAGTACTCGTATCGATACTGAAAGTTAATATCGAAAAATTACTAGAGCGTAAAGATTCAAAAATTTGCCCTCCAAAATACTTTCCACTCAGTCTAGCTCACCTGAGGAAGACATATCCCCAGGTTCCACTGCACAAGCCTACGATTTTCGGAAAAATCATAAGGAACTTGTGCATGGAAAAAAGATGATAAGTAAAGGCGATTTCCAGGATGAAGTATCCCGATATTTAAATGCGTTTAGAGCCCCATTGAAAACGGATCCAGTAATCAAACATTGCAACTGTTTGCATTTAATTTTATTTATCGAGTTCCTTAATTTAACTTAATCGACCTGATATCGAATATAATTACTTGAATATATTAGAACATAAAATACTTGAATCAGTACCGATATCGGCATTGAGTCGACTGTTTTTCTATAAGATTTTCGGAGATGACTGATAGTCATGAAGTTGTATTATATTATATACTCATATATTTGTTTCGTTTTAGCCCTGATGAAGACCCCCATTTTCGATCGAAACGATTAAATAAAGAAAATGTTTTATGTCTAAAATTCCTTACTATAAATCATCTCCGAGTATTTATTAAAATATAAATGCAGTAAGTAAATACAATTTTATTTGACATCAAGGGCCATAAAACCAATCTTATAATTAATAAATTATAAATCATGAAATTTAATTAATGGTTTGATGTAGCTAGTGCTAACTACAGTGGATATCGTTTATAACGACATCGGTTATAACGACGCACAGTGGTGCAAAACGGCGAAAAATGGGAAAAAACCTCATCTCAAACGAACCATTTGGGTTACAGGCATCAAATTTACAATTTTTATGTTTTATTACCTGCTGAATCGAATGAAGCCATAGCCAATTCAATCGCATTATTGGAAAGGGTAGAAATTTAAGGTCAAAAATAAAAAATAAATCTAGTTTGGTAGCTACATACATGTTTTTAAGGTGCTAAATCGAAAGAAATGAGAGCCAACTTAATCAAATTATTAGAAAAGTCAACATGTGGGGTCAAAAAGGCAAAATTTAAAAAAAAAAAATCAAGATTGGTATCGATATATGTATATGTTTTTTAAGGGCTAAATCGAATGAAGTGTTAGGCAATGTAATCCAATTATTAGATAGGGTCAAAATTTGAGTTAAAAAAGTCAAAATTCAAAATCAGTTGACATTTATTTTAGGAAATAAAATATTAACAGAAATTTACAAATTAACGATTCCGTTTCTTCAATCAAAATGAATTGAAACGTCGGAGAAATACAGTTGTGATTTGCATCTAAAATTAATTAACAATTAATAACACCTATAAATAGCAACAACAAAGTTATAGATGTACTCCCTCACAACAGATATTGAGTTAACAAATATCAACATTTTTTTAAATTATTTTAAAAATTTATTATAAAGAGGGATAATAAATCATTACAGTTGATTACTAATTAGATCGATTTATTGTTAACACGACGAAATTCGATGGAGAACTAATTTAATAAGTGATACGAATAATTCCAAGATATCAAAAAAACAAGTGGTGTTTACTAGAAGAGCATAATATTTACCTGTGAACACATACGGCCGAGTACGGGATTGAAACTAATACCAATTTTTCTCCAATAGTAGTACTTTTATTTAAAATATGTCACAGAACCTAGTTCGACGGAGCTTTTTTTAAAAGTTCAAATGAAAACACGATAAGTTAGATCTTTCAGGCAGCAAATGTAAAAATCCTTCGCTGTCACTGATATGCTAAATTTATCAAAATAAAACCCCTAATGGAACCAGTATGTATATATAATGATGTTCGAAAGGCTTTGCGAGTAATCGGATAAAAAGTTAGTTTAAAAAAAATTCATCTCTACAGAACAATGAAACCGTGATTTTCACAACATATAAGAAAAGTACTACTTCAATCACGTATATATGTCTGGGCTTTGAGATATTTGGAAAAATCGTTCCACAAAACTGTACTACAGGTAGTTAGGTGTTGAAAAATTATTAAAGTATTACTCCAGAAATATGTTGATTTTTAGGGTTTTTTCCCCTTATGCACCACTGTGCGACGTACCGCTTATAGCGACGGAAATCTTAAGTCCCAGGTCCCTACGGTCATATTTAAACGAATTTTTACCCGGCAATTACAACCACGGCTATTGCGACTGATCGGCTTTAGCGACCCATTTTGAGTCCACCGGGGAACAAAAAGATCGGTTATAACGTCCGGCTTCCGGAAAGAAGTCTTCTATCCGGCTTGCAGGATATTTTGATATTCCCCTGATTGTGTTTTTATTCCTTCAAACAAATTCGAATTAGTTGCGGCCTAGTTCTCAAATAAGACACTTATGCGTGGTGATATCTGGTTGTTTGTTTAGTTGTTGAGGTTTTGTTCTCCATACACTTGTGCGCGGTGATACCATTTCAAAGAGAAAGGCATTTTCGTTAGACGAACAATTGCACATTTGCTGTCGGCTGGAAAATGGGGAGTCGATCAGAAGTCCTGCGGAGGAACTGAATGTAAGTCATTAAACTATTTCAACAATATGGAAAAATAGGGACAGCATTCGGGGACTAGTTGAACGCGGTGAATCGTTCAAGACAAAAAAAATAAGGAGAGCTACGGGCGACAAATTCAACGGTGCTCTAATAACATGGTTTCGACCCCAACGCAGCCGAAATGTTCCAATATCAGGGACAATTTTACTCAAAAAAGCCAATAATTTTCTAAAATTGATTAATGAATCCACTTCAGAACCCTCTAGCGACTCGACAAGTAGTATTTCGCGAGGATGGATTCAAAGATTTTGTACTCGCCATAATATTATTTTTTAAGCGATGACTGCTAGCGTCCCCCAAGGGATAACCAGCGATTGGCTTCCGTCCGTATGGCCATCAATTCCGAAAATTACGATGATTCAGATATTTTTAACGCAGATAAAACCGAACTTTTTTTAGAAGGTACTGCCTGATCGGACACTACATTTTAAGGGGGAGCAATGTTCTAATGGAAAAATGTCCAAGGATAGAATAACTGTTTTGGTGGCAGCCAATATGACTGGAATTGAAACATATATTTTTTATAATAGGAAATTTGTATTTGTAAGAAGGCTATCATTACAATCAGCTGTTAAAAATGGCCCAGACCTGATATAACGACCGGCGTCGTTATAAGCGATATGTCGGATGTAACGACGATCGCCTATAACGACGAAGTTTTTACGGTCCCTTGAATGTCGTTATAAACGATATCCACTGTATATTTTTATTTATTATAATATAGTACTTTATATGAGTACGCTTAAGTATCGATACTTTCCTTTCGATACCTTGGTGGTATCGAATATTTGATGAAAGTAGTTAAATGAGTATTGGTATCGATACTTTGTTGGTATCGTACGTCCCTAGTTACAAGATAGGTTATAAAAGAGATCGTACGGTGGCTCCACCTGGAGTGAGCTTCCTGGACTAGCGGAGGAATGGAGAGACCGGTTCAAGGTCGAACTCTGTGCTCTCTGCGCGGGTTCCTTTATCCTCCAGTTCGGATGGACGAGTGTGTCCGGATATCAGGGCTACATCGGGATATCCGAGATAGGATGGCATGGATATCTACTAGGTCAGGATGTACCGGGAAGATCACTCGAACCAAGATCTGGAGGGGATGATGGAATATTAACATATATAATTATAGACCTTTCTGAATTAAGTATACTAATTCAAGTGATTTAGTTTGGTCGTAATAATTGATGGAGGAAGTCTATAATCAAGTCAGTTTTAGGCGTGACAATGAATTATCATTTTTTGTTTATTATTATTTAATAATCGACAAGATATTAATTATGTCATTCAGCATATTACAGCTGTTTATATAGTATTATTAGAATTAGTCTACCCATGAATGATTGTTTAACGTCACTTTATGCCATTCATTAACAGATGAAAGTTCGTAGAATGTAAAGGCACCTCTAAATTTAGCCTATCCAGGTATAATTAGGATAGAGATCTTATATAGGAATATCTGACATCGTACAGGCTCGGGAGCTCCATTTTAGGATAGAAATACACTTCTTAATAAACCACTACGATTTAAAAAACCTAAATAAAAAAATAAAAATAATTAAGGGTTGCGAAAAAAATTTTTAGATGAAAAACAAATAATAAATCTGCTAGAATTATAGGGAACATACCAATGCATGGGATTTTTTTATCTTGTGACCGGGTGTATCTTAACTTCCGTAATCACAATCTAAAATTAACCTATATGGACACATAATGCTCACGAATAAAAAAAAACTCATTACGAAAACTGCAAACCTTTGAATAAAAAATATTACGACTCATTTTAAAAGTACCTCGGTACGTGACTAATCAAACTTTACATACTGACTTCCGTCACTCGACCAACACATAAAGATTCTTTACATGTACGTTATCACACACGGACATATAAACCTCCTTTTAAGAGATATGGCTACAAATTACATTTTTTTTTGGAGGTGTACAACTTAGAGTTGGCAACACTGCTTTATTTGATAACATATTTAACAGCTGATAGTTGCTTTTTGTTTATTTTGCTTTGTCATTTTATTATGGTCAGACTTACACCAGAGCAACGCTTGCAGATTGTTGAAATTTTTTATCAAAATAATGGTTCAGTTCGTCAAACTTATCGGGCACTTCGTCCATTTTACGGTATACATAAGCATTGAAGATGATCCAAATCAAGCGATTCGTCGCCTTTTTCAGATATTAGGGTTGTGTCCTTCCACTTTATGGAAGATTTTACGAAAGGATCTGGGATTAAAACCTTTAAGATTCAACTGTTGCAGGAATTAAAGCCAAACGACCATCGCATGCGCCGCCTATTCGGCGAATGGGCTGAAGCACAAATTGATTAACCCCATTGGATTATTTTCTTTGGGGCTATGTCAAGTCACTTGTCTATGCCGATAAACCACAGACAATTGAACACCTCGAAATCAACATTCGAAGAGTTATTGGCGATATACGGCCGCAAATGGTGCGAAAAGTTTGTGAAAATTGGTGTTCCAGATTGCGCCTTGTACGCGCTAGCCGTGGAGGCCACATGGCTGGAATCATATTTAAACATTAATGCCATTAAGTTTTCTATTCAATAAAGTTCGTTTTATTGATATTAAAAATTAATTTCTTTTTTTTTATTATAATTTTAATTTGTACACCTCCAAAAAAAACACCCTATATTAGGAGTGCATTAAAAGACGTTGGATGAGAGATCTCCTTCTTTAACAGATTATATAGTAACTGAAACAAAGCAGACAAGAGGTACTGCTGTGTGCCATCACTCCCCATGATATGCCATTATAAGTCTAGTTAAAACGGCTATCAAATCTGCTGATTGTCGATACGTCGTCGACAGGCGCGGATATACAAATGGAGTAGAAAAAAAGACAAAAAAAAATCTGGTGCAATGCCCGAAACACACAACTTTCATTTACCAACTTACTTTGATTAGAAATTGCCGTGGTTTTTTTTTTTTTAAATGCTATTTCTCAAGTCACACAATTTTCCACATTCATTTACTTATTTTTGTTTTTATAGGCGGGCGCAATCGAATATAGGGTGCGCTAGTAGTTTTGCAAAATGTCGGAAAGAACGGTGTTAGACTTAGTTGATGTGATAGAGATAATTGGTAATTTTAAAAGACCATTAATTGAAATAAATCTAAAAATTAAAAAAACAGTTACTTTACAAGCCTCATGCCTTTAAACTAGCAATCTTAAAAGACTGCCCCATCAAATAAAAGTGGAAATCAAATTTATTAATAATGATAAGCAATTTTCTTGTCATTGTACGTGTAAAGCTGGTAGTTCTGGTAAATGCAAACACATCATTGTAACTTTACTCGACGTTTTTCAGTTAGTAATAACATTAATTACCTATTCACACAATCATTGTTATGACAGCTTAGATTCTTTGTCATATTATTTATTTATTTGTCAAAACTTTCAGGCTTCGCATTGAAAACATGGAACAATTAAGCACAACGGATTTAATAGAAAAATGGGGAAAATTAAAAAAGAAAAACAAATCTATGACACTATGGTCTCAATGTTATTTGCATAAAACTAGCATTTTGGAATAATAAAATGTCAAATACTAATATTTACCTGGATAAATATAGTCTCTTTCTTTAAAATAAAGACTACATATCATCATATGTTTCGAAACAGGCTTATCTATTCTTAATTTTACAATACACTCTTTAAGAAGCTTTTTATTTTTTGGAAATAAAAGGGAATGACACGTCTTTTGATTTTCTAATTGAACACTGAGGGAACGAGTAATACCTATTAGATATTTTTCAAATGATTTTTTGCTCAATCGGGTTTTAATTATGGAAAAATAAATTAAAAACGCCAAAAAACCCTATGAATCCCAGGTGGTGGCCCCGCTTTTATCCCCGTTTCTCTAGTTCCTGCAGCGCCGTCGCAGAAGCAGCACCGTCGTTTGCGCCCGCCTATTAGCTCTCTAAAGTACACTAAATTTTTTATTATTAAATAAAAGTTTTTACTTGCGATAATTCGGCAATACAAGCATAATACTCCAAGTCGTCTGATTTTATAATTCTCTATGTTAGTCTCTATGTTCTCTCTCTAAATGTAGTTGTTGAAAACTTCATTTAGTTACCATGTAAAAAATAATTTCCATTAAATGAACTGAACATATTTATTAATTATAAACTATCGTTCGTCATTAAAGGCGTACTGTGCAAGTGTGGGCTCGGTTTTATGAGTTGACGGAATATTTTTCTTGTTGATTTCCATTGAACATGACGAGTTTGAAAAAAATCATTAAAGCCGTTTTTAAGAAAAAAAAAAAAAAACATGTAAAAATTGGAAAAAAGGTTTTGAAATAAAGTGCCCCCCTCCGTTCGATCAATTTTGATGAAATTTTCGCCCAATTTGACCCCAAAACGTGTACTTCCGTTGAAAACCGGAAGTCGAAATTTTTCACGATCGCAATACTTTCCCTTACTATATATTTCATGTATAGGTAAGTGAAAGAAAAAATGTATAAACCAACACATTTACCTCATTTTTATCTCATATTACATTTTACAGGGTTTTCTTTTATACATTCATTTTAAAAAAATATGAAAACCCTCCCAATATTTTGCAGTGGGGAACTACTTACACTCCAAAAGTGACATAGATGCAGGAGGAATTAAATCTTCCGTTTTTTGTTTTTAGGCTTCTATATTAAAATTTTAGCCTCCCCAATTTTTACCTATCTGTGAGAATATTTACTCGCCCCCACCATTAATATTGGTGCTGGTGACGTCCATGTATTTATTTTATATTTAATTTATGAGTAGCATTTTTTTTTCTTAAATTTTATGAATATTCATCAAGATTAATATTTTTCTTTTTTTTTTTTTTACAGGTAAGTGAGCACAGGTCTACGGAATTATTTTGAAATAATTTCGGATTAAGTATTTGATTGATCAACTATTTAAAGGAAGTTTACTACCTTCAGCACGGAAGGCTCAGCATGGTATGTCGATATATGGTATTTATCATCTATTATGTATTATTTATCATAATAATAATAATAATAATAAAGGCTCAATGAACTCGAAGGTTCGATGCCGAACCCACCAATCACTCCCCACAAGATCAGCCCTAAAAGAATCTTCCCACATTCATCTAAGCCTACCCCTAAGACGGTACCCGTCGGCACCACGCTTATCAATCTTTAAGGCAATCGTTCGGAACTAAGACTCGCAATTTATCACGACCATTGATAACCGACTCGGAGTTAATTTTAACCGCGATTATTTTACCGGGAAAAGGCTCTAAGAATTCTTGAAAACATTGAAATCCCAAATTTCGACTCATCCAATTGATTCAGTTTGTTTGTTTGTTTAATGTCCTTTTATGCTACTAAGGCTAATCGGACGATGCTGTAGTGGGAGTCCTGAATTCTTCCTATGCAGGTATAATTAGGATAGGGATCTTTAACGAGTATCTGACATCGTACAGGCTCGAGTCCTCCATTTTACGTCTTATCCGAGGGACAGCATAGCCAAGGATTTTTTACTCCCATTAAAAAGTCCTAGGGCCACCCCTGGACGCGAACTTGCGACCTTTAGTATTGTAGGTTGCCATGCTAACCACTACAACACAAACCAGCCATCCCTAACGGTGCCTTTACACTTTACCAACTTCACCCTCGAACCTACAATCGAACAGCTTGTCCCGAACACTGCAAACAGTACTACTACTACTACAGTGCTAAAGCAAATCTTAATAAGTCTCGAACTTGAAGAGTTACTTTATCCGTTCGCCTGTGTGTTCAGGGATAGCCCTGTGTCGCTTTTGTGTTAGTTAAAAAAAGCTGGATCTTTTTCATTTTAGGCAACCTGTTACTAAGTTATGATAACGATTATTTAAATAATAACAAAGGATACATCATTTTTGAAAAACACATGATTTACTTACTATCTAACTTATTAACGAGAAATATTGCAAAAAAAAACAAACAAAAAAAAACACGTGATAATGAGACAACATTTATTAAATAAAGTGCCCCCTCCAATAAATCATTTTTGATGAAATTTTTACTGTCCCATCGCGGGCATATACATACATCAAATGCGGAGTTTAATCAAAATCGTTAGAACCGTTTTTGAGAAAATCGAAAAAAACCTAAAAAAAGGGTTATTGTTCTGGAGCAGAGTTGGGCAAATTGTAATCTGAATAATGATAAATGAATATGAATAATCGGTAATCATAAAACAAATGAAAAATGAATAGCCATTATTCATTATCAGTACGGAGTATTTTTAATGATTATTGAGTGTTTATGGTATTCATTTGAAATGAATAATAAATAACTAAATACCAATTATTCATTATTCATTTCAAATGAATACCATAAACACTCAATAATCATTAAAAATACTCTGTACTGATTTTGAATGATGGTTATTAATTTTTCATTTGTTTTATGATTACCAATTATTCATATTCATTAATCATTATTCAGATTACAATTTGCCCAACTCTGTTCTGGAGGCAAATAGGCTTTCATTGCCTCGAAAATTTCTATGAATAAATCCTAGCCTTCGTTACGACGCCTCCATACATATTCACATAAGTAGGAGTCAAGCGTACATCTTCGAACACTTCTGGATATATAACTTGATATATGTACCTTTATATTACACTTCTGGATTGGTTACATCCCTGTCTTCGGCATCTCCAAATCGGAACGAGTTTCATATGGCAAATTATTTTCATGTAGTGTCTTTCTCTGCATTTCATTTTTCCATGTAGAACACCGATTCTTTGTAAAAATTTTATAGCTATTTTATTTGACTTCAAAACTGAATTTAATTCTAACAGATTCATATTTAAAATGCAGAGCACAGATTAACTTTATACACCAACTCACACTGCGATAATAATAACCTTTAGAGAATTTCAAATATTAAATCATATGATTTTATCTGATATACAGTACCAGTCAAAAGTTTAGACTCACCCTTAGTTTGGCAAAGTAACTAAATAACAACATTTTATTTATTTAACTACATCAAAACTAAAATTTTATTTTCAACTTATTTATAAATTGTTTGTTTTTTGTTTTTGTTTTTTTAAAGTCCCTTCATGCTACCAAGGCTATTCGGACGATGCTACAGCGGAAGTCCTAAATTTTGCCTATCCGTGTATAATTAGGATAGGGATCTTTAGCGAGTACCTGACATCGCACAGGCTTGGGACTTCCATTTTACGTCCTATCCGAGGGGGATAGCCAAGGATATTTTACTCCCATTAAAAAATTCTAGGGCACCTCGGGACGCGAACCCGTGACATTTAGTATATTAGGTTGCCATGCTAACCACTACACCACAGGTGACCCCTATTTCTAATTTTATTCTAAAATGAATCATATAATGTTTGAAATGTTACCTCTTGAGTTAATGATGGCGGAAGATATCCACCATATTCTACCTCTTGAGTTAGAATTATTTTATTAAACTTGAAGATTGTGAATTGAATACAAGTGAGTCTAAACTTTTGACTGGTATTGTAGATAAACCATAATAAATAAATCATAAAATAACCGTTATCATAACTTAGTAACAGGTTGCCTAAAATGAAAAAGACCGGAAAGGCTTATAGACCTCTTCTAGAATTTTTCTGAAGTAGCTTTTATCCATAATAAGTTCGAGCAAAAGTAAGAAGTTCCAAGTCAGCGGACTTTGTGATGTCAGAGATCCTTGTTCGCTCAACTTCACGTCTCAGTGTAAATACCTGTTCGTTGTTCGCCGTACGGCAAGGCTTGGGGGATTTCCTTTTCGAGGGTGAGCTTCACACAGTGAAATGGCACCGTAACGATTACTATGATTATGATACTGAGTAAGCTATAATTTAAAACGGATACGAAGTACAAAGCCTCCCTTCTACGATTACATTTCGTACATTGCAAAGTTCGATTATTTTCAGTAAAATACGTGTAAAAATAAATAAGATGGATATCAGATTAAAGTGAAAAGAAAGAGATGGATATTTGTTATGGCTACGAGTTATAAGAGGAATGTGGAGGAATTCCTGCGAGGGAATGAAGAAGCATGGAGGAATTTAGTCCCTTCTCCTCTACACCATTCTTCGCCATCTTGAAAATAACGATTTAAAAGTCAAAGGCCACCAAGCGATTTACTGTTATTTACATTAAAGGAGCCGAAATATTTCAGTAACCATAGATAAGAATTTGTAAGGCGCCTTTACACTCTACAAACTTTACCTTCGAATACCACCCTCGAACAACCTTCGTGAAGCCTTCACGTCGACTGTTCGGGGGTTCTAGGTACTTCATCTGTTCGCCTGGGTTCGGGGGTAGCGCTAGTGTCACTTTTGATTTGGGTTTTGATTTTGGGCCTAAGTGACAGTAATTGTTTGTTTGTGATGCTAGTGTAATTTGTGAAACTTTGTAATTCGTCTCCTATTTTTTTATTTTTCAGATAATATAAAATATATTGTTAATGGAGATTTTTTCTGTATCATAAGCTAGCGTTGGGTGCGTCTGCCATATTGGTTCGCTCAAGTATAAATGGCTGTTCGCTTCACGTCGGTACGGCAAGGTTCGATGGTGAGGTTCATTGAGTGTAAAGGCACCTTTACAAATTCTTTTATTAGCTTTTAAAGCAGATTGATGGACAGACAAAAAGACTGCGAACCTCACCCCCGAACCGTCGTATTACGTACGAACAGCTATTTACACTGAAACGTAAAGTCGAGCGAACAATGATGTCTGACCGCACCTATGCACCTTAATCAGAGGTGGGCCTAATGAATTACATTGTAATTAATTACAAAGTAATTTAACAATTACTTTTCTACTTGTAATTCATTAAATTATAATAATTAAAATTCGAGTATTTTCTTTTTATATGTGTCTTCTTCATTTTTCAAATTTCCAGAGCATTCTATGACGTATTTCCAGACATCGAAAAATCTTCTTAAATTTTGGTTTTTATAACTCCATTTAAAAATTACGGATATTTTCTACGTTAATCTGATCCAATTAGATTCCCTTAAACATTATGTAACTTTATAAAACCATTGGGGTTAAAAACAGGTGAGTTTTTCCGTGTTAATTGTCGCCTTCAATTACAATTACAAATCAATTACAATGTAATTTCCAATTACAATTAAAATTAGCTTACAAAGTAATTGGTAATTGACAATGTAATTGATTGTAATTTTGCCCAACTCTGACCTTAATACAACAAATTTTCATTACAAAGTCGGCTAACGTGGTCCCAGCGACTATTCTGACTTTTGCTATAACTTATTATGCATAAAAGCAACGTCAGAAAAATCCTAAAAGGAGGTCTAGAAACTTATCTTAACTTACCTACTCAAAAGCGGTACAGCGTACTACTTACTAATACTAGCGCCTTACAGACAAAATACCTTTAATAGAAATTATTCAAACCCACGATAGTGTTTCAATATTTAAAAAAAAAAAATCAAAATCTGGTGCGATGCGCGCAACTCACAACTTCCACTTACAAACTTACTTAAATTAGAAATCGACGTGTTTCGATAATTTGTAAACGTCATTCACACATTTTCCCACATTTATATGCTTATATTTGAGGCGTTCGGTTTCAAAACAGGTTACATCCATTTTTTACAAAAACATTTTTTTTCTTTTTTTTTCAAGTCTTTAATATTAAAAATAATGTGTTAGGCGCGTTTTTTAAAAAAGACGTCTAGATCCCTCGTAAATCAATACTTCCATTTCTTATCAAAAGCGGTTCCATCCAAGCTTCACTTTTCAGAAAAGCTTAAATTTTTCGAAATCCCAAACGGTATCCATGTTTCCTAAAAGTTGGATGATGTTGATACTCTATTAAAAAAAATCATTATGGAGAAGCCTGGAGATGAATAGGTAGCCTAGAATTCTACAAAGTTGTAATAGACAGCGCAATGTCATCTATCCAAGTAAATATGCATGATACCAATATGGATGTGGGTCAACATCAAGATTTAAATGAAAATTTGTATGTTTAAAAAATAAAAACTATGTATATATTGTTCATATTAAATAAAGAGATTTTTTTTTACAAAATGTCTATTCATAATTTAACCAAAAATTTATATTTTCTTATCAAAGTCAGGTACATCCAACATATTTTTTAATGTTAAATGAGATTTAAAGAAGAAAATGTGATAAAAAGTTGTCAAATATTTTTTTTTAAGGTAATTGTTAGCAAAACTACGAAAAAGAAGAAAACAATTTTTTTTAAATTGATTAATTTTTCAAATTGGATCTTTTTTTTTATCAGTCCTGAAAAATTGTTGAAAATGGATGTAACCGGTTTTGAAACCAAAAGCCTCATTTGTATATCTCCATAAGTTGTAGAGTATCTATATAGCAAAATTTGGAAGTTCTCAGCACTTTGCGATTCATTATTGCTTATTTATTTTTTTAAGGGACCTATTATTTCATCAACAGTCGAGTTTTTTAACTGTTTGCTTGTCTTTTACTAAGAGTTGCTTTTTGTAAATATATCGTGAAGGTGAATCGATAGGTGCGTCTCGTTGTAAAGTTGGTCTCATGCCTTTTTTAAAATCGAGAACGATTACTTCTCCTCTAATATCGTTTTATATTTCTTCCAGAAATTTATTATGGAACAAAAGTTAGCAGACTAAAATATAATTAACTCTAATCTATTATCTTATAAGATATTTTTGCACACTTTCTATGCTTTAAAAAATGTAAGCATCACGTATTTACTTGAACCCGGAATCACGCGGAAGACCCGGGTTCGACTTCCGGCGGATCCCAATCTTTTCTCTTCAAAAAATAAATTAATTAAAATTAGATAAATAGTAGTAAATAGTGAAAGTAAAAAAGAAAATAATTTATTTAATGTTTATGATTTTGCTTTTACGCTAATTCATCTGCGATCCTAATACATCTTATTTAATTTTTTATAATATTGACGATTTTTAATATGAAATTCTGCTATTAAGACTATTATAATATTTATTCATTTTTTGAGAAAGTAAATAAATATAATACATGATAAGATGTTGGATATGTAGAAAAATTATTCTATCATCGGCCATTTTCTTTTATTGTTGACAAAAAGGAGATAAAGAACACTCAACGCCATCGCATTTAGTGACGTCACTATTATAATAATTGCTGATTGGTCAATGCTTTAGCCAATACCCGCCATCTTCAGGACTGTACAGTTGACGTTTATTATTCATTTCTTGTTTAAACATTTTTTTATTTTATTTTTTTAAATTTTATTATCTTAAAAAAATTATTTTTCAGATGTATCGACATATATTTATCAAATCATGATAAATGTATTCGAAGTAGGAATATGCGTCGGAGAAAATATTTTAAGTTAAGGAAATCTCATAATGCAAAAATCGAACCATTATTTTTTTTTTCACTTTTCTTATAATTCGAATTTGTGGACGTGTCGGATTTCTCAAACGACCGATTCGATTATCGTGATTTCTTTTTAATTTTTGTGGTAAAGAAAGAAAAATATTTTGCACGAAAAAAAGGTATTTTTCTCTATTCTATTTTTCATTATATATGTATATATATCATATATATCAACAGAAAAATTAGATACCGCCGCTAGTAGGCAAAACAGCAATGTTCTATAAACTTTTCGGATTGATCCACCACCGGGAGGGGCAGGGGGGATGCGTCCCCCCCAATATTTTGGCTGGAGATGACCCAATTTAAAATTTCAGCTCTAACTGTTTTGTTTTATAGCTCTACATTTCTTTTTTAAACCAAGCAGCTTGATCCTACTTTCCATCAATTTTATGAAGCCTTTTTTTTTTTTTTTTATCGTCCGCTTTATGCCACGAGGGCTAATCGGGACGGGTTATCTACGGGTAACCAACCTCTTCTAATCCATGGCAAGCCGCTGAGTCTGTTCAGTGAGGCCGTCACCGAACAGAATCGAGCGGGCTTGGGCGGGATTCGAACCCGCACCGCCATCGTAAACGGCTATCTCCTCTGCCACGCCGCGGCCCTTTAATGAAGCTTATAGAAGTTAATGGAAAGCAATGAAATTAGTGGGATCAGAATCAAAAGAAGATAATTTGGCCCACATCCTTCAACATTATGCCTTAACATTTCCCTATTTTAATGTATAACTAAGGCATAAATTGACTAGTTTTAAGAGACTATAAATACTTTTAAAATACAGCGTTGGAGGATGAATTTAAATGCCCCAACAGTTGTTTTTAGGGGTTATTATTTCAACTTTTAACCCCCCGAATTTCTACCTACCTTATCTAGGAAAATATTGGACCCCCCCCCCCCAATAATTTGGTGGCCAAACGCCCATGGATCCATCGCCTATTTTTTCGAGTACTATCCAGTTTTGAAATAAGAAACATGCGGGCATTTTTATTTAAAATATGTTAAAAATAGAGGTTTTTCAATAAAATATGGGTCCTCGATTGTGTTGTAACGTGAAACGCAAAGCATAAGATTTGACATCAACTTATTTTTAGAACAGTTGGTACAAACTTTTTTAGTACAGGTTTGTGACTGTTCTAGTATCTTCTACGCTTGTCTGGAACGTGAACGTTTTGGAATTTCTGGCTTCCTTACACAGTACTGCACCCAAGACCCTTCCTGGGTAGTAGTGGCACAGGTTATTTTTTTTTATTTTTTAATAAAAATTAATTAAATCCACATGTGTTATATCAATATTTGTGGTACGATATTCTGATTGTATAGATTATTATAGGCTGTATATTTTTATGGAAGAAAATATCTCACTCAGAGGTAGTTTTCAGAGTAGCCGTAAGATTCGTAAAGGTGCCTTTACACCTTACGAACTTTACCTTCGAACACCACCCTCGAACAACCTTCGTGAAGACTTCACGTCGACTGTTCGGGTGTTCTAGGTACTTCATCTGTTCGCCTGGGTTAGCGCTAGTGTCACTTTTAATTTGGGTTTTTCCTAAGTGACAGGAGTTGTTTGTGATACTAGTGTAATTTGTGAAACGTTGTAAATCATCTCTTATTAACCGACTTCGAAAGAGGAGGTTACTCAATTCGATACGTATGTGACTTTTTTTTTTTTTTTTTTTTTTTTTTTTTTTTTTTTTTCTATGTATGTCCACCGATTACTCCGAGATGGGTGGACCAATTGGAACGAAACCTTTTGCATCTTGTCGAGTATTTTCCCAATGTGGTCCCATTAAAACCTTTTTTGGGTTCTTAATTTATTAAAGAAGTTATTAGGAAAAAACATGAAAATAATTATTTAATTATCGCTCAAAATATTTACTTATTTGAAAAACATATGACATATATATATCATAAGGTATGCTCCAACAAAATATTAAAACACGTTGATAAATAACAAACTGATCATGTACTATCCCCGCTTTTTTTATTCTAAATTTGATTGGTTGATTTCAAGCAATGCTCAATAATGTTTTAATGGTCGATGAATCGGTTGGGATAACAAACCAATCAAATTCAGAATTAAAAGATCATGTGAAGTGTGTTAATTATTGACATTGTTTAAGTGCTTGTTGGAACAAACCTTAAACATAACCTTAAATAAATTTTCAACAATAGATTTCAATAAAGATATATAATATCAGTGGAATATCGCTGTCGTTTTCTGAAAAATGAAACACTTCTTTATGGTTCCGGCAAAGTTATTGTTGTTTCGACTTGGAAAATTTTGCCAAGAAAAAATATTTAAGAAAATTTTTTTGGGTTGCTTAAAAGATTTTGTTTATTGATTTAAGAAGATTAAAGCACATTATACACCGATAACAGTAAAAAATCCTAAATGAATGTCTAAACGACGGATGGACAGCATAATCATAAAACCACAAAATTCATAGAATTTAAAGAAAGGCCGAGCATTAATAACCCTTTTTAAAAGAGATTTGTAAAATCATAGCCATTATTGTTTAACATTAGATTTTGATTTCCGACTTCCACTCGCTATGCACATTAAAAAGGAATTCAATACTTCCTGGAAAAGCTCTTTTTCAGTTGATTTAGAGGCCCAAGGATTCAGGCACCTCTGGCAGCTTCCGGATACACTTGATCACTGTCGGATATTATTATACAATGTAATAATAAAATCTTGTGCGGATTCTTCACTCTGGAGTGACACTTTTGCTATGTTATCCAGATTACTATTATCGGTTTTTAATTATGTTTCTGCAACTATTGAGGTGTTTAGATGAAAATTGCTGTAAGTGCCAAATTATTAATTTTGAGATAACAAATAACTATTAACTAAGCTTAAATTTGGTTTGAAAATCAAGAAAAATATTATGGATATGGCCATAATAGGGATTTATTATTATTCCAGTCATGAAATAAATACGTCCCGCTAAAAAAATTTAATATTATTTTCTTCCATCTCCAATTCCATCTATGATTGTGAATTGTCTACTTTTTTTTCTGTAAGTTACGATAACGTCCCTAGAGGGAGGCACTCAATAAGAGAGTCTAGAGACGAAAATCTTAAAGAAAGTCATTTGGAAAGAATTGTTTCCATTTCGAGGCAGTCATATTCACAGATACCGAAATAACAAACGTATACGTTGTTTATTACTTTTACCAATAGAACTGGTCGAAAAATGGCCAAAATCCCAACTGTTCAATGGCATACCTACGACATCTTGAAGTTGCTGGATTCATGTTACAGCCGAGCAAAACTGAACACCTCCTCTCGGAACACAGATGTATGTATGTAATAAACAAGTACCGAAGTACCGATAATATTCCGCAAAGGAAAAAGATTGTCATTGTGGAAACCAAGTTTTATGTGTCTTCCCGATGGAACATTGGTCTTTATACCTACCGCAAACGATTTTCAATTTTCTGTGCATATTCATAAAATTGATAATGTGACTATTATAATACAAAGTTGATTAAAATTGATATAATTATAATATAAAGACCCGGGATAGACAAACGTGGTATAGCGCTACTTGGGTGGGTTGACTTTTTTTTCGCGAGGGACCCACGGAATAGATCTCGTCCTTCCCACCATCGATAGAACAACGAACTAATGAACCAAACTCACTTGTACTATCTAATGAGGGGTACCGAATAAACAAATAAAAAAAAAAAAAAAAAAAAAAAAAAAAAAAAAAAAAAAAAAAAAAAAAGACTTCGAAAACCCGAAATCAGATCAAAATGCACTTAAAATCTGTATAAAACAAAAGCATACAGAATTTGTTTTAGAAATCAAGGCATTACTTTCTTCCGCCTTATATTAGAAATTATCTTCCGCCACTAAAAAGTATGAAATAAAAAACATTTTATAAAAAAAATTAAACCGACTTCGAAAACAAGGAACCAGTAAAAATAAATGTACTGAAAAGTATGAAATAATTACCTTCTGATTTTTATGAATACGCAGCAAAATCGAAAATCATATGAAAAGCGGAAAAATGCATTAAAATGGATAAATTTATTTTGATTAGTGCGAATACATACTAATTGTTAATAAAAAATATTAAATTAAAATATTAAATACCATGTTCAATACTTATCAATCTTTTCGGAGGCGGCGCAAAATAGAAAATCTATAGAAAATTTTAAGATTTTCCTAATTCTTAGTGTTAACAATTTTAAATTTTGCGCCGCCTCCGAAAATATTGTTAAGTATTGAACATGGTATTTAATATTTTAATTTAATAATTTTTGTTAACAGTTAGTATGTATTCGTACTAATCAAAATAAATTTATCCATTTTAATGCATTTTTCCGCTTTTCAAATGATTTTCGATTTTGCTGCGTATTCATAAAAATCAGAAGGTAATTATTTCATACTTTTCAGTACATTTATTTTTACTGGTTCCTTGTTTTCGAAGTCGGTTTAATTTTTTTTATAAAATGTTTTTTTTTCTTTATCATAAGCTAGCTTTGAGTGCGTCAGCCATAGTGGTTCGCTAAACGTCGTTACGGCAAGGTTCGAAAGTGAGGTTCGTAAGGTGTAAAGGCACCTTAAGCACCAAATCCGAAATGAAATTCTCCGCCATCTTAATATTGCCCCTGAAGTTGGGTCGACTATTCAAGTACCTTCATACCAGGTAGAATACCAACTTCATGGAGAATACCTTTGTCAGACAAGACCGTGATGAACCCAAGACCACGATCATGAAGTCTTAAACATATTACGTAATAACTGCTTGGTATTAGCTTTTTTCCTTGCAAGACCGGTCCCCCTGACCTGGCATTAAAATCTCCGCAACCTATCATGCCCTGCAGTTTCGCCATATTTCTTACGCAACAACGAGGTATCCTAACAGGAGAAGAACTTGATGAACCCCATGATCACAGAAGGGCCGCTGCCCTGTGTGATCTAGGAGCCAATAAAACAAGCTGATTCAATTGATCTGCGGCCAATTAGAATCGAGATCATGTCCCGCCGTGATGGCAGATTGTACTGGATTGGCTACCTTCATTACAGCCTCCAAGATATCTGGATTGTAGAGTTGATTTCTCTCATCTCAGTTTTATCGTTATTTTATCGATCTTACCGTTATAATTTATTATGATTTTTTTCATTATTACGTAACCTGCTTGGACCAGGAGCGTTTCGCGATTGAAACGGAAACCTTTGGGTGAGATTTAGGCCCCTTCCACCAACGGGTAAAAATTAAGATTAGTGGACTGTAAACAAAGTGAAAAGAAAAAATTATAATGAGTAAATACATATTTAATATTAACAAAAGAAAATTAAATGTTAAGTAGGAGAAATAAAAAGGCTTCTTTTGATTGCTTAGAATTATATTAGTATTAAACGTGTATTTTCGTTGAAAACCGGAAGTCGAAATTTTTCACGATCTTACTTTCCCTTCAAAGTAAGAACAGTCACAAACATGTACTAGATCAGTTTTTAACTGTTCCAACGAAAATTCAGTAACACTTTTCGATGATATTGTGTGTTTTACGTTACACTATGATAAATATATATGCCAATGCTTGTATTAAATACCTAGCATTAAGAAACATAAAGTAATGATTTCTTTGATTTGATTTCCCCTTTAACCGGATCATGATACCGTATACTCCCGCTTATCAGTACTCGTCGGAACTGAGACATCGCCGGTGAAGCGATCCGAAAGGTGGGTCCTAAGTACGAGTAAGTTATGTGTGACGCGAGCGCTGCACCGGAATATTTTATATTATCATAACCATTGTATTAGCAATATAACTATTACATATATTCTATACTAGCTAGGGTACCCGGCTTCCCTCCTGTAATGGGAGTTTTAATAACTGAAAAACTTTAAGTTTAATGGAAATATAGAAGAAAATTAGCACCTTCTTGAAACTTCGGTTTTAACTTGGTATTAATAATAAGATTAGAGATCTGCAGAATATGCCCAAATAAGGAACACTATAAACATTAGATGGGTTGAAAATGGTAAAAGAAAAATTAATTTTGCTTCATTTTTCATCATTCATTTTCATCATAATGAAAATGATGGCACAATTTTTTTTACCATATTTCTTTTTATCCTGAACTATGAGGGGTGATTAAATCTTATTGAAAAAATGCCGCAATTGGAGTTAATTATTTTTTCAACTGGAAGGCTCATCATACGTAGTAATCAAACCAACTTCTTTTTCATAACTAATATGAGAACACTTCAAACTTATTATTTTCGATTTATATTCAGTCTTAAAAAGTTGTTTATTTTTTTTATGTCTGTTTAAATCCACTCACAATACAACTAAGAAATGTTCAGTCATATTGCATTAAATTTACATATATATTATATATTGATTAAATGTAATGTGTTGATCAATTAGCCTTTTTATGTAAAAATTAAATTGTTAAGGAATCCCAGTTGGTTTTCTAATAGATTGCAGAGATGTAAAATCATTGTTTTATTTTAAAACGCATAAGATAAACTAACTATTTACGCTTAATCATTTTGTAATTTAAAAAGAACAGCTGAAAAAATATATAACCTTTACAAACTGAACTGAATGAATGAACAATAAACATTGAGTGAAACGCACCCTAGCGCTTTCTGGTAGTCTGCAGCTCGAACTGAATTTTTCAATCATTAACTCGTTTGTCATTCTCAGCTAGGCTAATTACACGCTGGAAGAGGCTTAAAATTTACACCCTTAAGAGAAAAACGGAAAGCTTCTCCTTTAGGGGTAATATGGCTACACGCAGACATAATTTTCTTGATTGTACGTGGAGTCGTTTTTGAGCCTTATCGGCACCCATATTGTACACTTTGCTTTATAAAAAAATCTGGTGCGTGCGCGCAACACACAACTTTCACTTACCAACTTACTTAAATTAGGAATTAATGCGTTTTGTTAATTGCCACTTCTCAAATGAACATTACATATTGATTACATTATTGAATGTCGTTAAAACCGTTTTTGAGTAAATAAAAAAAAACACGTGAAAATGATAAAAAATTTATTAAGTAAAGTACCCCCTCCGGTTGATCAATTTTGATGATTTTTTTACAGTCATAACTCGGGCATATAAATAGATTAAATGCTCAGTTTAATCAAAATGGTTAGAGCCGTTTTTGAGAAAGTAGAAAAAAGCTTAAAAAGTTATTAAATAAAGTACCCTTTGAGCAATTTTGATGAAATTTTTGCTGTCACATCGCGGGCATATACATACACTAAATACCTTATTTTAGGTTCGCAGTTTATAGTTTTTGAGCTAGTCTGTTCACACACACACACACACACACAGACCATTTCGTGGGACTTGGTTAATTGGACTCAGGGGACCCCAAAACGTATATTTTCCGTTCAAAACCGGAAGTCGAAATTTTTCACGATCGCAATACTTCCACTTACTATATATTTCATATATAGGTAAGTGAAAGTAAAAATATTGATTAAATACACATATGAGATTATATATATTGTAGTTTGGTTTTAGAAGAGGGTTCGAAGAGAAACCGCTAGAGCACGAGACGAGGCCAAGTCGTGCTCTGCGCTCTGACCTTTCCCCATTCCTTCCGTCTTGCTCATTCCAAAGCCTCCTAGATATAATATTATATCTACTTATATTCACTATATATATATAAGTTTAAACTATCTTTACTTTATATATATATATATATATATATATATATATATATATATATATATATATGGAAATCTCGTGTCACGATATTTGTCGGGGGTAAAATCAGAAACTACTCGACCGATCTTTATAAATTTTGGCTCATTGTGGGTAGTCTAACTTGAAAGATAGGATAGTTTTAATCTCGATTATTGGCCTCAATATTTCTTTTATTGCTAATTAAGTTCTTATTATTCTTCAATTGAGTGTAATTATTTGTAACTTTTACAGAATATATTAGGTTTTATAGATATTATGGAGACACTCCTGTAGATCTCATAGCCAGATCGTTTTCAGCCTTATCTGGCATCTATGTTTAAGTCCGAATATATCATATGTATATGTCGACAACATAAGAAGTTTACCTGAGGGCGGAGTTTAAATAAGCCATGCCTACTTCTGTATTGGTGCTAAATATGAAGTGTGTCAGGTTGTGTTATCAATTATGAAAAACAGATAGAGAGAACAATCAATACAGGGATACTATATTTTATGAATAACTAGCTAAGGTGCCCGGCTTCGCTCCGGTAGTTGTGTGGTAGTTGTAATAACAGAAAAACTTTAAAATTAATGGAAATATTGAACAAAATTAGCAATTTCTCGAAACTTCGGTTTTAACTTGGTATCAATATAAAAATTCAAGATCTGCACTGTCCGCCCAAATAAGGAACCCTACATATATATACTTTAGAGGGAAATTGAAAATAGTGAATGAACAATCAATTTTGCTGCAACTTAGTCGAGTTATGCATCGTTTTTATGGTTTCTGTGATTCTGAATCCTATAAGCCCATTCCAAGCAGTCAGCAGATAATAAGTTATTAGATAATAGTTGAAAAATTATCTTTCCAGTATAATCTAAGCGCCGACTACAGTGATGGTCCTATTATATCCATAAGTATAGAAACTATCGAAGATTCATAGAAACTTTTTTTTAAATACCTTTCTTCCATTTCAACCAACGTTAAGTTATCCCCCCGTAATTTGAGCCGATTCTGCAGATCTCGAATCTCACTGCTATCACAAAGTGAAAACCAAAATTTCATGAAGTCACAATTTCTTCACCATATTTCTTTTTAACCTGAACTAGGAGGGGTGATAAAATCTTATTGAAAAAAATGGTGTAATTGGAATTAGTCATTTAGTCAACTGGAATCCTCATCATATATAGTAATATAACCAAATTCTTTTTCATAATTACATACAATAAGAACACTTAAAACTTTTTATTTTCGATCTATATTTAGTTAATTTATCTCTGTTTTATTCGCTCACTGTACAACTAAAACATGTTCACTCATATTGCATTAAATTTACTTAAGTATATGTTATATATTGATTAAATGTAATATGTTAATCAATTAACCTTCTTATGAGAAAATTAATTTTTTAAGGTATTGAGGCGGTTTTCTAATTTATTGCAGAGATGTAAAATCATTATTTTATTTTGAACGCAAAGGTGAAATTAATTATTTTCGCTTGATGTTTTAGTAATTTAAAACGAACAGCTGTAAAATATATAACCTTTACAATCTGAACGGAATGAATGAAAAATAAACATTGAGTGAAACGCACCCTATCGCTTCCTGGTAGTCTGCAGCTCGAACTAAATTTTTCATTCATAAATCGTACGTCATTCTCAGGTAGGCTAATTACATGGTGCGAGAGGCTTGAAATTCCAGTCCTTTTCTCTACAATTTTACACCCTTAAGAGAAAAACGGAAACCTTCTTCTCCGTTAGGGGTTGTATAGCAACACGCTGACATAACTTTATTAAACATACGTTGAGTGGTTTTTGAGCCTTATTGGCACGCACATTGTACACTTTGCTTTATAATATATATTGATTATCAATTGAAATATAAAAACAAACCATGATAATAAGATATACAATGAATCCAATTTTAAATCTTTATATATATATATATATATATATATATATATATATATATATATATATATATATAAATCTCGTGTCCCGATATTTGTCGGGGGTAAAATCAGAAAATACTCAATGGAATTTTATAAATATTGGCTCATTGTGTGTACTTTTGTCCAACTTAAAAGATAGGATAAATTTTTATCTTGATTATTGACCTCAATATTTCTTTTATAAATGCTTATTATACGATTGAGTGTGATTATTTGTAAGTTCTATAAATTTCCAACAGAAGGCGGTGTAAGTTGATTTATTGAAACAACACTTAATTTTCTTTCGATAATTAGGGAGAGTAAGCATAAATCTATTTTTTTCCGGCTTGGACTAGGAAAATCGGTGTTTTTCCCTTGACAAATTATGTGTCGTCTTGTCAAGTGCGGGGTAAAGATCGAATGTATTTGTTTTAGCAACAGACAAGTTAACTAATTTCATTCTGCACCTTTTAGCAGTGCTAATTTAGCACTACAAGAAAGAGAAATTGTGAATTATGAATAAATTAATAATTACCAAATAAGACCTAAATGTAAATTTTTATTATAAAAAGTTATAAATTAACGTTCTCTATCATCATTATGGTTTGAGGTTGCCCGCTTTTCATAACCTGTTCCAGGTAGAACCTACTGATAAGATACCTCATATCACCATGTGTTATATTCTGAATTTAATCAGTATGAATTATAGCCAAAGATTAATTTGGTACATTTTTGTTGTCTATTGTGATTGTACCAAAACCTATTCAGATTTATTATTTCCTTTTACATGTGTGTTATTTATATTTAGTCTCGCTTATGCTGAAATAATCCAGCAGGTGCTGAATTAATACTTACTATATTCAAATATGAGATGTTGATTCCACAAAGTCAACAAAATCTTTAACAATCAGTGTAGTTGCTAGTTAAAGAATCAGCATTTTGTAAGTAGCTGGTGCATAATAGCTGTTATAAGCTCCTGTACTTCAATAATTTATACATCGATTCTTCTCTCTTGTTTCGTAAAAAATATTTTTGGTTTTACTTTTAGTCGTCCCAATTTAGTTTCTAGGTTTACTTATTTAACTGAAAGGTGTATTAGGAAAGCAAAAACAAGGGAATACGCGGAAATAAGCAGACATTTTTTTTTTGTAACTCTTTATTGCATTATATAAAAATAAAATAGGTACCATGGCGGATCTATCGTATAATAATATTCAATTACATCAGTATATATTTATGTTTTTTTTTGTTTTTTTTGTACGGGTATATTAAATATGAAATCATCATGTGCTACGTCCTATATCTGATAACTCTAATAAGTACTGAAATTAGCATTTTTTTTTTTTTAATATTACGAGGAATAGAGATTGCTCAGAAGTCTAGTATTACATCTAGTATTAAGCAGTTCTGAGAAATATTTTTCAATTCACTTATTAATGTAAATTGTTTATTACAAAAGCTTATAATTTTATAATCTTTTTATTTTTGCGTTGGGAGGATGGATACAGAATCCCCTCACAAGAAATTTCGAAAAAATAAAAATATTAGTGGAATAAATATGTGTTTCTAATTCTTACAAATTCTATTATTAGCTAAGGTAGTAGTATTTATATAGGGTTATTTTTTTTTTTTTTTTTTAATATTACGAGGAATAGTGATTGCTCAGAAGTCAACATCTAGTATTAAGCAGTTCTGAGAAATCTTTTTCAATTCACTTATTTAAGTAAATTGATTATTAGAAAAGATTATAAAATTTTCTAACATTTTTATCTTTGCGGTCCCAGAAGACAGTGGCGGATCCAGAAATTTTCTGAGGAGGGCGCACTATTTTTTTTTTTTTTTTACATTTCATGAGTAATGAAGGCAGTAACTTAAAATGCATATTAGTACATAATGACGTTGTAAATATTTAAACACAATTCCTTTTCAATTAATGGACCTTTTTTTTTTTTTTTTTTTTTTTTTTTTTGTTCCTCCCCTTCCTAGCCTTGAAGGCTATACGGGGTTTCCCGGGCCAGGGGAGAGGGTGGGGAATTGATACCGAGTATAATTAAGTTTTCCCCTGACTCCGGGTTTTGAACTTGCTTCGTTTTTCCAATCAGACGTTGCCATGGGCTGTTTTTTTTTTCCACTTGTTTTGTAATAGTAATTCTGGTAATTTACGATGGGTTGATTGATAGTCAGAATTTTCAGTAATTTATTTTTTATTTTGGAAAGCCAACGTTTCGATTCCTACATCTGGATCTTCATCAGGGCTTCTCAGTCCAGAGGAATACAGAAGCCCAGATGAAGATCTACATGTAGGTATCGAAACGTTGGCTTTCCCAAATAAAAAAATCTGGTGCGTGCGCGCAACACTCAACTTTCACTTACCAACATACTTAGATTAGAAATAAATGCGTTTTCTTAACTGCCACTTCTCAAATGAACAGAACATCTTTAATTATAACGCATTGCTTTGTCATTAAAGGCGTACGGCGCATTCGTGAGCTCAAGGTGTTTCATGAGTTGACTGAATATTTTTCTTTTTTTTCTCCTGTATATGTTTACTTGATTTTCTTCATATATCATATTTAGCCATTTCTTATTTTTAGGCGAGATTAGAGACAGTTAATTTCTCAATATAAACTAAAACAAAGGTACTTTATAGGAAAACAAAAAAGGCCCCTTCCCCATTTAAGCCCCCTCAGAAGATTTTAATAATGATAAAACTTACCTGATATTAAATAACAACTAATTTTCATTAAACGTAACGAATTTGATAAAAATCGTTAAAGCCGTTTTTGAGATAATCGATCATTATGAAATAAAGTGCCCCCTCCGTTTGACCAATTTTGATGAAATGTTGGCTATCACATCTTTGGCATATACATACATCAAATACCAAGTTTGATCAAAATCGTTAAAACCGTTTTTGAGTAAATAAAAAAAACACGTGAAAATAATACAAAATTTATCAAGTAAAGTCCCCCCTCCTGTTGATCAATTTTGATGAAATGTTGGCTATCACATCTTTGGCATATACATACATCAAATACCAAGTTTGATCAAAATCGTTAAAACCGTTTTTGAGTAAATAAAAAAAACACGTGAAAATAATACAAAATTTATCAAGTAAAGTCCCCCCTCCTGTTGATCAATGTTGATGAAATTTTTACAGTCATATCTGGGGGATATATATACATTAAATACCAAGTTTGATCAAAATCGTTAAGACCGTTTTTGAGAAAATAAAAAAAAACAAGTGAAAATGATACAAAATTTATTAAGTAAACTCCCCCGTACGGTTGATCAATTTTGATGAAATTTTTACAGTCATATCTCGGGCATATAAATAGATCAAATACTCAGTTTAATCAAAATCGTTAGAGCCGTTTTTGAGAAAATCGAAAAAAACCTAAAAAGTTATTAAATAAAGTACCCCCTCCCTTTGAGCAAATTTGATGAAATTTTTGCTGTCACATCGCGGGCATATACATACTCTAAATACCCAATTTCACGCAAGTCTGTTCACACACACACACACACACACACACACACACACACACACACACACACACACACACACACACACACACACACACACACACACACACACACACACACAAAGAGAGACACAGACACACACACACAGACCATTTCGGGGGACTTGGTTATTTTGACTCAGGGGACCCCAAAACGTGTCGAGAACCGGAAGTCGAAAATTTTCTCGATCGCAATACTTCATAAAAATGAATAACTAAAACTGCCAATCTTTTCTTTTATTTAATGCCTCTTTAAATTGAAAGCGTTTTATTGAGATGAAAAATATTGGCATAAAAATGTTTTATATTTAAAAAAGTGATATTTTGATTATTTTTTTTTAACTATTGGGATTTAAAAGGTGTTTTACTGCTTCAAACGCCTTTTTAATTTTTAAATATTTCGTAAAATTTTCTATGATATAGAAAACTTTAAATACTGAGTGAATTTCGTGTTGGTGGGCCAGAACTTATAGTCATTATTATTAAATAAGAAACTCTTTACTTAATGGATAATAAATAATAATCTATATAAAGATGAAATTCTGTTTGTTTGTTTGTTTATTTGTTCTTTATAGAAATCCATACAGTTTGTCCTAAATTCTCCAAATTTCGCTCAGTGGTTCTTTGATACCAGATGCGAACACCTGTACATATTAAAATTGCATAAATTCAACCGATCTTCAGCTGATATTTTTTATTGTTATAAAAATCATAATGATCTCACTTTACAATGTTTTTTTTTTTTTACGAAATCGAGCGTTTGAGACTGTTCTTTAGAAAAATGAAATTGCCCGTATGAAATTCTGTTTGTTCTTTATAGAAATCCCATACCGTTTGTCCTAAATTCTCCAAATTTTGCTCAGTGGTTCTTTCAGACCAGGTGCGAATACGTGTCCATATTAAAATTGCATAACTTCAGCCGATCTCTGGGTATATTCTGTATTGTTATAGTTTTGATCTCGCTTTACATTGGTTTTTACAAAATCGACCGTTTCAGTCCGTAAAAGTCTCAGTTTATAGATTTTATCGATTTAAAAAATGAAATTCTCCGGGTGAAACCGGTATATACAGTTAGTAATAATAATAAAAAACATTTACCTTTTCATCATTGACATTGTTTGTTTTCTAAAGAATTGCATTTGTAACTCTATGGAAATAAAGTTCAGGTTATATAAATAATGATGTTGAAATTTCCTTTGGAATCGGTGCAATGCGTTAACTAGAAAATTCTATTTCATTTATTCTGCGAACTATTTTTATTTTAAAACAATGTCACGTTTCCTCGTATTCTTCTTTCAACAGTAAGAATCTTATGTTCAGGTGTTGATTGAGCAATAGTCTTAGAAATTTCGTAAATAGTTACAAACTAATAAATATTCATTGTAACATAGTTTAATGTGAAACACAAAACTATGATGAGTTCTAGACTTGTTATTGGAACAGTTGTAACAAACTATGTAGTGCATGTTTTTGACTGTTTAAGTACGTGTTCGTGACTGTAAAGGGTAATTCCACGTAAATTCAACACAGGCTTGAGCCTCACCATTTCAAATTTTCTTGAAATTTGGTATATGTGTACTACTTGTACCTACTAGAACAATTGTGAAATATTACTGAGATATGTCTACCCGCCTTTGAATTATTGGTCTCTAAAGCCCTCAAAAATAGGTCCAGAAACAGAAAAAATCATGTTTAAAAATAGCTCTAGATGTTTTCCAAATTTGACTAGGACTTTGAGATTGGTGTAGTTTAACAGCGCATTTCATGCCGTTTCATATGATATACAACCATGTATAGGTTGTTACTAAAGAAATTTTCTTAAAACTAAATGTAAAATTTAAATTTCAATTTTCTCAAAAAGGGCATTTTTTTTTACATTTTTTTGAAAAATAGGTAGTATTATATCTATTCACGCAACAAAATATAAAAGTGGGATGAAAATTTCTTCATTACGAAAAAAAATTAAAAAATGGTGATAAAATTTAATAAATATAGCATTTTATGATTAAAAATAGTTGCAGGTGTTTTCCAAATAAAGACTAGGACTATGAGATTAGTGTCTTTTAACAGTGCATTCCATGCCGTTTCATATGATATAGAACAATGTATAATCTGGTACTAAAGAAATTTTCTAAAACCAACTTTAAAATTTTAATTTCAATTTTTTCAAAAAGGTCATCTTTTAAATTTTTTGTATTTTTTGTTAAAATAGGTAGTAGTATATCTATTCATACAACAAAATATAAAAGTGGGATGAAAATTTCTTCATTACAAAAAAAATTGAAAACTAGTTATAAAATTCAATAAATCTAGCTTTTTATGATTAAAAATAGATGTAGATATTTTCCAAATTTGACTAGGACTATGAGATTAGTGTCGTTTAACAGCGCATTCCATGCCGTTTCATATGATATAGAACAATGTATAGGTATAGGCAGTATGACCTATTTTTTCAAAAATATAAATTTTTTAAAAAAATCCCGTTTTACAGAAATTATATTAAATTTTTAAACTTTTTTTAAAGAAAATTTCTTTAGCACCAACCTATACATTGCTGTTTATCATACGAAATGGCGTGGAATGCACTGTTAAAATACGTCAATCTCATAGTCCTAGTCTTTATTTGGAAAACACCTCCAACTATTTTTAATCATAAAATGCAATATTTATGAAATTTTATCACTACTTTTTAATTTTTTTTCGTAATGAAGAAATTTTCATCCCACTTTTATATTTTGTTGCGTGAATAGATATAATACTACCTATTTTTCAAAGAAATATAAACAAATTAAAAAATGCTCTTTTTGAGAAAAATGAAATTAAAAGTTTACATTTATTTTCAATAAAATTTCTTTAGAACCAACCTATACATTGTTGTATATCATATGAAACGGCATGGAATGCGCTGTTAAACGACACCAATCTCGTAGTCCTAGTCAAATTTGGAAAATATTTAGAGCTATTTTTAATCATAATTTTTTCTGTTTCTGGACCTATTTTTGAGGGCTTTAGAGACCAATAATTCAAAAACGGGTAGACATATCTCAGTAATATTTCACAATTGTTCTAGTAGGTACAAGTAGTACACATGTACCAAATTTCAAGACAATTTGAAATGGTGAGGTTGAAAATGATATATTATTGTGTCGATTTGACGTGGAATTGCCCTCTAAATAATAGGGTGTATCAGAAAAAATGACCGTTTCGTCAAATGCATGAATTCCAAGGACTGTAAAGACGTTAATCCTATTTATTGTTTACCAACAAGTCTTGTACTCTTTAGAATGTTAATCCAACTTTATTTATCAACAGTGGACTTACTCAATAATACCTCAGTTCACAAGTTTTTGCTGGAGAAGCAACATGACGGTGTCTTACGAAATTCTTGTTATTTTGAGACATTATTGGAAAAAATCGTGTTCAGGCTCGTGAAAACAACAGAATTGAAGGAGAAGGTCTCCTTGACGAGCGCACCACGTGGCGTTGGTTCCAAAAATTTCACAGTGGAGATACGACCTTAAAACGGAAGAAGGCGTATTTTGGAACTGTGAAGGTGTAATCCATCATGGATTCGTACCACAATTAACTCTGACCTCTATTGCATACAGTTAGGTAGAGTATAAGCAAAACTGTCGCAACTTTATCCAGCTTCGGTCAATCGAAAAGGAGTTCTGTTACAGCAAGATAACGCCCGGCCGCATACTTCCCGTCAGACCAAGGAAAAATTAAAAAATCTTGATGGGATCGAACTTCTTCCTCACCCAGCATATAGCCCAGACCTTGCTCCATCAGATTTTTATTTGTTTCGGTTAATGGCCCACTTCTTGAAAGGGAAAAAATTTGATACCTTTGAAGAAGTCGAAACAGCGGTGCAGGAATTCTTCGATAGCCATCCTAAAGAGTGGTACCAGCAGGGGATCATGCAACTGGCGGAAAGATGGCAAGCAACATTAGATAACAATGGGTTATATTTTGAATACTAATTTTATTGTAAAGTATAAAAAAATATATATATTAATTTTTTGTCTAAAACGGTCATTTTTTTTTATACACCCTATTATAAGGAGCGGTTGACTGGGCAGTTAGTCTAGTTCTGAAGTGCATATCATATGATTATTTCCGTGTTACGAAGTGATAATTTTTGTAACCTCCTTAGGGTCTGGCCACACATGTCCGCACCGGATCCGCACCGTAGCATTAATATAGGTTATGTTCAGAATATTTTTCATTTAACTTACTTATTACCTTTAGTTATGCCTAAAGTGGCCTTTGTCTGACATGTGTGGCCTGAACTTTAGGCATAACCAAAGGTTATATGTAAGTTAAATTAAAAATATTCTGAACATAACCTATATTAGTGCTGTGGTGCGGATCCGGTGCGGAAATGTGTGGCCAGACCTTTAATTGTTTGTTTGTGTCAATATTTGTGTTCTCATAATTTTAGTGGCATTAAATATTATTATTTTCGTTAAATAAAAATTGCTAACACAAATAAGTGTTACAATATTATGATGATCAAATACCGACAAAATCATGTGCTCATTTCGTTTTTTTTTTAGTTTTTTACTTTCACTTACCTATATATGAAATATATAGTAAGTGGAAGTATTGCGATCGTGAAAAATTTCGACTTCTGGTTTTCAACGGAAATACACGTTTTGGGACCCCTTGAGTCGAAATAACCAAGACCCGCGAAATGGTCTGTGTGTGTGTGTGTTTTCTCAAAAACGGCTTTAACGATTTTGATCAAACTGGGTATATGATGTATGCATATGCCCGAGATACGACTGTAAAAATTTCATGAAAATTGATCAACCGGAGGGGGGACTTTACTTAATAAATTTTGTACCAATTTCATGTGTACATATTTTTTATTTACTCAAAAACGGCTTTAACGATTTTGAAGAAACTGAGTATTTGATGTATGTATATACCAAATATGTAAAAGCCAACATTTCATCAAAATTGGTCCAACTGAGGGGGCACTTTATTTCATGACTTTTTTTCCAATTTTTATCTTTTTTTTCGATTAACTCAAAAACGGCTTTAACTATTTTTATCAAATTCGTCATGTTTAATGAAAATTAGGTTTTCTTTAATATCAGGTAAGCTTTATCATTATTAAAATGTTCTGAGGGGGCTTTTTTTTGGGGGGGGGGGGGCTTTTTTGTTTGTTTGTTTCTTTCTTATAAAGTACCTTTGTTTTTGTTTACATGGAGAAATTAACTATCTCTCGTTACGCCTAAAAATAAGAAATGGCTAAATATGAGATATGATAAAAATAAAGAAAACATAAAGAGGAGAAAAAAAGAAAAATATTCAGTCAACTCATAAAACTCGTTGAGCCCACGCATGTCATAATTAAAGCCGTTCTGTTCATTTGAGAGGTGGCAATTAAAAAAACGCATTAATTTCTAATCTAAGTAAGTTGGTAAGTGAAAGTTGTGTGTTGCGAGCACGCACCAGATTTTTTCTTCTTAAAAACATTAAGATATAATCCATAAACTTGAGCCTTGAGAAACATTTTTCCAGGCAATTTATCGTCAGTTTTATCATTTTTTTTTCTTTTTTAAATAAATTTTCGAAGAGCGAGAAGAAACGTTTCATAAACTTCGTCTGCTAAGAAACCAGTCACTGCCGAGACACTAAGAACAAAGAATGCTGGGCAGTAAATAATATGGGCGCTCTTCTTAAATCCTGATTAACCGTCCGATATTAACCGTGTGGTATTTAAGATAGCCAGGAGAAGATTAGGGGACGCTCCGATCATTATTCACCTTAATCTCACCTCGGTTAAAGGTTACGCAATACTATAGCTTAACTTAAAACTTTATCTTATTTTGCTATTTTGGTTTATTAAATCTTCATTTCCACTAATTTATAGAATATTTCACTACTGGAAATCTGGAGAATTAGTTTTAAAAAAAAAATGGAGATTTTCTAACAAGATTTTTTTTTTTTTACAATTTTGTTCTGTGGTAAAAATGCTTATGTTATTTACACGATACAAGTTTCCGGAACGAAGTTTTGGAAGTTTTATATATGGGTGATTCTAAAATTATGGTGGTATTTGGCTCTTAATTTTTTAGGATTTTCAAAGTCATGTTTTCTTATTAATTATATCCAATATATAATTGGTTTCTTAATTTCCTGGGATATTTATATTATGGGTATAGTGGCTGTTAACCTTATTGGAGCAATCACCAGGACAATCTCATCTTTACTATTTATTGCTTATTTACAACGTTACAGCTATGTCGCCATTTTCAAGTCTAAATCTGAACAAAAATGTAATTAATCCAGCTTTAAACAATGCTTCCATCAACTCAACATAAAACTTCTTTTTTTATAAATTAAATATATATAAACCATTAAGGGTCTGGCCACACATGTCCGCACCGGATCCGCACCTTAGCAATAATACAGGTTATGTTCAGAATATTTTTAATTTAACTTACATATTACCTTTAGTTATGCCTAAAGTGGCCTGTGTCTGACATGTGTGGCTTGAACTTTAGGCATAAATAAAGGTAATATGTAAGTTAAATTAAAAATATTCTAAACATAACCTGTATTATTGCTACGGTGCGGATCCGGTGCGGACATGTGTGGCCAAACCTTAACCGGTGTCGTCATTTAAAAAGTTGAAAGACTAAAATTTTGTGAATGTTGCTCAACATGATTCACGCAATTTAAGTCTTTCAACTTTTTAAATGACGACACCAGTTAATGATTTATATATATTTAATTTATAAAAAAAGAAGTTTTATGTTGAGTTGATGGAAGCATTGTTTAAAGCTGGATTAATTACATTTTTGTTCAGATTGAGACTTGAAAATGGCGACATAGCCGAAATGTTGTAAATAAGCTATAAATGGTAAAGATGAGATTGTCCTGGTGATTGTTCCAATACGGTTAACAGCCACTATACCCATAATGTTTTCTTATGTTTCTGGTTCTAGATAGCTTGGTCAAATCCTCCTTAGCAATGATGTTAAGTGTGCACAGACTAATATTTAATTATTTTTCAAAGTACATGACCTACACTTTGTGACAGGCTAGGGAGAGAAAAAAAGAGCATTGTTATTGATTTTATGGAATGTTACCCTGTATTTAGGCACTTGAAAATGAGATAGCTGTATTCATAACCAATGAGGTAATTATTTGGAATAAACATTTGAAAAATCCGTCAGGCGGTTTTATTTATATATATTTGTAAGGAGAATGGTCTAGAACCTCATGGAACGGCGTAGATGGTACTCAAATATCGTAGTCACAAACACGTTCTATGACAGTTCTTTCCAACAAAAGGTCTGGGACTTTCCAATTTATGGAAGGTTCCAATTTATTATTGGCCATTATTTTGAACACCTTCGGTCAATTCCTATTTACGATATATCTTCGGAAAACTAAATCCATATGTCTAAAACTCCATTGTTATTTTTAGATTCCTTGCACAAAATATTTACATAAAAATTCAAACAAAAGTTTGGAGCCCTATGAGCAAGTTCATTGCATACCAACTTCAATGTTAGTGCAGCACTGTATTAAGCAATAATGACAGTTTCTACTTTTCAAGAGAATAAACAAATAAAGTTGTCATTGTAGGAAAAAGGTTTGTGTTCCCTTTCCGGTAACACTTACGTAAGCCTTTTTTTTTAAAGAAAAGTCTGTATATAGTCTAAGGAAGGTTGTATGTGAAATTTTTGGTACGCAAAACTTTGAGCTCACCAGGTTTTTGATTGTTTAATTGACTTATCTTTATGTGGCCTAGGCTAATCGAACGATGCTACATTGGGAGTCCTAAATTTAGCATATCCAAGTGTAATTAGGACAGGGATCTTTAACGAGTACCTGACATCGTACAGGCTCAGGACCACCATTTACGTCCGATCCGAGGGACGTCATAGCAAATTATTTTTTACTCCCCTTTAGCTCTTTGTTACACGCGCCTCTCAGACTTTCTTTCCTGCCCGGTAGCGGCACTGCGTGCCGCATTGGTAATTTTCTTTGTTTTTCGACATTTAACTCTTCTTAAAGCTACTATTTAAATATTTTTACCGAAGATTTTATCAAAAGAATAATAAAAGGTATTTATGAGATAGATAAAGTAATATAAACATTTTTATTTTTTAAAAATAAAGAATTTCGAACGAAAATTAAGAACCGAAAAAGGAACAAAAACAGGAAACATAATAGTACAGAAGAAGACGAATCGAGTAAATTATGAACATCGGACAGTTGTATTATTTTTTGAATGTTTCCACATTCATGGCATGGACCTTTCCTATATCCATTGTAAGTCAATAGTGAGATTTCGGTTCCAGTTTTTTATAGGTTCTATGAGCCGTTTTACTATATCTGTCGGTTTGTTTGATGATCTGAATGGCCCAAGGTGTTGAACTCCACAATATATCTTAAAATTGTAGACGGAAAAAGTTTGCAGAATCCAAACACTTCGTACACGCACTGGATACCGCAAAAAAGGACTTTTTCATTTTAACCAATTGCTAGACACTGCCTTTAAATCACAGAACCTCGGCTCCGCCTTTCTCCTATTCTACGAACATCCGATGAGGAATACTGTGGCGCTCATCTAGAGGAATAAAGAAATTACCGCGAAACTTCAAAATTACAAAAATTGCGGCATGGAGTGCCGCTTAGCGTTTAACAAAGGGTTAATAAATCCTAGGGCCACCGCGAGACGTGAATCCACTACATTTAGTATAGTAGGTTGCTATGCTAACCACTACACCAAAGGTAACCATTACAAATTTTGTTATGGATATATATATAATGGAAAGATAATTTCCTGAGAACTGTATAATGGACGATACTAACCTCGGCGAACAATGCTGCTCTGGGTTTCGCACGGTGCCGCATCGGGAAAGCATGAAGGACCTTTCTATAGACTTGGCGAGAATCGGACCTCCTCTACGCGTGGATAATCCGCAACTTGTTCCCCTAACAAGAGAATAGCGGGGATCGCTGTAATGGAGCAACAGCCTCTCAGGTATCTATAGAACTAGCTAGCCAGGTCTTCTCAGCTCTAGCAAGTTTAGTCTTAATAAGTAGATTTTTTTTTTTTTATTTATAAAAATATAAAACAAAATACGACAACGTCGATCACAGCCGGTAAAACACTTTGTCTAGAAATAAATACGGATGCGAGAAAATATGTGGTCAATTGCAGAAAAAGGGAATTTATGGTTAAATTGATGTAGAGGTGTATACTTTTAAACGCTTAGAGAAAAAATCTGGTGCGATGCGCGCAACACACAACTTTCACTTACCAACTTACTTAGATCAGAAATTGACGTGTTTTGATAAATAGTAAGCCCCATTCCTCAAATTAACACATTTTTTCACATTCATTTACTTATTTTTGCTTGTGTTTGCTCTCTCTCTAACCTACACTAAATATTGTTATTGTTAAATAAAAGTTTTTAATTGTGATAATTCGAGAATGCAAGGATAATACTCCATCGCCTTTGACTTTATATTTCTCCATTCAGTTATTGAAATCTTAATTTAGTTGCTATGGAAACAAATAACTTCCATTAAATATGTATGTTTTAAAACACGTTGGCACCTCTTTCCAATGAACAGAACGGGTTTAATTATAAACAATGGTCTGTCATTAAAGGCGTATTGCGCATGCGTGGGCTCAACGTGTTTTATGAATTGTCGATGTATTTTTCTTTTTTTCTCCTGTAAATGTTTACTTGATTTTTTTATATTTCTTATTTAGCCATTTCTTAGTTTCATTCATGAATGAAATTACTATCATATAAAATGATTTCACAGTAAAAAAAAAAATCACTGAAAATACATCGATACGTTTTTAGGTTATGTCTACGAGAAACGTGATTGTTCAGTTTAAAAGCCGATTATTTGGAAGCGTGCATAGTTCATTTGTGTCTGGGGCCGGATATATTCCTATAATTCCCTAAAATGCAATAGAAGCCCTAAAGAATCACCTGCAAGTAGGAGTCATTGGAGCATTAGTTATCACCTGTATAATATCTTGAAACGCTATTTTGTAAGTCAACAATAGATGAGTTTCTTGCCGTTTTATTTATTTATTATTGTTATTATTTAATAAATAATTTATTTTTTTAAAGAGAAAAGATTTGGCTCCGCCGGGAGTCGAACCCGGGTCTCCTGCGTTACATGCGAGGATGCTAACCACTACACCACAGAGCTCGGCTCAAGGCAGAGCAAATCCTTCCTCTTCACTGATACCTACTCCCCCTATCTCACAAGTTTTGCGAGTAGTAGGTGGAAGTGGACAAATTTTGTCCAATTTATGATATTTATTGACATAAGTCAATTTTTTTTAAATTAATCTAATCTTAATTTGTGGCTGACTACCATTTTTAAATTATTTTTAAATAATTTATTTGTTGAAGAGAAAAGATTTGGCTCCGCCGGGAGTCGATCCCGGGTCTCCTGCGTTACATGCGAGGATGCTAACCACTACACCTCAAAGCTCGGCTCAAGGCAGAGCAAATCCTTCCTCTTCACTGATATCTACTCCCCCTATCTCACAAGTTTTGTGAGTAGTAGCGGGAGGTGGACAAATTTTGTCCAATTTATGATATTTATTGACATAAGTCAATTTTTTTTTAAATTATTTTAATTAAATTATTTTAAATTATTATTTAATTTAATTTTTTTTTGTGTGTGTAAACAATAAGAAGTTGAATATAATACAGGGCTAGTGTTAAGTTTTAGCTATCATTTATCTATTGATTAAAAGACATTATTATAATTTTAATTTTTTTTTCTAGGTGAGTGAGCAGTTTTTAATAGAATTGTTGGTGATATAAGTCTAGTAAGCTTTTTTTTTATTATTTATTGAACTATTTCTATCATTCATAATTAAAATGTTTTATAGAATTGTATTTCATTTATAATATCCAACAGTTTAATATCTCTTCAGTATATTTACTTGGTATGATACCGTAATGAACTAATAAGCGCCTAAACAATTTAATATATTTTTTTCTTGATTACGTTTTATCTCTGGTAGTTTGTAACGTTACTGCTTTGTAATGTTGTTACTGATGTGTTAATTGTCTGTTTGACATTTTTTTATTTTATTTTACGTGAATAAAATTATTTTAAACCTCCGTCAGTTTTATTTAGTAGGCACAGTTTTAAGAACATATGTAATATTATGTAATAATACTTGCTTGTTTATGTAACGTCACTTTATGCTACTAAGCGTAATCGGACGTTGTTACAGTGGTAGTCTTAAATTTTGCATAATCAGGTATAATTAGGATAGAGATTTTTAACGAGTAGTACCTGACATCGTATAGGCTCAGGACCTCCATTATGTCCTATCCAAAGGGTGGCATAACCAAGGATTTTTTACTCCCATTAAAAAATCCTAGGCCACAGCGGGACGCGAACCTGTGACTTTTAGTATTAATATATATATATATATATATATATATATATATATATATATATATATATATATATATAGTGTTAGTTGCTATGCTAACCACTACACCACAGGTGACCCCAGTTTGGTGATGATTCTCCTTATTTTTTTACCAAGCGCAACATTGGAGATTATTAAAAAAAATGTAGTTTTTTTATTAAATTATTGGTTTTCCTTTTTTTAAATAGATCTTTTATCAATAAAATATACTTCTTTATATACTTAAATATAAGTTTGAATGTTGATTTGTTTTTATCTGTACTCTCTCACTCCCAACAATCATGTCAATTATATTTACAGGATACAGTTCACTCTGTTAGATGTTGTGAAAGCTCGGACCTCCATTTTACGTCCTATCCGAGTGAGGCCATAGCCAAAGATTTTGCGGTACTTTTCTGTTATAGTCACGCCCAGAGAAAATGTTTTTAATTTATTAGTACATTGCTTTAAGGAGAAGCAGGGTTATCGCCAGTGTTGCTAGGGAGGTAACTAAGAGTTAATTTCACAACTATTCGCTTACTGGCAACACTGTCAGAAAACAATTCCGTGCCGAATCATTTGTTTTGACTAGATGATTAATCACGTTAAATATGGTTAAGTATCAGTATAATTTAAAAAATATTTTGGATGAGGAAACTGCGGTCAGATTATTAAATAAACAGCATAATATTATTCCTGAAATGAGAATATGTAAAAATAACCATGAGATGACGCTAACATTTAAAGGTAAAAAAGGTATAAAAACGTGCAGACAAGAGAATGGTGTTAGAAGTGAAAACTGATTAGAAGGATCAAAATTAAGTTTGGAAAAAGTTGTTCACTTGATATATTGCTGGTCAAAGGAGTTTACCTCGTTAAAATCTGTGGAATGGAACTAGGTATGTCGCACAATAGTTTCGATGATTATTGCAATTATTTAATAGAGGTATGTGTTTGGAAGATTGGTAGTGTGAGTACAACAATTGGTGGCCAAGGATATTATGTTGAGATAGATGAAAGCTTATTTTTAAAACGATCCTTTTAATGAAATATTGAAAGATATTAAAATTTTTTACAATGACATTTCTAGCTTATAATTTTTTTTTCAATGTTTATACTGAAATGAAAATAAATAATTTAATTAAAGTTATTAAATTTCGTGTAAAATGTTTTATTCAGAAGACATGTGTTTTATTTATTTAAAGCAATGTACTCACTAAATTAAAAACATTTTCTCTGGGCGTGACTATAACAGAAAAGTACCGATTTTGCTCTCCCTTTAAAGGATACAAGGGCCACCGCGACCTTGTAGATCGCTATGCTAGCCATTACACCGCAGGTGTCCCCAATAATGAATATTTAAAAGAAACTTAACATTTTAACCTTTATCTTCTAAAAGCAGGAATGTTTTTACTGTGAAGAATTATACAAGAACTCATCATTTTTCGGAAACCCTTATTTAATTTTCAAATTGAATGGGTCGAGGCAAAATAGTGGCTAGCAGCATTTTTAACAAAAATAAACTCTGGCTGCGTCTCATGTATATTATGTCGACTATATGTCTATGATGGAAATGCCACCTGAAATATGACTTAAGAGCACTCTATAGTCATATTTAGGTGGCATTTCCATCATAGACATATAGTCAACATAATATACACGAGACGCACGTACAGTTTATTTTTGTTAAAAATGTTGCTTGGGATTATTTTGCCCCGACCCCTTCAATTCGTGAAAATGTTTTCCCAAAACATTCCGGATAATTGGAATTCCGGTTAACTGACGTCCTTATAATCGAGGCTCTACTGTTGATGTTGTTTAGACTTCATCGAAATGTCCTTGCGAATATCCTGGCACATCGTGGCGCCCTGACACAGTCCTCCCATTCAGCCAAGTTATCTCCTGTGTACACACAAGTACACTGTATGGTCCTCTGTGTCTCCTGTTCAAACAGGACGCTTCTTCTGCAAACAGAAAGCAAAGGCTTTTGGGTCATCGCACTTATCGGAGGTGCTCCTGTGAGAACGTTTTGGCAATATCGGACAAGGACGGTGGAGAATATTTCTTGTTTGAAAAGATTATCTGGAATGGCGTCGTATGTTGTCCCAGATTTTGGTGTTACTGAATGATATCTTTGTCCAGTTAAAGAACTCTCAGTCGATCGAACGATTTTGGCGCCCGAACTTGGAATTGTTAGACGCTATCAAGTTGCTATCCAACTCAGTAATATGAGAATACGATACAAGCGACAAACAACCGAAACATTATTAAAATCCAGAACATAAAGGTTCATACCCTCAGCGATATGATGCGGAATGACCCTAATATCAGATCTTATATTGAATATTGATACAAGTGGGACCTCTGTCGGTAGGTCTTGGTGGTTGTTTAACGTTCCTGTATGTTGCTAAGGCCAGTCGGACGATGCTACAGTAGGAGTCCTAAATTTTGCATATCCAGTTACAGTTAGGATAGGTATCTTTTACGAGTACCTGACATCTTACAGGCTCGGGACCTCCATTTTACGTACTATCCGAGGGACGGCATAGCCGAGGATTTTTTACTCCCATTAAACAAATAAAGTTATCATTGTAGGAAAAAGGTTTGTGTTCCCTTTCCGGTAGCACTTAAGTACGCCTTTTTTTTTTTAAAGAAAAGTCTCTATGTAGTCTAAGGAAGGTCGTATGTGAAAGTTTTGGTACGCAAAACTTAGAGCTCACCAGGTTTTTGATTGTTCAATTGACTTATCTTTATGTGGCCTAGGCTAATCGAACGATGCTACATTGGGAGTCCTAAATTTAGCATATCCAAGTGTAATTAGGACAGGGATCTTTAACGAGTACCTGACATCGTACAGGCTCAGGACCACCATTTACGTCCGATCCGAGGGACGCCATAGCAAATTATTTTTTACTCCCCTTTAACTCTTTGTTACACGCGCCTCTCAGACTTTCTTTCCTGCCGGGTAGCGGCACTGCGTGCCGCATTGGTATTTTTCTTTTTAATTTCGAAAGAAAATGATTCACAAAATAGGAACAAAAACAGGTAATATAATAGTACAGAAGAAGAGGGATGGCGTACATTGTGAACATCGGACAGTTGTATTATTGTTTCTATGTTTTCCACATTCATGGCATGGACCTTTCCTAAGTCCATAAAAAGTCAGTAAGTAGCGAGATTTCGGTTCGAGTTGTTAATAGGTTCAATGAGGCGTTTTACTATATCTGTCTGTTTGTTTGATGATCTGAATGGCCCAACTGAAGTCGAACTCCACAATATATCTTAAAATTGTAGACCGAAAAAGTTTGCAGAATCCAAACAGTTCGTACACGCTAGCGGCACGGGATGGCCAGAAAATGGACTTTTTTGACGGCATAGCCGAGGATTTTTTACTCCCATTAAAAAATCCATGGGCCACGGCTGGACGCGAACCTGCGACCTTCAGTATTGTAGGTTGCCATGTTAACCACTATACCACGTGTTTCTGTAAACTTTTAAATTTAATGAACTTTTTATAACAATTACGAGATTTAATGAAATTTTTATAATACACTAGCTATAGGGCGTCGATGATAAAGATAAAAATGTTTCAGATAATCTAAAATCCAACGGGATTTAAAATAGAACTTCAGACCTAATTTAAAATTGTGAGGTAAAGAATTTTTACTTCTCATATTTGACTATAGTGAGTATGAAATGAAAGCACTTACTGGATTATTTCAGCAGAGGCGAGATTGAATATAAATAACACACATGTAAAAGGAACAACAATAAAGAATATAATTTGAATGAATCTTTTGCCGTAATAAATATTAATTTAAATCAGAATATAACACATGATGACATGAGATATCTTATCAGTAGGATCTACCCGAAACAGGTTATCAAAACCGTGTACGAAGGAACCTCAAACAAGGCTGCATGTTCTTACAGTATTTTACATGATATTTTTTATATTATATTTTGTATTATTACCATATTTTAAAATAATTCAATGGATGCTCATAAAACCTTCCGTACCTCTAAGTGTTATTTGATGAAAATATAACGTTAATGACAGCACTTTTTATTTTTCTTTCTTGTATATAGCTTTTTTTTTTTTTTTTTTTTTTTTTTTTTTTTTTTTTTTTTTTAACTTTCTTACTATAAAATATAAAGGGTTAGCTAGTTTTAATGTTTGATTTATGATGGGAACGCTTTTTTTTTCAATGGTTTTATTATACCTGATGCTCACAAACCACATTTTATTTGAGGCATTTCAAATTAAAGGTGCTTTTACACTCTACGAACTTTACCCTCGAACAGCCTTCACGAAGACTGTTCGGGTATTTTAGGTTCTTCATCTGTTCGCCTGGGTTCGGGGGTAGCGCTAGTGTCACTTTTGATTTGGGTTTTTGTTCGCAGACATATTTGTTCGCTCAACATCACGTTATGTATAAATGGCTGTTCGTGGTAAGCCGGTACGTCAAGGATCGGGGGAGAACCTGTTCGTGGAGGTTCGTCGAGTGTAAAGGCACCTTAATAATGAAGGCTTAACGAACCCGAAGGTTCGATGCCGACACCAAAATTCGCTCCCCGCACAGTCAGCGACAGGACATTTCATAATACTGATTTAAAATTGTGAAATGAATGAACGATGAGCCCATTCTTTCAAAAGATTTTATAAATACATTATCCTTCTAAACAGACTGAGATATTTTCGAAGTTTTGTCTCTTCTGAAATAAAATCCTGAATAAATTAACAATTTAAAGATAAAAAGAACAAAAAAAAAAAAAAGCTGGATTACTGGATGATATAAAGGCGTAATCTTGGCGAAAGGACTTTAGCCAGCCATTCCTCAGGTGTTTCTGATCTCGCCGCAATCGTTACGACGACGTTTTATGCTATCGCTAATCGGGGGCCAGGTGCCTCCTTATAATGCCCACGACAAATCTTTAAGCTTCAGCATCTCCCTGAGGAATCTCCCAGGAGATTGGAATACCTTCCTTGTTTTAAATATATATCTTTCCTTCTTTAGTGGCAGATAACTTTGAATTTATTTTAATCTCCCTATAATTATGGTGTAAATAAGAAAAAAAAAATGTTATGATGAGCCTTAAACGGCAAAGGAAAGAATCTTCCTGGTATGTACCATTAATTTTTATTATTTATAATATGTAGTGGTCCTTTTTTTCTCTAGTGAAAATAAATGGTGAAATATGAAATATATAGTAGAACCCCCTTTATCCGAGATTTTTTTTTTTTTTTTTTTTTTTTTTTTTTTTTTTTTTTCGGTTGGCGTATTAGGCCTAATGAGACCTTTGGCCGCGCAGTGTGGTCTTCTTACAGACATTTGTTTTGCTTGCGGGAGTATAGACAGCCTGGAGGGGGTAGCCCAAACCTCACGTTGCTGCAAGCCATGGTCACCATGGTACAGCGGCAGACTGCCCATAGCTCCATAACCAATCCCATTGGGGCCAATTTGGCAGTGTCCTTCCCACCGATGGCGTCAGCTCTCTCGGGTTCAAGGACAGTGACAAACTGGTCTAGGTCCAAGGATTATGGTAGCTCAGAGTCAGCAGGCCCCGAGGACCTATATTTCTTTCCCCGAAGCATACCGTCCCTGAACCAAACCTCCGGGCGGTTACTGACATCCTGGAAAACCACACCACGATTCTCGATGAGATACACGGGGAAGGTTCATCACTCCTACGCCCGGTCGGTGTGAGTCGCCTCCAGTAGGCTGACGGGCCTCACATACCCGGGGGTGGGGGTAGACTTGGACTGCGTGGCGTTCATTGGTGGGCGGTCACCCGAATGGAGCGGTCACCCATCCAAGTACTGACCACGATGGACGTTGCTTAACTTTGATTATCTATTGCAAGCGCCCTTGTCCACTCGGCCATCCCGGCCCCCCGGGATAATGGTGGGTATTAGAGATGCGGCATCGAAGGTAAACATCGATGTTTGGAACATCGATGTTTTTACAATCAAACCATCGATGTCGATTAAACATCGATGTTTTTTAGTTTATATTGTCTTTAAACATTAACATATCAGTGCCCAAACGCATTTAAATCGATGTTAAAGTGTAAAGCATTTTATTTTTCATACTTAATGTATAAAAAAATCGATATTTTCGACATAGTTGTTTTTTCATATTCATATATTGAAGATTCAACTGTTAAAGCCCAAACATATTCATACATTGATGTCGTTTCATAGCTTATACAGAGAATCGTATTTCTGGTGGATATTTTAAAAGATTATGCGAGCAGCTACATTAATTAAATAAGTGATTCAATTATGACACTATGGTTTGCGTTTTCATATTTTATTAACTTATTTGAAGTTTTTACATAAACGAGAAAGGGTAGGAAGAACAGAGGTAATATATTCAAAAAAATGTCAAACATCGATGTTAAGACATATTTGATTTTGTCTAAAACATCGATGTTATAACATATTGGTTTTTGTCGAAAACATCGATGTTAAGATCATATATATTGTTTTTTATTATATGTTCTAATATCGACATTTTGGACAAAAACAGCAATATATATGCTCTAAACATCGATGTCTTAGCTATAACAAAGATGTTTAGCTATAAACATCGATGTTTTAACAATAACAAAGGTGTATTTAACATAGATATTTTAGCTATATCAAAGATGTATAAACATTGATGTTTTGACAATAACATCGATGTTTTTAAGAAAAACAAGTATGTTTTTAAGAAAAACAAGTATGTTTTAACAATAACAAGTTAGTTTTGACAGTAACCCGGCTGTTATTATCATATGGGGGTCCACGGATAATCGAATTAAATGTGATTGAAAAGAAGGTTAATTTTAAAAAAACAACTGCGCAGATAATCACTTTTATTAACAAACGAACGTTTTAACAAACAACAAACGAATTCCTTGAGCGTTTTTGCATGGGCCACTGATAGACAGCTTCATCTACGTCTTTTATTGTAGAGTTCTTCAATGTTTTCCGAGGACGCGATGTTTGGGCCGACGACGATACGAAATCTGAAACGTCTTTTTTATTCTTCAAAATTTTACGAACAGTTAGCTCGCCGATTACTAATTCAGCGGGCAATGCGTTAACACTTTTACCTTTTTCTATTCGGTTTATAATAGTTAATTTCTGTTCGAGCGTTAAAACGACAGGTTTTCTTTTATTTCGACATTTTGTTTGTTCGTATTTAAATGGAGACTAAATCACAACTGAGAATATTTTGTTTCGTAGTCAAACAGGCCAGAGTAGGAGTTTCCTAGAAACACTTGAAAACAATATCGTTCCTAGAATATAAATTGGAGTAATAGTTACCGGAAACATCCCACCATAAGATACCATCTTGCCATGTTTTTTTATTTATTATTTTATTTCATAATTTCTAAGAACAATGGATAATTAACAAATTTGTAAATAGTTAATAAATTTACGTATTCATGCAAAATAAATGGCATAAAATAAGCTTATTAAAAAAAAAATTGGCTACTCGGAACCCCGGTTAATACCGTCCCGGAAAAGCATTTCACAATAAAAAAGAAAAACAAAAAAACATTGCAATTCTGTCCATTTCTTTTTAATATATACCTACGAAAAACGCCCTCGAATAGAACGTAAAATGGAAGTCCCGAGCGTGTACGATGTCAGGTACTCGTCAAAGATCCCTATCCTAATTATACCTGGGTAGTCAGAATTCATGACTCCCACTGTAGCATCGTCCGATTAGCCTTAGTGGAATAAGGTGACGTTAAAACCAACTAATCTACGATAAACGTGTATGTTCAGTTTGAAAGGCGATTGTTTCGATAAACATCTTCGTCTGTTTCTGGAAAGACATAAAATTCGACAATTAAGGTTGGTAAGTGTAAGTTGTGTGTTCCTCGCATCGCACCAGATTTTTTTTTTTTTAAAGTCTGATTGTTTGACATTTTTTTTGTCGCTCTTTTACGTTCATAAAACTATTCAAACCAGTATCAGGGTTCCTGTATAATAAATACACATACACACATATGCGCGTGTGTGTATATATTTATTATATTTGTTTTTGATCTGGTCTGTTCACTTACACGCAGATTATTTCTTAACGAGTTGAGAGTACACTTATTCATTCAATCGGTGAAAATATTGACTATGGTTGTATTTAGTATCGATACTTCAAGTTCGATATATTGATGGTATCGATAATAATAGGCCGATAGTTCTATCAATCCCGATATCGATATCGGGATTTAGGTATCCCATCCCAACACACCTTAAAAATTTGATCAAATAAGACTTTTTCCGATCGATCTTCAAATCAATCATATCATACATATTATTTCTCAAGGCCATTTTTTTTATAAGTACGCCATAACTTCCTTAATAACTTATCAAATTTCATGGATAAGGCATCATTTTAAAGCTTTCCTTAACCGCTATACCGGAAAAGTATACAAATCACTCATTTCGCATTCGATAACGCTTAACTTCGATTGCAAGTTATAAACGCCAAACCGCGGTTTTGGTAATACAGGTTTGGTATTAGAGGTTTCTAAATGGTGTCAATATTTTCAGGTTTTCAAGAACAACATTTTGGTCATATACATTTTTTTCGATTAACCCCTTCGTTTGCGAGTTGTAAGCAAAAAAATGCGATTCTCAGCGAAAATTTCAAAATGGTCGCAGGGCTTTTTCGAAGGTGTCATTTTTTTTTTAGTTTGTCAAGACGAACATTATGGCTATTTTCCGTTGTCGCCGTATTTTGCGAGTTACAAGCAAAAACATGGGATTTCAGTCAATAGAATCACCGGATTTTCTTTCCGATTTTTGTATTTAAATTATATTTGTGTTTTCCACGGTGCGCTCTTGCAGTGACATCTATGTCTGTGTAAAACAATCACAGATAACGATAGTTTTATACAGACGTAGATGTCACTGAAATAAATATATAATTAAAACATTATATTACTGTTGTTATAAATAATTTAATATTAAATTTTCAGGTTAATTATTGTTGAATTTAAGTTACATTAAAGGCAATTAGTCATAGACCGTTTAATGTTAATGCTCATTAAATGGGAGCATTTAATGCAATTAACTATAGTTTTTTTTCCGCGTCTATTGATAAGTGATGGAAGTTTCTCCTCAATTGCTCGCTACAATCGGCCCAGCTGATCACAGTACAGATCTTTAGTGATAGTTTGGTTAAGATCAACGAATTCATATTCAAGGATTCCTTCCATATCCTCCTTAGAGAGGTAATTAGCTAGGAAAGAAAAAAAAAACCATAGCAATTAGTTAATGGAAATTTACGTGTGCGAGAACTAACTTAAGCGCGAGGGCAACGAGTTGGCGACAGTGGTGGTTCCTGGTGGGGTCGGAGAAAACCCTCCCCCCCTCCCTAATCTATAGCCATACCTAATAAAGATTTTTGGACGAAAAAAAGCAGTATTAATCACGGTTTGAAAATTTCGCGAGAACTAACTAGAGCTCGCATTGACAAATTTGGTCGCGGAAGTCAGGGGAAGGGGGGAAGACTATAATAAAAACAATCACAGATAACGATATCGTAGGGTGGCGGGATGGCCGATATAAAATACGCGTTGCCCATGGCAACGTCTGATTGGAAATACGAAGAAAGCAAATTCAAAACCGGAGCCAAGGGAAAACATAATTATACTCGGCATCAATCCCCCACCCTCTCCCCTGGCCCGGGAAACCCCGTATAGCCTACAAGGGGAGGAACCAAAAAAAAAAACATATCAGTTCAAAGAGCTCCTCTAAACACTTAAATACTCTGTATACACCTTAAACTTATGTTTCAAAAAATAAATAATCTACAATTTTCTTGTACAGTGAAACCTCTAAATAGGGGACATGCATGGTGACTCAATTACTGTCCGTTAATGAGAGGTGTCCTTAAAGTAGAGGTTTATTAAATTTTGTTTATTTAAACGTATACATAAAACAGTAAGTACCTACATATTCGTGTATGTAGATGTAATAGTGGTACATTGGTTCAAATTAAAATACGTACAATGCTTTTATGGTTTTATACCAAACAAAAACTGAATTTACATACTGCAAAAACTTACTAAAGAAATTTCACTCACAAAAGTTGATAGATTTGATTTGAAGATTATTACAATTTAGTTTTACCATAACAGAATTGGGTCTCAATAAAACAATTACATAAAAGAGAGCAAACTGAAGAAATGTCTAAGTACCAGCGGGTTTAAAAAACTTTCCAAAGTTAATTGCCTTACATCTTTTTGATGATTAGACTCTAAAAGGATCTGTACACTTGGCCGGCCACTTTTTTCGTACTCATCAATGATTTCCTTTTTTTTCTTTTAATGAAAACCTTTTACGTGTCGGAGACATGTTGTTAGTTCAATGATTTTCAATAAACTGGTTCAAAATGAAAATAAATGTTCACCCTACGCAATGTTCTGTAAAAAGGGGGAAGGACAGGAAGTGACTCTGTTTACTGAGTATTAGATGAATTGGACTAAAGACTCAAGCATTCTCGGAAAATGTTTGAAACAAATTTTACACTGTCCTTTAACTAGAGGTCTTAAAACCCATTTTCAGGCAATTTTCTCTGTCCGTGTCCTCTATCTAGAGTGTCCCTCAAAAAGAGGTTTCAAAAGCATTGTTTCCGTATATCCTGCGCCAGTGCAATTGAAAGTTGTCCCATAAACAGAGGTGTCCTTTAATGGGAGTGGTCCTTAACGAGAGGTTTCCTTAAAGAGGATGTGAATATCTCATAAACATATAGTTAGCGGGAAAACCTTCATATGAATTAATTTTCTTGTTTTAAGGTCCTAAATTCATACTCTAAGTTAACCCCCAAACACCCCGTATATCCAATAGATCTGAGGCGAAATTCAGACTCTCCCAGAGACCACTCTACACTATACACTACAGCAACTACTATACAGTACACAGTACACTGTACACAGTACACGGGAGGCTATAGAAGACAAGACAGCCATTGTTAACCTTTTATTGTGCCCTCAACCTTGGAAGGTACAAAGGCTGTTCTCTACGCTCTCTGTAATCGCCTCTGCTCCTGGAATCGAAGTACTTCAACGATCGATATTCTTGCGAGGGATATAGATAATTACTGAAACACTTATATATTTTTTTATTATATGCCTCAATATTCGATTTAAAATTATAGATTCCATCGAGCAGAAGGAAAATCTTGTAAGTGTATGCGTATCGAAGATTCTGTCGAAAAGCGATGGTTATACCTTATTTTTGCAGATTTATTTGTATTTTTAAATTGGATAATCTTAGACAATAATTTATACGGTATTGTAATATATAATTTAAACAATAAAATCGTAGATTACCAAATGTAATTTCTTTAACCGCCACATCCTTATAATTAATCCAATTTTTTTTTTTTTTCAAAGTGAATTCTTAAGTCTAGAAGGTTTGTAGAAGTAAAATTATCCAAGTTTTTGACACGTTAGGTGCGGCATCGGTCCCCGGGGTCCGATATCTTACAATAATAGCCGATTTTCACATGAAAATGTCAGTCTGAACACTTCAGAAACTCAATTTAGCCGATTTTTAACGAGATTATTGCATTTTGGTGCAGAAATGTTGCAAAGCTGAAATTCAGTTGTTTTTTAGTATCGGACCCCGAGGTAGTACCGGCCCTGAGTAATAAAACAAGACTACTGGACGGCATCACCCTTCCGCGTCCGATAATATTGCAACGACTACCTTTGTGGTTATCTTTAATTTTATGTGTTTGCTTGTTTGTTTGTTTTAACGACACTTTATGTCACTAAGTCTAATCGGACGATGCTACAGTGGAAGTCCTAAATTTTGCCTATCCAGGTGAATATGAATTCCGCTTATGTTCCAAAGCCTGCTGCAATTTGAAGATGGCTACTCAAAATAAAAAAATACGTATAATATTTATAGAAGCTTGATTTTTTGTAAAATGAGCTCCTTAATTTTAAAATTAACCCTGTGGAGACAATCTAATTAAAATGTTAACGTAATTAGCGCTTAGTGGCCTAAGCTGCATCGAATTTAGCATGGAATAAGTTCATTACATATAACATTAGCTAACTCCTTCGTGGAAATGAAAATAAAAACGTTTAAGTGTTCGTAGATTCGTAAATTCTCGCTAAGGCCTCTGTTTATAAAGTATCAGTGAATGTGATAAAATAGTTACAAAAATAACTACTTAGACAGGTAGCTGCTTGGCAAAATTTATATTTAAATTTTAACAGATGAAAGAAGGTGGATGATGATGGATGAAGTTGTTGAAAATTCTTTTTAGTTTACAAACAGAAGTCTTAGCAGGAAGTAAGTTCTACGAATACTTACACATTTTTATTTAAATTTCCACGCAAGAGTTAGCCTATCGTTATATGTACGGAGCTTATTTCATGCTAAATTTGATGCTCAGCAACTTTTATCTAAAACATTTTTCATTTAAACTGGATGTTTTCGAGTTGTAGGCGTTAGAACACGGTTTCCACCAAAATAGTAAAAATTACCGATTTTTGACGTACCAACCCCGGTTTAACCATTAAACCGATTTAAACTTCAGATATATCATTCTATTGGCAATAGTATACCCAAGAAAAAGCAATAATTTTTTATCTTCATTTGCCAATTGATTGCTACCCACCCATCTGATTCCCGATTTTTAATGTACGTATGTAAGTTGAACGATTTTCATATCAAACAACGGATACAACAACAAAATTATGAAAAACAGTACCACCTTTGAAGCTCAGTTTAAACGGTAAAGATTTTGGAATGAAATTTAAATCCAAACCTTGCCCTGTATTCGACTGAAAGTGCCGATTACAATTGACAAAACACGAGTTTACAACGGTGTGGTTTTAAGTTTTTTCTTAATCAATATTGGGATGAAAAGGTTCTGGTTCATTTATTGAACTTTTAATAATTGTATTAAAAAACCAAAGTTTTGTTTCAAGATTTTTACACAGATAAAAATGGACATCATCGCTTGAGTAAAATTCCTAGAAAACTGAGATGCTTGACTTGAGAGAAGTAATCCTTCCTACATTCCTTGGCTAGTTCAGCCTTGGTTAAAATGACGTCAGTTTATTGCCCTAACCTCTAGCCAGCGTGACCAGTAACAGCAACATAATTTTTAAACCCGTTATAAAAAGTAACAGTTACATTTTAAACTAATCAGTTACTCGGGCGAAAACGAACTCAAGTAATTCAAAAGAAAATAATAATCGATCGTTGCTAACCATTCATGATCATGATACAATTTGTAACGTTCGATAAAAATAGAATAATATGTATGTATGATTATTATACTATATATATATATATATATATAAAAATCTCGTGTCCCGATGTTTTTCGGATGTAAAATCAGAGACTAATGAAATTTGGCTCATTGTGTGAAGTTTCGTCCTACTTAAGATACTTAAGATAGGGTAGGTTTTATTAGCCTCAATATTTCTTATTTTGCAATTTAAATGCTTATTATACTACAATTGGGTGTGGTTATTTATAAGTTATATAAATTTCCAACAGATGGCGGTGTAAGTTGATTTATAGACACAAGACTTCTTTTTCTTTCGATACTTAGGGAGGGTAAGCATAAATCTATTTTTTCCGGCTTGGACTAGAAAATCCGTGTTTTTCCTATAGGAAATTATGTGTCGCCTTTACATGTGTGGAGAAAACATCGAATCTATTTGTTTTAGCAAAAGACAGGTTTACCGAATTCAGTGTGCACCTATTAGTATAACCTCCTCATAGGATATCTCATCAGAGTTATATTCTGAATTTAATTAATACAAATATGTAGGGTAAAACGTACAGTTATGAGCACCCTTATGACTACATTTCTGTATTTAAGTTTAAAAAAGTACTTTTTATGAAGGGATCAAATAGAAACTTCCTATAGCTCCTCATTATCTATCCTCATAAAGACTCAAGAGGTTTTTTTGGGTCGAAAGTTCAATAGGCCAATATTTATTGGTAAAAGTGCAAAAAGGGTTGTTGAAAACCTGTGGATTTAATTGTGAAATCTTCCCTATTGTTAGTTTGTTAAAGACTTACTTATATTATATATATATATATATATATATATATATATATATATATATATATATATATATAGAGAGAGAGAGAGAGAGAGAGAGAGAGAGAGAGATTTTAGCTGCACAGTTCTCTATGTTTTCCATGGTAAAACGGAATTAAAAATGGTGTTTGAAAATTTTTGTTTTGATATAGGGTAAAACGTACAGTTATGAGCACCCTTATGACTACATTTCTGTATTTAAGTTTAAAAAAGTACTTTTTATGAAGGGATCAAATAGAAACTTCCAATAGCTCCTCATTATCTATCCTCATAAAGACTCAAGAGGTTTTTTTGGGTTGAAAGTTCAATAGTTTTACAATATATTGTTAAAAGTGCCAAATCTAGTTATTGACACCCTGTGGATTTAATTGTAAAATCATCCCTATGGTTAGTTTGTTTAAGTTTTACTTCATAGATGACTTAGAGGACCCTTCAAACATTAGATACATATATATCTTGAAATAAAATTAGGACTTGTTTAATTATTTCTTTAAGTTAAAGTTGGGGTGCCAATAAATGTACTGAGTTTACCCTATTATGCCAAAAGATTAATTTGGTACATTTTTGCTAACTGTATATTTTGACAGTTCGCTCTAACTTTCAGTTCGTTCTAACAAAATGTCTGGGACTGTTAAACCATATCTTTTTGTTTAAAGTTACATTATTATTTTACTTCAATAAAGGACATAAACTATTACTTAAAAAGGCACGATTTAAATCATACTAGCTTTATAGAAATTATTCCGATCACTTCAGTAGGCAAGCATTGGTTATATGAGGCGTTTGCTATCAAAACCAGTTCATTACATTTTTGGGAATTTTAGAGGAGAAACAAAAAACTTCTCACGTTCACAGTTCTGAAGCTATATTTTTTTTTAATTTTTAGTTTTAGGTATAACCACCTAGAATTTTATTAGTTTTTCATTTTCATTCCAGGTGCATTACCTTGGGCGTAATTACATTAATTTGGTTGGAATGAGCTGATTTTGATGCAAAAACTCGATTTTTCGTGTTGTTTTTTTCAGTTATTTGTTCAATTAAGTTGTGTGAAATTGTTTTTTAACAGTTAATATTTGTGTCTTTATGAGTTTTAAATAAATGACATCCACTTAACTTTTTCAAATGATCTGAAATTTCACATTTGAGACGTAAACTTTGGTACAATGTGAAAAAAGTCATAAATTGCAACACCAAATGGAACAGAATTTTTTTTTTTTATTTATCAAAGAAGAATAATATTGTAAATAAAATACAGGAAGCAAGGAGAGAAAGGAAAAAAGAAGGCTCGTTTTTTATTATCGTAATACATCGGCTCACATTCTTGGTTTTCTTCTTCCTGGAATGAGCTGGATTTGAGCTATATCCCTTCCTCAGGTTATGAAGGACCCTCTAAACTTTCAAAATATGCAAAAAAGTGGATTTCAGAAAAATATGGAATGAGCTGGTTTTATATATTTAAAAAATGGATAGTTCAATACTAAATATATTAGTTAAAAAATATTTAGGATCCGTACATAAACCATTGATAAGATACGGAGAGTTGTATATGGAAAAGGTAAACATCACGACAGACGTGGTGGAGTAGTCTTTATCTTAAGCTGAGGGTTATATATCGTGGTCCTTGCGTAGAGTGTGTGTATATGTACGCGTGTGTATATGTATGTGAGTGTGTGTATGTATATGTTTGCGGTGTTGATCCCCACCGTGTTCCTCTTATCATTAAGGTAGGCGGCATCTTATCACAAGGCTGCGACGCGTAGCAGGATCGAGTGGTTACTTCTGGATGTTATTGGGCTACTAGAAATAAATTGAGTTGCCGAAATCATTCTAAGGATAAAGTAAATTCATGACTACTAAACAAGTGAAACATTTACAAAGATTACAACTCATCATGTCCAAGAAATGTGTAATAACGGATCATAATGTTAATATTTTTTCGTTGAGGAATTGTTTGAAGGTGCGGTCAAAATAAGTAGGCCTAATATTTGAGAATTACATATGTTATTGTAGCCGACGTTTCGACCTAAAAGTTAGGTCATAATCAGGGCTAAATGGGAAAAACCAGAAAGTAACCAATGAGAAAAATTATATAAACAAAGATTAAATGTATGTGAAACAAAAAAAAATTAAATATATTACATTGCTTATAATTATTGAAGTAAAGTCATAATAAAAGTAATAAATGAAAATGAGATAAAACTCAAAATAGCTTATCTGAGGTAATGATAAATACTCATTCTTTATATATATATATATATATATATATATATAGAGAGAGAGAGAGAGAGAGAGAGAGAGAGAGAATTTTGTTTACTGGTTCGCATACATTTAATATTTATATATATAATTTCTCTGACAGAGAAATAATTAATTGATTTAATATTTGACCTCATTTTTAATTTAAAATTTCGTTATAACGTTGAATAGCATATTTTAATTTTAATAATTTAACTTGAATTTTTTTTGCCTTGTGTTTTTTAATTATTTCATAATATCTTTTTTTTTTTTTTTACTTTCACTTACCTATGTATGAAATATACAGTAAGGGAAAGTATTGCGATCTTGATATATTTCGACTTCCGGTTTTTACCGTTTTTTAGGTTTTTTCCATTTTCTCAAAAATAGCTTTAACGATTTTGATTAAACTCGTCATGTTTAATGAGAATAAAGTATTCTTTAATATCAGGTAAGCTTTATCATTATTAAAATTTTCTGAGGGGGCTTAATTGGGGAAGGGGTTTTTTTTGTTTTCCTGTAAAGTACCTTTGTTTTTGTTTGCATTGAGAAATCACCTGCGTCTCGTTTAGCCTAAAAATAAGAAATATTAAATATGAAAAAAATCAAGTAGTCATATACAGGAGAAAAAAATAAAAATATTCCGTCAACTCATATAACACCTTGAGCCCAAGCATGCGCAGTACGCCTTCAATGACAGACGATTGTTAATGATTAAAGATGTTCTGTTCATTTAATGGAAATTATTTGTTTCATGGTAAGTAAATGAATTTTTCAACAGCTACGTGGAGAATTATAAAATCAGACGACATAAAGTATTATGCTTGCATTTTGAATCTGAATTTCACAAGTAAAAACTTTTCTTTAATACTAAACAAATTAGTGCACTTTAAAGAGCAAATACAAACGAAATGTGTGACTTTGAAAAATTACATTTAACGTATATTTCAAAATCAAAGTAAGTTGGTAAGTGAAAGTTGTGTGTTGCGCTCATCCCACCAGATTTTTTATTTTGAAAAGCCAACGTTTCGATCCTTACTCGTGGATCTTCATCAGGGCTTCTGAGTTCAGAGTAATATAGAGACTCTCTCTTGGATTCTATCTATAATTCTGGACGCAGAAGTCCTGATAAAGATCCTCAAGCAGGGTTCGAAACGCTGGATTTTCAAAATAAAAAATCTTTAACTGAACTCCTTACTATCAATTAACTACAAGTTGACTATTCCTTACCTCTAAACTTAATTTTTTTTAATGTTTAACATACATTATTATTTGTTTATATAATTTCTCTAAAAGAGAAATAATTGATTTAATATTTTACTTATTTTTAACTTAATATTTCTGTTATGATGTTTATTAGCATATTATAATTTTAATAATTTAACTTGTATTTTTCTCCGTTTTTTTAAAAGATTTCATCTTGTGTTATTTAAATTTTATTATTATTTTTTTCTTTTAAATATTGTATATTGTATTTTTATCGTTGTTTTGAAAGTGAAATTAAATTCGATTGTTATAAAATGCTCATTTTAACTCAATTTGTAAAGGATTCTTGCCCTAAAGAAAATTATGCCTTATTTTATTTATTTAATCATAATTTGCTTTCTGGAAAACACCCTATGCAAATAGAGTCTATCGACTATATAAACATACATTATTAATGTTTAATATATATGAAAGAAAAATCATGAATATAAAGAAAAAAACACAAAGATTTAAAAGTATAAAATCTAAAATTTAGTAAAACTGAACATCTAAAAATGAGTCATAGATTTAAAAAAAGTTTGAAATAGGAAAGTAATTAAGATTAATAAATAACTAATAAATGAACAATTTCTATAACTTGTACTATGGTTTTGTTACCTAAATTTATCGTACCGTCTCTATAGTTTAAAATGTTGGTAAAAAAAATAAAACAAAATTCGTAAATCTCTTATGGCTTATGGATTTATGGCTTAAAGATTTGAATTGCATTAACATTTTCCATCCCTTGGTGAAACCTCTTCCCCAGATTGTAATAAATAGGGCATGCAAACAATAGTAGTTACAATAGTAACAACTAGGAGTGAAAGAATAATGGAAAACATATCCAACTGATGTTATGTTTAGAAGATACGGGTACTTCGCAAAACTGATAATTATACAGGGTGTCCAAAAAGAGTATTCGGGGTTTGAAAGTTGAATAAAATCTCAAATAATTCGATAGAATCGATCGAAGCTTGAATGGATTTTCGGAATAAATCGACGCAGTAATGAACAAAGTCAAATTCGTAAGTAAATGTAAGTACGAAAAAATACAAGATGTCCAAAAAGAGTATTCGGTGTTTGAAAGTTGAATAAAATCTCAAATATAGAATATCATGTAGGATCTTTACGTTTTATTTAAACACAATGAACAGGAAATTTATTTAGAAAAAACAATATTGTCTAGGTGTCCACCATGACGCTGCTGGCACTCCTCAAATCTCAAACGCAGATTTCTAAAAACGCGTTGAAACATTGTTTCTGAGATTGCCGTCATTTCTGTTCTGATATTTTGCTTCAATTGCTTTAGATTCGTCGCTTTCTTTTGGTATATCCTACTTTTCCTGGGAGGCCTTGGACTCCTGGGAGGCCAGCTAATGGTGCCTCTACGAGAAATCACTTTGTTTAGGAATAATTCGTTTACCGTAGCAATTGATAAGTCTGAAGTATGGCAAGTAGCCCCGTCTTGCTGAAACCATGTTCTAGAGTTATATCCTTTAAACTCTTGAAGATCTTGGGCCAAAAAACCTCTTATCATTTCACACGGACAAAAACCAAAACACTCTTTCTGGACACCCGTTATGATGCAGTGTTTCATTATTTTCAGAAATGTTTATATTGTAATTACCTGAAAGTCGGATCTGCATTAACAACCTAGTATATTTAAAGTTATATTTAGTATCTGTGAGTAATAAATAATCAGAAATCTGGAATCTGTTCGAGAAAAAATTTATATCTTCGCTATATGTAGAATGCTGCAATCTTTCTGTGTATTTTTCTAATAAGTAGCATTTATATTTATTCAATATTCTATTAATACTTGCTTTTATCTTTGCTGCATTAGTATCAAGCAGGGGTCAAAAGAGTCTTTAAATTTTTTAAATAAGTTTCATTTTAAAAGTATTTGGAAAACTTATTACTAAAAAGTTTTATCAATAAAAGTTTTCCAAAACCTTCTTGCTAAAAGGTTTTCCTTCAAAAAGTTCAAGGTTCACCTAAACATATGGAGCAATTAAAATTAAAGTATGAGTTAAACTTTTAAATTTTTAAAATAAAAGTTAACTTATAATTTCGACCCCCCGTTTCAAGTATTACTCTATCCTCTTCTATGCCATCAAGCACATTAAATTAGGCCTTAAATAAATATGATATAAATTATTTCCTTGCGATGGATTGATAATAATTCTTTTTCGGCTTAAGGTATAATGCTGTCATTTTTTTTTCCCCCAACTGTGAAATAGAATCGGACACGCTCACACTAATTGGCTGAAGACCTACCAGTGCTCCAACGTCTTTCCTATCGGTCCAGCCAAATTATTTTTTCGCCCAATTAAACAATTTCACCTGTCTCTCATATATAATTTATGCGCAGGTACGTATAAGTGATGTTGGTATAATGGGCGATAAAGATTTATACATGAGAAATATTATCGGAGTAAAAAAGTCTCTAGAAAGGTGTTCACGTTACAATACGATAAAAATTTAAATAAAATTAAATCAAAATTCAATGATAACGTTTAAGGTAATCTAAAAATCAACGGGATTTAAAATAGAAATAAAATTGTCTGGTAAAGAATTTAGAAGGGTAAAAGTTTTTATTTTTTACATCTCATATTTGACTATAGTAAGCGTTAAAGATCCATTCTTTTAGAAATTACTGGATTTTTTTCTGCAGAAGAGAGGTTAAATAAAAGTAACGCATGTAAAGGGAACTAATAAAGAATATAATTGGAATAGGGTTTAGTACAATCACAATAGACAGTTAGCTAAAATGTTACAAATTAATCTTTTGTCCTAATACATATTAATTAAATTCAGAATACAGCACATGGACTGTACATCGTCTACTTGTTGAGGTTATGAAAAGCGGGCAACCTCAACCAGAGTTGGGCAGTAGTTAACTACATTTGTAATTAACTACACAGACAACTACATGTAGTTTGTAGTTGGAAGCGCACAACTACTATTTTTCAACTACCAGTTAAGTAGTTGTAATTTAAAACTACAACTACAGTAGTTGGGAAAAAGTAGTTGGGAATGGCAAATACAACGAGTTGTTGTAAATGTAGTTTAGAGCGGCAACTACATTTGCTAAGCAACGTCTAATTAAATCACATGTTTTTACTATTTTTATTTTGTGTTTAGATAAATACTCCATAGATAAATGGGCTCCATTATGGTTGATAATCTGTTTTAAAAATAGTACAATACATATACGTAATACAAATTTTTTTCCATGATTTCCGGCAGTCAATTATTTTTTTTAACCTTAGGTTCTCGATCAATCCCATGTTTTATATATTAGATGAATTGCATTTGATATACTCCTTATCGATAATACTAGATATCGATAATTACTCGTTATCAATAAAAGTAGTTGTAGTTTCAGGCCCATAATTACAGTTGCAACTAATAGTTGTAGTTGTAAAAATGCAACTACTTTTTTGAAACTACAGTAGTTGTAGTTGTGGTCCATCAACTACAAATTATAAAAGTAATTGTAGTTTCAACAACTTCCCAACTACTGTGTCAGTAGTTTTGTAATTTGTAGTTAAACTTCTTTTTGCCCAACTCTGACCTCAACTATGCTGAATGTTTTACATGCTACTTCTCAAAACATTTTATTTATTTATTTTTTTTAATAGAAACAAAATTTATTTTATTTATTTAATAACAAACGTTTAACAATTATAAATTTGCGATCTGCAAATTACTTGCAATGAGCAAATTTTGCTGGCTGCTACGCTCATGCGTTCCTTCTGGAAATGACAAATTAGCTCAGCAAGTCTCTTGGCCACCACCTGCGAAGTCGACGTGGTGGGCTGAAAGGGTTGTGCGAGCATCTTAAGGCTTCCGTAAGAGGGATTGTATTGTAGGTCAGTCTTTGGTGAAAGCTATTATAATTTTCTTTGGCTGTTTCCGAAATTGTTCGCATGTCTAAGTCTTTGTGTATTATATCATTGCTAACAAAAAATGGTGCATCAACTATTCTTCGCAACACTTTTGACTGAAAAGACTGTATTCTTTGGATGCTGGACGATTTTGCAGAGCCCCACAACTCTAACCCGTACGCCCATATAGTTTTTAGGAGGACTTTGTATAATATGAATACAACAACAACATAAAACATAAAAATTTAATTTTAACATAAACATAAACATAAAACTTTAAAACATAAAAATTTTTTTTTATAAATGAGATAGATAACTTTAATTTATAACTTTTTACAACAACGATGTACATTTTTTTATTATTATAATTCACAATTTCTATTTACTGTAATGCTAATAGATGCAAAATGATTTTGTTTGCACCTGTCTTTTGCTAAAACCATAGGAAAAGCGCGTTTTTTCCTAGTCCAAGCCGGAAAAAATAATTTCTGCTTAACCATCCTAAATATCGATAGAAAATGAAATGTTGTGTCAATAAATAAACTTATTCCGCCATCTCTTGGAAATTTATATGACTTCAAATAACCACACTCAACTGTATTAAATAAGCATTTAATTTGCAATAAAAGAAATATTGAAGCCAGTAATCGAGATAAATAATTACCCTATTTTTTAACTTGGGCAAAACTAGGTTTAACGAGCAAAATTTGATAATAATCGGTTGATTAGTTTCTGATTTTACCCCCAACAAACAACAAAAAGGTACGAAAATCGAAATATGACGCTTTGTTAATAAATCGAAACACGACTTACTGCATTTGCAATAATTCGCAAAAAATGAAATATTGTGGTCCACAATCAAGATAAAAACTATTCTCTCTTTTATGTTGGACAAAACTATACAGATTGAGTCAAATTTCATTAAAATCGGTTGAGTAGTTTCTGAGTTTACCTCCCACAAACATCGGGACATAAGATTTTTATATACATAAGGATTAAATGTGGATAGATAAACGATTGGGCTGGATGCATATACTATTCGGAAAAAACGTCTTATGTTTTTATACGAATGATTGTATATGTATATATACGTATATGTTTATATTCAAATAAGTATATAAATAAATAATATAAAATGTACTTTTAAAAGTGAAATGTTTGAGGTATACGTGAAGGTGTTAAGGGTAAGGGGAAGACATAATCTCTGTTTGCTTTGAGATAAGGACACGACAATATCTCCGTTTTCTCACATGCCACGAATTCTCAACAGTTTGACTTGTAACACACTCAATTTACATACATCTTATTTTTTTTTTTGGAATTTATAATACATCAATATATTAACACTATTTTGGTTTGAAATAATTTTTATCAGACCGAAAATAAAAATACACAATGTCAGACAAACAAAAAAATCTGAAATAATGAACAAGGTTACGAAAGGTAACCATATAATTCGATCTCTCCAGTCTATCGCTCCTTAAATTTAGTCTGAATTAGAGTCTAGAAGGTTCCCGGCAAGCGTAGAAGATACTCGAACAGTCACACACATGTACTAGAACAGTTTTTAATCCACCGCGCCTGTTCTTCAAACTTACTATTTCAGTATCTACGCACTGACTCAAATTATACTCAGGTGAGCGGGCCAACAAGGTCGTTTTCGTACCAGTAGTGTATAAAGCATATGTGGGCTACAACCGGCTGTAAAATTTGATCCAACCCGCGAGACATTTTGAAAAACTCAACAAAAAAATATAATATAAAAACATAGTCTCTCCAAATGAGAAAGATTAAGATTAATAAGGGCATCTCGTAACGTCGGTAGGTATCGGTACAACTTCAATTGAACAACAACATTCACGTATGTACAAAAAACGTATGTGTAAAGAATGCACTACTTCTGAAAGCGGCATGCGAACGCATTTGCACGCTGATGTTTTGCCCACAACATTTCAAAGGCAACATTCATAATCAAGCTCTTTTAATTCTCTCCTCATTTCCGCCACGAAAAGACCTCCGATCCGTTTGCCTATGTCTTTTTTGTTTTTAAACCCCACAACTTAAAAAAACTTCCAATTTAATTTCTTATCATATCACATCTATAAGTTATTAATAAAATGTAAAAAAGGTGTCATAATGGACTTAGGTATTAGTGATGAAAAGTTGTTCATAACACGTACAAAAGAAGGGTTTTCGGTGCTTGGTCTAACTTCCGTCATTTTAACACTAACGCGCACCTAAAACAACTTTTGTTACTAGTGATGAAAATTTATTCGGATACTTTTTTTTTGTTGACTTTACAATAAGTTCATGCACATTCCCGTAATCCTTCATATTTAAATCAGACTATACACAGAATTTTTATCCTTCATCGATATACATTACCTCGTTCTTCAGAGTTAAATCCACTTCGAAAGTGATACATTTGTAATAACTGGAACTTTTACCTTGGAACAGGTTTGAGCTTGATTAAGAAGGTGGATTTTTTAAAGCGATTTATTTAATACTCCCGCTTCTTTGTAAAGTCGGCGAGCGTTCCTCCCTTTTGCCGATGGCAGGCAATTATATCGACTGGATCCGTAATTAGTTTCCAGATTTCGGAGCTTATTACTTTCGAAAAGTAATGGCTTTAAGGTGTTTGATTGTAATTTATGTTTATTTGGATACAATTTAAATTAGTTTTAGTACCTACATGAGGTCAGTTCGCGGTGACCCTAGGATTTTTTACGGGTTAAAAAATCCTTGGCTATGCCGTCCCTGGGATAGGACGTAAAATGGATGCCCCGAGCTTGTACGATGTCAGATACTTGTCAAAGATCCCTATTCTAATTATACCTGGATGGGCAAAATTTAGGGCTTCCACATAGCATCGTCCGATTAGCCTTAGTTAGCACAAACGTACAAACGTAGAGTGTGAAGAAAACAAAACTGTTGGTGATTGTCGTAAATAATCATTTCAGTCGTAAAGATAAGAAAATGTTGAACAATGCAGTCTATAAATAGATCTTGGATAAGCTAGGGTATATAAGACGTTAATGTACGCTTTGTAATCCCCGCTCTATAATTCTAAATATGATCGTTGAAACTAAATATTCCAATAATGATATGATCAGATATCTACTGTACTACTTAATTCGTATTGTGAAGGGACCGAAAGTAATATAAGAATTAATGGGATTGTCGTTAATGACGATAAAATACGAAATATCAAAACTAATTTAGTTATTACTACAATCGTACAAAGGTTATAGGTAGAAGAATTAAACATTACAAGTTATGGGACTTTTTCATTTTAGGCAACCTGTTACTAAGTTATAATAACGGTTATTTAAATAATAACAAAGGTTACATCATTATTGAAAAACACATGATTTATTTACTATCTAATTTATTAACAAGAAATATTTCGTGGAGGCCCCACGAAATAAATCTCGACCTACCCACCATGGTTAGGATAGGTTGGTTACATCTGTAGAATAACCGGGTACGGGGTATGACACACATGGCCAGGTAGGGGTACCGAATAAAAAAAAAATAATAATAACAAGAAATATTGCAAAAAAAAGGGTTATTGTTCTGGAGGCCAATAAATAGGCTTTCATTGCCTCGAAAATTTCGATGAATAAATCCTTGCCTTCGTTACGACGCGTCGTAACGTAATAAATAAAAGTTTAATAAGATAATAAGTTTAATTAATAAATAAAAGTTTTTACTTGTGATAATTCAGCAATGCAAGTAAAGTACTCCATCGCGTAAGATTTTAAAATTATCTATATAGTCGTTGATAACTTCATTTAGTTACCATGAAACAAATAATTTACATTAAATGAACAGAACATCTTTAATTATAAAGAATGGTCTATCATTGAAGTCGTACCGCGTATGGTGGGCTCAGCGTGTTTTATTAATTGACGTAATATTTTTCTTTTTTTCTCATGTATATGTTTACTTGATTTTCTTCATAGTTCATATTTAGGGATTTTTTATTTTTGTTGATATGGGTCAGGGCGGGTCCAATGTATAGCGTGTTAGCCGTTCACATGTCTAAACCAACATCTGATTTTGTCAGAAATTGATCCACGTCGCTAGCTTTGCCATTTTAGGAGTAACTGATGACTAATTTTATCATGGGAAAACGTTTTATGTTTTAAAAACATCTGTTTGCAGACTTATCTATCATGGACGATCTTAACTTTTCAATCCCATCTATGTTGGTAACTAACGAAATGGTTATTAGTTCATTACATTTCCAATATTGCTCTGTTCTTCCATAAAAAAAAAAACATTACACAATCGGAAAGTTATTTAAAACATAAACCCTTTCTCGTATCTGAATAAATTAGGAGCGATCATTCTTTAAAGTCAGGACAAACTTCACTGTTATGATAACTTGAAAATAATTATTTTAATTTTTAAATTTATTTTATAAAAAGAGAAAAGATTCGCCTTGGCCGAGATTCGAACCCGGGTATCCTTATCACTAGTACGGCGCTCTTGCCACTTGAGCCGCCAGGTACCTTTTCCGGCCAAGTCAATCCTTTATCTTCTTCTCTGGCCCCTTTCAAAGTACATAATAAGAATTTTCAGGTTTATTTAATTGTTATTTATAAGTTACTGATAATTACCTAAGTTTTTATTATTATTACAGGATTAATCAATACAAAGATCAATTAATAACAACATTTTGTTGTATTCCTGTTATCTTCTGCCAAGTCTCTCTATCCAGTGCATCTTCCTTGCGTATGCTGCGAAGCTGCATTATTTCGTTTATGTGGTCTCAACATATGTCCGTACCATTTTAATGATGTTCTTTCGATTCTGTCTATCACTGTTTCATTTGCGTTCATTCTATCTCTTACATCATTGTTAGTTTTTCTTTCAATTCTTGATATTCTGGCACTTCTACGCAAATAATCCATTTCCACAGCTAATAGTCTTCTTTTGAGATTAGTGTTTAAGATCCACAGTGCTGATCCATAGCATAGCACTGATTCAATCATTATCTTACCCATTCTTTTCTTATTGCTGTTGGAAATGTTCTTGTCCCACCAAAAAGAATTCATACACCCTAATACTTTCCTGCTTTGTTGTATTCTGTATTGGATTTCTGTTTGGCCCAATCCATCTTTATCAATATATGCCCCTAAATATTTAAATTTCTCTACCTGTCTTATAATTGCTTTGTCACTGATATGGACAAATGCAGCTTCACTATTCACCACCAAATGCTCCGTTTTAGTTAGATTCATCTGTAGACCCCATCTGTCATATTCCTGATATAATCGTCGTATCATAATTACCTAAGTAATTTTTTTTATTGAAAAAATTAGAAATTCGAAAATTATTGGATATTTATTTGAATATTGCACGGATAAGAATAACTAATAATATAGATGTTTTACGGCTATTGGAAGAGTAAAAATATTGGATATCATTGCACAACGATTTACACTTTTTTATTTATTTTTTTTTATTAGCACTGTAAACTGCAAAGACTTCAGTTTCCGTCTATATTATTATATAGCCATCAACTAAAGTGTTTTCAACAAATCGTTTTAACTTAATATTCAGAATAGAACAAAAAATCTCCTATTATTTTTTCAAGCAGGAATCCGCCCACTGTCTTAAGGGATGTTCGTATGAAATACACCCACGAAACAAAAAAACACAACCAAAAAGAAGGTTGGCAGAAGGTAGAGAAATAATGAGTCGGCAAAAAATCTTTTTTTTTTTTTTAGTTTTGTTTCATTTAATTTTTCTTAATCAAAATTCAAACGTAAAATATATTAATAGTTTAATTATAATTTTAATTTTTTTTTCCGTCTTCCAACTGTCAATGAGCCCTGATGACGATCTAAAATTTGGGTCGAGACGTCGGCAACAATAAAATATATTTCCTCTTCATGAAATGTACGGTCGAGATGTTTGTTCGGGGATAGCGCTAGTGTCGCTTTGTTAGTTAAGATAAGCTTTTTTTAGCATTTTTTTTTTGACGTTGCTTTTATCCATAATAAGTCAAAACAGGCGATAGTTCCAAGTCAGCCATTTTCGTAATGAAAATTATTGTATTAAGGTGCATAGGTTCGGTCATCATTGTTCACTTGACTTCACGTGTTCAGTGTAAATAACTGTTCGTAGTACGCCGGTACAGCAAGGTTCGGGGGACTAGTTGTTCAAATGTTTAATAACACTTCAATAAATGTAAAATCAAACAGAAAACTATAACTGTTAATTCTATAGGTAATTGTTTAATTAACGTCGCTTTATGCCACTAACGGTAATCGGACAATGCTACACTGGGAGTGGTTTGTTGATCCTAAATTTTGCCTTTTCAGGTATAATTAGGGTAGGTTTTTTTAAAAAGAGCACCTGACATCGCACAGGCTCGTTAACTCTATTTTACGCCCTATCCGAGTGACTGGATAGGCGGGCGCAATCAACTATAGGGTGCGCTAGTAGTTTTGCAAAATGTCGGAAAGAACGGGGATAGACATAGTTGATGTGATAGAGATAATGGGTAATTTTAAAAGACCATTAATTGAAGGGCAGGCTATCCTTGATGCAAACCACATAATTACATGTGGAATAATATCTAGAAGTAAAAAAACAGTTATTTTACAAGCCTTGTGCCTTCAAACTAGCAATCTTAAAGGACTGCCTCATCAAATAAAAGTGGAAATCAAATTTATTAATTATAGTAAACAATTTTCTTGTCATTGTACGTGTAAAGCTGGTAGTTCTGGTAAATGCAAACACATCATTGTAACTTTACGTTTTTCGGTTAGTAATAACATTAATTACCTATTCATAGAATCATTGTAATGACAGCTTAGATTCTTTGTCATATTATTTATTTATTTGTCAAAACTTTCAGGCTTCGCATTGAAAACTAGGAACAATTAAGCACAACGGATGTAAGACAAAAATGGGGAAAATTAAAAAAGAAAAACAAATATGACACTATGGTTCCAATGTTATTTGCATAAAACTAACATTTTGGAATAATAAAATGTCAAATACTAATATTTACCTGGATAAATATAATCACTTTCTTTAAAATAAAGATTACATAACGTCATATGTTTCGAAACAGGCTTATCTATTCTTAATTTTACAATACACTCTTTAAGAAGCTTTTTAATTTTTGGAAATAAATGGAATGACACGTCTTTTGATTTTTTAATTGAACACTGAGGGACCGAGCAATACCTAATAGACATTTTTCAAATGATTTTTTGATCAATCGGGTTTCAATTATGGAAAAATAAATTTAAAACGCCAAAAAACCCTATGAATCCCAGGTAATGGCCCGGCTTTTATCCCCGTTTCGCTAGATCCTGAAAAGAGGCAGCACCCTCGCTTGCGCCCGCCTATAACCAAGAGTTTTTTACTCTTTTTAAATTTTTTAGGGCCACCGCGGGATGCGGTTCCCGCGACATTTAGTATTGTAAGCTGATATGCTAGCCACTTCAAAAGAGGTGACCCCAAATGGTTTATTTCAGTAGAGTGAATTTCCTCAAATATGAGCCCTGTTAGAGATCTCAGGTTAAAGTAGTTCACGAGATACATCCTCTCAGATCTATCTATACTCCAGGATACATTGATACTTTGATATAGATATATAGTACCGTACTAATATACTTCCTCTTTGCGGCGGAAGTTGAGGACTATAAAGGAAGTAACAGACATCAATGCCCTTCCGATCTTCTACTTCCATTATCTAGGTCAGTATCAAGTAGGCATAGGTTGATAAAAGTGATACTGATACTTTTTTGGACTGGGGTCACCTGTTGTGTTGTGGTTAGCATGGCAACCTACAATACTAAAGGTCGCGGGTTCGTGTCCCGCGGTGGCCCTATGATTTTTTAAAGAGAGTAAAAAATCCTTGGCTATGCCGTCCTTCGGATAGGACGTACCTGGATAGCCAAATTTGGGACTCCCACTGTAGCATCGTCCGATTAGCCTTAGTACCATAAATGGACGTTAAACAAACACACAAACTTTTTTGGACCTGATACATTTATTTGATACTTTTGTATCAGATACTAAATTAAACGGTTTTTGATTATGAGAGTCAAGAGCATAGGAATTTTTTTTTTATAATTTCGAGTCTTTTATTATTTTCATATTACTTAAGAAAGAGGGTGACGTTCGCACTGTGTAAAGGTGCCTTTACACTCTACTAACCTCACCTTCGAACAAGTTCTCCTTCGAACCTTGCCGTACCGATGTGAAGCGAACAGCCATTTATACTTAAAGGTGCCTTTACACCTTACGAACATCACCTTCGAACAAGTTCTCCTTCGAACCTTGCCGCACCGATGTGAAGCGAACAGCCATTTATACTTAAAGGTGCCTTTACACCTAACGAACATCACCTTCGAACAAGTTCTCCTTCGAACCTTGCCGTACCGACGTGAAGCGAACAGCCATTTATACTTAACGGTGCCTTTACACCTTACGAACCTCACCTTCGAACAAGTTCTCCTTCGAACCTTGCCGTACCGACGTGAAGCGAACAGCCATTTATACTTAAAGGTGCCTTTACACTCTACGAACTTCACCTTCGAACAAGTTCTCTTTCGAACCTTGCCGTACCGACGTGAAGCGAACAGCCATTTATACTTAAAGGTGCCTTTACACCTTACGAACATCACCTTCGAACAAGTTCTCCTTCGAACCTTGCGTACCGACGTGAAGCGAACAGCCATTTATACTTAAAGGTGCCTTTACACCTTACGAACATCACCTTCGAACAAGTTCTCCTTCGAACCTTGCCGTACCGACGTGAAGCGAACAACCATTTATACTTAAAGGTGCCTTTACACCTTACAAACCTCACCTTCGAACAAGTTCTCCTTGGAACCTTGCCGTACCGATGTGAAGCGAACAGCCATTTATACTTCACGTGACGTTAAGCGAACCAATATGGCTGACGCACCCAAAGCTAGCTTATGATGAAGAAAAAGTCTCTATTATCAATATATTTTATATTATCTGAAAAATAAAAAAATAGGAGACGATTTACAACGTTTCACAAATTACACTAGTATCACAAACAACTCCTGTCACTTAGGAAAAACCCAAATCAAAAATGACACAAGCACTATTCCCGAACAGAAGAAGTACCTAGAACACCCGAACAGTCGACGTGAAGGCTTCACGAAGGTTGTTCGAGGGTGGTTTTCGAAGGTAAAGTTCGTAGAGGGCACCTTAAGAAAGAGGGTCAGGTTCGCTATGTGTAAAAGATCCATTTTTCGGCTGTTATAAAATTAATATTTACCTTCATCACCCGGATTCGAATTTAACATATAGATAGGTATATCATAATAGTTGTACATACAAGTAAATATATACTGTTGGATATTATGAATGCATGTAGAATAGGATGTAGAGAGAGAGAGAGAGAGAGAGAGAGAGAGTGAGAGAGAGAGAGAGCTTGGTGAGTGGATGTGGTCCCAGTTTTGAGCTGATGAGAGTATACTCACGACGCACACGATCTATGTTGCAGGTAAGGGCCCTCTCACCTTAGCATCCAGCCATCTTTAGTAACTTCTTTCTCAGGTCAATCACATTTCTTATATTTAGTATTATAATATGTATTATATTCAATATTATTATTATTATTATTATTGGCTCAATGTAGTATAGTAACCATAATAGATACTGTAGATATAAAATATTTATCATATAGTATATGAATTAATTCAAATACTTATCTTATATTTATTCTATTATGAATTAATTCAAATACTTCTGACATAGTTTTAAAAAGTTAAAAAAAAAAGGGACAAAAACGAAAATTATATAATCAGTTTTAAAAAGTTAGAAAAAAATGGGATAAAAACGAAAATAATATATATATATTAATTTTACTCTCCTCTTCTAGAGACTAACCAATTGATTTAAATTGAGGATCAGGGCGATCATTAAGTCTCAACACTTTTTTTCTTATACAATTATTGATTGTTATACAAGTATGTTAATTTAGTGAAAAATTTGTATTTATCCGGTAAATAATAAAACCTTAAAGTTGCCTTACAGCACTGACGATGGCCGAACGGCCGAAACGTAGGCGGAAATAAAGTTTTAAGAAAAAAATTGTTCAGACTTAATGGTCGCCCTGATCCTCAATTTCAATGAAAGGGGCCCGGTGTGGCTGTGCGGTAAAGCGCCGTACTCCCATGCCGGAGCTGCGGGTTCGAGTCCCGCCCTGGGTGGTGCTTTTCTTTCGTAGGAGAAGTATCACCCAGTGCCATGGGTGTTAGTATGGGCAGTATAGGGCTTCAGTGGAAGCCTTGAAGTCCCAAAAAAAAAAAAAAAAAAAAAAAAAAAAAAAAAAAAAAAAAAAAAAAAAAAAAAAATTTCAATGAAAGTTATATACTTATATTGCTCTTTTGGGAGAAGACTGCCTTAATTTAAAAAAAAATAATAATAAATAAATAAAATTAAAAAAAAAATAAAATAAATGATATTTTACAGAGGAAGCATATCGTCGTTGACATTGAAAAAGTTCATATGTCAATTAACAGCTGATTTTCAGGAGAACAAAAAAAAAAAAAAAAACCATTATATTTGCACTTCATTTTTTTAGTTTTTGTGCTTGACTATCGAAAGAAAACATTTAAATTTTTTTAAGATTACACTTCTTTCCTAGGCCTCACTGTTACTGAGAGGTGGCCTGGAAAAAAGTGTAAAATTGGATATAAAACGGTGTAAAATTGGAATAATAAAGACCAAAAGAAAATTAAAATTGTTATTATTACACATTATACATTAATTTGTAAACCTTTTTTTGCGATAGAGTTCAAATTTTCCTTATTCGCTGGTGTCAATCTGGGTTAATGATCAAGCGAATCCTGATATTCGAATATTACTGTGCATGATTCTTCTTTTCTATTTACTGGTGACATGCTTAGTCTTTTAGCAGAGTTGGGCAAATTGTATTCTGAATAATGATTAATGAATATGAATAATTCTAATCATAAAACAAATGAATAATGAATAACGATTATTCATAATCAGTGCTGAGTATTTTTAATGATTATTGGGTGTTTATGGTATTCTTTTGAAATGAATAATGAATAACTGGTATTCAGTTAATCATGAATAACAGATATTCACAAATCATCAATCATAAATATGATATATTCATAATCATTATTCATTTAAATTTAAAAGACGAGGATGCATTTCTGAACTAAAAGTTGTCCTAATGAGCAAGGACAAGTCCTATAAGTGGGTCTAGTCAACTGAACAGCATTTGAAGTCACAAGTAAAGAATTAGACCCTAATTCCAATTCCAATATTAGTAAAGGTCTATTGACAAGAATGGAAAGAGCAAACAAATTTTCAATCATCATTCATGATTAGTAAGACTCAGAATTGTAATTTTTTGTAATCGTGATTAATGAATTTATATTATTCATGATTAATGAATGATCTGTAATCATGAGTAGTGAATTCCCATTAGTCATGAATAATGATTAATGAGTAATCATGAATAATGAATTCTTCTTAATCATGATTACTGACTAACATTTAATAATGAATAATGGTCATTCATGATTGTTGAATACATTATATTCATGAATACTCCACGACCAGTGATTAATACAATTCATGATTAATGATTCCGCTCTAAAGAATGATTTGTGAATGATGATTACAATCATTATTCACATTTTTGATTATTATTCATAATCATGATTACATTTTTATTTAAATATGCCCAACTCTGGTCTTTTAGGACCCTAGAGCTACTCGTTTTGATTCAAAATCGCAAAATTTTGACATACGACCTTTTTCAGTATCAACGAATAATTGGTGTGATTATTATCGCTGGACTATTCCATGTCAAATCAACACAAATATATATATCATTTCGAACATCAACATCTCCGTTTATTTATTTTTTTTTTTATATTTGGTACAGGTGTTCTATTTGTATCGAATAGAACAGTTGTGAGATATTACATAGATGTGTCTAATCGTTTTTGAATTATGGTCCTGTAAAGCCTTCAAAAATAGGTCCAGAAACAGGAAAAAAAATCATGATTTAAAACAATTTTTTTTTTTTTATTTTTTTTTTTTTTTATTAATATAGGCTATTTTATTAATATGATATCTAATCATACAACAAAATATTGGTAGGGTATAGTATTTATATCATCCTCATATAAATGAGTGATGAAAATGACTTCATTACTTCTAAAAAAAAAAAGAAATTAAAACTAGTCATACAATTCCATAAATCTAGGCATTTTATTCAAAATAATTCCAATATTTACATTTACATAAGGAAAATGTTTGGTCTTTTAATTTTGTTTAATCCTATCTCTGGACTCTATCAACTGAATGTCCACTCTCCAGCATTAAATATTCGATTTAAAAATCTGGAATTTTTTTGATAGAAAGATTGAGGAATTTTTTATTTAAAGTCTTTCAAGTAAAAAAAAAAAAAAAAAAATCCTATTGTGGCAGTCTTCTTTCAAAACGAGAAGAATATGTCCTTAATAAAGCCAGTCATAAAAAAATTGACAATCATGATTGTGTAAAAACAAAATAAGACTATTATAATTAATTCATATAATCGCTATCAAGTCAAACTAACTAATGTGATTTTTTTCTTTTCAATATTAGATCAAATGTTTTCCTATTGCATTGTGTACAGCAGGAAACTAACAAATATTTCTTTAACATTTAAGAGGATTAAGTATAGATAAAAGAATGATAATTTATATATAATTATAATAATAACTTGCCATTTTGGAAATTAGCTGAATTCGGATGTCGGTATCGGTTTTCACATGTGATAGTTTTACTTGGTAGCGGATAATAAAATAAATTTCAGGAATCTTTTGCATTATTCAATTATATACATATTTCAATATGCTTCTTTAGTTCTAATGATATTTTTTCATTCATTTCTAAAAGATTATGATAAAAATTTAAAATAACATTGTTTTATTCATATATCATCAATCATATCAATCAATCAATATCAATCAAGTTGCTATGTATTATAACTAAGATATAATTTTGATTAATGAAAGTTAACAGCACAGATTGCAGTTTATATATATATATATTTTTTTTTTTAGTATAACACTATTTATTGGTAGTGCCCTGTCTCGTTTCAATACAATGGCAATATTGCTGACTCAGCACATTCACACTTATTTAAAAAATAAATAAAAATATAAAATAAAATAATCAATTCAAGTAAAGAAAAAAAAAATCATGTTAAGCACATTCATAAACTATAATTATTATAAATTAATACTATTTTTTCATCCCTTAATTCGGTGGTTCTCAAACTATTTGTTTCGAACCCGTTGTTCAATTGTAATCCAAGCCCTATTTTACATGAAAATAAAAACTTCATATTTTTTACAAAAATTTTACTTTTGCAACCCCCCCCAAAAAAAAAATATGAAAAAACTATATTTCTTATAATATATTTGTTAAATATTATGTAAACAAAATATTTTAATTTTAAAATATCAATAATTTTGATACGAAAAAATTGTTCAGCTTTACATATTCAGAAAACGGCGAACCTTCTCCGCCGGTGATATGAATTTTGCAGCCTGGAACACAATGGAAAGAAGTGGGGGTAAATTATTAAATTTTTACTGTTTTATCCAATTTAGACGAAATTGGAAAAGAAAATTTCGTTCTTGGGTGTTATAGTAGTGTAAGAAGAACTCCACATAAAAGTTATCATGGGTAGGTTTTTTTTTTTAAGCATTATTATTTTTTCCCCTGGTTTAACTGACATTTTAACAAAATTTTATTTCCTGGTTGAATTTTGCATAACCGTCATTAAAACCTTTTCGATCTCTTTACCAATGAAATTTATTGCAATTTTACCACCATATCTAAGTCTATATATTCAAAAATATCAGTTAGAGACCCCATGTCTTCCGAGGTCTCCACTTATGCAAACGTAAGTAGGTAATATATTATTGATAATAACTATCAATAAAATTAATTACTCCCATCAGAACATCACGAGAGAGATGTTAACATACCTAAATGATAATTGTTAAATTTATTCAATGTAAGACAAGCTCTTAGGTTTCGATAGTGTTAGCTTGTTGACATGTTGGTTTTATCTACAAACTGGTTCCAAGTCGTGAGTTGAATCTTCGTTAAGCTGTAACCCCTCTATATGTTCGGATTTTCTTTAAGAAACGTATTTTATTTTGCATATATTTCATATTTAACCAGAGAAAATTCATAACGAAACCATTAATTTTTTTTTCTATTAAAAGCAACCATATGTAGTTTCATGCAGAAAGTTGAAATATACTTATGAATAATGGTTCGAACTATTTGAAAAACAAAAGCAAACAGCGTCTTAATTGTGATTTATAAAAGTTTTTTTTTGTTGTCGGTAATATGTTTCTAAATACATATTTTATTAAATTCTATGTGTTTAATAACTGTTAGGGCTCCCAGAAAAAAACAGAATAAACGTTATCAAGAAACGAAAACTAGGATAAAAAAATGTCATGTTAATTAGAATCTCTTTTAACACAGACATCAGAATAATAATTCTATTTATCCGGATTTGAAACTGATTAAAAATTAAGTTCGTATTTTCCTTAGGAAATATGTTTATTTATTTTGCATATTTTTAATATATAATTAAAGAAAATTCATAAAAAATAGTCATTGATTTCTTCTTGCAAAATCAACCTTAAAAATATATGCATATATATGCAGTGGGGTTGAATAATCTACTAAAGAATAAGGGAACACATTATTTAAATACAAATATTATGTTATATGTTATTTCTAAAAGATTTTTTTTTTACTCGGTACAAATTGTTCTAATTCCATATTTCGTTAAGTTCTAAGTGTTTGATAACAGTAAGGTCTCGCAAAAAAAGCCGGATTAGTTCAAAAGCTATCCAACTTTTGTGTATCATGTATTGAAATAATAAAAGATTCGTTTTTTTATTAAAAAAACAAAAACAAATGTAAATCACACGCGTTTTAAAATAGACTTCAATCTAATGCATCTATTAAATTTTAAGATAGATTTTTTTTTTTAATCAAAAGTATAATCCTATAAAAATTGGTAACTGATTTTTTTTACATTTTGAACTGTTAACTTTCATTAAATTAATTGTATTGTTCAATTTATATTGTTTTATGGGTTCTGCCATGGCGTACCCATTTTGTTATTAATCTTGTATAGAGATGTTTCAGATGAACCTTCTAAAATGTGTAAACATGTGTATATTTGATAACTAAGTCGTCAACATGAGGATAACACTTCAGCCAGAACTTTGTGACATGTAAGTACTTTTCTCCTTAAATATTTTCTTATATTATTTATTGTTATCTGTTTATCACTAAATAGAATAATGACACAAATCGAAATGGTCAAAGTTGAAATTGATTATATGATTTTATTTGAAATTCATTTTTTTTAGTTTTTGTGTTTGATTGTCCAAAGAAACATTAAAATTGTTTTTACATTCATTTTTAAAACTTTTTTTTGTGTTTGAGTTTAAATTTTCAAAGGCATGGGCGTCACCAGCACCAAATTATAAGCGTAGAAGATACTAGAACAGTCACAAACTTTTGTATAGTTTGTTCCAACTGTACTAACAATAAGTTGATGTCAAATCTTATGCTTTGCGTTTCACTTTACAAAACAATCGAGGATCCATATTTTATTGAAAAACCTCTATTTTTAAGATCTTTTAAATAAAAATGCCTGCATGTTTGTTTTTTAAAACTCGATAGTACTCGAAGAAATAGGCGATGGATCCATGGGCGTTTGGCCACCAAATTATTGGGAGGGGGGGTTCAATATTTTCCAAGGTAGGGTAGGTGGAAATTCGAGGGGCTAAAAGTTGAAATAATAACCCCTAAAAAAACTGTTCGGGCATTTAAATCCATCCTCCAACGCTGTATTTTGGAGGTATTTAAAGTCTCTTAAAACTTGTCAATTTATGCATCAGTTATACATCAAAATAGGGAATCGTTAAGGCTTAATGTCGAAGGATATGGGCCAAAATTTCTTGATTGAATTTTATCGAAGTTTTTCTTCTGATTCTGATCCCACTAATATCATTGCTTTCCAATAAATTCTATAAGCTTCATCAAATTGATGGAAAGTAGGATCAAGCTGCTTGGTTTAAAAAAGAAATGTAGAGCAATGAAACAAAATAGTTCGAGCTGAAATAAAAAATATATAATTCATCAAATATACCTACAATACGCCTGACTAGCTTTTAACAATAGGGTGTGTTGAAATTAACTAATATTTTATACTTATTTATATTTTATTGGTTAAACTCGGATAAATTCGTATCGAATGAAGTTTTCAAATTCTAAAAAACAAAATTACGGTTATTTGGGGGAATTATATGCATTTAAAAAAGCTGTAGGCAAAAAAATGAAAAAATTCAAATTGTATATATTAAAGGCTCAAACCCGACTCCTACCTACAAAACTTATGTGGGTTGACTGCATGAAATTAGACGGTGCAAATTTGGTCAGTTCTGTAATCGCTGTAAAGCATGCATTGAACGCGTAAGAATATCAAGTATATAACATCAAATCGGATAAATTCGTAAAATCGTATTTTTCTTTAATTTTTTACAGAAATTAACAGTCCCTTCCTGCTCCCAATATTGGGCGGTGACTCTAGTCGATGATTGTAGAAAAAGTAAGATTGAGATTCCAGATTTATTCTTTTTAATAAACGTCGGTTAGTAATAAATTATTTTTAAAAAATACACACACACATATATATATATATATATATATATATATATATAGAGTCAGTGGCGGATCCAGAAATTTTCTGAGGGGGGGGGGCGCACTGTTTTTTTTTACATTTCATGAGTAATGGAGGCCCTAATTTAAAATACATATTAGTACATAATGACGTTGTAAATTACTGTAAATGTTTAAATACAATTCATTTTCAATTAGTGGACTTGAAAAATGACTAAATATAGCTCATTTTATGTAGAAATAGTGATACTGTATGAGTGTTTCCACCTCTCGGGAGGGGGGCGCGCCCCTCCCCTGGATCCGCTACTGGGTAGAGGAGTTGATTAGAAGTAAAAATTCCTCACATCCTGTTACTATAAAATAAGTGGATATTTTTCATACAACATATTACTTTCACTTACCTATGTATGAAATATATAGTAAGTGGAAGTATTGCGATCGTGAAAATTTTCGACTTCCGGTTTTCAACGGAAATACACGTTTTGGGGTCCCCTGAGTCCAATTAACCAAGTCCCGCGAAAATGTCTGTGTGTGTGAACAGACTAGCTCAAAAACTATAAACCGTGCGAACATGAAATTGGGTATTTAGTGTATTTATATGCCCGCGATGTGACAGCAAAAATTTCATCAAAATTGCTCAAAGGGAGGGGGTGCTTTCTTTAATAACTTTTTAAGTATTTTTCGATTTTCTCAAAAACGGCTCTAACGATATTGATTAAACTGAGTATTTGATCCATTTATATGCCCGAGATACGATTGTAAAAATTTCATCAAAATTGATCAACTGGAGGGGGTACTTTACTTAATAAATTGTGTTCCACTTTTATGTGTTTTTTTTTTTTCATTTACCCAAAAACGGCTTTTTTGATTTCGATCAAACTTGGTATTTAGTATATGTATGTGCCCGCGATGTGACAGTAAACATTTCATCAAAATTGATCAAATGGACGGGGTACTTTACTTAATAAATTTTGTATCATTTTCACATGTGTTTTCAATTACTCATAAAAGGAAAAAATAAGAAATGAATATGGAAAGATTTGTGACTTTGTGAAGTGGCAATTAAGAAAACACGTCAATTTCTAATCTAAATAATTTGGTAAGTGAAAGTTGTGTGTTGCGCGCACGCACCAGATTTTTTTTAACATACAAATGAAAAGAAACGCCAAAAATCCTTAATATTTCTACAAGGGTTTTAAATTATTAAAATAAAAATTAAAATCAAATCCGATCATAATTTGTATCTTGAATTTTAAAAATCATTTGATGATCTTTATTAACATTGATTTTTATTTTTCATCAAAATAAAAAAAAAAAATCATAACCTGATCATTATTTTTGAATTAAATTTTTTCGATTAACATTAATAATAATTTTCGACTAATACTTTTATAAATCAGAAATATAAACTTTTAGTTGATTATTGTGATATTCCGAAGAATAAATTTTTTTACACCCCTCCCGCCCATCCTTAAAAATTTGACATTACTTTTAAGATGCTTAGAATCCGAAAAATTGATAAAAAAAATTCGTCCGTCCGCTTTACGCAAATTTAAAACTACTTTGCCAATTTTAATACAATTTCGCACAAAGGTCCAGGCTCATCCGGGGACAATCCTAGTACCTCTTTATCGTGATCCGTCATTTTGATTAAAAGTCAATTACCTGATTTGAGGGACTATAATTAGCTCATTATTGAAGTTAGGCGTCACCTGTGTTATAGTGGTTAGCATAGAAACCTACAATAGTAAAGGTCTCGGGTTCGCGTCCCGAGGTGACCCTAGGATTTTTTAATGGGAATAAAAATTCCTTGTCTATGCCGTCCCTCGGATAGGACGTAAAATGGAGGTCCCGACCTGTGCTATGCCCGGTACTCCTTAAAGATCCCTTTGCTAATTATACGCAAAATTTAGGGCTCCCACTGTAGCATCGTCTGATTAGCCTTAGTGGTATAAAGTGACGTTGAAAGAAACAAACATTGAAGTAAGAAGCAAAATAGCACCATATTTGGAATCCACATGTTAAAATAAATGAATTTGTTTTTAAAAGGTGATTTTTATTTTCTGATCAATATTTTTTTGATCGCAATTTAATCATTATCATTTATTTAATACCATATCACTCGATTTTTAATCCAATTTATAAATATCAAAGATCGATTTAAATTTTTATTTATAAATCAAGAATAATGAATTCTGTTTACTTTATAATTCAGAATAATGAATTCTGATTACTTAATATAATAAACTCCTCTACCATATATAGTTGTTTTTTATAGGGTGAACCGTGCAGTTATTGGCACTTAGTACAGTTATTGGCACCCCAACTTTAACTTAAAGAAATAGGTAAACAAGTCCTAATTTTATTACACGATTAAATTAAAAATCAGAAATAATAATTTTAAGATGATATTTTGGAAAAACTAATTATCGATTTCAAACCATGATTTCTACAGTTGTGAAGAATTCAGGTGTTTACAGTTCACTAGGAAAAAAAACTTTAAATTTAGCAAAGTATTAGTGTAGTTTATACTCTTCCAGCACGGTTTTCAATTATAGAAATACGGTAAACTTAAAATGGACAGGTATTATAGCCTGAAATTAGCGGTTACCTGTTAATTGGTAATGGCACTGAGGTACCAGCATAGCTATGGTAGCCCCGTACCATTAGTGGCTATTAACAGTTTTGCCAAATTGAGGTAATAAAGTGTAAAGTGATTCGCTATATCATTCTTTGATGGGGGCTATAAAAGTTGTTATAGCTTGTAAGTATGGGGGGGGGGGGGGGGGGCTTAAGTGGAGGGGGCTTGAGAAATGAGAAGATAGTCGAGTGCGCGGCAATTTGAGCCGATTTCACGCTGCGAGCCCAACCTGTCTTCTCACAGCCTCTCAACTTCAGCCTGCCTACCTCACCTAGTACAACATATAATATAATATCATATCATTGCATAATGAAATATAAAGGCGTATACACTTAATGGCCCATGCGAATTAATCGCAGAGGATATTCTGATAGACAAATAAAAGTCTACAGTCCTGTGAATAAATATCAACTCAAGGAAAAGAAAAAACTATTTTGATTAGTTTAAATCATTTATTTTGGAATCTGATTAATAAAAGATATTATTTAATGTTTACTGTAAATGATTAATTACAATTTTATAAACAATCTATATAAATAAAGATGAAATTCTGTTTGTTTGTTTATTTGTTCTTTATAGAAATCCATACCGTTTGTCCTAAATTCTCCAAATTTCGCTCAGTGGTTCTTTGATACCAGGTGCGAACACCCGTCCATATTAAAATTGCATAGCTTCAGCCAATCTCTGGGTATATTCTTTATTGTTATAAAATTCGTCATGATCTCCCTTTACAATGGCTTTTTTTACGAAATCGACCGTTTGAGTCGAAAAAACGGCTTTAAAATTCATTTTATAGATTTTGAAGAGGCCAACAAGGCCCGGTAAGACCGTCCCTTGGCAGGCGTCGAGTTCTGGGATTTTTAAACTATATGTTTTTTTTTTTTTTTAACATTAACGTATTGTTTATTCCCATCTACGGTAAATTCATTTTTTTAAAAATGCCTCCTAAGAAGCGAGCTTCAATAGGAGTAGTGAGCTCAAAAGGTAATAAACAACGTCAAATACGAGCAGCTGAAACTCTCGACGAACATCAAAATAGGATTGAACAACAGAGGCTTAGTCAGGCAGAATAGCGGGAAACTGAGTCTGCCCAGGAATACGAGGCCCGCCTTGCGCGACAGAGGCTTAGGCAAGCCGATTTGCGAGAAGCTGAAACTGCAGGGCAATATTTCTGTTTGTTTGTTTGTTCTTTATAGAAATCCATACCGTTTATCCTAAATTCTCCAAATTTCGCTCAGTGGTTCTTTCATACCAAGTGCGAACACCTGTCCATATTAAAATTGGATAACTTCAGCCGATCTTCAGCTGATATTCTTTATCCTAATAAAAATCGAAATGATCTCGCTTTACCATGGTTTTTTTACGAAATCGACCGTTTCATTAGAAAAATTAAATTTCCCGGGTGAAACCGGGACATACAGTAGTGTATAAGTAATTAATAAAAAATTATATTAATATATAAATATTTAATATGATATACAACCTTTACAAAATTATAAAAAATATATTATTTTTTGTTTTTTGTATAATTTAGAAAGTATCTTCAATTAAGCATTCTGAAGTTTATTTAAAAGTCGAAACATGTGTTATCAATACATACTTACCATGGCCATTTTGTACCATGGCCATTTTCGAGTATATATCAGGTTTGAAGTACAATTAGTAAATTATTACTCATATGGTAAAATTATTGTAAAGTATTGTTAGGATTAACTAAAATTTGGATAAAATAACAAAACAGACCTGTGAAAAAGTATTAACTCAAACAGCTTCTGCTTCTTTAATGAGTAAATTCATTTCAAAAATGAACAATTCTTCCATGTTTTTTTTTATCACCTCCGACAGTCTTTTAGGAACACTTCTTACTAAATTAATTAAAGTGCTCTCTGGTATATTTTCCCAAACTTGAGTTATTCTTTCTTTGAGCTCATCAATATTTTGGATTTCTGGCTTCTGAAGGTCGTAGACTTCTCTTGCCATAATTTGGAGACTATGTCGTAATATTATAGCACGAAATCAGAGCTACCGGTCGGTATTAAGGTCTTGAGTCAAACTATATTATTTTATTGGTTAGATGATAGTTGACCGGATATAGAATTAGGTAGAAAAAAGTCCGGGGAGGCGGTCAATAAAATACAAAATAGTATAAAACTATTTCATTGTTGCCGACGTTTCGACCTAACTATGCAGGTCTTCGTCAGGGCTGATGACAGGGATGGATGTCACTCTGGCCGTGACGTCGGCAACAATAAATTAGTTTTATACTATTTTGTATTTTATTGACCGCCTCCCCGGACTATTTTCTACCTAATTATATTACTTTATAAAAACAACGATTATAAACAATATCAATAATTACTTATTTATTCGCAATTCACAATTTCTATTTATTGTAGAGCTAATAGGAGCACAATGATTTTGATTAACCCGTATTTTGCTAAAACAAATAGATTCGATGATTTTACCACACGTGTGAAGGCGACACATAATTGCCCATGAGAAAAACACGGATTTTCCTAGTCCAAGCAGGAAAAAGTAGATTTGTCTAATCTTTGCTTCGTAGGTGGATGCTTACCCACCCAAAATATCGAAAGAAAATGAAGTCAGCTAGTGCGTGTCACATCGATGCAAATAGGTGGTAATCGGATGGGGCCAAATCTGGTGAATAAGCCGCATGCGGAAGAATTTACCTACCAAACACTTGGATCGTTTCCTTGGTCCGTGTAGCCGAATGTGATGGGGCATTGTCATGGAGCAAGATCACTTTGTGTGTCCTTTCTTGATATTTGAGACTTTTTGGCGCAAATCTTTATTCAAATTTATCATCTGTTGTAGGTAGCGTTCCGTATTAACAGTTTCCCCAGGTTTCAGCAGCTCATAGTAGGTAACACCCATCTGATCACACCAGACACAGAGCATTTTCTTCCTCCCCAAGCGATGCCGATGGTTCACCAGGAGTTACCCAGGATTTTTTACGCTTAGGATTCTCGAAGTAAATTCACTTTTCATCACCAGTCACAATTTGATGAAGAAATGACGTTTTTTCTGTACCTGGCGAGCAGCATTTGCCATGAGGTTTTTCGAGCTTCCTGCTGCCTGTCATTCAGTTGGTGAGGTACCCATTTTCCGACCTTCTGGATCTTTTTCATGGCTTTCAAACAAATGGAGACGGTGTCACATGTAATAATTGTCCAACAAACGCTTCCGAATCAGCGTTTTCAAAGTTTTTTTTGTGGTTTTCCACGGTCTTTGTTTCGACATGTTCAACGCCACTAAAAACACGGTTATAGAATGAAACTGATGTTGGTATCAATTGGATCTCTTTATTACATGTAGGCAAAAGCAGATAACACCACTAACGGATTAGTTAGAAGATTATATTGACTGCTAACTCCTATCATAGGCGAATTCCGGTTTCATATTTACACACCTGGTATATAGAAAATACAAATAATTACACTCAACTGTTATGATAATCATTTAATTTGCAAAAAAAAAAGGAATATTGAGGCCAATAATAAAAACTATCCTATCTTTAAAGTTGGACTAAACTACACACAATGAGCCAAATATCATCAAAATCGGTTGAGTAGTTTCTGATTTTACCTCCAACGAACATCGGGACACGAAATTTTTATATATGTAAAGATTTTTAAAGGTATAAATAAAAGAAAATAATATGGTAATTGATCCATATACGTTGACTGAAGCGATTACGTGCTACACTTGTCATCATGTGCTCCCTCATACGTAGCGGAGGCGAAGAGAATACCAAAGAGGTTGATGGAAGCTCTCAGTATTCAGGGGACCTCCTTGGATCCAGTTGTGGGAGATCGATCAGTTCTCGGTAAGGCCCCCTGTCCCAGATATCATCCTCTTCTTCGGTGAAAACCCTCTATAGGAATATTTCAGAAACTTACTTGTCGGTGTGTATACTGAAAAATGCGTACTTAATGGGAATAATTTGTTCACATGTTAACTAAATGAAGTTTTCAGCAATTAAATGGAGATTATAAAATCAGACGCGATGGAGTATTATGCTAGCACAAGTAAAAACTTTTGTTTAACAACACAAATATTTAGTGTACTTTGGAGAACAGTTTAAAAAAAAAAGTAAATGAATGGGAAAAAAGTGGGATTTGGAGGAATGTTGGTAAGTAAAAGTTGGTTTTGAGCGGATCGCATCAGATTTTTTCTTTTTTTTTTAATCCCCTTTAATAGGAGAAAATGGTGCATTCTGTATAAATTTTATTACTTTATGTATACGAGTTTATGTATTGTAACACTTCTGTGGGTTCATAAATATTTATTCAACAAAAATATACAATTATCAATGCCAAACGAATTATCACAACATAATAAGCACAAATATGTGATGTTTACATATTTTATTGTAAATACCGACGTTTCGACCCAAATTTTAGGTCATGATAAGGGCTAAATGAGAAAAACCAAAAAATCAACCAATCAGAGATATTATATAAATGTTTATGTTTATATTATCTAACTTATTTAATTTTGTTTAATGTTTCACATAGATTTATATCTATTTATTTAATATCTCGTTTTTTTTGGTTTTTCTCACTTAGCCCCGATGATGATCTAACATTTGGGTCGAAACGTCGGCTACAGTAAAATATGTAAATATCACATATTTGTGCTAATTATTTTGACCGCACCCCCAACCAATTCCTGTTCATTATATCTACGGTCAACTATCTTCCACCATCATTATCACAACAAATATTCGAGCAGGTTACAAAAATAATAACTTTATAGCACACAAATCATATGATTTGAGCTTCACAGTCATGGATACAGACTTAAGATGCCTTTAAACTCTACGAACATCAACTTCGAACAGGTTCTCCACCGAACCTTGCCGTACTGGCGTTACACGAACAGCCATTTATACTTAACGTGACGTTAAGCGAACCAATATGGTTGTCACACCCAACGCTAGCTTATGATGAAGAAAAATATCCTTTATCACTATATTTTATATTATCTGAAAAATAAAAAAAAAATAGGAGACGAATTACGACGGCGCACTAGTATCTCAAATAACTCCTGTCACTTTGGGAAAAACCCAAATCAAAAGTGACACTAGCGCTACCCCCGAACACAGGCGAACAGATGAAGTACCTAGTACACCCGAACAGCCCACGTGAAGTCTATTCGAGGGTAAAGTTCGTAGAGTGAAAGGCACCTTAGGACTAACTGGCCCAGTCACTCATTCCTTATATACAGGGTGTCCCGAATTGAAATGGCAAAACTTCAGGAACTTATAGGTGACCGAAAAATTAAGACAAAAAGTTCTTTAGAGATTTGCTCGTTTTTGCTTAGTTTTAGAGAAAATCGCAAAAAAAAAAAAAAAAAAAAAAAAAAAAAAAAAAAAAAAAAACAAGTCTTCATTTTCATACTTATTTATTTACATTTATATTTATGTTATGTTCTTTGTAATGTAAATATTGCTCAAAATGTTGTCCTCTAGCACTAATGCAAGCATTACATCTAGCACTCACTTGATAAATTGCAGCTAAACATGGTTCTGATGATATTTGATGCACTGCATCTACGATTCGGTCTCTTAATTGCTCTCTTGAGTTGATTTGCACCGAATAAACTTACTGCTTCAAGGTTCCCCATACGAAGAAATCCATGGGTGTCATATCAGGTGATCTGGGTGGCCAAGGTACTAATCCTCCACGACCAATCCATCGTTGTGGATAATTTATATCCAGCCAAGCTCATCATCATCATATCGGCGTATTCAACATTAGAATATATACGCGGCATTGTGGCTGATGCTATTCACACAAAAATATCTGAGTAACTGACTGAAGACTGATTTAGGAATTATAATCCTAGAAGGAAGCCAAAATGTAAACAAATAAAAGAATGTAAAAGATAACATTAAGTGTTTACATATCTCACTGCCTACCCTGACAAACTTTGAAATGTTATAATCGCTACCTACAACATTTTGGTTTTGTTTCTTTTTTTGCGATTTTCTCCAAAACTAAGCAAAAACGAGCAAATCTCTAAAGGACTTTTTGTCTTAATTTTTCGATCCCCTATAAGTTCCTGAAGTTTTGCCATTTAAATTCGGGATACCCAGTTTAGTCGTAAAAGATATCTTCTGGAAGGTTCGAGGTCCTCCTGGGATGTTCCAGGTGTAAATATGATTATATTTAAATCTCCCTCTTTCTAAAAGAAGGGGTAATGAATTTTTTAATCATGTGCGCGTTTCTTCGGTACACTTTTCCTCTACACTCAACTAAATAAGAACGAGGCTCTGCTAATTTTCTGACAATGACTGCTGGGAACCATAACTTGGACCTAATGTCTTGAAGTAAGACTTTTTCCCCTTCAGCAAAAGCACTAGCCTTCTTTCTCGATCGGTTATAATATCTCGCTTGGGCTTTCTGATTTTGTTTCATCTGGTTGTAAACCTGACTGGGTACTGGTCTTGCCTTTAGTTTCTCGGTAGGGATAGGTAGTTTAGTACGTAGGACTCGGCTACATAACATCTGAGCAGGAGAGTAATCTAAACCAGACACGTTAGTATTTCTATAATTTAGTAGGTACAACTCTAAATCTTGCTTTTCCTCTCTCGCTTTAGACATCAGTTTCTTAACGATTCCCACCGCCTTCTCTGCTAAACCATTAGACTTTGGGTAGTAAGGACTAACTGTGGTAACCTTAAAGTTCCAATCCGAGGCGAATTTCCTAAATTCGTAACTGTTAAAGGGGACGTTGTCTGCAACAACTTCATGTGGAATACCAAATCTACTGAAAATATCTTTCATTTTTGATATGATTGCTCTAGCTGTCTTGTGAGAAATTTTACAAATCTCAATCCAGCGGGAGAAATAATCAATTAGAACTAGATATAATTCACCTGCATATTCTGCTATATCAGTAGCTACTTTCTAAAATGGGATGTTCGGTATTTCATGACTTAAGAGGGGCTCTTTTGTTTTTGATTTTTGGTATTTTTGACAGAGTTGGCAGGAGAGAATTAAATTTTTAACATCCGAAAAGATTCCCGGCCAGTAATAAAAATTCTTCACTAAACTGCTAATTTTGTTCAATCCTAAGTGTGTCTCGTGAAGTAAGTTTAATATAAACTTTCGTTTACATGAAGGGACAATCAATCTTCTGTTGTAATACAATAGACCATTACTCAATTCAAGATCATTCCTTAAATTGTAATAGTGCCTTAAATCGCCATATAACATATTATTATTGGGCCAGCCATTATTACAAATCTCCATCGATCTAGTCCCATCCACGTGCTCCAACGGTTTGTTTTGACCGATAGTTTGTTCCAACAAAAGGTTTGGGATTTTAAACCATATGTTTTTATTTGACGATTTAACGTCTCAGTACGTATAGTTTTCTTAACTCTGAATTCTTCCCGTTCCATCTGGTTTTCTAGAAGATTACGAGAGAAAATAAATGTGACTTGTTAACCTGAAATATAACCAAGAGAAGCCGACAGCGAAGGCCGCTGGCCATCAAACCTCAACAGCCACTCCAGGTACTCAAACAAGATCTTCTGGTATTCTCCCTCGATCTCTTCGCCAGATAAGTTTTTTGTCCTTGGATGGACAGGTGGACTCCTTCCAGGTACCTGGGCCTATTCTAGCTCGCGTTCCGCCTCACAATCTCTATGATAATAACTTTCTTGTTGTTGTTGTTGATCGAGGGTATTGTTGTGTTGTTCGTTAATCGATTTATCGACCTGGATTAGGATCGATGTCAAGGCACTTAAGGTTAGCCTTTGAGTAGGTGATTGAGTTTGTAGGAATCACCTTTAGAAAGAGAACAGTTCATAGGATGATAACTTATCAGGATTTTCTGTCAAAAATTTTTATATTTGGAGAACCTACGTTTCGATCCTACATGTCGATCTTCATGTAATGGTCATTTAACACGGAATTAACAAATCTAATAATTATATAAAAATAGTAAAATTATACATGAATCTCTATACATATATATAAGAGGCTTTGTCCTGACTGACAGAATCAACGCAGAGCAAAAACTACTAATGATAGAAACTTGAAGTTCGGAATTTAGACTTTAAACGCGATGTAGGTAACCACTAAGAAAGGAATTTCAAAAATGTAACCCCTAAGGTGCTTAAATGGCGAAATTGTAGTTTAACTCTAACAGAAGTCTATTGTTGAGATTTTAAACCATATGTTTTTTATTTGAATATCCATTTAACGTTGCAATAGTATTAAAATAGACATTGACATAAAATATGGCTGCTGATTATTTAAATATTAGTGGTAATCAAAGTATGCACATGATTGGGGATGGTGCGTGTTTATTTCGATCTCTTTTCCATATATTTCTCCATATATATATACTTCTCCATATATATATACTACTCCATATATATATATATATACTTCTCCATATATATAAGAGGCTTTGTCCTGACTGACAGATTCAAAGCAGAGCAAAAACTACTTATGATTAGAAACTTCGGAATTTAGATTTTAAAAGCGATGTAGGTAACCACTAAGAAAGGAATATCAAAAATGTAAACCCTAAGAATATCTAAAATGTAAATGGCGAAATTGTCCTTTAACTCTAACGGAAATCTTTTTTCGAACTTCGAGAAATTATATCTAATTAGGACTCATTATAAAGAATTTGACACGACGAGTTTAACTCGAAGGGCCCTATTGGGCGTCGAAAACCATGTTTTACAGCCGAAAAATGAAGCGTTCACGACGAGTAAGTCATTTTTTGTTTCGGCGGTTTTAGTTAACTCTCTCCATTGCGCGTCTCCGTCTCTTCTACCGAGCCGGCAGCTTCCCCCTCCAACATTCCACCTACCGGAAGCTCAAATTCTACTAAATCTCCTTAACATCAGTTAACGTATTATATTAGATCAATACCAAGATAATGGTCACAGAATTGATTTTAAAGGCTCGCTGGCGAAGCCGCGACGGGGAATGCTAGTATTTGAATAAGTAACGGGTTAACATGATAAAATAAATCTTATATTTACCTTGTTGAGTCCAGAGTAATACAGAGATTGAGGGAAAAATTATAAGGTAGGTAGTGATCCTGCTTTTGTACTTTTATTTACACATGGTCGTTATGTAGCCTCTCACTTTAAAAGTCCTTTTTAATGGCGTGCTATAAGGTATAGGATAAAATCAATGAAACACGTCCAATCTAAAATGTATTTACCATCTTGTTGTGTAACAGTTTGAAAGCCTGTTCTGAAAAAATCCTATGGTTTTGAATTAAAGAAGGCTGACACCTCGTTTTTCACCCCATCGACTGAATTAATGTTCTTGCCGCTTCATGAGTTTTGGAGACTGCGAAAAAGGTGATAATCCGAATGCGCCAATTTTTGGGAATAAGGTGGGTGAGGAATAATTTCCCAACCAAAGTCCTTTAATTTTTCCAATGTTTGTCTTGCAACATGGGGCCTCGCTTCGTCATGATGGAATAAAATTCCGCGTCTATGGATAAGTGATGGACGTTTCTCCTCAATCGCTCGTTTCAATCGCGCTGATCACAGTACAGATCTTTAGTGATAGTTTGGTTATGATCAAGGATTCCTGATTTCCAATTCATGATGAAGAATTCCTTCCAAATCCCACCATACAGACATCATCACTTTTTTCGGATGAAGTCCTTCTCTCGCTTCTGTCCTTGGTGTTTCTCCAGGTCTTAACCTCCGCCATGAGCCTCTATTATTCCGATAGAAAACCCACTTTTCATCTCCAGTTACTATCCTGGTCAGAAAAGGTTCTTGATTTAACGGGAGAGGAGAGAAAATAAAGTGTTCACCCGATGTCGCAAATACTCTCGTATCCGGGGCTTCATTCGTGACGATTAAGCGACCACTTTCAAATTTGGTTTCAAGATGGCAAATCGTTATACAACAAGATGGTGAATACATTTTAGATTGAACGTGTTTCATTGATTTTATCCTATACCTTATAGCACGCCATTAAACACCGACATTACTTATGGGATGACCTGATATTTAGTGGAGCTCTGCTGATCATAGTTTTTTGTGCACGATTTAATTTTAATTCACGATAAATATACTTGAAGAAACAATACATGGATGTTTTAGTTATCGATATAACATTAGCGCTTATAGAAGACTGATATGGATCGATATGATAGTGACAAATCGACCAATCAGCATCGATATTATCGCAGAGCAGCCATTGTTACGCCCTGTCACTATCTGCTTTAAGAAAGAGGACATCCGCTAAGCATTGCTATCAGTATCTGCTTATAAATAATCGAAACGTTTTATATGATGTTGTTAGTTAATTCCTTATTTCCTGGTTTTGTGACTAGCCAAGGTTGCCGATGACATTTAATATCCGCCACTTATGTAATAGATAAATAGGTGTTATATAAACTCTGATCGGGGGGGTAATGTCACATCAAGATGCTGACTGATCAAATATGTGTTTATTTATCTCTGGGTACTAATGTTGATGTTAGGGAACACACCTAGGATTTTTTGGACGCTAGAGTTTTGAATCTGACGACGAAAACTTCAGCCGAATTCAGTCCACGGAAGAATAGGAAGATTGCGATGACCAGGATGTTTTAACTCACCGTACTGTAACCGACGACGTGTTCAACGTATTCAATGTCTGCACAAAACGGGGAGTTCTCAAAAGGTTGCAAGAGTGCTTTTCCGATAAAATGTTTAAGGCAAAAACAAACAAAAAAAGAATTAATGATACTTTTCATAATACATATGTATCTATTTTTCCCAGTTATTTTTAGATATAGAATGCAAGGCCTCAAAGTCTCATATTACCATATTTCAATAATTCACTTAATCGTGTAGATTACATGCCAAATTTTCGCCTATTCAGGCATCTTCAGGGCTACAAGGGTTTCGCATGCAAGCTAGAACCAGACTGAAACCTTCCCATATGGAAGGAGGGCTAACAGGGAAATATACAGTGTTGCCAACATTCAAACAAATTTATGTAACAAAAATAATAACTCGCTCAATAAGGTCTATAGAAAATTAAACACAATATTAAGGTTGAAAAAGGCTCAATTAAAGTAATTTAATTTTATATCTATACATATATACATACACACTCACACCCATAACATCATGCACTAGAATTATAAATATATTTGTATATATGCATGTTGTATATATACAACATATGAAAAGTAAAGGCAAATCTAGAATAAATAATTCACTATTGGTTTAAAATGTTAATAGTTTCAGCAAAAAAATTGTTAAGATTTCTTGCACCAGTTTTAAAATTGACAACCTTATTAATGTTTGCAGCTATATTTAGTGCTTCAAGATATTTAAATTTTTGCTCAGAATTTTCTTTATGCAAAATTATAGTTTTGTCATAATCGAAGCTATGCTTATGCTCGGAAGTGTATGTAGCTAGGGCAGTTTTGGGTTCTTTTATTCCTTTATTTTTATTTTTGTATTCTGTGCATGAATTTTTGTGCTGATAGATTCTATTACAGAGATTGAGTCGTCATGCCAATATATGCATTCTGGCAATCTAGGCAATTAATTTTGTAAATCAAGTTAGAATTAAGACCAGTTGCAATTTTATCTTTGAGCGGAGTAAGTATTTGATTAAGCTTATTGCAGGGTTTGTAATTGATTTTTATTTCATTGATGTCATATTCTATGAAGCTTTGTTTTAGGGATTCAGATAAATGCTTTATATAGGTTAGCGTTCTACATCTATAATTCAATAGTCTCTCCCTACAAAACTTGTTTACAGTTATTTTTATTTAATATAAACGTATTCTTCATATGTACATAGTATTTTGTATTATATTACGTTATAATACTTCTTTTATTTTACTTTTTATTATCCGATAATCCGGCGGTTGTCTGGTCCCATATCTGTCGGATTATCAAGATTGCACTGGAAGTTGGTAAGTGAAAGTTGTGTGTTGAGCGAATCGCACCAGATTATTTTTCTTTTTGTGTGTGTGTGTGTGTGAGAGCGAGCGAGAGAGAGAGAGAGAGAGAGAGAGAGAGAGAGAGAGAGAGAGAGAGAGAGAGAGAGAGAGAGAGAGAGAGAGAGAGAGAGAGAGAGAGAGAGAGAAAGAGAGAGAGAGAGAGAATTATCAGAGAGTATATGCTAGGTGCTAATGGAGGTGCGCACAGGTGGGGATACCCCCTCCAACACTCGCCGCACCGAAGCTCAGTAGTAGACCCGTGTCCGTCCAGGCTGTGTCACTGTGATCGTGGTCCGTAACTTCATCATCATCAACTTCTTCTTCGGGCAGGGGACCAGTAACCTGCGCGGTGTGATCTTCAACTTCTTGCACTGCACTCCTCACATCCAGGTCAGTAGAGACCTTCTCGCTATTCGCTTTATTCCTTCTGTCTGTTGGTACTCTTACAGCATCCCTGTTATCTGTCAATAGATTTTCTTCCTAAGTGTATAACAAGGATATATATATATTGCCAGAGTTCACTTTAAAACAAAATAACCTATTCCAAAAAATAATTAAATCTAATAGATTTATTTTTCGTTCAAAAACTTACAGATACACTTCCAACTAAACGAATAATTACGTTATTATTTTGTTATAACTTACCACAAACAAAATTAATTTGACTTATCTGAAATCTTATAAATAATAAATCCATCTATTCTAACACTTATCAAAGTATTTATTCTTCAATTATAAAATAAATACATGTCAAATAAAAATGCCTTTAGGAAATTAAATATATATAATTTGAAATAGGAAAATTTTATTATATAAATTACATTTACGCTTAAAACATTTCATTATTATAATATAAAGTCGTTTGTATAAATGCATCCATTTTTTCCAAATATTAAAAAAATAATGATAAAAAATTGTGTATTGGTTAGATAATATTTATACATATATATTTTTTCAATGATCCGATTTTGTAAATGTTATAAGACTCTTATAACCTTCCAGGACCTTGTAACCTTCTAAGGATCCTGTAAGGACCTCTTTTTTTTTTTTTTTCTGTTTCTTAAAAGATGCGGGCATCTTCTTCATCTAGGGTGGCCTTGGGCATGACATGTCGAGGATATTAGATCCCTTATCAAAGTGTCAAAGAATCCTTCTGATATGTAAATACTCTGATGAATCTAGGAAATTCTTCAGAATAGTATATCAGAATAATCATTATAGGTCCGATAACAGTTGTTTAGCTTTCATAGACCGCATCTAAAAAAAATGGCGGGATTCGAGGGGCGTCTTGTTGTTGGTCTTAAAGATAGATTAAGGAGTAACGGTACGCATGGAGGATAAATAGGGTGGTGGGGGGGGGGGGATAAGATGGCCGCCGAAGATCCACCTGAGCGGAGGAATGCGGTGCGCTATTGTCGATGGCCCTCATCTCTTCTGTACCAGCGTTAAAGTCACTCGGAGGACCTTCTCGATGGCCTCATAAAAGGATATTTAACGTTCTCATTAACTTATTATATTTAATTATTTGTAATAATACGGTAAAATTAACATATGATTTGACTATATAGAGTAACATATGACTGGATTATATTATATATTAAGATTTCATATATAAAAATACCATGGGCGTCCGTAAGGGGTGGTGCATCACGGGTCAATTGTAACTTTTTCATGCTTGAAAAAATCTTAAATATTATGCTTTATTTATGTTTTTATTTTAAAACAACTATTTTAAATTCTACGATAGGTTAAATGATTATCAGGATTTTTTTTAAACTTTTTTATTTTGGAAAGCTAACGTTTCGATCCAACAAATATATGTATATCTGTGCTGGAGGTATTGTTGAGGAAGTATTGTAGAAAGTACTTTACGCAATATCTTTTATATTATTAGCATTTTTTTAAAGAATTCATTAATTGTCATCCTCTAGCATAGATACTCATATATTTTTCTTTTAGCCCTGATGAAGATCCACAAGTTGGATCGAAACGTTAGGCTCTCCGAAATAAAAAAATTTAACTGAAAATTCTTATAATCATTTAACCTATCGTATAGAATAACAGTTGACTATCTCTCACCTCTATTTTAATTTCTGTTATTTTATAACAATTTCGACATACTTGTTTGATAGTTTTTTTGTTTTTCATATAACTTATATTAAGGTAAAAGATTTAAAAATCTTCGTCATTTTATTTATAAATCTTGTATCTTAATATCAGTTATCTAAAAAAGGGGGAAAAAACTATCAAAGAATTTTTTAAATATTATTATACAAATGATAACAGATATTAAAATATTTGTTTTTAAATAAACCATACTATTTATGAATTTATTCAAGCCTGAAAATGGTTATAATTGACTTGAACAATGCAACGATTTATTTGGACAAAGTTACATTTCACGTGGAAAAGGTGGTTTATTTATTATCATATAAATAAATGTCTTAATTTTGGAATATCACTGATTTTTTTATTATTTTTGATATTCAAATATCCCTGATTATTTGATAATTTTTTAATGAACCTCAAGAATCCTATTGTAGCATATATAATCCATAAAAAATTTTTACTCTTTACATAAATTCTCCATTTTAAATGCTTTAAGTCCATCTAAAACACAGCATAACGCCAATGACAATCAGTGATAAAGGCTTTCGTTTTACGCCATATTATAGTTAATAAACTCTTCAAATTAGCTTATTATTTTCCAATAGTTATCTTGCCACAACAAATCATAAAACAACATAAATAAATTCTTTCCTTTAATAAAGTGTTTATTATTTCAAATTGTAAAATACGCGACTGATTAGCATTTTAATGTACTTTATTACGTTTTCATGACAGTTTTGTTGAAAAACTAATCACAGAATAAAAAAACATTTCCATTTAAATTTTATAGCCATTTCAACGCTAAACAATAAAATACCCATAAACAAGGTTCAAGGAATGTGGTTCCGCGACCATTTTTCATCCCCAAAATAAAAAACAAAACCCATCAAATCTGCAAAATAATCTCAATATATTAAAAAAATAGCAATATATTACTTTTAAAATTGTTGTTAATTAAGTAATATAGTGTCATATTATTTAATTTACACCATTTTTAGATTTTTCAACCTTAATCACATATGGTAAAACGAATTACGTATTTTTTTTTTTGAAAAAGTAGGTGTCCTAATATACATTTTCGTGTTATTACCGATTAGATATCAAAGAAAATTCAGGCGAAGGAATTTTGATCATTTTTGGGACCAAGAATTTGTTGTAAATACTTCTAAATTCCCATTTAAATTATAAGTCAATCTGGAATGCGACATTTTAAAAATTATTCAATATTAATTTTAGATGTTTTTTTACTTTAATTATTAATTAGCACCTGTCAGCAAGGTCAATCAGCGAATGAGATGGTAATAATAGGAAATAATAATTTGTGAGGCATGAGGAGGGAAAGCACCCAGCAGCACCCCCTTCCTGGCTTCAGTCAATTACCTTGGCTGTCTAAGAGAGCAGATCTCTCATCCAGCGCACACAGGGGTATTTGACCCGAAAAGCTGGCCAAAACTATTTCCTTCCATTTTATTAATTCAAAAGTCCTCAAAATGGCTTCTATATTTGTAATAGACATTAAAAATGCTTTTTTAGCAGTTAAAAAAAATACTCTAAGGAGAAAATTTTCATAAAATTAATTTTTACATGAATACACCGACTGTGAAATAGGCATCCATGGGTTTACAATTTATGTTCATATTATTTTCTCTTTATGCATTGCACCCATGAAATATGCTTGTAACTAATTAAAGATTTATTATCATTTATCTATTACTATTATTTTAAAAAAATGAAAATAGTTTAAATAGGTGAATATAAAAAGTTATGGTGATAAAGAAAAACAATGTGTTTTCCTAATTCATTAAGAGTTGTTTAATACCTCTTCGAAACACAACTTATATCCCAGGAAGAAACGCACCAACCTTTCTTAAAAATGAATATTAAATTTAATTATTCATTATTCACTTTCCTCGTCACTTAATGAAGTTTCGGAATCACCACTATCGGTTAAGTTGGTTGGGGGAGACAACATTTCTAAAGTTTCCTTACAAAACCTGATACTTTTTTTTTTTAACTTCTCATACCTGTGATAACTGGATCTGATGTCAATATTAATCTATTAATTACATCCAGATTGCACTCTATCCGGTAAAATTTTCTGGTCTTATTTTCTCTATAAACCGGGAAATGGTTATTTTGAGTTTCTGCTGCTTCCTCAGATAAAAGACCAATATGAAGTAGAGGGCTTTTATCACTTCAAAGCCATCTCTTAAAATTTTGTGAACAGATGGTGTCATAGCATACTATTGATAAATCCGTTGTAAATTTTAAAGTAACAAATGATTTTTCAGAGCGTCCACCAGATCTTGAGCTTTTAATTGATATCGTCCCACTTAGCCATTTCTTGTTGCTGTTTCAAAAACATTTCTTTTCCTTGAAGAAGCATTTCATCTTACTTAGAAATCATGCCTCAAAATTAATCATTTATGTTTTAGCTGTTTCACCTGCTCTAGGCTATTAGCTAGGCAATATTTCCCAATGAGAAAAGACTACGAAAATTCCTTATTTTTTTTTTAAAGCTAATGCTTTCGACTTTAAAAATATGTCAAATAATTCCCTTCTAGTTATTATTATTATTCCAGAAGATCCTAAAATATAAATAAATGAAAATATAACAAAATTGATTTTTTTTTATTATTTAATGAAATAGACATTTTAGTAATAAAAAATTATAAGTCTCCGAATCGCAGATATTCGCAGAATTTTTTTCAAGAAACATAATCAACGATAATTGTACATTATCATAAAAAATATTTCGTTGCCCAGAAATGCCCAGAAGTATAACTTTTTAACCTTCAAATTTAATTTTTAGCTCTAAAATATACCTACCAAAAAGACAAAAAGATATTGATACTAGTATTAAATACAAAAAAATTATAACTATGTGAATAACAAGTACAAACCTTGCCTCGAACTATCCATCATATGATAACGCCGATACTTCAGTAAGAACAAAGAAAATTAATATATTTTGTAGAACAATACTTATGAGCACAGACGATTTAAAGGATAAGGTCAGATTTGAATTAGAATAGCCGCCGGATTAAGGGCCTGGAAGAGATAAGAATCATGTTGCATGATCCCACAAGTCCTCTACTTCACCTTCGAGTCATTATTTACCAGAAATTTCAAACTTCAAAAAATGGGTTTTGGCCAGCTTTTAGGGCCAAATACCCCTGTGTGCAGCGCCTTTTTAGTCATCTCATATCCATTCGTAGAACAGCCATATTGCTAATTAAACTGTCCAAACGTCCGATCAAATTAATAAAAAATCTTTTCTAAAGCGTATTTATGTACTGGTCGACTGTAGGTGGTTGGAGATCGAAATTTAACGTAATTATATTTGTAACTGAAATTGTATTCGTATTCACAGCTTGTGTGATTAATATTTTTTAATGATTTTTTTTTTTAAATATTATTTACTACTATACTTTTGGGCAAATTTCTGAAGAAAACTCCTTGCAAACGGGGCAATTTTGAAAGAAAACACAATTAGGGATTATTTACGAGAACTGTAAGGTATTATCAGGATATTGAGTATAGAACTGAAAATTAGGGCGTTGATGTTAACTACTAAAGTACTTAAACTTATTTGTTTTGTGTTTATCTATATCTTGTCATGTCAGCATATTTTCTTGTTACGTTAGTATGGTAGATATCAAATTCAAGAAAATTTTCTTAAGTTATGCATATCGAAATAAAATAAAATTCACCATATTTTTACCCTGTCTTTAGGTTAAAACCATTTAAGGGGTCACGTGTGGTATAGTGGTTACCATGGCAACCTACAATACATAAAGGTCGCAGATTCGCGCCCAGCGGTGGCCCTAGGATTTTTTAATGGGAGTAAAAAATCCTTAGCCATGCCGTCCCACGGATAGGAAGTAAAATGGAGGTCCCGAGCCAGTACGATGTCAGGTACTCGTTAAAGATCCCTATCCTAATTACACCTGGATAGGCAAAATTTAGGACTCCCATTGTAGCATCGTCCGATTAGCCTTAGTGGCATAAACTTACGTTACACAAAGAAACAAATATACCTAAAATCATTTAAAGCCCGCTTAATCTGTCTAATATTCAGTTAAAATTTCAAATCGACATGTCGAACTGTTCGGAACCCACGTCTACGATAATTGTGGTCTACAAGTTGCAGATATATACCTAAGCTAATTTTCTGGTAATTTTTTTTTGCCAGTTTATAACTAGTTAAATTCTGATAAACTAGATCAGATAATCAGTTCATGATAAGTTCAGATCAGTTACGATATACCCCTGTAGCTTGCAAAGTACAATTTGTAGACACAACTATCGATACAAGATTTCTAATCGATACAAGTTGCGCATGGTGCGCGCGCGCAAGATGAAGAAGGCATTGGCGCCGCCCCTTCGCCACTTTCTCCAATCCGCGACCAGTTTTTATCAACAACATGAAGAAAGTAGCGACTTCCTCTGAAAAGAATTTTCAACTTTCAAATCCTTCAACTTAAGCAAATTACACCCTAATGCTTTACATTAATTGAATTTTTACATAAGTCTTATTTTCATTTTAATATAATTTAGATTTTAAAATGAATGTTATTGCCGTGTTGTTAAAATTCATGCGTAATCGAGGAAGTTGGGCTCTTTTAACCTAACGATTCGATTTGAAGACGTCTTTACTCTGTGCCAACTACCTTCGAACAGGTAATCCCCCGAACTTTTGCGTACCAGCTTACGACGAACAGCTATTTACACATAAACGTGAAGTCGAGCGAACAGTGATATCTGACAGGAACTATGCACCTTAATACAATAATTTTCATCACAAAAAACGGCTGACCCTTGGAACTAGCGGCTGTTCTGACTTTTGTTCTAACTTATTGTGGACTCAAGCAATGTCCGAAATATCTAAAAGAAGGAAAATTCCTAGAAGTTTTTTTTTCTAACTCAAAATCGACACTAGCTGTATCCCTGAACACACAGGCGAACAGTTAAAATACCTCTTCGAGTTCCTATTTTATTTAGAACTAGCTGTATATCCCGGTTTCACCCGGGGAATTTCATTTTTCTAATAAACGTGAACAAATTTAAAGTGAAATCATAACGATTTTTATAACAATAAAGAATATACCCAGAGACTGGCTGAAGTTATGAAATTTTAATATGGACAGGTGTTCGCACCTAGTAAGAAAGATCCACTGAGCGAAATTTGGGGAATTTAGGACAAACGGTATGGAGTTTTATTAAGAAAAAACAAACTAACAGAAATTCATCTTTGAGCTGTATAACCCGGTTTGATCGGGGAATTTCATTTTTCTAATGAAACGGTTGATTTCGTAAAAAACCATTGTAAAGTGAGTTCATTACGATTTCTATAACAATAAAGACTATCAGCTGAAGATCGGCTGAAGTTATGCAATTTTAATATGGACAGGTGTTCGCACCTGGTATGAAAGAACTACTGGCGAAATTTGGAGAATTTAGGATAAACGGTATGGATTTCTATAAAAAACAAACAAACAAACAGAAATATTGGCCTTCAGTTTCAGCTTCTCGCAAATCGGCTTGCCTAAGCCTTTGTGGCGCAAAGCGGGCCTCGTATTCCTGGGCAGACTCAGTTTCCCGCGATTCTGCCTGTCTAAGTCTCTGTTGTTCAATCCTAATTTGATGTTCGTCGAGAGTTTCAGCTGCTCGTATTTGACGTTGTTTTTAGCTTTTGAGCTCACTACTCCTTTTGAAGCTCGCTTCTTAGGAGGCATTTATAAAAAATAAATTCACCATACATGTAAATAAACGTATTGTAATTTAAAAAAAAAAAAAACATAGGTATGGTTTAAAAATCCCAGAACTCGACGCCTACCAAGGGACGGTCTTACCGGGCCTTGTTGGCCTCTTCAAAATGTATAAAATGATATTTTAGGCTGTTTTTCGACTCAAACGGTCGATTTCGTAAAAAAAGCCCATTGTAAAGCGAGATCATGACGATTTTTTTAACAATAAAGAATATACCATGAGATTGGCTGAAGTTATGCAATTTTAATATGGACAGGTGTTCGCACCTGGTATCAAAGAACCACTAAGCGAAATTTGGAGAATTTAGGACAAACGGTATGGATTTCTATAAAGAACAAACAAACAAACAGAGTTTCAACTTTATTTATAAGATATTTATTTTTTACATTATTCGGGAGAGACCGTTTCTAGAGTTCAGTTCGTACTGTAAAAGCACCTTAAAAACTTTATTGTTCTGCGGTTAGGTTAGGTTTTGTTGTTTAAGGACACAAAACATCCATTGTTTTACAAAAAGTAATATTTTTATAAAAGCTAAATAGGAAATCAAAAAAGAAGAAGTACGCTAACACTTAAATAGATAAATATTATTTTCATCACTCGGATTGGAAAATAAATACTTTCCATAACAGCTGGGAGCAAGGAAAGTAAAGAAAACAACGAACATTTGATTTTACACGTCAAGCCGGGGAAATTTTCGCAGCTAGCAGTATTTACTGTTATCAACACGAGGTTCTCTAGCGTTTCTTTTAGTTTATAATTTAATTTTACTTTGTTACAGGCCAAGAAATTGATTTTGTTACAGTTGATGATGACATTTCGGAATACCGATAGTTAAGATGAGTTAGGAGGACCAACACATGAATAAAGTGTCCATTAAAAACACACAAATGAAGAACCTAAATAAAAACACTAACTGATGGGTTAAACATTAGCAAAACCAAAACAGACCAATTAATATTAACCACACCCTATAAAAATGAATTATTTTTTATTAATATATAAACTTGCTCATTTTTAAAAATGCATTTTAAATTATTACATTTCAAAGAGATAATAAACGTTATAATATTCAATTAAACTTGTCTACGTTTATTTCTCTAAAGCAGCTGTTACAAATAATCAATAAAATGGAAAACAATCATTTAGTGTAATAATATTAATTATTAAAATCTTAATATGTAGATTCACGAGTTAAAAACTGCGTGTGTAATGTGCGACCATGCATATTAACCTCTTTATACGAGGTATGTCTACAGATGACATTCCCATAAATTTTAGAGGAGATTAAAAAGGCGTTGGGTGAGAGATCTCATTCTTTAAAAATCGTGATCAACTGAATCAAGCAAGACAAGAGGTACTGCTCGGTGCCATCCTTCCCCATGCCTGACATGTCATCAAATCTGCTGATTGTCGACAGGCGCAGATTCACAAAAAAACAAAATCCGACTTACTTTATTTCATGACACTGTGACGTTTCGGATCTTATTTTCGATTATTTTTTTTTTTATCATCATCATAAATCCATAAATATAACACATAAGTATAAATTCTTCAAATTATAAATAAAATGATGAGGTATCGCAGGGAGGAAGAAGTGGAGGAACTGCTTGTGACCTGACCGACCGTTGTAGTCTCCGTGGCCTTGCCTTCTCCTATATTTAGCTCCCTCTGAGTAACCTGTGATCAGTAACCGGTTACCGCCGTTATTGTTCCTTTTGGGTCCTGAGCCCATTAGCATAAATTTACTCCCGATATGGTTAGCTTACAAGAAATTTAGAATTATTTTATTTCCTACATTTTTGTTTTATTAGGAAATAAATATTTAATTTACTATATATTTTAGGATTTTTTTTTTTTTTTTATCCTCATATTAGGAATTGTGGGCTATTATAAGATAATATTAAATTAATTGGATGCCATTTAACATAAAGAAACAAACCCATATATTATATTTAAATTCCAAAAATCCAAACTCAATCAAATGACATTGTCTTTTGATTAATATTGGTGCTATATGGCCTTCCATCTCCATATAATTTTTGGATATTTTTTGGATTTCATGGACAAAATTTGATGTAAATATAGTTCTTGATGTATATTAATCTTTTACTGAGATAATCGTATGTTTCCATTTCGACGCAGTCAAATCACTCTGAAATTTTTTTAATGCATAAATAACCATTTATTTGTTTTTTGGGAGTTCAATGTTTTAGTATACTAAATATTCAGTTGAAACATTATAACGTATTAAGACTTTTTTAAAACTAATTTGTGTAATACCCATGTTTAGTACCCCAGCAGGTTTTACCACTTCAAATACTCATACGGCTTCTCAGGTCGATGAACCTGTAGCATCGTGGACGTCTTTCCTTACTGGCCCTCTCTTCTTGCTGAAGAAGTCGAGGGACATGTCTTCGTGTCGTCCGTTAGCTATCGCGAATCTTAAACAGGGAAAAATGTTTTGAATCTTACATTAAAAAACTTATTTAAATAAACTAGAATACAGTAGATTAGCTTGAATTTGGGATCCTGAAGTTTAATGTATATTTTATCGTTTGTTTAACGTCACTTAATGCCACTGAGGCTAATTAGACGATGCTACAGTGGGAGTCATAAATTTTGCCTTTCCAACTATAATGGGGCTAGGGATCTTTAACGAGTACTTGACATCGTACAGGCTCGGGACCTTCATTTTACGTCTTATCCGTGGGAAGGCATATCCAAGGATTTTTCACCCTCACCATGAAATCCTAGGGCCACCTCAGACGGACACGCGTTCTTTAGTTTTGTAGGCTGCTATGCTAAAACATGTGATCCTCATGAATATGTATACAACCTATATGGATTTAGTTTTGAGTTATAATGTGATTTCCCCACAATACGTAATTTGAAAGTGATGTTGATTTTTCTTTTTTATCTAATAACTTCTGGATTTAACTGCTCAAACGGTGATTTTCGGTGGCTGATTAAAACTAAACGCTGTAAATCATATAATTACAATAATTACTTATTGGTAATTAAAAAAAAAAAATCGTAGCACTAAATTTTACAATCTCCTGATATTGATTTCCCATATTGATGCTTATGAAAAGTCAACTAAAAAATTTAAGTGTTTCTTTCAAGATGTTCGAAAAGAATTTATGTAAACTTATCATCTACAATTTTCTCGATTGTTTTAGCCTCGACGAACAATAAAATATTCACCGAAACGCCATTGAGTAAAATATATAAAAATAAAAATATTGTTTAGAGGAAGTGTTGAGACCGCTACGAAATCGGAGTCAAAGCATTCAAGTCTCTCAGCCTACGCAAGACTTTCACTACAGAACCCACTTCCCTTCTGAATCACCGTAGCTTTTGAGTATTAGCTATAGTATTCTAATATTTACATGTTTTTTGTTGCAATGATAATAATATCATATGGAAGGAAATATGAAATTTCAATGATATTTTCACTCTACCCACGTAATATCGCATGTCGGATAGAAGATGGTTAATACTAATTTTTAGCTATGCTATCCGTTGGAATCAGAATGACAAAACTTGCAGTGTCAGAATGTAATCACAGTATTATTAATAGTTCCGTCGCGTAATGCACAATTAACCATATTATTTTATGGAGGCGATGATAAAAAAAAAAGGTTTAAATTTCGATGGAAAAAAACAAAAACTATGGGATGTAGTAGTACATATGTCAAGAAATAGGGTAAACCATACAATTATTGACACCCCAACTTTAAGTTAAAGAAATAAGTAAACAAGTCCTAATTTATTTTCAAGATATACATGAATCTAATGGTTGAAGGGTCCTATAAGTCATCTATGAAGTAAAACTTTAACAAAATGACCATATGGAAGATTTCTCAACTAAATCCACAGGGTGTCAATAACTAGTTTTTGCACTTTTAATAATAAATATTGCCAAGAAAGGAGCAATAGGAAGTTTCAATTTGATTCCTTCATAAAAATTATTTTGTTTAATTTCACCACAGAAATGAAGTCTTAAGGGTGTCAATAACTGTATGGTTTACCCTACGTAGTAATTGTAAAATCCGTGATTTTTTTTTTAATACCTTTTAATTTAAGTTTGATCTAAAAGAAATCTACATATAATTTATAACTACCAATCCTTTGAAATAAAAGTTCAGATTTGAGATTTGGAATATACCTACAGTAGATTGCGAACATGTTTACAAAACATTTTACTCTGGTTTTGTCTGATGCGAAAATGTTTGGAAAACATTTTCCATCAGATTTCTGGTTCAACATAAGGTGCCCTTACAGTTTCTGAACATCACCCTCTAAGAGATAACCGTAAACAGGGTTAATACGAACAGCTATTTACACTGAAACGTGAAGTCAGAATATGATTTCTGACCGCACCTATGCAGCTTGATACAATAATTATCATTACGAAAACGGCTAACTAGGAACGAGCGGTTGTTCTGACTTTTTCTCTGATATGTCATGGATATAAGCAGCGTCAGAAAAATGCTATGAGAAGACTAAAAGCTTTCTAAGTACCTCTACTACTTACTCAGCCATCTTATTTTTGGCCTTCCAAACCATAAGGTGCCTTTACACCTTACCCACTTTACCTTCGAACGCCACCCTCGAACAACCTTCGTGAAGCCTTCACGTCGACTGTTCGGGTGTTCTAGGTACTTCATCTGTTCGCCGGGGTTCAGAGGTAGCGCTATTGTCACTTTCGATTTGGGTTTTTCCTAAGTGACAGGAGTTGTTTGTGATACTAGTGTAATTTGTAAAACGTTGTAAATCGTCTCCTATTTTTTTATTTTTCAGATAATATAAAATATATTGATTATGGAGATTTTTTCTTTATCATAAGCTAGCTTTGGGTGCGTCAGCCATATTGGGTCGCTTAACGTCACGTGAAGTATAAATGGCTGTTCGTGTAACGCAGGTATGGCAAGATTCGGGGGTGAACCTGTTCGAAGGTGTGGTTCGTAGAGTGTAGAGGCACCTTAAGGGACTATTAAAATATTGGTCACTTATAATTATTAGCAATTAATTTTCCACTGGCCCTGTTATCCCAACTTATACCTGAATTCTTCTACGGGTACCTGCTCCCTTGATAAGGATCCCATAGGGGGCTACCTGGGGCTAGAACTGAAGGATATTAATACAATTCCGAAATGGAATATTTTAGCGGCCCCGAAAATAATTCCCCGACCTCTTTTTTTGCTCCTTATGACTTATTAGTTATAGACAGAGGCACCTCTGCCCCCTACGGCGCTATCCTCCACTCCGATCTCTCAGCTGTTCTCTCTACCTGCCTTACCTGGTTTCGAACCCTCGTCTCCTACCTGCCTCGCCGACCACAATAGTATTCCTCCCGTGGCCTCTTGTCTCTCCAATACCTTCCTCTTACAACTGTTTTCGCCAAAATATACACTCTTCTAGTTGTTAGTGATTCTCTCTTCGAGGTAAGCAATCGTTCACTTTCTTAGATTTTTTTTTTTCATGTTTCATAATTAATTATTCTTTAAGGTTAGGACGTTTTTCTTATCTAGACCATTTAAAAACCAGACAGTTATTGGCACCCCAAACATTAACTTAAAGAAATAAGAAAAAAAATCCTAATTTTATTTCAAGGTACACACGAATCTAATTTTTGAAGAGTCCTCTAAGCCGTCTATGAAGTAAGTGTTTATCAAACTAACCGTAGAGAAGATTTCATAATTAAATGAGGTGTCAATAACTAGTTTTTTCTACTTTTTACAATTAACATTGCCATATGGTAAATTATTAAACTCTAGAAAAAAAAAAAAAAAAACCTCTTGAGTCTTTGTAAGGATAGATAAAGAGGAGCTATAGGAAGTTTCAATTTGATTCTTTAAGGGTGTCAATAACTAGTCTGGTTTACTCAATATTGTGTGTTTGAATTTTTAGTACAATTTTGAAATTTTCAATGTGCGTTTCTGTGGTCTAAAAAGTCTTTGATTTAAGTTTTACATTAATCTTTTATTTATTTATAATATATTACAAATAATACATTTTTGTCTAGTTTATGTTAATTTTAATGTGTTTTTATTACTCGGATCCAAGGGGGGGGGGGTCACAGGGGGTAAGGACTCAAAGATTTTCGCTATTTCAATTTTTTTGTATTTCAAAAAATATAATGCGCTTAGGTATTTACCATGCCGTAAAAATAACTCTTTTTGTCGTTTAGATCTGTTTAGATTCTGAATACAAGGTAATAATCTCAAAGAAAAATTGTGATTTTTGAGACTGAGTTCCTGCCCCCCCCCCCCCCCCAAATTCGTGGTAAATCCGCTCCCTCTATTTTTTGTATGGAAAACTTTATTTTTTAATTAGACATATTCAGAACATCTAATCAATGTAGAATAGTTGATGTCTGACTTATACTAATAATAATAATAATAATATTAATAAATATTATTGTAATGTAAACACTGAAGTATTATAATTGAAGGTGTGAAGTTATAAGGTGTTGGGAGGGTGGGACAATTTGTCTTCTTATCAACAAAGTAAGATAAGAAAGCCTGATGGCTGCCATATCACTCAACCTTACAAACATTCCCCTCTCTACCTCTCATATCTAAAATTATATATATATATATATATATATATATATATATATATATATACATATACATATATATATATATATAAACACACATATACACATATATATAACACCTACTCTGAGGCGTCCATGAATAATATTATACTTAGTAGCACTACGGGGACTAAATTTGTAAAAAAATTAGACATAAATATTCTGATATATACAATTTAATAAATATGGAGAAGTAAACAATACCTTATTGCAGAAAAATATAAATGATACTTAATATAAAATTTTAAACTCATACATGACAATCGACATAAAACATTGCGCTTATTTTCTCTAAATTTTAAGACTCACAATAAAATTTACAAAAAGAAAATATTGCTTTTTGAACAACTGATCGACCAAAGAAGGGCATTATTAACTTTTTGATACAAAATTCATAAATAATAAAAATAACAACGCCATTAATATTTATTCTCAAATCCAAGCAAGGTTTATTTAAGAAAGATATAATCTTTTTAAATGTTTCGCAGAAATGTTGCAGATACAAAATTTCCGGAGAGTTTTACGCTTATGAAAACAACAAATAAATTGGTTTAGAAAAAATTATATTATTATTAACTTTGTCCATGTCAAAGACCTTACATTATTATTTTTAGAGCACAAAAGAGTCATTATTCCTTTAGTATTTTTCAACCTAGAAATTTATATTATTATTTTGTGCCTATCTTTTGATAATTTTTAACTTTTGAATATCCCTTAGCTTTAATTTTTGACTACAATGTACAGCATTTCAACCACTAATTAATCCGATCACAGGATCATTAAGGGCAGCTTTATCACGTAATTTGGAGGGGGGGGGTCTTAAATCACAAGGCTGAATGCACCATTTTTGTGCGAGATTATTTCCTTGTATTAACTACGATCTAAAGAACCAAAAGTCTTATGTTTATGGGCATATTAAATGCCTAATAGCATCCGCATATTAAATACCTAATTATTATTCACTTAAAAATACAAAAAAATTGAAAAGCCAAAATACTTGAGGGGGGTAATGACTCCAGATCCATCCATGACGATTATCAAGGGTTATTTTCTAAATAAAAAATAATAACAATTTTACTTAGGTTTATAATAAGACTGATTGAATGATGAACGTGATTGACAACACATTGGATTATGTATATTGTTTGCTTTCCGTACGTTATCTGAATTTTCATTGGTCAAGTTTAGTTACCTAATAATATGATAATAATAATAATAATCTTCAAAAAATGATTTTTTTTACTTTTTATTACTCATATTTGAACTATATTAATGGAAAACTAAATTACTTAGTTACTAATATTTTTGGTATAAACTAAAATGTTAAACTTTCTATCCACAATGATTTTACAAAAGAAATTTTTTAAAGAATATATAATAATATTAAATGCAATTGCGTATTATTTAAATTAATCTGAAGGTTAGTAAACGCAAAGAAAAGAATGAGAAGACACCATTTTGATGTAAACAAGGCATTGTGGCCACGTGTGCTATTTGCGCATGCGCCGTCCCCCACCAATCTCATTTCTTTAGTCAAAGAATTCCTCTACAGGTAATCTTACCTATTTTTTATTATTATTTTTTTAATTTATTAAAAGTAACTTTTTATTTTCAATATTGTATTTTGTATAATATTGAATAATAAAGCCTTTTGTTTGTTTAACGCCACTTTATGCTACTAAGGCTAATTGGACGATGCTACAGCGGGATTCCTAAATTTTGCCTATCCAGGTATAATTAGGATAGGGGTCTTTAAATAGTACGTGACATCGCACAGGCACGGTAACTCCATTTTACGTCCTAATAGCAATAATTATAAGGCTTCAATGAAGTCCACAAATTACCAATAACGGAGCACTGAAACGAATAACCTAACATTGATGGTATTATTACAGGTGTTTATTTAATATATATCTGTTTTTTATTTATATTTTCTGTTGACGTTGAAAACCCTTGTAATCTGTAGTAGGTACAACGTTTAAAGGTACAGATTTCCTTGGATATCACCGGCTTCGCAAAACCTACGTTTTCATAAAACTTAGATGACAAAATATTAAAATTATATTTTTATATCTCAATGCAAAACCGTATTTGGTTACTAAGTATAGGAGACATACCATCTTTTATTCTGTTCGCAATTTTATCGTTATTCATTTTTGCCAGATTTGTTAAATATTTCAGTAGCAGTTTATAATTAAGCAATTTTTTGTTTGACTTTTTCTAAAACAAGAATATTTACTTAATAATGTTGGAACAGTATGAAATTATATCTTGTTGCAATTAGACCGGATTTTTATCGTTATTAGGAGTCATTAGAATATATCTATTTAGGCTTTCGACACAATATAAACATAAATCCTTAATATTTTCGACTTGTATATTTAAATTCTTTGAGACTAACAACATTAAAGTTAACGTTTAAGTCAAGAACAGCTGAGGCTTAAAACAAAGTAGGAATCCCCGGAGCCAGGGGACATTTAATAATACTGGGGATTAATCCCCCAACCTTATTCTCGGAAAAAAACCGTATAGCTTACAATGCGAGGAAGGTGGAAATTTCTTTTTACCTATTATTAATGTGTAGTTATTTTTAATAATTAAACTGACTATTCTTTTTCCTTCTGAATACAATATATTTTGTTTTTTATTGAAAGGCATGTTGGTGACTAGTCTTCTCTGTTTTTGCGTGTTTAGAATTTTAATTTATTTAAATCTTTTACGTTTAGATCCATTGGAATTACCTTGTATCGAGCAATTTAGCTAGAAATGATTTTTTAAAATTAATTTTGCTTTAGTTTATGAAAATTGCGTAGTACATAGGAAATCCCTGGCCTTGCCACTGTAAAATAATTCAGTTGGAAGATGTGATGTGTTAGGTATTATTATAGACAGAAAGGTGAGAGGTGGATACAGGTAGAGGTAGAACATTACCAAGGCGCCAGGTAAAGGTTTCCAATTAGTGAAGTACTCCAAGCGACACAAAGTACCGAGTAGGGTGGTACTGCCTTAAAGGTACGCTTTTAGTCCTCGAAGTCTTTGACCTCTGTTACAAGAACTAAAACTCCTTTAAAGTACTTTCATTTCAATAATACAAAATTATACAATTTCATTATAATTATTATACTTTCTTCACATATTTTGGTCATTATTTTACTTTCAATAACCTCTGCATACATAATTCTTCAGATTAAGGGGGAGTCGCAGGGGTCCTGACCAACTTACTTCGATTAGGAATTGACGTGTTTTGTTAAATGCCGTTTCTCAAAGTCACACATTTTTCCACATTCATTTATTATTTTTGTTTTTATTTGCTCTCTAAAGTACATTAAATTTTTTTATTATTAAACAAAAGTTTTTACTTGTGATAATTCGGCAGTGCAAGATGTAGTTGTTGAAAACTTCAGATACTTATTATGAAAGCAATAATTTACATTAACTGAACAGAACATCTTTAATTAGAAACATGATCTGTCTTTATAGGCGTACTGCGCATGTGTGAGTTGACGGAATATTTTTCTTCTTTTCTTTCTGTATATGTGTATTTGGTTTTTTTCATATTTCATATTTAGCCATATCTTTTTTTAAGTCGAAACGAAAGACTGATAATTTGTCCATATAAACAAATCCACAAGTAATTTATAGGAAAACAAAAAAAAGGCCCTTCCCCAATTAAGCCCCTTCGGAACATTTTAATAATAATAAAGCTTACCTGGCATTAAAGAAAACTTGATTCTCATTAAATTAAACTCGAGTTTAATAAAAAAAAGTAAAGTTATTTTTGAGAAAATCGAAAATAAACGTAAAAACGGGAAAAAAGTTATGAAATAAATTACCCCCTCCGTTTGACCAATTTTGATGAATTTTTCGCTGTCACATCGTGGGCCTATACATATACCAAATACCCAATTTCAGGTTCGTACATTTTATAGTTTTCGAGTTAGTCTGTTAACACACACACACAGACCATTTCGCGGGACTTGGTTATTTGGACTCAGGGGACCCCAAAACGTGTATTTCCGTTGAAAACTAGAAGTCGAAATTTTTCGATCGCAATACTTTCCCTTGCTATATATTTCATATAATATGTATATTAAACAGTTACTGAGAATTGGAATTTGTATTAAAATTTATACATACAGAAACTAGAGTTCCTTGCAAATCTGTCTAATTACATGTGAACATTATCCAAAACGATTTTTTCGCGTTGTAACCATCTTTTTACCAACGTGCGGTACGATCATTATAATTTGATTACAATATAATATTAGATTAGATTGTGTAATTTTAAGTTTTTCCTTACGTAAGTTAGACACTGAGGCAGTGTTACTAAAAGATCTAGTATATTCCTATTATCGATAATATTACTGAGATCGATTTTGTTATAATTAATCGATACCTGTCCGGACTCGATATTTGTTAGGCCTCGCTCCACAGGCCGCTTTCCCCACCGCCCCAAAAGATTTATTGCCTCGTGAGGCCCCTCCATTTTTTTTTTTTTATCCTTTTTCTTTTTTTTTTTTTTTTGTTTCTTTTTCTGTTTCTCTATTAGCTTTTTGTGGCGGAGGTTGTTAATGTTGTGTTGCGTGCCTGTTCATCATGTTGCCGGTACCGGTACTGGTAGTCCTTACCGCCCTCTGTAATTGGTTGTCGGCTCTCGCAGCGGGGGGCGTCCGCGGTATAGAAGCAATCCGATCTCGCTGATGGGAGGCTGCTCCTTTCTTGTGAGGAATTCTTCGCCTGTTCTAAAGGAATCCAAAGCTATATTACACTTGTATCTGGGAGAGAAAAAAAAAATAAAAAAATAATAATAAATCAATTTATATAAGTGAGAAATATTCAACTGTTAATCTCCAAGATAGTTGATTCATAGTCAGGATTTTCAGTTAAAAAAATTTTTATTTTGAAAAGCCAACGTTACCCCACATGCGGATCTTCATCAGGGCTAAAAGAAGACAAATATATGAGTATCTATGCATTTTACCCTCAGTCTCTGTATTATTCTATAATCAGAAGGAAATTATCAGTTTTTATTTTATCTTGCTAACCAGGCTACTTGTTTGAATATTCATGTGTAATACTTACCATCTTATATATAATTATCAGTTTTGTAAAGTATCCATGTCATGTAAACATGAAAGTTGGGTTTGTTTTTCATTATTCTGTCACTCCTAGTTTTTACTATAATTAATAATTACATCTTCTTGCATAGATAATCATATATCTGTCTTCTTTTAGCCGTGATGAAGATGTAGGAATCGAAACGTTGGCTTGTCAAAATAAAAATTTTTTTAACTGAAAATCATGACCTATTTTTGTTTTTATTATATCGTCGACACAATCGTTAAGTTGCGAATCTGTGAAAATTAAATTTTTCAGAAAAGCAAATAGTAACTTTAAATATTAAATACTTTAAATCAGGTTGTTTGTGATACTATTGCGCCGTTTGTAATTCTTCTCCTGTTTTTTTATTTTTCAGATAAAATATCATGTCTTACAAATGGTCTAAAGATATTTGTTCGCTCAACGTCACGTTGAATGTGTTATAACTATAAATGGCTGTTCGTGGAACCATTGGCGTCACCACCACCAAATTATTGGGGGGGACGGCTCAATATTTTCCAAGGGTAGGTAGAAATTCGAGGGGCTAAAAGTTGAAATAATAACGCCTAAAAACAACTGTTCTGGCATTTAAATTCATCCTCCAACGCTGTATTTTAAAGGTATTTATAGTCTCTTAAAACTTGTCAATTTATGCCTCAGTTATACATTAAAATAGGGAATTGTTAAGGCTTAATGTTGAAGGATGTGGGCCAAAATTACTTGATTGAATTTTATCCAAGTTTTTCTTCTGAATCTGATCCCACTAATTTCATTGCTTTCCATTAACTTCTATAAGCTTCATCAAATTGATGGAAAGTAGGATCAAGCTGCTTGGTTTAAAAAAGAAATGTAGAGCAATAAAACAAAACAGTTCGAGCTGAAATGAAAAATATATAATTCATCAAATATACAATTCGCCTGACTAGCTTTTAACAATAGAGTGTGCTGAAATTAACTAATATTTTATACTTATTTATATTTTATTGGTTAAACTTGGATAAATTCGTAAAATCGCATTTTTATTTAATTTTTTACATTGGGTCCTCTCCTGCTAAAATATTGGGGGGGGGACAGTCCCCTCCTGTCAAAATATTGGGGGGCGCGTCCCCCCTGTCCCCCACCCCCCCCGGCGGTGACGCCCGTGCGTGGAACACCGGTACGACAAGGTTCGGGGGACGAGTTGAGGTCCGTAGAGTGTTGTTACCTTTACAATCCTTTCCTATCATCGTAATAAATACACCTGTGTATGTATTTTTAAATATTTACCTAAAATACTTGCTTATTTTATTCTTTACATCTGCTTCTATAAACGAGACACGATACAATGACACCTGAGGTAAATCCCCACAACTTGATGAATTTTACCGTTATTCGAGCGGGTCCGTGGCTTCCAAGTCATACATGGACCTCAATATCTTCAGACAGTGAATATCTTCTGAGTGTCATCCTAGAATTAATTTTCAAAAACTTTATTTATTTTTTTATATGATAACATGTAGATCCTAGAACACAAGATGGTTTTCTTCATTTTTTATCATCACTGTCCTGATTTTGCCGTTGTACGTTAGACTAGTACAGTTAGTTAGTTTCTATATGGTTTTTATAGCAATATCGATCAGCAATATTGGCATGATTATGAGAACTATATAGTCTCGAAACTTTGCCATAATATAGTTTTTTGTTATTGACAGAACCTCGAGAATCTATCATAACATTTAATATCAACAGTCAAGAAAACACCCGATATTATATCTTCATTGATACAGCAAAAGGTCGTATGTCAGCTAACAGCTGATTTTCAGGAGAACGAAAAAATCATTTTATTTGCAATTCATTTTTTTAGCTTTTTTGTTTGATTATCGGTAGAAACATTATAATTGTTATTAAATTCATTTTTAAAACTTTTTTTGTGTTAGAGTTTAAATTTTCCTTATTAGGCTTACACCAGCCTGTCACTCAGGATTAATGACCAAGCAAATCCTGAAATTCGAATATTTTTTTTTACCGTGCATGATTCTTCTTTTCTATTTACTAGTGAGAAACTTCGTCTTTTACGACCCTAAAGCTACTAGTTTTGATTAAAAATCCAATAAAATCGAAAATTTGTGATATCAAAGACGATATGATATAAATTATTTTTAAAATTAACAGATTATTTTACAGTACTTTTAAGAACGGCCAATTTAGGCTTGAATTGTTGTCTTTAATGATAAAAATAATTTTTTTATCATTGATTATATACTATTTTTTAAAACAGATTAAGCAGTACCATCCTGTCTTTGCCCTAATTTTCGAAAAGAAAAATGAATCGAGATAAGATATTTATTAATCTTTCGAAATGTGTCAAAATAATCATAAATCGATACTTAGAGACAGAAACATGTTTGCCTTCGGTAACAGAAAATATATCGATGTTTATTTGCGATGTGAACAGCGTACAGTTCCGTCTGTTACATTCCCCTTATCAGTTATACTGATAACGATGCGTAAATATTGACAAAGATTTGTACGCCTCAAAATGGCGGGATATTCCTTAAGGCTACTGAACTCGCGGATGACCTCAACTAATGTGTATACATATATTATTACCCAAATTATTGGATTTTAAGATAATTTAATTTCCACAGGCCCTCGCTAAATATTGTACATTTAAAATTAATATTATTGTTAATTAAATAAACAAATTAAATTTTGAAAAAAACAAAACAATTTATTAGACAGGGAAAGTAATACAAAAAATAGAAAATTGTTGGAAGCCATAAATATAATAAAGAACAATAAAATTACATCCAATTATAAAACAGTTACAAAAAATTTAGGAGCCCATTAGATGGACATTTGAAATAAAATAAAAAGTTTTTAATCAACAATAGTGAAGTAATAATTAAAAAAAAACACAATTATCACAATCAGCTGGGGGACAAAGGATTTAGTATTAACAGGGTGATAATATAGAGGACAGAGTCCAGCAGCCTTAAGTCAATTAGAAATGGACAAGTATGAGCTGACATATATAAAATGTATAACAGTGTATTTTAGCATATGACTATAATATAGTCACAATTAGCATATGACTATGATATAGTCATAATTAGCATATGACTATGATATAGTCATAATTAGCATATGACTATGATATAGTCATAATTAGCATATGACTATGATATAGTCATAATTAGCATATGACTATGATATAGTCATAATTATTGTAATAATTATTAAAAGAACATCAATCATACGATTGAGAAATTATTTATTTATTTATTAAAAAAGTTATATTTAATTCATTTTATCTAAATTATTAAACTAGTGATTGGATCACTAAATGTTAATAGATAAAAAAATTTATGTACAGGTTTGAGAATGAGGAAACAGCCTCGAAACGTCAACATGTTATGCTGTAAATAAATATTTATGATGAAAAAGGTAGATAGATACTTTTGCTAACTTATTATCAATTATTATATAAATATCTTCCAACCAAATTCGAGAAGAAAATAACAGATACTTATTTTATATTATAAATAACAACGCTAAAAGGCTAATACGTATTATTAGACTGTTTGGAGCCTTTTAAATAAACCTCTACAGCACCTTAAGGCATTTTTCTTTCTTTTTTCATCAAGAAAAAAATAATTATTAAAGCTACTTCAGAAGCGAAAGATAAGGATTTTAAACCTCTGATAATGTGGGTGTCATAATCTTAACTTTATAAATGACAAATCATGTAATTATGTTTTCAGAGCTGTTTTCTCTAGTTTATATGGTTGTAATTTTTTATTTTGTTTTTGCAATATTGTCGAAACAATAAAACAGTGAATTAAATCTTGGGGGGGGGGAACCTGAGATTTAATGGTTAGCGTGGCAGCCTACAATACTAAAGTTCGCGTCCCGAGGTGGTCCTAGAATTTTTTAATGGAAGAAAAAAATCCTTGTCTATGCCGTCCCTTCGATAGGACGTAAAATGGAGATCCCGTGGCTAGAAAATGTTAGATACTGGTTAAAGATCCCTATCCTAATTATACCTTATTAGACAAAATTCAGGACTCTTACAGTAGCATGACGGGTGATCTTTTGTAAAACAGTTCTTATAGAATATATAATCTCATCGTCATTTTATAAACAAAGAATCATAAGTTACAATAAAAATATATATTATTTTAAAGAATCTCTGAAATTTATTTAAACAAAATAATGAAACCTAATTTTATTTCTTAGTAGTTGGTCCAGGTACAAAAGGATTTTTGACTTCGACCACCCAACTATCTAACTACTGTTTTTTTTTTACTTTCACTTACCTATATATGAAATATATAGTAAGTGGAAGTATTGCGATCGTGAAAAAATTCGACTTCCGGTTTTCAACGGAAATACACGTTTTGGGGTCCCCTGAGTCGAAATGAACAAGTCCCGCGAAATGGTCTGTGTGTGTGTCTGTGTGTGTGTGTGTGAACAGACTAGCTCAAAAACTATAAACCGTGCGATCATGAAATTGGGTATTTATTGTAGGTATATGTCCGCGATGTGACAGCGTAAATTTCATCAAAATTACTTAAAGGGAGGGGGTACTTTACTTAATAACTTTTTAGGTTTTTTTCGATTTTCTCAAAAACGGCTCTAACGATTTTGATTAAACTGAGTATTTGATGTATTAATATGCCTGAGATATGACTGTAAAAATTTCATCAAAATTGATAAACCGAAGGGGGGACTTTACTTAATAAATTTTGTAACATTTTCACGTGTTTTTTTTATTTACTCTAAATCGGCTTTAACGATTTTGATCAAACTGGGTATTTGATGTATGCATAAGCCAAAGATGTGATAGCCAATATTTCACCAAAATTGACAAACCGGAGGGGGGACTTTACTTAATAAATTTTGTATCATTTTCACGTGTTTTTTTTTTTACTCAAAAACAGTATTAACGATTTTGATCAAACTTGGTATTTGATGTATTTATATGCCCGAGATGTGACTGTAACAATTTCATCAAAATTGATCTACGGGAGGGGGGACTTTACATAATAAATTTTGTATCATTTTCACGGTTTTTTTTTTTATTCAAAAACGGCTTTAACTATTTTGATCAAACTGGGTATTTGATGTATTTTTATGCCAAAGATGTGATAGCCAACATTTCATAAAATTGGTCTAACGAAGGGGACCACAACAACGCATTAATTTCTAATCTAAGTAAGTTGGTAAGTGAAAGTTGTGTGTTGCGCGCACGCACCAGATTTTTTTTTTTAAATACGTGACGGATTCAACTGTTCTTCCACTAGATGTTTTTCTTTTCTTTTTTATATTGAAGATATTTACATTTTTCCTGAATTGGGTTCCCATGGAGTTTGGACCAAATCTCGAGATATTATCATCAGCTGACTTGGCCTTCCTTATGCTGACTCTGGCGGACCGTGGGACAGCTCTAATATTTCAAATGTTACGTCACTTTAGGCGCCCCCTTCCAAAAAAAAAAAAAATATATATATATAAAACTTATAATAGGGTTCTAAAGGCTAATTCAATAATAAACAACTATATTATGGCGAAGTTTCGAGACTATGTTGTTCTCATAATTATGTCCTAAAATGTAAATTTTTGGAATACAATAACCTCTATGAGTTACATTGGTGAAATTTAGACTAAAGTTAACAGTAATATAAATATTGGAGGCCTAATATTTATTTCATAAGCCATTTTAACTTTATGCGCAATTTTTTAATTTTTTTTTTTCTGTGCTCTTGAGTTCTTCTGTAGGACCTTGTCACTAAATTATTACATTAAACTTATCTATAGATTTTTATTGATTTGACTAAGTTGCCTTTGATCTTTATATACTTAATTTCACAGAAAACTATTGAATAGATTTGTGAAAAAATTATGAATTAAATAACAAATATTTATCTCTCGTTTTAAATTATTCTCTTGCATTAACATTCAGAACTCTTTTAATATTATCGTGACCATTTTTGTTTGTATGTATGTATCTGTTTCCCAGTACATAATATCATTCCAAGTTAATGAAAAAATTATGTTAAAACTCTTGATTTCTGTAAATATGATATTGCGAAACACATAGCAGGCGTTATTGAGGGATTTCCTAATGACATTATAAAAAAACTCGAAACTAAAAACAACATTAAGGTCTGGTCACACATAACCGCACCGCAAACGAGCGTGTATCAGGTCTGTTTTAAAAGGGTCGGTTGACCCGGTGTCGGGCATGTGTGACGGGTTACTATCTATCCTTCGTAAATGAATCAGATCCGATACACGTCCGTGATGCGTGCGGTTATGTGTAATCTATCCTTAATACGAAAAGAAGACAAACATAGAAATTATAAGGGAAAAAAAAATTGATAAGAATAACTTGAAACTCTAGGACGTGGAATTGAGATCCCGAGCCTATACGATGTCCGGTACTCGTTAAAGATCCGTATCCTAATCATACCTGGATAGGCAAAATATAGGACTTACACTGCAGCATCGTCCGATTAGCCTTAGAAGCATTAATGGACGTAGGGAGCGGGTTCAGCAGGAAAATTGGGGGGGTCATCCCCCCCCCCCCCGTCTTATAATAATGTGGCTGACAGCACCATTTTAGTATGAGTTATTACCTTGTATTAAGAAGGACTCCGATCTTAACAACCAAATGTGTTATGTTTAGGGCATAGTAACTACCTTATTGCATTTTTTATTAAAAAATATAAAAATAGGTTAACAAACAACACTTTGTAACTCTGAATGTCCCTTTTCACATTCGACGCCAACCCCATACTCTCTAGCTGAGTTAGGTAGCCGGAGGGTTTTGGGTCATCAGTGAGCCGGTACGTCCCCAGGACGTAGTTGGCCATCAGAGTCGCCAAAGAGTTCATTTTCGTTATTTTTTTTTTTTTTTTTTTTTTTTAATGTTTCATATTACTGTTAAAAAAATAAATTAAGAATTTGTAAGAATGGTCTAGTAAATTTATAACTAAACAACTCTGAATGAATTTTAAGTAAAAAATGTGAAGAGTTGTTCCTTTGAAAGCGAAACTAATTGTGGGTATAGGAATTTTCAGTTAAAAAATCGTCATCAAATAACTGTAATACATTATGAATTTTTCCTTTGTAAATTTTATTTTTAAAAAGCATAAGTTATAACAAAAAACAACAAAAATTGTAATCCTATACATAATTATTTTAATACTAACTATTTACATTTGGTTTGTGACATGAAATTCAAATAAATTAGTATATACAAAACGAACAAAAAATATTCAGTTTGTGGTTGCCCAAGCGCCGTTTCAGCATCGACAAATCTTCTTGTTCTTGTCCCTAAAAATTTTTATGTATAGTTTTTTATTCTTTTACTAATCCACTGTAACTGGATAATGTAATATAATAATAAAATATAGTACAAGTAGTGAGAATAATTTTAAAATTAAGCAACTAGGAAGAAAATTCTTTCTCTCAATAAAAGTTTCATTTAAAAAAAAAAAAAAAAATCTTGTTCCTCTAGAGGAACACGATGTATGTAAGGGTTAAAATTCTGGTGTGAGATGTGCTGTGCCTTCCGATAGGTTTCCTCCAACCGATCAGCGAACGCACGTTCCTTGAATGACGACAGAGGACATTTGCTAAAAGTGGGTCGAGGATGTGGACCGTATGAATGGAGTGAGAGAGAGAGAGAGAGAGAGGGAGAGGGAGAGAGAGGGAGAGAGTTCTTAGGTTGTAGGCAGGACCCGAAGCAGCAAGGAGTTGTGGGCGTACCGAACTGCCACACCTCCGGAGTCCCTGCGTCTTTTTGAATAATATATCGACCATATTGCCTTCTTACCATGTCTTTCTCTGTTTACTGAAATGTTTCTTTGTGATTTACTTTATATAATTTACTATAATATAGTATGATATGCATTATCAAATCTATAAAAAAGAGGGGTCACCTGTGGTGTAGTGGTTAGCTTAGCAGCCTACAATGCTAAAAGTTGCAGGTTCGCGTCCCGCGCTGGCTCTAGGAATTTTTAAAGGGTGCGAAAAATCCTTGGCTAAGCCGTCCCTCAAATAGAACATAAAATGCAGCTCCCAAGCCTGTACAATGTCAGGTACTCATTAATGATCCCTATCCTAATTATACCTGGATAGGCAAAATTTAGGACATCCACTGTAGCATCTTCCGATTAGCCTTAGTAGCATAAAGTAACGTTAAACAAAAATATTTTAAACGATATAAGGTTAGGATCCCCAGAAATGTATTTAATAATTATTTTTAGTTCAGATAAATTTATTGGTTAATTTACTTGTTTTATATTCTTTTTAATCGATTGTTAATTCAGTTATCATTATTGCTGCTTTTCTTGTTAACTAGTAAGTTTATTGAATTATTTTAAATTTTACACACATAACACATTAGTTTTAAATGTGTTTAGTTTTTATCGAAAATATATGTATGTTTAAGATAAAAAAAATTAAAGTAATTTAGGTTTTATTTCTAAACTAGCTTTATATACCGGTGTCGCCCGGAGAATTTTTTTATCTATTTTTAAATCTATAGAGAGAGACTTGCATCGACTGAAACAGTCGATTTCGTAAAAAACCAATGTAAAGCGAGATCAAAACGATTTTTATAACTATAAAGAATTTAACCAGAGATTGGCTGAAGCTATGCAATTTTAATATGGACAGATGTTTGCACCTGGTATGAAAGAACCACTGAGCGAAATTTGGATAATTTAGGACAAACGGTATGGATTTTTAAAAAGAACAAACAGAATTTCATCTTTATTTACATAGATTATAGCTGTATATCCCGGTTTAATTTTCCTTATGAAACGGTCGATTTTGTAGAAAAGCATTGTAAAGCGAGATCAAAACGATTTTTATAACAATATACCCAGAGATTGGCTGAAGTTATGCAATTTTAATATGGACAGGTGTTCGCACCTGGTAAATAAGGAGTACTTAGAACAAACGGTATGGATTTCTATTAAGAACAAACAGTAGTTCATCTATATTTATATCGATAGGCTACTCCACTTTCCTTCCTGAGAAATATTTTATACACATTTATATCTTTTAATATTAAAATTGTTTCTTAGCCTATTTTTTAGATTTTATGCTGCATATCTTCCTATATTATATAAACTATTGGTAATAGTTTTTTACTGCAAATTATATGGAATATGTTTACAATTTTATCTGCAGAATAATACTGGCTCTGCTGATTATTAAGTAGGCTTTCTTGTAAATGCTGGCCTGAGATGTGCCTATGCCTAACTATTTATAATCACATCTTCGGTCGACTAATGTTCCACAATTATATAATAATTCGTATTTTCTCGGAATTCCTTTTGTGTTAGTAAACGGCACGGTGTTAGGTATTATCCTCAACACCATGGTAAGACCATGGTTCGGCACAAGAAGTAATCAACGGAATGCTAAGAGCGGAGCGAATACAGTTGGGATAATAACAAGCACTGGACAGCACGCATTGCCGCTAATAATACAGGCCCCAACGAAGGCGTGCCTAGCAACTTCAATCTCTTCCAATAGTTCCTTGCACAATCAAAGGAAGGGAGAGAGAACACACCGGTTTGCCGAAGAGAAAGTCTTGAGAAGTGGAGGAGGAGGAGGGAATGGTATTTGCATCTTCAATGTTCTTCTTGCGCCTCTCAGGCTCCTGCCAGACTTTACGTCGCCATACCGCTAGGGTCAAAGCAACTTGGATAAGATTTAGAAAAATCGATATATTGATAAAAATAATGGCCAATAACTATCGATACCATCAAAATATGGAGTCTCGATCATTTCATCAATATCACAACCATTATTTAAAAACTACTGATTTTGAAATACGAAAAACAGAGTAAATCACCTTAGCAATTTAAAACACGTTAATTTTTATTGTTTGTTTTATGTGTTACCAAACCTACAAAAAATGCCGATTCATTAAATCATATCGCCCGTCGTCAAGAAGCTGGTTATAATTCAAAATATATTGATTTAAGATACAAAAATGCAGTTGATATTAGAATGACAAAACCTAAAACCCAACAAGAGTATTAATAGTTCCGTTTAAGTGAGGTGCTATTAAGCTGATGATTTAAATGAAGTAATAAATCCTTAGCTATGCCGTCCTTCGGATAGGACGTAAAATGGAGGTCCCCAGACTGTGCGATGTCGGGTACTCCTTAAATATCCCTATCCTAATTATACCTTGATAGGCAAAATCTAGGACTCTCGCTGTAGCATCCTTCTATTATACTTAGTAGCACAAAGGGACGTTAAACAAACATTAGATATAACTATTCCTATAAAATCACGTCTTTATAGCATGTAGTTGTAAAACAAGCAAGATTTTTGACTCTATTTTTGATTCTTTGTAAAATTATCAGTTTTTTCTCGACCTATTCAAGCTAAAAAAAATCCTGAATCCTGATCATTTTTTTTTTTTGTCTCTATATTCCCTTAATGGAACATTTCCAGTAACAGACCTTTCGAAAAAAATAAAAAATAAATCAGAAAAATTCGTCTTTTTTTTTTTTTTTCTTTTTTTTTACTTTCGTAACTGAAAGGATAAATACAGGACTCAGAAAGGCAGGTTTCCAAATATATGAAAAGGTTACATGTTTTGGAATACACGAGGTGTTGTGTAATAACGCGATAAGTGTGTATAATCCACTCACAGTCTTTGATGGCCCTTCTTCACATAGTGTTTCATGCATATTTATAAATGCAGATACATACATTTCCTCAGTTGTATTTACTTGTAATAATTGTTTTTTAACTTGTTTAAGCTTCTTACAATTAATTAAGAATACTTTTTAATATTTATAAAGGTGCCTCTTCACTGAGATAATATAAAATATATTGATAATGGATATTTTTTCATCATCATAAGCTAGCTTTGGGTGCGTCAGCCATATTGGTTCGCTTAGCGTCACGTTAAGGTACCTTTACACCTTACGAACTTTTCCTTCGAACACCACCCTCGAACAACCTTCGTGAAGCCTTCACGTCGACTGTTCGGGTGTTCAAGGTACTTCATCTGTTCGCCTGAGTTCGGGGGTAGTGCTAGTGTCACTTTTGATTTGGGTTTTTCCTAAGTGACAGGAGTTGTTTGTGATCCTAGTGTAATTTGTGAAACGTTGCAAATCGTCTCCTATTTTTTTTATTTTTCAGATAATATAAAATATATTGAAAATGGAGATTTTTTCTTCATCATAAGCTAGCTTTGGGTGCGTCAGCTATAGTGGTTCACTTAGCGTCACGTTAAGTATAAATGGCTGTTCGTTTAACGCCGGTACGGCAAGGTTTGAGGGAGATTCTGTTCGTAGAGTGTAAATCCACCTGTGATATGTAAATAAACTACTATAGCTCCAGAAACATAAGAAATTTAGGAATCGTATTAGGTATCCAGTCTTGAGATATGTACCTAATAGCTATATTTAAAAAAGAAAATGATTGGTAAACATATAGTAAGCACTGGACCGACTGGTAAACAAAGGTCCGAAGGATATACTGAGTAGTAGTATGTAGGTGGATTGCGTTCATTCGAATTTACATATAGCTCGTGTATTTATTTAGGATTGATAGAGTCCATTTATTTTGTTTGTTTTTTTATTATAATATCGTAATATCATAGGAATTCCCTAAAATCCTTATAATACTCCCCCAGGATCGGATGTTGGGAAGAAGAAGTGAAGAGGAAACAGCTGGTAGGACTCACTATATATGGAGACCTGTAGGCACCGGCGTAGGTAGCGCTTGTAACGTAAGATCTCAGCGTGGGTTTGTGTTGTGTGTAACCTCCTTCTGTAGGGGGCAGCAATACTCCTTATAGTCATCAGGAGAGGTACTATTGCTGTTCTGAAAATTCAGGACGACTTGATATTGAGAGGGAAAATCCTGGTGCGTTGCGCGCACCAAACAACTTACATTATTGTAATTTCAAAAATTTTGTATATGGTATAAATTTCACTTTATATGAAATATTTAGTAAGGGAAATTAGTGCGATCGTGAAAAATTTTGACTTCTGGTTTTCAACGGAAATACATAGTTTTGGGATCCCCAGAGTTCAAATAACCAAGTCCCGCGAATGATCTCTGGGTGTGTCTGAAACTGGGACTATTGATGTATGCAAATGGCAACGAAGCGACAGACCATTGTTAATAATTAAAGATGTTTCGTTCATTTAATGGAAATTAATTGTTTTCAACAACTAGGGTAAACCATGCAGTTATAAGCTATGAGCTAAGTTATGAGTCTAATGTTTGAAGGGTCCTCTCTAAGTCATCTATGAAGTAAAACTTTAACAAACTAATCATAGGGAAGATTTCACAATTAAATCCACCGTTACCAATTACTAGATTTGGCACTTTTAACAATAAATATTGCCATATTGTAAAACTATTGAACTTTTGACCCAAAAAAACCTTTTGAGTCTTTATGAGGATAGATAATGAGGAGCTATAGGAAGTTTCAATTTGATCCCTTTATAAAAATTTTTTTTTTTTTATTTCACCACAAAAATGTAGTCTTAAGGGTGCCAATAACTGTACGGTTTACCCTATATAGAGAATTATAAAATCAGATGACTTGGGGTGTTATGCTTGCATTGCCGAATTATTACAAGTAAAAACTTTAATTTAATAATAAAAAAAATTATTGTACTTTAAAGAGCAAATTCAAACAAATATAGGCAAATGAATGTGGAAAAATGTGCGACTTTGAGAAATGGCATTTAACAAACTACGTCTTTTTCTAATCAAAATAAATTGGTAAGTGAAAGTTGTATGTTGCGCGAATCGCACCAGAATTATTTAGTTTGTTTTTTTTTCTCACTGACTGTGATGCTGTAACTATTTTTATTAAACTAGGTATTTGATATATGTATATGCCCGCGATGCCGCGACAGCCAAAATTTCATATCCAGTATAATAACTGATGAAAATGGAAACTTTTATTTAATAATAAAAAAAATTATTTTACTTTAGAAAGTAAATATGTGATGCTCAAATTATTTAAAGCTCTTTTGATGTTAAAAAATATGGTAGTAGATAATTTTTAATTAATTACATTTTAGTTTAGAAACTTTAGTTCCATAATAGATTTCTGAATGCCAAAATATCCTAAAATGATTTCAGAAGAACAGAAATCGTTCTCGATTTCCAGAAAGGCTTAAGAGACAAACTTAACTACGAGTCGTAAATACACCTTCTATCGATTAACCTTATATTTTATAAAAGCAAATCGCAGTGAAAAAACACTCGACTTTTGATGAAATTAGGTTTCTTAAAAAAATAGATAAGCAATAATGAATCGAAAAGTACTGTGAACTTTCGAGTTTTGCTGTACAAATACTCTATAACATAGAGATTTACAAATATAAGCATATAAATGTGGAAAAATGTGTGAAGTTGGGGAATGGCGTTTACATGTTATCGAAACACGTCGATTTCTAAACTAAGTTCGTAATTGAAAGCTGTGTGCTGCGCGCATCGCACCAAATTTTTTTATATTTCAATACGCTATACACCCATAAGAACTTAAAATGGGTTTATATGTCCGTAGATGAATTTAAAATAAGTAATAAAAAATCCATCTATTCTCGAATAAGAACAGATGGTACAGTGTCGGGAATTTCGAAAGATGTGAAAGGAAACGCTTAAGTGCCCCACAGCTAACTTAATAGTAGGAAGAGGCGGCGTAGAGGCCACCCTACCTCTTATAGAATACTCAAGGATAATTCGATCCCTATAAATATTTTCTAGATCGATTAGTAAATCGATTAATGGAGTTATAATAGTCATTCATTGATTGTAATTTTTAAAAAAATATATTTTTTAATGTTAAAGGTCTTTTCCATTCATTGGTTCACTATCCTTGGTAATTTTTTATTATAAGCACTAACTTTTAAGCAATGAAAATTGAAAATTTTAGAATTTATACACCTCAGTGAACTAGTTATTCATTCCGAATTCTATGGTGGCGACACTGTTGTTTACAGTTTGTTCAGCTGTTTACATAGAAAGTTACATCGCATACCAACGAGGTTGATATTTTGTTTCGATATATCGATATTCTAGGTCTGCTAGCTTACTATTAACACCAAAGTGACATGGTTGGTGTTTAGTTTATTTCATGATAACTTTAAAATAGATTAGAATTTAAGGCTTAAAGAGCCCAAAGGCCCGATGCCGACACAGTGGCACACATCCTGGGAGGTGAGGTCACCAATAAATTATTATTATTTCTCTATAAAAAAAGGCAATCTTTAATAATTTGTTTAATTCCTTAAATGAAAAATGGATTGTATTAAAACATTTAATAGAAATTTACTACTTAAATCAGCACTAATATTTTAAATCGGGTCCTTTATGACGCAAAAATTAAAAAAGTGCGCCCCCCCCTCAGAAAAATTCTGGGTCCGCTACTGTGCCGACATCACCAATGCTCCATCCACCTCCCGCCAGCACGAATCCTCCCATCTACGCCTAGGCCTACCCCTTGGACGTTTTCCAATCGGCAAACCGTTAATCAATGTTATTATCGCAATTTCGTACGCCTACTTTAACTTTTCGGCCTAAATATTCTACTCAGTACTTTATTTTCAAACACCTTAAGGCTTTTGCTGTAAACGGCCATGTTCCTCATACGTAAAGAACCGTCGGAAGAATTATATATTTAAAAAATCTGGTGCGTGCGCGCAACACACAACTTTCACTTACCAACTTACTTAGATAAGAAATTGACGTGTTTTGTGTCCATATCTTATTTTTGTTAATCGTTAAAGCCGTTTTTGAGTAAATAAAAAACCCCGTGAAAATGATACAAAGTTTATTAAGTAAAGTCCCCCCTCCGGTTAATCAATTTTAATGAAATTTTAATAGTCATATCTCGGGCATATACATACATCAAATACCCAGTTTGATAAAAATCGTTAAAGCCGATTTAGAGTAAATAAAAAAACGCGTGAAAATGTTACAAAATTTATTAAGTAAAGTCCCCCCTCCGGTTAATCAATTTTGATGAAATTTTTACAGTCATATCTCGGGCACATAAATAGATGAAATACTCAGTTTAATCAAAATCGTTAGAGCCGTTTTTGAGAAAATCGAAAAAAACCTAAAAAGTTATTAAGTATAGTACCCCCTCCCTTTAAGTAATTTTGATGAAATTTATGCTGTCACATCGCGGGCATATACCTACACTAAATACCCAATTTCAGGTTCGCACGGTTTATAGTTTTTGAGCTAGTCTGTTCACACACACACACACACACACAGACACACACACACACACAGACACACACACACACACACAGACCATTTCGCGGGACTTGGTTATTTTGACTCAGGGGACCCCAAAACGTGTATTTCCGTTGAAAACCAGAAGTCGATTTTTTTCACGCAATACTTCCACTTATTATATATTTCATATATAGGTAAGCGAAAGTAAAAAATCCGAAAAAAGATTAATCCTTTTGCCTTTAATTTCTTGAAACACCCTGTATTTGAAAACATTGCCAGGTGGAGTTGTTAAAATTTATATTTGTCCTGTATAAACATCCAATTCCCATTAAAAATACACGTGGATTTCACTATTTATACTACGACATGATGTCATCTGAAGATACTTTCACCATTGTAACGTCCTACACAGTACAAACGGCTTGGCATTCAATGAGAATACACCGTTCAAGACAATGTAACTAAACTACAAATGTGTGGGATCTCTTTTAAGTTGTAACAGAATGGTTAATTAAGTCTAAGAATATTCTTAACATATTTAATATTTTATATATATATTTATCTGGTATGTTAATGACTAATTGGAAAGTTATCGGTTGCTCTGACATATCTAGACAATAGCCTAGTGGTGCGCTGGCTGTGGAATGACAATGTGTGTGCGCCTCTTCAGTTGAATCGTTAAGCCAATCACGTCCCTTATCGTTAACCCAAAACACGTCTCGTACTGTACTCTTTAATAAACTTCTTATTAGCGGTCAACAATGTTAATCTAGCTCCATACATCATTATGAGTAGTATTGTATAGGATACATATTTTTTATAAGAAGATAAAATATTGTCTTTCGCCGGGATTCGAACCGGGATATACTTATTTCTAGTAAGGCGCTCTTGCCACTTGATCCACCAGGCACATACCCCGGTCAAGTCAATCCTTTCTCTTCACTGACCCCTTTCCCACCGATCTTGCAATTTTCGCGAAGTAAACGGGGGAGTTAACTGACAACTCCTCCACAGATTATTTATTAAAAAATAATGTAATGAATCTTTTAATTTCATCTGGCTACAGTAGTTCATCCTGTTTAAAAATATAATTTTTTTTTATTTGATTGTTTAACGTCACTTTATTGTATGCGAAATAATTTAGGATATTTTTTAGCCATACCTTTATTTTCGTCTAAATAATATGCATGAATAAAACTTTCACCTTCTCACTACCAAAAAAATTCAACATTTTTAGCGCCGAACTCTATGCCATATTTAACGCCATCATATAAGAGAGAACATACGCTCGCCAAAAAATAGTAATTCTCACAGACTCAGCAGCTGCATGCAAACACTTAGAATTAATGCATCTAAATAACACAAAAACATATATTTCCTTCAAAATCATAGCACTGTTAAGTAAAGCGAATAACAATTACTCCATTCAGTGGGTTCCGGGACATGTGGGACTGTCGGGCAATGAGATGGCGGATAGATCTGCCAATCAAAACCAGCTGCACCGGATAAATGCCAGAGTCCCATTATCGGACCTAATAAGGGTTATAAAGCAAAATGTAATCGAAGAGTGGCAATGTTTTTATGATTGGGAATCTGCATCTAAAGGTAGGGACCATCACGCGGTACATAAGAAGGTGGACTTAATCCCACGGTTTGAGACTCTCGCTTTCCAACTTGATCGCCCTAGTTTAGTAAAGCTGACGAGGATAAGGATAAACCATGGGTGCACTGCGAAATTCCTAAATATAATGGCTATAGCCAGGGTCGCGAACTGCCCAACATGCCAATGTCCCGAAGACCCAAGGCACATCGCTTTTCACTGTAGGAGGTTTGAGCTTCAGAGACGCGAAATCTTGGGGAGACCCTTTATAGATGATACGACGGCGTATTTAACAGCTATTAATAAAGATAGGGCCCAAGATTGGAGCAAATTTCTGAAAGAAATAAATGTATCAATATAGTCGATGCGACAGCTGACCTGAATTAAATTCCCACTATATACACATCAACATTTAATTATATTTAGTTACCTACATTCAAAAATTTTATCATTTATTTCTAATTTTTCACTTATTACAAGATTTTCATTCACAATAGCTTCTAATTATTTTAATCATAATAACGATTAACTTTGGCAAAATAGGATTTGCATTGGCAAGTCTTGAAGCCAAAAAAAAAAAAAAAAAAAAATATGCATCCAAGGATTTTTTACTTCCTTTAAAAAAATACTATGGTCACCTTCAGCACGAACCCGCGACCTTTAGTATAGTAGGTTGCCATGCTAACCACTATACGCGACCCATAAATATAATTTTTAATTAACAATAAAAGATTATTTTGTCGAATAAAACAATACGTATGTATTAAACGTAAAATTAATTGCCTGCATCAAATTTATTACATCTATTGTATTCTGAGCTTTTATGAATCTCCTAAAACTTATATTTTGGCACGTGCACGTTAATAATACTATTGTAATCTATAACTTTGGTTTTCGTTTGGTCCTCATAATTAGACAATTTGATATCAAATCATCCTAATCTTTAAAACACAGTTGACCATAACACACCTCCAGTACAAGAAACTGTACATATTACTAACATGAAACCCTACTTCAGAATAAAATTAGACAAACATTTAAAGTTTCCAATAAATTAGAAAAGGCTCCTTTTTATGACAATATAACATCTATCAGGACTAGGGGATTCGAGAATTTCGGTTTCTCATAAATATCAAATTTCACTCGTCTTAAATCCGAAATCCTTCGAAAATCCTGTACTAAGATAGGAAAAGGTAATATTTTAGGTACTTTTTAAAACTTTTACATATATATATATATATATATATATATATATATATATATATATATACATATATATATATATATATGTGTGTGTGTGTGTTGTGTGTGTGTGTATGTGTGCGTGTGTGTGTGTGTGTGTTTTTATGACATGTTGCTAGTTTGATATTAGGTGGATTTTGATTTGATACAATTTTCTGTTCTTGTTTTCTCATTAATTAATGTAACAATAATAAATAATAAAGGCTTAACGAATCCGAAGGTTCGATGCCGACACCACCACTCGCTCCCTGCACACCCCGATCCATCGACCGTCATCCAGACGCAACTTCGATAGATCCGCCCTAACGCATTCCTCCCACCTCCGTCTCGGCCTGCCCCTCGGACGTTTCCCATTCGGCACCGCAATTATTAATCTTTTCGGAATACGTTCACAGCCAAGTTTTGCAATTTTACACGCCCATTTTATTCGTCTTGCAATTAATGTAACAATAGACTTACATTTTTGCTAACTTATAAACTACTATGAATGACGAATGAGACTCTAAAGTGTGGAGAAACTTGCGTTCTTTCGTAAAAGTAACATATCGATGGCATAAAGTGAAACGCTCATACCTCAAAAAAAATTACCTAAACATTTTTGCTTAATTTTCTTTTTTAAAAGATCGATTCCAGATACCTTGCATACTTTCCAAAGAAAAAAAAATAAGTTCTGTAACATGTTTTCATTGAAGTATTGTAACTAATAAAAACTATTTCATTGTTCTTTATAGAGTGAATGTGTAGAAAAAAACGTTGATAGGAATGAAATAACAACGTACTGTACATTTTAATCTTTAATATTTCCATTTTATACAAACTTAAGAGTTCCAGAATAGACTTCCGAATGAAAAATAAGGTTGTTCTACTGAAATATTAATTGTCGTCGATTTCTGAATATTTTGTTCGAATTATTCTGGATCTCTTTCGAGAATCTTCAAATACATTTTTATTCGCATGAATAATATTTTTTGTTATATTTCGAATATCGTTATCTATTTTATTAGTTGCAATTCACTCAATAATGTCATTAAAGAATATAAAGTTCATAAATCCCCGATTAATCAACATCCAGATATCTATTCTTCAATTAACAACTTGTTCTTCAACCTAACCAACTTGTTTCTAACCTTAGTCTATCCTGCATTCTGAAAAGAAGATGGCCTCGGAACCTATTATTAGACTTCTAGGATGGGCTAGTTTTCTCACTTGAAGTGTATTCATGCCATTTTTATGGATTCCTTGTACATTTACGTATTATAAATATATATATATATATATATATATATATATATATATGATAGGTTAAATGATGGTCAGGATTTTCAGTTACAATGATATTTATTATGGTAAGCCAACGTTTCGATCCAACTTGTGGATCTTCATCAGGGCTAATAGAAAACAAATATATGAGTATCTATGCTAGAGGGTGACAATAAATGGATACATTACAGAACTGATAATGATATAAAAGATGGTGTATACATAAATATTAAAATAAGAGGCTGGTTAACAAGATAAAATAGAATCTGATATTTACCTACTGAGTCCAGGTGGATACTAAGACTAAAGGTAAAAATAAGGTGAGAGGTAGTGGTAGGGGGTTAGTTTGCCGACTTCAAAGGTTTATGGCGGGGAAATCCAACGGTTTCGAAGTGAAGGCACACAGATACAGTTGCTAATATGGAGGGGTTCTCAAAGTCGAAGGAATGGTTGTGGGCAATGGCATGTTCTGCTAATTTAGATGTAGACGAATTACGCGTGGAAATACTGTATTTATGTTGATAAATACGTTTTTTAAAATAATTTTTGGTTTCACCTATATAGCAACTGTTGCAATTAAGCGTGGAGCACTGGATACGATAAACTACATTACACTTGTCTAGGAGAGGTACAGGGTCTTTGAGTTCTGTATAAAGATTTTTTAATTTATTGTTATTTTTTAATACTAGGCTTTTTTACTAACTGAAAATCCTGACCATCATTTAACCTATCGTAATTGAAGAACAGTTGACCATCTCTCATCTCTACATATATATATATATATATAAAGTGTAAAGACTGTTTTGATATAGCGAATAAGTGGAAGTGGGGGTAGAGGTAAGGCGAGGTCTCTAAGAGAGAAAGATGCAAATTGCCTTGAGTCAGAACCGGAACTCTCCGTTGCATAATATTCTATCGTGATATAAAATCATATGATTTTGTTTGTTGCATTGAAAAGTTCTAGACTTTTTTTGGAACAGTTGCAAAACTGTTTTAGTACATATTCTGGATCTTTTGAGAATCTTCTAGGCCAATCTAGAACGTTCTATTTCGGAGTAAATACAATTTGCTTATTTGTTTACGGGGATGTCCCCATACAAATAGAGCGTGTACAATTACAATTACATTGAGTGTATACAATGCACTTTTCTCAATATTAATACTTAGTGCCATTTTTTTTAACATTTTTTTTTCTTTTTTTTTTTTTTTTAATGCAACGACCAAATAAAAACAAAACAAAGAAAAATAATAGCAGACGAACAAGCAAGTCAATAACAATAACAAGAAAATAGCAATAAAGAATAAATAGGAGGCGCCAAAACAGAATAAATAACATATAGTGATTTAACAATACTAAATCAAAATATCAGGACTATTATCAGGTCTTCGGATCTATTCTTCAAGCATAAATCTTCGAAGGTTGAGACTTCACACTGTATATTCGAACAAAGCTCTGTAGGTAGGTATGTCGGCATTTTGTATAATCTGGTGGTACTGATGTGGTAAAATGTTAATGAAGTTAGGCAAGTAGTATTTTATATAAGCTGAGTAGATCGGGAAAGTACAGATGAAACGAGGCATTTGTCTGCAGGACTCAACTTATATGTGGAGTACCGGTGAGAGATACTTATAAATTTTATGCTGGATGTTCGGATTTGCGTGATTATTTTTGCTTGTGAGTGGGCTAGATTTATCTGTAGATGGCGGTGTGTAAAAATGTCGATAATTTGGACAAAAAGATGAACTGTACATCCTTTCCATGTCTGTTCTGTGAAGGGTTTCCTTAATAGAGCTAAGGGCTTTTTCGATATATATCGAGATATAAGCTTAGTCTCGCTCGGTACATCGACGCATATGAATACTTTTGTGTCACTGCATTGTTACTATTTCTGTTTCTTGTTAGTAATTTCAGTTTTATTGTTTGTTTGGCAAATGAAACATTTTAATAGTCGTTAAAATTTTATTTTTCATGCTTTTCTTAGAACATAAATGGTATAGTATGAAATTTCAAATTGCACATTTCCAAAATATGCCTATTTAAAGATATCAAGTTAACAATAAATGTGCTATATAATAACCTGGAAAAAAAAAACTCTTCTAATTACTTAGTTTGAAAGAAAAATAAATTAATATTGATGCCTGAACGGATTTCTCGAGCAAAATGGGTTAATCATTTGAATAAATTTTTTAAACGTAAACGAAAAATAGGACTATTTTAGTGATATTTTTTTTTAACGCGAATTGGAGAATAAAATTAAATAGTATTTTTTTGTGTGCTGAAGCTATTATTCTAGGTCAAGTATGGTCTGTTGAGAAATTTAGATAGACTAGTTCGGAAAAAAAGAAAAAAGAAATATCTTTCAAATCTGGGATCTAGTCAAAACTGAAAGAATCTCCAATAGAAAATATTAAAAAAAAGGTAAAACAAACAAAAAATAAATAGCAAACATCGAATGAAAAAAGCAAACACGCGCATAACAAGAGAGATCTTGGTGCAAACATTGCGTTCTTTGGAAAATTTTCAGTCGTTTTTTGTTTACACGGCTCAGCTCGTGGTAAAACAACACTAATGGGCGTTAAGGCGTGTTGTTTACGAAACAACATGACAAAACAAATAGACAACATTATTCTGCTTAAAACATTATAAATACGTTTTATATTGAGTTAAAAATAAATCTTTTGAAGTTTACAGTGATTTTTTCGGTCCACCTATAGCCAAGACACAAATATATGTTTGGACATGTGTCTAATAATGGTCTAATGTTTTCTTTAAGACAGGATGATGTATAGTATTGGAAATGGAATTAATTGTATTGTATTGGAAAATAAATTGATCGTTTCTATAGTATTCTGGATTGAACTATCCATGATGAAGATTCTCATATTGTGATCGAAACTTAGGCTCTCATAACAAAATACTTGACTGAAAATTCTGACAATTAATCACCAAAAAAACATGTTTAATTCATGTGATATCGGTAGCTTGGTATTCATTGAAAGGATAAACGCTTAATTTTGTATGTAACTACATATATTTAAGATTTAAGTTTTACACTGTCCAAAATATTATAGTTAACTTACCCAAAAGATCATATGTTAAAATTGAGTCTGTTTGCGAAGACCTCATCCAGTTACTTTTAGTAAACAGTTACTTTCAACAATCTGTAGTGGTTATAAACAGTGATATCGTTAATTTGTAATTTCAGTGATAGTAAAAATGGGTCTTTTGAAATTGCCTCAAGAAATTTCTGACAAAAACAAGGTATTTCAGTTTTGGCAGGAAAATGAAATATTACATAGAACAAGGGTGTGCTCTATTATAAATAAATATTCATAGCTGAAATATATTCTTGTTATTCTCATCTAGGCCATTATTTGCAAATACAGGTTATTTACAGGTTATAAATATTGTTATCAAAATAAAAGTAAAGGTACTGAAGAGCGGCTGATGGGCATGGCCTGTTTTGAGAGGTTATGTGACCGTCATGTTATCGAACTCCCATCGCCTTTATTTCAGTTAAAAAGTGCCTTTATTGGCTTTAATAGATTCAAGCTTTCGACTCCCGCTCGCTCTTCAGAGATAAATAAACCCCCAAAAGGGTCCTTTTCAGTGGAGATTGGGCCTTACTTTGAAGGGCTGTTCAGTACTAGTCCCAAAATAAGTGTTTAAAAGAAGTAACTGTTTACTAAAAATAACTGGATGTCGCGTCATGAAAGTAACTGGATGTTTTCTTCGGAAACAGACCTTTAAAATTATGTCTAATAATTTTTTTTTTTTTCAAACCTATCTCTTTTTCCATTGTTTTGGATGAAGTAATCTCATTCAATCTGACAAAGAATGAACTCACAAACTATAACGTGAAGTTTTGAAATGTCAATTCAATATTATTCTGTATCGAATGTGTGGCATTTTATGGTTTGAAGAGAATGCGTGCTTATCAGACTTGTGGTTCGCTCACTATCGGTTCGTTCAAGAATAACGGTAATGCAAAGAACAACAAACACCAAATTCTTCTCTTGTCCTAGAAACTTGAACATATTTATTCCGTCTTCTTTCTTTACTCATGCCTTTCGTTCATCGATATTTAATCTCTGAATAAAAATTTAATTGTGAAGATGTTTGTGAACTTTCTTTTATTGTTTCTTTTATTCTTTTATTATTTATGTTCTTAACAGTATAGTAGTTAGCATGGCAACCTACAATACTAAAGGTTGCCGGTACGCGTGGCCCTAGGATTTTTTAAAGGGTGTAAAAAATCCTTGGTTATGCCGTCCCTCGGATAGGACGTAAAACGGAGGTTCCGAGCCTGTACGATGTCATGTACTCGTTAAAGAACCCTATCCTAATTATACCTGGATAGGCAAAATTTAGGACTCCCACTGTAGCATCTTCCGGTTAGCCTTAGTAGCATAAAAATCGACGTTAAACAAAATAAACAAACAAGTAATAAATGAAAAAAATCTAAACAGCTTATCTGAGGTAATGTGAAGAACGAGTAATATTGAGATGTAGGTAAAAATATTGTTATAAAGGTTATAAAGGTCAGTAACAATGAAATCATGAAAGTTCATAAGATTAAATGTACTAGTATAATAAATAAATAAATATACAAGTTAAAACAAATCTACGCATTGACCTTTTATAAGACCAATTTTAATCGATATAACCTTCGATACCTTGAAAACTTAAGAGACCTGAAAAACATGCGATCTCATTACACAATTACCACGATAATCTTATCGCTATCTATAAACATATGAGTGAACTGTAGGCGTGTTTTACAACCCGAACTATAGCTTCGGTGTCTGTCTCATATAGGGTAAACCATACAGTTATTGACACCCCAACTTTAACTAAAAGAAATAAGTAAACAAGTAGTAATTTTATTGCAAGATATACATGAATCTAATGTTTGAAGGGTCCTCTAAGTAACTAATCATAGGGAAGATTTCACTATTAAATCCACAGGGTCTCAATAACTAGTTTTTGCACTTTTAACAATAAATATTGTCATATGGTAAAACTATTGAACTTTCGACCCAAAAAAACCTCTTGAGTCTTTATAAGGATAGATAAAGAGGAGCTTTAGGATGTTTCAATTAGATCCATTCATAACAAGTATTTTTTTTAATGTCACCACTGAAATTTAGTCTTAATTGTGCCAATAACTGCACGGTTTACCCTATTGTACTCTAGGTAAACATATAATAAGATTCCAATGATACAGACCATCTAATTTATTTAATTTTGTTTAATGTTTCACATAAATTTAATCTTTGTTTATATAATGTCTCTGATTGGTTGATTTTTTTTGTTCTTTTCATTTAGCCCTGATGATGACCTAAAATTTGGGTCGAAACGTCACGAGGCGTCGACTACAATAAAATATGTAAATCACATATTTGTGCTACTTATTTTGACCACACACCCTAACACTTTATTTTTATTTTTATAAGAAGTATTTTTTTTAAATGTCACCACTGAAATTTAGTCTAAAGGGTGTCAATAACTGTACGGTTTACACTCCTATACCGTTAGCATCCCTCCAACTTCACGACTCCTGAAGAGCTCGAAGATGAGAGGAACTCCTCCGGAAAAGGTGGACCAAGAAGAGTGAGCTATGGAGCGGAGAGATCCGGCAACAGGGCGGGTGTAGTGGTGGGGGGCAGGTGCTCGTTACGTCACAATGTTGTCAGTCCATCTCCTTCTACCTCTATGCCCGCCTCCTTCAGGTCAACAACTTTTCATATCTCCCTTCTCTTCACGATGTGTCCTCTTTGGATAGATGGTCCTTTTATATTGGCCCAATCTCTTAAGTTATATATTATCTTATGAGGACGCTTTTCCATTAGATGGATATAATTGAACTATATATATGTTAGTTGTTATCTATCCGAGGGCGTTCCTACTTACATAATCTTTCCTAAATGTATTCCCTGCTAACGAAGCCTCATGGTCTTCGGTGTAGTGACTCCTACGGAACCAACCAACGTAGTGAGTGCGTCGTAATAAATTTGAGTTTCAAAAGGCTTCTAATCCACCTCTGCCACACTTTTCAAACAATTAAACGTAGAAATAGAAAAACAATCAAATCAAAATTTAACAAACAAAAATCGAAAAAGTTTTCTTTTTTTGTTTCTTTACATACTCTTTACGCTTCTCAACGATTTTCTAATAACTCAGGAGTATCTCTCACCCAGCACCTTTTTGGTCTCATCCTCGTATCAGCCATGCTTCTTATTAAAATAATATCCATATTAATTGTAACCCTTTGCACTCGAGGTCTCCGGAGCGGAGCCACTTAAAATTTGTCTTCTAACTCGAGGGCTCCGCTACGGAGACAATGCAAATAATTTTCAGTTTTTAACATATATGGACATTCATGTGTAGTACGTTAATCTTTTAACATTGGCTATATTTAATTAATTCATCTTTTATTTCCTCAATTTTACAATAATTTAGTTCGGGGCACCAAATAATCCCTTTACTATGATTTAGTTTCCCATGTTCTTCAACTTTAACCGGAAAGTTATTAAGTAGATTTTCACATTTTAGGAGCTTTTCTGATTGGATACCTAAGAAAACTTCAAATAAAGGTATCTGAAATAGTTTAACAGTTTTTAATTCTCCAATTAGATTTTTTATGCTTTTATATGAAATAATGGTAATAAAAATAATAATAAAATTGTAAAAAGAAATTATAAAATTTAAAAAAAAATTAATTTTTTTTGTTACTATGGGTTCTTGAATCTTCACAAATACATATAACCTAAATTTCATTACAATTCATTACTTGGTTCTAATATTTGACGGTATAATATTACGTTTTCGCGAATAAGTTGCCGTGTTGCCGGTCGGTAACGTCCGAAACTCTGCCGAATGCTAAGGGTTAAATATCGAATCTTAAATAAAAATTATCTGGAATTAAAAAAAAAAAAGTTATATGATTTGTATTAAGAATGATTTTTATTTTTGATTATTGTAAGTAGGTTTGTGTACGTACATACGTTGTTTTTGTTTTGTGTACAATTTTATTATGTGGAAATAAAAAGGATACAGAATTTCAGTTATTTTATTAAGAATTAACTAGTTTATCATTATGTGATAACATAATTATATTATCTATAAAGGTATAACTAAATATATCCTTGATTACTTAGCACATAGGCAAGAAAAAAGTTAAACTCAAAAAAACTTTTTTTTTTTTTTTTTTTTTTTTTTTTTTTTTTTTTTTTTTTTTTTTTTTTTTTTTTTTTTTTTTTTTTTTTTTTTTTTTTGATATTCACATGTGAAGCTTCTACTGCATTTTCGATTTTACTATGTACCAACAAACAAATAGTAAAAATTGCCGAATTAATTCTAATTAATATGCATCTTTTTTGTAGGAACTCTAAAAATTAAGCATTCATTTAAATTTAAAAACCTTACTTATAGTTATTAACTAAGCAAGATGTAGGGTCACCTGTGACGCACCATGGCAAACCTACAATACTGAATGTCGCGGGTTCGCGTCCTGTGATGACCCTAGGATTTGTTAAAGGGAGCCTGTACGATATCAGGTGCTCGTTAAAGATCCATATCCTAATTATACCTGGATTGGCAAAATTTAGGACTCCCACTGTAGCATTAGTTGCATAAAGGGACTTAAACAAATAAACAACATATAACCAAGGTGTTATATTCTATTGTTCCTTAAAAACAGATTATTTATTTAAAAAATTAACGTAATGATATTTAATTCATTTAACCATAAGAGTTCATCCTATTTCCAATTATATATAATTTTAGAGGAGCAATAAAAGATTATTTTGCTGAATAAAACAGTACGTATGTATTAAATTCTGAATGTACTGCCTCCAATCAAATTTATTGTCTTCCGAGGTTTTATGAATCTCCTAAAAGGTATAAACTTCTATTTTGGCACGTGCACGTTAATAATAGACGGTCACCTTTGGTGTAGTGGTTAGCATGGCCACCTACAATACTAAAGGTCGCAGGTACTCGTTCCGCGGTGGCCCCATAGCATTTTTTAAAGGGAGTAAAAATTCCTTGGCTAGGCCTTCCTTCGGTTAGGACGTAAAATGGAGGTCCCGAGCTTGTACAATGTCGAGAACTCATTAAAGATCCCTATTCTAATTATACCTGGATAGGCAAAATTTAGGACTCCCACTGTAGCATAGTCCGATTAGCCTCCTTGGCATTAAGTGACGTTAAACAAACAAATATGAAACGTTAATAATAATAGTGTAATCTATAGTTTTAGTTTGGTCCTCATATTTTGGGCATTATAATAATGCAATACAAGTAAGTTTGCTATCCAAATAAATAAAATTTGACTGAAAATTCTGATCATAATAATCTTTAAGAAAGTAGTTGACTATTACACACTTCCAATGCTAAAAACTTTCAATAGGTTGATTGATAGTAAGGATTTTCATTCAACATTTTTCATTTTGAAAAACCAACGTTTCGATCTCTAAAGGCGGATCTTCATCAAGGCTAAAAGAAGACGAATGAAGGAGTATCTATGCCAGAAGATGACAATCAAATGATTATCATTTAATTATTAATTATAAACAGTAACAACAAGGAATAACCAAATAATGGAAAACAAATCCAACAGTCATTTTTACATAACATGGATACTTTACAAAATTGATAATGTTATAAAGGAGGGTAAGCATTGTACATGAATATTTAAATACCATCTATTATAACCGGTGTCCAGAAAGAGTATTCGGATATTTGTTTCTGTGAAATGATAAGAGGTTTTTTGGCCCAAGAACATCAAGAGTTTAAAGGATATAACTCTAGAACATGGTTTTAGCAAGACGGGGCCACTTGCCATACTTCAGACTTATCAATTGCTCCGGTTAACGAATTATTCCAAACAAATTGATATCTCGTAGAGGCACCATTAGCTGGCCTCCCAGGAGTCCCGATCTCAGTCCTCTCGACTTCTTTCTCTGGGTATACCTGAAAAGTAGGGTATACGGAAATATACCGACGAATCTAACGCAATTGAAGCAAAATATCAGAACAGAAATGACGGCAATCTCAGGAACAATGTGTCAACGCGTTTTTAGAAATCTGCGTTTGAGATTCGAGGAGTCAGCAGCGTTATTGTGGACATCTAGACAATATTGTTTTTTCTAAATAAACTCCCAGTTCATTGTGTTTAAATAAAACGTAAACATCCTACTTGATATTTTATATTTGAGATTTTATTCAAGTTTCAGACCCCGAATACTCTTTTTGGACACCCTGTATAATTATCAGTTTTGTAAAGTATCCATATCGTCTAAATATAACTTAAGTTGGATTTGTTTTCCATTATTATGTTACTCCTAGTTGTTACTATCTACAATTAATAATTGCATAATAAACAATTGATTGTCATCTTCAAACATAGATACTCATATGTTTGTCCTATTTTTAGTCCTAATGAAGATCCACTTGTAGGGATCGAAACGTTGGCTTTTCAAAATAAGAAATGTTGAACTGAAAATCCTGACAATCAATAAACCTATTGAACTTTTTTATTTATCACCTCTAAAAACTTTCAATATTACTGACATAAAACTGTATACATAACTGTAAATTGATATATTTTGAGTTGTAACCACCTTCTTTCCGTCTTGCTCTATGTAAATGTAAATGTATTATTAGAACATACAAACAAATAAAAGTGAGACGTAAACATAACTGGTAGCGATGAAGACACACAGCGGAGACAGATAAGAATGGCTTCAGAAGCTCTCTTCTGTTTGTTGTGTTAAATAGTCTCTTATGGAAATACGAGTCCCTCGTCTTAAACAGAGAGAGAGAGAAAGATTTGGGCTACAGAAGAGTGCGGTACAATGGTATAATGGAGTCGGGGCCTGAGAAGAAAGGAGGAAAAGGGAGATCTTGATAAAGGCCTTGAGAACAAAGAAGATAACACGGGGCCATAAATCATACCCTGGGGTACTCCTCAACCTAATCTGTCACCCCCGCTCCTTACTCCTTTCTACTTATAGTAGGAGGTTCCTTTCCACGATATAAGTTAACGTGACTGTTGCTGTCGTGGCAGAAACTTCCATCCTTTATAATAACTGGACAGTATTTATATATGTATATATTTGTTGGTTTAACGTCACTTTATGCCACTAAGGCTAATCGGACGATGCTACAGTAGGAGTGCTAAATTTTGTCTATCCAGGTGTAATTAGGATAGGGGTCTTTAACGAGTACTCGACATCATACAGGCTCGGGACCTCCATTTTACGTCCTATCCAAGGGACGGTCTGGCCAAAGATTTTTTAATCCCATTTAACAATCCCAATTATAGAATAAAATAGAGTTCTCGTGCCTATACGATATCAGGTACTTGTTTAATATTCCTATCCCAATTATACCTGGATAGGCAAAATTTAGGACTCCCACATTGGCATCTTCCGAGTAGCCTAGTGCCATAAAGTGACGTTAAGCAAACAACAACAAAATAACCTGTATTTTATGCAATGTATTTAATTCTCACATGTTTTCTATTCCTTTCAAATGTTTTGTTATATATTGATATTTTAATAAAGATTTTTTTTTTTTTTGCAGGTCAGTTCTAATTTGAAAAATGAAATGTTTTAATTTGCTCGAATACAAGGTAAACTATGTTTTATTTATACATTTATTTTATATTTAAACGAATATCAAAGTTTTTATTTAAATTCAGCAAAATTTATATTTTTTTAGATTAACTCATTTTATTATTTTTGTTACTTAAGCAAAGAATGGAATCATTTATTATTTTTTCGAAAAATAATAAACGATTGTCGCTTAATTATTTAACGATGTGATAATTATTTAAGATATCGAAAAAAAAAATATATTCTAATGAAGATATTATTTTTTTAGGAGTAGTAAATAAGGTATTATATAGTAAATTAAAGAACTGAGAAGTGGTGGTCTCTTGGGAACAAAACGCCTCAGGTAACCGAAGCGTGGGTATGAGGATAACATTAAATCTGATCTTGAAGAGAAATATGGTGGGACCCCGTTTTTTTTTCTGGTGTTGCCTCGAGGTATCTTGTGTATTCTTTTTTCTTGTTGTTATGTATGTAATTTGAAGAAGTAATGGAAAGGTCATTCCAAAATTCTTTTACGATCCTATCTCGTAATTAAGTCTTTATATTTTTAAAAAAGTGTTCCTATGCTGACATTTGTTGAGTTCTCAGTTCAAAATGACAGCATATTTCAAATTTCTCAGATATATATCTCTGAGAAGAGTTGGAAAGGTTCTTAAAATTAAAAAAAAATATATGAATATGTGTCCTTAAGATCATTTTGAGCAGCTATATACATTTAAATTCATATCTAAAAAAATGTAAGTAGTTTAGTATGCTTGGAATGGACCGCGCGATACGAGATACCCAGGGATTAAACTGACCAAAGAATCCAACCTGAGATAAAGACTGGATATTAATCTCTCCCCTCTCTCTCTCTCTCTCTCTCTCTCTATATATATATATATATATATATATATATATATATATATATATACATTTTCGCTGCGAATTGCAGTTTTTCGCTTATTACTCGGAAACGATGGCGAAGTAAGTATTTTTTTATTTTATTTTTCCGGTGTAGCGGTTAAGGAAAGCTTTAAAATGATGCCTCGTACATGAAATTTGACGAAGTATTAGGGAAGTAATGGCGTACCTACAAAAAAAATGGCCTTGAGAAATGATATATATGATGGTTATAATAGAGTTCTTGAGGTTAGTCAATAATAAACAACTATATCAAGGTGACGACTTTTCGAGATTATATTGTTCTCATAATCATGCTCTACAATGAACAAACAGGTTGGAATACAATTATATGAGTTACGTAGGTAAAATTACGCTAAAGTTAACAACAATATAAATACCTAAATAAAATACATTGGTTGTATGACTGTATATAATTCAGATGATAAAAGCGTATGAATATACTTACAACGTTGCAGATGGATATTGCTATATGGGTCATTCTCACGTAAGTGGGCACTTTTGTGTCCCAGGCCGTTTATTGCGATTTAAAAAAACTTAGGACTCTAAAACATCGATTTAGTAAATCCAGGCGAGTTGTAAAGCTAGACCCCATACGACTTTATTTTAATTGTATAAAACAGGTACCTTAAAAACACCAGAAAAAGGTCGAAATTCATTCCCCTGTCTTGTCCCGAGGTCTGATTCTGCTCAAGAGTAAGAGTTCTGTGTCCATATAGAAGGTCAATTTTTACTTTTTTTTTCTGTTCAATTTGTTCAATATACTGTAAAATTTCATAAAAACAGTCGAATCCTTGATGATAAAGGATTAGAATTGAAAAAAAAACTAACTTTTATGATGTCCAACAGGTTTTCTTCCATTCCCCTGTCAATTTTTAAAATTAAATTGTCACCACACTATTCAGGCGGGAAATTAGTAAAAAATATATAGTCAGCAGGAAGGGGTCTTTCCCTAAGCAACTCCAACTGTTAATTTAACCTCAGTACAAATCCAAGCTCTCCAGAAGCAAATAAGTTCTCAAACTTGAGAGGTTACGTTTAATAGTCTTCATTCCCCTGTCCTCTATAGTTTTGGTCAGGCAAGTTTTTTCTTTTCTAATTTTTGAGAGATAAAAGATTTTGTAGCACAGATTTCGTTTTTCAAATAGCATTATTATATCTTTTTTTTCCTTTCAACGGTTATCAAATAAACCTTAAAAATTCATTCCCCTGTCGTTCATTCCCCTGTCTTACTGTAAATAAAATGCTGAAGGGAAATGAAGATAGCGACGTGGATTAAAGCTTTCTTTCGGTGCTCAACTTTTTGAAAGCATCATCAGTCCTTAATAATGAGAAATTTAAAAAAAAAAACAAAAAAAAAAAACGTCAACGTGAATTGGTGTTTTTCCACGTCGACTCCTTGCTTCTTATAGGCTAAGGAATAGTATTACACCGAAAAAAAAGTTTATTTGTAACCATAAAATTTAAAATAAAAACGCCGTAAAAAGTGCCCACTTTGGTGAGAATTACCCATATAAACCACGTACATGTACTATGTATTAACTAACTATATTAATCCAATGTACAATGGCAAGTTCAGGACTTTTAAGCAGTAAAGGGTTCTTGGGTTTACCTGACCTTTTGGTATCACCGGTTGTTGACAGGTAGGCGGGAGTTACATTAGATGCTTAAGTTGTTAAAGTAGTAAAAATTTTACCTATGTAACTCATATAATTGTATTCCAACCTGTTGTTCATTGTACGACATTATTATGAGAACAATGTAGTCAAGAAACTTAGCCATAATACAGTTGTTTATTATTGACTGAATCTCAAGAACCATATTGTAACATTTATATCAACAGTCAAGAAAGGATATCTCATATATCTATATAAATAAAGATGAAATTCTGTTTGTTTATTTGTTCTTTATAGAAATCCATACCGTTTGTCCTAAATTCTCCAAATTTAGCTCTGTGGTTCTTTGACACCAGGTGCGAACACCCGTCCATATTAAAATTGCATAGCTTCAGCCAATCCCTGGGTATATTCTTTATTTTTATAAAATCCGTCATGATCTCGCTTTACAATGGTTTTCTTTACGAAATCGACCGTTTAGTCGAAAAAACGGCCTTAAAATTCATTTTATAGATTTTGAAGAGGCCAACAAGGCCCGGTAAGACCGTCCCTTGGCAGGCGTCGAGTTCTGGGATTTTTAAACCATATTTTTTTATTTTTTTAACATTACAAGATGTTTATTCAATTGTATGGTAAATTTATTTTTTTTAAATGCGTCCTAAGAAGCGAGCTTCAATAGGAGTAGTGAACTCAAAATTTAAAATACGAGCAGCTGAAACTCGACGAACATCAAAATAGGATTGAACAGCAGAGGCTTAGACAGGCAGGAATACGAGGCCCGCCTTGCGCCACAGAAGCTTAGGCAAGCCGATTTGCGAGAAGCTGAAACTGCAGGGCAATATTTCTGTTTGTTTGTTTGTTCTTCATAGAAATCCATATCGTTTATCCTAAATTCTCCAAATTTCGCTCAGTGGTTCTTTCATACCAGGTGCGAACACCTGTCCATATTAAAATTCTTTGTTGTTATAAAAATCGTTTTGATCTCGCTTTACATTGGTTTTTACGAAATCGAGCGTTTGAGTCGATAAAAGTCTCACTTTATAGATTTTATAGATTGAAAAAAATGAAATTCTCCAGGTAAAACCGGTATATACGGCTAGTATTTAATAATAATAATAATTGCATAACTTCAGCCGATCCTCAGCTGATATTCTTTATCCTAATAAAAATCGTAATGATCTCGCTTTACAATGGTTTTTTAAGGAAATAGACCGTTTCATTAGAAAAATTAAATTTCCCGGGTGAAACCGGGACAAACAGCTAGTATATATATATATATATATATATATATATATATATATATATATATGTATATATAATCAGAGTTTAGACTTAAGCTTTAAGAGGAAGCTCCGTTTTATAAAAGGAAATAGCTCCCCTCGTGTAATTATCTCCAAATCTTAATTCTCTTTTTGTATCTCGCTGGCTTAAGAGGAATCCGACCTCGGTATGCTTTTGGCGGGTCTCTCGGCCCTCGAGGTATCGATTGTTTCGCCGAGGCTATAACTCGATAGATGTAATCGATTTAATGGTACCCGTCCGCGGCCTTGTGTTGTCCACGGTAAGGGGGTAGTAGGTTGTTGTAGGTGTCATGTAGGTCGCAAATAAATTATTCAAATTGTTCGGAAATCGTTTCGATTTTTTTTTTTTTAAATCACCTTTAATGTTTAAGTTTATTATTATAATCCTCATCTATTAACAAAAGATTTAATGTATATATGCACGTTCAGACCGTACCTATCCAAGTTTGGAATGTTTTACATCGCATGTCGGCGAGAAGATTATTTCAACTTAAAATATATCAATTTCGAGTTATGCATACCGTTGGAATCAGAATAACCAAACCTACATTAGGTATATTTAAAAGAAAAAAATCTGGTGCATGCGCGCAACACACAACTTTCACTTACCAACTTACTTAGATTAGAAATTAATGCGTTTTGTTATCTGCCACTTCTCAAATGAACAGAACGCCTTTAATTATGAACAATGGTCTGTCGTTAAAGGCGCACTCCGCATACTCACGCAACACGTGAAAATGATACAAAATTTATTAAGTAAAGTTCCCCCTCCGGTTGATCAATTTTGATGTAATGTTGGCTATCACATCTTTGTCATATACATACATAAATACCCAGTTTGATCAAAATCGTGAAAACCGTTTTTGAGTAAATAAAACAAAGACGTGAAAATGATACAAAAGTTATTAAGTAAAGTCCCCCCTCCGGTTAATCAATTTTGATGAAATTTTTACACTCATATCTCGGGCATATAAATATATCAAATACTCAGTTTAATCAAAATCGTTAGAGCCGTTTTTGAGAAAATCGAAAAAAACGTAAAAAGTTACTAAATAAAGTACCCCCTCCCTTTGAGCAATTTTGATGAAATTTTTGCTGTCACATCGCGGGCATATACCTACATTAAATACCCAATTTCAGGTTCCCACAGTTTATAGTTTTTGAGCTAGTCTGTTCACACACACACACAGACACACACACAACACACACACACACAGACCATTTCGCGGGACTTGGTTATTTCGACTCAGGGGGTCCCAAAACGTGTATTTCCGTTGAAAACCGGAAGTCATATTTTTCACGATCGCAATACTTCCACTTACTATATATTTCATATATAGGTAAGTGAAAGTAAAAAAGTTAATAAAATTAAAAAAGACAGCATAAAATATTGAAAAAATACAAAGGATAAGAATACAAGTTAATATATTAAAATTCAAAGTTATAAATGTTAAATATTATATTAATCAAAGATTAATTCCCCTAGTCGCTGTTTGCAGGTTCATAGTAAAATTTAGAATGTACCTGAAACTTTTCTTGTGATTATGCAGGAAAACGTTTATTTTTTAGAGTTTTAACCATCTTATTACCGACTTGCTCTATGGCTTTCATTCGGCTCAACACCATCTTCATGAAAAAGTTTTATCCTTCAGCTATTTTTCCAGTTATGAGGTAACGAACATGCTGTCCTTACATCTTTATATATATATAAAAATCTCGTGTCCCGATGTTTGTCGGAAGTAAAACCAAAAACTACTTTACCAATTTTGATGAAATGTGGATCATTGTGTGTAGTTTTGTCTAACTTAAAATATAGGATAGTTTTTACCTCGATTATTGGCCTAAATATTTCTTTTTTTGCAAATTAAATGCTTATTATACTACGATTGATTGTGATTATTTGTAAGTTTTATAAATTTCGAACAAAGGGCAGATAAGACTTCATTTTCTTTCGATATTTAGGGTGGGTATGCATCCAATAGTCTAAAGGTGCCTTTACACCTTACGAACCTCACCTTCGAACAAGTTCTCCTTCGAACCTTGCCGTACCGACGTGAGGCAAGCGAACAGCCATTTATACATCACGTGACGTTAAGCGAACCAATATGGCTGACGCACCCCAAGCTAGCTTATGATAAAGAAAAAATCTCCTTTATCAATATATTTTATATTATCTATAAAATTAAAAAAAATAGGAGACGAATTACAAATTACACTAGTATCACAAACAACTCCTGCCACTTAGGAAAAACCAAATCAAAAGTGACACTAGCGCTACCCCCGAACCCAGGCGAACAGATGAAGTACCTAGAACAGCCGAACAGTCGACGTGAAGGCTTCACGAAGGTTGTTCGAGGGTGGTGTTCGAAGGTAAAGTTCGTAAGGTGTAAAGGCACCTTAATATACAATAGTCTATATCTATTTTTCTGGATTGGATCAGGAAAATCCGTGTATTTCCCATGGTAAATTATGTGTCGCCTTTTCATGTGTGGAGAAAACATCGAATCTATTTGTTTTAGATAAAGAAAGGTAAACCAAAATCATTGTGCACCTTTTACGATATCTCGTATCATAACGTGTTATATTCTGAATTTAATTAATATGTATTATGGCAAAAGATTAATTTGGTACATTTTTGCTAACTTTCTATTTTTATTGTACAAAACCCTGTTACAATTATATTCATTATTAATTCCTTTTACACGTATCATTCATTAACACATTATGGTCAAATAGAGGATGTAAATAATAAAAACTTTAACCCATCTAATTTCTTCACCGTACAATTTTCAATTTGGCGTAAAGGTCTATTTTAATGATTGGACCTCATTAAAACAAATTTTTCATTGCTAATAAAGATTCCGTTTGTTTTGTGCTATTAACTTCAATTAATAGATTCCCGTCTTTAAGTTTTTTAATATTTTTTACACTTCCAGTGGTGTTAGTAATGAATTTATTATTAAAAAATGGAGAGATATTATTAAAAAAAATTTTATTCCTACCGCTTACCACCAAGTAAGTGGGAATTATTTTATTTTCAATATTTTCTAAGTTTATTACGTCTAAATTAGATTTAATTCTGCCTCTTTTCCGACGTTCTAAACGTGGACTTGGTGGATCAGGTCCGTTCATTTTTAGATTACGTATCAATCGCGAATAAATAAATCTGAGTTAAATAATATTATAGGCTTCACTTATCTGAAAAGAAAAATCCAGTCCGCATCTGAGTAAGAGTTCAACTTCTTTTACAGCGGCTTGAGATATTCAATGAGACCCAAAACAAAGCATCAGAGCTTCAAAACTCTTCCAAAAAACCAAGTTTTACCAAAAAAGTGACAGAGCAAATTTTTTGCGTAGTAAAAATTTGTTTAACATATGTTCATATGATATAATTATAGCTACTGAGCCACAGTGACGCGTGGTAGGGTCTGCTTGTTTTATATATAAGATAAAGGTGATCCTTCTGTTTCTTTGTCGGTAAGTCAGGGGATGAAATAATCAGTTAGTTGCCGCTGATGCCCTGAGGATAGGAAAGAAGAAGAAGACACTTGGGAATGAAGTGGGCTCGATGGAGAACGTGAGGAAGGAGGAATGGAAAATCTAGATGATGGTGTGGTAGCAATTTGTAGCCCGATGATTGCAGTCTCCGTCCCTACATCAAACCTCTCTCCACTCTCTGTTATTTCCATTTCCTCAAAGCATCTTCTTATTTGTTATCATCCTTGGGCGTCACGGCCTCGGGGGGTCAACGGCCGAGGGAGAGAGATGGTATCGATCTTTCGCAGTGAGTAATAATTCACGAACGGAGTCGTTCGCGAAGGAATCGTGCATGGGAAAAGGAGAAAAAGACCTTCCAAGAGGACTTATCGGATTTTCTTTGAATTATTTATCTTTCAAGCTCCTTCTTATATTCTATTTACTTATATATAAATTATTATATTTTTAGTTATCAAGTTAGTGGTGTTGTGGTTAGCATGGCAACCTACAATACTAAAGGTCGCGGGTTCGATTCCAACGGTGGCCCTAGGATTTTTTAATGGGAGTAAAAAATCCTTAGCCATGCCGTCCCTAGGATAGGACGTAAAATGGAGGTCCCGAGCCTGTACGATTTCAGGTACTCGTTAAAGATCCCTGTCCTAATTATACCTGGATAGGCAAAATTTAGGACACCCACTGTAGCATCGTCTGATTAGCCTAAGTAGCATAAAAATGGACGCTAAACAAACAAACAAACGACTATAACTTTAGTAGCTTTTCACGACTTTCTCCTGAACTTAAGCTACCTTCAAATTCCTTCGAAGGATTTATTTTTAGGTCTTGAAATTATTTGAAAGTTCCGTTAGTTCAACCCAATGGAACTTTCGTGAATATTTAAACTTTTTTCATAGTCTCGACTTTTTTATTGGTTTTTATTATTATAAATTATATCTGTTATTCAATACGCGCAATATAACTTCGAAATGTATTCAAGCCATGAAATGCTTCACGTATTAAAAGAAGTGTACACGTACTGTTTACGTATACTATTCTTTCATAAGTTGGTTCGTTAGGCGAGTTGTTGATTTAAAAAAAAAAAAATTGGTTTGTTTTGTTTATGGAACAAAGGAGGTGGTTGAGAGAGCTGACAAATACTGGAAAATATCCCTCACCTGAGCCAACGACCAACATCTCTGGAGTCGAAGATATTGTCTCATCGACTTGAGACAATATCGACTTTAAATGCACAGCTCCATACTGTGCATTTAAATTTTATGATGGCTACCACGAGCAAGAACTCATTGTTACAGTAAATCGATATTTAGTAAATCTTTGATTAGTCAGTCAGTGAGAGAATTTTTTTTTTTTTTTCTTTTTTTTTTCTTAGCCCCTTCTTTGTTTTTGTTGTTCTTTGAATGGCAGGAACATGAGGAACTTCTGTATTCGCAAAGAAAAACACTTTTACTGCAAAGGGTGCATTTTAAGAGTTTTTTGTGTTAGTTTAATGCGATGTGTGTCAGTCAGTCATAAATCTGTCTCTGGCGATGGGGCTAACCAGTTTTATTAAGTAGCCTAATCTGAGGCTGTTGAGAAGTGTTTGCCACCGCTGTGGCAGTCCGGTTGGTGTGAGTGAAATAGTGGATTGGTGCAGTGCTTGAAGTGTTTTTATTATTTATTTATTTATTTATTTATTGCCATCCCTACCGTGCCTGAAAGGCAATACGGGTTTTGGCAGCAGTTGGATGCTATCCATTTCTGGATAGCAACCAACTGCTGCCAGTAAAACAATAACAAAATTTTTCATAAGCTGTGCACACAGCCTGCTCTTCTAGTTTATGAATCACCTTCTTCAGCCTCTGCCCTCTCTGGTGGTCTTCCGGGTACAGGACCTTCTCTCCTCCCCAATGAGAAGTGCGTTGGACCCGCAATCGTTTTCCACCCAGTCACGAAGGCCTTGAAGTGCGGATAGTTTTCTTGTGCCATTAGCTGAGGGAAATGGCTTTCAGTCAGAACATAGAGACCAGTTTCCCTCAGCATTTTTGCCCTCAATGCCTCATAGGTGGCACAGTCCAAGACTATATGTTCAGCTGTTTCGGGTACTCCACAGGTAGGACACAGAGGATCAATATTCTTCCCATACTGGACGAGTTTTGTGCGGAAGCCACCATGTCCAGTTAGTAGTTGGGAGACCCAATAATCAGGTTCTACCCATCTTGCTGCTAACCTAGAGCTGACGGTTGGAAAATATTTTCTCAGCGTAGCTCCCTTTGGTGTCGCTATCCATCTCTGATTCCATTGGTCCAGGGTGTATTCGTGAATGATATTCTTCCATCTGCGTGGTTCCTCATTGATCCTTGCACGAAGACACTCCGGTAAAACCGCCGACCCTTCCCTCATCATTGTGTATCTAAAAATGTCTTCCTGCAGGAGGAGGTCGATAGGTACTGCTCCCGCAAGGACATGTGCCGCTTCATGAGACAGAGACTTATAGGCCCTAGTTACTCGCAGCAGAGCTATTCGTTGAATCGTAGCCAACCTGCTCTTTTGCCGGTGCGAGAGATTCCTATTCCAGCCAGGGGAAGCATACCTCAGTATACCCAGGACTACACCTTTATAGATGGCCATAGTCGCTGGGTATTTCAGGCCCCAAAAGGCTCCTCCGATCCTGCTGAGTCCGTTTAGAGTTAGGGTCACCCTACTTCTGAGGTAGTCCAAGTGAGGAGTCACATTGAAATTTCTTCCAATCCTAATGCCAAGGTAGGTGACCACCTCACTTGGACGTATTCTAGTTCCTTGAATATTAATATTAATAGGGTGAGCCCTATCAGTCCTACCTCTAAGGAGAATAGCCTGGGTCTTTTCGGCAGCCATCTTCAGCTTCTTTCTCTCGCACCATCTTCTGATCAGGTTGGCGCACCGCTCCGCTTCTTCTTTCAACCTGGCTCTGCTGTTCGATGCCACTACAGCGGCCAAATCGTCCACGAACGCAGTGGCGGGGAACCGTTCTTCTTCAAGTACTCCCAGCAACTCGTCAAAAACTATTTTCCACAGGGCGGGACCAAGGACTGAGCCCTGAGGACACCCTCGCTCTACACAATCTTCTACTTCATAGAAGCATCCTCTCAGTCGTATTGTTCTGTCCTGTAAATAGCTGTTCACAAGGGAATACAAGTTGCTGGGAGCCTCATACCTCTGCAACTGCTGGAGCACGCTAGGCCACCAGACGCTGTCGAAGGCAGAAGTTATGTCAAACAAGAGTAACATTACATATTTTTCCGCCCTCTCTTCAACGTCTTGGCGCACCCGCAGCAGGGCATCTACGGTTCCCCTACCTTTGGTACACCCGTACTGCCGTGGATGGCTTGCTCTACGGAAGACAGGCTGCAGGCTCGTGGCCATCAGGTTTTCCAAAATTTTGCTCAATACAGGAAGGAGGCAGATAGGTCTGTATGATTTGGCTTGTTGCTTGTCTTTTCCTCGTCCTTTGTAAATGAGCCTGACATCGGCAATTTTCCACACTCAGTAGTAGAACTTGAAGTGTTTCACAATACGCCTCAGTATGCCGTGCTGAAATTCTAAATCTCTCCTGTTCCAACTCCACAAAATCATCAGCCCTCATCTAATCCTCCCACCTAATAATATTCAATGCCACTCAAATTACAAGAACACAAATATTAAAACAAATAATTAAGAAGGTTAAAAAAATTATCACTTCGTAAGACAGAGATAATCATATGTCTTACCCTTCAGAACAAGACTGTCCAGTCCATCGTTCCTTATTTATAGTCTTAAAGAGAAGTGTCTAGAACCTCGTGAAACGGTGTAGATGGTACTCGAATATCGTAGTCACAAACACGTGCTATGACACTTCGTTCCAACTGTTAGTTCCTTCCAACTAGAGGTCTAGGACTTTTAAGCCATGTTATTTTTTTGTTTAACGTTACAACGTAAGCTTTTCTTTTGTATATTGTGTTTATGACACTATGGCTGATCGGACGATGCTACAGTGAGAGTCCTAAATTTTGCCTATCCAGGTATAATTAGATACGAGTACCTGACATCAAATTCAAGTACAGGATCATGACCTCCTATTTACGTCCTATTACTCCTGAGGGAGGGCACAGACAAGGATTTTTTACTCCCATCCGCAACCTCGGGACGCGAACCCTCGAACCTCGTCCCCAAATGCAGCTTTAAGGAAAGAGTTCTTGCTTTTTTTTTCAAACTGTCTAAATGATTTTGATGAAATTTTCGAAGTTTGATATTTTTTCTTTGGTCTTTGTTAAAAATAAATATCCCAGAATTAGAAAATTTTAACTTAGTGTGTTATAGGGCAACGAAATAACATAAACTAAATACAATTTTGGCAGGTCGATTTTAAGAAAATTTAACATTTTTTTTTAAATAATGTATTTTTTTTTTTTTTTTAACTCTTCTTCAAGTCTCTTCCCTGTCTTTTGTCTCCTTTTCCGTCTATTAAACTTTTTATAAATTATGTAAAAACACTCATTTTTTCTCTGATTCTGATCATTCTCTCTCTGACTATAGAGTTGTATAAGTTACACTAAGGTGTGATGCACCAGTGGGAGTCCTAAAGTTTGCCTATCCAGGTATAATTAGGACAGGGATCTCTAACGAGTACCTGACATTGTACAGGCTCGGGATCTCCATTTTACGTCTATCCAAGGGACGGCATAGGCAAGGATTTTTCACTCCCATTAAATATGTGATTAAACATATATTTTGTCTTTTTGTTCAATTGAAATTATAAAATTTAAATGAATATTTGAACTACCGCTTGTAGCTTTTCCCTTGACCCCTGAAGCATTCCAATACTCCCCAGATCGCCGATCTTCAAGTTCCTCCCCTCACCGCCATTGCTGGAATATCCTCCAGTAATAAGCGCTCATGAGAGAGAGAGAGAGAGAGAGAGAGGGAGAGAGAGGCGCTGGGAACTCGGGGCTAATGACGGTACTCCACCTTCCCCGGGCATTCCACTCCTCTCCGCCGGCAAATAAGATAAAATAAAACGAGTTTCCTTCCCCGCGCCGAGGGGAGAAATATATTTTTATTTTTTGTTTTTGCCATGAGTGACCTTTGCGAGCGCTATCAGATCCCGAGACCCTCTTCTTCTCTCTAATTATCGCTTCGGAATCCGAACCGAAATACCCCTCTCTCGAGGCCATTTGTTAACTTGGTCCTATCCTGTCCACACTTATGTCCTGTCCTGAAGATAAGTTATCTCCTCGATGACGGCTGGATACACGTGTCCACTTCAGAATTCATTTGCGTACACACAAAAAAAAAACCTCTTATAGATTTTTTACCATTCCTAATGGCTCTGAAATCAGCCATATATTCTTGTTTTTGTAAATTTGATGAAATTGTTGGATGGAATGAAGTTATTACTTCACTATTATTACTACTACACTTTTATAAAATCATTTTATTCGTGAAAGAACTGAAACAATATTTATGAAAATTTTTTAAAAATGTTCTTCCCCTTTTTTTTATATTTTAAATAGATAACCTATATAAATAAAGATGAAATTCTGTTGTTTTGTTTTTTATAGAAATCCATACCGTTTATACTAAATTCTCCAAATTTCGCGCAGTTGTTCTTTGATACCAGGCGCGAACACCTGTCCATATTAAAATTGCATAACTTAAGCCAATCTCTGGGTATATTCTTTATTGTTATAAAAAATCGTTTAGATCTCGCTTTACATTGGTTATTACGAAATCGATCGTGTGAGTCGATAAAAGTCTCACTTTATAGATTTAAAAAATGAAATTCTCCGGGTGAAACCGGTATATACAGCTAGTAAGTTATATAATTTACTAATAGTAAATTACATTTGTAATAATTTATGATTACCTCAGTTCAAAACAGTAACATCTCAAGAATGATTGTTTTTTGTCAGGGGCTAAAAGTTAAAGTAATAACCCCTAAAAACAACTGTAGGGACATTTAAATTCATCCTCCAGCGCAGTATTCTAAAGGTATTTATAGTCTCTTAAAACTTGTCAATTTATGCCTCAGTTATTGATTAAAATAGGGAATTTTCAGGGATTAATGTTGAAGGATGTGGGCCAAAATTTCTTGATTGAATTTTATTCAAGTTTTTCTTCTGATTCTGATCCCACTAATTTCATTGCTTTCTATTAACTTCTATAAGTTAATATACAATTCATCAAATATATAAATACGCCTGACTATCTTTTAACGATAGAGTGTGCTGAAATTAACTAATATTTTATATCACGATAGGTTAAATAATGGTCAGGATTTTCAGTTTACAATGATATTTATTATGGTAAGCCAACGTTTCGATCCAGCTTGTGGATCTTCATCAGGGCTAAAAGAAAACAAATATATGAGTATCTATGCTAGAGGGTGACAATAAATGGATACATTACAGAACTGATAATAATATAAAAGATGGTATACATAAATATTAAAATAAGAGGCTGGTTAACAAGATAAAATAGAATCTGATATTTACCTACTGAGTCCAGGTGGATACTAAGACTAAAGGTAAAAATAAGGTGAGAGGACGCGTCCCCCCTGTGCCCCCCCCCCCGGCGGTGACGCCCGTGCACACAGGTGAACGGATAAAGTGCTATTCGAGTTCGTGTCTAATTTAGATTAGCTGAACTATGTTGCGGACCTACTATTCGAGGGTTAAGTTCGTACGGTGTAAAGGCGATCATTTAATCTCAAGAGAAACATTGAAAAACTAATAATTACCCTGTATAGCAGAGTTTTATCTTTAACTTACGCCTGACTCGAATCCTGAATGATACGTCTGGATTGGTATATTATATCATAGAGGGCGGTACTGTAAGAAGTTGAGGACTGCGAGATAATTGGTCGAAGAGGGACTACTTTCCCATGGCCTGGAGGCTGAGGGAGTAGGCCGATGCAGAACAATGGCTCCCCAGCCTGCTCCCGCCCGATATAGTATCTCAAGCAAAAAACAAAAACAAATTGACAGTATAACCCTTGTTTCTGAACCTACCTTCGTTATTTCACCGTTCTCACAGGTGGCGGTAGTATTCTCAAATATACGGGATGATTCAATTATTATATTAGACACTATGAGACAAGGGGGGGGGATGCAGAGGGGTCAGGGAGCCATGACCACCCTCAAATATTTTGGCTTTACTATTCTCTTTATATTTTTAAACGAATAATATAATTACGTAGTTACTATGACCTCAATCAATATAACGCTTTATGATGGTGTAAAGTAGTTGACCGTAGATATTCGAGTAATAAACCGAAAATGGTTGGTGGGGGTGCGGTCAAAATAAAATATGCACAAATATGTGAGATTTACATATTTTATTGTAGCCGACGTTTCGACCCAAATTTTAGGTCATTATCAAGGCTAAATGAGAAAAACCAAAATACAACCAATCAGAGAAATTATATAAACAAATATTAAATGTATGTGAAACATTAAACAAAATTAAATAAATTAGATGGTCTGTATACATGCATACAGGCCATTACAACGTTATTATATGTTCACCTACATTATAATAGGGTAAAACGTACAGTTATTGGCACAATTAAGACTAAATTTCAGTTATGACAATAAAAAAAATACTTCTTATGAAGGGATCTAATTGAAACTTCCTACAACTCCTCTTTATCTTTCCTAATAAATACTCGAGAGATTTTTTTGGGTCAAAAGTTCCAAGTTACAATACGGCATTATTTACTGTTATAAGTGCCAAACCTAGTTATTGGCACCCTGTGGATTTAATTGTGAAATCTTCCCTATGGTTAGTTTGTTGAAGTCTTACTTCATAGATGACTTCGAGAACCCTTGAAACATAAGACTCATGTATATCTTGTTGTAAAATCAGGACTTGTTTCCTATTTCTTTAAGTTAAAGTTGGGGTGCCTATTACTGTACTGAGTGCCAATAACTGTATGGTTTACCCTATTACCTCAGGTATATTTTGAGTTTTATCTCATTTTCAAGTAGTATTTTTAGCATGGTCATACTTTGATAACTATATATGTACATAATTTTTAGATTCTATTAAAAATAAATTATGTTTATTTTTATCTAATTTATTTAATGTTTCATATACATTCAATATTTTTTTATATGATTTCTCTGATTGGTTGTATTTTGGTTTTTCTCATTTAGCTGAGCTGATGATCTAAATTTTGAGTTGAAACGTCGGCTAGAATATAAACATTTTCATGTCTAAACGTTTTATGTTGTTTAGAACTAAGCGTGAGGTTCGCAAAGTGTAAAGGCACCTTGACAAGCGCCTGCTCGTGTCGGTCCTCCGGGCTGGATAACGTATACCAGCAATAGAAGGAAAGTGAGTTTAAATAAAAAAAAAAAAAAAAAGAGATATGCAGATAAATGATGTTACAATACTACTAACGTTTCCTTTTTATTTTCTTCTCTTACTTCTGCTGCGGGGCACTAACAGCGATTAATGAAATTTCAAAACGTCGATGGAACAAATGGAGTTCAATTTATCGGCGATAGGAGGGGGAATCATCAGAACGGCCGCGCCATGATGATTGAATGCTTCTTACTGATGATGTTGATGATGACAAATCTCCGGCGATGCCATTAGGAAGTTGCACGGTCATCATCCCGCGGGATAAATCCTTTCTTCTTCCACTCCAATCCTGGAGAGAGAGAGAGAGTTAAGGAGAGATATCCTACCTTAATTGAAGGGTTCACAAGGCAAGAGGGCGGCCTTTTAAGAGGCAGGAATTAAATTTATTTATAAAGGGGAAGAACAGAGAGGAAGGAAGATTATTGGAGGAGGAGGTGGAAATAAAATAATGAAAACAATTAAGCGGGAAGGAGAAGGAGTGAAGTGCATTAGCAATTAAATAACACCCCTCGAGCCTGAGGATGGGAAAAGCAATTACGCAAGAGTGGTACTTACCACTTATATCAGCTCCAAGCAATTGTCAACCATTACCAGAAGATTGCGCTGCACTCCTCTTGTCTTCAAGTCGTCGGAATATCCTCTGGGAATGATGTGTTCATATACGATTTGTCCAAAAAGTCCAATTAAGCTCTCTTAAACAGATTTAAATCTATTCAAACACTATGTTTAGAGAAAATCGTTTCGGATACATATACCGTTGGAATCAGAATGACAAAACCTACAATGCCAGGATGTAGTCAAAATAGGGTTTTTTTTAGGTTAGTCCCGCCAGTTACTTTTAGTAGTAACTGTTACTATTTGCTGTTCCTAAGTACTTAGATAATCTAAGCGAACTTATGTTATAATAATAAACATAAATCATTCAAGTGAGATTATTTGAAAAAAAATATACATGTTTACAAATATGCAAAATATTTTTGAACTCTACGAAAAACCCAAAGATAAAGCTAGTGCGCGTCTATTTTACATAAATAGTGGGATACTCCCAGAAGTTGTAAAATGTAAAAATGGACACGAAATGAAGTTCTATGATAAAAGGGAAAATGGAGATGCATCAATAGGGAATGCCGGCAAGAGGCAGTAAGGATTTGTTCGCTAGAATAATTTTAGACATAAAGGAATACTGGGCTGCAGAAAGTTAAAAGAAGAAGAAGAAGAAGTATTACCAATTATTTGTTCTAAATATTATTAAAAATGCATATTTCAATAAATTTAATAACACATGTTTCCAATATCGTACAGGCTTGGGACCTCCATTTTAATTACTTCCTACCCGAGCGACAGCATAGACAGGGATTTTTTACACCCATTATAAAATCCTAGGGCCACCGCGGACGCGAACTCACAAAATTTAGTATTGTAGGTTGCTAAACTCTTAACCACATGTGACTACCTTCTTTTGAGTTCTAAATACAGTTTTGAAAAACAAAATTAAGTGCACAAATTTCAAGTTCAAGCTTGAAGTTTAACATATGTATTATTAATGTTTTTGATAATTGGTCCGATGAAGGGTTTGTTTAGCTAGGATTTCATTATCTTATAATAATATTTAAAATTAAAACATATTAAAAAAAAAACAAATGAACAAACTCATTTTACCATATGAGTAATAATTTACTAATTGTACTTCAAACCTGATTTATACTCGAAAACAAAATGGCCATGGTAAGTATGTATTGATAACACATGATTCGACTTTTAAATAAACTTGAGAATTCTTAATTGAAGATACTTTCTAAATTATACAAAAAATAATATATTTTTTATAATTTTGTAACGGTTGTATATCATATTAAATATTTATATATTAATATAATTTTTCATTAATTACTTATACACTATTTAAATTTCGTACTCGATATATATATTTTTTTCTTTTGATTGTGAATGCAGAAGTAATTTAAAAACAAAAATGATAACGAATGCGTTTTATTATGTATTTATTTAAGACTTAGTGAATCCGGAATTTCATTTTTAATTTCAAATCAAATCGTTGAAATAAACATATAGGACTTTCTGCTACTAGAATACCTCTTTTTTTTTTTTTTTTTTTTTTTTTTTTTTTCTTGTACCAAAGTATTCCATTCACATTTAAATAAATTAGCATATTTAAACCAACCTAGCAACTGTTTCATATTTGCACTTTAAATTATCTCTACCTCTAAAACATTTTCACTCCTACTTGAGGTAATACGCACCTCTATATTGGCATGTAGTGAAATAATTTGGTATAGGTACTGAAGAGCGGCTCTTGGGCGTGGCCTGTTTTGAGAGGTTATGTGACCGTCATGTTATCGAACTCCCATCGCCTTTATTTCAGTTAAAAAGTTCCTTGATTGGCTTTAATAGATTCTAGCTTTCGACTCCCGCTCGCTGCGCTCGCTCTTCAGAGATAAATAAACCCCCAAAAGGGTCCTTTTCAGTTGAGATCGGGCCTTACTTTGAAGGGCGCCTTAGCGAACGGCGCAGGAGCCACTGTTCAGTACTTGTACCAATAATTTTTTCATTTCATACAGCGTTTAAAATGTGGTGGCGTGGATATTTAGTTAATCGAAAATTGAATAATATTCAATAATTTGACATTCTATGAAATGAATCTTTATTGCTCTAAAGGATACATGTCCTTGTAGTAAGGAGTACAAAGCTGGATTTCAATAATATATAAACATAAATAGTGCTAATATCCTATACACAATAATAAAAAACAGAAAACAAAAACTAAGATTTTTCGTGCTCTATACCGTAAGACCACACTATACCATTTTCCATACTTTACAAATATTTAGTAATTAAAATAAATACCTCCTCATTGCACATAATTGTCTTTCTTATTCATTGACAATAAAAGAGCGGAATTTCAGTGCCTCTTGCATATAACAATATATATTTTTTACATCTTTGCTATTTTTGGGGTTTAATATATGAAAGTAGTTATCTTGGTCATATGTTAGGCATTGCGGAAGATAAAATTTACGGATAGAGTTGTACATTGGGCAGGAGATTAAAATATGAAAAAGGTCTTTGGGTGTGTTTAGATTGCATATCGTACAATTTTCTTTGGTGTTAATCAGGTGTGTGATATTATTTGTGGTTATTTTGATGGAATGTACTCCAGAGGTTCTAAGTTGTGCTGCAGTTCTATGATATCGAAATGTAATATTGTGGTAGAGGTAATAATTGGCTTCATCCTTTATTGGTTCTAATTTACAGTACAACGGACTATATTTACATTTTTAAAGTAATTATTTATCTTTTAGGTTAATTTTCTTGATACTGGTGTTGGCAATTTTGCCGGTGTCCATTCTTATTTTTACAGGATCAGAAAATATTAATGGGTCAAAATTTGAGTAATTTTCTAAGAGATCCTGTACCTGTGAAACCCAGTTAAATTTTTTGTCTGATTTTTGGCTAATATGTAGAGATAGTAACTTCAAGTAACATAATTTGGTAATTTGACATTATAGTAAGGCCTGCTTACACGGTTAGGTTTCAGGAACGAGGGTGTTTCAATTAATTTCAACGGACAGGGGCGATAGAAATTAACCGAATAAATCTTTTTACTTGCCTTAGCTTAAGGTTTTAATTTCAATCTTGGGATAGTTTTTTTTTTTTCATTTATTAGCCGAAAAACAGGATGTGTGCTGATGTTTCGCTCGAGTTGTTTCGTTTTATATCTAGAAGACCTTTAAGATGCAATTGCCTGTCTAGAAAATAGTACCTAATTACCAAGTCAAGATCTGGAGATCACTGTTTATTTTTTACAGATCATATTTTTAATTTTTTTTTTTAAATTAAAAATTCTTCCGTAAATGGCCAGTTTATTTTGAGAATAAGCGAGCCCGTAATTTGAGACTCAGTCCCCCTATACTATCATGTTATTTTAAATATAGTGTAACGATTTCTTTTTGGAACGAGTTCAGCCCTCCGGTATATAACTCTTAATCCTAATCCTTAAGAAGGGATATTGCTCTTTAGAGATAGGACTTGGAGGAGAGCGGCAAAGAGATATAAGAGGAATCGTGAAGACACGGCTACCATAATCTCTCGAGGATATTTCCCTGGCGGGGCAGTTCGTGGCGCACACCATCACGACCGATCGTGGCTCCGGCTAATTGGGGCCCACGAGTTTGCCCCTCGCCAAAGAGCTACCAGGATATCTCTTCTACCTCTTTGCAATATCTTGGGAGGAGAATAAAAAAAAATTAAAAAAAAAAAACACCGAATCACGATATAACAATTAAAAATTAAATTACATGTTTTACCGCTTAGTATAACTTAAAATTATAGCCAGATCAGAGGAAAAACGAGTGTTTATACATAAAAGCTAAATATGTTTGATAGACGGAAAATGACACGAAAGACAGGAATTCAACTTTTGTTATACTGTCGCCCTACAACCCACTAAGTCAACATTTTCTAGTTCTGGGATACTTACAGTACCAGTCAAAAGTTTAGACTCACCCTTAGATTTTGTAAAATAAATAAATTACTATATTTTATTTATTGAACAACATAACAACTATAATTTTATTTTTAATTTATTTATAACTAGCTGTATGCCCGGTTTCACCCAGGGAATTTGGAAAACAATGAGAAAAGCCGTAAGTCAAGAAAAGTTCGTTAGGGCAGAAATGAGATTTTATTCGACTCCAACGGTTGATTTCGTAAAAATCTAATGTAAATCGAGATCATGACGATTTTTATAACAATAAGGAATATACCCAGAGATTGGATGAAGTCATAGTCATGCAATTTTAATATGAACAGGTATTCGCACCTGGTATGAAAGAAACCCTGAGGGAAATTTGGTGAATTTAGGACAAACGGTATGGATTTCTATAAAGAACAAACAAACAAAAAGAATTTTATCTTTATTTATATAGATTGTTTTCGAACCCATCATATAATTTTTAAAATGTTACCTCTTGAGTTACTGGTACTGTATTATTAACAAAGACCAAAGCAAAAATATAAGACTTCGAAAATTTCATCAAAATCATTAAGTCTGTTTGATAAAAAGCAAGAATACTTTCCTTAAAGTTGCCTCTATACTGTGCGAACTTCAACTACGAACCTCGCCCTTGCAATCTATATTTTTAAGATGATTTAGGTTTTACTTCAGGATATTTATACATGATTTATGTATGAGAACACAATACCAATTAATTACAATAAATAATTTAAATTTTATTATTTATAGTTATTAGTATATAGTTAATTTAATAAAAATTTAAATTAATTGTAGCCATAATCGTTGAACGTTTAAAGGCAATGTATAATACAATAAAATTAAGTGTTTTAATATATTTGAGAAACTCGAGGAGCGATAAAATTGGACGATGAAAAAGGAAGATGGCGCTGTGAAGTGCGTGTCGGAATGCCGGTGAATTAACGACGTGCGCCGATATATTTCAGCTCTCCTACATTCAGCTTCTTTTCGAAGATCTGTATAAAATATTTATTATATTCGCCATACTCGACCTCTACAGCCGGTAGTCACGCTAATCGAAGAGCCGTTCAAGAAGCAATCAATGTCGACGTCGAAGGCGGCGGATCTCGTATGCCTCGGAAGAGAATGGTAGAGTCATCATCCATCACTCCATCCATCTCCTGATGGCCTCATCAGAGCTACCATTGTTGGCCGAACGCTATTTTTCTCTCTCATTTCCTTCATTATTTTTTATTTCTGTTTAATTTAACAATTGAGGCGTGATATTGTGGAAGAAGATATAAGAAATAGAAGTACAAGTAAGTCCCGAGGGCTGATCCAGCACGAAATAATGGGCGGAACCCCCCCGTCTCATAATCACGTGGCTGACAGCACCGTTTTTTAATGAGATTCTTATTACCTTGTATTAAGAAGAACTGTCTAAATCTAAAATCCCAATAACCTAAAGCGTTATGTTTAGGGCATAGTAACTACCTAGGGGCCCGGTGTGGCTGTGCGGTAAAGCGCCGTACTCCCATGACGGAGCTTCGGGTTCGAGTCCCGCCCTGGGTGGTGCTTTTCTTTCGTAGGAGAAGTATCACCCCGTGCCATGGGTGTTAATATGGGCAGTATGGGGCTTCAGTAAAAGCCTTAAAGTCCCCCAAAAAAAAACAAAATCAAATAATAATTACCTGTCATTATTCATTTAAAAATACAAAAGCCAAAATATTTGGGGGGGGGGGGATGACCCCTGTGATACCCAGAGGTGGGTGACATCCAGATGGTGCGTTTCATCTCAAGATCTTGACTTGATAATTTGGGACTATTATCAATTTGGAGGGTTGGCAATTGCATCTTACAGGTCTTCTAGATATAAAAAGGGGAAAATTGTTGTTTGTTTAGCGTCACTTTATGCCACTAAGGCTAATCGGACGATTCTACGATGATTTTGCCTATCCTACCTAGGATAGGGATCTTTAACGAGTACGTATCTGACATCGTACAGGCTCGGGACCTCCATTTTACATCCTATATGAGGGACGGCATGGCTAACGATTTTTTACTCCCATTAAAAAATCCTAGGGCCACCGCTGGGCGCTTTAGTGTTGTAGGTTGCCATCTAACCACTATACGACAGGTGACCCCCATTGTGTAAAATTGTACTTCAACATAGTTGTTAATAAGGTGCATAATTAACCATCTGTTTATGAGTAATAGACTTTTATAGTTATATTATATTATATATCTAAATAAAAATGGTATGGTACACTAACATTGTTTAAATACTTAAATACATTAGGAAAAAACCTAGTTATTTAATGTCTTGAGTTCACGCAACTATTTATGAATGCATTATTTTATTTTTCCACTGCAACTAATTAATAATAATGATGGCATATATGCAGCTATCGATTACTAATATTTCGATATCAACATTGACTAATACGATTGGCAGGACTCTGATAGCCTCCTTAGTCACCGGTCTATCGTTTGTCGATAGCTGTACTGTAATGTATACAATCGATATGCACCGGCATCAGTCACCAAATGAGTTAAACATTCTAAGAACTTTTTTATTTTAAATGCTATCAGAATATTTCTTTTGAGATAACCCTACATCTCAGTAACAATAAGAAGTAACAAAATCCAGCTGATGGAATCTTCGCATGCTCTGGCTACTTATGAAATCTAAAAAAAAAACCTACCAGCTCTTACCTTATAATTTTTTCCTCAGTCTTTGTAATACTCTGGACTCAACAAGGTAAATATCAGATATGATTAATTCATGTCAACCAGCTACTTATTCAAGTATTCATATATATTGCTACTATTTTATATAATTACTAGCATTCCCCGTCGCGGCTTTGCCCGCGAACCTTTAAAATCAATTCTGTGATCATTATCTTGATATTGACTTAATATAATATGGTAACAAAATCAATTTAAAAAATCGAAGTGAGCGAAGGGGGAGATGGATCGGAGCTTCCAGTAGGTGGTATGTTGGAGGAGGAAGCTGCCGGCTCGGTAGAAGAGAGGGAGGCGCGCAATGGAGAGAGTTCACTAAAACCACCGAAACAAAAATTGCTTACTCGTCGTGAACGCTTCATTTTTCGGCTTTAAAACATGGTTTTCGACGGGCCGTAGGGGCTTTCGAGTTAAACTCGTCGTTTCTTAATAGTGAGTCCAAATTAGATATTTTTTCTCGAAATGCAAAAATAGGTGTCTGTTAGAGTTAAACGACAATTTCGCCATTTAAACCCCTTAGGGGTTACATTTTTGAAATTCCTTTCATAGTGGTTACCTACATCGCGTTTAAAATCTAACTTCCGAACTTCAAGTTTCTATCATTAGTAGTTTTTGCTGTGCGTTGATTCTGTCAGTCAGGACAAAGCCTCTTATATATAGAGAGATAATATTTCATAATGTCATATAAACATACCATCAGTTATCTGGAATTAATCTCAACTTCTAGCAATGATACTTTACATTTTTCTCATACGATATTTGTCTTCATCTTAGCCATGACGAAGATCCATAGGTCTGGATCGAAACGTTGGCTTTCCAAGTAAGGAAATCCTCATTATCAATCATCTTAATCTTATAGAATCGATTTAACTTCTTTTTTTTTCTCTTTTAATTTCTCGAGTAGTTGCAATCGAGTTCCCACGTCGCGCGAATCGACCAAGTCATCGCAGATCCTATTAAAACCTATTCTCACCACTCACACAATACCTTCCAATCTCTCTCTCTCTCTCTCTCTCTCTCTCTCTCTCTCTCTCTCTCTCTCTCTCTCTCTCTCTCTCTCTCTCTCTCTCTTTTGTTCGTTTCTTCCTTTTTCCCGAAAGGGAGCGCGTTCTCGCTAATCACACCGAGGTGTGTGTAATTCTCAACGCGTTTTATGCCGAGGAGTTCCATCAGAGACGAAGAATACGCAGGATAAGGAGGTACATGAGTTATGAAGGAGGGAGATCTTTGTACGAGGGTGGGAACATGGAAGGAAAAAGGACCATGAAAATAGGAGGAGGTGAGTCGAAAGGAGGTCTATATAATTGTCCACCATGTCTATAGACTTCCACTACGACGTACAATGGATTCTTATTAAAATTCCACAAATTGTCACCCCCCTCCCCTCGGCATTCCTCTGTTTGGGGTTATATACCCAGCTCCTGTCCACAATATACGATATAATTGTGTTGAGCACGACAACAATGCGTATTGTTCGATATGGACTCATCTACGCCGATCTATTCTATGGAAGGTCAGTACTCCGTGGCTTAGTATCGATATTATAATCGATAAAAATATTGGGATATAATCCGGTACCAGACAGTATTTTATTATATGAGGCGTTTGGTTTCAAAACCGGTTACATCCTTTTTTTCCAAAAACATTATTTTTCTTTTATTTTCAAGTTTTTAATGTTAGAAATAATGTGTTAGGCGCGTTTTTTTAAAAAAGATGTCTAGATCCTTCGAAAATCAATGCTTAAAGATTCCATTTCTTATCAAAAGCGGTTCCATCCAAGCTTCACTTTTCAGGAAACCTTCAATTTTTCGAAATCCCAAACGGTATCCATGTTTCCAAACAGTTGGATGATGTTGATACTCTATTAAGAAAAACATTATGAAGAAGACTGGAGATCAATAGGTACCCTACAATGCTACAAAGTTGTAATAGACACTGCAATGTCCCCTATACAAGTAAATATGCATGATACCAATATGGATATCAAGATTTAAATGAAACTTAGTATATTTAAAAAATAAATACTATGTATATATTGTTCATATTAAATAAAGAGATTTGTTTTTAAGAAATGTCTATTCATAATTTAAGCGAAAATTGATATTTTCTTATCAAAGTCAGGTACATCAAACATATTTTTTAATGTTAAATGAGATTTAAAAAAGAAAATGTGATAAAAAGTTGTCAAAAATTTTTGTTTGAAGATAATTGTTAGCAAAACGACGAAAAAGAACAAACAATTTTTTGTTAAATTGATTTATTTTTTAAATTGACCTTTTTTTTATAAGTGCTGAAAAATTGTTGAAAATGGATGTTGCCGGTTTTGAAACCAAACGCCTCATATACATATAATATAATATAACATAACCATTAAAGTCTATTAATCATATAAATATCCTCCTTATTAACTACTGTTTTTAAGTAAATGTTTATATAACATGCTTTGAAATTGAAAGGTTAAAAATATGAAAGAGGACGTTTTGTTAGAGAAGTGCAGATCATTTCGATTGTTTTTGATGCAATGGAACGTTCTTAAAGGTTGGAATCAGTCGATGGACAATATTGAACACGTAATTAACCTAATCAGATGCGTATCTTTTTCATTGAAAATATTTAATTAATTATCGAGCCAAAATCTGTAAACATCCTGGATTCGTTATTTAAACTTTTTTTTTTTTTGCAATCTATGGTGATTTATCAGAGAATCTCTTCTTTTTAACCCATTAAGTTTGTTTGTTTATGCTACTGAGACTAATCGGACGATGGTACACTGTGGATGGAGTCCTAAATATTGCCTATTAGGAAAGGGATATTTAACGTGTACGTACCTGACATCGTACAGGCTCGGGACCTCCATTTTACGTCCTATCCGAGGGACGGCATAGCTAAGGATTTTTTACTCCCTTTAAAAAATCCTAGGGCTACCACGGGGTGTGAACCCGCGACCTAGTATTGTAGGTTGCTATGCTAACCACTACACCACAGGTGACCCCAAACCCATTAAGTATATCTTACAAATTATTACTTTTTTTTCCTTCTAAATTTTAGAACGTTGATTATAACGTGGCATTTTAACACTTGAACCTTGGCCTTAGTTGTGAATACGAGTATAGTGTTCCGAAACTTATTGGACAGGGTACCGTTTTGGTATAGAGGTAGATATTTTAAAGGGATTAAAAATTCTTGTTTTCCCGTTTCGGTGACAAGACGTTAATTGGAGGTCCTGAGCCTGTACGATGTCAGGTACTTGTCAAACATCCCTATCCTGATAATTCCTGGATGGGAAAATATAGGAATCCCACTGCAGCATAGTTCGATTGACAATAGTGGGACAGAGTGACTTTAAACAAACAAACGATACAACGACATTGAACAAAATTATATAAATGGACTAAATTGTCTTGTTTACACAATCTTTATAATTCTGTGATGAAATAATGCAAATACACTTAACACTATAAATGCTCTTCAGATGCTAATAATTATTTAATATATTTTCTCCATAAAACATGAGTAGGTACATATCTTTACGAAAAAGTCCTTTCTAAAAGGAATTAGGCACATTGAGGTAGGGCAATCCTAGAATGGGAAGATGTATGAAGATGTTTTGCTTGTGTTGTTTCTCGAAGTGTTAAATCTGTAAGATGTAATTGGCAATACAGAACATAGTAACAAATTCTTCAATTCTAGTAACAAATTCTAACAACTTCTTACGTTGCACGTCCCTATGCTTAGATCTATATTTTTCAACTTGCAGCATGAATCCCCTAAAGCAGTCCCCACCCGGAGACCCGAACGGGGGACTAGTTTACCTCCGGATAATGAGCGTTTTACTTTAGGGAGATCCATGACTTTTTTGTGGTGTCTGGGTGAACTAATAAAATGTGAGTAGGGCGTTCAAACCTACGTCACACCCTCCAGCAAGCCTGGGGGGCCGCTCTCATAGTTGGTCAGCGAGTCCTACGGACTTAGCCGGGAGGAACTTCCTAGGAATTTCCACCGACCATCCCCACATCCGCCACCCGTGGGACGCTCCCCATACGCGGTAATGAGACCCGTGCGAGGATAGTAACAAATTACCAAGCCAAAATCACCGGAAATCACCGTGGATTCCATATTAAAAATGTTCTGTATATGGAACTTAATATGTTATTTGATTTACGAATTTTTCATAATGTTATATACTTATGATTGTGCATAAATAATTGCCAACACAGAACATAGTATCAAATCACCGTGGATTCCATATTAAAAATGTTCTGTATATGGAACTTAACATGTTATTTGATTTACGACTTTTTCATAATGTTATATACTCATGATTGTGCATAACTTTACGAAGAAGTCCTTCCTAAAACGAGCAACATTGAGGTAGGGCGTCCAAGATATAAAAACGGGAAGATGTAAGCTGATGTTACGCTGGAGTTGTTCTGTTGTGTTGTGCCTCTAACGGTCCATGAAGCACACACCTATACATGCACTCCAACGTATCATTATGGTCTAATGATGAGCTTGTGGTCTGTGGTTCGTCCGAATGCCTCATTCGCGATTGCCACTCTTCAACAGTTCTTTAACGTTTTTCTTCAGCGCTTCCTTAAATCTTCATTTAAGGTCGTAGTTGTTCGTTTTAGGTACTCTTGTCGGAATAGGATGAGATTGCTACGAAGAGTTAGAATGTTTTGCATAACCTTATGCGGCCCGGAAGTTGTTTTCTGAAGTGCAAAATGCTTAAAAGGGTTTCCTTTTTTCAATACTTTAGGGGTCATCTGTGGTGTAGTGGTTTGCATAGAAACCTACAATACAAAAGGTCGCGAGTTCGCGTCCCGAGATGGCCCTAGGATTTTTTAATGGGAGTAAAAAATCCTTGTCAATTCCGTCCCTCGGAATGGACGTAAAATGGAGGTTTCGAGCCTGTATGATGTCAGGTACTCGTTAAAGTTCCCTATCCTAATTATACCTGGATAGGCCAAATTTAGGACTCCCACTGTAGCATCGTCCGATTAATATTTGTGGCATAAAGTGACGTTAAACAAACCAACACAACCTTATTCCGAATGATTATAATAAATTATAAATAAATTATAAAAAATGAATGTCTTGAATTATATCGTAGAATCTTTCTTAAAAAAAACTTGTCTGTTTTCGAATGATGTAATGTAATGTAAGGGATTCGAATCGAAAACATTTGTTTCCACGCTGATCCACGTGCATACTTCTATTTGCAGCACGAGGATCTTAGTGCATGAACCATATTTCAATCATTATTATTATTTTATCAGAATTCATTTTTTTTTTTTTCGTCGCTTAAACGCAAAAACTAAAAAAAGGAGAAAAAATCTAATCCATTTTTTTTTTTTTTTTGGACTTAAATTATTGATTCGCACCTGTCAGCAGTCGCTGACAATCAGCGAATGAGATGGTGGCAATAGGAAATAATGACATGAGGAGGGAAAGCACCCCCTTCCTGGCTTGATTAAATTACCTCGGCTGTCTAAGAGAGCAGATCTCTCATCCAGCGCCTTTTTGGTCTCCTCGTATCCATGCGTATGTCAGTCATATTACTGATTAAACTGTTAGGATGTCCTGTCAAGTTAATAAAAAATCGTTTGTAAAGAGTCGTTATGTGCTGGTCGACTGTTGGTAGATGGAGTTCTGTATGTAATGTTTTGTTAGTCACGTACCAGGGCGCCTTTGTGTCTTTTTGAGAAAGTGAGTCTTTGTAGCTATGCCGAATATCTGTGAGGAGTAAATTTAAAGTAAAAATCCAAATTTAAATTCTAAAGAAAGATTTAAAGGGTTATTAAATCCCCGCTGTAGTTTATTATATAGTTATACTGAAAAAAAGATGCTTCCAAGTCCTCCAAGAAGTTATCCTCAACAAAAACAAGAAGGATCGGGATGTCGTCCTTTTGGTTTGTTGCTCTTGGTGGTAGAGGACAGCTCCGATGGCCGAAGGGAATGTGGAAAGAAGGTCCAAGAACGTTCTCGAGATTCCTCGAAGTCTTAGCTAATGGCTCTTCTCTTCTGCTAGATCTTTTGATATCCGCCGACTCCTCTATATCTTCGGCCAGGATTTAGTGGAAATTCTGGAAGGATCGTTATATACGAAGATAAGGGAGTGTGATAAGTATGCAAATATTCTCTACCTTTTAAAAGGTGTGTCTCTTTTGATGTTTAATATAAAAATATAAGTACATAATAAATATATTACTATTTGCCTGTTATCTAATTTTCAAGACGTTTATAACGGGAAATGTTTTCTATTTGTTCGAGATATCTTATCAAATTGTGAGAAACGTATGTAGTAATTATATTATTATCTCAAGAAATGAGTTATTATTTTTAAAATTTAACAAGATCATTTATGTTTGCATCAAAATGAGCATTCGTTTTAATAGTTGCAATAAAAATATAATAACGAGTGTCCAAAAAGAGTATTCGTGGTTTGAAAATTGTAAATAGTACTGTAAATAGTGAGCGTTACTGTGAAATGATAAGAGGTTTTTTGGCCCAAGAACTTCAAGAGTTTAAAGGATATAACTCTAGAACATGGTTTCAGCTAGAGGGGGCCACTTGCCATACTTCAGACATATCAATTGCTACGGTAAACGAATTATTCCAAAACAAAGTGATTTCTCGTAGAGGCATGATTAGCTGGCCTCCCAGGAGTCCCGATCTCAGTCCTCTTGACTTCTTTCTGTGGGGATACCTGAAAAATAGGGTATACGGAAAGAAACCGATGAATCTAACGCAATTGAAGCAAAATATATGAACAGAAATAATTTCTGTAAGTAATCTCAGGAACAATGTGTCAATGCGTTTTTGAAAATCGGCGTTTGAGATTCGAGGGGTGTCAGCATCATCAAGGTGGACACCTAGACAATATTGTTTTTTCTAAATAAATTTCCAGTTCATTGTGCTTAAATAAAACGTAAACATCCTACTTGATATTTTATTCAACTTTCAAACCACGAATACTCTTTTTGGACACTCTGTATTTTTTCGTACTTACATTTACTTATGAATTGGACTTTGTTCATTACTGCGTCGATTTATTCCGAAAACTTCAAGCTTAGATCGATTCTATCGAATAATGTGTACATTTTTTCTTAAAATGTTTTTACTTATTGGTGAATAATAGGATAATAAGGAACTAACCATACTAAAAATTAAAAAAAAAACACAATTCTACAAGAATAATTGAGAAACATTTATTTTTATAAATATATAGGCATTTATTTTATAAATATATACACATATTATTTATTCGACAAAGTATTTTGAATACGTATTGTATTATCCTTGTTGAAGGCTTAGCGATAGTAAGTGTGCCAAGGCTGTTCGCTGTATGTAGACGGTCCGGTTCTTCGACTTCTACCTCTTATTTATATTCTCAACTGAGTCCTTACTGAACGCCTCTGTTCAATAGCTCAAATTATTCTTTTCATTTTGAATTAGTTAAATATCCGATCATAGACATCATGTTAGTTATTTTATATTACCTACCGAAAATTGATAAATGAAACACGCTTTGTAATTTTTTATTGGATTGATTAAGATACCGTATGTTTTTTTGTATGTTAGCAGAACAACGGCTGCTATCCGCCGTCTTGTTTATAGGCGGGCGCAATCGACTATAGGGTGCGCTAGTAGTTATTCAAAATGTCGGAAAGAACGGGGATAGACATAGTTGATGTGATAGAGATAATTGGTAATTTTAAAAGACCATTAATTGAAGGGGAGGCTATCCTTGATGCAAACCTGCAAACCACATAATTACATGTGAAATACTATCTAGAAGTAAAAAAACAGTTATTTTACAAGCCTTGTGCCTTCAAACTAGCAATCTTAAAGGACTGCCCCATCAAATAAAAGTGGAAATCAAATTTATTAATAATAATAAGCAATTTTCTTGTCATTGTATGTGTAAAGCTGGTAGTTCTGGTAAATGCAAACACATCATTGTAACTTTACTCGACGTTTTTCGGTTAGTAATAACATTAATTACCTATTCATACAATCATTGTTATGACAGCTTAGATTCTTTGTCATATTATTTATTTATTTGACAAAACTTTCAGGCTTCGCATTGAAAACTTGGAACAATTTAGCACAGCGGATGTAAGACAAAAATGGGGAAAATTAAAAAAGAAAAACAAATATGACACTATGGTCCCAATGTTATTTGCATAAAACTAACATTTTGGAATAATAAAATGTCAAATACTAATATTTACCTGGATAAATATAGTCACTTTCTTTAAAATGAAGACTACATATCTTCATATGTTTCGAAACAGGCTTATCTATTCTTAATTTTACAATACACTCTTTAAGAAGCTTTTTATTTTTTGGAAATAAATGGAATGACACGTCTTTTGATTTTTTAATTGAGCACTGAGGGACCGAGCAATACCTATTAGACATTTTTCAAATGATTTTTTGCTCAATCGGGTTTTAATTATGGAAAAATAAATTAAAAACGCCAAAAAAACCCTATGAATCCCAGGTAATGGCCCGGCTTTTATCCCCGTTTCTCTAGTTCCTGTAAAGAAGCAGCACGGTCGCTTGTGCCCGCCTATAAGCTAGTTTTGATACATGTGTATCTTAGCGGAGCCATAACTTATGTAAGCCCTCTTCTTTAAAACATTACACTCACTGATAACGACTAGCTTCTTGTTTTTATTTATGGAAATATTTTTTCACTGCATTATTATGTACCTTTTAAAAAATAATATACAACTTTTAAAATTATTTCTAAAAATTATAAGGATAGTATAAATAACTAGAAACTTATTCAAGTATTTTTGTATTATTGGTGTTTCAAGAATATCATGGGAAATAAATTTTTAACGACTTTTGAAATATTGTTATGTCTAATCTTGATTAAAGGATTGTAACAACAATGAAAAAAATTGGATTGATTTATTTTTTTACTTTTGATCCCTTAGTGGGAAAAATGGGTTCACAGAAGGGCATAATAATTTTTAAATTTACCAATCATATATTTGTGACATGTACTAACATAGAAATTGAAAATAACTCCAAATATTCCTATAATTTCTACCTTTGGGACTATATGGATTAATGCTATTAAAACATCAATAAATGGGCACTACTTTCATTTATTTTTTTTTTTTATTAATCACTTTTAATAAGAATATAAATTAACTAAAAAATCCGAAATACACAAGTGCCGTATTTTCTAACAAACATGGGAATTCATTCAACCAATGTCAAGTATTAACTGTAAAGGTCTAAATATGAAAGCTTCAAGAAGTTTTTTTATTATTTTTGTATTAAATATGGCCTAAATAAGAGTATTAATTTCATAAACAAATGGGGAAGCTTATACATTAAAACTTTTGAGTGGCCTATTTAGAGAGATTATGTGATCCGCACATTATCGAACTCCCATCATGCATTTTTTAGTTGCGCGTAAAATACGCTCGAAGAGGATAATTAAACCCCTCAATGGTCCTTTCCTTAAGGTTGAGATCGGGCGCCGAAATAGGCCACGAGTCACCAAAGTTCTAAAGGCATCTTTACACTAAGCGAGCCTCACCTCGAACAAGTACATTATTTGTTCGTCTGTGTTTGGGGACACCGCTGGTGTTGCTTTTGAGTTAGTTAAGATAAGCTTCTAGATATTCTTTTAACATTTTTTATGTTTTTGTGATGAAAATTGTTGTAATAAGGTGCATTAATGCGGTTTGACATCATTGTGCGCTAGGGTTTACGTTTCAGTGTAAATACCTGTTCTTTGTATGCCGTCACGACAAGGTTCAAGGGTTCGCACAGTGTAAAGGCATCTTTACACTTACAGATAAGTTTAAGAGCTCCTTATCTTTATCTTCATATATTTCTTTATATAAGGAGGGTATGTGTTATCATGTGTCATACAGCTGATTATTCACAAGATTAATAAAGTTATTCAGAAAGATACTTAGAGAGTACGAATACAATAAGGTGAAGCTTGTTGATGTTGAAGCGCTCTGACAGGTATATTCGCCTCCTGTACGCGCTGCGCATACACATAGACACTTATGTAGCCCTTACATGAGACATCTCCAAACGGGTTGGAGACCGGTTCTGCACGCGCTGCCCCGAGCCTAACCTCGTTACGTATCCTACCGGACGCTCATCGCTCCTGGTACATGGAGAGCGTTCCCTGGAGAGGCGGGAATCTCCCCGATGGTGGACATAGAGAGAGAGAGATAGGACACAATACATAAAGGAACTCAGCTCTATAGAAACATGGCTCGCCTTTTGTTCGCTATAGGCCACCGCATTCCTCCGTGTGCGCAGGCCCATCACGGCCTCCTCGATACAAAATGCCTCTCCTCTATTATGTATACTAGACCAGCTCCAGGGGTTACCGTTAACGCAACTCCTTAACATCTATTATCTCCATGTTCGACACCAAGCGGCACAAAAGGCCAGTCAATGCCCGAAACGTTAATTTTTAACGGGGTGGAAGGAACGCCGTGAATCTTCACTTTGTCACCTGTTACTTGTCACCAGTACTTTTTTTATTTATTATTATTAAGAAAGGTAGATTAATGTCATGATTTTCAGTTTGATCTTTTCTTAGTTTGGATGGCCAACGTTTCGATTCCTACGTGTGCATCTTCATCAGGGCTTCTGACCAGAAGTAATACAGAGTTTCCATTTTACTCTGGACTCAGCAGCCCCGATGAAGATCCACATTTAGGCATCGAAACGTTTACTATCCAAAATAGAAATCAAACTTAAAATCCTAACTATTGATCTACCTATCTTAAAGAAAAAACGTTGTCTATTACACTACTATTATTAAGAAAGTATAGAAAATAACTAGTTGCATATACTAATGTGTATATATATATATAAATATATATCTTATAAATATATATATATATATATATATATATATATATATATATATATATATATATATATATATATATATCTTGGAAGATAAAACTTATAAACTTACTAACCACATCCCAGTCTCAACACATTACTGAAATCCTTTGTTCAATTGTATAGACAACAAAATTCATTATAACTTCTGAATAGTGGCTTAGGCGCCGTTCAGTTACGCCCAATCTCCACTTAAAATTAGTGTTTGGGGAGTTCATTTACGTCTGAAGAGTGGGAGTAGAAAGTTGGGATCTAGTAAAGCTGAACAAACTCCTATTCAATTGAAAATGACGCGATGGGAGTTCGCTTACATGACGGCCACATAACCTCCTGCAATAGCCCACGCACAGAATAATCGTAGCGATAGCTTTACGGAATTTCGTAAACATGATCTTCTGCGCAGGATATCCAAACATAAAAACACTCGTAATGTGAACAACCTGCTACCTAGACATTGGCGGATCCAGGGGGGGGGGGCTCTGGGGGCTGCAGCCCCTCCCTTTGGAAAATAGTTCATTATTTAAAGATAGAATTTGGCTTTCCTTCATGTAAGGAAGCAAGTTAAAGAACAAATAATGTGCAGAATAAGTAGAATTTTAGTTGGGAAAGGAACATAAAGGTAAAAAAAGCTGATTAGCAGATCCAAATGAAGGGCAGTGAGACTGCGGCACCCCCCCCCCCTTGAGGACTGCAGCCCCCTTTACGATCGGCAGGATCCGCCTATGGTCATAATCTCCAAAAATGACGTTATTTTAGTGAAGTAAGCCATCGAAATTATTTTAAGTACTTTTAATGCTTCTTCTTGTTTGTTTGTTTATACTGTTGTTGCTAATTGTTGTTGTTTTTGTTGTTGCAGACAGAGATCCTCCGGAAGGATAGAAGGTGCCCGCAGATGAGGTGAAGGAGGGTGTCATGGGCTGCAGGGATGTTCGGCCTCCTCTTCGTCCTGCTGCCCGCCCTGGTTGCGGCTGCCGAGCCAACAGAACCCGCGCACCAATCCGACAAAGGCTTCGAAGGGAATCAGTTCGTCAAGGGAAAGAGTGAGTTCAGAGTACTTAGGATAGGATTATTATACTGCATTGAGCCAATATTAGTATTAAATATTATTTTTCAGTCCTTCAATGGTTTGTATATTATGTAAAAATGTGATTGACGGTTGCATAGTTTGTTTATAATTCAATATATAATTATATATATGGGCTAAAGTTTTGGCCTAAATTGTTGTCACACCATCAGTGCTGGAAAAAGTTAAGGGAATATACCAAAGTGGGTACTTACGTATTAGACGGGCTGTCTGCAGCCTGCGTTCTTTTCTTCTTATCACTGGCCTAATGTTATGTGCATATTTCTTTAATGGTTTGTACTATGTAGGTGCATAATTTATAAGAAGTTACTTATGTTAGGACTACTTGAATCTTAATTATAAAAAAAAAAAAAAAAAAAAAAAAATCGATCGTAGCCACGGCTCCAAGGGTAGAGGCTAAATATCTAAGGTGATGGAACTTGGATGAGGCCAAAAATAGGGGGTAGGTGCAGGGAATAATATTCAAAATCGGTGTAACCGCTCTAACCCACCCCCTTAACCCTATTTTCGGGCTTGAGTTATCATACCTTGAAAGCATACGAATTGAACGAGAACGGAGTGTTAGGCAGTATAAAAATTGCCAATTAGATCGAAAAAGTAGAAAGGACTACTTGAATCTTAATAATAATAAAAAATAAATAAAAAATCGAGCGTAGCCACGGCTCTAAGGGTAGAAGCTAATTATCGGTGATGGAAATTGGATGAGGCCAAAAATAGGGGGTTAGGTGCAGGGAATAATATTAAAAATCGGTGTAAGAGCTCTAACCCACCCCCTTAACCCTATTTTCGGGCTTGAGTTATCATACCTAGAAAGCATACGAATTGAACGAGAACGGAGTGTTAGGCAGTATAAAAATTGCCTAGTCCTAGTATTCACTAGTATCGAAGTATTGAACCTAGTAGTAGGTTAGTAACTAGACCGTTACTAGTTATGCAACGAATTGTGCCCATTAAGTAGGTTCGGGGACGGGATAGCCGAGCGTGTAGGAGCGCGACCCGTTGTTGCACGCTCGAGCCGAACGGCGGCGGTTCGAATCCGCCCTGGGAGGGTTGACTTTTATTTCGTGGAGGCCCCACGGAATAAATCTCGACCCTCCCACCATGGTTAGAATAGGTTGGTTACACCTGTAGAGTAACCCCCCGTAGGCCAGGTAGGGGTACCGAACAAAAAAAAAAAAAAAAAAAAAAGGTTTGTAATATGTAGATATCTGATTGACTGTAAGATAGTTTGTATATAATGAAATTCGTGATAACGTAGATGGGCCAATATTTTGGCCTTCATTGTTGTCATACCGCCAGGGTTTAAAGGAGTTCGGAGAATATGACAAAGTGTGTAGGTACTTACGTATGAGACAGGCTACCAGTAACCTACGAAGTTTATTTCTATTCACTGCCTCTTCTATTCACTTGAAAAATTATGGGGGGGGGGCTCCAGGCGGTTGAGCGTGATCACGGTCAAATCACCTCCTTAAACGACCGCTGACGCAGAAACAGTGCTTCCTTAAACAGTACTGCAGCCAAGACCCTTTATGGGTTTTAGTGGTACGGTTTTTCTTTTCTTGATTAACAGTAACTTTTAATGACGTTTTGAGAATAATTAATTCCCCGGAACACATTTATTTACTTGCCTTAAAGTAAATATTACATTAAGCTACAGCAATGCGTCGTTGCGTTTAGCAAGTTTGGAAATAGTTGTGATTGAAAACGACACATCTTCTTAAAGTATTAGATAAATCCTACATAGAGTTGATGTCCCAATAAAATGGGCATGTAAAATTACGAAACTAGGTTGTGAGCGAATCCCTGGTAGATAAATAAGCACGGAGCCGACCGGGAAACGTCCGAGGGCTAGGTCGAGACGGAAGTGGGAGGATTGCATGAAGAAAGATCGGTTGTTAGAGGTATGCAGGGAGCGTATTGTGGTGTCGGCTTTGAGCCTTCGGGTTCATTAAGCCTTTATTATAATTATAATTAGATAAATCCTACTGATCTCTGCAATGTCCTTTATCTTTACTTTTACTTACCTATATATGAAATATATAGCAAGGGAAAGTATTGCGATCGTGAAATATTTCGACTTCCGCTTTCTAATGGAAATACACGTTTTGGGGTCGCCTGAGTCCAAATAACCATGTCCAGCGAAAAGGTCTGTGTGTGAACAGACAAGCCCAAAACCTATAAACCTTACGAACATGGAATGGGGTATTTAGTGTTTGGATATGCCCACGACTTGACTGCAAAAATTTCATCAAAATTGAACGAATGGAGTGGGCACTTCATTTTACAACTTATTTTCCCATTTTTACGTTTTTTTTTCGATTTTCTCAAAAACAGCTTTAACGATTTTGATTAAACTCGTCATGTTTAATGAGGATCTATTATTTTTAATATCAGGCAAGCTTTGTCATTATTAAAATGTTCTGAGGGAGCTTAAATGAGGAAGGGGCCTTTTTTGTTTTCCTATTCAGTATCTTCGTTTTTGTTAACATGGAGAAATTATCAAAATATTCCGTCTACTCATTAAAGACGTTGAGCCCACACATGCGCATGCGCAGTCCGCCTTTAATGACAGACCATTTGTTGTGTAATTATTTGTTTCATGGTAATTAAATGAAGTTTTCAACAATTACATATAGAATTATAGGATTTTCTTTAATGAAGGAGCTCTTCCGTGTTTAATATTTATTTATTTATTATTTTTTTCCCGACGTTTCGAGCTTGTGGCTCATCTTCTGGGGTTATCTTATCTTTAGTTGCTATATTTCATTCAAGCTATTCGTCAAACTTCTCTTTTTAACAGTATAAAATTACTTTTGTCTTTTTTATTTTGTCATACATTTTATGGCCTGTTACACTCTAAGTGTTACACTCTAAGTGTAACAGGCCATAAAATGTATGACAAAATAAAAAAGACAAAAGTAATTTTATACTGTTAAAAAGAGAAGTTTGACGAATGGCTTGAATGAAATGTAGCAACTAAAGATAAGATAACCCCAGAAGATGAGCCACAAGCTCGAAACGTCGGGAAAAAAATAATAAATAAATAAATATTAAACACGGAAGAGCTCCTTCATTAAAGAAAATCCTACAATTTACAGCACTCTTCCCCTCTAAGTGAGGAAAAAGATCCTTAGCAGAATATAGAATTATATAATCGGACGACTTGGAGTATTATGCTTGCATTGCCGAATTAACACTAGTAAAAACTTGTATTTAATAATACAAAAATTTAGTGTACTTTCAACAGTAAATATAAACAAATATAAATAAATGAATGTGGAAAAATGTGTGACTTTGAGCAATGGCATTATTTATTGCGAGCATCGCACCAGATTTCTTTATTTTAAAACTTGGTTAATAAATGAACATCGACCTGTAGCTTGAAAATTCCTCTCTTAATACCCCAACTTAATCCGGATCCAATAATCCCATCAATACCGCGCATTTTCCACTTCGTGCAAGAGCCATAACCATCGAGAGAGACTGCCATAACTAACTGTAACAATCGGGATAATGTTTAAAGGATATAACATTACGGCCTCCCGGAGAGGTGAGAGATGGACAGATAGAGCCGAAGAAGTGGAGGGGGTAATAACAAGGCAGGCTGGTGAAGAATGTTATCTCCCTCCTCCGGGCCACAAAAGGAACAAGAAGTGGTCCCTCAACTCCGAGCTATATAGCTAGCTAGTATGGCTGCCTGGATGGTATCTACCATCTTCGCTTCTAGGAGAGTCTCTGATTACCCCTCAAGATCGGCCCTCGGGCGATCGGTTCCGTGGCCTCTCCGGTAATCGCTGTTTTGCCTCCAGGGGATCCCGAACCTCTACTTTGGAGTCGTTTCCTTGAAAGCCGGAGTTTGAAGGATTCGAACTTGATAAGAGGATATCCTCTTAAGTGCTTGAGGCTTATTGGAATAGCTACAAACTAAAACATCCAACACTTCATTACTTTCTCAGTTTAACATTTATTGTATACAACAATAAGCTCACAGTGTTGAGATAGAATTTAGCTGCATCTGCCCCCCCTCCGTTGGAAATATGAGAAACAAATGCAAAAAATCTGGTGCGATGCGCGCAACACACAACTTTCACTTACCTACTTAGATTAGAAAAATTGACATGTTTTGATAACTATGTAAACGCCATTCTTCCATATTCATTTACTTATTTTTTTTCTCTAAAGTACACTTGTGATAATTCGGCTTTTTGGAAAGTCCACAAACAAGGTACACCGGAATTTGAACCCGGGTCTCCCGCTTGACATGCGCGGTATGTAAACCACTACACCACAGCGGAGCCAATCCTTCCTCTTCACTGATATCTCTACTCCGATCTCACAATTTTTGCGAGTAATAACGGGAGGTGGACAATTTTTGGTATCTCTTGACGAACGTCAATTTTAAATGATTAAGTATATATTAATTCAAATTTTATTCGTGGGTAACCATATTTTTTAAATTAATTTTAATATTTTATTTTCGAAGAGTAAAGATTGGGCTACACCGGGTGTCGAACCCAGGCCTCCCCCGGTAGGTGGTGTAGTATTTTTTCTCTTAAAAAATAAAATATTTAAAATTAATTTTAACAAAATGGTTACCCAAGAATAAAGATTGAATTAAAAAAGCTACAGTTAGGTTATTGACAATAAAATAGTCGAGAGCCATGAATCGATGTCAATAAAAAGTGGATCACGTACAATGAAGAAATGACATATACATTTTCATATATAACAACTTATGTATAGACGAATGTTTAATGGAATGTTAAAAATGTACATTAGATAATCCCAGGAAAGCCCGAAACGTTGGGATAATTAAATACAAGATTACCCATTGGAAGAGATTCCTTCTTTTAAAGAAAAACCTTATCAAATATAGTTTTTGTGGGTTGGGATTTTCTTTATTGAATTTCCCGTTCGGTTCAGGCTCTAATATACTTAAGTCACAGTGAGAAATTGGTGGTTGGTATGCCTCACCACCAATTTTGATGTTGTTAGTACAGATATAGGTTAAAGTGAGGTCACAAAACAGCCATAAAAAATCTGGTGCGTGCGCGCAACACAAAACTTTCACTTACCAACTTACTTAGATAAGAAATTAATGCGTTTTGTTAATTGCCACTTCTCAAATGAACAAAACGGCTTTAATTATGAACAAAGGTCTGTCATTAAAGGCGTACTCCGCATGCGTGGGCTCAACGAGTTTTATGAGTTGACTGAATATTTTTCTTTTTTTCTCCTCTTTATGTTTTTTTTATTTTTATCATATCTCATACTTGCCATTTCTTATTTTTAGGCGTAACGAGATTGGAAAAAAGTCATGAAATTAAGTGCCCCCTCAGTTGGACCGATTTTGATGAAATGTTGGCTTTTACATATTTGGTATATACATACATCAAATGCCCAGTTTTTTCAAAATCGTTAAGGCCGTTTTTGAGTAAATAAAAAATTTGTACACGTGAAATTGGTACAAAATTTATTAAGTAATGCCCCCCCCCCCCTCCGGTTGATCAATTTTGATGAAATTTTTACAGTCGTATCTCGGGCATATACATACATCATATACCCAGTTTGATCAAAATCGTTAAAGCCGTTTTTGAGTAAATAAAAAAACCACGTGAAAATGATACAAAATTTATAAGGTAAAGTCCCCCCTCCGGTTAATCAATTTTATTGAAATTTTTACAGTCATATCTCAGGCATATAAATAGATCAAATACTCAGTTTAATCAAAATCGTTAGAGCCGTGTTTGAGAAAATTGAAAAAAACGTAAAAAGTTATTAAATAAAGTACCCCCTCCCTTTGAGCAATTTTGATGAAATTGTTGCTGTCACATCGCGGGCATATGCCTACACTAAATATCCAATTTCAGGTTCCCACGGTTTATAGTTTTTGAGCTAGTCTGTTCACACACAGACACACACACACGCACACACACACACACACACAGACCATTTCGCGGGACTTGGTTATTTCGACTCAAAGGGTCCCAAAACGTGTATTTCCGTTGAAAACCGAAAGTCGAAATTTTTCACGATCGCAATACTTCCACTTACTATATGTTTCATATATAGGTAAGTGAAAGTAAAAATATTCAGGTTTTCAGACTAATAAAAGAAAACATTTTTTAGACACAGTGAACCCTGATTATGCCTCGCTTGGTTCGAAACGTAGGCAGGTTCGATAAAAATTCATAAAATTGAAACTATTTTTCACGTAAATATTGTTTTATTACCGTGCTTTACAAAAGGATATTAAATTAGTATTAGAACTGTAAACCTTTGCAATCATATCACAATCGTTTATTCATGACCACGTACATAATCTATATGTCAAGGCGAGTTATATACGTATCTGCTAACTAGACTTTTCTTAGCACTTGCGGCGAATGATCCCCAGATTTATTTTATTTTAGCAATCTTTTTAAAACACGGTCATTATTATTATTATTTTTTTTTATCCAGTTATTCGAAAACGAAACTAAAGTTTTTTTTTATCCAATTTTAGCTCCAACGAATTACGGGCAGGAATATAAATTTAAAAGTAGAAGATTTTATTGCAGTCACGTAAAAAAAATTGGTTCAGCCTTTTTAGTGCTGTTGTCTAATAAAAACACGTTTTTTTTCGGCCGACGTTTGGGAATTTAAGGTCAGGAAAAGTTATGACCCCCCCAGAAGTAACTTAATTAGCTCAACCTCAAACGGAGCTTAATTAACCACCGACCGAAACTCAATTAACTTGGAAATTCCAACCCCTAATTTTATTTTTAGGACTTATAAAGGTGCACAAATTTCCAGGGAGTTAAACAAGTAAAACCTTTGTTATCATCAATGGTTATTTTTTTACTTTCACTTACCTATATATGAAATATATAGTAAGTGGAAGTATTGCGATCGTGAAAATTTTCGACTTCCGGTTTTCAACGGAAATACACGTTTTGGGGTCCCCTGAGTCGAAATAACCAAGTCCCGCGAAATGGTCTGTGTGTGTGTGTGTGTGTGTGTGTGTGTGTGTGTCTGTGTGTCTGTGTGTGAACAGACTAGCTCAAAAACTATAAACCGTGGGAACCTGAAATTGGGTATTTAGTGTAGGTATATGCCCGCGATGTGACAGCATAAATTTCATCAAAATTACATAAAGGGAGGGGGTACTTTACTTAAAAACTTTTTAGGTTTTTTTCGATTTTCTCAAAAACGGCTCTAACGATTTTGATTAAACTGAGTATTTCATCTATTTATATGCCCGAGATATGACTGTAAAAATTTCATCAAAATTGATTAACCGGAGGGGGGACTTTACTTAATAAATTTTGTAACATTTTCACGTGTTTTTTTTATTTACTCTAAATCGGCTTTAACGATTTTGATCAAACTGGGTATTTGATGTATTTATATGCCCGAGATATGACTGTAAAAATTTCATCAAAATTGATTAACCGGAGGGGGGACTTTACTTAATAAATTTTGTAACATTTTCACGTGTTTTTTTCATTTTCTCAAAAACGGCTCTAACGATTTTGATTAAACTTAGTATTTGATCTATTTATATGCCCGAGATATGTCTGTAAAAATTTCATCAAAATTGATCAACCGCAGGGGGCACTTTACTTAATAAATTTTGTAACATTTTTACGTGCTTTTTTTATTTACTCAAAAACGGCTTTCTCGATTGTGACCAAACTGGGTATTTGATGTATGTATATGCCAAATATGTGATAGCCAACATTTCATCAAAATTGATCAACCGAAGGGGGGACTTTACTTAATAAATTTTGTATCATTTTCACGGGGTTTTTTATTTACTCAAAAACGGCTTTAACGATTAATAAAAATAAGATATGAATGTAGAAAAATGTGTGCCTTTGGGAAATGATATTTAACAAAACACGTCAATTTCTTATCTAAGTAAGTTGGTAAGTGAAAGTTGTGTGTTGCGCGCACGCACCAGATTTTTTAACGATGGAGTTTTTATTACCTATATTATGGCTCTATTTCTAAGTTGTCTTCAATGCAAATTATTATTTTTCCTAAAGTTTTTTTAAAATTATATATTTATTGAAATTTGCAACGTTACAGAGAAACTACCCTCTCATAGCAATCAACTAATATTATTTAACTTGAAAGACCCCGAAGCCATCTTCTTTTTAGGCGGAAAGTTTGATTGAAATCCAAGGTCTAAACCACAGGGTTTCTTCTAGTCGTAGTAATCCAGTAGTGTTCTTATGGGTTGGAGTTAATTATGAATTTCTGTATCTGGCTAAATCGGCAATATATGTTGCATTAAGGTGGATTATTTTATTTTTTACAAACGGTGCATTTAGGGTTTTTCAAAGGATTTTGGATTGAAAGAATTGGATTCAAGAACAATATATATGTTTGATGAAGCCCTAAAGCTCAATTCTGAAAGTCTGTCATGTAAATGAGGCTTATGTTAGTAGTTTTGAGCCTTTTCTGATTAGAAAAAAAGAAAACGCAAGAAAAATAAATGTCATTGTTATTATAAATTTTAAATATTAATTAAATTATTTTTAAAAATAAAATAATTGGGTACATCTTAAGGTAAACACTGCACATGAGATATGTATAAATAGCTTTGCAGGTTAAAAAATATACGAAATTAAAAAAAAAAAAAATTCCCCTCAATAAAGTGGGCTCCTGAATCAACATATCTTTGTTTTGTTTGTTTAACAACGTCACTTTATGCCACTAAGGCTAATCGGACGATGCTACAGTGGGAGTCCTAAGTTTTGCCTTGAGATTTTACTACTAAGGTACTTAAGTACTTTACTATCTTTTTTGGTGTTGCAGCAATTATGTTTGGGTAAGCAGAAATAAAATTACGTACACCTTTCGTTGCTGTTTGTTTGTTTAACGTCACCTAATGCCACTATGGCTAATCGGACGAGTGGGAGTCCTAAATTTCGCCTATCCAGGTATAATTTGGATAGGGATCTTTAACGAGTATTGACATCGTACAGGTTCGGGACGTCCATTTTACGACCTATCCGAGGGACGGCATGGCTAAGGATTTTTTACTCCCATTAAAAAACCCTAGGGCCACCGCTGGGGGCGAACCTGCGACCTTTAGTATTGTAGGCTGCCATGCTAACCACTCTACTGTACCACAGGTGACCCCAGAACATGTCTTTAAAAGAGCCTTATGAGTTTGTTCTGCATTTAAAACGATTATGGTTAATGTATTTTAGCTATTTTGATCAGAGTGAACACCGATAATGGCACCTAAACATAAAAATAAGTAAAAACTTAACATAATATGATAAAAATAACTTAATTATAATAATAATGTTATTATATTAATTTAACCATAATTGTGGAGAAACCACCTATTTTTAAAAAAAAATTTTTTAATTTTAAATAATCTATTTTTTAAGAGAAAAGATTTGGCTCCGCCGGGGGACTTGCGAGATCGAGGGAGAGGTGTCATTGAAGAGGAAGGATTTGGCACCGTTTGGAAGCGACTCCGTGGTGTAATGGATAGCATACCGCGCATGTCACGCGGAAGACCCGGGTTCTTTTCTCGGCGGAGCCAAATCTTTTCTCTTCAAAAATAAATTATTTAAAATAATAATATTAAATAACTTATAATTATAAAAAAAATAACTTATGAAATACATTGTTTTTTGAGCTGAATCACAAAACATTTAAAGGTTTTTTTTTTTCAATTAGAATTTATTACAAACCTGTTTCTTAAAAAGTTTATGTAATCTTTAGGAAGAAGTCCTGCGTAAGAGACTTCTTCGAACTGTTGATGTAAATTGAAATGTTCGCCGAAGTATTAAAAGGCCAAGCTTACCTTTGCGAGTTTCTTGTTGTGCAACTTGTGTCGCAACAGATTCCTCAAGGAAAGTTATTATTGTAAATTCGAACATTTTATTTCACTCTTTTCTTTTCCTTTTCGTCTGCCCGGGGTCTGATCACCTCAGCATCTCGGGATTCGAACTCGAGATCTTGAGGTTGTCCGCGACATCGGAGATTTTGAAATCTGTATTTTTGAAGCCCTCTATCTCTTGATCCCATAATAGAATTTTGCTATATGTATTAAGACATTACAAATCATTTTTGGTAATTTTTTGAAAATTTTAAAATTGCCACTTTTTGAGAAATTTTAATTTTATAATTTGATTTAAATTTTTAATTTTTTAAAATTGTAACCCCTATCTTGTGGCACATCATATTAAAGCCCCATTCATCAGCTCTAAAACGAGACCACTCCTAGGTTTATATCATAACTGGTTGCCAGCTTATAGGCATCTGAAGGTGCAAAAACCTGAAATTTTTTCATATAAATTTAAATCTTTAAAAAATTAATAACTTCAAAAATAATTGTGCTACATAACTGAAATTGGGTGTTTTTTCATAAGTCTATGATATGTTGCTGCATACCAAAAATCATGAAAATCTGAGACATCAAGTCTGAAAATTTCCCAAGATAGTGTTGATTTGACATGGAATGACTCTTTCCAGCATTTTACACGATCGGAAACTCTCACACATCATGTCATTAATTTATTTCTTCCTGAACTAGGTTTATCTGTTGTAGGGTATATATATATATATATATATATATATATATATATATATACACACATATAGATAGATTGATAGGTAGATATCTGGTAGAGTTATTCAATTTTATTCTATTATAATTGAAACTACTGTTCTTGTATTGAATTGAAAGGCTGCCCATCTTAACCTCGACTGACCAGAATTCGTCAGCTGTTCTTTATTGCTCAATCTCCATTTCTTTTTCCTTCCCAAATATTATAGTCTTTTTTTAGGGAGCTAGTCAAGTGTCCACATCCTTATAAGAGAACTTCTTTTATAATTGTGTGTGTGTGTGTGTGTGTGTGTGTGTGTGTGTGTGTGCGAACAGACTAGCTCAAAAACTATAAACCGTGCGATCCTGAAATTGGGTATTTAGTGTAGGTATATGCCCGCGATGTGACAGCATAAATTTCATCAAAATTACTTAAAGGGAGGGGGTACTTTACTTAATAACTTTTTAGGTTTTTTCGATTTTCTCAAAAACGGCTCTAACGATTTTGATTAAACTGAGTATTTGATTTATTAATATGCCCGAGATATGACTGTAAAAATTTCATCAAAATTGATTAACCGGAGGGGGGACTTTACTTAATAAATTTTGTATAATTTTCACATGTTTTTTTTATTTACTCAAAAACGGCTTTTAAGATTTTGATCAAACTGGGTATTTGATGTATGTATATGCCAAATATGTGATAGCCAACATTTGATCAAAATTGATCAACCGAAGGGGGGACTTTACTTAATAAATTTTGTATCATTTTCACGGGTTTTTTTATTTACTCAAAAACGGCTTTAACGATTAACAAAAATAAGACAGGAATGTAGAAAAATGTGTGACTTTGGGAAATGATATTTAGCAAAACACGTCAATTTATAATCGAAGTAAGTTGGTAAGTGAAAGTTGTGTGTTGCGCGCACGCACCAGATTTTTACAAAAATATAGCGATATATACCATAAGTATAATATATACTATTTTTTTATTTTACGAATTTCCAAAATGGTGAATTCCCTATAGACTCGAAGGGAAAGAAGGGGTATTACCCGAATTACCTGATATGACCCCTGGCCGCGGGATATAATAACAAAGGTGATGGAGCACTCGAGCCATCATTACACCAAGAAGACGTGAGAAACAAAGACGCCTTGGGCTCTTGTACTCCAAGGCCGGCCTCTCTCGCTGTAATTTCGGGGGAATATCGCTCCGTCACGATCCTATTTCCCCACCTCGTGTCTTCGGGGGGAAATAAAAAGCAACTCTCTATCGATGAAAAGCCTTCGAATGAGGCAATCATTTGTGTGTGCGCGTGCGCTCGCGTTCTTTTTTCCTTTTTACAATAAATCTGCAGCCAGCGCCCTCTTTTATTTATTTTTCTATAGGCTCTTGTGTTGTTATCGTTGCTTCATTTAGGTGCCTTTGCACTCTACGAACTTTACCTTCGAACACCACCCTCGAACAACCTTCGTGAAGCCTTCACGTCGACTGTTCGGGGGTATCGCTAGTGTCACTTTTGATTTTGATTTCCCTAAGTGACAGGAGTTGTTTGTGATACTAGTGTAATTTGTGAACGTTGTGATTCGCCTCCTATTTTTTTATATTTCAGATAATATAAAATATATTGATAATGGAGATTTTTTCTTTATCATAAACTAGCGTTGAGTGCGTCAGCCATATTGGTTCGCTTCGCGTCGGTACGGCAAGGTTCGAAGGTGAGGTTCGTAGAGTGTAAAGGCGCCTTTTCTCGGCCACCCCTTGGACGAACTGGTAGGATATCACACGCTCTTAACGCGATCACAATGGAGTCACATCTCTTGCGAGAGACCTTTCAGCCTTTGGAAAGGATAGTATGGGAATCGATAAAATCGAATTCCGAACTATCGAGTCGATGTGACTATGCTCTTGGAAATGAACTATACACACACTGCCTCTTGAATAGAGAAAAAGCACTATCAGTCACGGTGGGGGGGGAGCGGGTTACACGCCCCCCCATATTTTGGAATGAAAGATCCCAATATAAAAATATGTAAAAATTTCTCTATCTAATACTTTATTTTCACAAAGTGGCGCTGTGTCGCATTTCTATAACTATAGTCACGCGTATTGTATATTTGATGAATTATATATTACTTTCACTTACCTATATATGAAATATATAGTAAGTGGAAGTATTGCGATCGTGAAAATTTTCGACTTCCGGTTTTCAACGGAAAAACACGGTTTGGGAACCCCTGAGTCGAAATAACCAAGTCCCGCGAAATGGTCTGTGTGTGTGTGTGTGTGTGTGTGTGTATGTGAACAGACTAGCTCAAAAACTATAAACCGTGGGAACCTGAAATTGGGTATTTAGTGTAGGTATATGCCCGCGATGTGACAGCAAAAATTTCATCAAAATTGCTCAACGGGAGGGGGTACTTTATTTAATAACTTTTTAGGTTTTTTTCGATTTTCTCAAAAACGGTTTTAACGATTTTGATCAAACTTGGTATTTGATGTATTTATATGCCCGAGATATGACTGTAAAAATTTCATCAAAATTGATTAACCGGAGGGGGGACTTTACTTAATAAATTTTGTATCATTTTCACGTGTTTTTTTTATTTACTCAAAAACGGTTTTAACGATTTTGATCAAACTTGGTATTTGATGTATTTATATGCCCGAGATATGACTGTAAAAATTTCACCAAAATTGATTTACGGGAGGGGGGACTTTACTTAATAAATTTTGTATCATTTTCACGTGTTTTTTTTATTTACTCAAAAACGGTTTTAACGATTTTGATCAAACTTAGTATTTGATGTATTTATATGCCCGAGATATGACTGTAAAAATTTCATCAAAATTGATCTACGGGAGGGGGGACTTTACTTAATAAATTTTGTATCATTTTCACGGTTTTTTTTTTATTTACTCAAAAATGGCTTTAACGATTAACAAAAATAAGATAGGAATGTAGAAAAATGTGTGACTTTAGGAAATGATAATTAGCAAAACACGTCAATTTCTATTCTAAGTAAGTTGGTAAGTGAAAGTTGTGTGTTGCGCGCACGCACCAGATTTTTTTTTATTTCAGTTTGAACTGTTTTGTTTTATGGATTCTGTAACAAAGTTGTATCCCCGGAATTCGTCTCCATTTCTTTATTAAACCAAGCAGCTTGATCCTACTTTCCATCAATTCGATGAAGCTTGTAGAAGTTGATGGGAAGCAATGAAGTTAATGGGATCTGGATAAGAAGGAGAACTTTGGCCCACATACTTCAACATTAAGCTTTAACAACTCCCTATTTTATAACTGAGGCATAAATTGACAAGTTTTAAGAGATTATAAATACCTTTAAAATACATCGTTGGAGGATGATGTAAATGTAAATGTCCCAATAGTTGTTTTTAGGGGTTATTATTTCTTCTTTTAGCCCCTCGGATTTCTACCTACCCTATCTAGGAAAATATTGAGCCGTTCCCCCCCCCCCCCAATAATTTGTTGCTGGTGACGCCCATGCTGTCAGGAACACGGATTTCTGTATTTTAATGAACTTCAGGCATTCACACCGAACTCAGAAATAAAAGATAACCCTGCAATCATTTGAATAATGAACGTGCAATTTACAGCAATCTGTGTTCAAAATCGCGTATTTCGGCGAACAAAAGTTGGTTACCTTAATATAGCACCGAAGACGGTAGCAGAAGACACAGCGTAATTCTGTTTTTCTTCAATTCGCTTTTATATTCTCTGTAAAAGCACCTGAATCATTTGTCAGTAGCTCGTTCAAAAACAGAAAACAAGAATCTCTTTTTTGGCAAAATTTTCATGGAGCTTGCGAAATGTTAATGTTTATTGCAAATAGGAAAGCAAAACCTTCTCTGCATTCTTATGGTTTGGCATATTTTTGGCTTTAAAGTCAATCAGGGTAGTGCTTTTTTTTAGAAGCGAAATGCTTATGGGGTCTTGTATATTTTACAACTACAACTAAATCACTGGTTTGTGACATGTATTTTTAAACTAATAAGACCCCTTCCTAGATTTTGCCGAATACTGTCAATTTAACTCTTTGAATGCGTGTTAAAAAGTTTTGTAGCTGTTTCGAGTTTAATTATTTTTAGGGGTAAAAATTAAGTTTCCATATGCCTTGGAATTGTAATCTCAGAAGTTTGGCCGAGACGTCTAAGGTAGAATAACATAAAACGTGACCAGAAGACCAGCTGATCTGGTTTTACCACGTGATCAAAGCGATTATTAAACCCCCAGTCGCACCTGCCCGGCTAGGTTATAGGCATTTACGAGCTAATTGTTACCCCATCGTTCCTGATTAGCATATAATGGATGTAGCCCGTAGTGGGTCACACTCTGGTGGGGGCGAAGCGTGTTTGGGAGCATATATACAGAGCCGGCACACTCCTCCTACGTTGGGGACAGACACCTATGTGCTCACCTGTATTAATGGTCAGTTACAATAGAGGCCTACCTGAGGTGGAGTGGATGGTATAATGGTCCCTACCTGAGCTGGGATACCTGTTATTGTCTGCCCGCACTATGCTTCGTTCCAGCATTACATTTCCCTCCCCTCAGTTCAACGGAAAAGACTAAAAATGTTTCTACGAAACATATTTTTGCTACCTTCTAAATTGCTCTTAAGTGTCTTTCTCTGGTTAAATACCTTGCTTGAGGAAAGCGTATCAGCGTAAGCACTAATATTGCTCGATCTTTAAACAAAAAAGATAAACTATTAAACACTCTCATTAGACAACTAGAATTTTTCTTCCCAAAGACCTGTTTACAAATTGTTTTTTGATAAATCTCGGGATCGTTATTAACCGGTTATATTTTTATTCATGCTAACCGACGATCAAATAGCAAAGCAAAGTTTGGTTGGAAACATAGTTCCAAAAACTTAAAAGTGTAAACAGGCCTTATTAAATTTAAAGGTTATTTTACTAAAAATAGTAATATTTTACATAATTAAAAATTTGCCTTAAGTAGAAAATAACGCACAGCCATAATATAATCTGTAAATGATCTGATAGTGACTAATAAATGTGGTTCAATCACCTATAATAAATCTCTTATCCCGTTCTTAGTTTTCGCTATATCCAGTGATAGGCTTATTGCGTAATTTAATATTTTTATGAGTAGTAGAATCGTATTTTCCTATTGAAAAGGTAATAATTCCAATAATAAACGTCTTAATCGAAGTTTTATAGTTCTTCTTATTAATCTCACCGATATAAAACGGTTTATTTTAGTAAATAATGTTCTTTCTTACCTTTGATATCTTGATTAGAATCGTATGCAGTGATTTGTTTTCCAATAATTACATATTTATATTTCACTTAAAAATATTTATATACCTTCATATCTCAGTTGACTAATAATTCAAATTATCTTGATTTATTCCAAATTTCTGACTGTTTAAAACATTAAAAGACACTGAAAAAATCTCACTCTTATGGAACTATAACAAACACAAACTTTTAAACACAAATTAACAGAAAAAATTGCTTTAGTGTTTCATTATATTAATAATAAAACTTCATCTTGATTAAAACTCTATAAATTAATCATTTGCCATCGCTTTAATATTATTTCATACTTAGAATGTTTTTAATTTAATTATGAAATAGAAATAACTTTAAAATAGCAAACGAGTTGAGAAAGCAGTGACTTAGTCGTTCAGGAACTGCGATCTTTTATCCAAGGAGCTCTCTGGCAAAGAGCTACAAAGGTCTTGAAGGCTATCTGATCCACGGAGCTCACAGCACGACCCTCGTCCTCCATAAATATATACATATATTTATCTCCCGTTTCACTAGCTCCAACTGTTTCTACCTGTTGAAATTATTGACAAAAAAAAGGATGATATATTAATTAAATGAAGTTTAGAAGAACAAACGAGTTTATTATTGTAGTTAAAACTACATAAATCCTACATATTACATATCAGATAGCAAAAGTTATAAAGCTGAAATTTAACATTAAATTTAATTGATGGCATTGGTTCAACGAATACAAAAATGTTGATGTGTTAATTTATATATAATTTCGGTACTTGCGTAAATCTAGGCAACGTCTACAACGTACCCTCTTAACTCCTGTTAGCTTGTACCATCACTTATCTCTATATTGTTTTTGTGCTTATTCAATTTTTTTTATTTATTATATACTTCTTATTGTCTTCATGTTATTGATTTTAGCAATTGCGTTTATAAGTTCGTTGCTTTTATAATAAAATAGTAATTTTAGCCATTTTCCGTTGAAAATACCCTGTATTGTGGCCCCAATGTTCATCCTTAAGGACCCGGGATTTGCTATCGTTATCAAATAAATTTAATCGTGTCTGTCTGAAAAGGATGCGAATCTCCATCGCACCATTTTCAGTTAAAAAATGCCTCGAATAGATTTATTAGACCTCAAAATTTCACTTCCTTGCCATGGGAGGGATAAAAAAAAAAACTTTTTTTTTTTTTAATAACATTCTCTTATTTATTTCGCGATACCAACACCAAGTAAGGTGCATTATCAGTGTGCTTACTGTCAGGTTATAAACATCGTGGTGGATATCATGAGCTGATACCTGGATTATGATAATAATAATAAACTGTTCATTTTACAAAATAAAGACACATAAAAGTTCATAATATACATAAACATATAGGCATGGACAATGTCCGTCTGCCGGGTTCACCACACTTTTACAATATTCTTATTGCTTTTAAAACATTTCGCATTCAAACGAAATACAGAATTGTACATATTAACCAAACATAAAATAAATAATAATTTATCCTTTGAGGTATAACCCTGATTAATATAAATAATATATTTTTTGTTTTACTTTTTTACTCTGTGTTAAATTCCTTAATTAAAATTTGTCTGTATTTAACAGCTTAAATGGTAAACCAACATAATTTTTTCCAATTCTTTCCATTAAGATATTCAATAACATTATCCTTGCCAAGAATGCTTTGTCCGAACCACTTAATCCTGAACTGAAGAAAAGGTATAAGTCCTCATTTAGGACATTGTGAGGCCTCATTATTATGAGGTTTTCATCTCTTGGATAAATATATTTGATAATGCTACTTTTTAAAATAATGAAAATTCGTGTATTTATAAGAAAACGAGATTGAATTCTCAAAATAACTGCGAAAACTATGATGTAATTAAATCAATCAACCAAACATAGAACCTCTAAAACTTTGTTCACTGGTAGAGAATTTTATTTTAACTTGCCTAGCTCTCATAGCAAGTGTCATGACTAATGTTTTAATAGTAAATGCTTCTGTTAAATATTCTTACCTCGATACCTCTCCTGTAAACACTTGAAGTAAAACGTGATGCAATTTTTTTCTTTCTTGTTTTGAAAAAGGGCTAAGTTTTAGAGAGACGTTGGAGGTGAGGATTCGATGCCGCGCGTGGTATCCTGTATCCATTAACTCGCCCGAACGAAATTACTACTTAACTCGGCCGTCATGCACGAAAACACTCAAGGCGATGGCCCGTGCAATTTAGTAGAATCGGTTATCGGTAACGTGTCTATAGTTAACTCTTTGGCGCAAAGAGGGAGAAAAGAAATATCGCCTCTCATATTCCAATCTGAAAATAAATATGGCAGGAGTCATCAAACGAATAACTGACAATGCACGTTTCCTATCGTATATAATTAGGTTCGGTATAGCATATAATAGGATAGGTTAGAGGTTTTTGAAAGATAAATAGTTTCGGATTATATTATAATAATAATAAGTTTATTTGAAAAATATTATACAAAATTATACAAATTGTATTCATACAATTTGTATAATTTTGTACATGCCTATTTAGTTCATGAACTAAATAGACATGGAAGAGAACATTTACAGAAAGAGAAATGCTTTATTTTTTGAAATAAATAAATAAAACAATGCTGCCCAAATACATTGGGTTGCTATAACACACAGCATACTTATCAATACAACATTCGTACATCAATTAAACCAAAATTACATTTTAATTTTTCTTTACGTTTTTCGGTTAGTAATAACCTTAATTACCTGTTCGTACAATCATTTTTATGGCAACTGTGATTTTCATGACAGCTTAGTTTCTTTGTCATATTATTTATTTATTTTTCAAAACTTTCAGGCATCACATTGAAAACTTCGAACAATTAAACACAACGGATGTAAGATAAAAATGAGGAATATTGAAAACAAATTTATGACACTATGGTCTCAATTTTATTTGCATAAAACTAGCATTTTGGAATAATAAAATGTCAAATACTAATATTTCCCTGGATAAATATAGTCACTTTCTTTAAAATGAAGACTACATATCGTCGTATGTTTCGAAACAGGCGTATCTATTCTTAATTTTTCAATCCACTCTTTAAGAAGCTTTTTATTTTTTGGAAATAAATGGAATGACACGTATTTTGATTTTCTAATTGAACACTGAGGGACCGAACAATACCTTTAAACATTTTTCAAATAATTATTTGCTCAATCGGGTTTTAATTATGGAAAAATAAATTAAAAACGCCAACAAACCCTATGAATCCCAGTTAATGGCCCGGCTTTTATACCCGTTTCTCTAGTTCCTGTGAAGAAGCAGCACCGTCGCTTGCGTCCATAGCTGTCTCAACGTCTTTAAATGATGGAATTAATTTGGTCATTTGATTTAAATGTAATTGTCCTTCTATGCATTTCTTCCCTTTCGTCACGCATTAATTTTTCTTCTCCCTTATATATTATTTAATACCATAATTCACTCCACGATACGAACCACCGCCAACATAATAAAGGCGATATAAAAGCCATTAACGGGAACGACAAATAGCCTCTCGCTTGTATTAAATAGATAGCCTCTAGCTCAAGGGATCCTGGGGCATAAATCCAGGAGGCCCTGGCTTTATTAATATATTGACTGTGTGAGGTTCGGATGGGGGGGGGGGGGGGGGGGGAGCGTTTAGAATTTCTCTCCACGGCCTTCTCTAACGCTAATCTCTGCAGAGTCAGCCATAGTAATGGCTTTTGGTGCGTCAGGCTTAGTTTTATGTTCTCGTCGACTTTTCGCCACGCAAAGATACTGATTTATTGACATTCTTCCGATGTCATGGGGTCATGTCTCGTAAAAAGGAATGAGATTTATTTATTTAATCTCGAAGGAAGTTTTTAGGTATTAAAATAAAACTCAGCATTATCTTAGATGTGAAGGGATCTATATTTAAAAAAAAAAAAAAAAAACCTGTACCACTACAACCCATAAAGGGTCTTGGGTGCAGTACTATGTAAGGAAGAGTACTGTTTCTTGGTCAGCGGTCGTGCAAGGAGGTGATTTGACCGTGATCACGCTCAACCGCCAGGTTCTTTCCCCTTAATTTTTCAATTAAGGGTACCCACTTTATAGAGGCTGGGTTTGCCCCAGGAGGGTCTCTCGGCCCAAGAGACGAACTGTGGCGAATAATAAAGATATCATAAGCCATGTCAGATTCGAACTCGGGACCTTAAGCACAGCAGTCCACTGCCTTACCCAGTGGGCTACCCCGCTCCCGATCTATATTTTATTTGAGTTAATTTTTTGAAAAGTACTTCTAATAACATCCAAATGGATTACACCTACATATCGTTTTGTTTTGTTTTTTATGCCTTAAGGTGCCTTTACATTCTACGAACATCACCTTCGAACAGGTTCTCCTTCGAACCTTGCCGTACCGACGTGAAGCGAACAGCCATTTATACTTCATTTGACGTTAAGCGAACCAATATGGCTGACGCACCCAACGCTAGCTTATGATAAAGAAAAAATCTCCTTATCAATATATTTTATATTATCTGAAAAATAAAAAGTAGGAGACGAATTACAACGTTTCACAAATTACACTAGTGTCACAAACAACTCCTGTCACTTAGGAAAAACCCAAATCAAAAGTGTCACTAGCGCTACCCCCGAACCCAGGCGAACAAATGAAGTACCTAGAACATCCGAACAGTCGACGTGAAGGCTTCACGAAGGTTGTTCGAGAGTGGTGTTCGAAGGTAATGTTCGTAGAGTGTAAAGGTACCTTTACCTAAACGGCTTGCTAATTCGACGGGAATGGACTAGGAAACAGTCTATAAATTGCTTATTCTGTATGGGTTATCGTAATGGGCGGATCTATATTTTGAGTTTTCAATTTTTGTGTATTTTTAAACGAATAATGCAATTAGATAGTTACTATGCTCTAAATCTAATACTTAAAGTTGTTTAGATCTCAGTCCTACTTAATACAAGGTATGTATTAATCTCATACAATGGTGCTGCCATTGTATGATTATGGTGGTGCCATATGATTATGAATGCCATATGATACATGTGGTGCCACATGATTATGAGAAATGGAGGTCATGAGACTCCCCCCCCCCCCCCCAAATTTCGGGTTTAATCCGCCCCTGGTTATGGTAGCTCGGAGGGGACCTCATTAAACGGAAATGGTATCAAAAATAGTAAAAATTTATGAATTTCGTGCGTAAACACAGCTCAAAAGATATTTAGCGACAACGTATGGAGGGTTAGGTGAAGTTCCATATTTTGTCGAAATTGGCATTTTTTTTTTTTTTTAACATGAATTTAAACCAACTAAATGGCACAATAAAAACAAATATTTTCCTCTAAAGATCTAGCACAATAAATAAACCCAAGGAAAAAAATTAACTGATAACAAGGTTAGGCTGCACAAGGTAACCACAGTCAGAGTAGATTGCAGAAGGTGTACTACTATGAAACAAGTACCGTACTTAACAAAATTAAAAGTAGTTTAAATGTTTATTTCGGATTGGACTCGTTATTATTACAGAATCATCTCTTTAAAATATTAGAACTTGTGCCTAGCTATGTATTTTATATAGATACTCCATCGATTTTTATTTATATATTATGTACGATATTTGAATCGATTTTCGGCCCTATTTATTGAAGAACTCTCAGGATTAGAAGAAAGGACCATCCAGAGAAGGTCTATATAATTGGCCGTGGTTCGAGGGGAGGTGGGGGGAAACCGGTTCTTCCAGACACCTACCCCCCCCCCCCCCCACCATCTTGCTACAAATATCGAAAGTGTAACACTTTTTACTTTCCTTATTTAACATTTCGTTTTATTTATCTTCACCTTTATAATTTGTCTCATTTGCATATCTTAATGGTTTCCCCGCAGCCAATAATCATACTTGGAACCCTAAATTATTTTAGATTTGGAGACACAGGATGCTGTGGTTTTGTAGTGTAGAAAAAATGGTTGGGATGTTGTCTTAGAAGAAATCACTATATTTTACTTTGTGCTCAGTTTCAACCTGGCTTTGGTTTTTCCTTTGCAATTTTTATTTCTTTTTTATTGATATTATTACCTCAACTATATATTAGAAAGAAAAAGAGATGAACACATTAAGATAAAAGTATAAAAATGAGTAATAGGTACATATTTAAATGACTTAGTAGGGTTAAAATTCACATCATTCTATACCATTAGATGGCGACTTTGGTTCATGCCCATTTTTTAAATTTAAACGTTTCTGGTGGGCTTATTTTATATGACACTAAGATAAAAATGGCTTCTGTTTATTCAGCTGATTTTCCAACAGCAAATATCTGATGTTCAATATCTTCTTGATTTTATTTTTAACCTTAGACGCGAATTCGTAACAGCTGTTGATAACAAAGTACAGTGAAACCTCTAAATAGGGGACATCCATGGTGACTCAATTATTGTCCGTTAATGAGAGGTGTCCTTAAAGTAGAGGTTTATTAAATTTTGTTTATTTAAACGTATACATGAAACAGTAAGTACCTACATATTCGTGTATGTAGATGTAATAGTGGTACATTGGTTCAAATTAAAATACGTACAATGCTTTTATTAAAAAATGGTTTTATAGCAAACAAAAACTGAATTTACATACTGCAAAAACTTACTAAAGAAATTTCACTCACAAAAGTTGATAGATTTGATTTGAAGATTATTACAATTTAGTTTTACCATAACAGAATTGGGTCTCGATAAAACAATTACATAAATGAGAGCAAACTGAAGAAATGTCTAAGTACCAGCGGGTTTAAAAAACTTTCCAAAGTTAATTGCCTTACATCTTTTTGATGATTAGACTCTAAAAGGATCTGTACACTTGGCCGGCCACTTTTTTCGTACTCATCAATGTTTTCCTTTTTTTCTTTTAATGAAAACCTTTTACGTGTCGGAGACATGTTGTTAGTTAAATGATTTTCAATAAACTGGTTCAAAATGAAAATAAATGTTCACCCTACGCAATGTTCTGTAGAAAAGGTGAGAAAAGGGGGAAGGACAGGAAGTGACTCTGTTTACTGAGTATTAGATGAATTGGACTAAAGACTAAGCATTCTCGGAAAATGTTTGAAAAAAATTTTACACTGTCCTTTAACTAGAAGTCTGAAAACCCATTTTCTGGCAATTTTCTCTGTCCGTGTCCTCTATCTAGAGTGTCCCTTAAAAAGAAGATTCAAAAGCATTGTTTCTGTATATCCTGCGCCAGTGCAATTGAAAGTTGTCCCATAAACAGAGGTGTCCTTTAATGGGAGTGGTCCTTAACGAAAGGTTTCACTGTATGGGTAAAACTTGTTTGCGATCCTTCTCAAAAATTTTGACCGATATACATATATAAATTTTGGGCAATCAATTAAGTACATTTTCAATTTTATAATCTGTCTTGACTTAATTCTTTTAGAAAATATACTCATAAGTCATAAAATATCTGAAAAACTAAGTTATGGCGATGAGTTTGGTTCAAAAGTTTTTCAGGTTCAGATTCTATATTATGCCTTAAGGATACTTCTGATAACGTGGGTGTCCTTCCTTTCTTGAAACTTTATAGAATTATGACAATACCAATTTGCAGGAGGACCCTTGTAAAAACATTTATACATAAAAATAAATTAAATAATAAAAACTGTTATGCTTGAATTAAAAGTTTCATTTTTTACATGGACGATTCTACAATTTGTTTTTAATAATGAATAACAAATTTAAAAATTATTTGCCATCCCACATTAAATAAAAAAATGACAGAATCAGACCCAACTTCTGGAAAATATTTATGGTAAATCAAGTATGAAAATGTAAATAAAATAAGAATTTATATAAATATTAAATACTGAGGCATGAATAAATATTACATTTGGTCAAATATATTATAATATATAAATATTTTATGTGATGGTTATTCGTGCTAATATATGTATTTTTTATAATCTAAGAAAATTAGGCCATTTTTTTTTAAATTTGATTCAAATTAATAAATAGTTTTAAATGGTGATATTTAACTTAAAGTGACTGGATAGAAAATCTGCAACTATTTTTTATTTAAAAAACGGTGAATTTAATCAATCGTAGACTAGTTTTGCTCAGGAACTTTCTAATGGATCTATTTTTTACTGATTCCCCCTGATAAGCATTCCTTATATTTTTTCATGCGAACGAACAGGTTTTTATTATGGATTCTCTCACTTATGATAATTAGAAATCAATTGAAAAATGATTTCTTAACATCCTTTATTATTAAATCTCAATGAGATGTAGTTTCCTTTACTTTTCCTTTGATACGGCTTTTCCTTTGAATCTTAGTGCATATCATGGACCCATGTAATTGATAATCTCCCTATATGTTATTTTTTTTATACCAAAAAGTTCACTTGCAGTTATAATTGAAAACCTTTAATTTGTTTAAAATAATTGATTGATTAAATTTAACCACATTTGTTTTTATTTATATTTTATGTTTGTTTAAATGTCATATTTACAGAACATCTTTTTATCTGTTCATAGTATGCATCGGGACGAACGGGAGAATGTCCTCTCCTTCGAACAAGGAGCATCATTATCGCAACTTGAGGGACAGATACACCAATTGTACATATGTGGATGGGAACCTCGAACTGACTTGGGTTCAGGACGAGCACTTAGATCTCAGTTTTCTTCAATATATAAGGTAAGATTTTATTTGTATTCCTAGTTTGCTAACAGGTATTATTGGGTTCCTAAATTTTTAAACTGAACTATTACTCTGTCAACTGAAAAAGTTCAATAATTAAGCAATAACTATCTCCATTACAGTATTTCTACACCCCATGTTATCTTTTCTGTCTCAAAATATTATTGAGAAATATTTTATTGTAGAAAAAGTACTACTGCCCTACTTTATAGGGCTGCTCACAGCATACTAAATCAACTAAAAAATCTCAATTATACAGAATTTAAAAAAGATCTAACACTAGAAATAAGAATAATCTTAAATTTAGATTACAATTGCGCACCCAAAGTTTAAAATATTTCATTAGATACAAAGAAAATATCATTTCAACTTATGCAAGTTGAAATGAAACTTTCAGGATTATTGATTTTCAAGGTTTCGGCCTCTCAGGTTTCTTGTAAAATCTTATTTATTAAGTTTCCATATTTAATCAATCTTGTCATATTATACCTTTAAATATAACAAAATAAGTGTCCTGAGTTCTTAATTTGGTGAAGTTCTGTGTGATTGTACCTGACAAATCTATTTACAATTTTCAGATTACTATAATATTACAAAATTAATTTAATAATATATGGGCCCCTGAAGTTTCCTGAATTAGCAAAAGTCGGTGGTAGTGTCAGTGTTTTTTTTTTAATTTCAGACTTGCAAGAACAAATCCTTAAAAAGTAAAAATCGATAGGAAAAAATTCATAATATGTATCTTATTAGTAAATCCAAGTCCCAATTTCATTTATCTATCTATCTATCCATTGATGCTACAGCCCATGAAGGACTTTGACCTCCGAAAGAATCCTCATCCAACTTCCTCTGTCTGCCGCCTCCGTTCTCCATCTCCTCACTCCCATTTGCCGCAAGTCTGCCTCCACGTCCTCCAGCCTACGTCCCTCAGACGGGGTCTTCCTCTTAACTGCTTTCCTCCTGGTCTCTCATATAATAGTTTTCTTGGTATGAGGTTTTCCGGCATTCTCTCTAAATGGCCAAGCCATCTTATTCTTGCCATCTTGATGAGCACAACTATATCGGGCTCACCAAAAAGGTCCATTAACTCCCTATTCCTCCTTGGTCGCCACTGCCCTGACTCACATACCGGTCCAAAAATCATTCGGAGAGCCTTTCTTTCCCAAATCCTAATGACTTGTTCGTTTTCTTTGGTCAATACCCACGCCTCGCTGCCATATGTCACAGTTGGCCTAACGATTGTGCAACATATATTTATCTTGGCCTTTCGTAAGACATTTCGGGAATGGAGCATTCTTTGGAGTGCATACAAACACCTACTACCTGAAGCCAATCGCGCCTTTATTTCTTCTTTTATGTCATTTTTATTTGTGACCACAGATCCTAGGTATTTAAATTTGTCGACCTCTTCAAAGCTTTGTAGTAATTTCATTAATACAATTTCTTAATTTTTTTTAGGGAGGTGACAGGCCATGTCCTGATATCGCACGTAGATGTGAAGAGAATCGTCTTACCGAGGCTTCAGATCATCAGAGGACGTACCCTGTTCAAGTTAAATGTTTACGACCAAGAATTCGCTCTTCTCGTCACCCTTTCCAAAATGCACACACTCGAAATGCCTGCACTCCGAGGTAATATTGCAGATAAAATATAGAAAATAAAAATTAAGTTTTACCTGATTGAGAAACTGAAGCATCATTTTATTCATGTATTAATAATCTAACTGTATGAGATATTAAATAGGAACATATTTTTTATAAAAGAAAATTTGAGACTCTACAATGATTAATTAAAATCAGCTTTTCTTAAATTTACGAACAGGTAGTTCAACAATGTTTATAAATCTTTCGACTTTTCTAAGAGCCCAGTGTTCCAACTGGATTTAAACTGGAAACCAACCAATCCAACTTACAATCAAAAGAATGTAGGAAGGGGCATGCACAGTTTTTGAACTATTCTACCATGACAGTAGTCAAGGACTGTTTGTTGGAACAAACTTATAGGCACTAAACAGATTTTAAAAATTAAAAGTGAAATGACATTGTATATAACATACTTTTGAATTATAAGATACTACTATATAATGGTAATTTTCTGGTCCACTATGGATTCCACATAGTATATATAATAGATCTAAAATAATGAAATTAAAATTACTTTTTACACAACGGAAAAACTAAAACATAATTTAATTCATTAAGATCTCTTTATTCGTCTTTGATATAAATATAACAAAATGAGTTCTGAATCATTAGTAAATATTTACTCTAGTCAATATCATCTGATAAAAAGCTTTTGATGTGTACTCTCATCTGTTAGTGATAAGACCCAAGATTACGAATCCTAAAATATACATTATTTTATGTTTGTTGTTTTGTTTATGAAATTATTATCTTTCAAATAATTTCTTCTTTTGTGTTTTTCAATAATAATAATAAGAAGTAAAAGTTCACCTTGTATCAGTATAAGGAAGCTTAAGTTTGATTTTTTCCTCAAATAAAAATGAAGCAATATCATATTTAATTTAATTCATTGATGTCCTTTGCACAAAAAGTTTGATCCATTGATATATCCATTGATATTTCATTTCCTGTTCTATTCGAAAACAGTTTCGTTTCTTTTCTTGTTTAGGAAAAAAAAAAAAATGATTCACTGATGTTTCATTTCACTTTATTTTCACAAAAACTTTATTTAGGTATAAATCAAATAAAGTACTCTATTGAGCCAGAGTTTTCAATCACTAAAACTCATTTTTTTTGTTTCATTTGATCTGAATAATTACCAATTCTGCAAAAGTATAAGAATAATTCTCTTTTAATTGAAGGGGTCGGGGTAAAATAGTGCCACCTAAATATGACTACAGAGTGCTCTATAGTCATATTTCAGGTGGCATTTCCATCATAGACATATAGTACTACATAATATACAACAGACGGCAGCTACAGTTTACTTTTGTTAAAAAAAGTTGCTTGGCACTATTTTGCCACGACCCCTTCAATTCTAGTAATTTTTTTTCAAAATAAGGTAAAAAAAATTCTATAAAAGATAAAATCTTATTATTCTTATCACTTGATGGCTTTTGAAACCTGGATGCTAAAATCGAACGTTTTCTTATGTTTCATACTTCTTAACAGTCATCCCACTGATGTTTTGATAATTATAATTGTAATGCCTATAAATATAAATGTTTTTTCAGATATCCTGGCCGGTAGCGTTGGTATGTTTAACAATTACAACTTATGCCATGTAAAATCTATAAACTGGGATGAAATTATCACTGGCCCGAATGCAAGCTACGTCTACGTTTACAACTTCACGCAGCCAGAGCGAGAGTGTCCTCCGTGCGACAAATCCTGCAAAGCGGGTTGCTGGGGAGAAGGTCCTCACAACTGTCAAAACTTCTCTAAAATCAATTGCTCACCGCAGTGCTACCAAGGTCGATGTTTCGGACCGGAACCGAGGGATTGCTGTCATCTGTTCTGTGCTGGTGGCTGCACGGGTCCAAAACAAAGTGATTGTTTGGTGAGTTGATCATTAATCAAAAGTGTATGAATTGTTTAATACAAGTAAACTTTATCTAAATAATCAAAACAAAATTCACAACGACGGTAAAATTTTGTTGTTATTCTTGGGAGGAATTCACACAAAGCCCTTATTCTTTTAATTAGCATTTAATTAAATTACTGCTATAAATAATATATTGATTCAGACATTATCTTGACTGAAAAAGAATAAATTATATCAATCATTAAGTGTCTTTACCTTCTTTCAGTCACAGTTTGGGCGCCAAATATTATGTTTTTTGTTCATCATACAATTATAATCTGTGATTCTAAGAAATATGGTGGATTTTCACCTAAAAGCATATAACTTTAAAAATAAGTATAACATTAATTAATAATGTTCGATTTCTTCACTGAATTTTCTTTAATGAATCGTAGGTAGACATTAAAAAAATTGATAATGGACAGATTCAATAGGGAGATGAAAAAAAAAAATTATAATGTTAACTTTTATTGAAGGAACTTTGTTTGTGACCTTTAAATATTAACCAAACTAAAAATTACCTGATGTAAATTTTATGAAATACTCTATTTAATAAAAGTTTTGTTGTTAATGGCAAATAATTTTTCATTTTTACATTTTATAAATTGTTGTTTTCAGGCTTGTCGTAACTTCTATGATGAAGGTGTCTGTACGCAAGAATGTCCTCCTATGCAAAGGTATAACTCGATATCTTATTCCTGGGAAGTGAACCCGAATGGAAAATACGCTTACGGTGCAACATGTGTAAAGAACTGTCCTGAGCATTTGTTGAAAGACAATGGGGCCTGCGTACGGAGCTGCCCATCCAAGAAAAAGGTAAACTAGTTGGATGAATAATCAAATTTATTTTGATATTAAAGTTATTATTATATTCTTATGATCTTTGTTTCTGTACAAGCTTCGTGGAATTTGTAAGTATCCCGAAGACCAGTTCAGTTTTATTTATTTAAGTTAAATGAAAACTTTATAATAATTAGATCTAGAATACAATATTTGTATAGATAAAGTTTTGAAATCCAACATTGTTTGCAGGCTGTGAATGGCGAATGTGTTCCTTGTGATGGACCGTGTCCGAAAACGTGTCCTGGTACTACTTCAATCCATTCTGGTAACATCGCTTCCTTCAAAGATTGTACCATCATCGAAGGATCCTTGACGATTCTTGACCATACTTTTAGCGGCTTCCAGCAGGTTTTCCCTAACTACTCTTACGGTGAATGGTTCCCAGCTATGCATCCTGACCGTTTAGAGATTTTCAGCACCCTCAAGGAAGTCACGGAATACGTCAATATCCAGGGTTCTCATCCAAATTTCACAAACTTATCTTATTTCAGGTAACAACTGAATCTGTTTATGTTTTTATTATAAATACTTATTAATTTTGTTTTGATTAAGTGATAAATATTACTTACTTATATTTCAGTGATTTAATATATTAATGAATAAATTAACAGTTTAATAAAAATAATATTATTTTTTTCAAGGAACTTGGAAGTGATCGGTGGAAGGAAAGTTACGGAATATTTCTCCTCTCTATACATCGTAAAGACATCACTTAAATCACTCGGTCTCCGCTCTCTGAAGAAAATACATTCGGGCAGTATAGCAATCCTTGAGAACAAAGATCTCTGTTTTGCCGAAGGGATCGACTGGTCAAAGGTGAAAAAGTCTTGGACTGCTGAACACAACACTCTATTGCAGAACAATAAACCGAAAGATCAGTGCAGTATGTATCTAATGGAATTCTTTTCAATTTCATGATTGATTTGAGGATTAAAAAATAAAATAATATAATTTATTTATTTTTTTTTTTATTTGTTTTGTTTTAATGCTATTTTTCAGTTAAAGAAGGAATGGTGTGCGATCCACAGTGTACTTCCGAAGGCTGCTGGGGCCCAGGACCAGATCAATGTCTCTCTTGCAACAATTATAGATTGGGCAACACTTGTCTTCAAGACTGCGATGCCGTTGCAGGGTAAGGATATGATTATTTAGATTAATATTATATTACTGCCAAGTTTTTCAGGATGTAGTTGACCACCTGAAGGTTTGATCTGTAGACCTTCTGTTTCAAGGAAAGAAATTATGTCATACACGTTATTTTTCGATATTTCTTATTAATTTTTACTTTATAATAACTCTTTTTATTTAATGTTTATAAATATAATTTTTATTTTTTTTCAGCATGTACAAATCTAACCAGAAGATTTGTATGCCGTGTCATGAAGAATGTGAGTCAACTTGTCTAGGTCCTGGGCCAGGAAATTGCACAAGATGCAAACACGTGCGGGATGGACCGTTCTGTGTGTCTGAATGCCCAGCATCCAAATATAATGCCGATGGGGAGTGTAAGCCTTGTCATCCTAACTGCGTCTATGGTTGCAGTGGTCCGCAGAACACGATCGGAGCAACTGGATGTCATTCCTGTGAAAAAGCTATCATTAATGGAGAAGTGACTATTGTTGTAAGTGTTATTTTATTTTATAAATACAATAGGGTTCCAATTAACCGAAGTCCGGTCAACCGAGGTCCCGATTAACCGAGGTGCCAAGTCTGAGGGGGGGGGTATGTGAATGTATATGAGTTCATTTTAACAAACTACAATAAAAGATTTCTTTTTTAAAAAAAATGTTGCATAATTTCTGTTATTATTATTGTTATGCATTATTATTATTAAATACTAGCTGTATATACCGGTTTCACCTGGAGAATTTCATTTTTTTCAATCTATAAAATCTATAAAGTGAGACTTTTATCGACTCAAACGCTCGATTTCGTAAAAACCAATGTAAAGCGAGATCAAAACGATTTTAATAACAACAAAGAATTTTAATATGGACAGGTGTTCGCACCTGGTATCAAAGAACCACTGAGTGAAATTTGGAGAATTTAGTACAATCGCTATGGGTTTCTATAAAGAACAAACAAACAAATAAACAAACAGAATTTCATCTTTATTTATATAGATTTTTAAGCATTTATGTAGCATATATATAAGCATTTTTAAGCATATATGTAGTTTTTATTTAAAAATAACCTACATTTTCACTTGGTATTGGTATGGTTCCAATTAACCGATTATTTCGATAAACAGAGATAACCTTGGTCCCCATCAACTCGTTTAATCGGAACCCTACTGTAATAATTTTGAATAATTTTTCAAATATTTTTTTAGTTATTACATATTAGTATGAATATATTTTACTTATTTTTAATAAATGAATATTCATTATTATAATTTGCTTCTTTGTGTTTAAAAGGGGTTGAAGCCAAAAAACCCAACTTGTTTTATTTTTTAATTTATTTAGTTATTATTTATTATTTAATTACTGCGTTTATTGCAGGAGAGGTGCTTGCAAAAGAATGAGTCATGCCCGGATGGTTACTATCATGAGTACGTCCAACCACAAGAGCAGGGGGCTTTGAAACCATTGGCAGGAAAGACAATCTGCAGGAAGTGCCATCCAAGGTGTCGAAAGTGTACAGGATATGGATTCCATGTTCAGGTACCGATCGAAACTAATTCCATATTTTTGAATCATAAGTAATATGAGTAACAGCCATGGTTTTTTAAAAACATTTTTCTTTTCAATAGGTCTGCCAAGAATGTACGAACTACAAGCGAGGAGAGCAATGTGAAGATGAATGCCCTCAAGATCACTACGCGGACGAATCTTCTCAGCAGTGTGTTCCATGCTCTCCCGAGTGCCGTGGTTGCACGGGGCCTACCAACAGCCATTGCATAGCTTGCCGAAACTTTAAAATTTTCACTGTTAGTATTTTTTTTTTTTTTTTATTACTCATAAATTTTTAATAACAAAAAATTTGAGTATTAGGATTTATTCATGGTTCTATATTAATTTTATTTTTATAAATTTGTTATAGAGTGAACTTCTTGCTGACAATACAACACTATTCAACTGTACAGAAACATGCCCACCAGATAGGAATCACAGAGTGTTCCCTGATAATGGAGAACCATACTGTTCAGTCGAACCAGAACCAAGAATGTAAGTTAAATTGTTAACTAATGAATTGTTGAATTTATATTAAGCATTACTTTATCTATTTAATTTCTAATTCTTTAATATTTCAACACGGTCTAATCTTGGCCATATCACTAATGCGAAATGAAATAATTATGATGTACTTCCTTTTGCAGAGCTGAAAGCGAGCGAATGCCGATTGTGTTTATGAGCGTGATCGCTGGAGCGCTGATCTTGTTTGGCTTCCTCATCATCTTGGTGTACCAGTGCAGGCTGCGCAACAAAGAAAAGAATGCAACGAAGATGTCGATGATGCTACAAGGCCTCGAACCTCTCCATCCGACAAATGTGAAGCCTAACCTTGCCAAACTCCGCATAATCAAAGAAGCCGAAATGAGGAGAGGAGGTGTTCTTGGATATGGAGCTTTCGGCACTGTGTACAAGGCAAGTATTATAATTGAACAAACATTACTTGTTTTTTTATTAATCCTTTATTCCTTTATACATGCATAAAATTATACACACATAATAGGACCTATAGGAGGCAAAAATGCCCGTACATAAGTAGGCTCAATTACAATAGAAATCTTACAGCTAATCTCAAATACAGAAAGGCTACAAATCAGCCTAAATATTCAAATTATTTACAAACGAGTGCATTTAAATTCTCAATGAGTGGTTTTATGCGATATGACTTATAACTATACAATATTGAAATTAATTTATTAGCTTAGTACAGTAGGGTTAAAGTATATAGAAACACTGTTCACACTGTTTGATAATATTGTCAACATGAATATCCCATTTCAAGTTTGAGTCATACGTTAGTCCAAGATATTTTGTATGAGTAACTCGATTAAGGCTCTGCCCATTAATGTATGCTTGAAAAATTTCAGGCACTGAATCCTTGTAATTGCCAAAGGTAATGAAGATGGATTTACTCACATTTAGTATTAAGTTATTATGGTATAGCCAGGAGTAGATCATGTTTGATTTATATGTAAGTTGTTCAGCTAAATCAGGCCAGTTGTTACCACTCAAGGGAACAGCTGTGTCATCAGCATACGCAATGAGTTCTTTTTGAAATATTAAGAGATCATTGATGTATAAAATGAAAAGCAAAGGTCCTAAAATAGAGCCTTGTGGTACTCCAACATTAATATAAGCTGGCTGGCTAATGACTCCATTTATTTTTACAACCTGTAATCTATTTTTTAGATAACTTCTGATAAGGTCCAAAACATTGCCTCTAATTCCCATATTGGACAGTTTAGATAACAACTTGTCATGATTAACTGTGTCAAGAGCTTTGGCAATCTAGAAATGCTACTAATGTCGGCTTACTGCAGTTAAGTTTTTCATAGATGAACTTACTCAGCGCAGCAATTGCATCATCTGTGCCTTTATTCTTAATAAATCCAAACTGTCTATCACTAATCAGATTGTATTTCAGAGCAAAATTATATAGCCTTGATAAAATAATTTTTTCAAAAACCTTTGCCAAGTTGGAAATTAGGGCAATTGGTCGATAGTTGTTCACAAGTTTCTTAGACCCATTCTTATGGACAGGAACTGCAGTCTTAAAATGAGAGGGAATTTACCTTGTATCATGATATTGTTGATAATGTGTGTTAACGATGGAGCAATGAAAGATGATCCATCAATCAAAAAAGATATCAGTTTCACTAGGGCATATTTTTAGCAACTATGATTTATTTTCATTAAAAAAAAAAAAATTACTTATTACTTTCACTTACCTATATATGAAATATATAGTAAGTGAAAGTATTGCGATCGTGAAAATTTTCGACTTCCGGTTTTCAACGGAAATACACGTTTTGGGGTCCCCTGAGTCAAAATAACCAAGTCCCGCGAAATGGTCTGTGTGTGTGTGTGTGAACAGACTAGCTCAAAAACTATAAACCGTGCGAACCTGAAATTGGGTATTTAGAGTATGTATATGCCCGCGATGTGACAGCAAAAATTTCATCAAATTTGCTCAAAGGGAGGGGGTACTTTACTTAATAACTTTTTAGGTTTTTTTCGATTTTCTCAAAAACGGCTCTAACGATTTTGATTAAACTGAGTATTTCATCTATTTATATGCCCGAGATATGACTGTAAAAATTTCATCAAAATTGATTAACCGGAGGGGGGACTTTACTTAATAAATTTTGTAACATTTTCACGTGTTTTTTTTATTTACTCTAAATTGGCTTCAACGATTTTGATCAAACTGGGTATTTGATGTATTTATATGCCCGAGATATGTCTGTAAAAATTTCATCAAAATTGATCAACCGCAGGGGGCACTTTACTTAATAAATTTTGTACCATTTTTACGTGTTTTTTTTATTTACTCAAAAACGGCTTTCACGATTGTGACCAAACTGGGTATTTGATGTATGTATATGCCAAATATGTGATAGCCAACATTTCATCAAAATTGATCAACCGAAGGGGGGACTTTACTTAATAAATTTTGTATCATTTTCACGGGGTTTTTTATTTACTCAAAAACGGCTTTAACGATTAATAAAAATAAGATATGAATGCAGAAAAATGTGTTACTTTGGGAAATGATATTTAACGAAACACGTCAATTTATTATCTAAGTAAGTTGGTAAGTGAAAGTTGTGTGTTGCGCGCACGCACCAGATTTTTTTTAAATTATTTTCTTTGCAGGGTGTATGGGTTCCTGAAGGAGAAAGCGTGAAGATACCTGTGGCTATTAAAGTCCTGCGTGAACGGACTGGAGCTAATACGAGCAAAGAGTTCCTCGATGAGGCTTACATCATGGCGAGTGTGGAACACCAGAATCTTCTCCAGCTACTGGGAGTCTGTATGACACACGAAATGATGCTTGTGACACAGCTTATGCCACTTGGGTGCCTCTTGGACTATGTCAGGAACCATAAGGAAAGGATAGGTTCTAAGCCCCTCCTCAACTGGTGTCATCAGATTGCCAGGGGTAATAATTAGTTATCTACTTATTATTGTTCATTTAAAATTCTTCTTAAAAGTTTAATTGTACAAGTATTGGGTTATGAATAGTGTGAAGAGACCAATTGAATTCGCTTCAAACCAATACTGAACATTTAAGATCATCAAAAAATGAATTGTATTGAATTTATATTTCTATTTATATTGATTTTGAAATAAAGCATATCTATAAAATCTTATATATTGACACAGCCCTAATCGGTAAAGCCGCACACACCCCTTTTCAGTGCAGTTATTCTTGCACACTCGCTTTTCCTATAATATTGTATAATCCTAAACAAGATATTAAATTCAATGTTATGAATAAAATATAAATGTATTTTAAATATATTATAAATGTATTCTTCTATTCAGGTATGGCTTATCTTGAAGAAAAGAGGTTGGTGCATCGAGACTTGGCTGCGAGGAATGTTTTGGTTCAGACACCCAGTTGTGTGAAAATCACTGATTTCGGTCTTGCCAAATTGCTGGACATCAACGAGGACCAGTACAAAGCAGCTGGGGGGAAGATGCCGATTAAATGGCTTGCTCCAGAATGCATTCAGCTCAGGACATTCACGCACAAAAGCGATGTTTGGGCTTTTGGTAATTATACTTGCTCTCTTATTCTAAAATAATAATAAATATAATTTTTTATAGTTCAACTATAACTGAAATATTTAAATCAAATTGATACTTAAGTGTCTATTTTTTGTTATTTATACCTCTAACTTACTAACTAACTGGAACAACAGCTCCTAGCAGTACCTGGGCCTAATTCTTCTCCACTCCTCTACATCCATCGCCACTGTCCTCCATCTCCAAACACCCATCCGACAAAAGTCTTCCTCCACATCATCCAACCATCTTAGGCATGGCCTTCCTCTCACTCCTCTTCCTCCTAGATTATCATACATGATCTTCCTAGGCAACCTTACCTCGTCCATTCTTTCTACTTGTCCCAGACACCATAAATCTTACTTTTTTTTCACTAAATCCGGTTCTCACATGAAAAAAGTAAGATTTATGGTGTCTGGGGTACTTAAAAAGAATAGGCGAGGAAAAGTTACCGAGGAATAAAATGTATGGTAATTCTGGAGGATGGAGATTGAGAGGAATTCTGTACCTAACATGGTTGGATAATATGGAGGAAGACCTTCGTCGGAAGGGTTAGGAGATGGAGAACAGTGGCATCTTCATAGGTTAGGTAGGTTCACGACATCATTATCTTAGGTAACCATTCCTCCGTGGTCACCTGTGGTAAAGTGGTTAGGATTGCAACCTACAATGCTAAAGGTCGCAGGTTCGCGCCCAGATGTGGCCCTAGGATTTTTTAATGGGAGTAAAAAATCCTTAGCCATGCCATCCCTCGGATAGGACATAAAATGGAGGTCCCTAGCCTGTACGATGTCAGGTACTCGTTAAAGATCCCTATCCTAATTATACCTGGATAGGCAAAATTTAGGACTCCCGCTGTAGCATCGTCCGATTAGCCTTAGTGGCATAAAGTGACATTGAGCAAACAAACCATTCCTCCTCTTCCATACATTCTACATGCCCCAGCCACCTTAATCTTCCTTTTTTAGAGTTATTTGTTTCACCAAATCCGGTTCTTCGTAAAGAACTTGCAGTTCTGAATTGGATCTTTTTTTCCAAGTATTATTTTCAAATTTAGGGTCACATATTCTTCTTAGCACTTTCCGCTCCTATATTATGAGAGAATTAATATTTCTCTTATTGAGGACCCATGTTTAACTGCCCTAACACCGAATGGGTCTTAAAATAGTTTTATAGAGTGTCAGATTTGCTTTGCGTGACAGTTGCAAACCAGATTTATTTTTCATTTTATTTAAATATAAATATTCTTTGTGGCATTTTTTCTTCTAATTTTTAGGATCTTGCCATAATTTTTTTTTTTTTTTTATCTTTTAACATTTGCTGGTAACTTAATATTGTTTTTAAATAATGCTATTCAGTTATATTTATATAAACATATAAAAATATACAAGATATAACTGACTGTGAACAATTTTTTTTTATTTGCCAGGTGTGACGATCTGGGAGTTGTTAACTTATGGTGGACGTCCTTATGAAAGTGTACCTGCGAGAGAAGTACCGGAATTACTCGAAAAAGGAGAGAGATTGCCTCAGCCAAATATCTGTACTATCGATGTCTACATGCTGATGATCAAGTGTTGGATGTTGGATGCTGAGAGCCGACCTTCCTTTAAGGAGTTGACAGACGAGTTCTCCAAGATGGCTCGAGATCCCGGTCGTTACTTGGTCATCCAAGGCGATAAGCTCATGAGGCTGCCTTCTTATTCATCTCAGGTATTTATTTTTTTTAGTCACAAATGGTTATGGAACATTGAAAATACTGTTTATAAAATGAATCTTGCCTTGTGCTTTATCTTAAAACACAATAAATCATGCAGTGTAATGTAATTTTAACAAAACACAATAAATCATGCAGTGTAATGTAATTTTGAGTTCTTTCTAAAATGAAAGGCTCAAAATAGTAGAAACACTGTAAGCAATGAAACAATCTAATTAGGATTATAAAACAATTATTCATTTGATAACTTTGGTTTTATTAATTTTTTTTTTTTTGTGTTTCAGGAATGTGGTGGTCAGGAAGAGAAAGAGCAAACTTCCGTTGAAATTGGAGATAATGAAAATGATACAGATGAATATTTGCAACCAAAGAGCAGGCAAACTATCGCCATATCTCCATCTCCTCCTCTCGGTTCTGAGTCGCCAATCCCTTCATCGGTACAGCCGCCCGGTTGGGGAGAACTCGGTCATCCACGGCGATACTGTTCAGATCCATTGGCACCCAGAGGTATGTTGCTATCTCAGAAGTATGTAGATTTATTTTAATTGTTTAGACTTTTTTTTTTTTAGGTTATCAAATTATTAGTAGTTCCTAGCACATTTTACTGTTAGGGTGAAAGGACACAGTTCTGTTGGACAGTCTAGCTTTTAGAGTGCCTTATTTGTTGATGAATGCATTTTATGTTTAGCATTCATCATTTTAGTTTTGAAATAATTTATTTTTTGAAGAGAAAAGATTTGGCTCCGCCGGGAGTCGAACCCGGGTCTCCTGCGTTACATGCGAGGATGCTAACCGCTACACCACAGAGCTCGGCTCAAGGCAGAGCAAATCCTTCCTCTTCACTGATACCTACTCCCCCTATCTCACAAGTTTTGCGAGTAGTAGCGGGAGGTGGACAAATTTTGTCCAATTTATGATATTTTATTGACTTAAGTCAATTTTTTAAATTATTTTAATTAATCTAATCTTAATTTGTGGCTGACCACCATTTTTAAATTATTTTTAAATAATTTATTTTTTGAAGAGAAAAGATTTGGCTCCGCCGGGAGTCGAACCCGGGTCTCCTGCGTTACATGCGAGGATGCTAACCGCTACACCACAGAGCTCGGCTCAAGGCAGAGCAAATCCTTCCTCTTCAGTGATACCTACTCCTGGGGAGTAAAAACATTTTAGTTTTGTTTTAGATTTTCTAATTACATTTCCTATTGGACCTATTGACCTGGCCTATGGGACGACACAGAATTCAAAAGGGCCTCATTAATTTTTATTATTACTAGGGTTCATTAAGCCTTTAGTATAATCATTATTAATTTTCTATTGTGGGATATATTTCAAAACATTAGTCTAGTAGTCTGTCTAGTAGAACAGGGGAAACTGCAACCTCTTTATATCAGCCCATAGCAGCCAGAATCAAACTAAGACATTAGCTTTATAACATGATTGATATTGACTGAATCAAGTTTTATGTTAACATGATTAGGAAAATTCTTATACAAATGTGAATAGTTTTTATCATTGTCGTTCCATTGTTGTTGATCATTGCTTGTCTTTATAAAACCTAAGTGAGTAAATGATCTATCTAAGCTAAAGGAATTTTTCAAATCTCATTTTAGTTCCTGCTATTAGTTCAATCTTACAAACTCAAGAGCTTCATTTATATTAGTGTGGATTTAATATTGAAATATATTAAGTTTTGTCATTACCTTTGCAGAAGAGATAGTCGTCGATGAGAGAGATGGTATCCCCACCATCGCCAGCAGAAGAGAGGCCCAGATCGGGAACTTGAAGCTGGAGTTGCCATTGGACGAGGATGACTACTTGATGCCATCACCTCACCAAAGCCAAGCCACCACAGCTTACATGGATCTCATTGGTGATACACATTCTGCAGCTCAAGCCAATAGTAAGTTTACACAATAATTTATTCCAGGGGTTCCCAAACTTTGTTGTAACCCAATTACCTAATTATAAGGGCAGTGATAAAAAACAAATTTTTTTTTCTATTTTAAATTTATTTAATTTTAAGCAATTAATTTTCTATTAATCATTGTTAATTAAAGTAATTCACAACTTAAATTTAGTTTTAATAAATTTCATTCTAAAATTTGAACTAAGCCAGAATAGTTTTAGTTTCAACTGTTCTTGCACCACCTTGAGTTGTCTTCATGCTCCTCCCCACCAGTGGGGCACACTCCCCTTTTTTGAACCTATTATCCTTTAAACATTGGGACTTATATAAATATTTATACATTGCAATAGATGAAATAAATTGCTCGCTGTACCAATTTTGGTATCTAAGTTTGAAAAGTTTCTAACTAAATTTTTGATGAAAATGGGGCTTTTGATGCTTCTGAGTCATTTAAGACGACATTGAATCTGTATCATTAGGGCTCATTGACAAAAAATTTGGATACTTGATAGTTAACGATCTGTATAATGAAGATAGAGATGGCTGTTAAAAAAATTACCTCTAGTATATAACTATATTATCGATTATCGTAAATATTTGATTCTTCTTCTTCTTTCTCTATCCTCCTCTGCCTCATATTAGCGTGGAGGTGCATCCAGCCACTTTCTCCAGCCGTCTCTATCCTTTGCTAAGATTTTCATCTGAGCAAATGTCTTGCCACGTTTCCTACCTATTCTCTCTATATAATCACTATAGGACATCCTGGGTCGACCTCTGGGACGATTTCCGATACCTCTAGCTTCCAATGCTTTAACTGGGTCTCTTTCCTCTTTCATTCTGCAGACATACCCAAACCACTTCAGAAATATTTGATTGACCATTCTTAAAAAATAGTTAATTGTAGATTTTTTTTTAATCTGCTACTTCATCTCTGTGCATTGATGGTAGGGATGGTTTGAATGGGACCTCCCATTTCACTTCCTGACTGCAGCACTAAATAAAAAGAATACAATCAAAGCTGATAAATAATAAAGTTAATTTATGGCGTTCGGGCGCCAAAATTAGTCGAATGAAGCAATCTCATCCTTACGTTTTTAAATTTTTAAAAAACTATCCTTATCAGGTATTTCAATAGAATGAAAATAATAAAATTTAATTATTATAGTTTAAAGAATAAAAATCTTTTCTCTAAGTGTAAATGTCTGCCATACAGCCATTTGTTTGAATATAAATATGTTTGTAGAATAAATAAAAACCAACAATCAAGGAATGAATAATTTCTTTAATTTTTTTTTTTTTTTTTTTTTTTTTATGACTTGGGTTTCCATCCTTTTCTTCATCTTGACTCTTCTTTACTTTTCTTCGTTACCTTTCTTATTGAATTCAAATTCAATTTTTGTATAAAATTTCTAGTATAGGAATAAAAGATACTCATGCTTCTTGAACCTATGTTAAAGATGTGTTCCTAATAGGGGGTTAATTCTAAATTTTGAGCTTCTAATATAATTTATGATGTAATTTTATTTATTATTTAAATATTAATGATCATTTATGTTCTATTTCAGAACAAGCAGATGCTAATGGCCTCAGTAACACCTTCCCAGACTTCATCCCTGCTGGCACATCAATGGTCGACAACCCAGAGTACCATTTGTGCATTGGTCAGACTCTTGGAATCCCACCTCCTCCACCACCTCTCGTGCACCAGAAATCATCTGAAGAAGAGTCTGATCATGAGTATTACAACGACTTCGACCGCTTGCAGAGAGAACTTCAACCTCTTCGAAGGAATGAGACCACCGTTTGAGGAAATTATGGACTTTTTTTATATCACAAGTACTATGTAAGAAGTACAAACCATTGGAGAAATCCAAATAAAATGTATATATTAAGAGAAAAAAAAATGTATGTTTAAGACAGGCCATGTTAACTCACATTCATAATTAATTGTGAGTATAAACTGGAAAGTGCAAAATATATAGGGATATTAGTATTTATTATATTGTAATGTGAGCTTAATATTTTTGTGTTATTGGCAAAACACGTCAAAACAACGATTACACTTTTTTTTTTGTACATATGTATTTTTATGTATATGTATTTTTGGCCATATTCAGGTGTTTTGAGTCGTAGCCTCTCTAGCAGTACTGTATTATGGAAAGATTGGACGTGTAGTCTTCATGCCATTTTAACAATTATATGTGTAATGTTTTATATAAGATACTCGTGTATTTTATTTGTAATAATTTATTACAAATATTGTTGTGTATAATAACAAATTTGTGCCATTTTTCCGGGTGGCTTATTATTTTTGTATATTTAGTAATAGTGGTGTCCCTATTATCTATGTGAATAAAACAAAAAAAAATAAAGAAAAAAAATAAGGTGGGCTTACTATTTTCGTAAGCGATTTTATGATTGATTTAGACATTGTACTTACTTTGCTGTAACTATAAGAATATGTAAATATCTATATATTTTATAAAAGAGGATAATTTCATATATATAAGTAGAATATACTATTTTGTCTTTCTCAATCCCATTTATTATTCTCCTTAATATGTGAAATTATCTTTTATAAAAATTTATAAATAAGACAATACGACTGTGATAATATCAATAACTTTTATTGTTTTTATTATTATTTTTTTTTCTCAAAAACTGTAAATGTTTTAAGTGATTTTAAAAATGAAAATTCTTGCCTACCAATTTTTAAACTAATAATTTGTTATATATGTCTGAATAATTTTGTAATAATATTCTTGGTAGAGATAACTAAGCCTCATCAGTTCGCATTTAAAAAGTTCCTTTGGTAAATTTTGTTAAACAAATAAATATTTAAATAAATATATATATAAATTGTACTAAACTACCGAACATTGTATATTATATTTAAAAGGTAATTGTTTCCTTTAAATTCCATTATTATATAATGACTATGTAAATTTATTTCTGTTTTTAAAATTAATAATTGTGAATTTATAAATACTTTATAAAAATGTTAAATAAAGTAAAACAATAAACTATTTTTGTTATTTCTTCTTACTTTTAGAATATTGTTTTACAAATTACCTTATTCATTTATTTTGGACAGTATTCTTATTAAATGGAATACACCCCTTGATTTCAGTTCATGGAATAGTAGAGGGTGGATCATCTGAACTGGGGGATGGTTTGGATATTTGAAAATTGGGGTAACCAAAATTCTCATGAATATATAAGTAATAATTTATATGTAGTTTGCTGTACTGTTCTTTCAAATCCAAAACGTATTGAACACCAAATTATAAGTTTATCGAAGCAAACATATACTAATCAGCGAAGTACATTATGATAAACACCCTCACAAACTTTCATATAACATGTAAAATGCCTCAACAGAACGTGGGGCTGCCCTGGTGGGAAAGTGAACTGGAAGATATAATTACTGTATACCCTGGCAGATCCAGGGGGAGGGCTGTGGGGGCTGCAGCCCCCTTTGGGAAACTTTACTGCCACATACAATTACTTAAATTTAATTTAGTACAATTTAAGTAATTGTATGTGGCAGCAAAAAGTGTTAAATTGTGACATGTGAAAAATATTTTTTAATTAAATTGACCAATTACAATGTAATGGAATAAAACCGTAATATAGAAATAGATGATGGACCAAGCCACTATAATTTTAGGTATAGAAAATAACATCTTACAGAAGGAATTGCCCTGAAGAGGGAGGAATAGTCCGAAACGTTGGCAAGTTATGTAATTTTTAAATAAAAGTTTTGGGAAGAAGATATTCACCATTCTATGTTTTACATAAAGAAATATCAATTTTATGTGTAACATAATACCAAAATTAAATACAATAAATAAAAAATGTTCACGATCGCATTACTTTCCATTATATATATTTCATATATGGGTAAGTGAAAGTAAAAAATAATATAAAAAATCTGGTGCGATGCATGCAACACAACTTTCACTTACCAACTTACTTCGATTAGAAATAGACAGGTTTTGTTAAATGTCATTTCTCTAATTCACACATTTTTCCACATTCATTTACTTATTTTTGTTTGTATTTGCTCTTTAAAGTACACTATTTTTTTTTTTTATTATTATATAAAAGTTTTTACTTATGATAATTCGGCAATGCAAGCATATTACTCCAAGTCCTCTGATTTTATAATTCTCTATGTAGTTGTTGAAAACTTCATATAGTTACCATGAAACAAATAATGTCCATTAACTGAACAGAGCATCTTTAAAGCATTGGTCGGTCATTAAAGGCGTACTGCGCATGCGTGAGCTCAACGTGTTTTAAGAGTTGACGGAATATTTTTCTTTTTTATCCTATTTGTGTTTACTTGATTTTTTCCATATTTCATATTTAACCATTTCTTATTTTTATAATTAAAAACGTTTAATTATAAACATAGTCTGCATTTAAGGCGTACTGCGCATGCGTAGGCTCAACGTGTTTTGCGGATGAGTTGACGGAATACTTTCTCTGTATGTGTCTACTTATGTCTAATTTTTTGTCTAATGTTAATATTGGGTAGTCCGGAAAATAATGCAGGTTTTCAAGTTTTCTTTTAAAACATTCTATATATAGTAATCTGTTTACTTTTAGGGGATTATTTGCTTGTACGAGTGTCAACAGTTGCTAATCCTCTTCTAAACGACAATGTTTGTTTATCTCTATAGCATCTCGCTACTTGGAAATAATCCAGTCTTTCCTACGATGTCACGTCGTGAATTTCGTACGATTTTCTTTTACGAGTTTAAACTCGGCCGCAGTGGAGCCCAGACGGCTAGAAACTTCAACCAAGGGTGAGGCGAGGGAATTGTTACTGAGTGCACTGTTCAAAGGTGGTTTAAAAAATTTCGACTCCACTGCGGCCGAGTTTAAACTTGTAAAAGAAAATCATACGAAATTCACGACGTGACATCGTAGGAAAGACTGGATTATTTCCAAGTAGCGAGATGCTATAGAGATAAACAAACATTGTCGTTTAGAAGAGGATTAGCAACTGTTGACACTGGTACAAATAAATAATCCCCTAAAAGTAAACAGATTACTATATATACAATGTTTTAAAAGAAAACTTGAAAACCTGCATTATTTTCCGGACAACCCAATAATAGTGTGTCTACTTATGTCTAATTTTTTTTTTTCATGGTAACTATATGAAGTTTTCAACAACTACTTAGAGAATTATAAAATCAGACGACTTGGAGTATTATGCTTGCATTGCCGAATTATCACAAGTAAGAACTTTTATTTAATAATAAAATAAATAATAATTTTTGGCCAAAATACGAGTACTTAACCGATTTTAACTGTAAGGCCTTCAGTCGACGCGAAATTTTATGCCCTTTCCTTTTAGAAAGAACACAATGTTCTCTGCGATAAATCGTTTTCGAATTATGTTTGAAAAATTGGAAAAAGTTCGAAAATGTCGATTTCGTTCGCTTATAAAATTTGATGGCAACCGATCTGAGGTGGCAGACTTCACATTTGTTGTCTATGAAATGAGTACTTTCAGTCTATATTATCAAAAATTTTCTTCAAATCAGACCCTTTTTTCCCAGACTCCCGGACTAACTGTTGGAAACGATCTAATATAAATATTTTACAATTCTTTCTTGGTATTCTATATAGGAAAATATTCATATTTAGAATTGAACAGCGATAATATGGTGGGTTACTAGATATTTAGCAGCACTTAAAATTGCTAAAGATTTAACCTTAAAGAAACCAGTTCAATTGATCAATAATCCAACTCACCTTAGTCATCCATTAAAGTGCATCTGTTGCCTAACATTTTTATTTACTTTCAATATGTCGAAACATAAACGAACCACTTGTTTCGACTTAAAAAGAGAAGAATACATTAATATTAAAACATAAAGAAAAAAAAACATACTAAGTTTAATTTAAATAAAATAACCGAAAGGTTTAAACATTTTGACGATGATAAAGTTTAGGTAGAAATCAGAAAGGAGAAAATGTTAAGGTGCCTTTTTGTTAAGTGCGAACCTCAACCTACGTGCGAGCAGGTACAGGTTGACAACAATTGCTTTGTACTTGAGGGAGGAGCTTAATTAAGCTCCACCCACTGTCAAATTTAAAATGTGTCAGGTTAGGTTACCATTTACTGTAAACAATTGGTATTCAAAATGAGAAATACTCTGTATTGTTAATAGATGCCATTGTAAAATGAAAAGAAGTAATTTAATTGTTGTAGATATTATATTTCTAACAAGTAGTTCTGAATATATTATTTTAAAACAACATTGCAGTTCTAAAAAAAGTTTTATAATTATTTTAATGTTTATATCAAATCAAAAGGTGCCAATATCTCTCATAAATGGCTCTATTATGATATTTAAAAAATAATAATTTATTTTTAAATATTTAATATCACTTAATTTAATATTATTAAAAAATAAATAATAAATCCATTAAAGCCTGATAAAAATTAATCACTGTCACTATCATCTGATATCCTGTTATTTTCAGAACTTGATGAGCTGCTACCAACAAGGTTAACAATGATCTTATCCATTTCTTCATCAATAATAAAATCCTTTTCTCAATAGTCTACGCCAACCTTACAGAGAAAATGAACATACAGAGTTCATAACTTTATAGTTTAAATTATAGTCTTATTTTTAATATTTTTCACTAAATATTCGTGAACACGAAATATTATTTCCCTGGCTTGCCTTTTTATAACTTTCTTTGTAACACTCTTTTTTGGAGTACTCCGACTAGTAGAAGGATTTTCCATTTTAGAACAATACAAAAATAAAAAGCGGTAAAGTATAAACAAAGCAGACAAAACAAGTTTGGTTATAATCACGGTTATAATGGCATTTCATTGGCTGGGATCTGACGTCAGTTTTCGTGCATGCGCACTAGAGGTACAATACAACTGTTGTCAAACTATACTTTATCTATTAGCCTCTGTGTTCGGGGGTAGCGTCAGTGTCGCTTTTGAGTTAGTTAAGATAAGCTTTTAGACCTTCTTCTAGCATTTTTCGGCATCGGTCCCCGGGGTCCGATGTCTTACATTCCCATCTTAACAGCCGATTTTCACATGAAAATGTCCGAAAGGCCGAACACCTCAAAGACTCAATTTAGTCGATTTTTAATGAGATTATTGCATTTTAGTGCAGAAAAAGTTGCTAACAGATGAAATTCTGTTGTTTTTTAGAATCGGACTCCGGAGTAATAAAATAAGACTACTGGACGGCATCACCCTTCCGCGTCCGATAATATTGCAAGGAATACCTTTTTAGTTATTTTTAATACTTCTTACTAAGTCTGTAATTATAAATAAAACACTGATATTTGCTTTATTTATTTTATATAAATTAATTTCTTTAAAAAGAATTTTTTTTATCACAGAGTAAGTGGTTGTAAAGCAGTAAAAGACTCCTAAAAATAGTTTTAACATTGCAAAAATTATTAATATGGATGGTAATTCAAAATTCCAGCAGTTTAATGCTATTTTCGATAAAGTATGGCGTAAATCCTGTCTTGGACACCGGGGGCATGTCCTGCGCCTGTCATGTCTAGGTCTAATCCTTACCAAGAGACAAAGCCCTTGAGAAGCTCATTTAATTCACTTTTCAGTAAAAAAAATAACACTTTCGTCAAAGCATTCCCATCGGACCCCGACGCCCGATACCGTCTGTGGCTCATCCCAGCAGTCGGACCCCCGGGACCGACACCGTCCAATTCAGGATACCCCTAAAATACGCCGCCGCACCTACGTGTTAAGGTGCATAAGAGAGATCAGAGATCATTGTTCGCTCGACTCCAAGTTTAAGTGTAAATAGCTGTTCTTGATACGCCGGTACGGCAAAGTTCGGGTGTTTTTTTTTATCTTTTCGAGGGTGAGGTTCGAAAAGTGTAAAGGTACCATTATGAATAAAGGATTTCGGAAAATTTTTGCGTTCTCAAGAGTCGCGTCGGTCGTGAACTTGCTAAGGATCATTATCTTCGTCGGGATGACCGACGTTTAGCCATTAACAAACATTAGAAAACCTGATGTCTGCTACTTCCGAGTCCGAGTATAAGGGGCTTTTAAAAACTCTAAATTGAACCCCAGCCCACTGCCATTGCCCAGGAAAAACCTCCGTACAGCCTAAAAGGCCAGAAATGGGAGGGGAAAAACAGTATAGGCGGGCGCTAGTAGTTTTGCAAAATGTCGGAAAGAACGGTGTTAGACATAGTTGATGAGATAGAGATAATTGGTAATTTTAAAAGAACATTAATTGAAGGGCTGGCTATCCTTGATGCAAACCACATAATTACATGTGGAATAATATCTAAAAATAAAAACACAGTTATTTTACAAGCCTCGTGCCTTTAAACTAGCAATCTTAAAGGACTGCCCCATCAAATAAAAGTGGAAATCAAATTTATTAATAATAATAAGCAATTTTCTTGTCATTGTACGTGTAAAGATGGTAGTTCTGGTAAATGCAAACACATCATTGTAACTTTACTCGACGTTTTTCGGTTAGTAATAACATTAATTACCTATTCACACAATCATTGTTATGACAGCTTAGATTCTTTGTCATATTATTTATTTATTTGTCAAAACTTTCAGGCTTCGCATTGAAAACATGGAACATTTAAGCACAACGGATGTAATAGAAAAATGGGGAAAATTAAAAAAGAAAAACAAATCTATGACACAATGGTCTCAATGTTATTTGCATAAAACTAGCATTTTGGAATAATAAAATGTCAAATACTAATATTTATCTGGATAAATATAGTCTCTTTCTTTAAAATAAAGACTACATATCGTCATATGTTTCGAAACAGGCTTATCTATTCTTAATTTTACAATCCACTCTTTAAGAAGCTTTTTATTTTTTGGAAATAAAAGGGAATGACACGTCTTTTGATTTTCTAATTGAACACTGAGGGACCGAGCAATACCTATTAGATATTTTTCAAATGATTTTTTGCTCAATCGGGTTTTAATTATGGAAAAATAAATTAAAAACGCCAAAAAACCCTATGAATCCCAGGTAATGGCCCGGCTTTTATCCCCGTTTCTCTAGTTCCTGTAGCACCGTCGCAGAAGCAGCACCGTCGCTTGCGCCCGCTAATACTTGCCTAAGAAATGTAAAATTTGATATTAGTTTTCTATAAGAGATAAGAAAATAAGGTTAAGCTCTCATTCTTGGTTTTGTTTTGCCTTTACATTGTGTGAGCCTTACCCTCGAATAGGTAATCCTCCGAACCTTGCCGTAACGGCGTACCACGAACAGCTATATTTACACTTAAACGTAGAGTAGAGCGAACGATGATGTTAGACCTTACTTATGCAGCTTGATACAATAAATTTCATTACAAAGACGTCGCTGACTTGGAGCTAGCGGCTGTTCTGACTTTTGCTTTAACTTATTAAGGATAAAAGCAACGTCAGAAAAATGCTAAAAGAAGGTCTAGAAGCTTACCTTAACTGACTCAAAAGCGACACTAGGACTATCCCCGAACACACAGGCGAACAAGGGGGAAAATTCTGCTCAGAAATGATCTAATGAATGTTTTAAGAGGGACAACCAGTTTTCGAGATAATTCAGTTGGAATAAAATTAAAAATCCATTAGTCCACGAATTCGGTCTACTTTTCAAGATCGTTATACCTTTATCTTATTCACGATTTGATTTTTTGTATCTAGGTGTTTTACATCTGTATTTATGTATATAAGGTAAAGTGGTAGTGAATAAACAAGATAAAAAAAGTCGGACTTCATAGCTAGCTCGGCAGATCTGAAACATTGGAGTTGATAAAAGTACAATAGATGTATTTTTCTAATGATGATCATAGTTTGACCTATCAACAATTTTTTTTTACTTTCAATTACCTATATATGAAATATATAGTAAGGGAAAGTGTCGCGATCTTGAACAATTTCGACTTCCGGTTTTCAACGGAAATACTCGTTTGTCCAAATAACCAAGTCCCGCGAAATTGTCTCTGTGTGTGTGAACAGATTAGCTCAAAAACTATAAGCCGTACAAAACTGCAATTGGGTATTTGGTGTATGTGTATATGCCCGCGATGTGACAGCAAAAATTTCATCAAAATTGGCCAAACGGAGGGGGTACTTTATTTAAAGACTACTTTATTTTGTCTATTTCTTTAAAAATGTAATTAGGATTGAATTAAAAGGTAAAAACTGAGGAATTAAGCCTCCTACCTTCGCTTAGGCCTATCCCTCGGACGGTTTTCAGTCAGGAAAGTTTTGCAACCGAAAAATAACAAGAATTTCCCGCCTTAAAGCAATTAAGATATAAATAGAGTATAATATTTAGGAATTTAATCAAGCCTGAAAATTGAATTGGAGAAGGTTTCAATTGATTTGTATATGGTTACAATTGAATTTAAAAAGTTTACATTTGACGTGGGAAAGGTTACAATATACGAGGAAATGCTATTATAAAATATATAATTTTGATAATTATTTAAACACATATTTACTTTCGATTCCGGGGTCACCTGCTGTATAGTGGTTAGCATAGCAACCTATAATACTGAAGATCGCGTGTTCGCGTTTCACGGTGGCCTAGAATTTTTAATGGGAATAAAAAAAGATTTGGCTGTGGTAAATTAAACGGAAGTCCCGAGCCTGTGTGATATCATGTAATGTAATACAACAGTCACAAACATGTACTAAAACAGTTGTTGACTGTTCTTACGGAATGTCTAGAACTCTTTTAAATCGTATGTTTTGTTTTTCACGTTACTATATGTTGAGGACTGAAATATAATTGATTTCTCTTAGAAATTGCGAATCGGCTATAAGTATCTGTATTAGCAATGAGAAAAAAAAAAAAAAACTTCATTCCTAAAAATTACCGTGTAAACTGGCCTTTGAATTAAAAAGAAAATCTGGTGCGACGCACAGTGCATGCACACTACATCAAACTACTATAAGGGGTCACCTATGGTTTAGTGGTTAGCATAGCAACCTACAATACTGAAGGTCACGTGTTTCCGTCCCGCTGTGACACTGGGATTTTTCAAAGCGATTATAAAATCCTTGGCTATGCAGTCCCTCGTATATTAAAGTTACGTTACGGATACGTTAAAGATCCCTATCCTAATTATAAAAAAACAGTATAGGCGGGCGCTAGTAGTTTTGCAAAATGTCGGAAAGAACGGTGTTAGACATAGTTGATGAGATAGAGATAATTGGTAATTTTAAAAGAACATTAATTGAAGGGCTGGCTATCCTTGATGCAAACCACATAATTACATGTGGAATAATATCTAAAAATAAAAACACAGTTATTTTACAAGCCTCGTGCCTTTAAACTAGCAATCTTAAAGGACTGCCCCATCAAATAAAAGTGGAAATCAAATTTATTAATAATAATAAGCAATTTTCTTGTCATTGTACGTGTAAAGATGGTAGTTCTGGTAAATGCAAACACATCATTGTAACTTTACTCGACGTTTTTCGGTTAGTAATAACATTAATTACCTATTCACACAATCATTGTTATGACAGCTTAGATTCTTTGTCATATTATTTATTTATTTGTCAAAACTTTCAGGCTTCGCATTGAAAACATGGAACATTTAAGCACAACGGATGTAATAGAAAAATGGGGAAAATTAAAAAAGAAAAACAAATCTATGACACAATGGTCTCAATGTTATTTGCATAAAACTAGCATTTTGGAATAATAAAATGTCAAATACTAATATTTATCTGGATAAATATAGTCTCTTTCTTTAAAATAAAGACTACATATCGTCATATGTTTCGAAACAGGCTTATCTATTCTTAATTTTACAATCCACTCTTTAAGAAGCTTTTTATTTTTTGGAAATAAAAGGGAATGACACGTCTTTTGATTTTCTAATTGAACACTGAGGGACCGAGCAATACCTATTAGATATTTTTCAAATGATTTTTTGCTCAATCGGGTTTTAATTATGGAAAAATAAATTAAAAACGCCAAAAAACCCTATGAATCCCAGGTAATGGCCCGGCTTTTATCCCCGTTTCTCTAGTTCCTGTAGCACCGTCGCAGAAGCAGCACCGTCGCTTGCGCCCGCTAATACTTGCCTAAGAAATGTAAAATTTGATATTAGTTTTCTATAAGAGATAAGAAAATAAGGTTAAGCTCTCATTCTTGGTTTTGTTTTGCCTTTACATTGTGTGAGCCTTACCCTCGAATAGGTAATCCTCCGAACCTTGCCGTAACGGCGTACCACGAACAGCTATATTTACACTTAAACGTAGAGTAGAGCGAACGATGATGTTAGACCTTACTTATGCAGCTTGATACAATAAATTTCATTACAAAGACGTCGCTGACTTGGAGCTAGCGGCTGTTCTGACTTTTGCTTTAACTTATTAAGGATAAAAGCAACGTCAGAAAAATGCTAAAAGAAGGTCTAGAAGCTTACCTTAACTGACTCAAAAGCGACACTAGGACTATCCCCGAACACACAGGCGAACAAGGGGGAAAATTCTGCTCAGAAATGATCTAATGAATGTTTTAAGAGGGACAACCAGTTTTCGAGATAATTCAGTTGGAATAAAATTAAAAATCCATTAGTCCACGAATTCGGTCTACTTTTCAAGATCGTTATACCTTTATCTTATTCACGATTTGATTTTTTGTATCTAGGTGTTTTACATCTGTATTTATGTATATAAGGTAAAGTGGTAGTGAATAAACAAGATAAAAAAAGTCGGACTTCATAGCTAGCTCGGCAGATCTGAAACATTGGAGTTGATAAAAGTACAATAGATGTATTTTTCTAATGATGATCATAGTTTGACCTATCAACAATTTTTTTTTACTTTCAATTACCTATATATGAAATATATAGTAAGGGAAAGTGTCGCGATCTTGAACAATTTCGACTTCCGGTTTTCAACGGAAATACTCGTTTGTCCAAATAACCAAGTCCCGCGAAATTGTCTCTGTGTGTGTGAACAGATTAGCTCAAAAACTATAAGCCGTACAAAACTGCAATTGGGTATTTGGTGTATGTGTATATGCCCGCGATGTGACAGCAAAAATTTCATCAAAATTGGCCAAACGGAGGGGGTACTTTATTTAAAGACTACTTTATTTTGTCTATTTCTTTAAAAATGTAATTAGGATTGAATTAAAAGGTAAAAACTGAGGAATTAAGCCTCCTACCTTCGCTTAGGCCTATCCCTCGGACGGTTTTCAGTCAGGAAAGTTTTGCAACCGAAAAATAACAAGAATTTCCCGCCTTAAAGCAATTAAGATATAAATAGAGTATAATATTTAGGAATTTAATCAAGCCTGAAAATTGAATTGGAGAAGGTTTCAATTGATTTGTATATGGTTACAATTGAATTTAAAAAGTTTACATTTGACGTGGGAAAGGTTACAATATACGAGGAAATGCTATTATAAAATATATAATTTTGATAATTATTTAAACACATATTTACTTTCGATTCCGGGGTCACCTGCTGTATAGTGGTTAGCATAGCAACCTATAATACTGAAGATCGCGTGTTCGCGTTTCACGGTGGCCTAGAATTTTTAATGGGAATAAAAAAAGATTTGGCTGTGGTAAATTAAACGGAAGTCCCGAGCCTGTGTGATATCATGTAATGTAATACAACAGTCACAAACATGTACTAAAACAGTTGTTGACTGTTCTTACGGAATGTCTAGAACTCTTTTAAATCGTATGTTTTGTTTTTCACGTTACTATATGTTGAGGACTGAAATATAATTGATTTCTCTTAGAAATTGCGAATCGGCTATAAGTATCTGTATTAGCAATGAGAAAAAAAAAAAAAAACTTCATTCCTAAAAATTACCGTGTAAACTGGCCTTTGAATTAAAAAGAAAATCTGGTGCGACGCACAGTGCATGCACACTACATCAAACTACTATAAGGGGTCACCTATGGTTTAGTGGTTAGCATAGCAACCTACAATACTGAAGGTCACGTGTTTCCGTCCCGCTGTGACACTGGGATTTTTCAAAGCGATTATAAAATCCTTGGCTATGCAGTCCCTCGTATATTAAAGTTACGTTACGGATACGTTAAAGATCCCTATCCTAATTATACCTGGAGAGGCAAAATTTAGGATTCCCACTGTAGCATCGTCCGATTAGTCTTGTTAGCATGTAGGGACGTTAATTAACCAAAAAACTTTTGAATCAATATGAAATCCATTATGGATTTTTTTTAGTATGGATTATAAAGAAGAGTAAACAAACTAGATCCATCTACCTGCCCTTGATGGTTGAAGTATAGACTTGTAGACATCGAGATGGAGAGAAATTCGGCGAACCTATTTTAAATTTAGATCTATCTAACTCAGTTAGAGAAGACTCGTCTCTCACAATCTCTGTCCTCAATTGATCATGTCAAAAGAGCTCAGTTGTGGCTATTCTATTGTAGCACAGTGTTCCAGCATCTGCTCCGTGTCGCAACAATACAAGTAAGGACATAAAAGTAATTAAAACATAATTATTATCATGATGAAAACAATCATGAACAAAATAATATGAATGAAAGGAAATAAATAAAGAAAATTCTCTGATAATTTAGAGCTTAAACAATAATTTATTAAATACGAATGAAACTTAAATGATTAAACTAAAATTAAATATAACTTATAAACTATTATACACAAAAATATTCTTTAATCGAATGGCCATTGTTAAACTGTAGGATAAAATAATAAACAAACGGTTAATAACTATTATACATAGATATATAACTAAATTCAGCAATTTAATTTTAATGTTAGAAGGTAAAGTCCAATATTTAGAAAATGTTATTTCAATTTGAAGATCAAACAAAAGTTATTGTTCATACATTGTTAAAAAAATAATAATGGAATTATTTTACTTTAAACGTCCATCCAACTGGGAACTTAATATCCCTCTTCGATCCGTCTTCTAAAATAATGTCTGCTAAATGTGCACTATACACAAATGAACAACACCCTGGGTGAGCGAGAATGTCATAAAATGTTTTTAAAGAATGTTGAAGCGATAGGTAGTAATGTGAACTCGGCTGGCGAGATTAAACAGCTGACTGACTTTAAGCGACTTTTGTTTTACTAAGCTTTGCGTTTTGACCAATCACAAACGCCCACGCACATAACACTAAATTAATGTTAATTGGCTATTTAATATAGATTGGTATGATATTCAATTTTAATAAACTTGATACATAATTAATACATTAACAATAATAATTAATTAAATTTAAAATTGATTTAAAAATAATGAATTAAACAAAAAATAAACTAAAAAATAATTTAAAATAAAAAAAGGGTTCCCTGAACAGCTTGTACAGTTATTGACACCCTTAAGACTTCATTTTTGTAGTGAAGTTTAAAAAAAAAATACTTTTTATGAAGGGATCAAATTGAAACTTCCTATAGCTCCTCTCTATCTATCCTTATAAAGAAAAAGGGGTTTTTTTGGGGTCAAAAGTTCAATAGTTTTACCATATGGCAGTATTTATTGTTAAAAGTGCAAAAACTAGTTATTGACACCCTCTGGATTTAATTGTGAAATCTTCCCTATGGTTAGTTTGTTAATGTCTTACTTCACAGATGACTTAGAAGACCCTTCAAACATTAGATCCATGTATATCTTGAAATAAAATTAGGACTTGTTTATTTATTTTTTAAAGTTAAATTTGGGGTGTCAATAACTGTACTGAATGTCAGTAAATGTATGGTTTACCCTAGTAAAAAACTCAATAAACTTTCAATGGAAATTATTATTACTATCGAGGTTTTCTGGTTGTATCTAGGGATTAAGGCTATAACGTTTTAAGGGGACATGTGCAAAATTAGTTTTGTTGTAGGGCGGTGAGTTACAAATCAAAGGAATAGTAATCGAAAGGATTGTATTCTTTGCTTAGCATAGCCCGTTAGTTCGATTAACATTTTCAGAGTCTTGTTGATTCAGGTAAGGAGGTCTCTCATCCAGCTACTTTTCAGTCGCCTCCAATAAAAAAGAATGTCAGACGTGTATTGTATTGTTGTCCCTCTTCGCTCCAAATATTCTACGTAATACCTTATTTTCGAAAAAACCATCAGCCTTTGCACATCCCTCAACGATAGCGGCTACGTTTCGCACCCATAAAGGACCGTAGGAAGAATAATAGTTTTGAAAATCCTAATTTTTAAGTTTCGGGACAGAAGGCGGGAGCTAAGCAATTTCGCGACTGAAAAGTAGCAAGCATTACCGGCTTTTAATCTAGCCTTAATTTCCTCATCGATTTCGTTTTTCTAGTTACCATCGCCCCTAAATATCTAAATTTCTCTACGTGTTCAAACATATTCCCTTCTACAATACAATTTGTTTCCAACCCAAGTCTTGACCGGCTTTCATCAATGTTCTTACATTTAGTTCTCTAGTTTCGTGTAAACTCCCTATTTTAGAGATAGATAAAACAGGTTATCGCCTTGTTTCAAACGAGAGCGAACATTGAACCTCTCAGAAGGAATAAACTATACTTGATATGAATTTTAGTCAGTGAAAAATATTACTCTAATGATTTGTTATAAGACATCGGCATACAAATTTATATTTTAACAAATCGGCCTCTTATGTTTGTTAAATATGGTGTGAAACACAAAATCATTGCTCATTAGAGTTTCTAAACGGCGATAATAAATCTTTGCGAAAACCTGTTACGGCTGGGCTAAGCGTGTTTTTGACACCAGGATTGATAAATGCATACTTCCAGAGGAAAAAAAAAAAGAAAAAGCACGATTTACTGATTTATTGGAAGCTTAACGGTTCATATTTCCTGATGTTAGGTTTAGAGTATCAAATGCTATTTTCTAAATTACAGGTTTATGAATTTAAAAGGATCTTGCATCAGTGACTAGTCACTATAAAAAACCGACGCGTCCAATAAAGTAGATTTTAAAATTATTTTTGAGGCCCATGTTGTGACCAACTCTGTTAGTTACCAAGGTAACACTAAGATAACATTGACTGATTAAAACATCTGTTAATTTTTCAATAAATTAGTTTAGAGGCACGCTATCATGTTCTACCTTGATTTAATAACTTTATATTGATACCAGCAGTCCCGGCCACGCGTTGCTGTGGCTCAGTAGGTATAAGGGTCTGGCCACACATGTCCGCACCGGATCCGCACCGTAGCAATAATACAGGTTATGTTCAGAATATTTTTAATTTAACTTACATAATACCTTTAGTTATGCCTAAAGTGGCCTGTGTCTGACATGTGGGGCTTGAACTTTAGGCATAACTAAAGGTAATATGTAAGTTAAATTAAAAATATTCTGACACATAACCTGTATTATTGCTGCGGTGCGGATCCGGTGCGGACATGTGTGGCCAGACCTTAATGCGTTGAATTAATTACATACTTTCCTTTTTAATACAATCAAATCAAAATTCAATGTTAATGATAAAGTTCCAGCTAATCTAAAAATCAAAGGGATTTAAAATAGAACTTTACGCTAAATTTAAAATTGTTCGGTAAAGAATTTAGAAGGGTGGAAGTTTTTATTTGTTACATCTGATATTTGACTATAGTAAGCGTTAATGATCAATTCATTTAGAACTTACTGGATTTTTTCAGAAGAGGTGAGATAAAATATATATAACAGTTGTAAAAGGAACTAATAACGATTATAATTGGAATAGGGTTTAGTACAAAAACAATAGACAGTTAGCTAAAATGTACCAAATTAATCTTTTGTCTTAATACGTATTAATTAAATTCAAAATATAGCACATGGTGAAATGACATATCGTCTACTTGTTGAGGTTTTACCAGAAACAGGTTATAAAAAGCGAGCAACCTCAATCCATGCTGAATGTTTTAAATGGTACTTATCAAAACATAAAAATTTAATTTTATAAATGAGATAGATAAAGTTAATTTATAACTCTTTACAACAATGGTGTAAATTTTTTTATTATTAGAATTCACAATTTATATTTATTGTAATGCTAATAGGTGGACAATGATTTTGTTTAACCTGTCTTTTGCTAAAGCATGGGAAAACGCGTTTCTTCCTAGTCCAAGCCGGAAAAAATAATGTCTACTTAACCATCCTAAATATCGAAATAAAATGAAATGTTGTGTCAATAAATAAACTTACTCCACCATCTGTTGGAAATTTTTAGGACTTCAAATAATCACACTCAACTGTAGTATAATAAGCATTTAATTTGCAATCAAAGAAGTATTGAAGCCAATAATCGAGATAAATAACTACCCTATCTTTTTAGTTGGACAAAACTATCCACAATGAGGAAATTTTATAAAAATCGGTTGAGTAGTTTCTGATTTTATGTAATGTCTTCTTATTAAGAAGAACCAGCCCTATCTCCCTCAGCATTGTATGGAGTTTGGTTCACTTCAGTTTATACACATCTGGGTTATGAAATTTTCTTTTACTTTTACTATAAATTAAAAAATATGGGTTGATAGCTGAACAACATTATAGCTATCTAGGGTTATATTAGATAATTCAAGAAAGTTTTAATCATTTGTTCTCATGGGTCTTCATCATATCAAAAGTTCTTATGGAATGTGTGTCAGATAAAGAAATAAAATTAGGGAAATCTTTTCCTGTAAAAGCAGAAATCTTTCTTTTTCAAAAATTTAAATTTATGGACTTCAAACGAATGATTAGATTGAAATTGGATCAATTGTTTGAGAAACTCCTTGCATGCCGTGACATCTAATTCAAGCAGGGTTTGAAATTAACTCTTATTTTCTCGGAAAGAGAATAAAAGTCAAATCCGGACTTTTATATTTCTTATAAATAAATAAAAATCACACCAAGAGAGATCATTTTATAATCATTATATTATTTATTATATTATTATATTATATTATTTATTTATTTATTATTTTATATCATATTTATTATTTTTATTATATTATTTTATTTTTATTATTTTATTATTATTTTATTTTTATTATTTATTATTTTGATTATATTATTTTATTTTTATTATATTATTTTATTATCATCATTTTATATTTCTTATAAAAAAATAAAAATCACATCATATCGCGTAAGTTGTAATAAATCGATACCTGAGTAGGTAATCCAAAAATCGATAACATTTTCAAATTCAGCACCTCTAATAACCTGTGAGCGTGCCCAAATATCATTTATATCACCTATGTGGAAATAAATCGATATCTAAACACATAATCCAAAAATCAATATCATTTTCAAATTCAGCACCTCTAATAACCTGTGAGCGTGCGCAAATATCATTTATATCGCCTATGTAGAAATAAATCGATATCTGAGCACATAATCCAAAAATCGATATCTTTTTCAAATTCAGCACCTTTAATAACCTGTGAGCGTGCCCAAATATCGTTTATATCGCCTATGTGGAAATAAATCGATACCTGAGCACGTAATCCGAAAATCGATATCATTTTCAAATTCAGCACCTCAAATATCCTATGAGCGGACCCCAATATCGTTTATATCGCGTAAGTTAAAATAAATCGATACTTGAGCACGTAATCCAAAGATGGATATCATTTTTAAATTCAGCACCTCAAATATCCTATGAGCGGACCCCAATATCGTTTATATCGCGTAAGATAAAATAAATCGATACCTGAGCACGTAATCGAAAAATCGATATCATTTTCATAATCAGCACCCCAATTAACCTATAACTCGACCTCAATATTGTTAATATCGGATAAGTTGTAATCGATACCTGAGCGAGCCTGAGGTTCTATATCGATATTATTTTTATTACCAGCAGCCTTGATAATCTAATAATCGTCTTTAGATCGATATAAGGTAATTTATTATACCCTATAAGATTTCCATAAAAACGGGTAACCTAATAATGAATAACAATATGGAGAAATCCGATAAATAAGCTTATTAATTCACCCTTAAATAATGAAAATCAAGCTTTGGCTCTTACATTAGATATCATTGTGATAAAGATCATATCAGGACTTTTATTTTGTGGCCCGAAATATAATAGTCATGATGTGATTTTTATCTATTTACTAGCTAGTGTGCCCGGCTTCGCTCCGGTAGTTGTATGGCAGTTTCAATAACAGAAAAACTTTAAATTAAAGGAAATATAGAACAAAATTAGCACTTTTTTGAAAATTTTAACATTGTATCAATATTAAGATTCGAGATCTGCAGTGTCTGCCCAAATAAGGAACCCTATATACTTTATAGAGTGTTAAAAATGGTGAATGAACAATTAATTTTGCTGCAACTTTGTCGAGTCATGCATCGTTTTTGATTGTTTCTGTGATTATGAATTCTATAAGTCCATTCCAAGCAGTCAGCAGATAATAAGTTATTAGATTATTAGTTAAAAAAACTATATTTGGAGTACAACTTAAGCGCCGACTACTTTGATGGTCCCATTAGATCCAGAAGTTTAGAAAATACCGAAGTTTAGAAAATCTGGTGCGTGCTCGCAACACACAACTTTCACTTACCAACTTACTTAGATTAGTAATTAATGCGTTTTGTTTATTGCTACTTCTCAAATGAACAGAACGGCTTTAATTATGAACAATGGTCTGTCTTTAAAGGCGTACTCCACATTCTTTTTTTCTCCTCTATATGTTTTCTTTATTTTTATCATATCCCGTATTTAGCCATTTCTTATTTTTAGGCGTAACGAGAGACAGTTAATTTCTCCATATAAACAAAAACAAAGGTACTTTATAAGGAACAAAAAAACGAACAAATAAAAAAGGCCCCTACCCCATTTAAGTCCCCTCAGAACATTTCAATAATGATAAAGCTTACCTGATATTAAAGAACACCTAATTTTCATTAAACACGACGAATTTGATAAAAATCGTTAAAGCAGTTTTTGAGATCATCAAAAAAAATGTAAAGATTGGAAAAAAAATTAAACTAAAGTGCCTCCTTCTTTTGATCAATTTTGATGAAATGTTGGCTATCAAATCTTGGGCATACATGAAATACCCAGTTTGATCAAAATGGTTAAAACCGTTTTTGAGTAAATAAAAAAAACACGTGAAAATGATACAAAATGTATTAAGTAAAGTCCCCCCTCAGGTTGATCAATTTTAATGAAATTTTTACAGTCATATCTCGGGAATATACATACATCAAATATCCAGTTTGATCAAAATCATTAAAGCGGTTTTTGTCATATCTCGGGCATATAAATAGATCAAATACTCAGTTTAATCAAAATCGTTAGAGCCGTTTTTGAGAAAATCGAAAAAAACTTAAAAAGTTATTAAATAAAGTACCCCCTCCCTTTGAGCAATTTTGATGAAATTTTTGCTGTCACATCACGGGCATATACATACTCTAAATACCCAATTTCAGATTCGCACGGTTTATAGTTTTTGAGCTAGTCTGTTCACACACACACACACACACACACACACACACACACACACACACACACACACACACACACACACACACACACACACACACACACACACACACACACACACAGACCATTTTGCGGGACTTGGTTAATTGGACTCAGGGGACCCTAAAACGTGTATTTCCGTTGAAAACCGGAAGTCGAAAGTTTTCACGATCGCAATACATCCACTTACTATATATTTCATATATAGGTAAGTGAAAGTAAAAACTATATTTGGAGTACAACTTAAGCGCCGACTACTGTGATGGTCCCATTAGATCCAGATGATTAGAAAATACCGAAGATTCATAGAAACTATTTTTGTAAGACCTTTCTTCCAGTTCAACCTCCCTTAATATATACCCCCCTCCCACCCTAATTTGGCCGAACTATGCGCTTCTCTAATCTTACTACTGTTACTAAGTGAAAACCAAAATATCATGAGGGCACAATTTTTTCATCATATTACTTTTTATCCTGAACTATGAGCGGTGATAAAATCTTATTGAAAAAGTTGTATTATTGGAGTCAATTCATCATTTTGTCAACTGGAATGCTCATCATACATAGTAATAAAACCATTTTTCATAACTACATTCAATAAGAACACTTTAAACTTGTTATTTTCGGTTTATAATCAGTCTATTCAGCTCTTCTTTTTTGTTTTATGTCTGTTTTTATTCACTCACTCATATTGCATTAAATTTACTTACGTATATGTTAGATATTGATTAAATGTAATGTGTTAATCAATTAACCTTCTTATGAGAAAATTAGTTTTGTAAAGTATCCAGTCGGTTTTCTCATTGATTGCAGATATGTAAAATCATTAATTTATTTTAAAAGAAAAGGTGAAACTAATTATTTTCGCTTGATTTTTTAGTAATTTAAAAAGAACAGCTGACAAAATATATAACCTTTACAAATATAGCGGAATGAATGAACAATAAACATTGAGTGAAACACACCCTAGCGCTTCCTGGTGGTCTGCAGCTCGAACTAAATTTTTCATTCATAAACTCGTATGTCATTCTCAGGTAGGCTAATTACATGTTGCGAGAGGCTTAAAATTCCAGTCCTTTTCTCTTCAATTTCACACCCTTAAGAGAAAGACGGAAACCTTCTTCTCCGTTAGGGGACATACAGTTACACGCTGACATAAATCTCTTAATCGTATGTGTAGTCGTTTCTGAGCCTTTTCGGCACGCACATTGTACACTTTGCTTTATAATATATATTGATTAGATATATAAAAGTCCGGATTTGACTTTTATTCTCTTTCCGGAAAAATAGGAGTTAATATCAAACCCTGAATTCAAGAGATACCCGACAAGCCCAGTTGATCTTTCGGCTTTTATAGACCATTCAATCAGGAGGAAATCGAAAAATCCTAAACATTGGAAAATATTTTCTTGTAACTAAAGCAGTTAGTACGTTTTTGTAGCAAAATTATTGCTTGGCCTGACACCGTCAAAGAACCTATAGATTTAGATGAAGAAACGTATAAATTTGAATATTGCCCATTTCAACCTTTTGATATTTGTACTTTGAGTTAATTTTTATTTATTACATAATGTTTGCAATAGTGATAGTAATGATTCATTTTTGTCCTCACATCACGGGGGGGGGGGGACATTGCCCCCATCGCCTCTCCCTAGAAATCGCTCTTGAAATATTACATAGTATAAAATGTTGATAAAGATACGAGTATATGGAAAGGAATAATCTATTAAATTAAATATAAATATCCCAGACACCCGGAAGAAGAAATGCGTATTAAAAATATTTTTACTTAGCGGTGGAATTGCCTATGAGAAATCATATTATGAAAAATCGGCCTTGGTTTCAGTTAGCAGTGAAAGTAAATGCTATAAAACTTACAACTTATTTAATTCCTTCCTCATCTCGACAAGAATAAAAAATAAAATAATAAAATATACTGTTATGTTTATTTCTGAGTGAATAAAATCAATTCGAATCGGTTTAATGTGAAAAAAAATGATCAAAGAGGTTATAATATTGTAAAATATACAGCTAGTTTGAAATAAGAGTGTCACAATATAAAGATTTTCGTTGTTGCATTTTTTTCATCCCAGATAAAAAGAGTGTTATTCATAAATCTAGCTGGATATCCCGGTTTCACCCGGAGAATTTCATTTTTTAAATCTATAAAATCTATAAACTGAGACTTTAATCGACTCAAACGGTCAAAATTGTAAAAACCAATGTAAAGCGAGATCAAAACGATCATTATAACAATAAAGAATATACTCAGAGATTGGCTGAAGTTATGCAATTTTAATATGGACAGGTGTTCGCACCTGGTCTGAAAGAACCACTGAGCGAAATTTGGAGAATAAAGAATATCAGCTGAAGTTATGCAATTTTAATATGGACAGGAGTTCGCACCTGGTCTGAAAGAACCACTTAGCGAAATTTGGAGAATTTAGGACAAACGGTATTGATTTCTATAAAGAACAAACAAACAAACAATCAGAATTTCTTCTTTATTTATATAGACTAGCTGTATATCCCGGTTTCACCCGGGGAATTTCATTTTTCTAATAAACGTGAACAAATTTAAAGTGAGATCATAACGATTTTTATAACAATAAAGAATATACCCAGAGACTGGCTGAAGTTAAGAAATTTTAATATGGACAGGTGTTCGCACCTAGTAAGAAAGATCCACTGAGCGAAATATGGGGAATTTAGGACAAACGGTATGGATTTTTATTAAGAAAAAACAAACTAACCGAAATTCATCTTTAAGCTGTATAACCCGGTTTGATCGGGGAATTTCATTTTTCTAATGAAACGGTTGACTTCGTAAAAAACCATTATAAAGTGAGTTCATTACGATTTCTATAACAATAAAGAATATCAGCTGAAGATCGGCTGAAGTTATGCAATTTTAATATGGACAGGTGTTCGCACCTGGTATGAAAGAACTACTGGTGAAATTTGGAGAATTTAGGATAAACGGTATGGATTTCTATGAAGAACAAACAAACAAACAGAAATATTGGCCTGCAGTTTCAGCTTCTCGCAAATCGGCTTGCCTAAGCCTTTGTGGCGCAAAGCGGGCCTCGTATTCCGAGGCAGACTCAGTTTTCCGCGATTCTGCCTGTCTAAGCCTCTGTTGTTCAATCCTATTTTGATGTTCGTCGAGAGTTTCAGCTGCTCGTATTTGACGTTTTTTTTTAGCTTTTGAGCTCACTACTCCTAATGAAGCTCGCTTCTTAGGAGGCATTTATACAAAATAAATTCACCATACATGTAAATAAACGTATTGTAATGTTAAAAAAATCTGGTGCGTGCGCGCAACACACAACTTTCACTTACCAACTTACTTAGATTAGAAATTAATGCGTTTTGTTAATTGCCACTTCTCAAATGAACAGAACGGCTTTAATTATGAACAATGGTCTGTCATTAAAGGCGTACTCCGCATGCGTGGGCTCAACGAGTTTTATGAGTTGACTGAATATGTTTCTTTTTTTCTCCTCTTTATGTTTTCTTTATTTTTATCATATCTCACATTTAGCCATTTCTTATTTTTAGGCGTAACGAGAGACAGTTAATTTCTCCATATAAACAAAAACAACAAGGTACTTTATAGGAAAAAAACAAACAAAAAAAAGGTCCCTTCCCCATTTTAGCCTCCTCAGAACATTTTAATAATGATAATGCTCACCTGATATTAAAGAAGACTTGATTTTGATAAAACATGACGAATTTGAAGAAAATCGTTACAGCCGTTTTTGAGATAATCGAAAAAAAGGTAAAAATTGGAAAAAAAGTTATGAAATAAAGTGCCCCCTCCATTTGACCAATTTTGATGAAATGTTGGCTACCACATCTTTGGCATATACATACATCAAATACCCAGTTTGATCAAAATCGTTAAAACTGTTTTTGAGTAAATAAAAAAAAACACGTGAAAATGATACAAAATTCATTAAGTAAAGTCCCCCCTCCGGTTGATCAATTTTGATGAAATTTTTACAGTCATATCTCGGGCATATAAATAGGTCAAATACTCAGTTTAATCAAAATCGTTAGAGCCGTTTTTGAGAAAATCGAAAAAAACTTAAAAGTTATTAAATAAAGTACCCCCTCCCTTTAAGCAATTTTGATGAACTTTTTGCTGTCACATCGCGGGCATATACATAAACTAAATTCCTAATTTCAGATTCGCACGGTTTATAGTTTTTGAGCTAGTCTGTTCACACACACACACACACACACACACACACACACACACACACACACACACACACACACAGACACACACACACACACACACAGACCATTTCGCGGGACTTGGTTATTTCGACTCAGGGGACCCCAAAACGTGTATTTCCGTTGAAAACCGGAAGTCGAAAATTTTCACGATCGCAATACTTCCACTTACTATATATTTCATATATAGGTAAGTGAAAGTAAAAAAAAAAAAAAAACATATGGTTTAAAAATCCTAGAACTCGACGCCTACCAAGGGACGGTCTTACCGGGCCTTGTTGGCCTCATCAAAATCTATAAAATGATTTTTTAGGACGTTTTTTCGACTCAAACGGTCGATTTCGTAAAAAAAAAAAAAAACATTGTACATTACAAACCGAGACCATGACGAATTTTTTAACAATAAAGAATATACCAAGAGATTGGCTGAAGTTAGGCAATTTTAATATGGACAGGTGTTCGCACCTGGTATCAAAGAACCACTGAGCGAAATTTGGAGAATTTAGGACAAACGGTTTGGATTTCTATAAAGAACAAATAAACAAACAAACAAACAGAATTTCAACTTTATTTATATAGATTGTTGCAAAGATTGTGAAGGTAAGGGGGGAGACCTCAAAAAAACTAATAACATGAAAAAAAATGAACTACATGAAACTAACTGCAAAAATATAAATACATAAAAACCACAGCTAGCACAACATATTAATTTGAAAAAACATAACTTTAAATTTAATGATATAAAAATAATAGGTAGAGAAAAAAATAGTAACAGTAGAAAAACTATAGAGACCTATCGATGTAAAACTATTTCCCTTATCGATAGTTTCGTAGCTACCGGACATCATACTATCGATACTATCCATGGTATATGATAATAAAGGTGGGGGGGAGGGGAGTCGAATAGTAGAATTTTTTATCTTGAACGATAGGAGCTTTACTGTCTTTTTTAATTGTACTTTTTTCTTGTCTGTTAATTGTGGAATAAGATAAACATTTCTTTCAATGGTGGATGGGTTGCATTAGAGCCAGAGGTAATTTTTGTTAATATAAAGTTCCAAAAAAAAAAAAAAAAATCAAAACTATCAAAAAGTCAAGGAAAATGGATTTATAAGAAGGCACTAAACCCCTCTTTAAGTAACCACGAGCCCGGAATCCTCATTTGTCGACGAAGTTGATTTGTAAGGTACAAGACGCGACAACATTCAGAACGCGATCCTCGAGTGTGTGGATTATTCTCTAGATGTACATTATGTAGATACGCACTTTTTGTTAAAAAACTAAATAAAATTACTCTGAAACATTTTAATTTTACTCCCACGTTAAACGAAAACAAACAAACTTTCGTTAAAGTCGATTTGAAAAGAAAACCCTGAAGATGGGAGTAATTCCGAAACTTTGGTTGAAAAATGTGAATAATTGATTTGTTTTTCAATAAACATATAAATAACAATGATGATTTGATGTGGTGAGATATCCAGTCAAAAAATTTGAATTGAAATGAATTTTTTTTGGAACTGGAAAACCCTGGAAAGTGCATATTTGTCAAAACTGCACAAAAGCATATTCGGCCAAATCACATCAACGTCCTTTTAGAATAGCGGATAATTTACGGAGGGAACTTCTTGCAAAAATTCTTGTTTCAGTTTATTTTGCTTTTGTCATTCCATATTAATGTTCATGTAGTTTCCTTATAAGTTTTTTTTGTTTTGTTGTTCATACTTATTCTTCAATACGCCTATATTTCGACCTTCATAGGCTTTTGTTCACATCAAGGATTTTCCTATTTCGCGTCCACTTTTACTAAAAAAACAAACGAATACCCGACGCATTTTAAACGTGAATAACTCTAAAAAAAAAATTGTTTGATATTTACTAAGTATGTATTATCATTATATCACATCAGGAAAAGACCACGCCATCGTCCTTGGTAGGTAAAAAATCAATATTGAAAATGATTTTAGAATTTTGTCATTTTTTTTCATATTCATCCTCTTTAGATTAGTGATGCGACATTGAAGCCAAAAATCGATTTTTTGATCATCAGTGTTTTTACAATAAAAACATCGATGTTTAAGCGTAAATCGATTGTTATTTCATAATTAATGTATAAAAACGATTTTTCAGCGGTAAATTAATTTAGTATATATGAAGCGGTTTATTTCATTATTCATATAAGGCGTACTTATAAGGAAATAACTTTCACTCCGAAATATTGACAGGGTCTCGAATGTTCTTAAATGGCGGATTAACGAAAATTTAGAACGGAAGAAAGAGATTTGGAGGTCTGTTATCGCTGTCATAGAGAAAGGAACAAGATCGATCTGTCTAGACCTTGTGTAGACTTGTTCTAACTTCTCCGATGTCCTCCTCGCCAAATGTATAAAGTAGGGATGCGACATCGATGTCGATGTTTCTGAAACATCGATGGCTGTTTGTCGATGTTAACATGTTTTAAGTAGTTGGCCACTTTTTTTATTGAAAGAGTACTGTAAAAAAAAATGATAAATGAAACTGTTTAATGCATAAAATCTCGTGGCCAACGCCTCAACTGTCTTCTTGGCGGATTGTAAAGATTTGTAGGAGTGTGTAGAGCTTGAGTTAGTGGCTTGGAATTTAGGGTAAGTCTGTCATGAAAGTTACGGTAGCGATCTGTGGCTGTTACTTCGACTTAAGGAATGTCAAGGTAAGTATGCAAGGTCTCATTGGTGACATAAATGGGGGCATCTACGATCTTTCTTAATATTTTAGATTGAAATGACTGTATGAGTCGTATATTAGATTTTTTGGCTGTTCCCCATAGCTCCATACCGTAAGTCCAATGTGGTTTAAGAAGTACTTTGTAAACGGTTAATTTGTTTGTCAAAGATAATTTTGAACGTCTGTCAATTAGTCTTGAAAGAAGACCTTATCGCTGGTTCAGTTCATTTCTTTTGCGTTTAACATGGTCTTTCAAAGTAAGTCATTTGTCCATGTAAAGGCCGAGATAGCGTACTGAATCAGAGGTGGGTATTGGAATGTTGTTAAAAAATATCTGAGGGCAAGAGTCATGCTTAAGTGGGAATGAGAATTATTGGCTCTTGGCTTCATTCATTTTTAGCCTCCATCTTCGAGCCCAAAATGCTACCTCGTCTAGGTGTTCCTGGAGCACTTGTGAGGCTTTAGTGACATCTTTATTTGATGTCAGGATAGCTGAGTCATCAGCGAATGTAGCCAATAGGGTTTCCGGATGTCGGGGAATGTCCGAGCAGTATATATTAAATTATGTCGGGCCCAAGACATTGCCCCGAGGCACTCCAGCTCGAATCCTTTTTATTTCGGAAAATTCATTATCAATTTTGACGCGGAAAAATCTTTTATACATAAATATAAAATTCTATCTTTTAGATATGATTGCAGAATTAGTGTTAGATATCTATGGCTTGTTGTTTGTTTGTTTAACGTCACTTTATGCCACTAAGGCTAATCGGACGATGCTACAGTGGGAGTCCTAAATTTTGCCTATCCAGGGATAATTAGGATAGGGATCTTTAACGAGTACCTGACATCGTACAGGCTCGTGACCTCCATTTTACGTCCTATCCGAGGGACGGCATAGACAAGGATTTTTAACTCCCATTAAAAAATCCTATGACCACCTCGGGACGCGAACCCGCGACCTATAGTATTGTAAGTTTCTATGCTAACCACTACACCACACGTGACCGCTCTTCGGCTTGTTTATCAGTGTTATTGTTTGTCTGACATTGTAAATTATTATTCTCTAGTGAATTCTAATAAAAATTATTTAAAACCACATTAACACAAAAATTATATGATTATTATTACGCTAATACATTAGTAGTATAGACCACTAGCATTCCTCATGCCACCTAGCATGCTTACTCGTCGTGAACGCTTCATTTTTCGGCTGGTTTTCGATGCTCCGTAGGAGCTTTCGAGTTAAACTCGTCGTATCAAGATCTTTAAAATGAGTCCAAATTAGATATTTTTTCTCGAAGTGCAAAAATAGGTGTCCGTTAGAGTTAAACGACAATTTCGCCATTTAAACTCTTTAGGGATTACATTTTTGAAATTCCTTTCTTAGTGGTTACCTACATCGCGTTTAAAATCTAAATTCCGAACTTCAAGTTTCTATCATTAGTAGTTTTTGCTCTGCGTTGATTCTGTCAGTCAGGACAAAGCCTCTTATATATGTAGAGATATCAAACTTCTAAATTTTGACTTTCTTAAAGTTTCTTAAATGTGCTTCTCTTATAAGTGGGCAATTGAAAAAAAAAAAAAAAAAAAAAAAAAATGACGAAGGAAAGCACGTGTATGAACTATATGCACTGTCCCTGAATTCGGGAACATGACATATATTGACTTACTAATTAATAAAGATCGGACTAAATGGGTCATTTATGTAATTAAATCGATCCGTTTCAAACATCGACTACAAATCGACTTGTAATTACAGTATCCAAAGGGAAATGATTGCAATATTTCATCATTCCTTATTTACATACGCGGGTATTGATAGATATAAAGTCGAAAATTACAATTTCGGATAACTACAATTACGAAACTAATGTTGACATAAAGGTTAGAGAACTTGGTTCGTAGATAATCGATTAGTTGGCATTGAGCAAAAAATTCATGTCAAGGAATGCAACAGAGCCACGCGCGCGAACTTTGTTGGTTTTAATTCGCGAATTGTCTTTTGAGAGCAATTGCACAACATGAATAGGTCACTACATCGAGTTCAAATGTAACATTGTAGTAGGGGAGAGTGGGGAACAATGAGTCGGTTTTTTTTTTTCAAATTGGCAAAAATAATAAAAAAACCATAGCTAGAGTTCTGATTTATGTAGTAAATCTTACTAGAATGGACCTTTCTTCAGTAGATGAAAATCAGAAAATGTTTATTTTCATAAAACCACAAATTGTCTCAGTGTATCCCATCATATGAAAAGGTCACTACATATAAATATTTTAATAAAATTACATAGCTCTACAGAAAAATTTTTTTTTGCTGCCTAGAATGTTATAGCTGATTTTAACTATGTCTGAGGCGCTGATTCCAATAATGCAATCAGATCATCTCTACTTTTTTAGGTTCAGCATACCTTAACAGTAATTTTATTTAAATTTAAATACCTATGATATAGATAACACGAAATAGATGTGTAAATGAATTATTTTAGCACTTTTTTCTCCTTATTTCAGAATATTAAACTACTAGCTGTATGTCCCGGTTTCACCCGGGTAATTTAATTTTTCTAATGAAACGGTCGATTTCGTAAAAAAAAACCATTATAAAGCGAGATCATTACGATTTTTATCGGGATAAAGAATATCAGCTGAAGATCGGCTGAAGTTATGCAATTTTAATATGGACAGGTGTTCGCACCTGGTATGAAAGAACCACTGAGCGAAATTTGGACAATTTAGGATAAACGGTATGGATTTCTATAAAGAACAAACAAACAAACAGAAATTTTTCCCTGCAGTTTCAGCTTCTCGCAAATCGGCTTGCCTAAGCCTCTGTGACACAAGGCGGCCTTGTATTCCTGGGCAGACTCAGTTTCCCGCGATTCTGCCTGTCTAAGCCTCTGTTGTTCAATCCTATTTTGATGTTCGTCGAGAGTTTCAGCTGCTCGTATTTGACGTTGTTTTTTAGCTTTTGAGCTCACTACTCCTATTGAAGCTCGCTTCTTAGGAGGCATTTTTAAAAAATAAATTTACAATGCATGTGAATAAACGTATTGTAATGTTAAAAAAAAAAAAAAAAATATGGTTTAAAAATCCCAGAACTCGGCGCCTACCAAGGGACGGTCTTTCCGGGCCTTGTTGGCCTCTTCAAAATCTATAAAATGTATTTTAAGGCCATTTTTTCAACTCAAACGGTCGATTTCGTAAAAAACCCAATGTAAAGCGAGATCATGACGAATTTTATAACAACAAAAAATGGACCCGGAGATTGGCTGAAGCTATGCAATTTTAATATGGACGGGTGTTCGCACCTGGTATCAAAGAACCACTGAGCGAACTTTGGATAATTTAGGGCAAACGGTATGGATTTCTATAAAGAACAAATAAACAAACAAAAAACAGAATTTCATCTTTATTTATATAGATTAGATAGCTGTATATAATTGTTTGTAAGAATTAAAAAATAATAACATCTAGTAATAACTTGTAACGCGTTTTAGTATGATTTTACCCACCGGCAAATCATTTTAATTACTTTTTGTTATGGTATGAAATGCTCAAATGGACCATGGGATACCCACATGATGGCAGATTACAGCTGGAACCTAAAAAAAATCAGGTGCGATGCGCGCAACACACAACTTTCACTTACCAACTTACATTAAAAATTGACATGTTTTCTTAAATGGCATTTCTTGAAGTCACGCATTTTTCCACATTCATTTACTTATTTTGGTTTGTATTTGCTCTCAAAAGTACACTATTTTTTTTTTATTTTTCTTTATTAAATAAAAGTATTTACTTCCGATAATTAGTCAATGCACAAGCATTATACTTCAAGTCGTCTGATATTATAATTCTCTATGAAGTTGTTAGAAACTTCATTTATTCACCATGAAACAAATAATTTCCATTATATGAACAGAACGGCTTTAGGGCGGATTCACACTATCGCTCCGCTCCCGCTCCACTCCCGGTCCGCTCAAATATTCTAAAGAGAAATAGACAGAGAATTCCACTATCGGCACCGCTCCGGTCTCGCTCCACTCCCGGTCCGCTCTCGCTCTACCCCATTCACACTAGCGCTCCGCTCCAGGTCCGGTCTCACTGGCAAAATATTCTACAGAGGAATAGAGAGAGGTTAATCACAATATTGGCACAGGTCCGGCCTCGCTCCGCTCCCGCTCCACTCTCGCTCCACTCCCGCTCCACTCTCGCTCCACTCCCGCTCCACTCTCCTAAAGTCTTTTCATATTCACATTATATAATTTTACACCGTTCACGATTGAAGCCATTAATAATCGAAGCCGTCTGTATTTGGATTTTAATTAATAATTAACTTTCAGTTATTAAAGTATTTATTTATTCATCAATTTTACGGCCAAAAAAGTTCAACTTTAAAATATATATATATATATATATATATATATATATATATATATATAATTATAAATTAATTTAATTAATGGTGAAGAAATAATTTAAATTTTTTTTCCGAATGTATTAGAATACGCTTGAAATGATAAAAAAAAAAATCACCAACAATACGCGCGGTTTTTCGACGTGAAAAATTCATGTTATGTTTCAGATATATTTTGCTATGAATTAATGTACTCGTAAAAATGGTCACCGATTTATTTATTGACTACATACTCATTGCTATTATAAAATAACGTTTAATTTGAAACGAATAAAAATGCAGTATATTATGAAAAATTTCAGATCATTAACAAAAAAATATATTAAAGCAAAAAATAATTAAAATATTAATCAGGAAAAGAAGAGAACACAGTCGGTAAATTTGTAGCATTTGCCGATTTCAACTTGAAATTTTCAAGCGTATTCGAATACATTCCGAAAAAAATTTAAATTATTTCTTCACCATTAATTAAATTAATTTATAATTATTATTATTAATTATCATTGTGTTGCAATATATTCTTCTTATTATATTTTTTGATAATATTATCTTCTTCATCAAGAAAAGTACACTTACCAGCTATTTCTACAAACGAAAAATTGATTTTTTTTTTGGCCGTAAAATTGAAGAATAAATTAATACTTAAATAACTGAAAGTTAATCATTAATTAAAATCCGAATACAGACAACTTCGATTATTAATGGCTTTAATAGCTTAAACCTTTCAAAATTGAACGGTGTAAAATTATATAGTGTGAATATGGTAAGACATTAGGAGAGCGGACCGGGAGTGGAGCGGGAGCGGAGCGCTAGTGTGAATGGGGTAGAGCGAGAGTGGAGCGGGAGCGGAGCGATAGTGTGAATAGGCCCTTAATTATAAACAATGGTCTGTCATTAAAGGCGTACTGCGCATGCGTAGACTTAACGAGTTGACGGAATATTTTTAATAAATAAATTATCTAGGCCTCCAAAAAATTAAATTATTGTAAACAATGTTTTTATTAATCAAACACAAATAATGAAATGGTACCTTGATCAAGGGTTTCGAGGATTTATCGTTATGAAGATGGCGAACAACGTCAAGCCGTGATAATAGTTGTATGTTCAGTGCCGTATTTGGATGAACTCCGAAGACATCTTGATCCAGATGGTTTTCCCTTTAAATAATTAGTCCAGTCCTATAAACTCTTCATTCCAGTTCCGGGTTCTAACTTATGAAAGAGTTTGACAACGTATTAAATTAATGTTAAATAATAACAAAAAACTAGCCGGCCGGCGTGAACTTAAATGTTCTATCCGTACCGCGAGTTGACGACAACTGAACGGCGATTGTTTTTCACCTGTTTCTCTCTTGAAAAAACATATGATTGACATCAGACGACCGATCAATGTGAAATTAATTAATTTAAAAATTGAATAAAATATTTTTATACATAATATAAATTAGTCATTTGTATCGTACTATTAAGATGTGATAGATACTAATATTAGAATAAAAAAAAATCTGGTACGTGGGCGCAACACACAACTTTCACTTACCAACTTACTTAGATTAGAAATTGACGTTTTTTGTTAATTGCCACTTCTCAAAGTCACACATTCATTTTTTATTTTTGTTCATATTAGTTCTTTTAAGTACACTATTTTTTTCTTTTATTATTAAATAAAAGTTTTTACTTGCGAAAATTCGGTAATGCAAGCATAATACTCCGTCCGTGTAAAGTCGTCTGATTTTATAATTCTCTATGTAGTTGTTGAAAACTTTATAGTTACCATAAAACAAATAATTTACATTAAATGAGCATTACGGCTTTAATTATAAACAATGGTCTGTCATTAAAGGCGTAGTCCGCACGCATGGGCTCAACGTGTTTTATGAGTTGGCGGAATATTTTTCTTTTATCTTCTGTATATGTTTACTTGATTTTTTTCATATTTCATATTTAGCCATTTCTTATTGTTAGGAGCAACGGGAGACTGTTAATTTCTCCATATAAATTTCTATTTCCGGTTTTAAACGGAAATATACGTTTTGGGGTCCCCTGAATATAAATAACCAAGTCCCGCGAAATGGTCTATGTGTGTGTGTGTGTGAACAGACTAGCTCAAAAACTATAGACCGTACTTATTATTTTTTTTCTGGTTTCTCATCAGAGAACCTGATGGGTCGAAACGTCGGCACTATTATAATTTTATTATCTACTTTAATTTGTACCCTTAGCCAGTGTTATCTTTTATTTCATTATATCTACGGTCAACAATCTACTAATATTATACTTTTTTTAGCTTTCCTGTGAGATACAAAGCGTTGCTTTATTTGTAACCCACCATTTTGAATATAACACTAATTGTCGTAAATGCCACGGTTTGAATAATGAATTTGAAAATGTGAAAGTGAATTAGGGTTGATGGTTTCGATTCAGCCAATTAAAAAAATAGTGTTACTAATGTGTTTTTGCACTAATGGTGTGAGAAAAAAAAATATATATATATCGAAAAAGTAGGTAAATAATTCAAAAGGTTTCGTAATAAATAAATATTTCTATGTAGAAAGTTATTAGAGGCTACTAACTAACCTTTAAAAAACACCTGCCTAATAGGTAATACAAGATAAGCCATTAATTCTAATCAATTGACACTAAAAATAATCGATTATGAAATAGTCTACGGATTTCACAATCGATTACTTTGATCTTTCATTAACTATCAGCTGAGTCGATCGATTATTTTTTTCACTACATTACTTCACGTAATATAATTCATGCTTCAATTTAATGTCAGTCATTTCGACTTGAGAAGGATTCTAATTTACTTTCACTTAACGAAACCTTTACTACTCCGATAGTAAAGATTTCGACCTTTTTTACTGAGTTTTCATAGGAAAAACGAAATGGCTAGACGCATAGGCTTATTATTTCATTTTTTTATTTTTTTAAACGAAAAATGGAATTAGGCTGTTGCTATGCCCACAACACAACACCTTAGGTTTTTTATATCGCATTCCAACTTAATACAAGTTAATAATCTCATTAAAAAACAGTGCTGGCAGCCAAGTAATTATGATACAGGGGGTTTGACACTCCAAAATTTCGCTCTAAATCATTTATCCCTACATCGTTTTTTTTTCTTTACGATTTTTCAAAAACAGCTGATTAATCTTGTCATGTCTAATAAACACTGTTGGTATCATCAAACGGCGAATTTTTTTCTCTATAATTTCTTTTTTGTAGAGTAACTTACTTTTTGATGTTAGTTTAGATTATACTTCTAAAAAAATACACCTTTTTGGGTCGAAAAATAACTCAAAAAAGACTTAATCGTGAGAAACTAAATTTAGGTATTTGACTGGAAGTAGAATTTAGGATTGAGTTTGGAGGTAGTTGACTATAAATATATTGTCGAAAGAGTTTATGATATTCTAAAATATATCGCTCATTTTAAAAAAAAATAGGACAAAATGTAAAAGCTTTCGTATTTGTGTTTCTTTTACTTAAAATACTTCAAATTACATTATCTTTCTTTGGGAAAAATCTATATTTTAAAATCCAATTTTTGACGGAGTCCAGTTAAGGCATCCTTACAAAAAAAAGCTCTTGTGGGCTCGCGGATATACAAATTTAATATTATTAAAATATAATTTTATAAAGGCATTGGTAATAAATTTCAAACGATAAATATTTTTCTTCAATGTACCTGAAAACACAACTTTTGGAATGGTAAATTAGTTAAATATCTTCTATTACTGGAATGATGAATTTTAGAAAACATAGAAATTTCCTTCTATAAATTTGTTTATTACATTAACAGTTTTATAAATATGTAAATATTTATATCTACTGAAACTACTACTAAAAAAAGAAAAGAACCTAAGAAAAAAAGAAACTACTAAATAAAAAAAAATATTTAGAATTAATCAACAATAAAAGAAAGCTATGGATTCGTGTTAATCCATATTGCACATAAATAATAATAAAATTAATAATAATATATTCTTCTCGCTCACGAAAGAAAAATAAAGTGTATATTACTAATAGTTTGTTATTCTAACCGCTAAAGGACTCGCTAGACGAGTCTTCGAAACCGCAACCGTAGAAATTTATAATAGACAACCTAGTTATGAATAATTTATATCCATCATAAATTATATTTCTTATTTATGGAATCAGCTAAGAATAATATCATAAAATAAATCCTAATAAACACTACTAGTTAACTTAATTAAGTAGACAGATATTCCTTTCTTCTCTATTTATTTATTTTTTTTATTATATTGTTTTTTTAAGAGTGGGAGTCCTAAATTATGCCTATCCAGCTACGTGTATAATTAGAATATGGGTCTATAATCGGTACCTCCATTTTATGTTCCATCCGAAGGGCGACGTAGACATGGATTTTCGACTGCCTTTTGTGGGATGCGAACCCGCAATCTTTAGTGTTGTAGGCTGCTATGCTAGCCACTACACCAGTTTTGGAACAAATTTGTAATACCACACAACTTCTTTTTGTGCGCACGCATCTTCAAAACTTTTTTTTTTTTTTTTTTTTTTTTTAGAACTGTTTCAAAAGATTACGATCAGTAAACTGTCAGAGGCATGATCAATGCAGATTTTTCGTTTCAAAACAAATCGCACATTGGCAAGAAGATGGTTAGATACAACTCAAAATATAATATATATATATATATAATAACTTTATTGGCTCTTAGAATACATTCTTTTAGCCAGGAGTCCGGCCCAATTGGTGTTAGTAAAGCTTTCAATATATATATTTTTTTTTTTTTTTTTTTTTTTTTTTTTTTATATCATTAATGTTAGTATCAAAGTATGTAATAATTTTAACAAAACATATTAATTAAAAAGTGATAAAATATTAAAATATATCACATACAATATGTACTTATTAATATATACATATAATTTAATACAATATAAATCCCATTCGACAATTTAAAAGCAGTGGTAGTAATTTGACGGATTTAAGAATAACACAATTAATAATAACCGTATATATAATATATTTGATAATATAATAACAAATTTGATAGCATACTCTAACATAATAACAAATACTGTGATTAAGTCTGTGTTTCAATCAGAACATCTTGATTAATATTAAGAATAATAAGTAAATAGATAGATTAACTATTTTAATTATACAATAAACTATTATAAGGTGTAAAATTCAGTTTATTTAAAACATTTAATTTAAAGGCATTCCTTGACACCTGCGTATATTATCCAGTCAATAGGACAACGACACTTAATACCACAGTGGCTCAGTGAGGACAATAGTAAACATGCCTACTATAAGTCTATATATACATAGATACACAACATATATATATACAATATATATATACCGAATACACACCCACACACACACACATGTGCGCGCACACATACACACACACACCCACACAGAGGCATATATACATATACACACATACACATTGTTTTTTTTTTTGTGTTTTTTTGTTTTTTTATCATTTATTCGTTTATAATAAAAGATCTAATTTTTAAGCAGCCTACTGTGTAGTAGAAAATGTCGTTGAGCTTTTGTTGATTTTCTATTGAAAGTAGGTTTCCTAAAATTGAATTACTTTGTAAATTAATATAATTAGTTAAGTATCGGCTTCTTAATTCTTTATACATTGGGCAGTCTAATAAAAAATGGTACAAATTTTCGGGTTTTTGAAGGTTGCAAATAGTACAATTTTCTTCTCCTTCTAATTTGTATACGGTTCCTTTGAAATAAAATGTAGGTTTATTCAATTTGGCTACTCTAAGCTGACTGACGATTCTCTGTTTATTTATGTTTGTTCTTAAGTTTAAGTATAGTTCTTGCCGGCTTAAACTGCTAATATTTCGATATTCTTCGTTGTACTTAGAGTTGAGGACTGAGTTTATGTCGGAACTGATGGAGTGATTTTCGAATCTGTTTATTATATCTTTGAGGTGTAGTTGGACAGCTTCAGGACTAGGATCGTTGCGTTCTAGAATAATTGACGAACCTACTTTTGCTAGTTTAATTTTTAGCTCTGAATACCAGTTAAAATAAGTTTTGTTATTTCCTTCTAACTCCTTTAATCTGTTGTAGCAAATCTTAGGTAGTCTATCTTCTTGCATTTTCAGTAAGGTGATCCACCATCCCAGCATTCTTTTGACTACTTCTACTTCCATGCTTTTGATTCCAGTCTCCAAACGGACGATATAATTTGGGGTGTGTTTCGGCCAATGATAAATCTGCTTTACGTATTTTGTTGTGATTGTTTCGAGGTTATTACAATATTGTGGAGCCCATATTTCCGAACAATACAGAAGGGTGGATCGGATGATGGACTTATATAAGGTGTGCTTCGAGTCCCAATCTCTTGATCTTGTTTCTTGTAGTATGGCCAAGGTTGTGGCAATAGCGGTTTTTGTTTTTTTGATAGCTGTATTTGCGGCTAGAAGGAATTTTCCGGACGAGGTAAACTGTATTCCTAAATATATGTGGTTATTTACAGTTTGTATGTTGTTTTCTCCATAAAAAAGCGGTTTAAGTTTTTTCATTCTCCCTCCGCCCTTGTGAAATGGCACTATTTTCGTTTTTTCTGTATTCAGAAGGAGCATATTTTCTTCACAATAGTGGTATAATATGTTAAGCTTTTTCTGGCAATCTGTCCAGGAGTCTGCTAGGATCACTATGTCGTCCGCAAATAATAGCATTAATACCTCTTTAGAGCCGGTTATAGATATACCTCTTGCTTGGTGGTCTTGGAAGTACTTTACTATGTCTGATATGTATAGTGCGAAGAGTAGTGGGCTTGCTGAGTCGCCTTGGAGAACACCCTTTGTTACTTTAATCGGATTTGAAACCTCCCCATTAATCTCAATTGTTGCTTCCATGTTTTTATACAATATTTGAAATATGTTGATTATTTTAGAACTTACTCCTATTTTATTTAATTTATGCCAGAGCTTTTCGTGATTCAAGGAGTCAAATGCTTTCTGAAAGTCAATAAATATTCCAAATACATAGCGGCCTTTAAGTCTGAGAGTGATATTTATAATTGAGCTGAGAACAAAAATACTGTCTCTACATCCTCTATTTTTCCGAAAACCATTTTGTTCTTCAGGGAGTATATTATTGATTTCTGACCATTCCGAAAGGCGACTATTAAGAATGAATGTAAATATTTTAGTTATCGTATTTAGAAGGGCTATATTTCTATAATTATTTGGATCTTTTTTCTCACCTTTCTTGTATATTGGTTTAATTATTATGTTAGACCAGCTTCGCGGAATGTCTTCCTTTTCATATACTTCGTTCAAAAGATGGAGAAGGTAATGTTCCCACTGAGGGTTTAATAATTTGTAATATTCGTAAGGCATCCCGTCGTTGCCCGGCGATTTATTTCTTTTCATGTTTTTTATTGCCAATTGTAATTCTTCCAGTGTTATTTCACAGTCGAGGAATGGATTTGATTTTGAAAAATTAGTAATTTTGAAAGGTTCTGATAAAGAGTAGAAATTTCTATAGTATTTCTCAAATGTGTTCAGCGATATTTCTAGGTCTTGGTTTTTATTGACCCTTAAGCCCCTTATGGTCTGCCAAAATTCCCTGCTATTTCTTGTCCCTGAGATTTTTTCGCTAATCAACATATAATGTTCTTTTTTATTTTCCTTTATTAACTGTTTATAGATTTTCCTTTCCTTTAAGTAAGCACGTAAATTATCTGTTGAAGACGGTTGTTTCTTGAATATTTTGTACATTTTGCGGACTTCTTCTTTTTTCCTCCTACACTTTTCGTCAAACCAGTAATTACCGTTTTTGAATCTATTAGGTCTCATTACAGTAGATTTTGAGACGCCTGAATTAATTCCTATGTGAGTAAGTGTTTCTTTAAAATTTTCGTAAATGTTAGTTACCTCAACGGAGTTGTAATATATATTAGGTGACTGTTTTAATAAATTGATAAATATTTCAACATTGCTTTCCTCCCATCTGAATTTTCTTATTTTACGGGGATAGCTATCTTGATTGCGATGGTTGACCAGATAAAGAGGCAGGTTAAGTTCGAGAAAAAGAGGCAAATGAGCGGATATTTCTGGAATTTGCTCAACTTTCATATCATGAACATGTGCCATCGTGTTCCAGTTAACCCAGATTGTGTCTACTACCGAACTGCCGTTGTAAGTATGACAAGTGAAACATCCTAACTCATCACTGGAGGTCCTACCGTTAATCATTAGGAATTCATTTTCCTCTAGAAGGTTTACTATCTTCTTTCCTCTTGAGTTTAAAACTCTGTCCTGTGATTTCCTATTCTCTTTTAACATTGTACCTTCAAAAAGATTGTTCTCTGCGGATTGATTCAGAAGGCCAAATCTTCCGTTCCAGTCCCCTCCTATCACTATGTATTTCCGGGAAAGATCATCTTTTATCTGTTTTAGGGCTTCTTCAAAAAGTTCGATAAATTCTTCTGTATTGAAAGTCTGATTGAAATAGATATTACCTATAATAAGTTTGAAATTATCTTTTTCAATTTCAACGAATAGCCATAAATTACAGCATTCAATCACCTGCACCTTTAAGTTCGACAATTTTTTAACAAGAATTAATAGGCCCCCACTTCCTCTTCCTCTAGATTTGTTTTTAATTGCCCTGGAATTAAATATGGAATAGTCTCTGAAGCAACTAGGTAGGACGATATTATCACTGGTAATAAAGGTTTCTTGTAAGCATATTATTTCACATTTAGTCATTAGGCGGGTATTTTCTTTGCTTAAACTGTGAATATTATTTAACCCTTCTATATTCCAGAAAATTATATTAAGATAGGGTCAAGATTCAATATATTTTCCTTTTGTTTTCTTATTTCGAGCAGATGAGCAGGGTTCCGGTGAGTTTTCAAGAGAAGCCGGGAGAGAGCGCTTCTTTTGATTTATTTCTTCTCTATTAAACTCTTCAGAGTCGGTTCCAAAGGAGATATCTTTAATGTTTTTAAATAGAGCTAAGTCTGATTCATTTTTAATTGATATCTTAGTCGAACCTTCGGTGTGTCTAGCATAAATTTTTCCGTTTCTATGCCACAAAAATTTGAAAACCCCTTCCCTTTGTAATGCCCTGGCTTTGGCAAATAATATTCGGTTTTCTGTTGTTAAGAACTCGTTTATAAAAATTTTCTTTTTATCTACTTCCTGAATAGACTCTGAAGGGTACAACTCAAAATATAACAATTCCGAGTTATGCATAACATTGGAATCAGATTCGTGTAAGACGCAATTTACTATATTCTTCTATTGAGGGAATGATCGTATTAACGCGGGTAGAGGGCTACTTTTGAGTTAGGGTTAGTACCAGTGGTACTGCCCCAATGGTAGACTATTTGTGTTCCAAGACTATTTTCCCTAGTCTATATTTTTTTAAGTACATAGTGAAATTGAGAATACAGTTGAAACTTTAACTTTTTGCAGAAGTGCGATATATAATAATCGATATATAAATAAAACTAATACTAGTTTTATTGCTTCTTACGAAAATCATACACAAAAATAAAATAGGAATAAAAGATAAAACATTAAATAAAAACATATGGTTAAAATCCAGACCTTTTGTTGGAACGAACTAGCGATCGGAACAAAACGTCGGAGCACGTGTTTGCGACTAGATCATTCGAGCCCTGTCCACGCAGGCGTGGACCATTCCACACAGGTCTGGAACCTTCCACGCCGGTCCTTTTACGACTATATGTAAGGAGCGAGAGACTGGACGAGTCAGTCTTGGTCTGTGTCTTGACTGTGAAGCTCAAGCCATAAGAATTATGTTACAAAGTGATAATTTTTTTAAAATTCGTGGGGCATTGACAATTATTATATTTTCGTTTAATAAATATTGTTAACCCAAAGAAGTGTTACAATATGTAAACGCCATTTTTCACTCAACTTGACACATTTTTCACAAAATTAGACAAAATTCATTAAATAAAGTACCCCCTCCTTTTAACTAATAAAGATGAAATGTTTGCTGTCATATCACGGTCATACATACTCTAAATACCCAATTTGAGGTTCGCAAGGTTTATAGTTTTTGAGCTAGTCTATTCACACATACACACACAGACCATTTCGCGGGACTTGGTTATTTGGACTCAGGACACCCAAAAACGTGTATTTCCGTTGAAAACCGGAAGTCGAAATGTTTCACGATCGCAATACTTTCCCTTAATATATAGTTCATATATAGGTAAGTGAAAGTATAAATTATACATGACAGAGCTATGCAGGCATTTGTGCTTTAAATGTACTACTTAAAAGTACTAATTATAAGTATTACTTAACCCTCCGTCGAGCGCGTCAAGAATGTTACGCTGTCGGGCGCGTGTATCTCCGAGATCTTCTAACCATAATCATCATAAAACTTTATTTCATTTTATCTAAACTTGAACGTTATGTTTCATTCGAATCCTTAAGAATGGAAAGCGTTAGTTTAAAAAAAAATCTGGTGCGTACGCGCAACACACAACTTTCACTTACCAACTTACTTAGATTAGAAATTAATGCGTTTTGTTAATTGCCACTTCTCAAATGAACAGATCGGCTTTAATTATGAACAATGGACTGTCATTAAAGGCGTACTCCGCATGCCTGGGCTCAACGAGTTTTATGAGTTGACTGAATATTTTTATTTTTTTTCTCCTCTTTATGTTTTCTTTATTTTTATCATATCTCATATTTAGCCATTTCTTATTTTTAGGTGTAACGAGAGACAGTTAATTTCTCCATATAAACAAAAACAAAGGTACTTTATAGGAAACAAACAAACAAAAAAGGCCCCCCCCCAAAAAAGCCCCCTCAGAACATTTTAATAATGATAAAGCTTACTTTATATTAAAGAACACCTAATTTTCATTTAATATGCCGAATTTGATAAAAATCGTTAAAGCCGTTTTTGAGATCATCGAAAAAAAGGTAAAAATTGGAAAAAAAAATTATGAAATAAAGTGCGCGCTCCGTTTGACCAATTTGGATGAAATGTTGGCTATCACATCTTTGGCATATACTTACATCAAATACCCAGTTTGATCAAAATCGTTAAAGCCTTTTTTGAGTAAATAAAAAAAACACGTGAAAATGATACAAAATTTATTAAGTAAAGTCCCCCCTCCGGTTGATCAATTTTGATGTAATGTTGGCTATCGCATCTTTGGCATATACATACATCAAATACCCAGTTTGATCAAAATTTTTCACGTGTTCGGCAAACACGAAACAGAGGATCTCCAATTATCCTGATAATCTGTCATCCTATCTTAAAGTGAAACTGTTGACCGTTACAAATTTCGAAAGATGAAATACTTATTTAGATCCTCCATTGATGCAATTAGCAATCACCTGAATGATCGACTAAGTAATGAATGAACACGGAAGAGGAAGGTGAGAGTATAAGTATAATCCGCCGAAGACCTTCCTCCAATTGGTGCTAATGGTACCAATCTTGGACAATTATTGCTTCCTCCAGTTCTTTTGTTCGCCCATCAGCACTTCACATCATACATTCGCTAACGAATCCCATTGTTGTGCTTCCTCCGTGCTCTGGTTTTTTTTCTGCACTGATCCAGGCTGCATTTGATTGCTGGGAGTTTTTTTTTTAATCAGAGGAATATGCATATGTTTAAATTTAATTATTTTATTATGATTAACAACACTTTATAGATTTTCAATGATTTAAAATTTTTAATTTTTGAAGTATTAGAGATTGTTCTCGGCCGGAATTCGAACCTGGGTCAACCACGTATTCATCGCGTATCATTCATGTAACTAGATGCTGTTGGTTCTCACCTAGTCTCCGATGGTTTTTAACTACAGTGGCGCGGCTGGGAGAGAAGCACTGGGATCTCCCAGAGCCGTGCTTTGCCTTCCATAAGTGGGCAGCAAAGCACGAGTCGGAGTTTCCCAGGCTGAATGTATATATTGTAAATAGGTATGAATTTATTCCATTTATTCACATTACTGCTTTGGTAACAGGAAGTTATTTTCTAGTTTCTCCTGACAACGATTATTTGAATAGTCTATAAAAGCCGATAGATCAGCTGTACGTATAACTTGAATTAGTTGCCTTGGCATGTAAGGAATTTAAAAATAAAATAAAACGAAAATCGATTTTTTCCGATATCACAAACGACTCATTCAATTGCTTTTTTACTTTCACTTACCTATATATGAAATATATAGTAAGTGGAAGTATTGCGATCGTGAAAATTTTCGACTTCCGGTTTTCAACGGAAATACACGTTTTGGGGTCCCCTGAGTCCGAATAACCAAGTCCCGCGAAATGGTCTGTGTATATGTGTGTGTGTGTGTGTGTGTGTGTGTGTGTGTGTGTGTGTGTGTGTGTGTGTGTGTGTGTGTGTGTGTGTGAACAGACTAGCTCAAAAACTATAAACCGTGCGAACCTGAAATTGGGTATTTAGTGTAGGTATATGCCCGCGATGTGACAGCAAAAATTTCATCAAAATTGCTCAAAGGGAGGGGGTACTTTACTAATAACTTTTTAAGTTTTTTTCGATTTTATCAAAAACGGCTCTAACGATTTTGATTAAACTGTATTTTGATTGATCTATTTGTATGCCCGAGATATGACTGTATAAATTTCATCAAAATTGATCAACTGGAGGGGGGACTTTACTGAATAAATTTTGTATCATTTTAACGTGTTTTTTTTATTTACTCAAAAACAGTTTTCATGATTTTGATCAAACTGGGTATTTGATGTATGTATATGTCGAAGATGTGATAGCCAACATTTCATCAAAATTGATCAACCGGAGGGGGGACTTTACTTAATAAATTTTGTATAATTTTCACGTGTTTTTTTTTTATTTACTCTTAATCGGCTCTAACGATTTTGATTAAACTGATTATTTGATGTATTAATATGCCCGAGATATGACTGTAATAATTTCATCAAAATTGATCAACCGGAGGGGGGACTTTACTTAATAAATTTTGTACCATTTTCACACGTTTTTTTTATTTTCTCAAAAACGGTTTTCATGATTTTGATCAAGCTGGGTATTTGATGTATGTATATGCCGAGAATGTGATAGCCAACATTTCATCAAAATTGATCAACCGGAGGGGGGACTTTACTTAATAAATTTTGTATCATTTTCACGGGTTTTTTTATTTACTCAAAAACGGCTTTAACGATTAACAAAAATAAGATATGAATGTAGAAAAATGTGTGACTTTGGGAAATGATATTTAGCAAAACACGTCAATTTCTAATCTAAGTATGTTGGTAAGTGAAAGTTGTGTGTTGCGCGCACGAGCCAGATTTTTGTTATCGCATTGCTACCGTTATTAATTCAAATCGATCGAACCTATAATTTGGTGAAGTAAAAGGTGCAGTGTGCAGCGTCTAGTCAAATTGAGGAAGTAAAATGTATTTTCAATATGTGGAGGTTACCATAATTTTCATCATGATTTGTTTGTTTAACGTCCCTTTATGATACTAAGGCTAATCGGACGATGCTACAGTGGGAGTCCTAAATTTTGGGTATCTAGGTATAATTAGTATAGGGATCTTTAACGAGTACCTGACATATCTCACAGGCTCTGGAGCTCGATTTTACATCCTATCCGAGGTACGGCTTAGCCAGGGATTTTTCGCTCCCTTTAAACCCCCGCGAACCCGCGACCTTTAGTATTGTAGGTTGTCATACTAACCACAGGTGACCCCCATCATAATTTGTAAAACATTAGCAATTTTTTTTTAAATTTGGGCATTGAAAGCATTTAGGATTTCAAAATATTCAAATAATAAAGAGAACACGAAATATAGAACAGACTATAAGGAAAACAATTGTGTTTGAGTTATTAGTATATGACTTACCAGTCTCAAGAAAATGAGTTTTCTGTGAGAGATTAAAAACTCAAAAATCGGCCTGAAAGGTGAAACAAAAATGGCTGCCATTTTGAAACGGTTGATCCTAAAATTTTTTTAAAAATTGATTTGAACTACTGATTCCATACGTAATTGGTAGTAAAATTACATTTTTTTTCTAAAATGATCGAGCAACCACTTTGGACCACTTGATATGGAATGACCCTTTTTTATCTGCACCTGTCAACAAAATGTCGACATTCAACAGATTTGATAGCTTCTACTTAAAATACTATGGCATGACCGGCATGGGGATGGATGGCACCTAGCAATGGCTCTAGTTTGCCTTGTTTCAGTTACTGTATGATCTGCTAAAGAAGGAGATCTCTCAACCCCTTTTTAATCCCCTCCCCACATTTATGGGCATTTCGGGTTTCTCAAACAGCTGATTGGATTTCAGTGAATTAAAAAAATTTATGTGTGCAGATTTCTATGAAATTAACTTTAAAAAAATACTTATCATTAAATTTTTGTATCCTAACAACCAGAGAACTAAGCGATGTATCGACAAAACTGATTTATAGAACCCAACCTGCACTACAAGGTTGCTTCTGTTACATATATTGCTAAAACAATTCCTTTTTGAGATATTTCAAGTGTCAACATTTTATCTGGGGCGCCCTGTATATTCTGTAATGGAGAGATTGGATCCTCGCGTAATTATTATTTTTTTTTTTTTTTCTGCCAAGGATTTCTCCTTAAGTCGACTCGGATGGCCAAAATGCTTCAAGAGATATTCTGGGTCATCCACATGTTGTTCTGCGTCACATTTTCTTTATTTTTTTTTTAAATAATTTTTTTTTATTATGCCTCAAACGGCATTACATATATGATTTAAGTAATAATAACTACAATACTTTGGATAAAAATAATAATATCGCAGTGGGCCCGATTCAAAGAAAACTTCGGTAGTATTTTGAATGCTGAAAATATTCGTATGTCACCACTTTTGGTGTACCAAAGTGCTGAAAATGAAGTGCAGTGAATAGCCGATACAGAAAAACTTCTTTAACTATAAAGTTGAAGAAAAACGGATTATAGGGGAAGTAGAAATATCTATCGGAAAGTTAATATCTTATTAGGCAGCAGGAACAGACAATATTCCTACTAAACTAATCAATGCATGCGGAAAAGTTGGGATCCCTAAAATACATCTTTGGTTAAAAAGGTACAAGTAAAACTATCCAAGGAATGGAATGAATCTATTCACAAAAAGGGATCAAAGACGTATCACTCCTTCCTGTTCATTATAAAAATATTTACGTTAATCCTTACTAGTCAAATCACAAGGTCTACAAAGTGAAAGAATCTATTCTTAGGGTCTGGCCACACATGTCCGCACCGGATCCGCACCGTAGCAATAATATAGGTTATGTTCAGAATATTTTTAATTTAACTTACATATTACCTTTAGTTATGCCTAAAGTGGCCTGTGTCTGACATGTGTGGCCTGAACTTTAGGCATAACTAAAGGCAATATGTAAGTTAAATTAAAAATATTCTGAACATAACCTATATTATTGCTACGGTGCGGATCCGGTGCGGACATGTGTGGCCAGACCTTTATTGGGAGACTAATTTAAACGGAACCGTTCAACAACTGAGCAAATATTAGAGGAAAAAATCTGGTGCGTGAGCGCAACACACAACTTTCACTTATCAACTTACTCAGAAATTGATGTGTTTAGTTAATTGCCACTTCTCAAAGTCACACATTTTTCCACATTCATTTCTTATTTTTATTTTTATTTGCCCTATAAAAAACACTGATTTTTTTATTATTAAATAAATGTTTTTACTTGTGGTAATTCGGCAATGCAAGCATAATAATCCAAATCGTCTGATTTTATAATTCTCTATGTAGAAATTGAAAACTTCATTTAGTTACCATGAAACAAATAATTTCCATTAAATGAACAGAACGGCTTTAATTATGAACAATGGTCTGTCATTAAAGGCGTACCACGCATGCGTGGGCCCAACGTGTTTTATGAGTTGACTGAATATTTTTCTTTTTTTCCCCTCTATATGTTTACATCATCTTTCGCATATACCTACACCAAATACCCAGTTTGATCTAAATCGTTAAAGCCGTTTTTGAGTAAATAAAAAAAAACACGTGAAAATGATACAACATTTATTAAGTAAAGTCCCCCCTCCGATTAATAAATTTTGATGAATTTTTTACAGTCATATCTCGGGCATATTAATACATCAAATACTTATTTTAATCAAAATCGTTAGAGCCGTTTTTGAGAAAATCGGAAAAAAATTTCCGAGGCAGTTTAAATTGCTTCTTGAATCGAAAGTACGAAAGGGTGATTAGCCCAGCAGAGAAGGCCCCGTATCCTCGGGACAACTGGCCTCCTGAATATTTGTGTCCCCTCAGAAGGAAGGGTGGCCGGGCCATACCCCCCAGCACTTTATTCAGTATATTCAGACCACCCCTCATAAGGCCCGATGCACACGGACGACACTTTTCTGCGATCCGGTCTATAAGCCAGGTCAGGGGTACCTGGAGTATAATGGTAAATCCGGTCGGTCCATTGTACTCCAGGTACCCCTGACCTGGCTTATAGTCAGGATCGCAGAAAAGTGTCGTCCGTGTGCACCGGGCCTAAGAGGGATCCCCCATCCGCCACCCGGGGGACGCGCTCCCTAGCGGGCAACTTCCGCCGAGACACTGCATGCATGGCCGAGGCACCTCCACGCTGAAAGGCACTACGGAGGAAGAAGAAGAAGAAGAAGAGAAGTTTAAAGTTGTTAAATAAAGTACCCTCTACCTTTGAGCAATTTTGATGAAATTTTTGCTGGCACATCGCGGGCATATACATATACTAAATACAGTACAATCTTGATAATCCGGCGGTTGGTTACTCCGGCACGTTCGGTAATCCGGCGCTATGGGGGCCAACCAAAAGATGAGGAACTTGATCGCATGACAACTAATTTAAGTCCTGTACGTGCCCCATGGATCAAAATGTAAACCAGCAAATAAAAATTAATTATTAAAAATCAAAAGATCTGGCCAATACTCTAGGCCTTCTTTGAACTATAAAGACGTGATTGACTATTACGACGAATGCACCTTTACAAGCTCAACTTTACAATTGTCTCCAGAATGTTTACAAGAGTTTTCCAATAAATGTGAACTGAGAGTTACCCTATCAAATGGCGATATCAAAGAACGGCTTAAAAGCACGAAGAAAAATTTCAATCCTTATCTGACGACGAAATCCTCAGCCAAATTCGATCCACGGATGAATAGGAAGATAGCTGTGACCAGGATGTTTCAACTCACCGTACGGTAACCAACAACGACGCATTCAATGACTGCACAAAATGGTTAGAGCTCAAAAGGTTGAAACAGTGCGTTTCCAATAAAATTTTTAGGAAAAAAAAAAAAAAAAATTAATGATTACTTTTCATAATAGTTTATTTATTATGAACGTACGCTTCATATGTACCTAGTATTTTGTTTCATGTGTTAAAAGTTACACATATAAATATTATACTATAGTAAAAAATATTACAATATTACATTTCAATACTTTTTTATTTTACTTCCGATAATCCGGAAATTATTGATAATCCGGCGGTTGTCTGGTTCCATATGTGTCGGATTATCAAGATTGTACTGTACCCAATTTCAAGTTTGTACGGTTTATAGTTTTTGAGCTAGTCTGTTCACATACACAGACCATTTCGCGGGACTTTTAAGGACTTCGTTTGTTGTTGTTATTTCGGACTCAGGGGACCCCAAAACGTGTATTTCCGTTGAAAACCGGAAGTCAAAATTTTTCACGATCGTAGTACTTCCCCTTACTATATATTTCATATGTAGGTAAGTGAAAGTAAAAATAATGTCTAACAGGGTTGTGCATAAGCTGCACGTTGACTTCCAAAAAGCTTATGATTCCGTTGACCGCCATATACATATACTAGTTGTACATATAATATTTTGACTGGGCTGGAAATACCGAAAAAGTTATTAAACTTAGCAAATATGAAATATTTAATAAAGTGAGGATTGTTAATTGTTTTTCTGAAGGTTTGAGGTTCGTTCGGTTTTAGTCAATAGTCAAGAGACCTGACTAAATGCAGAAATAAAATAAAGAAATTTATTTAGTTACTTAATACTCAAAGACTGATAAAATAAAGAAAATATGAACAAACATTCCAATCCAGAACCCACAGAAAGTTTACGTTATTTTCTGAAAAAAAGGAAAGATCCTGAGCCTTTATTATAATTTTGCCTTTTCAACCTTCTAAGAATTAAAAATTGTAACGTCTCAAATAACATGTCTAGGAAAAGGTCAAGAACCTAGGTCGTGGTGTTGGTTACGTAGAAATGAGCATTTGCCCGAACTCTGTAGAAAGAAAAGACATTTTATTTTAACCTATCTCCTATTACAGATTTGACTTTTTACTTTCACTTGCCTATATATGAAATATATAGTAAGTAGAAGTATTGCGATCGTGAAAAATTTCGAGTTCCGGTTTTCAACGGAAATACGCGTTTTGGTGTCCCCTGAGTCCAATTAACCAAGTCCCGCGAAATAGTCTGTGTGTGTGTGTGTGAACAGACTAGCTCAAAAACTATAAACCGTGCGAACCTGAAATTGGGTATTTAGTGTATGTATATGCCCGCGATGTGACAGCAAAAATTTCATCAAAATTGCTCAAAGGGAGGGGGTACTTTATTTAATAACTTTTTAAGTTTTTTTCGATTTTCTCAAAAACGGCTCTAACGATTTTGATGAAACAGAGTATTTGATCTATTTATATGCCCGAGATATGACAAAAATCATCAAAATTGATCAACCGGAGGGGGGACTTTACTTGATAAATTTTGTATCATTTTCACGTGTTTTTTTTTATTTACTCAAAAACGGTTTTAACGATTTTGATCAAACTGGGTACTTGATGTATGTATAAGCCAAATATGTGATAGCTAACATTTCATCAAAATTGGTCAAACAGAGGGGGCACTTTATTTCATAACATTTTTCCAATTTTTACTTTTTTTCGATTATCTCGAAAACGGCTTTAACGATTTTCATCAAATTCGTCATGTTTGATGAAAATTAGGTGTTCTTTAATATCAGGCAAGCTTTATCATTATTAAAATGTTCTGAAGGGGCTTAAATGGGGTAGGGGCCTTTTTTGTTTGTTTGTTTTTTTGTTTCCTATAAAGTACCTTTGTTTTTGTGTATATTTGAAGAAATTTACTGTCTCCCGTTACGCCTAAAAATAATAAATGGCTAAATATGAGATATGATAAAAACCAAGTAAACATATAGAGGAGAAAAAAATAAAAATATTCAGTCAACTCATAAAACTCGTTGAGCCCACGCATGCAGAGTACTCCTTTAATGACAGACCATTGTTCATAATTAAAGCCGTTCTGTTCATTTGAGAAGCAGCAATTAACAAAACGCATTAATTTCTAATCTAAGTAAGTTGGTAAGTGAAAGTTTTTTTTTTTGGTGCGCGCACGCACCAGATTTTTTTTTTTTTTTTCGGTTTCTAACAATAAGGGAATCTGAATACCTACCTCACGAGTTTTTGTCGTATTAGATTTAAGGGTCATTATCGGACATGAAAATATGGGTCATTAGTGGTTCTTCATGCATCAGTGGATAGCCAATGGTTCGAAAAGTTAAACAAACATTGACCTCAATGTTCAGCCACAGCGTTCGAGGAATGCGATATCGTTAGATAGTTATTACAAGAGCAGGAATAGAGGGATGAAAGGGTTGGGTTGACAAACAAGTCCTTCAGTTTTTCAGAAAGAAATAAAACCAGTGTATTATTGACATAAAATTTATTTTTATCTACAATATAATGCAGCGGTCGAAATTATAAATTACCTTTTATTTTAAAAACTAGCTAGTGTGCCCGGCTTCGCTCCGGTAGTTGTGTGGCAGTTTCAATAACAGAAAAACTTTAAAATTAAAGGAAATATAGAACAAAATTAGCACTTTCTTGAAAATTTTAACATTGTATCAATATTAAGATTCGAGATCTGCAGTGTCCGCCCAAATAAGGAACCCTATATACTTTTTAGGGTGTTGAAAATGGTGGATGAACAATTCATTTTGCTGCAACTTTGTCGAGTCATGCATCGTTTTTGATGGTTTCTGTGATTATGAATCCTATAAGCCCATTCCAAGCAGTCAGCAGATAATAAGTTATTAGATTATTCTTTAAAAAAACTATATTTGGAGTACAACTTAAGCGCCGACTACTGTGATGGTCCCATTAGATCCAGAAGTTTAGAAAATACCGAAGATTCATAGAAACTTTTTTTGTAAGACCTTTCTTCCAGTTCAACCTCCCTTAATTTATACCCCCCCCCCACACCCTAATTTGGCCGAACTCTGCACTTCTCCAATCTTACTACAGTGAAAACCAAAATATCATGAGGGCACAATTTTTTTATCATATTTCTTTTTATCCTGAACTATGAGCGGTGATAAAATCTTATTGAAAACATGTATATTTGGAGCCAATTCATCATTTTGTCAACTGGAATGCTCATCATACATAGTAATAAAACCATTTTTCATAACTACATACAATAAGAACACTTCAAACTTGTTATTTTCGGTTTATAATCAGTCTATTCAGCTCTTCACTTTTGTTTCATGTCTGTTTTTATTCGCTCACTCATATTGCATTAAATTTACTTTAGTATATGTTAGATATTGATTAAATGTAATGTGTTAATCAATTAACCTTCTTATGAGAAAATTAATTTTGTAAAGTATCCAGTCGGTATTCTCATTGATTGCAGATATGTAAAATCATTAATTTATTTTAAAAGAAAAGGTGAAACTAATTATTTCACCTAATGAAACTAATTATTTTCGCTTTATTTTTTAGTAATTTAAAAAGAACAGCTGACAAAATAAATAACCTTTACAAATATAACGGAATGAATGAACAATAAACATTGAGTGAAACACCTAGCGCTTCCTGGTGGTCTGCAGCTCGAACTAAATTTTTCATTCATAAACTCGCTAATTACATGTTGCGAGAGTCTTAAAATTCCAGTCCTTTTCTCTTCAATTTCACACCCTTAAGAGAAAAACGGAAACCTTCTTCTCCGTTAGGGGATCTACAGTTACACGCTGACATAAATCTCTTAATCGTATGTGGAGTCGTTTCTGAGCCTTTTCGGCACGCACATTGAACACTTTGCTTTATAATATATATTGATTACAAGAGCAGGAATAGAGGGATGAAAGGGTTGGGTTGACAAACAAGTCCTTCAGTTTTTCAGAAAGAAATAAAACCAGTGTATTATTGACATAAAATTTATTTTAATCTACAATATAATGCAGGGGTCGAAATTATAAATTAACTTTTATTTTAAAAATTATATTTTTTTCTTTACCTACTTGAAGTTATTATTGAACATTAACTTATTCATTAGGAAAACTTTTTGAATAAGTTATCTTAAAACTTTTATCCAAAAAACTTTTTCCGTAAAAGTTCATTTCAAAAAGTCATTCTGAAACTTATTCATAAAAAGATTTTAGTCGAAGAAAATAATTTATTTATAACCAAGTCCCGCGAAAAGGTCTGTGTGTGTTAACAGAATTGCTCAAAAACTATAAACCATACCTGAAATTGGGTATTTAGTGTATGTGTATGCCCGTGCTGTGACAGCAAAAATTTAGTCAAATTTAGACAAAGGGGTTCCTTTATTAAATATCTTTTTACGTTTTTTTCGATTTTCTCAATATCGGCTTTAACGATTTTGATTAAACTGGGTATTTGATGTATGTATATGCCTGCAAGGTGAGAGTAAAAATTTATCAATTTGGAGGGGGCACTTCTCTTAATAAATTTTGTCTCATTTTCACGATTGTTTTTTTATTTTCTCACAAACGACGGTAACGATTTTGATCAAACTGGGCATTTGGTGTATGTCTATTCTGGGGATGTGCCAACCAAAATTTCATCGAAATTGTTCAGACGGAGGGGGCACTTAATAATTAAATGCCTTCTTTCATGGGAAAGAGTGCGTTGAAACATACACATTTAATGCAAATTATTTGTTTCCATACTAACTAAATGAAGTTTTCAGCAATTAAATAGACGAAAACAATAATCAGACCCGATGCTGCAGAGTGTTTGTTATGCTTGCCGAATAAACAGAAGTAAACGTAAAAAGTTAAACTTTTGTTTAATAATAAAAAAAAATTAATGTACTTGTGTAAATGAATGTTGAAAAAAAATGTTATTTTGAATGAATGGCATTTACATATTAATTAAGACACGTCAATTTCTAATCTAAGTATGTTGTGTAAGTGAAAGTTGTGTGTTGCGCGCATCGCACCTGATCTTTTTAGAAACGCTTTCACCTAAAGGCCTGTTTACAGGGTTAAATTTTTGGTACGAAGTAGGCTACAAAGCGTTGTTTCGCTTTTTCACCACCGGAAGCGAATACAATGGACAAGTAAAAATAGACGGTTGGGAAAGTTTTGAACGGTTAGGTTTTTTTTTTTTTTTTTATTAATATTCGAATGTTTTTTAACCGTTATAGGTAAGTATTATGCTTACAATCGGTTAACGATTCAACTACAACATTTTCATCTCAAGAAGGATCAATAAAGTTACTTGATGATCAAATGAGTGTAAGTTTCGAAAGGGAAAACCCTTCTTAGAGAAATCAGGAAATAAGAACAAGTAGTTGTAAAACAAACAAAACCTCATTTTTAGTATAAATGTTAAACATGAGGACTTTAATCAAGATCGTTTGCGCCTTTGTAGAGAAAATCACAAAAAAAAAAAAAAAAAAACATACATATGTAATCAAATTTATGAAAGTATTCCCTCCGTTTACACGATTTTGATGAAATTTTTGCTTTGTTCGTACAGTTTGTTATTTTTAAGCATTTAACACGTTATTTAACACGTTCCCACCGTACCACGTACCACCGGTGGCTCACACTAGACTGCATCATCGGATACTTTAATCAATCACAAAACTTTCCACGACGACGTATAACGAGGTATGATTGTATTGTTTATTTTATTTTTGTTTATTGTCAATACTGCATAATGCTCTTGAATAGCTCCCATCCGATAGACCTTTAAATATGCGCCGTTCACGAAGGCGCCCTTCAAAGTAAAGCCCGATTTCCACTGATAAGGAGTCTTTTGGGGGTTTATTTTTCTCTGAAGAGCGGGCGCAGCGAGCGGGAGTCGAAAGCTAGAATCTATTAAAGCCAATCAAGGCACTTTTTAACTGAAAAAAAGGCGTCGGGAGTTCGATAACATGACGGTCACATAACCTCTCAAAACAGGCCACGCCCATCAGCCGCTCTTCAATACCTTTACCCAGTAAGTTTTATTTCAACAATTTTAATTCATTCAGGCTTTCTTGGCCACAATACAACGACCATTTCCGGCAGGAATACGATTTTTACTAACCTGCCCCCCCCCCCCCCCCAACAGAAAATTTTATTAGAATGCCACCATAGGCGAAATCTTGCGCATGCCCTTGACTTGAGTCCTTTTAATCTTGAAAGCAGTGAGCGAAATAGTAGCATAAAGCGAATAAATAATTTCAAACACAATATTATCCCGGTTAAGAACAAAAATAACCTGTATCTTCAATTTAGGTTATGCTATTCCCTTCACTTATTGCGATTAAAAAAAATCTCATAATTTTTCAACCTCACCGGTTTGCACTCGTATAAAACATCTAACCTCCGTTCCTTAGCAGAAGGAGATTAATGAAGCATAAAGTAAAAAGTAAAAGTTGTCGAGGAGGAAAAAATATAAAGAAAAAAGAAACAGAGAAGAGAGATGGGACAATAGCAGAGGACCTTGAGGCTCGAAGAGGACAATCGCTGATGAGTGGATGTCGACACCTTGGTCAAGGTGAGAACGTTGCGTAACTTATCTAGCTACAGGTAAAGGTGCATTCACACCTGAGGCGAACATCGGCGAGCGGTACGGTGTGAAAGAGAGTCGAACGAACAAACCTCAGCCTGTGTTTGGACTCTTTTCCACCTTGTTGTGATGGCACAAAGAAAGCCTAATGTCTTGATTATAATAACCAGCAGACCTTTGGCTGTGGCTCAGTAGCTGTAATGCGTGGAATTAATTATATATATGCTATTCTTTTTAGAGATGAGAGATGGTCAACTGTTCTTCAATTACGATAGGTTAAATAATGGTCAGGATTTTCAGTTACAATGATATTTATTATGGTAAGCCAACGTTTCGATCCAACTTGTGGATCTTCATCAGGGCTAAAAGAAAACAAATATATGAGTATCTATGCTAGAGGGTGACAATAAATGGATACATTACAGAACTGATAATAATATAAAAGATGGTGTATACATAAATATTAAAATAAGAGGCTGGTTAACAAGATAAAATAGAATATGATATTTACCTACTGAGTCCAGGTGGATACTAAGACTAAAGGTAAAAATAAGGTGAGAGGTAATGGTAGGGGGTTAGTTAGCCGACTTCAAAGGTTTATGGCGGGGAAATCCAACGCTTTTGAAGTGAAGGCACATGACAACTGAGTGAACAAAAATATTTAAAACTAACAAAATATATGGTACTGTATACAAATAGTTGTGTCTGGACTGAATAATAACATAAAAATGAGATAATACATAATGTAACAATGCATACAAATATGGAATATGGAAAATATGGAAAATGCATACAAATATACAGAAAGAAGCATACAATACAAAAAATAATAATAGTACTATAGTAGTAAAAAGAGGTACAGAGATAATTGCAGGTACCTATGAAATCAAAACTAGGATTTGAGGATGCGGAAGATGTTAGAATAAGTGGATGAAATTATCTCTTTATCTGTTTTGTGATTTACCGGGTTATTTGTTTCTAGATGGATGAAAATGGATTCTGAGAGGAGACGTTTGTCGTGGTTAGATACAGTTGCTAATATGGAGGGGTTCTCAGAACTGAACCTTTAGTCTTAGTATCCACCTGGACTCAGTAGGTAAATATCATATTCTATTTTATCTTGTTAACCAGCCTCTTATTTTAATATTTATGTATACACCATCTTTCATATTATTATCAGTTCTGTAATGTATCCATTTATTGTCACCCTCTAGCATAGATACTCCTATATTTGTTTTCTTTTAGCCCTGATGAAGATCCACAAGTTGGATCGAAACGTTGGCTTACCATAATAAATATCATTGTAACTGAAAATCCTGACCATTATTTAACCTATCGCTATTCTTTTTAATAAGGTCAAATCAAAATTCACTGATAGAGATAAAAAAAGTTTCAGGTAATCTAAAAATGAATGAGATTTAAAATAGAACTTTACGCAAAATTTAAAATTGAAGAGGTGAGATGCAATACTCGTTCGTTCCACCTGAACACATTTTTCAGGAAACTCAAAAAACTTACCACGTCTAGTAGAGTGGCCAGATAAAGATGATTTCTTTTGCCTTCGAAAGGTGCAGTTACCCTTTGTAAGTAAGCTTGGAATAAAAACAATTACTGATTTAGAGGTAACAAAAAAAAAGTAACAAATTATGAAATGAGAATGTTTTGAAACAAAATGTTTTAAGGAAAGACTTTTGCTGCATACCACATTGGTACTAACGAGTTTTAATTCACATAGCGTAAGTTGATCTTCTTAATAACTAATATTTATTTTTCATCGGTGAGTGAAACGGCTGTATTACTCTGTACATATTAGGACTTTTGAAGTACTGTTATAGTTTATTTTATTTTGTTATATAGGTTCAGAAGAGACTATTTTTTTTTTTTTTTTTTATAATAATTGCAAGAAAGTGCTATTTTTTATTATTTTTTTTTTTTTGTACCTAAAGATTTTATGTCATTTTTATTTTTATCAATATATTTGTTTTGACTTGCAAAACACGCTATATTGGGTCCCTTCATTCCTCCAGCAGGCTCCCAATACAACTATTTTAGAGATGACAAAGTGATGATACGTGCATTTATCATGAAACTAGCTGTATGTCCCGGTTTCACCCGGGAAATTTAATTTTTCTAATGAAACGGTCGATTTCGTAAAAAAACCATTGTAAAGCGAGATCATTACGATTTTTATTAGGATAAAGAATATCAGCTGAAGTTATGCAATTTTAATATGCACCTGGTATGAAAGAACCACTGAGCGAAATTTGGAGAATTTAGGATAAACGGTATGGATTTCTATAAAGAACAAACAAACAAACAGAAATATTGCCCTGCAGTTTCAGCTTCTCGCAATGCGGCTTGCCTAAGCCTCTGTGGCGCAAGGCGGGCCTAGTATTCCTGGGCAGACTCCGTTTCCCGCGATTCTGACTGTATAAGCCTCTGTTGTTCAATCCTATTTTGATGTTCGTCGAGAGTTTCAGCTGCTCGTATTTGACGCTGTTTTTTAGCTTTTGAGCTCACTACTCCTATTGAAGCTCGCTTCTTAGGAGGCATTATTAAAAAATAAATTCACCATACATGTAAATAAACGTATTGTAATGTTAAAAAAAACAAAAAAACATTTGGCTTAAAAATCCCAGAACTCGACGCCTGCCAAGGGACGGTCTTACCGGGCCTTGTTGGCCTCTTCTAAATCTATAAAATGAATTTTAAGGCCGTTTTTTAGACTCAAACGGTCGATTTCGTAAAAAAAAAAACATTGTAAAGCGAGATCATGACGAATTTTATTACAATAAAGAATATGCGCAGAAATTGGCTGAAGCTATGCAATTTTAATATGGACGGGTGTTCGCACCTGGTATCAAAGAACCACTGAGCGAAATTTGGAGAATTTAAGACAAACGGTATGGATTTCTATAAAGAACAAATAAACAAACAGAATTTCATCTTTATTTATATATATATGGAAAATAAGATTTGGCCTATAACATCTGAGTACTTTATTTTCAAAAACATATTTGTTTAGCAATTTAAAAAAAAAAAAAAAAAACATGAAAATCCAATATGTGATTCCACCAAAATCCCGCACTTGATTATAACCCAATTCGTTCTGATCTGGCCGTTAAATTAGAGATTAATATTGTGGGTCCGCCACTGGAGATTGTAAAAATTGGCTAGGCTTGGCCTCAACTTTGTTATACAAATGGACAAGTCGCATTGCTCCTGTCCTCATTAAGTTAATAATGAAAGGATTATAATCTCTCAAATTAGGAAGTGAGAGTGAAAAACATGAAGGAACTATCTAGAAGGCAGTTAATGATGTAAATGCTCCATATTCCTAATCAAGGTAGCACCAGCCTCTCACCGTGCTGCGTCCTTTTGTGAGAGGTAGAAGAACAGGAAGGTTAGGAAGCAAAGGACTTAGTTCTATGAAAATTGAATGCTCGTTCATCAACGAAGAATAAGCAAGAGATATATTAGTATCTTACAATCGTTTCTACTCCCAATGATGCGGCTGATAGAGAAGCGCTGGAACTTCTTGTAGTCCTGCTTTTCCCTCCTCCGTGGTGGGAAAAGCATGTCAGGAGGTTCTCCAGCCTGATTATAAATAGTGTATAAATCTGTTTAAGAAATTTATTTTTATTTACTCGATTTGATTTTTTTTTTCATTAGGTAGGGGAGAGCGGGGTTTGTTGGCAACAGTTTTCACTTTTTTGATTGATGTGTCGTTCCTGCTAATATATTCCCAACATGGCTGATACCACTGTAAACTCCAAGTATTAGAGTACTTCGAGTATTTTTTTCAACACATAATATTTAATAATAAGATCATAGAAAATTGAAGAATTCGTCAATCCAGAGTATGCCAATTAACCCCCTATGTGGGGCTAGTTGGCCTAGAAGGTGGAGTTGTTTAACCATCTCATTCAAGTATGCCTGACACATATTATTGTTATTAAAACCTTCACTAAAATGGTATAATAAATTTGAATGGGATTTAAACAGCTTTTAAAGGAAAATAAAATGACAATAGAAGATGATAGAAGTTTAGACTGTCGTCACTTTATGCATAGGAAATATTACTCCCATCCTCCTCGCTGGAACTAAAAACATTTGGTAATTTCACCTTTGTTTATATTTACCTTGCTTTTGTGAATTGCTACTGCGCCAACAAACCCTAGTTGAGGAGAGCCAAATAACCCCACAGGAGAGTTCATATGAAACATGACTGCCAGGACAGGGGAGAACAATCAAACAAGAAACTGGTTTGTCGAAAGGTTAGGTTTATCAAAGGAGTTTGGAGCTATGTGAACAGAATCGGAATCAAATGTTTTGCCATCCCTTCAAACCAAATTTACTGAAAATATAAAAATTTACTTAAATGTTGTAAAATCAATCAATGAAGCACACTCTTATCTACACTGTTAGCATCGGATTGAAAACTCAGGATAAGACTCCCGTGGTCCAGCGGGTCACATTGTACAATGGTGGGGCTTTCACAACAGGTGTGACGGAAACTATAAGCCAATGGTCAACCTACCCCCTATGCCAACTAACCCCGCTCTCTCCTATTATATATAGTACATATAATAATATAACGGATCTAAAATAATGAAATCAAAATCACATTTTACACTACGGAAAAAATAAAATATCATTTAATTTATTAAGATCTCTTTATTCGTCTTTGAAATAAATATAATAAAATGAGTTTTGAATCATTAGTAAATATTTTCTCTGTTAATATCATTTGATAAAAAGCTTTTGATGTGTACTCTCATCTGTTAGTGATAAGACCCATCATTACGAATCCTAATATATAAATTATTTTATGTTTGTTGTTTTATGTTTATGAAATTATGATCTTTCAAAGAATTTCTTCATTTGTATTTTTCATTAATAATAATAAAAAGTAAGTAAAGTAAAATCAATCAATGGACCACGCTCTTCTCTACACTGTTAGCATCAGATTGAAAACTCGGGACAAGACTCCGGAGGTCGAGCGGGTCACATGGTACAATGGTGGGGACTTCACATCAGGTGTGACGGAAACTATATGGCCAACCTACCCCCTATGCCAACCAACTCTCTCTCCCCTACTAATATTTTTATTTTTTCATACATTTTTTCAAAGTGAAACTTTCCTCCCGATGTGTTTCAAAATAATTCATCTCAAAAACTGAAATTTCGAAAAATCCTAAGTGTCCTATTTTTCTATATATTGATGCATGCAACAAATAACAAAATACTTTCTAAATTCCACGACCTAAAGGTTCAGACCCTCGTTGACCTGATATGGAATGGCCCATTTTTCTACCAGTTAAGTTAATAGAAAAATTATGATTAAAAAAAAATAAACAAAATAAATAAACAACCTTTAAATATAATTTTATTAGTTTCCGATTTTAAGTTTTTTTTAAACCAATAAAAGAAAAGAAAAAGAAATATATAAATACACATTCCCAATATGTCACTATTTTTGTATGGGTTTAGAGAATGTATAGAGGAGCAGAGGGAGCGGGGTAGCCCACTGGTAAGGCAGTGGACTGCTGTGCTTAAGGTCCCGAGTTCGAATCTGACATGGCTTATGATATCTTTATTATTCGCCACAGTTCGCCTCGTGGGCCGAGAGACCCTTCTGGGGCAAACCCAGCCTCTATAAAGTGGGTACCCTTGATTGAAAAATTAAGGGGAAAGAACCAGGCGGTTGAACGTGATCACAGTCAAATCACCTCCTTGCACGACCGCTGACCAAGAAACTGTACTCTTCCTTACGTAGTACTGCACCCAAGACCCTTTATGGGTTGTAGTGGTACAGGTTTTTTTTTTTTATAGAGGAGCAGGGTGTGAACAAATTGAGGAAAGAAGGAGGCTTCTTGGTCTTAAAGGTTCGGAAAAGATACGCACCAAGGAAATATTGGCGTCGAAGAATTGAGAAGAGCAAACCAACTGGAGACGTGGGAGAGCCTGGAGACAGCGAAGATGAATCTAAAGAAGCTATGTTTTATGTATATTTAGCATCGTACAGGGGAATCAGCAAGGGGGGGGGGCAGGGAATGGCAGCTCCCCCCCCTCGAAATTTCGAGAAAAAAAATTACAAATTAAAAAAAATCATTCTTTTTTAATATTTATTAAGCATTATATTCGGTTGGCAAATATGATCTTTCGGTTCATTTTTTGTCAATATGATAAACTTCTTATCTCATCAATTAATTGACTAAAGTGTATTGTTTATCCAGTATGTAATATATCAACGACCATACCTGTTAACAGAGTTGGGCAAAAAGAAGTTGAACTACAAATTACAAAACTACTGACACAGTAGTTGGGAAGTTATTGAAACTACAACTACTTTTATAATTTGTAGTTGATGGACCACAACTACAACTACTGTAGTTTCAAAAAAGTAGTTGCATTTTTACAACTACAACTAGTAGTTGCAACTGTACTTATGGGCCTGAAACTACAACTACTTTTATTGATAACGAGTAATTATCGATATCTAGTATTATCGATTAGGAGTATATCAAATGCAATTCAGCTAATATATAAAACATGGGATTGGTCGAGAACCTAAGGTTAAAAAAAATAATCGACTGCCGGAAATCATGGAAAAATTTTGTATTGTACTATTTTTAAAACAGATTATCAACCATAATGGATCCCATTTATCAATGGAGTATTTATCTAAACACAAAATAAAAATAGCAAGAACATGTGATTTAATTAGACGTTGCTTAGCAAATGTAGTTGCCGCTCTAAACTACATTTACAACTACTTGTTGTATTTGCCATTCCCAACTACTTTTTCCCAACTACTGTAGTTGTATTTTTAAATTAAAACTACTTAACTGGTAGTTGAAAAATACTAGTTGCGCGCTTCCAACTACAAACTACATGTAGTTGTCTGTGTAGTTAATTACAAATGTAGTTAACTACTGCCCAACTCTGCCTGTTAACTATTGTTGAAACTAGCTTACTATCGTATTTGCTAGTGCAATGTGAATATGGAAGAAAATATCATTCGACATATAATGTTAAAAAATGGTAAACATGCTGCAGAAGCTCATAGAAAAATTTGCAATTTTTATGAAGACGATGGCTGTCAGGTCTCGCCATAAGTTCATGAATGTAAAGAAATTCCTAAAAGAAGAAGAACATCAACAACCACTTGGATCAGGTTTTTAACAACAAACCTTAGACATTCCATGAACACGGCTTTATACAGTTAGTGGAAAGATGGGAAGAACTCATCTTAAATAATGGTCACAATGTTGTAAATTAAAATAAATATTTTCTGAATAATAGTTTTTTTACTATTACTCAGTTTTATTTCACCCTGAAAAACCGATAGGACTTATTTGCCAACCAAATTTAACATTTTATATCAATCATGTTTGGGCAAATGGGCTTGTCATAAAATTTTTTTTTGTCTCGTCTTTTTAACAATTCATTATTCACTTTAATTTATTCGTTATTCATAATTTATTAAAGTCTCAATTGAAAGAATGTAGTTTTATTTATTACTCTGGAATAAAGAAATACAATCAGAAAGAATTTGTTATGATTTTCAATAGCTTTGTAAATCGTCGTTTACGCTTCACATTTGATGACTTAACCCCTTTTGACCAAACACCAGTGATATAAAACAAACATTTCAATTTTTAAATATTAATAAGTTTTATTTGAAAAAGTTAATTAAGCCTTACAATATCAGAATAGCTAGAAAGCTTCCCATAGGCATGACAATTTACCTGCATGCACCCCCCCCCTAGACGAAATCTTGCGTATGCCCTTGCATCTATGGTTTCTTATAGTATAAATATTCTTGAATGTTTCTCATTGCAATGTCTAACTAAAAATCATCACGATTATCATGCTTAACCTCAGTTATGAAAATTATCAGGAAGTCAGTATACACTTATTGATTCCTGCCAACGCTCTGGTATGCTAGAATGCCAGAATTCCATCTGGTATGCAGACCTCCTAGAATAGTCACGTAAAGGTTGAATGCCACCAAAGAAAGACTAAATCATCTAAAAGACATTTCCCTGCAATCTATCTCCTTCGAGTAGTAGTATGAGAAAAAGAAGTATGAATAGTATGAGACTATTGGGACATTCACTTTTGATCAATCGTTAGAGAACGGTCTCGTGCACCCAATGACGTAATCACATCTTTAGTGTATACAGTTACAATTTATATCTCTGTGTGTTAGCACGACAAGACTACCTCAAGTAGCTTTCGAGACCTTTCGAATGAGTGAAGAAACTTGCGAATAAAAAAGATTTAAAAAAGATTAAGTGTTGAAAACGCTAATGGCGGTATTCACTTCACATTCTATGGAGCGCGACACTTGCGAAATGTGGCAATAATTTTATATTTCTTTTCCTTATTATCATTTTTATCGCAATATAAAGAAATAAAAATGTTTAGGTAACTATTTGTGATTAATGAGGCTGAAGAATAACAATTTGTGCGATTGTGCAAATTTTTGAGCAAACTATAGATTTTTTTTATAAGAAAAAAAACCCCTACCACTATAACCCATGAAGGTTACTGGGTTCATTACTGTGTAAGGAAGTACTGTTTCTTGGTCAGCGGTCGTGTAAGGAAAAGATTTGATTGTGATCACGCTCAACCGCGAAGTCTTTTCCAATTTTCTTGATTTTTCCAATTAATATTACCCATATTACAGAGGCTAGGTTTGCCACAGGAAGGTCTGTCGGCCCCAGAGACAATCTGTAGCAGAATATTAAAGATATCCTGCCAATCGAGATTCGAAATCGGGATCTTAAACTCAGCAACTCAATGCCTTTCCAATGAGCTACCCCCTCTTTCTTTTTTTTTTAAATATTGATGGAAAAATAAAAATAAAATCTGCCAAACTGCAGGGCATTAGGTATTAGTTATCCAAAGATCCATTCACACAATGCTATTATAGTATAAACAAGTAGGAAAGAAAATAATATATACATATATGCGCGTCCATACCTAGATACAATATTTACTTTCAGCCAAGTAATATCGGAGACAACCCAGCTTGGAGGCAAAGCGAGACTCAAGGAGATCCCAGTGCTCCAGGTTCGGTCCCAGTTCTGAGTGCCAGGACTCCAATAGATCTATTTACAAATTATTCGCAATCACAAATTAATATTTAGAGTGTTGGCATTAATATTTTTTTTATTTTCACTAATAAAGAAAATCTCATACTCATTAGTACAATCAACACACAACTTTCACTTACCAACTTACTTTGATTAGAAATTGGCATGTTTAGTTAAGTGCCATATCTCAAAGTTACAATTTTCCACATTCTTTTGCTTACTTTTGTTTTTATTTGCTCTATAAAAAACACTATTTTTTTCTTACTAAATAAAACTTTTTACTTGTGATAATTCGGCAAGCATGATACTCCAAGTCGTTTGATTTTATAATTCTCTATGTAGTTGTTGAAAACTTCATTTAGTTACAATGGAACAAACAATTTCCATTAAATGAACAGAACATCTTTAATTATAAACAATAGTCTGCCATTAAAGGCGTACCGCGCATGCGTGAACTCATGAGGCGTGTTTTATGAGTTGACGGAATATTTTTATTTTTTTCTCCTGTATACGTTTACTTGATTTTTTTCATATATCATAAGCCAGTTTTCATTTTTAAGCGTAACGAGAGACAGTTAATGTCTATATAAACCAAAACAAAGGTACTTCATAGAAAAACAAAAAGGCGCCTTCCCCATTTAAGCCCCCTCAGAACATTTTAATAATGATAAAGCTTACCTGATATTAAAAAAGACTTTATTTCCATCGAACTTGATTTGAAACGAATTTGATCAAAATAATTAAAGCCGTTTTTGAAATCGATAAAGACGTAAAAATCGGAAACAAAGTTATGAAATAAAAGAAGAACATTAGTGGCTGCATGAGTCCAGCAACGTCTTTCAGGTCCTTCAAAACCTCAGAATCAGCCTCCAAGAACATTCACTGCAAGAGTATCACCCCAACAACAACAGGATTCTTCACAATGACGTTGTTTGCTTGGAGTAACTAATTTAACAGGTTGGTTGGTCCAGGATGAGTTCTCAAAGCTGATCGATCAAGTTCTGGGAGTTTGTATTAACGTAACATTGAGCCGAGGAGATTTTATTTGATAGCAGAAGGGTCGAATCCTATTAGATTTTGGCGAAACAAATCGAAAATATAGTCGTAAGTTAGATGTAGTCAATCTGTGCAATATTAACCTTTGCACTAGAGGTGTTCAGAGAGGAGCCATTTGAAATTTGTCTCCGCTACGGATTTTAACATATAAGGACATAAACAAATCGTAAAAACTATTTATAGGATATTTCGCTTTTGGTGATAAATGACGGTCGCGGTTCGCGGTGTTTTTCATTATTTTTATAGTACGTTAATCTTTTAACATCGGCTATATTTTGTGGTTTTATTTCCTCATTTGTACAATAACCAATTAATCCCTTTACTTTGATTTATTTTCCCATGTGCTTCAACTTTAACTGGAAAGTTGTTAAGTAGAATTCGCATTTTAGGAGCTTTTCTGATTGGGTATCTGAGAAAACTTCAACTAAAAGGGTCCCATCTCGTAATTTTTATATTGCTTTTACTTCTCCAATTAGATTTTTTATGCTTTTACATATAAGGAAAGGCGAAACCTTCGTGAAATCTATGGGATTTCCATCGTCATCCGCTCCGGTTCTTTTAATTATCAAAAATTTTACACAATTTTTAGGGCTATTTTCGGTATTTCCCAAAAACGTCCCTTTAAATTTAGATTTAAAAAAATATATATATAAAATTAAAAAAAAAAAAAAATGTGATAGGATAAGTAGACTGTTGTATGTATTTTATATTAATAATAATTTACCCATTTTATTTTTAAAACAGTCTCATCTTTTTTATTTGTTCTTACATCAGAAGCTTTCGGGGCTTGGCACCATATTCATCTAAAATTATTTATTATGTTATAATTATATAAAAATATGTTTTTATATACAATATTTTTTTTATTGTCATTAGTTATTTTAGCATTTTCATACCTGTATTTTATTATCCTAGTGGACATCGTCTGATTTCTAAAAAATTTTTTTTTTTTTTTGATGAGATTCATCTTCGTCACACGTAGGGATTCTATTTAATATAATGTTAAAAAATTAAAATTTAAAGTCATAAGATATTTTTTTATATTATATTTTACTGAAATTTTTTATATAATACCTTTACTGGAAACATGGGAAACATCCGTCTACTGCTTCTATAAGTCAACCAATGGATTAAGTCCTTCTTTATTATAAAAAATTTTTTTTTGTAACTATATGTTCTTGAAGCTTTACAAATACCTATAACCTAAATTTCATTACAATTCCTTACTTGGTTCTAAAATTTTACTGTACAATATTAAGTTTTCAGGGTCTACGTTTTCTCGAATAAGTTGCGTCGAGTTTCCGGTAGGTAACGTCCGAAACGGTGCCGAGTGCAAAGGGCTAACAAACAGGAAACAGCTAATTTCAATCTTCTGAACAGCTGAGGTAATAATCCGGATACACGGGAAGCCCGTGATTAGTAGTATATATAATTTTATTTTGTTTTTTGATCTGCTAAAAATAAAAGAAGCTCATGTTCAACAAATTATGATGGAAATGGAATTAACCTCTAAATATTCAAAATAAATCTTTACTTCCTCAATCTGACTTAAGCACCCCTGCACCTCTTACTTAACGAAATTATAGGCTCGGTCGGTTCTAATTAATAACGGTAGCAATGCTATAACGGAAAGCAATCGAATCAGTCATTTGCAAAACATATGTCCAAAAAAATCGATTTTTTTTTATTTTATTTTTGAACTCCTTGCATGCCGAGACGTATAATTCAAGAGATACCCGAAGTCCAGCTGATCTATTGGCTTTTATAGACAATTCGAATAATCGTTGTCATGAGAAACTCGAAAAATTCATTCAACATGGAAAAATATCTTTCTGTAACCAGAGCAGTAAGTAAGTTTTGGCGTAAAGTTTTGTTTGGCTTGTTACTATCAAAGAACCTATAAAAGATTGAAATGAATAGCCATAAATATTAAACTTGCCCATTTCAACCTTACATATTGATACTCTCAGTTGTTTTTACTTTCACTTACCTATATATGAAATATATAGTAAGCGGAAGTATTGCGATCGTGAAAAATTTCGACTTCCGGTTTTCAACGGAAATACACGTTTTGGGGTACCCTGAGTCTAATTAACCAAGTCCCGCGAAATGATCTGTGTGTGTGTGTGTGTGAACAGACTAGCTCAAAAACTATAAACCGTGCGATCCTGAAATTGGGTATTTAGTGTAAGTATATGCCCGCGATGTGACAGCATAAATTTCATCAAAATTACTTAAAGGGAGGGGGTAATTTACTTAATAACTTTTTAGGTTTTTTACGATTTTCTCAAAAACGGCTCTAACGATTTTGATTAAACTGAGTATTATATCTATGTATATGCCCGAGATATGACTGTAAAATTTTTATCAAAATTGATTAACCGGAGGGGGGACCTTACTTAATAAATTTTGTAACATTTACACGTGTTTTTTTTATTTACTCAAAAAAGGATTTAACGATTTTGATCAAACTGGGTATTTAATGTATGCATAAGCCAAAGATGTGATAGCCAACATTTCACCAAAATTGACCAACCGGAGGGGGGACTTTACTTAATAAATTTTGTATCATTTTCACGTGTTTTTTTTATTTACTCAGAAACGGCTTTAAAGATTTTGATCAAACTGGGTATTTGATGTATGTATATGACAAAGATGTGATAGCCAACATTTCATCAAAATTGATTAACCGGAGAGGGGACTTTACTTAATAAATTTTGTAACATTTTCAAGTGTTTTTTTTATTTACTCAAAAAAGGCTTTAACGATTTTGTTCAAACTGGGTATTTAATGTATGCATAAGCCAAAGATGTGATAGCCAACATTTCACCAAAATTGACCAACCGGAGGGGGGACTTTACTTAATAAATTTTGTATCATTTTCACGTGTTTTTTTTATTTACTCAGAAACGGCTTAAAAGATTTTGATCAAACTGGGTATTTGATGTATGCATAAGCCAAAGATGTGATAGCCAACATTTCACCAAAATTGACCAATCGGAGGGGGGACTTTACTTAATAAATTTTGTATCATTTTCATGTGTTTTTTTTTTTATTCAAAAATGGCTTTAACTATTTTCATCAAACTGGGCATTTGATGTATTTATATGCTAAAGATGTGATAGCTAACATTTCATCAAAATTGGTCTAACGAAGGGGACCACAACAACGCATTAATTTCTAATCTAAGTAAGTTGGTAAGTGAAAGTTGTGTGTTGCGCGCACGCACCAGATTTTTATTTATTAGAATATATATCACTGGTGTTTGGGCAAAAGGTCTTAAGTGTCATTTTTACGAAAATTAGTTTTTTATGTCTTCTTGTCAAACAAATCTATCTGTTATTAATGGTTCAATCAGTTTAAGTGAAATCAGCTTTCTAAATGGTGTAATTAAGCTGATCTTAACGGCACAAGTGTTATCTTCTATTTGGCAATGATCCAAAGGGGTTAAGTGACACTTGATAAAACTTACATCCTTTATACTAGAACGTGTGCAGATCAAAAGGGCCTATGTAGTTATGCCAGTTCTACGCCCTTTAGATTTGATCCACAAACATATGTCTGCTACCTACTTCTTCTTAAGCAGCATGCATTAATTTTGATGGAAAAACAACCGATTTGGATCTAAGATAATTATGCATTTATTAAATTTTGTACTCTTTATCTTCTAGCACAGTGGTTTAGGTACGACAATGACTTTGGACTTATTGGTTTTAAAAACAGCCTGAATAGGGAAGATCCCTTTGATTGTGTTTCATTTAAAAGAAGAGGTCGACAGCCAAGCACATTCACGTTGAAAAATACCTACAGTGAGCCAGTCCTAATATCCAAGGAGGAGAAAAAAGATCTACTAGATCTTTTACAACTAATTCCCCCCTACTTCCACGATTTTTACAGAAACCTTAGGTGTATTTATACTGACCCTGTGTATTGATATTGACCCTGATTTAGTTGATGTAGAAATAGATCAATGACTTCATCAAGAGTTTCATTTTTGAACAAATAATGTACCTTTAGATTGATTTTTTATCATTTTTGTAATTGATTGTGTATTTTTAGTGTTAACACGTTTTTATATAAAATCATAATATCAATATCAAATAAAATATTTTTTATTTTTCCAAACTTTTTGACACCCTTAGGGCATGGTCCATTTCTCATATCCTTGGTAAAAAGGAATTAGGTTGATTATTGTTAAGTACAAAAGGCTAATGAGTTATGATCAGAATGCCATAAGAGACAAAAATATAAGATACAATGGGCTTAAATGCACTTAAAATAAATAAATAAGTAATATTTTGTTTAAATTTGTATTTCGCTATAATGTTTAGCCTCTTATGAGATAATATAGTGAATCATGAATAAAGAATTCCTTTGACAGGATTTAAAATGATTTTTCAAAACTTTGAAAAATCGTTCTGTAAACTTCACATTCCAACACTTAACCCCTTTTGCCCAAACACCGGTGATATATCACTGGTGTTTGGTCAAAAGGGGTTAAGTCAAGCTATTGAAAATCATTATAAATTCTTTCTGATTGTATTTTTTTATTTCAGAATAAGAAATGAAACTATATTCATTTAACAGAGACTCTAATAAATTAAGAACAACGAATAAATTATAGTCAATTATGAATTTTAAGAAGACGAGACAAAAACATTTTTTTTGACCTAAGCCCTTTTGCCCAAACATGAATGACATGTAAGCTTGTGTTTTTAAAAGTAATTTCCAAAATATATGGTTTGTAACAATCGTTTGTATTCCATAATCAGGAGAAATCCTACATGTCCAAATGTACCCTAAAATTAAATCATGTAAAATAGATAAATGTATTCAGGTGAGATTTACCCTAAAAATATCATTATACATAATTGCCTAGTTTAAATTGCTATAGCATAATGGAGGACTATAATAGGTTCACATATTTTTTTAATTCCACTTACTGGGGTCACCTGTGGTGTTTAATTTTTACTTTCACTTACCTATATATGAAATATATAGTAAGTGGAAGTATTGCGATCGTGAAAATTTTCGACTTCCGGTTTTCAACGGAAATACACGTTTTGGGGTCCCCTGAGTCAAAATAACTAAGTCCCGCGAAATGGTCTGTGTGTGTGTGTGTGTGTGTGTGTGTGTGTGTGTGTGTGTGTGTGTGTGTCTGTGTGTGTGTGTGTGTGTGTGTGTGAACAGACTAGCTCAAAAACTATAAACCGTGCGAACCTGAAATTGGGTATTTAGAGTATGTATATGCCCGCGATGAGACAGCAAAAATTTCATCAAATTTTCTCAAAGGGAGGGGGTACTTTATTTAATAACTTTTTAAGTTTTTTTCGATTTTCTCAAAAACGGCTCTAACGATTTTGATTAAACTGAGTATTTGATCTATTGATATGCCCGAGATATGACTGTAAAAATTTCATCAAAATTGATCAACCGGAGGGGGGACTTTACTTAATAAATTTTGTATCATTTTCACGTGTTTTTTTTATTTACTCAATAACGGTTTTAACGATTTTGATCAAACTTGGTATTTGATGTATTTATATGCCCGAGATATGACTGTAAAAATTTCATCAAAATTGATTAACAGGAGGGGGGACTTTACTTAATAAATTTTGTCCAATTTCTACCTTTTTGATCGATTATCTCAAAAATGGCTTTAACGATTTTTATCAAATTCGTTATGTTTAATGAAAATTAGTTGTTATTTAATATCAGGTAAGCTTTATCATTATTAAAATGTTCTGAGGGGGCTTAAATGGGGAAGGGGCTTTTTTTGTTTTTCTATAAAGTGCCTTTGTTTTAGTTTATATTGGGAAATTATCTGTCTCTCATCACGCTTAAAAAAAAGAAACGGCTAAATATGATATATGAAGAAAATCAAGTAAACATATACAGGAGAAAAAAAGAAAAATATTCCGTCAACTCATAAAACACCTTGAGCTCACGCATGCGCCGTACGCCTTTAATGACAAACCAATGCGTTATAATTAAACTGTTCTGTTCATTTGAGAAGTGGCAATTAACAAAACGCATTAATTTCTAATCTAAGTAAGTTGGTAAGTGAAAGTTGTGTGTTGCGCGCACGCACCAGATTTTCTTATTTAATTTAATTTTTTTTAATTAATAATACAATGAACATAATCAATGTGTGGCTTCAAGCTTTGCGCTTATATATTTATATATTATATATTTCATATTATTATATATCATTATATATTTTATATATTTCGCTTATATATTATATATTTCATATGATTTCAAAGAAAATCATGAAGTTAGAGTTAACAATAATTATTTTACATAAATGAGGAAAAAAAAAAGAAAACAAAAAAAAAACCTCATACATAGCATAAAAAAAAAAAAAAAAATAAATAAATTATAGAAAGACAAAACGTATAAAAAAAAGGTATCTGTACATTAAGCTATTATCTGATTTATAGTACTATATGTTTTAATCTTTTGTGTTTGTACCTCTTATAAGTCAAATCTGATTTGGTGTAGTTGACAATTTCCCTTATATGAACGTGAGGACTAGCCTCACATGAATTAAAAAAATCTATTGATAATTTATAAATATAAGTAGAGATGCTGGGCACATCTAAACTGTAGTGAATCAAGTCTATCGGGGTCCATTTAGGGAAGTTGCCAACTAACCGCAAACATTTATTTTGTAATATTTGCAATTTTCTGTAGTTACTTGTACATGTATTAGACCATACAGGGCAACCATAACATACTATAGGCCGTATGTAAGTATAATACAATATTTTTTTATTTATAATATTTAAACGGGAATATTTTGAAAGCAATGGAAATAATTTATGTAAGACGCCTATGGCTTTATTTATTTGAGTGGTAATGTGATAGGAATATGTTAGTCGCGAATCTATATTAAGTCCCAAGTAAGTAATATTTTTGGACCAAGGTAAGGAATTTCCATCTATAACTACAAAACTGTCAATTTACCTGTGTTGTTGTGATTAAAGCTAGCTACCTACAATACCACGCCGATTCGCGTCCCGAGGAGGCCCAAGGATTTTTTAATAGGATTAAAAATTCCTTGTCTATGCCATCCGGACGTAGGAAGTCCCGAGCCTGTACGATGTCAGGTACTCGTTAAAGATCCCTATCCTAGTTATACCTGGATAGGCAATATTTAGGACTCCCACTGTAGCATCGTCCGATTAGCCTTAGTGGCATAAAGTGACTTTAAACAAACAACAACTTTCACTTACCTTTATAGGAAATATTTAGTAAAGAAAGCATAGCGATCGTGGAAAATTTCGACTTCTGGCCTTCAAACCGGAAATATACCTTTGGTGTCGTTTGAGTCCAAATCCCCGAGTCCCGTGAAATAGTTTGTAAGTGTAAATTACAAATTGAATTTTATGTACAACCATTTCCGAAATTTTACGGTAGTCACTATTAATTACGTATGTAGCCCCGTTGATTGCATTTATCTAATAGCCTATTGGTAGCTTGGGCTATCAGGACGAAGAAATTCTAGGATCGAAGCTCGGTCTATTGTTAATCTAATTTTTTATTTAGTTCTTAATCAATTTAAACTATTTTTCTATTTTAATTCCTTTAGGTTTTCGTTATTTTCTTTTGATTATTTAATTTATTAATTATCATTACTCATTTAGGAACCCACCCCTCTCTACTAAGCCACAATATCTTTTGTTTCAATTATTTTATTGATTTAAAACCATTTAAATTTTATGTTAAATTTATTAATTATGATAATTTAAATACTTTCTTTTTCATAAATTATATAGTTAATATGGATGAAATTAAAATTCATTTTTATACAATAATTTTACAGAAATTTTTCTTACTTCTAAAATATATTTGGTGCAATAATATAAAGTTAAGTCAAATATATTTTCTAAATAAGAAAATAGCTATAAAATTACTGGATTAAAATTCGTTTTAATTTCATCCAGGTTAACTATCTATATAATTTACAAAAGTATTTAAATTAAGCGAATTCTTTTATTGGAAATAATTGGTTTTGATTTTGTTCAAATGCCATAATAGAATTCGATCGGCGATATATCGATTTCAAGATTTAAATACCTATATTTGAACATTCAATATATTTTTTCCGTTGCTTGTTAATTTAATTTGTTTGAGTTTTTCTTCTTCAGACAAATTAATTAATTATTTAAAAATCTTTAAAAAGGAGCGTCATAAAAAAAACGACGTCTGTATAAGCAGAAAGCTCAATAGATAATTGAGACTAATTTCATTCTCTAAGTATGACCCAGTACCTAATAAACTATTTTATTTAAATTAAAGTGAAGAAAGGATTTATATAATAATTAATTTGAAATACCTAGAGTGATGGCATTAATATATTTATTATCTATATAAATAAAAATTAAATTCTGTTTGTTTGTTCTTTATAGAAATCCATACCGTTTGTCCTAAATTCTCCGAATTTCCCTCAGTGGTTCTTTCATACCATGTGCGTACACCTGCCCATAAAAAAATTGCATAACTTCAGCCAATCTCTGGGTATATTATTTATTGTTATAAAAATCTTTATGATCTCGCTTTACATTAGTTTATTAATACTATTTTTGTTGTTTATAGAATTGTCCACGTTTATTAGAAAAATGAAATTCCCCGGGTAAAACCGGGGTATACAGCCAGTTCTGAATAATAAAGAAAATCCCATGCCATTCCGATAAAGAAAAAATCTGGTGCGTGCGCGCAACACACAACTTTCACTTACCAACTTACTTAGATTAGAAATTGACGTGTTTTGCTAATAATCATTTCCCAAAGTCACACATTTTTCTACATTCATATCTTATTTGTGTTAATCGTTAAAGCCGTTTTTGAGTATATAAAAAAAACCTTTGAAAATGATACAAAATTTATTAAGTAAAGTCCCCCCTCCCGTAGATCAATTTTGATGAATTTTTTACAGTCATATCTCGGGCATATAAATACATCAAATACCAAGTTTGATCAAAATCGTTAAAACCGTTTTTGAGTAAATAAAAAAAACATGTGAAAATGGTACAACATTTATTATGTAAAGTCCCCCCTCCCGTAGATCAATTTTGATGAAATTTTTACAGTCACATCTCGGGCATATAAATACATCAAATACCAAGTTTGATCAAAATCGTTAAAACCGTTTTTGAGTAAATAAAAAAAAAACACTTGAAAATGATACAAAATTTATTAAGTAAAGTCCCCCCTCCCGTAGATCAATTTTGATGAATTTTTTACAGTCATATCTCGGGCATATAAATACATCAAATACCAAGTTTGATCAAAATCGTTAAAACCGTTTTTGAGTAAATAAAAAAAACATGTGAAAATGGTACAACATTTATTATGTAAAGTCCCCCCTCCCGTAGATCAATTTTGATGAAATTTTTACAGTCACATCTCGGGCATATAAATACATCAAATACCAAGTTTGATCAAAATCGTTAAAACCGTTTTTGAGTAAATAAAAAAAAAACACTTGAAAATGATACAAAATTTATTAAGTAAAGTCCCCCCTCCGGTTAATCAATTTTGATGAAATTTTTACAGTCATATCTCGGGCATATCATTAGATCAAATACTCAGTTTAATCAAAATCGTTAGAGCCGTTTTTGAGAAAATCGAAAAAAACGTAAAAAGGTTATTAAATAAAGTACCACCTCCCTTTGAGCAATTTTGATGAAATTTTCGCTGTCACTCCGCGGGCATATACCTACACTAAATACCCAATTTCAGGTTCCCACGGTTTATAGTTTTTGAGCTAGTCTGTTCACATACACACACACACACACACACACACACACACACACACACACACACACACACACACACACACACACACACACACACACACAGACACACACACACACACAGACACACACACAGACCATTTCGCGGGACTTGGTTATTTCGACTCAGGGGGTCCCAAAACGTGTATTTCCGTTGAAAACCGGAAGTCGAAAATTTTCACGATCGCAATACTTCCACTTACTATATATTTCATATATAGGTAAGTGAAAGTAAAAAGAATTATTCTTTTATCATACTATGGTCAGGGGTTATAGATTTTTGGCAACTGAATAAAGAATTTTCTCACTGTGCGACGGGAATATAGTATTCAATGAAGGATGAAAATCTATCTTTGAGAGTAATCTTGGTGGAAAACCTTCAATCAAGATACGGCACTTCATAAAACCCTGCCCGTTATTGTGCTTTTTTTCTTTTTTAGTAGTTTTCTTTTTTTACCTTTTTAAAAATTCTAAACCTTTCACTTATCCTAATTATAGAAGTGATTCGCTCTAATAACGGTAGGCCGTTAGGCAACAAAACCAAGTCGGAAAATGGAATTGAGGAAGAGTTTTCCATTTGTTGTTTGGAGGTCAATCGCAAGGTAGTCCGGAATGTGACGACATTTTAAAGATATTTAACATCATTTTGAACTCGTTTCATTTCAATTTATAATCATTCAGAAATCCTTAGTGTTTAACAATATCGGTAACCTTGCTTATTCTCTTTTTTTTTTTCAAAATCTTTCGAAGGTAAATGATTTACTCGAAATAAATGTTTTGTAGAAAGACTTAAATAGGGATCTTCAATAAGTACCCGACATCGCACAGGCTCAGGATTCCCATTTTAAGTCCAATCCATAGGACATGTTTCCCCTGCCTTTAAAAATCCTATGGCCACCGCGGGGCGCCAACCCGCTTTGCTAACTACTACACTACAAGTGAGCCGATCATTAGGTTTTATCATTATAGAAATGTCATGATGGGGCTCATGGATGTTCTACTCACCTTAGATAAATAGAAACTGCATTGCTTTTAAGCCTTCACATCTTGTAGCAAGGAGTTTACATAACAAAAAAAATCTGGTGCGGTGCAGCGCATTACACAACTTTCATTTACCACTCTTCTTTTTTGACTAAAAATATAAAAATTTTTGAAAATGGCATACTTAAGTACTGCTAGAGATTTAACACTAAACTTTATTAAGTATTAATCTTCAGAAAGAAGAAGACTAAAGAAGACCATTAAAAGAATGAAGGGTGTTCAAATTTTATACAGTCAAAGTCATATTGTATTCATGTTGACGTTACGCTCGACTAAGAGCATTTCAAAACTAAAAAAATCGAAAACAAGGGAAAACCAGAGCTTTGTAGTTTTATAATTAAAAAATATAATGACTAAACAACAATAAAATATAAAAAATCAATCTTAACAATTTATCAACAAACTCATTAAAAATACCAAATATAAAAAATTAAAAAAACTATGATGTAAAATAAATTAAAACTAGTATAAGCATGGACGGATCCAGCCGATCGTAAAGGGGGGGTTGCAGTCTTAAAAGGGGGGGCTGCAGCCCCCCAGCCCTTCATTTGGATCTGCTAATCAGCTTTTTTACCTTTATATTCCTTTCCAAAAACTAAAATTTTACTTGTTCTGCACATTATTTGTTCTTTACCTTGCTTCCTTACATTAAGGAAGGTCAAATTCTACCTTTAAATGACGAAAATTTTTCCAAAGATAGGGGCTACAGCCCCCCCCCCCCCCTGGATCCGCCAATGAGTATAAGAAATAGAAAGAGTAAGTAACATGGTGCTGAAAAAAATATATATCCTGAGGAATTATTATGTTGCTAATGCATTAAGCTAGAGCAATAACTAGGTGGTATTCAAATAATCTTTAAATAAAGATTAGATATAATCAATATATATTATAAAGCAAAGTGTACAATGTGCGTGCCGATAAGGCTCAAAAACCACTCAACGTAGGTTTAATAAAGTTATGTCAGCGTGTTGCTATACAACCCCTAACGGAGAAGGTTTCCGTTTTTCTCTTAAGGGTGTAAAATTGAAGAGAAAAGGACTGGAATTTTAAGCCTCTCGCACCATGTAATTAGCCTACCTGAGAATGACGTAGGAGTTTTGAATGAAAAATTTAGTTCGAGCTGCAGACTACTAGGAAGCGCTAGGGTGCGTTTCACTCAATGTTTATAGTTCATTCATTCCGTTCAGATTGTAAAGGTTATATATTTTACAGCTGTTCTTTTTAAATTACTAAAACATCAAGCGAAAATAATTAATTTCACCTTTGCTTTCAAAATAAAATAATGATTTTACATCTCTGCTATCAATTAGAAAACCAACTGGATTCCTTAAAAAATTAGTTTTCTCATTAGAAGGCTAATATATGATCAGCACATTACATTTAATATATATATAATATATATTTAAGTAAATTTAATGCAATATGAGTGAACATGTTTTAGTTGTACAGTGAGCGAATAAAAACAGACGTAAAAAAAAGAGTTAAATTGACTAAATATAAATCGCAAATAAAAAGTTTTAAGTGTTCTTATTGTATGTAATTATGAAAAAGAAGTTGGTTATATTACTATGTATGATGAGGATTCCAGTCGACAAAATGACCAACTCCAATTACACCATTTTTTTCAATAAGATTTTATCACCCCTCATAGTTCAGGATAAAAAGAAATATGGTGAAAAAATGAAGGCACAATTTTTTTGAAATTTTGGTTTTTACTTTGTGATAGCAGTAAGATTCGAGATCTGCAGAGTCCGCCCAAATTACGGGGGGATAACTTAAGGGAGGTTGAAATGGAAGAAAGGTCTTGAAAAAAAAGTTTCTATGAATCTTCGATAGTTTCTATACTTCTGGATATAATAGGACCATCACTGTAGTCGGCGCTTAGGTTGTACTGGAAATATAATTTTTCAACTATTATCTAATAACTTATTATCTGCTGACTGCTTGGAATGGGCTTATAGGATTCAGAATCACAGAAACCATAAAAACGATGCATAACTCGACTAACTTGCAGCAAAATTGATTGTTCATTCACTATTTTCAATCTCCCTCTAAAGTATATACATATATATAGGGTTCCTTATTTGGGCGGACTCTACAGATCTTGAATTTTAATATTGATATCAAGTTAAAACCGAAGTTTCGAGAAATTGCTAATTTTGTTCAATATTTCCATTAATTTTAAAGTTTTTCTGTGATTAAAACTACCACACAACTACCGGAGCGAAGCCGGGCACCTTAGCTAGTAGGTAAATAAGATAGATAAAAGAAGATAAATAATTTGAGACCTTATCTGCTTAAATTTTGAACCTCCTAATAAACTTTATGTTATTTATCGATGAAAATTTTTTTTTTTTCATTATTGGAAAGTAGGGTCAGTCATTCACACAGTGGTATACCAAGAATGACATTGGCCCCATTTACTCGTGCACTCCAAACTTTTCAGGTTTATTTTTTAATTTCTTTAAACAAACATTTTTTTAAAAATATTATAGAAATAATGTTCGAGTTTTAGACTGAAAGATCGGAATAAAGTTCGATATATATCAGAAATAAGGATCGGTAGAAAGAATTCATAACACTGACCGATAATAAATTGGAACTAAATATTCTATTTTGATTACCTTAGTATTTTTTATAAATCTACGTTGATATTTTATTATAATATAATAACCTAGCATGGCAACCTACAATACAAAAGATCGCAGGTTCGCGCCCAGCGGTGGCCCTAGGATTTTTTAATTGAAGTAAAAAATCCTTAGCCATGCCGTCCCTCGGATAGGACTTAAAATGGAGGTCCCGAGCCTGTATGATGTCAGGTGCTCGTTAAAGATCCCTATCCTAATTATACCTGGATAGCAGTAGCGGATCCAGGGGAGGGGCACCCCCCCCCCCTGAGAGGTGAGGACACTCATAAAGTATTACTATTTCTATATAAAATGGACTATATTTAGTAATTTTTCAAGTCCGCTAATTCAAAATGAATTGTATTTAAATATTTACAGTAATTTACAACGCCATTATGTACTTAGGTGTATTTTAAATTAGGGCCTTCATTAATCATGAAATGTTAGAAAATTTCTGGATCCGCCATTGCTGGATAGGGCATTGGTGGATAGACAAAAATTAGGACACCCACTGTAGCATCGTCCGATTAGCCTTAGTATCATTTAAAGTGACGTTAAAACCAACAAACAGTACTGAGATCTAGGTTCATGTAAAATTTTAGATATTGAGATTGTACAATAATTTTAGTGAAAATAAAAAAGGGGAAAAAATACAATTTATTGATTAATATCACCAACGTAAAAAACGGGATACAAAAATTATTTCGCTCTGGTGAGCTCAGAAAAGCAATTAAAACAATTAAATAAACTGTAAAATAGAAAAATGAAATAAGTCTTTAATGCAACTTACCAAGCTTTCGCTGTACCCTAATTCGGAATTTCGAGCAAGGATGAAATGAGGATAATCGGATAAAAGACATGAAGGAATGTTGCTTGTCCTTCTTTAATTTTGCGGCCAGCGGCAAACAATGATGGTTGAAGAGAAAACTTCAAAATAATTATAAATTTCATAACCAGGAGGTAGAAAACTGTAAGAATTTGATATCCAAGAGGTACAAAGCAAAACCATCGGCGGACTCTAACTTGAGATCACAGACACGATGATGCTTACTGTTCGACATGAATGAAGCAAGTGCGCAAAAAAAAAAAAAAAAAAAAAAAAAAAAAAATAATATGGCTGACCCCGGAATTCTAAACCCTTCCAAATGCCATCTTGATGCCACTGATAACCCAATTGTTGGTCCAGCGATTGCTATCTCCGGTGACGGATAAGGCGGCAAATTCAACTTGAAATGTAAATTTAAAAACCAAAAATAAAAAAAGGAATTATCTGTGATGAAATAAAATCAAAACACCGAACAGAGATATTATGGGAGCTAATATGGGTCATGAAAAAATAAAATGTTTTTAAGGACGTCAGGTTCATTACTGTTACAGAGTAGGCATTTTGAATGGGGATCACATTATCTATTAACTTCTAATAAAATCGAATTATTTAATTTTTTTTTTTTTACTTTTTAAGAAGTTTTTTTGACAGAAGCAAAAACAGGTGGCTCTTCTAACCTCTTTCAATTTTATTGGCCAGTTCGACCACGTGGTTCTTTATCACATTCGTCTCCTTGAACGCTATTGGCCAGTTTCGACCACGTGGGTATTTATTACATTCGTCTCCTTGAACGCTATTGGCCAGTTTGGAACACGTGCGAGGTATTTGCCGCAATCCCACCGCCCCACTTCTCTTCGGGTCAGTGTTCTCATATTTAAAGTAACATAAACATCTTCTACGAAGGGTGTGGTCCTGTGTAATAACATGGGTAATATCCAGGCCAGCTTTCACCGACCTTTCGGATAATATTCGCTAATATCGTGCCCGTCATCGCCCTCATCTTATTTCACTGTAATCATCTGATATAAATGATCACAGTATTTCGTATGAAGTTAATCTTGAGTATGACCCTGCATCGGTAAGGAATAAAAAAAAAAAAATCTGGTGCGTGCGCGCAACACACAACTTTCACTTACCAACTTATTTAGATCAGAAATTGGCATGTTTTGTTAATTGCCACTTCACAAAGTCACAAATCTTTCCACATTCATTTCTTATTTTTGCCGTTTATGAGTAAATGAAAAACACACACACACACACACACACACACACACACACACACACACACACACACACACACACACAGACCATTGAAAACCGGAAGTCGAAATTTTTCACGATCGCAATACTTCCACTTACTATACATTTCACATATAGGTAAGTGAAAGTAAAAATGTAACGTCCAATGGCCTGCTTACACGGATGAGTTTATGGAACGAGACACAGCGCATCGAATGCAGCTTAAGATTGGACAAAAAAAAAAATTGTATTTTAATCAGAATTTTCTAAACTAATATAAAATAATAGTATATAAAATAAATAAATAAATATATATATATATATATAATATATTATATTATATTACATAAAATAATATAAAAATAATAGTAACGAAGGTTTGTTGCCGACGCCACATCTCGCTCCCTCCAAACTCCCATCCATCGACCGCCATCCAAACCCAACTTCGACAGATCTGCCTTAACGCAATCCTCCCACCTCCGTCTTGGCCTACCTTCCCAATCGGCCCCGTGCTTATTAATCTTTTAGGGATTCGCACACAACCGAGTTTCGCAATTTTAAATGCCCATCTTATTCACCGCGCTGCTATGACCTCTATTGAATTTACCGAATTACTTATGGTGTTGAACTTTGGGATTCCACCAAACCATCCAATTCCTCTCGCATTCAATCCCTACAATCCAAAATCCTTCGTAAAATCTTGAATGCTCCTTACTTCGTCCCAAATAAAATTATCCATGAAGACCTTAATATTCCTTATGTGACCGATTTGGCCGGATCCAGATACCAGACCTTTCACAGTAAACTCCCTGCTCATCCTAACCCTCTTGTCTCCAACCTTGCTTCCTCCTCTATCCCAGACAATCCTTCGCGGCGTCTGAAAAGAAGATGGCCTAAAGATCTTCTAAACTAAAACAATATTCGAGTGCTACCGCTGGGTAGTTTCTCCACACGTCGTTTCATGTTATTGATGCACAGATATCAGATTTACTTTTTGTGCTGTAAATACCGTTGTAAATTTCAATAAATGAATTATAAAAATACAAAAAAAGGCCGAATTTAGTTTACTTAGTTCGGCGTTGTGTAAAGTCTAAACTCTCCAGTCGCTTCGTTCCTCTTGGGTCCAAATATTCTACGCAATAGCTTAGAGGTTATTTTCAAAAACCCTGAGCCTTTGCTCATCCCTCAATAAAAGCGACAGCGTTTCGGATCCATAAATGGCCGTAGAAAGAATAATAGTTTCGTAAAACCTAACGTCCGCCAAGGAACTTAGGAAGAATAATAGTTTTGTAAATCCTAATGTTTACATTTCGCGACCTTATTTTCGAAAACCCTCAGCCTGTGCTCATCCCTCTATGTTTAGTGGCCATATTTTACACCCGTAAAGGACCTTAGGAAGAATAATAGTTTTGTAAATCCTAATTTTTAAGTTTCAGGACCGAACGCGTGAGCTAAGCAATTTAAGCTAAGCGACTTAAAAGTACCAAGCATTTCCGGCTTTTAATCTGGCCTTAAATTCCTCATCGCCCAGTTACCATCACCCCTAAATATCCAAACTTCTCTAAGTGTTCAAGCGTATTCCCTTCTACATTAATACCAGCAAAATCGTCACCACTTCTACGGTTAACCAAGTATTTTGTCTTATCCGTATTTATTTTTAGCCCAAGGTCTTAACTGTCTTTCATCAACGATAAACACAGAAATTCAATAGTTCCCACGTCCTAACCAAGCAATACCAAATCGTCGACATATCCAAGCACGGGTATATTCCCTCCCAAATTCAAACCCTTTCCGGTACGTGTCACCTCCCTAATGACATATTCCAGAGCTAAATTAAATAAAACTGATGATAGAAAATCCCCTTGTTTCAAAACAGAACCTCGAACTTCTCAGAAAAATAATTACCGATTCTAAATTTATTGATAGTTTCGGTCATACACATTTTTAGTAAAATGTGTTTTGGTATTCCTTGCTCGACAAGAATATTATTCAACTTTTAGCGGTTAGTCGAATCATTTGTCTTTTTGAAATCGATGAAAAGCTGATGTACTGTTCCTTTATATTCTAGTTTTTCTTTAATAATTGAGTCTACGGTTGAACGGTTCCAACTGAAACCACATTGATAGTCTACGACAATTTCCTCGGCGCATTCAATGATTTGACTAGTTAAGATTTGCAAAAAAAATTATGTATATTTATTTGCTTTAATCAAAGGATTGAGATTCCACGATAGTTATGCAATCCGTCTTTGATCCCTTTTTGTGAATCGAAATAAGAATTGATTGTTTCCACTCTTCGGGTACGTTTTCCTGTTCCCTGAGCTTTTTTATCAAAAGATGAATTTTAGAGATCCCAGCGTTTTACTTTCACTTACCTATATATGAAATATATAGTAAGTGGAAGTATTGCGATCGTGAAAAATTTCGACTTCCGGTTTTCAACGGAAATACACGTTTTGGGGTCCCCTGAGTCCAATTAACCAAGTCCCGCGAAATGGTGTGTGTGTGTGTGTGTGTGAACAGACTATCTCAAAAACTATAAACCGTGCGAACCTGAAATTGGGTATTTAGTGTATGTATATGCCAGCGATGTGGCAGCAAAAATTTCATCAAAATTGCTCAAAGGGAGGGGGTAGGTACTTTATTTAATAACTTTTTAAATTTTTTTCGATTTTCTCAAAAACGGCTCTAACGATTTTGATTAAACTGAGTATTTGATCTATTTATATGCCCGAGATATGACTGTGAAACTTTCATCAAAATTGATCAACTGGAGGGGGACTTTACCTAATAAAGTTTATATCATTTTCACGTGTTTTTTTTATTTACTCAAAACCATTCAAACTGGGTATTTGATGTATCTATATGCCAAAGATGTGATAGCCAACATTTCATCAAAGGTGGTCAAACTGAGGGGGTACTTTATTTCATAATGTTTTTCCAATTTTTACCTTTTTTTCGATGGTCTCAAAAACGGCTTTAACGTTTTATAAAATTCGTCATGTTTAATGAAAATTAGGTGTTCTTTAATATCGGGTAAGCTTTATCATTATTAAAATGTTCCGAGGGGGCTTAAATGGGGAAGGGGCCTTTTTTGTTATCCAATAAAGTATCGTTGTTTTTGTTTATATGGAGAAATCGACTGTCTCTCGTTTCGCCTAAAAAAAGAAATGCCTAATAATGAGATATGATAAAAATAAAGAAAACATATAGAGGAGAAAAAAAGAAAATTATTCAGTCAACTCATAAAACTCGTTGCGGCCACGCATGTGGAGTACGCCTTTAATGGCAAACCATTGTTCATAATTAAAGCCGTTCTGTACATTTAAGAAGTGGCAAATAACAAAACCGTTGGTAAGTGAAAGTTGTGTGTTGCGAGCACGCAACAGATTTTTTAACTATTAGTTAGGAGTTAAATTTTAAACTACCATTAAAATTTTAAAAAAGTAGTTATAACTACTTCTACTCTACTAATTACAAATGCAGTTGATAATTTCGATTATTTAACAACTACCTACTGATGACTATGCTAATATTAATAACATCGAGATATATTTCACCAATTTTGTTGCAAATTATATTTATAAACCTATAATCTATATATCCACAAGGAAATAGATTTTCTCTGCCTGTCGGTGTTCTTTAGGTGTTCAGAGAAGTTATAAGTGATTGGAATAATTGAAAAAAAAACTTAAAAATCTAAGGGTTTTTAAAGAGAAAATATCAACCATATACTGTATAAATTACAATGATTTGTTTTGATTTGTAATACATATTTTAAAATTAAAATTAGAAAGTTTTTAATGATAGGTATGAAACAAGGCGAGTTGCTTAGGGTGTCAGCCAAGAAATATATTATAAAACGACCGCGTATTCCTTCTTCTGCCTGAGCTAAAAAGTTCGCTCATGAAATTGACATCTTTCGCAACTAAAAATAAGAGATAGATTAAATGATGGTCAGGATTTTCAGTTTACAATGATTTTATTATGGTAAGCCAACGTTTCGATCCAACTTGTGGATCTTCATCAGGGCTAAAAGAAAACAAATATATGAGTATCTATGCTAGGGGTTGACAATAAATGGATACATTACAGAACTGATAATAATATAAAAGATGGTGTACACATGAATATTAAAATAAGAGGCTGGTTAACAAGATAAAATAGAATCTGATATTTACCTACTGAGTTCAGGTGGATACTAAGACTAAAGGTAAAAATAAGGTGAGAGGTGGTGGTAGGGGGTTAGTTTGCCGACTTCAAAGGTTTATGACGGGGAGATCCAACGCTTTTGAAGTGAAGGCACATGACAACTGAGTGAACAAAAATATTTAAAAACTAACAAAGTAGATGGTATATTATTATTAATGGTATGGATTGTATACAAATAGTTTTGTCTGGACTCAATAATAACATAAAAATGAGATAATACATAAGGTAACAATGCCTAAAAATTTGGAAAATATACAGAAATAAGCATACAATACAAAAAATAATAATAGTACATGAGGTACAGAGATAGTTGCAGGTGTAATTTATTCTATTACACCACGATTTTACACCTTTCGACGCTATTACTAATGAGGTGGAGCGTGTGAGACATAAATAAATATTAGAATGCCACGTTTTGATGTATTGTTTACATTATTAGAATACCAATTTTTAGAATTTCAATCATGACTTTTGTCCACCTAACTTATACTAATCGAAATACTGTGCGCTGGACGCGAACCTGCGACCTTTAGTATTGTAGGTTACCATGCTAACCACTGTACCACAGGTGATCCCCTGATTATATATGTACTCTAATAATAATTTTGTTTGCAATTAAATCATACAGCCTCAAAAGATGTTTTTATTACCATAATCGGTTATAACTTTTTATCTGTTAACTGAATCGTCATGAGAATGGTCTCATTGGAATCATAACATAGAAACCATCAAAGACAATACATAAACCGACATATTTGCTGCTAAATCAATATGTCAGCACCCAATTCAGAGGGAGAATAGGTGAGAATACGCATTAAGAGGACCCATGTTTCAATTTTGTCAGCAATAAAAAAAATGCTGATTCAAGAAGTTGACAAGTTACGATACCATGAAAGATTGATTAATTAATATTTGTCACCACGCCTAACTTCAAGTTTTCGACTAATTAAAGATATCAAATGCATCAAGAGAAGTATCGAATGACAATTCAAGTGCAAGTACTACACGCATTATTAAATCAGGTGATCGAAATCATGTTTTGCGGCCAAAACAGGCCGAAAACCAAACCGAAACTTCGGACTGTCACTTATTGTATTACACATTGTAATATTGTACATTATAATATACTATTATATTACATTATAGTCACTTATACGGTCACTTATACCCTACAAAGAAGGAAAGTAGGTCTGGCACGAAAGATAGATCAGCCTCATAATTTTAGCTAGAGATCTTGTTTGATGCGAACTTCATAATGGTATATATTTAATGCAATTTTCCTGCAAGGTTATTACAAAAGGGCAGACTTATTTCAAGTTTTTCTTCAAGAGTTCGATAATGATTTCCTATATCGAGAATAGTACACTACAATTTGCATAGGTCATGTATCTAGTACAGTATAACCTCCATAGAATGGAACGGTTGGAAAGTGTGCCAATTTTTTCGTTTAACGGAGGTTGCCGTTAAAAGGTGATTTATTATAAAGATCAAGGAGGAGAATTTATTATAAAGAGAAGAGAATTTATTATAAAAGAAGAAGGAGATTTATTATAAAAAGAAAGGGAAAAAAACCTTGTTCAGAGCAATTTATTTGTAAGGAATGCGTTCATACAATATAGAGTAGAATAAAATCAGGTTGTATAAACTGAAAAATACACGAATTACTTGAATAACAAAGCTTTTTTTTTTTTTTTTTTTTTTTTTTTTTTTCCGTATTTTTTAAGATTTATCCCTTTCGCTAGGGAGTATGCAAGGGAAACGGTTGAGATGGCAGTGACTCGGTACCCCAGGTATTTCTCATCGACTGTCCACAAAATTCTTTTCCATGAAGTAGACATGATTGAGAACGCAGCTCTTTGTATCGGTTCCCTCTCAGAAGAGGCTAAGTGAGTAAGAACAAAAATTATAAGCCGTACAGGGAACATCATTCCTATTAGATGTTTTCCACTAATTATTTTTACAAGGGACCCATACATTACAAATTTCAGTATACATTACAAAGATCAGTATACAAGTATAAAGATGCGACAAGATGCGCGCAACAGACAACTTTCACTTACGAAGTTACTTAGATTAGAAATCGAGGTGTTTCGATAATATGTAAACGCCAATCCTCAACTTCACACATTTTTCCACATTTAAATATATACTTATATTTGTATATCTCCATAAGTTATAGAGTATCTGTATAGCAAAGTTTGGTAGTTCTCAGCACTTTTCGATTCATTATTGCTAATTTATTTATGAAGGGACTAATTTCATAAACAGTCGAGTTTTTTTTACTTGATTGTTTTAAACTACGAGTTGCTTTTTGCAAATACATCGTGAAGGTGAATCGATAGGTGTATTTACGTCTCTTATGCCTTTCTGGAAATCAAGAACGATTACTGTTCCTCTAAAATCGCTTTATATTGTTTTCAAAAATTTATTATGGAACAAAAGTTTCTAGACTAAAATATACCTATATTAATTATAGGCTATTATTATCTTGTATCATATTTTTACACACCTGCGATGCTTCAAAAATTTGAGCATAACGTATTTACTCTCTTAAGTTAAATTGATCTTTTTTTTAATAAATAAAAGTTTTTATTTTCATAATACGGTTAATAAAATTTTGGCTGTCACCAAATACCGAATTTGGTCAAAATCGTTAATGCCGTTTTTGAGTAAATAAAAAATTACGTGATAATGAGACAACATTTATAAAGTAAAGTGCCCCCTCCAATTAATGAATTTTGATGAAATTTTGACTGTCGCATCACGGGCGTATACATTCACCAAATACCGAGTTTAATCAAAATCTTAGAGCCGTTTTTGAGAAAAAATTAGACAAAATTCTTTAGATAAAGTACCCCCTCCGTTTGGCCAATTTTAATGAAATTTTCGCTGTCAGATCGCGGGCATATTCATACACCAGATACCCAATGTGAGGTTGGTACGATTTATAGTTTTTGAGCTAGTCTGTTCACACACATACACACACACACACACACACACACACACACACACACACACACACACACACACACACACACACACACACACACACAAACACACACACACACACACACACACACACACACAAACAGACCATAAAACGTGCATTTCCGTTGAAAACCGGAAGTCGAAATTTTTCACGATCGCAATACTTTCCTTAATATATATTTCATATATATTAAGTGAAAGTAAAAATGAAAAAAAGATATAACCAAGGAAGCATACTTAAACAAGATTGTTAACTGAATTATTTCTGACTCAAATAAATAAAATTAATTATATCCTATCTGTGTTTCTGTACATAAAAATGAATAATAAATAAAAATAAATATCTATACAATTTTTTATTTTTTTATTTTGCACTTCAAATTTTAACTTGGTCTGATGCTCTGATTTCATTATTTTCGGCACATCAAAAAACATTTAGGACTATACCAAACACGAATATTTGATATTTTGGCCTCAAATTTGAAATTGATCTGGTGGTACCATCGCATTGATTTTGATTTTATTAGATTCGGAACCTCAAAAAAACATATACGATGATATCAAACACAAAATTTTGAATATTTTTTGACTTTTTGACCTCAAATTTGGACTTGATATGGTTAACCCATTGCATTGATTTTGATTTCATTAGATTCGGCATCTCAAAAAATCAATGCACGTATGGTTCCCTGCCGCTAACAAAGTAATTATAATAGATATTAGGTTTTTTCCTATTTTCAGCTTTTTTGGACCACTGTGCACCTTCTGTCCCGAAATTTAAAAATCTGGTGCGTGTACTTATCAACTTACTTAGATTAGAAATTGATGTGTTCTCTTAATTACCATTTCTCGATGTCACAAATTTTCCACATCCATTTACTAATTTTTGTTTGTATTTACTCTTTGAAGTACACTATTTTTTTTTTTATTATTATTATAAGTTTTTACTTGTGATAATTCGTCAATGCAAGCATGATACTCTATGTCGTCTGATTTTATAATTCTTTATGTAGTTGTTGAAAGCTTCATATAGTTCCCATAAAACAAATAATTTCCTTTAAATGTACAGAACATATTTAATTGTAAACAATGGTCTGCCTATAAACGTACGCATGCGCTCAACGTGTTTAATGAGTTGACGAAATATTTTTCTTTTTTTCTCCTGTATATGTTTACTTGATTTTTTTTCATATTTCATATTTGGCCATTTCTTATTTTTAGGCGAAAAGAGAGACAGATAATTTCTCCATATAAACAAAGGTACCTTATCATTAAGCCCCCCTCAGAACATTTTAATAATGATAATGCTTACCTGATATTGAAGAAAACTAGATTTTCATTAAACATGACGAGTTTAATCAAAATCCTTTTTGCTTTTTTTTGAGAAAATCGAAAAAAAACGTAAAAATGGCAACACAAGTTTCGAAATAAAGTGCCCCCTCCTGTTGATCAATTTTAATGAAATTTTCGCAGTCATATCTCGGGCATATAAATAGGTCAAATACCCAGTTTTATCAAAATCGTTAGTACCGTTTTTGAGAAAATCTAAAAAAACATAAAAAGTTATTAAATAAAGACCCCCCTCCGTTTGACTAATTTTGATGAAATTTTGCTGTCACATCACGGACATATATGTATACTAAACACCCAATTTTAGGTTCGTACGGTTAATAGTTTTTGAGCTAGTCTGTTCACACGCAGACCATTTCTTGGGACTTGGTTATTTGGACTCAGGGGACCCCCAAACGTGTATTGTGTAAAACCGGAAGTCGAAATCATAGAAGCATCCTCTCGATCGTATTTCCCTGTCCAAATAGCTTTTCAACAGGAGAAGTTGCTGTGACATTTACAATAAGTGTAGCTTAACATATTTTTCCACCTTTTATTTCTTCTACATCTTTGCGCACTCTGAGCAGATCATCTATTAATCCCCTATCTTTTGTACATCCGACCTGCCGTGGTGGCTTGCTATTTTTCCTATTTTACCCTTTCTAGAAACATTAGAAATTATATAACAGATAATGCAGCAAGAAATCAGATTTATCTTTTATTGACTAGATAAGAAACTACATCGTTATATCAAAGATACTGTAATGCGTAACGAACTAGTATGCGTAACTACATAAAATGCTTAACTAGCTAGAATGCTTATCTTTAATCTTACCGGGCCTTAATACATCTATTCGCGGGCGCAATCGACTATAGGGTGCGCTAGTAGTTTTAAAAAATGTCGGAAAGGAAGGGGATAGACACAGTTGATGTGATACAGATGATTGGTAATTTTAAAAGACCATTAATTGAAGGGCAGGCTATCCTCGATGCAAACCACATAATTACATGTGGAATAATATCTAAAAGTAAAAAAAAAACAGTTATTTTACAAGCCTTGTACCTTCAGACAAGCCATCTTAAAAGTGGAAATCAAATTTATTAATAATAACAAGCAATTTTCTTGTAATTGTACGTGTAAAGCTGGTAGTTCTGGTAAATGAAAACACATCATTGTAACTTTACTCTACGTTTTTCGGTTAGTAATAACATTAATTACCTATTCATACAATCATTTTCATGACAGCTCAGTTTCTTTGTCATATTACATTTTTTATTTGTCAAAACTTTCAGGTATCGCATTGAAAACTTGGAAAAATTAAGTACAACGGATGTAAGACAAAAATGGGGAAAATTAAAAAAGAAAAACAAATCTATGACACTGTGGTCCCAATGTTATTTGCATAAAACTAGAATTTTGGAATAATAAAATGTCAAATACTAATATTTACCTGGATAAATATTCATGGACATGGATAAATAGTCACTTTCTTTAAAATGAAGACTACATATCGTCATATGTTTCGAAACAGGCTTATCTATTCTTAATTTTACAATCTACTCTTTAAGAAGCTTTTTATTTTTTGGAAATAAATGGAATAACACATCTTTTGATTTTCTAATTGAACACTGAGGGACCGAGCAATACCTAATAGACATTTTTCAAATGATTTTTTGCTCAATCGGGTTTTAAGTATGGAAAAATAAATTAAAAACGCCAAAAAACCTATGAATCCCAGGTGGGCCAGTACCATAGAGCTTCTTTTCCCGTTCCTCTAGTTCCAGTCAAGAAGTAGCACCGTCGCTTGCGCCCGCGAATAGCACAGAGGTGGTGATGAGCTGGATTGGGGAGGAGAGGGGGTAAAGTCTTTGCCCGGGTGTTCTGGGTGGTCGTTAAGGCCATCAAAATAAATGAGGGCCATCTGAGGACACAGGATGATGAAGGAGCATCAAAGAGCTGGATGTATCTGGACCGAGTGTCTTAGCAAAAATAGGTTAGTGCTTAACCACAAGCGGAAGGTCCTATTGTAGCACCTTGGCGGTTTTAACCATCTGTTGCTGACATAACTTAATGCAACCTTAACCTAACCCTATCCTATGGACATGGAAGGACGGAGGATACGTCCAAGTGAAGTGGCCTCGGTGTAAGGTTAGGTACAGGCCTAAATATCTCGCCTCACTTGGACTATCTGACGACAAGGGTGACCCAAACCGTCAATGGTCTGAGTCGTGTGGGAGGTGCATTCTGGGGGCTCAGATACCCAACCACTATGAATATCTATAGAGGAGTCGTGGAAAGTATCCTGAGTTACGCATCACCCTTCTGGAGCCACAACCTCACACTGCGACAAAGGAAAAGGCTGGCTTCAACCCAGAGAATGGCTCTGCTGCGGGTCACTAGAGCCTACAAGACAACGTCTCATGAAGCGATGCAAGTACTTGCAGGAGCGGTACCTCTCGACCTCCTCCTGCAAGAAATAGTCATAAAATATAAATACAAGAGGGAGGGCTCAACAGGACTTCCAGAGGAACTTTGAATGAGAATTGGGAATGAGCCAAACAAGTGGAAAAAGATAATCCGGGAGGACACGATTGAGAAGTAGAGCTTGCGGTGGATAACAACCCCGAACGGGAGTACTCTGAAAAAATATTTTCCCTCTGTAAAATCGCGGCTATCCGCTAGGTGGGTCCTCCCGGACTAGTGAGTTTCCCAATTCCTTACTGGTCATGGAGGATTTCGAGCGAAACTCCACAGTCTTGGCGTGGATGTTGAGCCTCTATGCGTAGCATGTGGTGTTCCCGAAACTGTAGAACACGTGATCACGTCCTGCACCGCGTTTGAGGCGATAAGGGCCAAACTAATGCGATCCTTAGGGGTCTACAGTCTTACTGAAGAAGAATTTCCTCAATTGGTCACTGAGGAAAATTTTCCTCAGTTTAAACGTTTCATTAATGGATGGAAAACTTTAACATAGGAGCCCGAGGAAGAAGACGAGGGCAGCCACCGGGAAGACCACCAGAAGATGAAGTCCGCCCTGGGCAGGTGGTGATGGGGTGATAGAGGAAGAAGGAGTGCAGAGAAAGAAACAGAAGAGAACCATGGGATCAGCGACGCTAAGCGTTTTAGCTTAGTGCCACTGTTGCAGAAACCCATATGGCCATTAGGCCAGGTAGGGATGTAAATAAATAAATAAATACATTTTGTACGTGACAGATATAGTGGAACCAATATCATGTATAAGAACATGTCACGATTGATAAATATCTTTAATACCCAAAAAAGTAGTAGCGTCTGAAATATTTAACCACGTTTTTCTTAAAATTAATTCTACAGCAGTTATCGAACCAGCGAGTCGTATTTTAAACGTCAAGAGATACTAAAACAATAATTGTTATCACACGAAGTGCTGTTGTATAACACTACTTAATTGTACTTAAGTGACCATTTAATAAAACTGTCACAATGTGATCCTCACTTATTAACAGAATGAAGATGACGTATACTTATTAATAATAAAAAAAATGCCAGCATTAAAAACCAAATATCAGGCTTAAAACTATCCGCCCATCTTCCTTGATGATGCTTGTTTTATAATCGAAATATTTTACATGCTCATTTTGTTGTATAGCCATTCGTCGGAATGAACTCATTGAACGTTCGGTTGTAATTCTCTTTATGAATACCTTAGTGAGGGTTTTGATTCCACAACCCTAATAAACTGTTAGTTGGCGAGTTTGGAAGCGGTTAAATCGACTAGTGGCAAAGCGATTGTGAACCACAAAACCTACTAATCGCTTACTAGCTAACTAACAAGTCCATATTTTACAGTCACTAGAAGCAGCTAGTTTCTCGTAGCTAGTTCTCTAGCAACTATTATAGCTAGTACTAGTTTAAAATCTGCTAGTTGGTCAGTGAACATGACTAGTACTGTAATGGAGGCTAAAGTTGTTACTATTAGTTTGATAATTTGTTTTGTCACCATCGCTTTCCCACTAGCCGTTTCGAGCACTTCCTAATTTGCCAAACAGCAGCTTGTAATCTCGCTTAATGCAATCGAAGCTGAAGTAGCCTTATTCCCAGAGTTCGAAATCAACTCTTATTTTCTCGGAAAGAGAATAAAATACAAATCAGGGGGGGGGGGGTTCCTTTATCTTGCGGCTTGGACGACGCAGTGCAGCTTCTTACATTAAGACGTCCGAAACCTGTGGTGCTCCCATTTCTTATCTCGGGGCTGAGAACCACCAATTCAAAGACAACCTTCCACCACATATACGACTTCTTCATGAATTGAAACGACAAGCACGCAAAATTTGGCAAAGGCTAATTTCAGAAACCCATTAACACTGATCACCATTTTCAACTCACTAATAAGACCACAAATTGAATATTGTTGCCTGATTTGGTATCCGAATTCAAAAAAAGGAAGGGCATTAATAGAAAAGTTGCAAAAACGACTTTTAAGATATATTTATTTCAAAACAGAGATACTAAACTTGCGGAAATTCCAATATGTTTCATACCAGGAGTTAAAAAATAGGTTTGATGTTCAACATACATTGTCACAGAGATGTGAAATGTTTATGTTTCTACACATAATAAAATTAGTTAAAGGGATTATTGATGATAGCGAATCCTTAAGTAAACTAAACTTTAGGTATGGGAGGCAATGCAGTAGAGTAAACACTGATTTCTATGTACCAGTATGTAGAACCGGTTTAGCAAGTTCTTCACCTATAAATAAAATGTCTAAACTTTGGAATTCTGTAAATCAAATAGTACAACTTGATTTTAGTTATAGCTTAGGCACATTAAAATATATAATTGAAGAAATTATTAAAACTCTATGACGAATCATATCTGAGTTACGCCGTTTATTTTATTTTTATTTTTTACTTAATTTTATATTTCTTTTTAGTTCTTTTATTTTAGGTTTTTCTTCTTTATTATTTTTTAATCAATCATTTGTATATTATATATTATTGTAATAAGGGATAATTTAATTTGCTATATTATTTTAAAGAATAAGTAATATTTGTATTTTATCTTTTATTATTACTAAAGTTATACATTATGATTATGTTATATTATGATGTAAGAATTGAATTTATGACCACCTGTAATTGGGCGTTTGCCTGTTGGTGGGCGATGTAAATAAATAAATAAATAAATAAAGGACACTTCATCCGACGGAAAAACAAAAATTTAATAACTTGACGAGAAGATTACAAAATGTAATAAAATGTACAAAGAATGAATATTTGCTAATTTTTTTTTAATTGAGTTTTTATTATTACTGCTGGCAGTTACAAACTGCTTTGCAATTTTTAAGAAACGAAACCCATGTTTGGACACTATGAAGTCTCACTTCCTGTCCTTAGGCAATATTAAAAAAAAAAAAAAAAAAAAAAAAAAAAAAAAAAAAAAAAAAAAAAAAAAAAACGAGATATATAATCTTTTTAGATCCATTGAAATTGAATCGTATATGTCTCCAAATTGAAGGCATGCTTAGACCACCCATTGAACTCAGTTCTGTTCGGCGAAGATCCAGACGGACGTGGACTTAAGGATGTGAGAACAAAAGCCTTCAAACAAAGGATTCATAAATCGCTAACAGAACTCTGTTTGAATTTAAACTCAATTCACCCAAACATTAACATTACAGTTCCTGAGTTGTTAAATAGGCAGCCAACAATAAACAAGTCATTGGCAAATGTCTACAAAGAATGCATATGCCCATCCCAAATCAAATGCTACTTCATGGAACTGATCCAACAGTATGCAAATCATATGTTAATATACACCGATGCATCGAAGACAGCGGACGCAGTTGGATGTTCGGTGATAACTGATTCAGGAAGGTATCTCTACAAGTTGCCAGGAGAATATTCAATATTCTCAGCCGAAGCAACAGCCGTTAGAGAGTCCCTGAACCTGTGTGAAAACATTACCAAACTTGACACAGTCATAATAACAGATTCGATGTCAGTAATTAATGCAATAGAAAGCCACCAGCCGAAACATGGTTTTATTCGAGAAATTAGAAACACGTGGTGGAGGCTTTGTCAAGAAGGCAGGAACATTGTTTTCGCCTGGGTCCCTTCGCACTTGCCATAAAACTGTACAATCAAGTTTGAATCGAAAGCGTTTTTGCCAATGACCCTACCGGGTAGAGGCAATAATAAATAAATAAATAAATAAATTTGAATCGTATATGCATTTTTCAACCCTCAAAAGGTACTTTTGTTTTTATGAGGAAAGATTGGCCATGGGGGAGACTCAAACCCGGACATTCGCATATCGGTCCCCGAGCACAAACCAACTACACTCGGTTGCTGTCTCTTTCATCTATGCAATCTATTGTTTTATAATATTTCAAGAGAATTTATACGAAGAATGAAGAATGATTTTTCAAATAATTAGGAAATTAAAGTAACCAGGAGACTTATAGGACGATAGGGATTTAGGCAAGATGATCGTTAATTGTCTTTTAATATTATAAAAACTTAACATATAAATATTTCCACAAATGATGCGACTAGCAGAGAAGCACTGGGATATCATAGAACCCTGCTTTTTCTTCCACAAGTAGATAGGAAAGCATGGGTCCTAATCCTGTAACACTTGTGTGGGTTAAAAAGTTTTTATAGAGCGAAAATATCAATTTTTAATGCCACACAAATTATGAAAACACAAATATTTAAACTGGTTACAAAAATTATCAATCTGTAACACAAAAATAACCTTATGACTTGAGCTTAAGAACAAGACTAACACTCCAGTACATCGCTCCTTATATTTAGACGTAAGAAGAAAAGCCTGGAAGGTTCGAGGCCAGCATAGGTGGTACTCGAGCATCGTAGTCACAAACATGTACTATGACAGTTTGTTCCAACCGGTATTTCGTTGCAATAACTATTCTAACTATTCTAAACCGTATGTTTTGTGTTTATTATTTCTTTAAAAAAACAAAACAAAAAAAAAACATTGCTTTCTAAGGTAACTTTTTAACGATAAAACATGAAATTACATCAGGAGGTTTTTATTCGGCAGATTGTTAGTAAAACTATGTACTTTATGTGGATGGATAGTTTTCAGTAGTAGTGAGATATATGAGGGGGTATTAACCCATTTCTTACCACTGTCCTACATAGGCGGGCGCAAGCGACGGTGCTGCTTCTGCGACGGTGCTACAGGAACTAGAGAAACGGGGATAAATCCGGGCCATTACCTGGGATTCATAGGGTTTTTTGGCGTTTTTGATTTATTTTTCCATAATTAAAACCCGATTGAGCAAAAAATCATTTGAAAAATATCTAATAGGTATTGCTCGGTCCCTCAGTGTTCAATTAGAAAATCAAAAGACATGTCATTCCCTTTTATTTCCAAAAAATAAAAAGCTTCTTAAAGAGTGGATTGTAAAATTAAGAATAGATAAGCCTGTTTTATTTATCCATTTAAATATTAGTATTTGACATTTTATTATTCCAAAATGCTAGTTTTATGCAAATAATATTGAGACGATAGTGTCATAGATTTGTTTTTCTTTTTTAATTTTCCCCATTTTTCTATTACATCCGTTGTGCTTAATTGTTTCATGTTTTCAATGCGAAGCCTGAAAGTTTTGACAAATAAATAAATAATATGACAAAGAATCTAATCTGTCATAGCAATGATTGGGTGAATAGGTAATTAATGTTATTACTAACCGAAAAACGTCGAGTAAAGTTTCAATGATGTGTTTGCATTTACCAGAACTACCAGCTTTACGCGTACAATGACAAGAAAATTGCTTATTATTATTAATAAATTTGATTTCCACTTTTATTTGATGGGGCAGTCCTTTAAGATTGCTAGTTTAAAGGCATGAGGCTTGTAAAATAACTGATTTTTTATTTTTAGATATTATTCCACATGTAATTATGTGGTTTGCATCAAGGATAGCCTGCCCTTCAGTTAATGGTCTTTTAAAATTACCAATTATCTCTATCACATCAACTAAGTCTAACACCGTTCTTTCCGACATTTTGCAAAACTACTAGCGCACCCTATAGTCGATTGCGCCCGCCTATAGGACACCAGGTTTTCAATTTTTTCCCCGTTCCCCATAAACCTTTTTTGCAATTTAAATATTTAAATATTTTTATAATAATCTGAATCTATTCAGCTATTACATATTTTTTTTTTTCGAAGAAATATTTATTACCAATAATTTTATAAATAGAAACATGAAAAAAAGTATGGTCGAATTTGAACATGATATTTGAAAAATTGTAAAAAATAGAAAACTTTTGTTATTTTTTTATGTGTTATATAGTGTATTAAAATATTTACCAAAGTTACAAAATAAAGCAGTATTATAAATAACAAGCAAAATATGGAAATGTTATTGGCATGAAATCGGGTGTACTATTTATAGGACAGTGATAAGAAGTAAGTGCAACGGGTGATGATTGGGGTAGAATATTCTGTCCGGTTCTCAAGTCCCCACATCCTCTCCTCAAGGGAAAAAGATACTTTTTTGTTTTTGTTTTTGAGGCTTAAGTTTTAAAAGCCGGACATTTGCCTAAAATGTAAAAATTCGGTCAGACGGAGTACAAACGTATGAAAAGCCGGATATATCTGGCTAAAGCCTGACAGAGCCTGTAGGCAATGTCACCAGATCTTGCCGTGTAAAAAGAAAAATATCCAATCGCACAACCTTGCTAAAGAGTACAACTCCTACATGGGAGGAGTAGACTTACATGATTGGATGGCTGAAAAATATCCCATGAATGTAAGGGGGAAGAAATGGTACTGGTGTATATTCACTAGACTAATTGATATAGAGATAGTAAATTCTCACCTGCTGTACCGAATGTCTAATAGGGAATTGGCTTTGCTGGTCTTTCTAGACGAGTTAGCCCTATCTTACTAAAAATTCAAAAGTTGCCGAAAAGGTCCAGGGCGTCCAATTGAAAGATCTCAAGTCTCAATTAGGTTACCATTCAAGAATCAATTTGGTTTGATGGAATAGACCATCTTGTATTAACAAGGCAAGAGCAAAGAAAATGCAAAGTGCAACTAAAGTGCAATGTGACATTATGCATAAAATGTTTTCCCTAATTTTCATACTAAGAAATAGTTATATTTTTGTAACTTTTCCTTTTTTTTTATTTTTTGTAATTTTATATTTTGCAATTTTCCTGCAGCAAAATTAATTTAGATTATTTTGAATATATAATTTTTCATTTTAATTCTCTGATTCCATTGCACCCACATTTTACCACTTTCCTATATATAGGACAGCCTGTTTCAAGGTCAAATACACAGTTATTAATTTTTACCTTCACTTACCTATACATGAAATATATAGTAAGTGGAAGTATTGCGATCGTGAAAAATTTCGACTTCCGGTTTTCAACGGAAATACACGTTTTGGGACCCCCTGAGTCGAAATAACCAAGTCCCGAGAAATGGTCTGTGTGTGTGTGTGTCTGTGTGTGTGTGTGTGTATGTGAACAGACTAGCTCAAAAACTATAAACCGTGGGAACCTGAAATTGGGTATTTAGTGTAGGTATATGCCCGCGATGTGACAGCGAAAATTTTATCAAAATTGCTCAAAAGGAGGGGGTACTTTATTTAATAACTGTTTACGTTTTTTTCGATTTTCTCAAAAACGGCTCTAACGATTTTGATTAAACATAGTATATAATCTATTTATATGCCCGTGATATGACTGTAAAAATTTCATAAAAATTGATTAACTGGAGGGGGGACTTTACTTAATAAATTTTGTATCATTTTCACGTGTTTTTTTTATTTACTCAAAACGGCTTTAACGATTTTGATCAAACTGGGTATTTGATGTATTTATATGCCCGAGATATGACTGTAAAAATTTCATCAAAATTGATCTACGGGAGGGGGGACTTTACTTAATAAATTTTGTTTGACTCTGGGAAATGATATTTAGCAAAACACGTCAATTTCTAATCTAAGTAAGTTGGTAAGTGAAAGTTGTGTGTTGCGCGCACGCACCAGATTTTTTTCTTTTTGGAATACATCTTAGTAAGGTGTTTTTAACAAGAAACTAAAGGCAAAATTATTAATTTCGAAAAAAAAAAATAATTTGGTAAGAAATGGGTTAAGTTGATTTAAAAGTAGTTCGTTTGTGACTCAGTAGCTAAAGGCATGCAGGGAACAAATCTTAGTAAACGCATATATTAAATTAATTATTTAAATTACTTAAACGTTTGTTCTAACGGGACCGTTAGTGTGCATTTCATTTCATACACTCGCTCTAACCTTGGTAATCTATTATTATCTAAGGGGCTAGTTGTCCAACATATTTTGTTTCCATTCATTTCGGAATTATTTCTGTTTTTATTAGTGCATTTGATTCATATTCATATCGCCTTCCTTATTACGAAATCTAAAATATTCTTGGGTTCTATCTGCACAAAATTTTCTCTTTATGGGGTACACTGTATGATGACAAATTTAGTTGGTCTGGGTGGCGCAAAGGGGACATTCTGTTTCATTGATCTACGAAAGCGTCAATGAAACGTTATGTTTCTTTTTTATTTTTATTTAACGTCACTTTATGCCCTAAGCCTAATCGGACGATGCTACAGTGGGATGGTCCTGAATTTCGCCTATCCAGGTATAATTGGGATAGGGATCTTTAACGCGTACAGGCTCGGGTACTCCATTTTACGTCCTATCCGAGGTACAGCTTAGACAAGGATTTTTTACTCCCATTAACACGTTAGGTGCGGCGGCGCACAGTGGTCCAACCTGGGAAAAAACCTCATAAATGAAAGTAGCCCAAACTTAATTTTTTCTTGGTTTTCGAATACTTAGATACTTGCAGAACAATGGAAAGAATATATTTTTTTAACTAGTTCAAAATTAAAATGTGTGTGTACCATTAAATTTGAACTTTTTAATGATTGAAAAAATGGTACTTTTCTACCAACATAAAAAAAAATTCTACTCTGTATAAGATTAACAATAAAATATTCCCCAATACATCAGGAGTGTGTCATCTATATGTGCACTGTTATAGTCTAAACATGTTTAAATAATATCAATAGTTAGAGAAGAAATTAATTTTCGAAATCGTTGCTGAAAAAGTATGATTTTTTGACTTTGTTGGTTTATAAAAAGTTTGCGTTACGTTACGTTACGGTCGCAATCGTTTAATATGTAACTGCAGGTAGTAGAGGAACTGTGGTAAAATTTTCAGCGCCAACTTCGGCCAACTTTGGGATTTATAAGGATTTAAACCTTCAGCTACGGTTCGAGTGATGAAGGCGCGTGACCTTGGGGGAGGAACTATTAGTTAAGAAAAATCTTCCTATAGGTCTCTAAGGTATTGGGACTGGCTTAGAATTAAAATAAAATGAATCACACGTTATTTTCATTTTAATTCTAAAATACTAAAATAAAATAAAATTATTTTAATTTTAATTCTAAAATACTAAAAAAAAAATTGTTTTATTTTGTATTTTAAATAATCAAATAAACTATAACTACAAGTAGGTTGTTTGAAGTGGCGCAGTTTGCTTATAGTGTATGGTGATCCTTTGCTCTAGAGCTGTCACCCCTGAAAATTGAGGCGGTACATTTATTTCAGTTAGATGCTGTTATTGTTGAAGTTTTTTGAAAATCCTTCATTAACCTCGCAAATTACAGGGATAAATGAAGAATTAATTATGAGATTAAAAACAGTACTAGATGTGATTTGCTCTCTGTACCCGATTGATACTGCAACATTTCGCAAGTATACAGCGGAAACGGCTGAGATGGCAGTGACTCGGTACCCCTGGTACTATCTCCTCTCGACCGTCCACAAAATTCTTTTCCATGTAGCAGACATGATTGAGCACGCAGCTCTTAGTATCGGTTCCCTGTCAGAAAAGGCTCATGGAGAGTAGGAACAAATATTATAAGCAGTACAGGGAAACATCATTCCAGGAAGATATCTTGAGTCGCAACAAATGAAGATGTTTTCCACCAATTATTTGTAACAAGCGACCCATATATTAGGGATTTAAGACCAGTATACAAGTATAAAATAAAAAAGAGCTAACAGAGGAAGCATAAAATTTATTTAAACAAGATTAAATAATTATATCCTATTTGTATTATTGTGCATAAAGATGTTAAATAAAAAAAAATCTATTCAATTTTTTATTTTCCACATCAAATTTTAACTTGATCTGATGCTCTGATTTCGTTTATATTGATTTTAGTAGATTCGGCTCCTCAAAAAACATATAAGACTATATCAAACACGAACTTTTGATATTTTTGACTTTTCGACCTCAAATTTGGACTCAAGTCAAATTTCACCAAATCAATCCTGTGGTCCGATTGCACTGATTTTGATTTCATTAGATTCGGCACTTCAAAAAATCAATACAGAGGTGATCCCAAGCCGCTAGCAAAGTAATTATAAGAGATATTAGGTTTTTTCCCATTTTCAGCTTTTTTGGACCACTGTGCGGCGTATTTCAGGGGTATCCTTAATTGGACGGTATCGGTCGTCGGGGTCCGACTGCTAGGATGAGCCACAGACGATATCGGACGTCGGGGTCCGATGGGAATACTTTGACGAAAGCGTTGTCTTTTGATTAAAAGGGAATTAAATGAGCGTCTCAAGGGCATTATCTCTTGGTACGGATTGGAACTAGAATAGTAGGCGCAGGACAGGCGGATAAAGGATTTACGCCATTCTCGGATTCCGATTTTAAAAAACAACAGAATTTCAGCTGTTAGCAACATTTTCTGCTCTAAAATTCAATAATCTCATTAAAAATGGACTAAATTGAGTATTTGAAGTTTTCGGCCTTTCGGAAATTTTCATGTTAAAAAACGGCAGTTAAGTAGGGAATGTAAAGCATCGGATGCCGCACCTAACGTGTTAAAAATCCTCGCAACCATTAGTATTGTAGGTTTCTATGCTAACCAGTATAGGGTAAACCATACAGTGACTGACACTCAGTACAGTTATTGACACCCCAACTTTAACTTAAAGAAATAAGTAAACAAGTCCTAATTTTATTTCAAGATCTAAGTCATCTATCAAGTAAGTGTTTAGCAAACTAACCTTAGGGAAGATTTCACAATTAAATCCACATGATGTCAATAACTAGTTTTTGCACTTTAAGCAATAAATATTGCCATATGGTGAACCTATTCAACTTATGACCCAAAAAAAACCTCTGGAGTCTTCATAAGGATAGATAAAGAGGAGCTATAGGAAGTTTCAATTTGATCCGTTCATAAAAAGTATTTTTTTAAATTTTACCAGAGAAATGTAGTCAATAACTGTACGGTTTACCCTACCAGAGGTGGCCCGAAAAAAGAAAAAAAAATATTTGTGAGTGAATCATGTCGATATAATTTTGTACTTTCGATTGTCTATAAATGAAATGTAGAGTTAGAGAAAGTTGGTGTTGCAATCGTAAAAAAACTTCCACTTCCGGTTTCACACGGAAATAAACGTTTCGGAGTCCCCTGAGTCCAAATAACCAAGTTCCCCTAAATAGTCTGATTGCTGTAGTAATATTTTATAATCTTTTTTTTTTAAATTATTTAATTAATTGATAGATTGAACACCGAAGCGGAAAAAGTTTAATATATGTTTTTTTTTTTTTTTTTCATCATTTAGATATGAGAAAAACAAACGTATCTAAGAAATTATTTATCTTTTGCTTTTTCATTTTAGGCAACCTGTTACTAAGTTATGATAACGGTTATTTAAATAATAACAAAGGTTACATCATTATTGAAAAACACATGATTTATTTATTATCTAAAATTACGTAATTTTTCCAATCTGTGTAATTTTTCCATTTTTTCGTGTAATTTAATCTGTGTAAGTTTTCCAATCCTCATGTAATTTTTCCAATCTGTGATGGTAGCAGCTGACATACCTAACTCTTTCTTACAAAAAAATGTTGTCGTGTAACCATTAGACCGTGAATGTGTAAATAGTATGGCTTTATCGGCTGAAACCCAGCAGTTTTCGAACCACATACCTTTATATACACTTCTGGATTGGTTACATTCCTGTCTTCGGCATCTCCAAATAGGAGCGCGTTTCTTTCGGTAAATTATTTTAATTCAGTGTCTTTCTCTGCATTTTTTTTTCCATGTAGAACACAGATACTTTGTAAACATTTTACAGCTATTTTATTTGACTTAAAAACTGAATATACTTCTAACAGATTCATTTTTAAAATACAGAGCACAGATTAACTTTATACACCAACTCACACTGCGATAATAACCTTCAGAGAATTTCAAATATGAAATCATATGATTTTATCTGATATACATAAGTCACTGTTTAAATTCATAAAATAACCGTTATCATAACTTACAAGGGGAGGGCACAGCTATGGGGTCGTCGATCGGGCCCATTTTTTTTTCTGGTGATTCTATATCGAAAAATAGTCGACACGTGTCCCAGCGTTCCGTCCAATGGGCCTTAGGTGCTGAGAAATAAAATAAAATACCTTGAAAATCCTTTATTTTTTATCTTGAGTTTGGAAAATGATATCGACATGATTCTTTCACTAATTCATTTATTTTAGAGTAGATTAAAGGACAAATACAATCGTTAAAGAATTATTCATATTTCCTCAATTTAATTTAAAAAAAGCTTCAAGTTTTCAAGTAAACTAGCTTTATAAATTTTTTCACATAAAAAAACAATAGCAGAATTGAGTTCAGCACCTCAAGAAACCCTGATGTCTTAAATATCATCCAAAACAAAAAATAAAAAAAATTTCCTGTCAGGAACAGCTTAAAAATGTTTCAGCTAAATTGTATGTGTAGTTTCAAATTCTGCATCTCGTGTTGAGCTGATCCGATTTTTACGTTCTTGAGCTCGTTGCATAGAAGAAAGCTTCCTTTTTCTAACCATATAAATAACTATTGTATTATCTCGGGAAGCTCTTGTAAAAAATGGTCCTCAAAATAAAAATAAAATTCAAACTTTTCTTTATATTATGTTGATTCCATCTCCCCTTGTTAGGAACAGGTTGCCAAAAATGAAAAAGACCCTAATTTTCTTGTACAGTCCATTATTAATGTGACCTCACATGATGGACAAATTGTATATTCACACGTCTAATTCGAAAAAATTGCGAGATTCGTGGGAAAGAGGTTAGTTAAGGGAAAGGGTTGACTTGACCGGGAAATGTGCCTGGTGGCTCAAGTGAAAAGCAAATCTTATAAAAAAATATTTAAAAGTTTTATACAAGAAAAATAATTTTACTGACCATGAATTCAATCTGTAGTATATACAATCAAACAAGCTTGCGTCCATTGTCTATTTACGTCTTACTAGTTACATAGTCCTTTTTTTCTGTATTATATACTATTTTCATGAATAAACGTTATTTCTATCTATCTATCTTAGAATATTCAGTCCAGCTTTTACTATCATGAAATTATACCAGGTGGGAGGTCGAAGCTCGGAAATATGAGCTTGCGAAATCTGCTTTCGTATAGCAGACGAACCAGTAGTGCAGGGGGGAGACCAAACAAGGGGATAGTGGAGGAGTCTCCGCCCTCTGTTAGCTAAGTGGAGGTGGAAGAGGTCCTCCAGGACACGAAAAGAGGTCCTTAGGTAGTTGTTTTTTATTGACTCGACTGGGTGCACATACCTAAGGACTACAGCACCACATGGCAAGAGCAAGTCTAGCTGAAGGTGTGGCAGCCACTCGATCTACTCAGGATACCTACACGAAAAATGGCCGACTTCTGCAGATCTATTGCAAGTTAAGTCTTTTTTATGATTTTTTTTTTTTTGTAGAAGTACACTTAGCACAAAATTTCATGGAGGGGGAGGGGGGTTGGTTACGACTCTCTAACACAGTGCACTCTTACGGTCAAAGTGGACAATAGTTCTTTACGGGTTTTGAAAGCAAAAATAAAAAAAATACATTAAGGGTCTTTTTATAGAAATAGATTTCTTATAAAGTTAACGAATAATCTTTAGTAAGTATAAATTTTAACGTTAACTTACCTCTAATTATTAATATAACTATACGCTGTAGTGACCTTTACACCTTATCTTGACACATTAACTTGATTATTATTTCTATAATCCCATAAAAAAATAAAATAAAAGAAAAACGTAAAAATTAGACAAAATTCTTTAAATAAAGTCCCCCCTCCGTTTGACCAATTTGGATGAAATGTTTGTTGTCACATCGCGGGCATATACATACACCAAATATCCAATTTCAGGTTTTTACGGTTTATAGTTTTTGAGATAGTTTGTTCAGACACACACACACACACACACACAGACCATTACGCAGGACTTGGTCATTTGGACTCAGGGGACCCCAAAACGTGAACTTCCGTTGAAAACCGGAAGTCGAAATTTTTCACGATCGCAATTCTTTCCCTCACTATATATTTCATATATAGGTAAGTGAAAGTAAAAAATATATTCGTTCAAAAAACTTTAACCGAACCCCATGAGTAAGTGAGACCAACTTCATTCTTTGGTACACCAATGTATGAAGTACTGACGGTAATAACCATTTTCCATTAGAATGGACAAAATAGTGATTTCCATCACTAGTACTCAAATTGGTTGTTTTAAGTGCGCGGTCGAGTTTAACTTGCGAGGCTCAGCCGAGCGCGGAAATTAGACGAAGCAACGAAAACCCACTTTTGGTACGTGTTATGAACAATACTTTTCATCATACTGCTGAGCATATTAAAACACTTTTTCACCATACTACAATGTAATCACCTGTTTTACACACCTAATTTGCGGTCCGAAAGCTACACATCGCCGCCCTAGGGCCGAAAATGAATATTTCGCCCTAGGGCCACAAAATCAGCTATTTATTATTTTAATTCATTCATTTCATTATATACATTACATAAGTTTGTTTTTCTCGTATTATTGTTTAGTTATTTAGTAATTATGGCTAATAATATATCAGAATCTATAAATAAAAGAGCAAAAGAAATCATAGCAGATTTGTTACCAGCAAAATCAAAAGATAGGTATGACGAAGGTACACTTAACCAAAAGAAAATCTTGTTTTTGATTAATGTTATATCGTATTAATATTTATTGCAGTATGGTGAAAAATAGCGTTCGTGCCTCGGGCCAAAGTGCTTTTGCAGGCCCTCGAACTTTTCATGACCTCGACTACGTCTGGGTCAAAAAATATCTCGGGCCGGCAAACGCCCACTTTCGGCCCTTGGTACGAAATATACTATTCAGGCCTAGGCCCGAAAAGTACTACTTTACGGACTCCAACCGAGTATTGAAAACACATATTTTTGATGCATATGATGAAAACAATTTTCAAGAGTAAAAACGTTTTCACTTGTTTTAAATATGTTTTTTAATTATCTGTAGGAATTTTTTACTTTATATCAATTGATTAATGAGAACACTATATTGCCCTATTTGATTGATGAAATGGGAAATGAGTTCAAAATTTATTGTAACTCAGTTCGTCTTATAAGTCTGTAATTTCAGCGTTGGTATTTTAATCGGAAAAGATTTTCTTGCTGTTTCTATCTTTAAAGAACTAACATTTGGTTTGTCTACATAGAAAAGGGAAATTTTAAAGCCGGAAATTTTTACATATTTTTGACGCATTATTGTTAGTAGATCAAAATATTTCAAAAACTAAGAATATATTATGTCGAAATCGAAAAATATTATTTGATGTTTTTTTTTAAAAATGTTATTTCAATAAGTAAACAAAATTATTTAAAACTATTACCGACAAAATGGATATTATATACCTTCTTCAATGTCTTTGATACTAAAGGTACATTTGAAGTTGATGTACCAGGAACCTAAAATAAAGTAATTTGAAATTGTTTCGTTGCCATCTGCCACTTGTTCAAACATTATTAATTAACTATTATTTGTTTTTATAACATTAATTATATTGTGTAATATAAAAGCTCTTATTACATATTATTGATGTTACTAAAATGGGATTACTAAAGCAAAACAACTTGAAAAAAATATTTGCATTTTTGACTTTTGTCCAGAGCCATTTGTAAGCTGCGCGCTATGCCCCGATTTCACTCACACGTGTTGCTCTTTGGCTGACAGCAGTCATGTCTTGGAATTTAATTATGAGATAATTCTATTGCATCAGCATTTTAACTATAAGCGATATAATGTAAACATATTTATTTATATAATAACTAGCCGACCCTTGCGAAGCATTCTCACAATAGCGTATTTAAATCCAACTTAATTATAGTACAGACCGTATATTTAGTATAGTATAGTGTGTATTTAGTGCGTCATAGGCGAAGGTGGGGGGTGAAGTAAAGAATAGATTTGCTTAAAACGAATTTTATTGTATTGTATGAATTGTAGATTATGATTGAAATCCAAAATTGTTTTCCTTTGTTATCAGGTTAGAAGACGCAATTCTTACACAGAGCGAGTGCGCAGATTCTGACTGAAATCGCATATTTTTGTATCTAAGTAGTAGGTAGATAGTTAAAATTGTTGTACAAAGTATATTCACCAAGACGATCTCTAATATAAAATTTTTTTATTTTGTATAATACAAGGAGCTTTCGGCGTCCTGCGCCATATTCATCTAAAATATAATGAACAAACATTCAAAAACAGTATTAAAAGATTTATAAAATAACATGTTTACATAATATGGTTTTGTCATTCTCCATAATCTATATAAATAAAGTTGAAATTCTGTTTGTTTGTTTGTTTATTTGTTCTTTATAGAAATCCATACCGTTTGTCCTAAATTCTCCAAATTTCGCTCAGTGGTTCTTTCATACCAGGTGCGAACACCTGTCCATATTAAAATTGGATAACTTCAGCCAATCTCTTGGTATATTCTTTATTGTAAAAAAAATCGTCGTGATCTCGCTTTACAATAGTTTTTTTTTTTAAGAAATCGACCGTTTGAGCGAAAAAACGGCCTAAAAAATCATTTTATAGATTTTGATGAGGCCAACAAGGCCCGGTAAGAACGTCCTTTCTTGGTAGGCGTCGAGTTCTGGAATTTTTAAACCAATTGTTTTTTGTTTTTTTTTAACATTAAAATACGTTTATTTACATGTATGGTAAATTTATTTTTTATAAATGCCTCCAAAGAAGCGAGCTTAAATAGGAGTAGTAGCTCAAAAGCTAAAAAACAACGTCATATACGAGCAGCTGAAACTCTCGACGAACATCAAAATAGGATTGAACAACAGAGGCTTAGACAGGCAGAATCGCGGAAAACTGAGTCTGCCCAGGAATACGAGGCCCGCTTTGCGCCACAGAGGCTAAGGCAAGCCGATTTGCGAGAAGCTGAAACTGCAGGGCAATATTTCTGTTTGTTTGTTTGTTCTTTATAGAAATCCATACTGTTTGTCCTAAATTCTCCAAATTTCGCCAGTAGTTCTTTCATACCAGGTGCGAACACCTGTCCATATTAAAATTGCATAACTTCAGCCGATCTTCAGCTGATATTCTTTATTGTTATAGGAATCGTAATGAACTCACTTTACAATCGTTTTTTACGAAATCGACCGTTTCATTAGAAAAATGAAATTCCCCGATCAAACCGGGTTATACAGCTTAAAGATGAATTTCTGTTAGTTTGTTTTTTCTTAATAAAAATCCATACCGTTTGTCCTAAATTCCCCAAATTTCGTTCAGTGGATCTTTCTTACTAGGTGCGAACACCTGTCCATATTAAATTTTCATAACTTCAGCCAGTCTCTGGGTATATTATTTATTGTTATAAAAATCTTTATGATCTCACTTTAAATTTGTTCACGTTTATTAGAAAAATGAAATTCCCCGGGTGAAACCGGGATATACAGCTAGTGTAGAATAAAACAATAGCATGCTTACCCTTTAATTCCCCTGAAACAGGGTCGTCAGTGCATACAGGAATTCAACAATTTTGAACACCATGTCATCTGGCCCATCATCTTTGAAGGGTACTGCGGGCCTACTGGCTTAAGGTAGACGCGAGCGCGTTCTATTGTAATGTATTACGTGCGAATAGTGCTTAGGGATGTGGGCTGCTTCAGGTTTGGTATTTAATATTCTGCCTTGATTTATTGCAATGTATATGGATTCAATTATTTTTTGTTTTGGCCGGGAGGTGGATTTATGTAGAATTTTTACGTTATCAAAATCTATTTCGTGTCTGGTTTGTTTAGCGTGGTTAGATAATGATGTGGCTGTTTTTGAATTTTGTTTGAGTGTGCTTTTATGGTTATAGATTCTAGTTTTGAGGCCGGTTGAAGTTGTGCCTATGTAAGATTTGTCAAAATCAAACTAACGACCCAATTTCAGGGGAATTAAAGGGTAAGCATGCTATTGTTTTATTCTACATTATGGAGAATGACAAAACCATATTATGTAAACATGTTATTTTATAAATCTTTTAGTACTGCTTTTGAATGTTTGTTCATTATATTTTAGATGAATATGGCGCAGGACGCCGAAAGCGCCTTGTATTATACAAAATAAAAAAAATTTATATTAGAGATCGTCTTGGTGGATATACTTTGTACATGTTTTTGCTTGTAACTCGCAAAAGATGGCGACAATCGTAAAAGTGTATTTAAAAATGCTGAGAATTGCTGTTTTTCATTTACAACTCGCCAGAAACGAAGGGGTTAATCGAAAAAATGTATAAGACCAAAAATGTTCTCCTTGAAAACCTCAAAAGATTTTCACCATTTAGAAACCTAAACAACCATTTTAATTTTCTCAACCGCAGATTTTTCGTTTATAACTCAAAATCGAAACCGAAATGAGAGATTTGTATATTTTTCCGGTGTAGCGGTTAAGGAAAGCTTTAGAATGATTCTTCTTCATTCATGAAATTTGATAAAGTATTAAGGAAATTATGGTGTACCGACAAAAACAAGGCTTTGAGAAATAATATATGTATATGAATGGCTGACTCGTGCGAAGCATTTCACTCTAACCTTTAATTTAAGGTACTTTAATTAAATCCCACTTAATTAAAGTACCTACGCGCCCTATATTTAGTATCTTCTATAGTTCAATATCTAAAGTATCAGTAGTACTTTAGTAGTAGTAAAGGAATTATTTGCAAGTTCTGGCGCGTCTCTAAAAAGGTTCGCTTTCATATAAAGCGCGGGATTTAGCTGGGAGTAGTGCGTTTAAAGCTTCTTGGGCTTCTTCTAAAACATCTCTTGGTATATCCATGTTATTTTGCACTTCAAACATACTACTTATATTAGAATGAAGCACAGTATAATGCTATGTATTTTGGATGCTGCCATGATTGGAAAAGTAAATTGAATTAATAATTTAATATAAAAATATGTTAAGTACTGTATATGGTCAACCCGGTGTCAGTTTTACCTGAAGGTGGCTAGGTCTTGGAAATACCGCCTTGTAAGTTATTGGGGCCATAAACCTTCTGTTAGAGATTCAAAATAAGCAAAGCTTAGGACCGACAATGCTGCCGACAAACACCCATGGGAAATACCTAAGAAGATTGCTAGAGAAATTTGTGGCCATAAACCCTGGTTTTGCCCCGGCAAAGAGGCCGCTGGGAAACACGTTTAATATAGAAAGGAAGGGAAATTTTAGGCAGCCAGCCAATCAGGCGAAGTCTGGAACCAACCAGAGAGCCAATCAGAAGAAGTCTGAAGAGAGTGGGGGAAAGAGGACTTATACGGTGAAGAAGGAGGCTCGGGGAGTTCGGAGGGAGAGTGAGTTCGGAGGTGGACAGAGGTCGGAGGAGTGTGCCAAGAGGGCGAGAGTGGAACGAGAAGGGCAGAGGACCAGATAGGCAGGAGCGGAGAGTCCAGATTTCCGAGAGAGACCGAGATGGGATGCTGTGCTGAGTCAGAGATGGCAGGGACTGATCCAGCAGACAGGCCAGAGACAACACCAGAGAGTGCCCACCAGATAAGGTTAATACATATACAGTACTAGTTGTAATATTGTGTGGTTAGTATTTATTAAAATAATGTTAAATTGCCAGTCAGCATCCATTAACTAATTTGTGCTAGTAAAATATGTTTATATGATATATTAAACGGGGTATAAATAATTTACATTATTGGTCAATAAAATTAAAGATACAGTCCAATTTAGATTTGTTTATTTTTTATCATTTACCCTATGCCACAGGTTTATTAGAATAATATGGAATTGGTAAACACGTCACCTTTGGAAAAGTATCCAATTTACATTAAGGCGAATTAAGTACATTAATTACAATATCAATTAGATATATGCCGTTTCTGGTAACCCCCACCCGCCTTAGAAAAGAGGGAGTCCAGAAACGTAGCAATAACTACAAATAACCTCCTCCAAAAACATGTTTATTTTTATATATTAGAAGCAGGTAAGGTTAGCGCAGCAAACAGATTTTTCAGGCCTAGGCCAGAAAAGTACTACTTTTCGGACTCTAACCGAGTATTGAAAACACATGTTTTTGATGCAGTATGATGAAAATATTAATTTTCGTGTTCTCACCTTCCCAACGCTATATTATACATATATATATATATATTAGTTAGTGGACTCATTAATGGAAATTGGAATTTCAAACTTGTCGAAACATTATTCTTTCTTTTTCTCCTGTTCATGGTTACCAAATTCTTTTGCTTACTAGTCACCTTAAGGGACAGTTCATTTATCCATAGGAACAAAATCAAAGGTACTTCATAGGAAGAAAATTTTCTTTCGTCATTAAAGCTACATAAAAATATTTCTATGACGATAAAACCTACCTGACATTAAAGAATAATTAATGTTTGTTTAGTATGACATTTTTAATCAAAATAGTTGGAGCTATTTTTAAGAACATCGCAAAGAAAACGTAAAAATTTAAAAAATGTATTAAACGAAGTGCCACCTCTGTTTGACCAACTGTTATGAAATTTTTTTTGTAAAGTTTTCATACATTGAATGAAACTGTATTGTTTAAATGTTAGCTTTATAAATTTTTATGTTACCTGTATTTTTTATCATTGTATTTTTAGATAAATATGGCGCTGGACCCCGAATGCTCCATGTTATAAAATAGAAATAATAAATTACTTAGATCTTTCCGTTGTACATACTATTTTTAAATATATTAAACGATCTACCAACTAATAGAAATATAATATTATCCATGATATGTTTTGAGTCTCCAGTTGTAGTATAAGAACATGTTTGTCAACTTTAGCTGCAGAACACCTTGTTTCCGAAATTCTTCAGAATTTCGCCTTACAAAAAAATACATAAAATATAAAACAGCCTTGGTGGAACTGGAGTAGTTTAATTTCAAATTCAGATTTTTGAAAGTTCCCAGGTGACGACTACTAGCTGTTTTTTAACATTCTTCGTTGATCTGTTTTAATAAAATAATAAACCAGGCCAAAATATGTTAAGCAACATAAATAGTACAGAATAATGAATGAATCATTATTTATTGTTTTCAAAATATAAAAAAAAAATATAAAATAACGATAGCATGGATATAGTCCGTTTGCTAGAGTTGCCTTATAGATAAAATAAACAATTTTTCCAATAAACAAAGTTTTGAAAGTTATATACATATTAACTTCTGATTAAAAACAAAATCCATATTTTAATAACAAACTAAAATACACTAATACTAACTTATACCTAATACAATAGTCAACATTTAACAAAATAATATACAAGCTTAGATCTGTACTACTGTACTGATAAATGCATTCCAAAACAAACAAAACACTTTATAAAGAATAGACTGTATTCTAAAACACTTTAAAACCAAAACACAAAAATTTTAGAAATTAAATTCATTTATTAAATATGTTCTATATTTAGTTTCTCTTTTAACATAATCATAGAGGGAATTCCAATTTTCACCATTCAACACCTGTATGAATTCCTGGTGTGACAACTTACTTTTCCCCATGTATACTTTACTAAATTCTGTTAGAATTGGACAAACTGCTATAAAGTGATAGGTATCCTCTATTTCATTTGTATTTCATAATGAACATATCAACTGTCTTTCCTCTCTATTGAAAGCATAATTAAGTTTTAGCATTCCCCCCCTAGCTTTCAGAATCGTGGAGATAAAATGTGTATTATTCTTATCTGTTACATATTTTTTAATTCCTAAATCTGAATCTAATTGCTTGTAAATTACATGGAATGTAGCCTTTTCTTTTTTACTGATTAAGTCCTGCTTAAACTGCTTAAACGATCATATTTATTATACCAATTATCATATAAAATCCTTTATCATTCCATTTATATTAACAGACGTTAGATTATTTTGAACATCTATTTGAAACTTAGTTCTAATCCTCCAATTCCAGACCCAACTTCGAAAGATCCGCCCTAACGCAATCCTCCCACCTCCGTCTCGGCCTGCCCCTCGGACGTTTCCCATTCGGCACCGTGCTTATTAATCTTTTCGGCATTCGTTCACCACTAAGCTTCGTAGTTTTACATGCCTATTTTATTTGCTGTACTGCAATCACCTCCATTACATTTACCGGGTAAGTTCACTCAGCTCGGCGTAGTATAAATGTCTAAATTCTCTGGTTGAATACCTTACTTTCAAAAACCCTCAGCCTTTGCTCAACCCTCAATGTCAGCGGACACGTTTCCCAGTCAGTCATGAGGTTCTGCAAAGCCATAAAAAAACCCAAAGAATTCAATGTTCATTCCAGTTCAATGTATTGAGGAAAATAATAGAGGTACCGGACTGACCACAATACTACAAAAACTTCAACCAAAGACAAAGTTTCAAAATGAACCCTTTAGCAGGGTCATGACATCCAACACAAACCCCTAAATCTTTGATAAGTTAGCAGTGTATTCATTTGGATTTAAATAAATAAAACTGAATGATCTATTTAAATTTTTATAATACGGGAGTCCAGGGGCTCACAATCGCTGCTGACGCTTAAAATTAAATTTGCCAAATTCTTTTGTTTTCAACACTACCCTACCTTATTACCTTAATTGTATCAATAATAACCAGTAGAAATAATATATTAATAAATAATAACTGATAATGAAATGGAGTTGCAATGCATGGATATGCATGGACTTTATATTCATAACAATTTAAGATATAATATAACGTGAAAAAAAAAAAAATGTTTGAAAGGAGTTTTTGACTGTTTGTTGTAACAGTCGGAACAAACTGTTCAAGTACAAGTTCGTGACTGTTCGAGAGCCGTCTATGCTTGTCGGGAACCATCTAGAATGTTCTAATTCTGAATAACTATAAACAGCCATGGACTGGAGAGTTAGCCTGGTCCTGGACATCGACCTGCTTATTTTTGTGTTACTGCATCGTTACAAGTTGGTGCTTTTTTAACCTTGTTGATTATTTTAGTTTTATTGGTTGCCTTACATTGTGAATTATCATTTAGGTTAAAGTAAAATTATTTAAATCCACATAAGAGTTACAATATTTTTCGTATTTTATATTTTTGTTATAAATTAATAGTTAATTATTCTAACCAATACGTTTTTTTTTTTTTTTTTAACGTTATAATATATAAATTTCAAAATTAAATATCACAGCGAATCCAACGAAAACATTTTGTAACAATTTTTGAGTTACTGCTTCTTTCATTAGCAGGTTAGTATACCTTGAATGTATTGAGAAAAAAAAAAAGCGTGGGTATCTAATGTGATTGATCTTATCTCGAGGCCGAATGTGAGTCGGATCACGAACTAATAATGGTTTTAAATCGTCAAAGACTAAAAAAAAAAAACGAAAAATGAGAACAGTGTCAAATATGATAATTTAAATCTTGAGAAATAAAAAATTCCTTCAATTATAAAAAAAAATTCAAGCTAAAATGTTATAATGAGGATGCTAAAGATATAGACAACTTTAAAATAGGCATCAGGGATGATATCAAAGAAATCGGTAATTAATAGACGGCTTTGATCAACACACAACTTCCACTTACCAACGGTTTTGTTATTTGCCACTCCTTAAATGTACAGAACGGCTTTAATTATGAACAATGGTCTGTCATTAAAGGCGTACTCCGTATGCGTGGGCTCAACGAGTTTTATGAGTTGACTGAATAATTTTCTTTTTTTCTCCTCTTTATGTTTTCTTTATCTTTATCATATCTCATATTTAGCCATTTCTTATTTTTAGGCGTAACGAGAGACAGTCGATTTCTCCATATAAACAAAAACAACGATACTTTATTGGAAAAGAAAAAAGGCCCCTTCCCCATTTAAGCCCCCTCAGAACATATTAATAATGATAAAGCTTACCTGATATTAAAGAACACCTGATTTTCATTAAACATAACAAATTTTATAAAAATCGTTAAAGCCGTTTTTGAGATCATCGAAAAAAAGGTTAAAATTGGAAAAACATTATGAAATAAAGTACCCCCTCCGTTTGACCAACTTTGATGAAATGTTGGCTATCACATCTTTGGCATATAGATACATCAAATACCCAGTTTGATCAAAATCGTTATAGCCTTTTTTGAGTAAAAAAGCCGTTTTTGAGTAAATAAAAAATATGTGCACGTGAAATTGGTACAGAATTTATTAAGTAAAGTCCCCCCTCCGGTTGATCAATTTTGATGAAATCTTTACAGTCGTATCTCGGGCATATACATACATCATATACCCAGTTTGATCAAAATCGTTAACATTATTACAAAATTTATTAAGTAAAGTCCCCCCTCCGGTTGATCAATTTCGATGAAATGTTGGTTATCAAATCTTTGGCATATACATACATCAAATACCCAGTTTGATCAAAATCGTTAAAACCTTTTTTGAGTAAATAAAAAACACGTGAAAATGATACAAAATTTATTAAGTAAAGTCCCCCCTCCGGTTGATCAATTTTGATGAAATTTTTACAGTCATATCTCGAGCATATAAATAGATCAAATACTCAGTTTAATCAAAATCGTTAGAGCCGTTTTTGAGAAAATCGAAAAAAACTTAAAAAGTTATTAATTAAAATGCCCCCTCTGTTTGACTTTTGAAGGAATTTTTGCTGTCACATCGCGGACATAGACATACACCATATACTCATTTTCAGGTTCGTACGGTTTATAGTTTTTGAGCTAATCTGTCCATACACACAAAAACAACAGACCATTTCGCGAGTGTTTCCAGGAGTCGAAACGTTGCCTCGTCAAATAAACTTTATAACTTTTTTTTTGTGATAAAAGGCCTATATTATTTATTTCATCATAAAAACTTTTTTTTACTTTCACTTACCTATATATGAAATATATAGTAAGTGGAAGTATTGCGATCGTGAAAAATTTCGACTTCCGGTTTTCAACGGAAATACACGTTTTGGGGTCCCCTGAGTCCAATTAACCAAGTCCCGCGAAATGGTCTGTGTGTGTGTGTGTGTGTCTGTGTGTGTGTGTGTGTGTGTGTGTGTGTGTGTGTGTGAACAGACTAGCTCAAAAACTATAAACTGTGCGAACCTGAAATTGGGTATTTAGTGTATGTATATGCCCGCGATGTGACAGCAAAAATTTCATCAAATTTGCTCAAAGGGAGGGGGTACTTTATTTAATAACTTTTTAGGTTTTTTTCGATTTTCTCTAAAACGGCTCTAACGATTTTGATTAAACTGAGTATTTGATCTACTTATATGCCTGAAATATGACTGTAAAAATTTCATCAAAATTGATCAACCGGAGGGGGGACTTTGCTTAATAAATTTTGTATAATTTTCACATGTTTTTTTTTATTTACTCAAAAACGGTTTTAACGATTTTGATCAAACTTGGTATTTGATGTATTTATATGCCAAAGATGTGATAACCAAAATTTTATCACAATTGATCAACCGGAGGGGGGACTTTACTTAATAAATTTTGTATCATTTTCACGTGTTTTTTTTTATTTACTCAAAAACGGTTTTAACGATTTTGATCAAACTTGGTATTTGATGTATTAATATGCCAAAGATGTGATAACCAGCATTTCATCACAATTGATCAACCGGAGGGGGGACTTTACTTAGTAAATTTTGTATCATTTTCACTTGTTTTTTTTTATTTACTCAAAAACGGTTTTAACGATTTTGATCAAACTTGGTATTTGATGTATATATATGCCCGAGATATGACTGTAAAAATTTCATCAAAATTGATCTACGGGAGGGGGGACTTTACTTAATAAATTTTGTATCATTTTCACATGTTTTTTTTATTTACTCAAAAACGGTTTTAACGATTTTGATCAAACTTGGTATTTGATGTATTTATATGCCAAAGATGTGATAACCAACATTTCATCACAATTGATCAACCGGAGGGGGGACTTCACTTAATAAATTTTGTATCATTTTCACGTGTTTTTTTTTTTATTTACTCAAAAACGGTTTTAACGATTTTGATCAAACTTGGTATTTGATGTATATATATGCCCGAGATATGACTGTAAAAATTTCATCAAAATTGATCTACGGGAGAGGGGACTTTAGTTAATAAATTTTGTATCATTTTCACGGTTTTTTTTTTATTTACTCAAAAACGGCTTTAACGATTAACAAAAAATAAGATATGAATGTAGAAAAATGTGTGACTTTGGGAAATGATATTTAGCAAAACACGTCAATTTCTAATCTAAGTAAGTTGGTAAGTGAAAGTTGTGTGTTGCGCGCACGCACCAGATTTTTTTAATTTTATTTCGTATTGCATTTATTTTATTTTAGAAATTAGGGTGTTTAAAATGTAACATCGATTACCTAAGTTTACTCGATTTACACGAAATCTTTGCTGTCACATCGTGGGCGCAAATAGGTTCTTAATTTCAGTTTCGTACAACAAATAGTTTCTGAGCTAGTCTGTCAGAGACACACATTCACACAAGGGACTCAGAGGACGCCTAAACTTGTATTTCCTTTTAAACCGAAAGTCGAAATTATTCTTGATCCCAATACTTTCCCTTAATATATATTTCATATACAGGTAAGTGAATGTAAAAATTTGTTTGTTTATTTAATGTAAGTTTATGCTGCGATGACTCATCGTATCACGCTGCAGTAGGAGTCCTAAATGTTGCATATCCAGATCTAATTAGGACCTTAAAGGGGCTCCTTAAAGAGTACCTGAAATCGTACAGGCTAAGGAGCTCCATTGCACGTCCTATCCGACGGTCGGCATAGCCAAGGATTTTTTACTCCCATTAAAAAATCCTAGGGCCACCGCGGGACGCGAACCCCGATCTCTAGTAGTGTAGGTTGACATGATAACCACTACGTCACAGAAGACCCTTATAACATTTAATTTAAATCACCAGAAAAAACGAAATAATAGAAAGTGTGAAATTGATGAGGAAATTAATGCTGGACTAAAGGCGGGAAACTGTCGTTATTTTTCTTTTGCAAAATTACTTAGCTCACGCATTATTTCCCGAAATTTAAAAATACGAATTCACAAAACTATAATTCTTCCGACTACTGCGTAGAATATTTGGGCCTAAGAAGGATGAGTCAAAAAGAGAAATTAGAAAGCTATACAATGCAAAACTGCGTGAACCTTATCCGGTAAATGTTATCGAAGTTATAGCTGCGCGTCGGTTAAAGTGGGCGAGCAAAATTGAGGGTCTTAGTTGCGAACGATTACCTAAAAGATTGATAAACGCTTTGCCGACTGGAAAACGTCCTAGGGGTAGGCCTAGGCGAAGGTGGGAGGATTCGTTGAGGGCTGATCTTGTGGAGTTGGGATTGGACGGGGGGAGGTGGGTGGAGCGATTGGAGGTGTCGACATCGAACCTTCGGGTTCGTTAAGTCTTTATTCTATTCTACTTACTTAAATCACAACAAGGACATAACTTATTTGATTACATAAATTAATTTCTAATGACTTATCGTTGTTTATGAGAGCCTTGTCCAAACAAGATTATACGAAACTTCCTTTTATGGATTTAGGGCCTCTAAATCCCGTAATAAAACCGAAATATTTCACATACAAACAAAAAAAAAAAAAAAAAAAAAGGCAAAATAGGCTAAACCATACAGTTATAGAAACCCTAAGACTACATTTCTGTGGTGAAATTTAAAAAACAATATTGTTATTAATTTAACAAAGCTATTATTTCCGTGGGTAACCGGAAGTGGAAGTATTTTTAAGATTGCAACACCAACTTTCTCTAGCTCTACATTTCATTTATAGGTAATCGAAAGCAAAAAATGATATCGACATGATTCACTCACACATGTTTTTTTTTTTTTTCGGTTCACCTATGGTAGGGTAAACCGTACAGTTATTGACTTCATTTCTGTGGTAAAATTTAAAAAAATACTTTTTATGAAGGGATCAAATTGAAACTTCCTATAGCTCCTCTTTATCTATCTTTATAAAGACTCCAGAGGTTTTTTTGGATCAAAAGTTCAATAGGTTCACCACATGGCAATATTTATTGTTTAAAGTGCAAAAACTTGTGATTGACACCCTGTGGATTTCATTGTGAAATTTTTCCTAGGGTTTGTTTGTTAAAGTCTTAATTCATAGATGACTTAGATCTTGAAATAAAATTAGGACTTGTTTACTTATTTCTTTAAGTTAAAGTTGGTGTGTCAATAACTGTACTGAGTGTCAGTAACTATATGGTTTACCCTATATTGGTTATCATAGAAACCTACAATACTAAAGGTAACGAGGATTTTTTAATGGGCGTAAAAAATCCTTGTCTAACCCGTCCCTCGGATAGCTTGTATGATGTCAGGTACTCTTTAAAGATCCCTATCTCTATTATACCCGGATAGGCATCTTTTCAGGACTCCCACTGTACCATTAGGCTTAGTGGCGTAAAGTGACTTCAAACAAACAAACCATGGAAAAAATACCGTTTCATTGACTCTTTCTTAGATCAGTGAAACAGAATGTCCCCTTTGCGCCACCCAGACCAATTCAATTTGTCCATCTTGTTGTCAGTGTACCCCATTAAACAGAAAATTTGGTATTACTATAAGTATTAATATAAGAATTAAGGTATTGAAAAAGGGAAGGCGATGTGAATATTAATCATATGCTGTAATAAAAACAGAAATAATTTCGAAATGAATGGAAACAAAACATGCTGGACAAATACTCCCTTAGATAATAATAGATTACCTAGGTTACAGCGAGTGTATGAAGTAAAATGCCTACTAATGGTCCCGTTAGAACAAGCGTTCAAGTAAGTTGAATAATTTTTACTTTCACTTACCTATATATGATATATATAGTAAGTGGAAGTATTGCGATCGTGATAAATTTCGACTTCCGGTTTTGTGTGTGTATGTGTGTGTGTGTGTGTGTGTGTGTGTGTGTGTGTGTGTGTGTGTGTGTGTGTGTGTGTGTGTGTGTGTGTGTGTGTGTGTGTGTGTGTGTGTGTGTGTGTGTGTGTGTGTGAACAGACTAGCTCAAAAACTATTAACCGTGCGAACCTAAAATTGGGTATTTAGTGTATGTATATGCCCGCGATGTGACAGCAAAAATTTAATCAAAATTGCTCAAAGGGAGGGGGTACTTTAATTAATAACTTTTTAAGTTTTTTTCGATTTTCTCAAAAACGGCTCTAACGATTTTGATTAAACTGAGTATTTGATCTATTTATATGCTCGAGATATGACTGTAAAAATTTCATCAAAATTGATCAACCGGAAGCGGGACTTTACTTAATAAATTTTGTATCATTTTCACGTGTTTTTTTTATTTACTCAAAAAAGATTTTAACGATTTTGATCAAACTGGGTATTTGATGTATCTATATGCCAAAGATGTGATAGCCAACATTTCATCAAAGTTGGTCAAACGGAGGGGTACTTTATTTCATAATGTTTTTCCAATTTTTACCTTTTTATCGATGATTTCAAAAACGGCTTTAACGATTTTTTATAAAATTTGATATGTTTAATGAAAATCAGGTGTTCTGTAATATCAGGTAAGCTTTATCATTATTAAAATGTTCTGAGGGGCTTAAATGGGGAAGGGGCCTTTTTTCTTTTTCAATAAAGTATCGTTGTTTTTGTTTATATGGAGAAATCGATTGTCTCTCGTTACGCCTAAAAATAAGAAATGGCTAAATATGAGATATGATAAAGATAAAGAAAACATAAAGAGGAGAAAAAAATAAAAAAAAAAGAAAATTATTCAGTCAACTCATAAAACTCGTTGCGACCACGCATGTGGAGTACGCCTTTAATGACAGACCATTGTTCATAATTAAAGCCGTTCTGTACATTTAAGAAGTGGAAAATAAAACCGTTGGTAAGTGAAAGTTGTGTGTTGCGAGCACGCACCAGATTTTTATTTTATCTTATTATAAATATATAGATTCAATATATGCGTTTGCAAAGAGTTCTTTCCTGTATCCACTAAACGACCGATTAAGAAACGATTTTTTCGGGTCACCTATGGTAGGGTAAACCGTACAGTTATTGACAACCTTAAGACTACATTTCTATGGTAAAATTTAAAAAAAAAAAAAAAAAAAAAAAAAACTTTTCATGAAGGGATCAAATTGAAATTTCCTATAGCTTCTCTTAATCTATCCTTTTAAAAACTCAAGAGGTTTTTTTGGGGTCAAGAATTCAATAGTTTTACCATATGGCAATATTTATTGTAAAAAGTACAAAACCTATTATTGACAACCTGTGGATTTAATTTTGAAATCTTCCCTATGGTTAGTTTGTTAAATTCTTACTTCATAGATGACTTAGAGGACCCTTAAGTGCCCTACTTTTTATTCTCTACCTAATGGACTTGCCAGAATTCATTGGTGTGGGACTGAAGATTGACGACACAGAGATAAACTGTTTACTGTACGCTGATGACGTTGTGCTCCCGTGTGAGGACCAGAAAATGCTACAAAAAATGGTTGACAAACTAGCCCATTACAGTGACACATGGAATATATAAATAAATCTGAAGAATTCCAAAATAATGGTTTTTAGAAGAGATGAAAGAGTTTCACGTGAGGAAATATGGACTTATAAAGGAGTTTCTACTGATGTCTCGGAGTACAAGTACTTAGAAATCACATTGACACCATCTTTATCTATAGAGAAGCAGATACCGCAAGATATGAGATTCACACGGTTTGGAACAACTTCCTGATGAAGAAAGAAGTTTCGATCTAAGTTGAAGGTCTTCGACACTATAACAAAAACTGTTTTAAGTTACGGAGCTCAAGTGTGGGGTGGTAAAGAATTTGAAATAGTGGAAAAAGTCCAACGGTATTTTTTAAAGCGTTTATTTCACCTGCCCAACTATACCCCAAATTACGCTGTACTGTTGAAAACAAACCGGAACCCAATATATGTCAATACTGTTAAACTTCATTTGATATACATCTTGAAAACTAACAGCCAATGTTCTGACAGACTGTCAAACAGGTTAATGGATAAGGCAAGGGCTACCCGTGTTTCCTGGTACAAAGACCTAGAAGAAGTATGCAGTTAGGCCAGGATAGAAGCATCAGCTCTGTTCCAAGCATCTCCAAATGAAGGCAGAAAATTAGTCCTTAATATAATTTCTGCATTGGAAGAAAAACGAAGAGGAATGTGTATGGAAGCCTTACAAACAGCTCAGTTCCACAGAATCTATAAGCAATTGAAATTTGGTGATGAAAAGCTGGCATATGTGAGGAAATCCAAGGACATTCTCTTTGCAAGAACAATTATGAGAGCGAGGAATGGAGGGCTAAATTTAAACAAGAAAACCTGGAGCAAAGATGATGCAGCCAAATGTTCTTTGTGCAACCTGGGTGAAGAAGGAGATATTCTCCATTTCTTTTCAGTTTGCCCAATTTTGCAAGAAATTCGGGTGAATGTTTTGGGTAAAAAACATATGAAAGAAGAGGAACTTATCCAGCTGCTGAACGGCCCAAATTATGGTAGTGTCTACCGATACATAAAAGAGGCAATGGATTATAAATTTGATTATTCCTGATTTTTTTTTTTTTTTTTCTCAGTGCAATTTAAGTGATTGATTTTGATTTGATTTTATTTATTTATGTTATTTTGAAAATCAATTGTGGAAATCATGTTTATTTTAACTTTATTTATGTTATATAAGCAACAAAATTATTATTTTTGATGAATTGTGATGTCACTCTAGCTGATAGTAATATTACCAAGCTTATTGTAAATACTCAAGCTTATAAAATGTAAATTTATATATTTTGTTAAATAAAATTTACTTTACTACTACTACCATATATATATTTATTTGTATATTTAAATATTTATTGTAAAAAGTTCAAAAACTAGTTATTGACACCCTGTGGATTTAGTTGTGAAATCTTCCATATGGTTGGTTTGTTAAAGTCTTACTTCATAGATGACTTAGAGGACCCTTCAAAGATTAGATCCGTGTATATCTTGAAATAAAATTAGGATTTTTTGCTTATTTCTTTAGGTAAAAGTTTAGGTGTCAATAACTGTCTGTTTTACCTTATTTCATGTTTGTTAGAATTTACCCTTACTCATTATTTCATAGGTAAGTGAAAGTATAAATTCTTTCCAGATAGGTCTGATCGCACTGTATAAGAAGTGGACTTGATTAACGATACAACATCCAAATAGGGACTACAATAGTAAAAGTATCGTCACGATTACGTATAGAGGTCACGAGAACGGGTCGTGTCAGCAGTTGTTGATTCGTGTTGTTGTTTTGTTGTTGTCTAACGTTGTTTCCCTGCCTCCTATATCTACTGAGTCATTAATGTCAGTGCCGTTTTAATTGAGCTCATTTTAATATAGAGAGCGCTAATTGAGGAAGACGGTCAATTAGTAGGAGGGATAGGCTCTTCCTATCGATATATCGAATTGAATCGGTATAATACCAGCCAAAAGAGGGGTCACCTGTGGTGTACTGGTTAGCATAGCAGCCTATAGAACTAAAGGTCGCGGGTCGCGTCCAGCGGTGTCCCTACCTTCCTTACACCTGTTAAAGGTAGTAATAAATCCTAGGTTATGCCGTCCCTCGAATACGACGTAAAACGGAGGTCCCGAGCCTGTACGATGTCAGGCACTCGTTAAAGATACTTATCCTTTATATAACTGGATAGGCAAAATTCAGGACTCCCACTGCAGCATCGTCCGATTAGTCTTAGTGGCATCAAGTGGCGCTACACAAGCAAACAAACAATAAAGTTCAGATATGAATATTTAAAACAAATATCTATCCGGTCTCAATATATAAATACCATTACAGGAAAATTGATCAATTTGAAAAAAATAACCAGGATTGTCCCGTGTTTTGCAAGGTAATTATCGTCCGCAAAGTATGTATTTTGCACCTGTATTCAGTGGTAATTTGAGGTAAAAGACACAGTCATATACAGTTTTCCAAAGTTTATACGTCGTTGAATCGAAAATGGCATTGCAGCCTGTAATTTAAATGTTATCAGGGGTTATAGATTAAAATCACATTTTGCAGATAAAAAGTTTTTAAAGTGAACAGGAAGCAATCTCGTTGATCATGTAACCGACTTCCAGAGAGGAGTTTACTCATATCGATACGTATGCACCATTTTTTTCTATTATTTTTTTTTGTTCGGTACCCCTCTATAGGTGACCCCTCTATAGTAAAGATCCCTATCCTAGATATTCCTGGATAGGCAACATTTAGGAATGTATTATTATGTTATTAATGTATGTATGTATATTAATGCATGTTGTACCTCCACTATTCTTATAAAAAAAAAAAAAACTTACCTCTTTATATATAAAAAAAATATATATATGTACTAATGTAACATAATATATTTAAAATGTACAGGCAGGAAATTATCATTTATGATTGTATTATTATTTATATGGTCTCTATTGTAATGTTTCTATAAAAAAAAAAAAAAAGAAAGTATTGCAATTGTGAAAAATGATGACTTCCTGTTTTCAACGGAAATAAACATTTTTGGGTCCCTTGATTCCAAATAAGCAAGTCCCGTCTATGTGTGTGTGAACAGACTAGCTCAAAAACTATAAACCGTACGAACTTGAAATTGGGTATTTGGTGTACTATGCCCGCGATGTGACAGCAAACATTTATCAAACGTAGGGAGCACTTTATTTCATAAATTTTTACGTTTTTTCCAATTTTCTCAAAAACGGCTCTAAGATTCTGATCAAACTGTTCATATTAATTACCGGCTTCTTTGATATTATCCCTGATGCCTATCGATAAGTTGTCTATCCTCATCAGAAGATTCAAAAGCTTCAAACTTATTTTTAGGTTTTAACTTGATTTTTTTTTATAATTGGAGGAATTTTTAATTTTTTCAGATTTTTTAAATTATCATATTTGAAACAGTTGTTATTTTTCTTTTTTGTATTTAGTGTTCGACGAATTTACGCTATAATTAGTTCGTGATCTAGATAAGATCAATCACATTAGATACCTAAGCGTTTTTTCTTCTTGATACAATCAACCTGGATAAGAAAAATTTAGGACTCCCACTGTAGCCTCGTCCAGTTGGCCTAAGTAGCCTAAAGGGACATTTAATAAACAAACAAGGAACTAATCAATGACATGGCCACAATGGAGATGCACAATAGAAGAAGACTAAAAAGAACCTGGATGTGAGACCATCTCTCCTTAAATAAGGATTATATTTAAGTCCGAAAAGAGTTGCTGCTGGGCATTTTCTTTTATCACGCCTAAACTGCCATGTTGACATAAGTTATCGTATCTGCTGCTTTGCGGAGAGGTGCGAATAAAAAACATGAAAACAAAAAAAAATGTATAACTCAAGCATGTTTTAAAAATAATAATTACCCCTTTGCACTCGAGGTCTCCGGAGCGTAGCCATCTAAAATTTGTCTTCGAACTCGAGGGCTCCGCTACGGAGACAATGCAAATAATTTTCAGTTTTTAACATATAAGGACATAAACAAATCGTAAAAACTATTTATAGGATATTTCGCTTTTAGTGATGAATGACGGTCGCGACTCGCGGTGTTTTTCATTATTTTTGTAGTACGTTAATATTTTAACATCGGCTATATTTTGTGGTTTTAATTCATCTTTTATTTCGTCAATTGTACAATAATTTAGTTCGGGGCACCAAATAATCCCTTTACTTTGATTTAGTTTTCCATGTGCTTCTACTTTAACCGGAAAGTTATTAAGTAGATTTTCACATTTTAGGAGCTTTTCTGATTGCATATCTGAGAAAACTTCAACTAAAAGGGCCCCGTCTCTTAATTTTTAACTGTTTTTACTTCTCCAATTAGATTTCTTATGCTTTTATATATAAGGAACGGCGAAACCTTTGTGAAATCTAAGGGATTTCCATCGTTATCAACTGCGGTTCTCTTAATTTTCAAACATTTTACACAAGTTTTAGGTTTTTATAAAATTATAAAAAAACATATAAAATTTAAAAAAAATAATTTTGAAATTAATATGAAATTAAAAAAAAATATATAAAATTTAAAAAATTGATTTTTTTTTGTAACTATTGTGTTCTTGAAGGTTCACAAATACATATAACCTAAATTTCATTACAATTACGTATGTGGTTCTAAAATTTTACTGTATAATATTACGTTTTCAGAGTGTACGTTTTGGCGAATAAGTTGCGTTGAATTGCAGGTAGGTAACCTCCGAAACGGTGCCGAGTGCAAAGGGTTAACAAACAACAAATCCTTGGTTATGCCGTCCCTCTGATAGCACGCAAAATGGATGTTCCGAGCCTGTACGATGTCAGGTGTTCGTTAAAAATACCTATCCTAAATAACATAATTAACAAACAGCAGAGTTGATATGTAATTTCATTTATCAGCATCATCCGTTCTCCTTTAGATGCATAATTGTTATAAATGTTTATAAAATTCCCCTGATTACTTTAGAGGCTATATAACTACAGAACAATAATTTAAAAGATGGATGTGCATGCATTTAAGTTTCAATTGTGTCAAGGATCGACTCACCCTTGTAATGCATGGTGTGCCACACAAGGAAAATTTATATATATTTATTTATACTTGTTTCTAAGTGGAAATAGGAAAAAGAGAATACATTTATAATTTGTAAATGCACAATGATTGCAAAATGATAATAATGAAAAATACTAATACAAACTGGAGGATGACAACATACTGACCTGATTGACGATCAAATGAAAATAACAGAAAAGTGTGAGCCAATACTCCACTGTGCGAAGTAAGGCTTAAAGTTACAAGAGATTGTGCTGAGATAGGGAAATATATGCTGTGCCACTGAAGGCACACCTCGCATATAAGGTTTAAATAAAGAAACAAACAAATTTTCTAATTTTGAGAGCTGGGTACCTCATTGGTAAGCTGCTGTGTTCAAATCCCGAGTTCGAATCTGGCTACGCGCAGGATATCTTTAATGTTCTGCCAAAGTTCGTCTCGTGGGCCGAGAGACATCCCTGGGGGAAACCCAGCCTCTTAAATGTACGTATTCCTAATTGAAAAATTAAGGGAAAAAGACCTGACGATTGAGTGTAATCACGATCAAATCACCTCCATGTAATACCGCTGACCAAGAAACAGTACTCCCTTTCCAGTACTTGTATTGGTACAGGTTTTTTCCCCTCAGTTAAAGAGGAGACGCCTTATAGTTATTTTCATCACTGGTACCAAAAGTGGTTGTTTTCGGTGCTCGGACGAGCTTAAAAAAATCTTGAGAATTTGACCAAGCACCGAAAACCCACTTTTGGTACGTGTTATGAACAATACTTATCATCATACTGCTCATACTTGAGAACATTAAAACACTTTTATATTTCACTAGCTAGGGTGCCCGGTTTCGCTCCGGTAATTGTGTGGTAGTTTTAATACCAGAAAAACTTTAAAATTAAAGGAAATAGGGAACAAAATTAGCACCTTCTTGAAAATTCGGTTTTAACTTGGTATCAATATTCTGCAGACTTGAGATCTGCAGAGTTCGCCCAAATAAGGAACCCTGTATAATTTACAGGGGGTTGAAAATGGTAAATGAAAATTTAATTTTGCTGCAACTTTGTCGAGTTATGCATAGTTTTTGATGGTTTCTGTGATTCTGAATCCTATAAGCCCATTCCTAGAAGTCAGCAGATAATAAGTTATTAGATTATAGTTGAAAAATCTGCTATCTCAGTTAAAAAGATTGTATTTCGAGTAAAACATAAGCGCCGACTACTATGATGGTCCTATTGGATCCAGAAGTATAGAAACTACCGAAGATTCATAGAAACTTTTTTTTAAGACCTTTCTTCCATTTCAACTTCCCTTAAGATATCCCCCCGTAATTTGAACAGTTTCTGCATATCTCGCATCTTACTTCTATTACAAAGTGAAAACCAAAATTTCTTGAAGGCACAATTTTTTCATCATATTTCTTTTTATCTTGAACTATGAGGGATGACAAAATCTTGAATGCTGTTATTGGAGTTAGTCATTTTGTCAACTGGAATGCTCATGATACGTAGTAACCAAACCAACTTCTTTTTCATAAATAGATGTATATCATTTTCTTCAAGAACACTTCAAACTTTTTATTTTCGATTTATATTCAGTCAACTCATCTCTTTTTTTATGTCTGATTTTATTCGCTCATTGTACTATTAAGAAATGTTCACTCATATTGCATTAAATTTACTTAAGTATATATTTTATATAGATTTATAACTTACAGATACAATATACGAAATTAAATTGACACCTTTTTTAAAAAAAAAACAAAAAAACATCTGTTTATTAAACCTATAGAATAGAAGAAAAGTACCTACTTATATATTTGCATTAATATTTATACTACAATTCTGATTATTCATTATATTAAAACCTTTGTTTGGCATTGTCTTTTTTGACTTCATCACACTCAACCTGAACATTTCTTCTTTCTAACCAGTAACGAAATCTTTGTAATCTTTCTAATTGTATTCGCTTTCATACAAAGCGCGGGATTTAGCTGGAAGTAGTTCGTTTAAAGCTTCTCGGGCTTCTTCTAAAACATCTTCTGATATATCCATGTTATTTCGCACTTCAAACATATAACTTATATTAGAATGTAGCACATTATAGCTACAAGTAATGTTCTTTCAAACATTTCAAACAAGGTTAGCGCACCAAAAAGATTTTTCATTACACTGCACGGAGAGTACTACTTTCGATACATGCAAACAGTACAGAAAACAGCTGTTTCCCGTTTACTTCTAAAAGTGCACCGAAAATTTGCACGCGCACGGAAAATTTATAAGTGCACCGAAAATTTTCGGTGTACTTGTTATTTCGTTTCCCGGCCACCAGTAGCGCTTGCTGATTGTATTAAGAACAGCTGTCTAATGAAAAATTGAAATCAAGAAAACTAAAAATCCACCGATTACAATTAGTTTTTGTGTCATAAAATGTCATAAATGTGTCATAAATAGCCCGAAATGGGGGAGAGTGATAATTTTGTAAACCGTCTTTTTGAAGAGCCTTCTGTATATCAAAATGAAGGAAACGAGCCTGGAATGATGAAAACAAATAACGAAAATATTGAAATTCCGCACAATGAAAGAGCAGGAAAGTGTCAAGAAATACACCAAAATACAACTAAAAATTTACACTTACTACAAAATAAATTAGCAAATAAAATCATAAATATAAGCAACAATCAAAACTGTACAGTAAATATTAATTTCAATTTCTAAAATTCTTAGAACCCTTATTTATTTCAGTATTTTATTTAATTTGTATTCAGCTTTGTTTTGTTGTAGCTTGTTTTGTATTCAGCTTTTGTTTGTTGATCAATAAACTAATCAAACAGTATACTAGTGTTTGAAATTATAATTTAAGTTAATTAATTATGATAGTTTGAGATTTCTGTTATACTGCCAGTTTGCAGTGTAATGAAAAATATCGTTCATAACACGTACCAAAAGTGCTTTTCCCGAGCTTATTCAAACTATCCCCGTACGTGAAATTCCGTAGCGCACTGGAAAAGGCCACTTTCGGTACTAGTAATGAAATATACTATTACATTATACTGAAAAATAAAATAAAATATATCATAAGAATTATATTTTGGGTAACATTTAATAAAACATGTAAGGTTAACAAATAATGAATGAAAATCATATGGTAGGAGCTATTGATGAGTCGTAAAAAATCTACATATTTATATTTATCTTAAATGTACAATTAGTATTAATACCACTATTGAATCCTTCAAATGGTAATTGAATGTCACGTTTGGAGTTAGTATACTTTTTATAATTCATTTTATATAATGGATCGTCTCTAAATAGATCATCAACTTTTCTTTATTCCTGTAGTTTATATTCAAATTATATCTGTGTCGTGATTTTGAAGGAAGTTCTTCGGAAACTTCATTTCATTGATCAAATATAGTTTTGGGAATATTGACAGCACCAACTTCAAATATATTTAAATTAAAGTGATAAAAAGGTTAGTAAGCTTTTTAAGGACCGCTTTCTCCAAGTTAGTTTAAACCGAGTTTAAATTTAATCCGGATTATCTCTTGGTTTAAACCAGATGTGAGTTTCTTCAAGTCGGTTTAACCTCTAAACTTGGTTTAAACTTAGATTAAGTTAATCCTTCATTTTTCCCGGTTTAAACTCTGAATTAGGTTTAAACTGCAAAATATAAACAAACATTTTGTGTGATAACATACTCGCTTTGTTACTCAAGAATTATTGTTTTGCAATTGACTGAATATAAAAATGGAAAATACACATAATTGAAATTTTAAATGACATAGAAGAAGAAGATTATGATGTGTTTTTGTTGCCAAAGAGACGCATCAATAGAAGCAATCAGTTAATCCAAGAATATTTTCAGAATATGTTAAATCAGTGAAGTAGAATTGAGATGAGAAAAAAATGTTTCTTAACGTGCATTATTTTTATTGTAATTGGTTTATAATTAATATCAAGGTTATGTGGTAAATTAAGTTTCACTTGAATATCTCATAATGATGTAATTTTATTATTATTAACCTATAATAATTATATATCGCTCAACTTAGATAATTTATTATTTAAACAAAATGATAATAATAATAAAAAGTTTCAACATTATTTGAAAAAAAATTATGAAATGTAATAGAGGTTATTATTATTCTTGGCATAATAATATCATATTATAAAGCAGATTTTATTAACATACAAATTATATCTCTGAAAACAGCAGCGCTCGTTTCATTGAATTTATTCGCCAATTTCCTCCATTCATCCTCCATCTCTTTGACAGCGACGAAATCTGTTTTTTTTTTTTGGTTTCGAAAATGTCTCTCTTCTCTTCCACAAGAGCCAGAAGAACATTAATTTCACACTTAGAAAAGTTTTTACTTCTTTTTGCTCCGTTTTTATAGAACACTATCACCTTATTTACTTTTTTGGTAAAAACAAAATGATATGTGTAAATAATCTTTCCATAACCCTTACATTACCTTCTCTTTCCATAGAAGTTTCAACAAGGAAATGTAAACAAATATTTACCAACCTTTTAAAAACATAATAACCTTCACATGATTAGGTTTAAACCGAGCTTAAACTAAACTAAGGCTGTAGAAAGTGAATCAGAGTTTAAACCTCGGATTAAAGATAATCCGGTTTAAGTTAATCTAAGTTTAAACTATATTGAAGAAAGCGGGCCTTAGAGTTTTATTAACATGTGTTTTGTTTACTGTACTAGTACAGTGAAGAAAACAGATGTTTCCTTTAAACTACTAGTATTTTAATGGATCACTTTCTAGGCTAGCTAACAGTCTAGAAAGAAATACTTTCATTAGCAGTATAACGTAAAAAGATTTTTCAGGCCTATGCCCGAAAAGTACTACTTTACGGACTCAAACTGAGTATTGAAAACTCGTGTTTTTGATGCATTATGATGAAAAAACATGTACATTCACTCGTTGCGAGATGTCTGATTACTGAATAATCTGCTGACAAGTACTTTCTATTTGCAGTACGACATACGGCATACATTTCATCACACGTTTAATAGAACGGGTTTTTTTATTTTTTATGCTCGTCTATTTCGAAAGAATAGTTATAATGATTCAACATTACGTCTAAAGCAACCACTTATATCACATAAGCAGCACGCTCCACCTACAGAGTAGTAAGTATTATTAGTATAGTAGTAGTGATATTATTATTAATATTATTAGTTATATTATTAGTATAATCCTTCCTATTGGGGTCACAGAGAGATATATCTTGGATCGTTAGTGAGCCCTTGACGAGAGAACAATAGCATACCGTGGCGTAATAGAAAATATTCTTGAGGTGTTAACAATGATCAGCTGATCTCTAGCTGTTTGAAGGCTATCAAAACGAAACGCGGCTTATCTCCAACCCGTTCAACATTTTATTCGTTGTAATACAAACAAAAAGAAATTAAAAGAAATGTGGTGAGGAGAGCGCGTCACACAACATTCGCTTACCACCCTCCTTTCTTAGACTTAAAATAGACACTTTTTTTTTTTGTTTGTTTTGTTTAACGTTACTTTATGTAACTGAGGCTAATCGGACGATGCTACAGTGGGAGTCCTAAATTTTGCCTATCCAGGTATAATTAGGATAAAAACTTTTTTTTTTTGAGTCGTTTTAGTTGATCTAAATATCTTGGTAATAGCAATATCCAGCACAATTTTTTTTTTTAAATTTCATTTCCTTAAAGATTAACACCGTTTTGGCCAAGTTCATATTCCCATAATTGGAATATTAATACATGTGTATTATAAATCGTTGAAAGTCTTGGAGTTTAATAAATAATAATATTGTAACACTTAATTGGTTAACAAATATCTATTTAACAAAAAGATACAATAATCAATGCCAAAAAATTTATAAAACTTAAATACTTTAGCAGGTTACAAAAATGATAACTTTTGATAGTTTATATTTTACTGGAAGACTTTTTTAATTTCTTTTTGGTCTTTTATTATTCCGATTTTATACAACAGTGAAAAATCCAGTCTTCCTGTATGATATATATATTTTTTAATACATTAAAACCTCACAACGTTTCGAGGTTCATTACCTCAAATTCAGGTGTACTGCAACAATATTTTACATAATATTTACAACTTTTTTTAAAAATTAATTTACAATAATTATAAAATTTGGAAACATAGATTTTAAATTATAAATGTTCCCAATTTTATAATTATTTTAAATTAATTTTTAAAAAGAAGTTGTAAATATTATGTAAAATATTGTTGCAGTACACCTGAAGATGAGGCAATAAGCCTCGAAACGTTGTGAGGTTTTTAATATATTGAAAAAATATACTTTATGATATTATATTAATATACAGTTCGGGTCGCATTTGCGATGACTATAAATAAAGCTCAAGGGCAATCACTGAGGGTAGTTGGTATCAACTTGGAATCCCTCCGTTTTTCTCATGGTCAGCTGTACGTTGCATGCTCTAGAGTAGATTCATCTAAAGACCTAATTATATATGCCCCGGAGGATAAAACTAAAAATATAATATATCCTAAAGCTTTGGAATCATGATCTACTAGTGCTATTTGTGTTGTAGGGTCTTTTTCGTTTAAAGCACGCCAACCTAATTTACAGGTACAAATATGAACATATGGTAACTACTACGTTACTATTAGCGATATCGTTACTTGGTTACATAATACTCGGTTCTTTACAATCACAACAAATGACTAAAATATTTAGTTACGATTGTAAACATGGCTTTGTTTAGGTTACACGACCAATTCAAAGATTTAAATAAAACTATAGATTTTCTACAGGAAAAAGGTCTTCTTCAGAAAGATAGGATATGCCGCAATGGACATAATATGAAATTAAGCAAGAGGGAAAATAGATTCAGATGGAGATGTAATAATAGATCCTGTCGTATGGAAATTGGGTTAAGAGAAGGTACGTGGTTTACTGGTTCTAAATTTCCATTAAATTTAGTTTCATTTATTCCTGCACAAAAAAGTATACTCCTTATTTCATTGCTTTTTGCACCTTATTTCATTGATGATTGATTGATAATTTCATTGATCCAGAAACAGGAGCTCAAACACAACGATAGAATCTCTATGGGCTGAGCTAAAAGGTGAAATAAAGTAGAAGCTGGTTCTAGGAGAACTTTAATAGATTCGTATCTTGCTGAATTTCTGTGGAGACATAGGAATCAAAACAAAGATTTATTCGAGGTTATATTGGAAGACATCTGTAATTTTTGGAAGTAAGAATAGAGTGACAAATAATAGTTATGTATTACAAATAATACAAATAATAGTTATTATAGTATTAAAATATCGTTGCTTTTAAAAACATGTGTTGTGTTATTTTTAACCGTAGATTCGGTTGGCGTGCTTTAAACGAAAAAGACCCGAGTTGTATTTTCGTTTATAGAATTGTTCACGTTTATTATTATTTATTGTTATCGTTAGAAAAATGAGATTCCCCGCGTGAAACCGGGATATATAGCTAGTAATAAATAAATGTAAGGTTTATTGCCAGAAGGAAAATCAAATTATCGATAGACACACAAAGTTAATTTTAAGAAAATCAAATTAAATATATTTAAGCATTGCCCTGAAATATGTATGAATGCCGACAATTAAGTAAAAAAGACCCAGCTTATGCAATATCGATGAAAATAAGTGGTATAGATAAAATTTTTAAAGGGTTATACCGATTACTATTTACGAAAAAATGTTTTAAAAAACTCGATTGTTTTGTCTATAATTCCAACAGTTTCGCAACGGACACTTACAAAACGTAAACGTAAACAAAAACGTCCCCAGTTTCCCAAATCGTTGGATAGTTTTCCAGTGGTGTTAAAGTTTTTTTTTTCACATGTTTCATTACACCTAGGCCACCCATGACGAACTCATATCATCGTCGTTTCGGAAGCCATTGCTTCTACAGCTTCCAAATCACACCATAACTTATCATTATCCCATCTTGTCCAATCAATTCCTTGCAGAATTATAATTCACTAACAGAGGACACGAAAGCACCAATTACATCTTCCCTACCTCCGCGAGGAATTAAATCCCCGCCTGGGAACCGGTTAGAGTTCGGGATTATCTTCGGCCACCCTGGTCCAGATTTCCAAGGCTGTCGATAATAAAAACATAAGGAGTAAAATAATGATAATTATATATTCTATAACTAATTATGTTCATTAAAATTTCATTTAATTATCTATAAAAAATGTATAAATGAAATATTTACATATATAAAATATGTTAATCGCACGAAACCCATATTTAGTAGTGACTAGTGATGGAACTTGCTCTACCGCCGCACAGTGTTTCGATCAATAGACAAAAATCCAAAAATCAAGTATTTATTTTTTTTTTTTGCATTTACATTTAAAAGGTTCCTAAAGATGTAAATGATCATAAATTATAATATTTACATCTATTTGTTAACTCAGTCGCTATTAAAATTAAGAAATATTTCGAAAAAAACAGTATTTGTGAACACTTACTTACTCGTATTAGCTTTGAAGGGATTTTAGATCGAAGGTAAATGCTAGATGTAATCATTGGCTTTGTCATAATCTTTTCATTTAGTCCTCATTCTGTTTAGATAAGGTATACTGTGAGCTTTATTTTAAGTGAAAGTCAAAATTATTTTGGAAAATATGGCCAAGGGTAAGAAAAATTTTTGAGTCACTCGATGTTTTACTAATTCTAAAGTCAAATATTACAAAATGCCCGCAGAACATCCCTTTCATTTTTTTAATATTTGCAGCCTAACTAATTTAGAATAAAAATCTATAAAGATCATCTGGGAGTACCTGCGACTTTGACTTTGACATTTTTACTTTCACTTACCTATATATAGAATATATATTAAGTGGAAGTATTGCGATCGTGAAAAAATTCGACTTCCGGTTTTCAACGGAAATACACGTTTTGGGGTCCCCTGAGTCGAAATGACCAAGTCCCGCGAAATGGTCTATGTGTGTGTGTGTGTGTTTGTGTCTGTGTGACTGTGTGTGTGTGTGTGTGTGTGTGTGTGTGTGTGTGTGTGTGTGTGTGTGTGTGTGTGTGTGTGTGTGTGTGTGTGTGTGTGTGTGTGTGTGTGTGTGTGTGTGTGTGTGTGTGTGTGTGTGTGTGTGTGTGTGTGTGTGTGTGTGTGTGTGTGTGTGTGTGTGTGTGTGTGTGTGTGTGTGTGTGTGTGTGTGTGTGTGTGTGTGTGTGTGTGTGTGTGTGTGTGTGTGTGTGTGTGTGTGTGTGTGTGTGTGTGTGTGTGTGTGTGTGTGTGTGTGTGTGTGTGTGTGTGTGTGTGTGTGTGTGTGTGTGTGTGTGTGTGTGTGTGTGTGTGTGTGTGTGTGTGTGTGTGTGTGTGTGTGTGTGTGTGTGTGTGTGTGTGTGTGTGTGTGTGTGTGTGTGTGTGTGTGTGTGTGTGTGTGTGTGTGTGTGTGTGTGTGTGTGTGTGTGTGTGTGTGTGTGTGTGTGTGTGTGTGTGTGTGTGTGTGTGTGTGTGTGTGTGTGTGTGTGTGTGTGTGTGTGTGTGTGTGTGTGTGTGTGTGTGTGTGTGTGTGTGTGTGTGTGTGTGTGTGTGTGTGTGTGTGTGTGTTTGTGTGTGTGTGTGTGTGTGTGTGTGTGTGTGTGTGTGTGTGTGTGTGTGTGAACAGACTAGCTCAAAAACTATAAACCGTGCGATCCTGAAATTGGGTATTTAGTGTAGGTATATGCGCGCAATGTGACAGCATAAATTTCATTACTTTAAGGGAGGGGGTACTTTACTTAATAACTTTTTAGGTTTTTATCGATTTTCTCAAAAACGGCTCTAACGATTTTGATTAAACTGAGTATTTTATCTATTTATATGCCCGAGATATGAGTGTAACAATTTCATCAAAGTTGATTAACCGGAGGGGGGACTTTACTTAATAAATTTTGTAACATTTTCACGTGTTTTTTTTTATTTACTCTAAATCGGCTTTAACGATTTTGATCAAACTGGGTATTTAATGTATTAATATGCCCGAGATATGACTGTAAAAAAATCATCAAAATTGATTAACCGGAGGGGGGACTTTACTTAATAAATTTTGTAACATTTTCACGTGTTTTTTTGATTTTCTCAAAAACGGCTCTAACGATTTTGATTAAACATAGTATTTGATCTATTTATATGCCCGAGATATGTCTGTAAAAATTTCATCAAAATTGATCAACCGAAAGGGGCACTTTACTTAATAAATTTTATATCATTTTTACGTGCTTTTTTTATTTACTCAAAAACGGCTTTCTTGATTGTGACCAAACTGGGTATTTGATGTAGGTATATGCCAAATATGTGATAGCCAACATTTCATCAAAATTGATCAACCGTAGGGGGGACTTTACTTAATAAATTTTGTATCATTTTCACGGGGTTTTTTATTTACTCAAAAACGGCTTTAACGATTAATAAAAATAAGATATGAATGTAAAAAAATCTGGTGCGTGCGCGCAACACACAACTTTCACTTACCAACTTACTTAGATAAAAAATTAATGCGTTTTGTTAATGCCACTTCTCAAAGTTACACATTTTCCACATTCATTTCTTAATTTTGTTTTAATTTGCTCTATAAACCCCTCAGAACATTTTAATAATGATAACGCTTACCTGATATTAAATAACACTCAATTTTCATTGAACATGGCGAATATGAAGAAAATCGTTAAAGCCGTTTTTGAGATAATCTAAAAATAAGAAAAAAAGTTATGAAATAAAGTGTCCCATTCGGTTGATCAATCTTGATGAAATGTTGGCCATCACATCTTTGGCATATACATACATCAAATACCCAGTTTGATCAAAATCGTGAAAACCGTTTTTGAGTAAATAAAAAAAACACGTGAAAATGATACAAAATTTATTAAGTAAAGTCCCCCCTCCGGTTGATCAATTTTGATGAAATGTTGGCTATCACATCTTTGGTATATACATACATCAAATACCCAGTTTGATCAAAATCGTGAAAGCCGTTTTTGAGTAAATAAAAAAAAACACTTGAAAATGATACAAAATTTGTTAAGTAAAGTCCCCCCTCCGGTTGATCAATTTTGATGAAATTTTTACAGTCATATCTCGGGCATATTAATAGATCAAATGCTCAGTTTAATCAAAATCGTTAGAGCCGTTTTTGAGAAAATCGAAAAAAACTTAAAAACTTATTAAATAAAGTACCCCCTCCCTTTGAGCAATTTTGATGAAATTTTTGCTGTCACATCGCGGGCATATACATACACTAAATACCCAATCTCAGGTTCGCACGGTTTATAGTTTTTGAGCTAGTCTGTTCACACACACACACACACACACACACACACACACACACAGACACACACACACACACACACACAGACCATTTCGCGGGACTTGGTTAATTGGACTCAGGGGACCCCAAAACGTGTATTTCCGTTGAAAACCGGAAGTCGAAATTTTTCACGATCGCAATACTTCCACTTACTATATATTTCATATATAGGTAAGTGAAAGTAAAAATGTGTGACTTTGGGAAATGATATTTAACAAAACACGTCAATTTCTTATCTAAGTAAGTTGGTAAGTGAAAGTTGTGTGTTGCGCGCACGCACCAGATTTTTTTAAAATGAAATCAGGCACTCAGCGCTTGCTTGAAAACCAATTGCCTTTACAACAATTAGATTAGCCGTTGTAATTAGATACATTTTTACACTTAAATCCATAGAAAATATTAATTTTTACTACAGTAAATTGACCAATGCAAATAAGTATAAGGAGTGTCTGAAAAGTATGCCATAATTTTAAAAAATCAATATATCTCCTATTTTTATTTACATATATTTAATTTGTTTTTGGAAATTGTGTTTGCTGCATTACAGTATAAAAGTAATATTTGACTTTTCAATTAGAAACAACTCTCATTCAAGTTTGGAACTGAATTTTTACGAAATTGGCCCTAGAATTGGAGACTGATATTAAAGATTGTGATATAAAATATTCACTAAAACAAATAAATTAGAGAGAAAATCAAAATACAATGATGTTTCAATAGAACAATGTATAATATGTGATCAAACTATCAATAAGCTGACAGAAACAAGTTTAGATTTGTTCACCTTTATGAACTTAGAAGATAATCTAAGGAGCGAATATTCAAGTGAATCACAATAATTCTTTTAGTTATAATTTTCTTATTAAAATTAAATTAATGTTCAGTTTAATTTAAATTAATTTTGAATTAATTATAACATAGTTCAAAATTAACTAAACTTTTATAAATAAGTTTAACATGGAAATTTTCGACATTAATGATTCTCTAATTTCCCTCAAATTTAAGATACTTTTCCAAAACCATGATTCGCCTTTTTTTTTTTTTTTTTGCTCTAACTTGGCCAAATATTATTTCTAACCCCGCATATGAGGTATATTCGTAATCAGGTCAGTATTTCCTATAATATTCCATGATCAAGAGATTTTTGTCCAAAAACTCCATATACTCGAAGCACTGTGTGCCGAGAAGGGACTAAATAAATTACAATAAAAACTGACGTTTGCTTATCAATTCGGTTTAGTGAAGTACCCGAAAATAAAGGCATTGTTAACTATAAGAAAACTAACTAATGAAAAAATTAAACTAAACCCGCTAAAAAGAATTTTTATATGTGTAAAGTTGTTTTAATTTTTTTTTTTAAATCACCTGTGATGTAGTGGCCAGCATAGCAGCCTAAAATATTCAAGTTCTCGGGTTCGAAGCCCGCTAGATGGGCTTATTTTTTTAAAGAGAATTTTTTGTTTGTTTTAACATCACTTTATATTTATGCCACTGAGGCTAATCGGACTGACCATCTGAGTCTTTATAAAGATAGATAAAGAGGAGCTATAGGAAGTTTCAATTTGATCCCTTCATAAATAGTGGTTTTTATCATTTTTTTACATAAAGTGAATGTAAAAATTAATTTGTTTGTTTATTTAATCAAACTTTATGCTACTATGACTCATCGTATGATGCTACAGTAAGAGTCCTAAATGTTGGCTATCCGGGAATAATTAGGATAGGGATATTTAACGATTACCTGACATCGTACAGGCTCGGGACCTCCATTTTACGTCCTATCCGAGGGGCGGCATGGACAAGGATCTTTTACTCCCATTAAAAAATCCTAGGGCCACCTCGGGACCCTATCTCGACCTAAGGTATTGTAGGTTCCTATGCTAACCACAACACCACAGGTGACCCCTTTTAAAGGGAGTAAAACAAAAACACCTTATCACAAATTTATATTCAACATTAAAATAAATTATTTTAATACTTTATTTTATTATATTGTAACGCGAAGAGTTACAGATGATCGAAAAGAGTTCTAGACATTTCGTTTGCACAGCTAAAAACTGTTCTAGTACCTACCTACCTATCTACTGTTCGAGAATCTTCTATGTTTGTCGGGAACCTTCTAGACTGTTCTAATTCAGACTACATATAAGGATCGATGAACTCGAAAGTTAGTATGATCGATTAGTTGAAGATCGAATCATATGGTTATTTCGGGTAAGAAGGCGGGACTAAGCAATTTCGCTACTGAAAAGTAGCAAGCATTACCGGCTTTTAATCTAGCCTTAATTTCCTCATCAATTCCGATTTTTCCTTGTTACCTTCGCACCTGAATATCTAAATTTCTCTAAAATTCTCATCGTATGATGCTACAGTAAGAGTCCTAAATGTTGGCTATCCGGGAATAATTAGGATAGGGATATTTAACGATTACCTGACATCGTACAGGCTCGGGACCTCCATTTTACGTCCTATCCGAGGGGCGGCATAGACAAGGATCTTTTACTCCCATTAAAAAATCCTAGGGCCACCTCGGGACCCTATCTCGACCTAAGGTATTGTAGGTTCCTATGCTAACCACAACACCACAGGTGACCCCTTATAAAGGGAGTAAAACAAAAACACCTTATCACAAATTTATATTCAACATTAAAATAAATTATTTTAACACTTTATTTTATTATATTGTAACGCGAAGAGTTACAGATGATCGAAAAGAGTTCTAGACATTTCGTTTGCACAGCTAAAAACTGTTCTAGTACCTACCTACCTATCTACTGTTCGAGAATCTTCTATGTTTGTCGGGAACCTTCTAGACTGTTCTAATTCAGACCACATATAAGGATCGATGAACTCGAAAGTTAGTATGATCGATTAGTTGAAGATCGAATCATATGGTTATTTCGGGTAAGAAGGCGGGAGCTAAGCAATTTCGCTACTGAAAAGTAGCAAGCATTACAGACTTTTAATCTAGCCTTAATTTCCACATCAATTCCGATTTTTCCTTGTTAACGTCGCCCCTAAATATTTAAATTTCTCTACGTATATGAACGTATTCACTTCTACGTTAACATCAGCAAAATCGTCATTAAATAGATTTTTGTACATATATAAAAATATTTAATTAATCATTATTTCTGTTTGGATAGGTTCGGGACATCAGCTGACATTTCGACTAGAAGGAATCGCTACCTTTCACTTCTTTACCAGCTTATGACTCACAAGGTAATGAGAAATCCCAATTATATATAGTATTAAATACATTAACCATGACCACAATTAACTGCTCTAAATAAAAACTGGTCTTGATCTTTATTTATTAAAGGAGTTGATTAGCGTTTTTTATTTCTTTTTTCATCATGTAAGTATTGAACTAGTTTATGTAGATGGCATTAGGTCATACTGATTAATATATGCATTTTTTTTTTTTTTTTTCTATCTAAAGAGTATTGAAAGTATATTATAGAATGTATTTGGGTCATATATTCTGATAGCAGTTTCAATCTGCATTCTTATTGATTCAGAAAAAAAAATCTGATGCGATGCGCGCGTCACACAATTTTCTCTTACAACCTTCTTTTCACTTAATAAAAAAAAAATAAACAATTTTTACTTTCACTTACTTACCTGTATATTAAATATTTAGTAGGGAAAGTATTGCGATCGTGAAAAATTTCGACTTGTGTGTGTGTGTGTTCGAACAGACTAGCTCAAAAACTATCATCAAAATCGGTCAAACGGAGGGGGCACTTTATTTAATAAATTTTGTCTCATTTTTAAGTTGTTTTTTTTTTTATTCTAAGAACGGCTCTACCGAATTCGATCAAACTTTCATGTTTTCTAATACACATACTGTATTACATATGGAGGTATACAATTGAAGGGGTCAAAATATTGCCAAGCAACATTTTTAACAAAAATAAACTGTAGCTGCAGTCTGCTGTATATTACGTAGGACTATATGTCTCTGATGGTAATGCCACCTAAATATGACTGCAGAGTGCTCTGTATAGTCATAATTAGGTAGCATTTCCATCATAGACATATAATCCTTCGTAATATACATCAGACTGCAGCTACAGTTTATTTTGCCCCGACTCCTTCAATTATAAGCATATAAATGTGGAAAAATGTGTGAAGTTGAGGAATGGCGTTTACATATTATCAAATTGCGTCGATTTCTAATCAGTTAGTCTACCTAAGTTGGTAAGTTAAATTTGTGTGTTGCTCGCATCGCACCAGATTTGTTTTAACGATAAACCCTCAAGATTTTCTGATAGGGTCAGAATTTTAAATTAAAACGTAACAACATTCATTTTACTTTCCTGTGATCTGTAAGCCCCTTATTTACCCGTGACTTAAGTCGATTTTTGAATTTCAGAGCACAGGTGGTATGGCATGAACAGATATTTAAGCCACACACTATTCAGTAAGATAAATTACTTTAAGATGTAATAAGTTCTCTGGAAGTCACATATAATATATAATTACCTGTCGTTTCATGCCCGACCCGAAGCTATATTTATCGACATGGCCTGTAGTCAAATTGCAAATTATCTCAGGACAGATTATGACCAAAAAAAAAACAAAAAAAATAGTAGAAAATTGTTTTATAATTGAGGGAACTGAAAAAAAAATCAGCTTGAAAGGGTATAATTAAACGTCATTTTAAATATTCATTTGTAGTCAGATTTTTGTAAGATATTATTTTGGACAGGAATTGAAAAGATGAAGACCGTGTGACAGGTTTTGAGGAATTTCTATAATCACAATCCTATCTATAAATAAATGTTCAAATGCAATAATGATGATGATAATTCACTGATTTTTGGGCAAAAGGGGTTAAGTAATCAAAATGTGAAGCTTAAACAACGATTTACCAAGCTATTGAAAATAATTATAAATTGTTTCTGAGTGTATTTTTTTATTCTAGAATAATAAATGAAACTATATTTATTCAACAGACTCTGTAATAAATTATGAATAACGAATGAATTATAGTAAATTATGAATTTTAAGAAGACGAGACAAAAATTATTTTTTTTATGACTTAAACCCTTTTGCCCAAACATGAATGACTTATGTTGTAACGTTAAACAAAAACAATTAAAACATATGGATTAGAATAGTTCTAGACCTTTCGTTGGAACGAACTAACTGTTGGAATAAACTGTCATAGCACATGTTTGTGACTATGATGTTAGAGTACCATCTAAGCTGGCTTAGAAGTTTCTAGACCGTTCTCGTTACGACTATTTATAAGGAGCGATGGGCTGGAGATTTAATCTTGTTTAGAAGCTCAATTCGTATGGTTATTTCTGTGTTACGAAGTGATGACTTTTTGTAACCTGTCTAATCTTTTTTGTTCTCATAATTTGTGTGATATCGAAAATGGTTATTTTTCTTTAATGGTGGAAGATAGTTGAACGTAGATATAACAAACAAGATGGGGGGTGCGGTCAAAGTACCGTAAAATGAGGTGACATTATGACTAATGGGGTGACTTTGTGACAAGCCTATTTTTCTACAGTTTTTGAATTTCCCTCCTTAAAAAGTATCAGGTTAGGCAATTCAGTGTACTTGTCAGTTGGTCAGTAATGTGCTGCAACCTACAGGCCACATATAACTTCTTTCATTGTTGCTTTATTGCATATATGTTTGATTGTTTTCATTTAGTTGAAACTTTAAAATAAAGCACCAGGATAATTGGAATGAAAGAAGTTATATGTGGCCAGTAGGTTGCAGGACATTACTGACCAACTGACAAGTACACTGAATTGCCTAACCTGATTCTTTTTAAGGAGGGAAATTCAAAAACTGTAGAAAAATAGGCTTGTTACAAAGTCACCCCATTAGTCACAATGTCACCTCATTTTACGGTAATAAATGCAAATATGTGATATTTACATATTTTATTCTAGCCAACGTTTCGACCCAAATTTTAGGTCATCATCAGGGCTAAATGAGAAAAAACCAAAAAATATATTTTTATATCATCAAATTTTCGATTTACACACCTCTTTGTATTAAGTGTACTACATTTCATCTTATTTACTTAGGCTTCGTTACTACAGACCATTGTAACCTCAATTACATGATCACCTATGTTTTATATATTTCGGGTCTTCTTTACAAAACGACCTCATGTTACTTTTTAACTGTTAAATTTATACTCACTTGTAACCGGAAAGGTAAACACATGATTTTATAAGCAAGGTTATAAACTGTATGATAAAAGTATTCTTGATTTCATTTGTATCTCGAAATTAGATTTCCTGGAGACAAAATGAATCTTTTGGAATTAAGCGATTCATTATCATCTCAAGAAAAGTGTATTGAAATACTAAGAAGTTATGGCATTCTCCATAGGAAGAGGAAGTGTTGCCTGGAACATGACATGAAGTTGGAGATTACAGGAGGTCACACACCAAGATGGAGATGCTACAGAAAAGGTTGCAGGTCAAGTTTTAGTATTTTTAAGGAGACTTGGTTTAATTTTAGCAAGCTACCTTTAAACAAAGCTTTGTTTATATATTCATTGACAAGAAATTATACTACCGAAAAGTATGGAAGAATTGTGACCTTTTTGAAAAAATTATGGACGGCATATGAAACTATTGGCCACCAGCGGAATAAGGTGAATAAGTTGAATAACTTTTCAAAGTTCTTTTTTTTTAAATAATATTATTACCTATGACATTTATTTACTAAAATATACATGTTTTTTATAAATTAACATCTGTTCTTATAAATGTAATTGTAACAGTTAAAAAGTAACGTGAGGTCGTTTTCTAAAGAAGACCCTATATTTCTCTACATTACCTCAGATATCCATTTTAAGTTTTGTCTCGTTTTCATTTATTACATTCATCATGGCCTTACTTTAAGAGCTTTTTTTAAATTCTACGGAAATATGTTTAATTTTGTTTAACGTTTCACACACATTTATATCTGTTTATATAAATCATCTGATTGGTTGTTTTTTTCTCATTTAGCCCTGATGATGACCTAAAATTTGGGTCGAAACGTTGGCTAGAATATAATTTGTAAATATCACTTATTTGTACTTATTACTTTGACCGCACCCCCAACCAATTCCTGTTCGTTATTTTTCTTTTAATAAAACTTGTTTAACCTACATAATTGTTACAATATTGTAAAGATAAAAGTATTCTTGATTTCATTTGTATCTCGAAATTAGATTTCCTGGAGACAAAATGAATCTTTTGGAATTAAGCGATTCATTATCATCTCAAGAAAAGTGTATTGAAATACTAAGAAGTTATGGCATTCTCCATAGGAAGAGGAAGTGTTGCCTGGAACATGACATGAAGTTGGAGATTACAGGAGGTCACACACCAAGATGGAGATGCTACAGAAAAGGTTGCAGGTCAAGTTTTAGTATTTTTAAGGAGACTTGGTTTAATTTTAGCAAGCTACCTTTAAACAAAGCTTTGTTTATATATTCATTGACAAGAAATTATACTACCGAAAAGTATGGAAGAATTGTGACCTTTTTGAAAAAATTATGGACGGCATATGAAACTATTGGCCACCAGCGGAATAAGGTGAATAAGTTGAATAACTTTTCAAAGTTCTTTTTTTTTAAATAATATTATTACCTATGACATTTATTTACTAAAATATACATGTTTTTTATAAATTAACATCTGTTCTTATAAATGTAATTGTAACAGTTAAAAAGTAACGTGAGGTCGTTTTCTAAAGAAGACCCTATATTTCTCTACATTACCTCAGATATCCATTTTAAGTTTTGTCTCGTTTTCATTTATTACATTCATCATGGCCTTACTTTAAGAGCTTTTTTTAAATTCTACGGAAATATGTTTAATTTTGTTTAACGTTTCACACACATTTATATCTGTTTATATAAATCATCTGATTGGTTGTTTTTTTCTCATTTAGCCCTGATGATGACCTAAAATTTGGGTCGAAACGTTGGCTAGAATATAATTTGTAAATATCACTTATTTGTACTTATTACTTTGACCGCACCCCCAACCAATTCCTGTTCGTTATTTTTCTTTTAATAAAACTTGTTTAACCTACATAATTGTTACAATATTGTAAAGAAAAAAAAAACGTATGATTGATGATGATTCAAAAGAGTTTTGGACTTGTAGGAACAGTTGGAACGAACCGTTCTAGTACACGTTCGGGACTGTTCGAGATTAATCTACGCTTGTCTGGAACCTTCTAGAATGTTCTGATTCAGAATAAATATTAGAACTAGAGAGTTAGTCTCGCTCCGAAGATTGTTTACATACGTTTTTGTTTAAGAGTTGTTACAAGTTGATACAGTTTTTATTGTTTGTGTGGCATTGTAAATCATTATTTTACAATGTACAATAACAATTATTCAAACCCACAGAAATGTTACAATATGATATTTTATGGTATTATTGATTCGAGGAATCAGATAAAGAAATCCCAATTTTAGTGTCTTAGATGAACAGAATATATTTTACACGAAACAACTAAACAAAAACCGATTCTTTCGACCTATATAAAAATTAATTTTGTAGTACCGAAGAATAATTTTGTACATTTTAACAAACTGAAGTACCAATGCGCGCTGAAATAAATAAATCTGAAATAAAAAAATCTGGTGCGATGCCCGCAACACACAACTTTCAATTACTAACTTTGATTAGAAATAGACTAGATTAGAATTGATAGAAAAAATAAATTGTTTTATAGTTACAGTATAACCTAGTTAAACACGGGCCTCTATAACCCTTTATTTGTTTGTTTAACGTTCCTTCATGCTGCTAAGGCTAAACAGAAAATGCTACAGTGGGATTTCCAAATGTTTTCTATCCTGTATAATTAGGATATGGATCTAATATCGTACAGGCTCGGGAACTACATTTTGCGTCCAATGCGAGGTGCGGCATAGCAAAGGATTTTTTACACAATTAAAAAGTCTTAGGGCCACCGCGGGAAGCGAACCTTCGACCTTTATTATTTTAGTTGCTATGCTAACCACTACACCACAGGTTACCTCATAACCCTATGTCATTTGTGTCTATGTGATCGATAGGGTTACACCATTCACACTTGGTTTGCGACTTCCATCTTCTAGTTATACTTAATTCATTCGGTTGTTACTGTCGTGTTTTCACCAGAAATTTACCAAAAAACTAAAAAAAAAGCTAGTGCGATGCACGCAACACACAACTTTCGCTTACCAACTTACTTAGATTAGAAATTGAAGAGTTTTGTTAAATGCCATTTCTCAAATTCAAACATATTTCCACATTCATTTACTTATTTTTGTTTCTATTTGCTCTTTCAAGTACAGTAAATTTTTTTTATTAATAAATAAAAGTTTTTACTTCTGTTAATTCGGCAATGCAAGCATAATTGGAGTATTATTTTATAATTCTCTATGTATTTTTTTAAAAACTTCTTATGGATTCCCATGAAACCCTTGATAATTTTCATTAAATGAACAGAACATCTTTAATTATAAAAATCCTCTATCATTTAAGGCGTACCACGCATGCGTTGGAATATTTTTCTTTTTTTCTCCTGTATATGTTTACTATTTTTTCCATATATCATATTTAGCCATTTCTTATTTTTAGGCGAAACGAGAGACTGATAATTTCTCCATATAAACAAAAACAAAGTTACTTTATAGGAAAACAAAAAAGGCTCCTTCCCCCTTTAGAACATTTTAATAATGATAAAGCTTACCTTATATTAAAGAATGCTTTATTCTCATTAAAACGGCGAGTTTAATCAAAATAGTTAAAGCTATTTTTGAGGATAACAAGAAAAAAAAAAAAAAAAAAAAAAAAATTGGAAAAAATTTTTATAATAAAGAACCCTCTCCGGTTCTTTATGAATTTTGATGAATGTTTTGTTGTCATATCGCGGGCATATATATATACCAAAGTCCCAAATTCAGGTTCATGGTTTTTGAGCTAGTCTGTTCACACACACACAGACCATTTCTCACACACACAAAACTTGTTTATTAGGACTCAGTGGACCCCAAAACCAATCCAAGTGTATTCCGTTGAAAACCGGAAGTCAAAATTTTTCACTATGGCAATACTTTCCCTTACTATTTATTGAAAAAAAAAAAAAAAAAAACCTTCCACCTGAGAAACACATTTTTTTTAGGACTTATTTGTGTATTGTGTGTTAGGTATCTGTTTAATATCATAGAGTTCTTTTTCCATATTTATCTGTCATAAGATTATGTCTTATCAGATTTAGTAAAGGTCCTGGATTGGTGCTGGATTTTTTTTCAATCTTGCCATATAATTTACTGACTCGACAAGGTCTCTGGGAAGTTATTAATGTAATTTTGTTGTTGTTCGAGTCATTTTTAAAGTCGTTCCAGTTAACCTAACCATTAATTAATGTTAATTTACGTCCAGCGAAAATGTAGTATAACATCTCAAAGTAAAATTGAGCTATTATCAGATAAAAGGTATAAAAGAAAGAAAGCTGTAAAGTGTAGAATTAACATATGATATCTGGTTAAAAGTAGATATGATCTGTAACGCCTGGGAGAGTTTTGTGTGGGCAATCCCGCTTAACACTTATCTCTGCTTTACCAAAGGCCCACCTTTCCATTTTTTTTTTCTTTACACGTTAGGTGCGGCGGCGTATTTTAGGGGTATCCTGAAGTCGGGCCCCGGGGTCCGACTGCAGGGATGAGCCACAGATGATATCGGGCGTCGGGGTCCGATGGGAATGCTCTGACGAAAGCGTTATCTTTTGACTGAAAAGTGAATTAAATGAGCGTCTCGAGGGCAATATCTCTTGGTAGGATTGGAACTAGACATAATAGGCGCAGGACAGGCCCCTGGGTCCGATACAGGATTTACGCTATACTTTATCGAAAATAGCATTTAACTGCTGGAATTTTGAAATACCATCCATATTTATAATTTTTGCAATGGCGAAACGATTTTTTGGAGTATTTTACTGCTTTACAACCACTCACTCTATATTGTTTTTTTTTGCTTTTTAAGCAAATGAATTTATCTAAAATAAATAAAGCAAATATCAGTAAGTTTATTTATGATTACAGACTTGGTAAGAAGTATTAAATAAAATATATTGTTTTCCTTCTCAAATTTATGCAATAATAAAAGATTGTCAAAGAAATCAAACACATAAAATTAACCGGTGGGAGGAAGGAAGTGTGATACAGTCCAGTTAGTCCAGGAGCTGAGGGCCAAAAAGGTGCCTGATTTGAAGACAATTTTTGATCATATAGGCTGAAAGTACTCATTTATTAGACAACAAATGAGAACGTCTGCCACCTTAGATCGGTTCCTATCGAATTTTATAGGCGAACGAAATCGACATTTTCGAACTTTTTTCAATTTTTAGCTAATTACTCGAAAACGATTAATCGCAGAAGAAATTGAGTTCTTTCTAAAATAGAATGGCATTAAATTTCGCGTCGACTGTGGTCCTCACAGTTAAAATCAGATAAGTCTTTTCGCCATAACCGATTGTCAATGTAGCCACTTTAGCGGTAAAATGAATTACGCTCTTGTTCCAAAGCCTGCAATTTAAATAGGGTTACTCCAAATAAAACTTTTTACCTATGAAAGTTGTAGAATATCAAATTCTGTTTAAAACGATCTCACTAATTTTAAAATTAGCCCACTCCAACAATCACATCAACAAAGTAATCAGGAGATTTGATAAAATATTCATAAAAATAACTTCTTAGACTTGGCAAAAGTTATCTTTTATTTTAAAACATGGAAGATGGTTGTTTAATTAGATCAATCCCCCCATACTTCAAAAAATAGTTTAGCCTCTCATAGTAAGAAGAAAGCAATACTTTGTGATCTGTATTTGCCGAATAGTATGTGAGAAACTGAAAAAAAAATCCTCGAATTTTAGACCACAAGGCGCTAAAAACGTTCACGCTTTAATTACTTTGTCTCCACAGGAGTAGGCTAATATTAAAATTAATGAGATCGTTTTACACAGAATTCGATAATCTACAACTATCATAGGTAAAATTTTTTATTTGGAATAACCCTATTTAAATTGCAGGCTTTGGAACAAGAGCGTAATTCATTTGTCCGCTAAATTGGCTACATTGACAATCGGTTTTGGCGAAAAGACTTACCCGATTTTAACTGTGAGGACCTCAGTCGACGCGAAATTGAATGCCCTTTTATTTTAGAAAGAACTCAATTTCTTCTGCGATTCGTTTTCGAGATAATAGCGAAAAATTGAAAAAAGTTTGAAAATGTCGATTTTGTTCACCTATAAAATTCGATGGGAACCGATCTAAGGAGGCAGACGTTCTCATTTGTTGTCTATGAAATGAGTACTTTGAGCCTATATGATCAAAAATTTTCTTCAAATCAGGCACCTTTTTGGCCCTCAGCTCCCGGACTAAGTAGTCTTGTTTTATTACTTTGTTTTATTAGGACCTCGGAGTCCGATTCAAAAAAAACAATAGAATTTCATCTGTTAACAACAGTTTCTCCACTAAAATGCAATAATCTCATTAAAAATCGACTAAATTGAGTGTTTGAAGTGTTCGGACTTTCGGACATTTTCATGTGAAAATCGGCTGTTAAGAGGAGAATGTAAGACATCGGACGCCGTGGACCCATGCCGCACCTAACGTGATAATTAATCTTCGAAGCTTGTCTGGAACATTCTAGTTTGTTTGACATTCTAGTTTGTCCTATGTTTGTTTCATTTACTTATAAAAATTTCTGACCTGAATTTGAGACCCCCGGAAATAGAAGAGCTTGAAATGTACAATGGGCGTTTTATTTTTATTTTTATTTATTTTTATATAATTTTTACTTTCACTTACCTATATATGAAATATATAGTAAGTGGAAGTATTGCGATCGTGAAAAATTTCGACTTCCAGTTTTCATCGGAAATACACGTTTTGGGACCCCCTGAGTCGAAATAACCAAGTCCCGCGAAATGGTCTGTGTGTGTGTGTGTGTGTGTGTGTGTGTGTGTGTGTGTGTGTGTGTGTGTGTGTGTGTGTGTGTGTGTGTGTGTGTGTGTGTGTGTGTGTGTGTGTGTGTGTGTGTGTGTGAACAGACCAGCTCAAAAACTATAAACCGTAGGAACCTGAAATTGGGTATTTAGTGTAGGTATATGCCCGCGATGTGACAGCAAAAATTTCATCAAAATTGATTAACCGGAGGTGGGACTTTACTTAATAAATTTTGTATGATTTTCACGTGTGGTTTTTATTTACTCAAAAACGGCTTTCACGATTTTATCAAACTGGGTATTTGATGTACGTATAAGCCAAAGATGTGATAGCCAACATTTCATCAAAATTGATCAACTGGAGAGGGGACTTTACTTAATATATTTGGTATCATTTTCACGTGTTTTTTTTTATTTACTCAAAAACGGCTTTAACGATTTTGATCAAACTGGGTATTTGATGTATATATATGCCAAATATGTGATAGCCAACATTTCATCAAAATTGATCAACTGGAGAGGGGACTTTACTTAATATATTTTGTATCATTTTCACGTGTTGTTTTTTATTTACTCAAAAACGGCTTTAACGATTTTGATCAAACTGGGTATTTGATGTATATATATGCCAAATATGTGATAGCCAACATTTCATCAAAATTGGTCAAACGGAGGGGACCACAACAACGCATTAATTTCTAATCTAAGTAAGTTCGTAAGTGAAAGTTGTGTGTTGCGCGCACGCACCAGATTTTTTTTTTGTATGGGTCATCTGATTTAAAGATTGTAAAAATAACTTTAGCCGGTTTTCAAAACTGATCCCTTAATTTTTAATCCGGACTAGCTCACTATAATTCGGCGTTGTTGGACGTAGAAAATTGGTGCTATTCGGCTGTTTCTATTGCCAGCTTATAATTAAGGTTCGTATTTTGATTTAATTATACTCACGCTACCGTATTATATCTAATCAGCTGACATTTATGAAGGCGATTCTTTTCGCTGTCCCCCTTCGGAGCAATCAGTTTGTTCATATCTGTCCTAATACCTGTAAAGGAATAAATTTATAATATTGTTACGTGAAACAAAATTATATGATTTTGTTTGTTACATTTAAAACAGATCTAGACTTTTCGTGGGAACAGTTACATAAGTGTTTTAGTACGTATTCTGAATGTTCTGCGCCCTTCTGGACTGTCCGATTTCGAACAAAATATAAGAAGTAATGGACTAAGGAAATAGTCGTGCTCTCAGCATGCTTAATAAGTACGCGTTCAAAATTTCGCTACGGGTCGTTTTTTGTAATCCGGGAAAAATTTCGGATTCCCAAGATTATTGAGAATGCCGTCAATCTTCGGTAAGAAATAATGAGCCGATTTGAGTTGTTTATTGATGTCAACATTGTAATAAAAAAAAAACTTACAAAAAATAACATAAAAAAAATAACCTGTGGTGTAGTGGTTAGCATAGAAACTTACTATATTAAAGGTAGCAGGTTCGCGTCCCGAGGTGGCAATAGCATTTTTTAATGGGAGTATAAAATCTTTGTCTATGCCGTCCGTCGGATAGGACGAAAAATGGAGGACCCGAGCCTGTACGATATCAGGTACTGATTGAAGATCCCTATCCTAATTATACCTGGATAGGCAAAATTTAGGAATCCCATTGTATCATCGTCCGATTAGCCTTAGTGGCTTAAAGTGACGTTAAAACAAACAAACGAAAAAACAAAAAAAACATATACTTTACGAGGTGCTCATAAATTTGTCTTCATTATAGCCATGTTGAAGATCGATATGCTCGCGACGAAACGTAGGCTCTCGAAATAAAAAACTTTTGACTGAAAATTCTGATAATTTTTTATCCCTCCTTTTCATTAATTGTGATTTCATTTACGTGTAGATTGCATTCATCGAAAGCAATATTTAAGTGATTTAAATTAGATCTTTGACCTAGGAGAACTATAGACTTTTCAAGACCCTTAATTTTTTTTGTTTTGGAGGTCCACGCAAACCATATTGCTTATAATGTGATAGTGTTGTGTATATTATAAGCAATAATAAACTAATAATACAGGTACATATGGGGAAGTCAAACCTAGAATTAGATTTCGTCATGACAGAGATCACTTGAGCCTTGTTTAGAAAAAGTGTTAAATGGAACAAATTTCATGTCTTCTATTTAAAAGGTTGAAAACTTGTCCTGAAATTATAATGCCATGTCTAGCCTAGAGATCTCATTATCATAAAAACAGGCTTCCGGGAGCAGAAAATCGCGATCTGACGAACAGGCTGTAGGAATCTCAATAGCGCTGATATATGTAATCAATTGGAATAATAATGTTTAGCCATTTCGAGATTAGAATAATAATTAATAAATTGGTATCTCTGGACACGAATTAGGTTATTTTTATTTAAATCTATCCGGCCTAGAAATGTTTACTTGGGCCGTATCCAGGGACCTTGTAAGCAAAGCGACCATTTTTAGAATAATTGCTTAAATTGTTTTATTGTTACTCGCAAGTATTTTTGAACTCTCTTAGAACCGCATAAAAAAATAAACACGTTGTTCCAAATATTCTACCTAAGTTAACCAGGAAACATTGAACTTGAGGCGTAGATCATAACACAACATGTTACAATACTGAGGTGAAGTATTTTTTTTTTACCTTTACTTACCTGTATATGAAATATATAGTAAGGGAAAGTATTGCGATCGTACAAAAAATCGAATTCCGGTTTTCAAAGGAAATAAACGTTTTGGGGTCCCCTGAGTCCAAATAACCAAGTTCCGCGAAATGGTGTTTATGTGTCTATGTGTGCGTGAACAGACTAGCTCAAAAACTATAAACCGTACGAACCTGGAATTGGGCATATGGCATATGAGTATATGCCTGCGATGTGACAGCAAAAATTTCATTGAAATTGGTCAAACGGAGGGGGTACTTTATTTCATAACTTTTTGCCCATTTTTACGTTATTTTCGATTTTCTCAAAAACGGCTCTAACTATTTGACCAACTCGGTATTTGATGTATGTATATGCCCGCGAGGTGGCAACCAAAATTTCATCAAAATTGAACAAACGGAGAGGGTACTTTATTTCATAACTTTAAGGAGCGTACTGTCAGCTATCAACAACCCAGTCCCCCCTAACTCAATAATAACGGAAATTGTAAATACGCTGTGGGAACTTAGAAATAGTCAAAAAATCATAATACTGGTCTGGGTTCCATCTCACTCCGGGATAACAGGGAACGAAAGAGCAGATCAAGCAGCGAGTTTGGCAAGAAAAGGAGAAAAACCCAATATAATCCAAAGAAACAGTGAGGATTGGATCCACCAGTTAAAAAAGATTATGAAAAAAAATTGGGAAGACAATTGGATGAGTAAACCATCGGAACTAGCGGAAATAAAACAAGATTGCAGCACATGGGTCTCAACCAATAGAAGATCGAGAAGAGAAGAAGTAGTATTGTGCAGAATGCGGATAGGGCACTGCGCATTCACACATACATACCTACTCAAAGGGCTCGAAGCACCCACCTGCCAAATGTGCAACAACACAACTCGGAGTACAAAACACTTGTTACTAGATTGTGTACAACATAATGATAAACGAAAAAAGGTAAAGCTGCAGAAAACTGTAAAAGAAATACTGGGAGATGAAGAGTCTTCGGCCCTTAAATTATTCAAATTCTTAAAAGAAACAAATTCTACAATAAAAAATAAACAAAGCCAATGACCCTTACGGGTAGAGGATAAAATGTAAATAAATAAATAAATACTACCTATATTGTAACTGAGACATATATTGACAAGTTTTAAGAGACTTTATAATCTTCTATTAATCTACTAACATTCCCCACTCACTTTGTTGAAAGAATTGAAATCACTTTGTTTTGGAATAATTCGTTTACCATAGCAATTGATAAGTCCGAAGGCAAGTCTTGGTTTAAGGCAAGTCTTGCTGAAACCAGGTTCTAGAGTTATATCCTTTAAACTCTTGAAGTTCTTGGGCCAAAATATGTTAGTTTATATAAATATGCTATGTAATAACTTTGTACCCTAAGCCCCCCCATCGCCCTACTCCAAAAGGCCCCAGAGACCAGTCTCTAAGAGAATCTCGATGTAGATAGACCTTATAGCTGCCTTCATCCGGCCAAAGCCCACTCCTTGTCAGACCTGTATTATTTAAAATATTATTTATATTTCTTATATGTAGATATTATTTCCTATAATATACACACATTGACTTCCACTGCGTAAATTCTGTGTTTTGGCTTGTCCCATTTTTTAAGACTAGCAATCTCGGTCGCGGCTTCGCCCGCGAGCCTTTAAAATCAATTCTGTGACCATTATCTTGGTATTGATCTAATATAATATGTTAACTGATGTTAAGGAGATTTAGTAGAATTTGAGCTTCCGGTAGGTGGACTGTTGGAGAGGGAAGCTGCCGGCTCGTTAGAAGAGACGGAGACGCGCAATGGAGAGAGTTCACTAAAACCGCCGAAACGAAAAATGACTTACTCGTCGTGAACGCTTCATTTTTCGGCTGTAAAACATGGTTTTCGACGCCCAATAGGGCCTTTCGAGTTAAAGTCGTCGTATCAAATTCTTTAAAATGGGTCCTAATTAGATATATTTTCTCGAAGTTCGAAAATAGATGTTCGTTAGAGTTAAACGACAATTTCGCCATTTACATTTTAGATATTCTTAGGGGTTAACTACATCGCTTTTAAAATCTAAATTCCGAAGTTTCTAATCATAAGTAGTTTTTGCTCTCCGTTGATTCTGTCAGTCAGGACGAAGCCTCTTATACATATGGTGAAGTATATACATATGTAGTAGATATATATGGAGAAATATATGGAGAAGAGATCTAAATAAACACGCACCATCCCCAATCATGGGAATCACAGTGTGCATAATTTGATTACCACTAATATTTAAATAATCAGTAGCCATATTTTATGTGAATGTCTATTTTAATAATATCGATTTAACGTTACAATATTATTAAAATAGAATTTTATTTAAATCGATATTTAAATAAAAAACATATGGTTTAAAATCTCAACAATAGATTTCCGTTAGAGTTAAACGAAAATTTCGCCATTTAAGCCCCTTAGGGGTTACATTTTTGAAATTCCTTTCTTAGTGGTTACCTACATCGCGTTTAAAATCCAAATTCCGAACTTCAAGTTTCTATCATTAGTAGTTTTTGCTCTGCGTTGATTCTGTCAGTCAGGACAAAGCCTCTTATATATATAGAGATTAATCTTTAAAATACATCGTTGAAGCAGGAATTTAATATCCTAAAATTTTTTTTAGCAGTTATTTTTTCAATTTTTAGTTTTCTGGAATTTCTACCTCCCTAACAATAGAATATAGAATCGTCCCCCCGCCCAATAATTTGGTGCTGGTGACGCACATGGACCGATCATACCGTTTTACAAACAGTTGAACGATAATTTAATAATTGTGTAGTAGATTAATAAATAAGTAAATAATATGTAATCTAACGTATGATCTCTCCCATGGGAATAGTAATGGTGAGTCATAAATTAATGTAAATTGAAGGCGTTCCCTTAACCCGAAATCGTAATTTTCCACGTGGACGCAAGGCCGACATGTAATGTTCGGGAATGCGACCTTCTTTCTTGAGCTTATAGAGATCCCTTACTTAGTGAGAGAGAGAGAGAGAGGGTACCTGGCTGATAGAATGCAGGCTACTGACAGGTCAAACGTTGCGAAACGTCTCGAACAAATTGATTTCACTTACTTCGTTAGGATTTATGATGAAGTATCGACCGGTAAAAGTATGCGCTCGTTTTCACCAACCAGTTATTAGATCCAAATGGAAGTGGTGGGAGAATAAACTGCACCTTATATTCTGATGTATGGTACTTCGTTTAGATTAGAAATACGATGAAGCTTATGTGGAGGCATGGTCAGTTGTAAAGGAAGGGGCTGCAGTCTCAAAGGGGGATCTGTTGCCCCAACGCCCTCCCCCTAAACATTTCAAAACATAAGTTTAAGGTATTTAGATGGTATTTAGGTGTTTACAGGACCTCTTTGAACACTATGTTTGAAGTTATGATATGGTCATCTGTGATTGTTTGTTGGTGGGTTTGTTTGGGACATACGATACCAACAAAGTATCGATACCAATACTCATTTGAGTACTTTGATCAAATATTCGATACCACCAAAGTATCGAAAGGAAAGTATCGATACTTATGTATCGATACTCATATAAAGTACTAACAATATTATAAATAAAAATATATTTAATAAAAAAATATATATAAAATATAGCACTAGCTACATTATACCATTAATTAAATTTCGTGTTTTTATAAGTTGTTAATTATAAGATTGGTTTTATGGTACTTAATGTCAAATGAAATTGTATTTACTTACTACATTTATATTTTAATAAATACTCGGGGATGATTGATAGTCAGGAATTTTAGCCATAAAACATTTTCTTTATTTAATCGTTGCGATCCAAAATGGGGGTCTTCATCAGCGGTAAAACGAAACAAATATATAAGGATAAAATTTTACACTGTTAACTTAATGACTATCAGTCATTTCCGAGAATCTTATAAAAAAACAGTCGACTCAGAACCGATATCGGTACTGATTCAAGTATTTTACATTAGAATATATTCAAGCTATTTATATTCATCGCCTCGAAATCTAACTGAACTTAACGATATATTGGTTCCCTTACGCATTACAAAAAAGTTATGAAAAAAATACGCAAATGTTCTGAATTAAAAAGAAAATAGGTTTTTCATATTATCTTGTCAGACTGCTTTGATTTATTCGTAATAATGAAACAATGGTATCCCATTACAGTCTCAATAATATATATGTATTTTCAATATATATTTTTTAACATTTCTTAAATTTGGTGGACGTTTCGGACTGTCGTGTCCATGCTCATCACCTGCATAATGTACAATTGATTTCAGTTTTTTCTTATACAGTATATAAACAATAAAAGTTTTTTTGAAAATAAGTTTTTTCCACCACTGAATTTTAATTTCCTAACATTCAATCTTACTTTTCAATAAGTTGAGGCCTTATGTAGGAGTTTCAAAAGTTTGATATGTATAAGTATGGTTTCATTTTGGCGCTTAGTGGCAGTTCTGGTTACTAGTTCTGAACAGTGGCTCCTGCGCCGTTCAGTAAGGGGCCCTTCAGAGTAAGGCCCGATCCTCTAAAAGGGACCCTTTTGGGGGTGTACTTATCTCGGAAGAGGCCACGCCCAAGAGTCACTCTTCAGAACTTGTACCAAACTGGGTACTAGTTCTGATTACAACTCTTACCGTAAACTGATACGGTACCGTCTTATATCCTAATCCGACAGTTCCTTCATCTTCTGACTTTGATGAAAATACTTTTCGCCACTTAATATCCTTTCTTAATATTCCTATCCTGGTATCGATACTAAATTTCAGTATCGATACCAGTACTCATACTTGAATCCTTGGTATCGATACCAAAATACCCGGTATCGAAATGAAAGTATCGATACTTTACTCATATCGATCGGTATCGTACGTCCCTAGATGTCACTGAAAGAGCGCACTTTGAAAAACACCACATACTTATATACAAATATCGGTTTCACGGAAAGCGAGTGCGCTGATTCTATTGACTGAAATCGCATGTTTTTGCTTATAACTCGCAAACGACGGCGATAATCGGTAAAATGTATACAACCAAAAATGTTCGTCTTGACAAACTGAAAAACAATGACACCGTAGAAAATGCACTGCGACCATTTTCGCTGAGAAATGCAGTTTTTCGCTTACAGCTCTCAAACGAAGGGGCTAATCGAAAAAAATGTTCTCTTTGAAAACCTGAATAGATTGACACCATTTAGAAACCTCTACGACCAATTTTCTCACAAAACGCGGTTTTGCGCTTGTAACCCGTAATCGAAGGCGAAATGAATAATTTGTATATTTTTCCGGTGTAGCAGTTAAGGAAAGCTTTAAAATAATGCCTCAGTCATGAAATTTAATGAAGTATTAAGGAAGTTATGGCGTACTGACAAAAAAAAAAAAAAAAAAAAAAAAAAATGCTTTGAGAAATAATATATATGATTATTTGTTCTTCCTTTACCTGTAATAAAGTTCAATTATACCTTTAAGTGACAACAAAATTTCCAAAGGTGGAGGCTACATCTACACAAACCTCCCCAGGATTCATCAATGCCTTTCAGCCATCGGCATTTTAGGCTTGAGGAAGGAAAGTGCCCACCAGCACTTCTTTGTAGACTTTACACTAATTGAGGAGAGGAGCTCTCTCATCCAGCTTTTTTTTATACGCCTTCTAACGGGCATATCAGCCGTTGTCTTTAATTAGTCTTTTATAGAACACGTACAATTTTACAAAAAAGCGTGATAAATAGTTCGTATGTGTTAGTCGATAGTTGTTGTTGTAAGTAGATATATAGTGTTCTGTTACTTAATTACCATTCACACATACGTCTGAATGTTTTCCGGCTCAGCTAAGATAACGCCCTTAAAAAAAATAAAATAAGGTGTGTAACCAATCCTAAATAATTAAAAAATAACACATGAAAAGATATTTAACTTTTTTACGCTTTTAAAAAATGTGTTTTCTGGTACATTAAAGGGAAAAAAACAGTAATTGTTTGGAATTTATTATCAATGCCTTTTTATAACTATATTTTAATAACTTTAAATTATATCCGCGAGCCCCAAAGTATATTTTTACTTTCACTTACCTATATATGAAATATATAGTAAGTGGAAGTATTGCGATCGTGAAAAATTTCGACTTCCGGTTTTCAACGGAAATACACGTTTTGGGACCCCCTGAGTCGAAATAACCAAGTCCCGCGAAATGGTCTGTGTGTGTGTGTGTGTGAACAGACTAGCTCAAAAACTATAAACCATGGGAACCTGAAATTGGGTATTTAGTGTAGGTATATGCCCGCGATGAGACAGCAAAAATTTCATCAAATTTGCTCAAAGGGAGGGGGTACTTTATTTAATAACTTTTTACGTTTTTTTCGATTTTCTCAAAAACGGCTCTAACGATTTTGATTAAACTTAGTATTTGATCTATTTATATGCCCGAGATACGACTGTAAAAATTTAATAAAATTGATCAAACGGAGGGGGGACTTTACTTAATAAATTTTGTATCATTTTCACGTGTTTTTTATATTTACTCAAAAAAGGCTTTAATGATTTCGATCTAACTTGGTACTTACTATATGTATGTGACCGCGATGTGACAGTAAAAATTTCATCAAAATTGGTCAATTGGAGGGAGCACTTTACTGAATAAATGTTGTCTCATTTTCACGTGTTTTTTTTATTTACTCAAAAACGGTTTTCAAGATTTTGATCAAAGTGAGTATTTGATGTATTAATATGCCCGAGATATGACTGTAAAAATTTCATCAATATTGATCAAATGGAGGTGGTACTTTACTTGATAAATTTTGTATCATTTTCACGCGTGTTTTAAATTACTCATAAAAGGAAAAAAAAAAGAAATGAATGTGGAAAGATTTGTGACTTTGTGAAGTGGCAATTAACATAACAGGTCAATTTCTAATCTAAGTAAGTTGTTAAGTGAATGTTGTGTGTTGCGCGCACACACCAGATTTTTTTTCATTCAAATTGTTCGGTATTTTGATTTTATTTAATTTCATCACAGATAATTCTTTCGGTTTTTATTTTGGTTTTTAAATTTACATTTAAATTTGAATTTGCCACCTTAACTGTCACCGGAGATCGCTGGGCCAACAATTGGGTTATCAGTGGCATTGTTATGGCATTTGGAAGGGTTTAGAATTCCGGGCTCAGCCACTTGTTTTTTTGTTTTTTTTTGGACTTGCTCTCTGGATGTTGAACAGTAAGCAAAATCGTGCTTATGATCTCCAATTAGAGTCCGCCGATGGTTTGGTTGGTACCTCTTGGGTGTCAAATTCTTTCAATTTTCTACCTCCTGTGTATGAAATTATTTTGAATAAAAATTATAATTATTTTGAAGTTTTCTCTTCAACCATCATTGTTTGCCGCTGGCCGCAAAATTCAAGGACGAGCAACAGGTGAAATTTTCCTTCATCCTAAAATCTCCTTTCAATGTCTTTTACCCGATTATCCTCATTTCCCCCTTGCCCGAAACTCCGAATCAGCGTACAGCGTAAGCTTGGTAAGTTACATTAAAGATAAGTCTTAATAAGTTTCATTTTTTTTATTTTACACTTCATTTAATTGTATTAATTTCTTTTCCGAGCTCACCAGAGCGAAATAATTTTTCATCCCGTTTTTTACGTTGGTGATATTAATCAGATTAATTGTATTTTATCCCCCTTTTTTTTTTTTATTTTCACTAAAATTATCGTACACAAATATTTCTTCAGGGCATAAATGTTAGAAAAAAAATTCGATTCATGTTTACATAAATCTTGAATGTTTTACTGACAACTACTATTTTTTCATTTAATAATTTAGGTACAAAACAGGTTCGACAAATATTAAAGGGCCCCAAGATCTCCCCCCCCTTTGAAATCCTAGGATATTTATGAATAGACTATCTAAGGCTTTTGTGCGCGATCAATCTATTTATACCTTGGCCGGATATTATTCAGTCAGAAGGACGCACTTGAAGCATATTAACAATGCTGCAAGGCTAAGTAACTTAACAATACACAGTTCTTTACTTAAGTAATTCCCTAAAGCTATAGTATGTGTTCATGTTGACTGATTGGGAAATCAAAGCTGCGAAATCCACTTTTCACTTATTGCGTAGGATATTAAATTAATAATGTGAAACAAAACAAAACACAAAACTGTTCTAGTACAAGTTTGTAACTACGATGTTTGAATACCATCTATGCTTGCCTAGAACCTTCCAGGCAGTTCTTCTTACGCCTAAATATAAGGAGCGATGGAAAGGAGTGTTAGTCTTGTACAGAAGCTCAAGTCATATGGTTATTTTCGTGTTGCTGCGTAGTTACAAATTGATACTTTTTGTAACCTATTTAATTACAGTACAATCTTGATAATCCGGCATTTGGTTACTCCGGCGCGTTCAGTAATCCTGCGTTATGGGGAACTCTCAAAAGAATAGGAACCTGATGACGCTAGACCATCAAATTCAAGTCCTCTACATGCCCCCAAACACAAAACCTCTTGCAGCCCATGGATAAAAATGTAGTCAAAATCAAAATCAATCAACAAAAAATCTTCATATTCGGACATAATCAAACAACCGTATGGGATCATTCAGTTTTTGAAAAAAAAAAAAAAAAATACATTAAAGACGTCGTTTTTAATTTAGCGCACAGCTGGAATAAAGTGAAAAGTGACAAAAATCTACTTCTCTACGAAAAAGATCTGGTGAATACATACACCCTTTTTTGAATTCTAAAGACGTGATTGGATTGACGATTCTGACGAAGGTAACTCCACAAGTTCAACTCTATTATTGTCTTGTTTTTACTACCTATTGTACAGAATTTTTACAAGAGTTTACCAACAAATGTGAACTGAGCGTTACACTATCCAATGAGGACATCAAAGTATGGTTTCAAAGCACAAACGAAGAAAATTTTCATTCCCTATCTGACGATGAAATTCTCAGCCAAATTCGTTCCACAGATGAATTGGAAGATTGCAATCACCAGGATGTTTCAACTCACCGTACTGTAACCAACAACGACGCATTCAATGTCGGTAAAAAGTGGTTAGTGCTCAAACGGTTGGAAGAGGCAAGAGGGCTTTTTTGATAAAAATTTTAAGCCAAAAAAGACCCAAAAAAAAAAAAATAATAAATAATTTTTAAACTATTTTATTAGAAGATAAAAGATTCGACCACGGCCGGGAATCGAACCCAGGTCCTCTGCATCTACGTCGCAGCGCTCTTACCACTGAGCTAACCGTGAGTCCGTTCCGATCGTGATTGAATCTTTCTCTTCTGTGATCCCTCCCTCCAGGTCTCGCCACATTATATTATAGATAATTAATTATCTAACGATAACTAATTACTACATAACAACATACAATGTATATATTTGACGTATGTCAACTAGATCCCGTCTGTCTGGACAACTGTTCAGCCCCCCAGTACTTCGCTACAATGTGGCGAGACCTGGAGGGAGGGATTACAGAAGAGAAAGATTCGATCACGATCGGAACGGACTCACGGCTAGCTCAGTGGTAAGAGCGCTGCGACGTAGATGCAGAGGACCTGGGTTCGATTCCCGGCCGTGGTCGAATCTTTTATTTTCTAATAAAATAGTTTAAAAATTATAAATTAATTATCTAACGATAACTAATTACTACATAACAACATACAATGTATATATTTGACGTATGTCAACTAGATCCCGTCTGTCTGGACAACTGTTCAGCCCCCCAGTACTTCGCTACAATGTGGCGAGACCTGGAGGGAGGGATCACAGAAGAGAAAGATTCGATCACGATCGGAACGGACTCATATATTTTCCCAGTTATTTTTATTTAATATGAACGTATTCTTCATTATATACAAATGTACCAATATAAACAATGTTATTTTATAGTAAAAATATTTCATTGTAATATATTTTTATTTTACTTTCGATAATCCGGCGGTTGTCTGGTCCCATATGTGTAGGATTATCAAGATTGTACTGTATTAGTGTTTTCATATAATAATAAAAAATATTGCAATCCACAATGTGTTACAATATTATTCACAAGAGTGGAATGGTCAACTGTTATCTATAAAATAAGGATGATTTATAGTAAGGATTTTCAGTAAAATTTTCTTTATTTGGAGAGCCTAAGTTTCGATCCAAACGAATGGATCTTCGTCAGGGCTAAAATAAAAACAAAAATATGAGCTACTTGTAAAGTATGCTAGACGATAATAAATAACGTCACTCTATGCTACTAAGGCTAATCGGACGATGCTACACAGGGAGTCTTAAATTTTGCCTCTCCAGGTATAATTAGAATAGGGATCTGTAACTTGTACCTGACATCGTACAGGCTCGGTACCTCCATTATCCATCCTATCCGAGGGAAGGCATAGCCAAGGATTTTTTTATTCTCTGTGAAAATCCCTAGGGCCACCGCGGGAGGCGAACCTGCGACCTTTAGTATTGTAGATTACTTTTCTAACCACTAAACCACAGGTGATACCTTATTTATTATGTAATGATTAATTATAGATAGTAACAATAAGAAAGTAACAAAATAATGGAAACCACATCCAACTGATGACGTGTTTACATGACATGGGTACTTAACTTATCTGATAATTGAAGCGTGGAAATGTATAAGATTATAAGTGCCTTAGGAAATTTTTACAGAAATAATATGACATTCACACTCTAGGGTGAACTATGTTCAGTGCTTACACCCATGCCATATTTCATTCGTTCAATGAACTGTTTTCTAACAACAAAACATTTCTTATACCCATTTCAGAAGAATGGCTTTATTACATATATAAAAAGCTTTGTTTTATTTTTTTGGCACTGGGATTCTTATGCATTTCCAAGCTTCAATTATATAATAGATAGTAACAACTTTGTAACTTATGCATGCATATTTAAATTAGTAGTTAGTTAAATTAATAAAATAAAATCTGATATTTATCTTATTATTTCTTCTTTGACACTGGTGGCAAAAAGGTCGTATGTCAATTAATAGCTGATTTTCAGGAGAAAAAAAAAAACATTTTATTTACAATTCATTTTTTCAGTTTATTTGTTTAACGTCACTTTATGCTAATCGGACGATGCTCCAGTGGGAGTCCTAAATTTTGCCTATCCAGATATAGTTAGGATAGGGATCTTTAACGAGTACCTGACATGGTACAGGCTCGGGACGTCCATTTTACGTCCTGTCCAAGGGACGGCAAAGGCAAGGAATATTTACTCTCATTAAAAAATCAAAGGGCAATCTCGGGACGCGAACCCGGGACCTTTAGTATTGTAGGTTTTTATGCTAACCACTACACCACAGGTGAACCCTTTAGTTTTTGTGTTTGATTATCGAAAGTAAAATTAGAATTGTTTGTATATTCATTTTTAAAACTATTTTTGTGTTAGAGTGTAAATTTTCCTTATAGACTGGTGTCACTCAAGATTAATGACCAAGCGAATCCCGAAATTCGAATGTTTTTTAAATTTGCATAATTCTTCTTTTCTATTTACTGGTGACATGCTTCGTCTTTTAGGACCCAAGAGCTTCTCGTTTTGATTAAAAATCCAATAAAATCGCAAAATCGAAATTTTCGCAATAGTAACGACGATTTTTTATTTTGTTCAAATACTCGTATTATACTCTCCCATTTGCATAAATAAAATTTTGATAAATTATTATCATATCTATTTATTAATTATTATATCTATCTATCTATGTCTATAATTAAATATTATTTTACACGTTGCTTATTTTAATGTGTATATGTAATAAAGTAATTAAAACTTAACTATGTTTAATAATCAACTATTATTTCACACGTTGCTTATTTAAAAGTGTATATGTAATAAAGTAATTAAAACTTAACTATGTTAAATGATTATTTATTATTTCACACGTTGCTTATTTGAAATTATATATGTAATAAAGTAATTAAAACTTAACTATGTTTAATAATTGACTATTATTTCACACTTTGCTTTTTATATCTATTTATTTATTATTATATCTATCTATCTATATCTATAATTATTTTACACGTTGCTTATTTGAAAGTATATATGTAATAAAGTAATTAAAACTTAACTATGTTTGCTTAGGTAAAAATAACTAACCCTTCTTTTAATGGGTCACCTTTGGATTAGTGGTAAGCAGTGGTTTACTCGCTTAGACTAAAAAAAAATACCAAATTTAAGTTCAGTATCTCAAAATATAGTCATGCAAACTCATTGAAAAATGCACAACATTGACCTGTAGCATCATCTGTAAATTATAATTGCTGCTCTTATAGGCACGATAGAGAGTTGAAATTGATGTAATTTTAAAGCTGAATCTATGAACTTCCTTATGACATGCATTATTCATTAAGGGTTAAAAGGAACTTCGTTTATCAAAATTTAAATCAAAATTTCAAATTTGGATCTCTCAAAAAGCGCATTTTTTAAAAATCTGAAATATAACTGAACGCATCGCCAATGACGCTGTAGGGTAGAGGCGAAGATCAAGGAAAAAAAAAATCTGGTGCGTGCTCGCAACACACAACTTTCACTTACCAACTTACTTAGATTAGAAATTAATGCGTTTTGTTAATTGCCACTTCTCAAAAGAACAGAACGGCTTTAATTATGAACAATGGTCTGTCATTAAAGGCGAGTGCGTGGGCTTAACGAGTTTTATGAGTTGACTGAATATTTTTATTTTTTTCTCCTCTTTATGTTTTATTTATTTTTATCTTATCTCATATTTAGCGATTACTTATTTTTAGGCGTAACGAGAGACAGTTAATTTCTCCATGTAAACAAAAACAAAGGTACTTTATAAGAAACAAACAAACAAAAAAGCCCACTCCCCCAAAAAAAGCCCCCTCAGAACATTTTAATAATGATAAAGCTTACCTGATATTAAAGAAAACCTAATTTTCATTAAACATGACGAATTTGATAAAAATCGTTAAAGCCGTTTTTGAGATAATCGAAAAAAAGTTAAAAATTGGAAAAAAAAGTCATGAAATCAAGTGCCCCCTCAGTTGGACCAATTTTGATGAAATGTGGCCTTTTACATATTTGGTATATACATAAACCAAATACCCAGTTTCTTCAATATCGTTAAAGCCGTTTTTGAGCAAATAAAAAATATGTACACGTGAAATTGGTACAGAATTTATTAAGTAAAGTTCCCCCTCCGGTTGATCAATATTGACTAAATTTTTACAGTCGTATATCGGGCATATACATACATCAAATACCCAGTTTAATCAAAATCGTTAGAGCCGCTTTTGAGAAAATCGAAAAATACGTAAAAAATTATTAAGTAAAGTACCCCCTCCCTTTGAGCAATTTTGATGAAATTTTTGCTGTCACATCGCGGGCATATACCTACAATAAATACCCAATTTCAGGTTCCCACGGTTTATAGTTTTTGAGCTAGTCTGTTCACACACATACACACACACACACACACACACACACACACACACACACACACACACACACACACACACACACACACACACACACACACACACACACACACACACACACATAGACCATTTCGCGGGACTTGGTTATTTCGACTCAGGGGGTCCCAAAACGTGTATTTCCGTTAAAAACCGGAAGTCGAAATTTTTCACGATCGCAATACTTCCACTTAATATATATTTCATAAATAGGTAAGTGAAAGTAAAATCAGAAAAAAATTCAGTAGAGTTGATAATGTTGTCATTAATAAGTTGAATAAAAATTATGATGGGACTGCGATAGGTACATGCTTAAAATAATGATTGAAAAATGTATTTTTCCTGTGGATGGAAAAAAGCCATTACCTAAAAAGCATCTAAAACTGTAGCCTATTTAATCAAACTAATTTCTTTCCTACTGAATTATTTCAGATTTTTAAAAAATGCGCATGTCATAAGGAACTTCATAGATTTAGCTTTAAAATGACATCAATTTCAACGCTCTATCGTGCCTAGAAGAGCTGCAATTTTAATTTACAGACGATCCGACAGGTCTAAATTGTGCGTTTTTCAATGAGTTCACACAGCCATATTTTGAAAACCGTTTGAGATATTGAGTTGAAATTTGGTATATTTTTTTTAGTCTAAGCGAGTTAACCACTGCTTACCACTACTACACAAGTGACCCCTTGAAAGAACAGTTATTTTCACCTAAGTAAACATAGTTAAGTTTTAATTACTTTATTACATATACACCTTCAAATAAGCAACTTGTAAAATAATAGTTAATCATAGATATAGGATATTGAGTTGAAATTTGGTATTTTTTTAGTCTACAGAAAGGTCCTATGTACAAAATTAAAATCTGAGAGATGGTGAGGGGAAAAAAGTGTGTTGATGTGGGATGGAATGATAAAAATCTGGTGCGATGCGCGCAACACGCAACTTTCACTTACCAACTTTCTTAGATTAGAAATTGCAGTGTTTTGTTAAATATCATTTCTCAAAGCCACACATTTTTCTACATTCACTTATTTTTGTTTGTATTGTAAAAATAGTACACTATTTTTTTTAAATTAATAAATAAAAGTTTTTACTTTAATTTTGGGTTAATTCGGCAATGCAAGCATAATGCTCCAAGTCGTCTGATAATTCTCTATGTAGTTGTTGAAAACTCCATTTAGTTACCATGAAACAAATAATTTCCATTAAATGAACAGAACGGTTTTAATTATAAACAATAGTCTGTCACTAAAGGCGTACTGCGCTTGCGCCGGCTCATGGGGCGTGTTTTATGAGTTGAAGGAATATTTTTTTCTCCTGTATGTAGGTTTACTTGATATATTTCATATTTCATTCATAAACAAAAACAAAAGTACTTCATAGGAAAACAAAACAGGCGCCTTCCCCATTTAAGCCCCATCAGAACATTTTAATAAGACAAAGCTTACCTGACATTAAAGAAGACTTGATTTTTATTAAGCATGACGAGTTTCATCAAAATCATTAAAGCCATTTTTGATAAAATTAAAAAAAAATCTGAGGCGTGCGCGCAACACACAACTTTCACTTACCAACTTACTTAGATTAGAAATTATTGCGTTTTGTTAATTGCCACTTCTCAAATGAACAGAACGGCTTTAATTATGAACAATGGTCTGTCATTAAAGGCGTACTCCGCATGAGTGGGCTCAACAAGTTTTATGAGTTGACTGACTATTTTTATTTTTCTCCTCTTTATGTTTTCTTTATTTTTTTCATATCTCATATTTAACCATTTCTTATTTTTAGGCGTAACGAGAGACAGTTAATTTCTCCATATAAACAAAAACAAAGGTACTTTAAAGGAAACAAACAAACAAACAAAAAAATTTTTCTACATTCATATCTTATTTTGTTAATCGTTAAAGCCGTTTTTGAGTAAATAAAAAAACCCCGTGAAAATGATACAAAATTTATTACGTAAAGTCCCCCATCCCGTAGATCAATTTTGATGAAATTTTTACAGTCATATCTCGGGCATATACTTACATCAAATACCCAGTTTGATCAAAATCTTTAATGCCTTTTTTGACTAAATAAAAAAAACACGTGAAAATGATACAAAATTTATTAAGTAAAGTCCCCCCTCCGGTTGATCAATTTTGATGTAATGTTGGCTATCGCATCTTTGGCATATAAATAGATCAAATACTTAGTTTAATCAAAATCGTTAGAGCAGTTTTTGAGAAAATAAAAAAATAAATAAAAAGTAATTATATAAGGTACCCCCTCCCTTTGAGCAATTTTGATGAAATTTTTGCTGTATACTGTGCTGTACACATACACTAAATACCCAATTTCAGGTTCGCACGGTTTATAGTTTTTGAGCTAGTCTGTTCACACACAGACCATTTCGCGGGACTTGGTCATTTCGACTCAGGGGACCCCAAAACGTGTATTTCCGTTGAAAACCGGAAGTCGAATTTTTTCATATATAGGTAAGTGAAAGTAAAAAAAAAAATTTATATTTCATTCATAAACAAAAACAAAGGTACTTTAAAGGAAACAAACAAACAAACAAAAAAGGACCCAACCCCCCCCCCCCCCAATTTAAGCCCCATCAGAACATTTTAATAATGATAAAGCTTACCTGATATTAAAGAAAACTTGATTTTCATAAAACATAACGAATCAAAATCATTATAGCCATTTTTGATAAAATCGGACATACATTGGAAAAAAGTAATGAAATAAAGTTCCCCCTCCGTTTGACCAATTTTGATGAAATTTTTGCTGCTATATCGTGGGCACATGCCTATATCAAATACAAATTTTTATCAAAATCGGTAGAGCTGTTTTTGAGATAATCGAAAAAACCTGAAAAGTTATTAATTAAAGTACCCCCTCCATTTGACCAATTTTGATGACATCTTTGCTGTCACATCATGGGTACACCAAATACCTAATTTCAGATTCGTACGGTTTATAGTTTTTGTGCTAATTTGTTCACAAGCAGACCATTTCGCGGGACTTGGTTATTTGGACTCGGGGGACCCCGAAACATGTGAGTAAAAACCGAAAGTCAAATTTTTTCACGATCGCAATACTTTCCCTTACTATATATTTCATATATAGGTAAGTGGAAGTAAAAAGGATTTAGTACTGTAGCATCGTCCGATTAGCGTTAGTTAAAGGGTTGTTAAACAAGTAAATGAACATTAATTGTCATTCTTTTGGTTTTAAAAAATGTTTACATTTGAAAAAATGTAAATAATAAATAAATAAAAGGTTTGCTACCAGAAGCAAAATCAAATTGAGCACACAAACTTAAATGTCCAGCATACACTATTAATTACCACTAATTCTGTAACACTGGTCAAGGTAACGTGTAGATTGACAGTGTGGCCATTTAAGGAAATACAATTAAATATATTTAGGTATTGCTGCACACATATTTTTTTCTTTTAGGTTGTTAATTATTGTTATTATTACTTTATATATAGTAAGGGAAAGTATTGCGATCGTGAAAAATTTCGCCTTCCGGTTTTCAACGTAAATACACGTTTTGGGTTCCCCTGATTCCAAAAAATCAAGTACCTCGAAATGGTCTGTGTGTGTGTTTGTAATCAGACTAGCTCAAAAACGATAAAACGCATGTACCTGAAAATGGGTATTTGATTTATGTATATGCCCGCGATGTGACAGTTAAAATTTCATCAAAATTGATCAAACGGGAAGGTATAAGGGACCTTTTTTTGAAAATTTAGTTTCAATTTACTAATACACCGTAAATACACCTTCTTTCGATTTACCTTTAATGGCCGGCTGTACAATTACCCGTTTAAACAGGGAATCAGGTAAACGTCGTTTAAACAAGATTCCTTGTTTATATTATTATTTTTTTTTTTTTGTATGAACAACATACAAAAACAATAAAAACATGACTGGAGAACACCTTGCTCCAAGATGTAAAACCTTAATAACAATAAAGAGAAATAAAGTGTTAAACCACAGAACTACTTTTATCTGTAGTAGGTACATTACGTAATCAGTCCGTTTCGTTTAACAGTGGTTAGAGAGTTCACTGTCAATTTAACTGGTAATCTTTATAATTATAAATCAAACAACATAAACAAAATATAAAAAGAACTTAAGAGGTAACAAAAATGAATAACATTAGCATTTTAAACAACTTGCTCTATGGTTTAATGAATTAGTAAACAGATATAATGTCAGGTTGTAGTTAAACAGGTGTTTAAACGGCCATTCTTGACCGTTTAACTTTAAACACTGTTTAGTCCTTATCACCAAATTTAATCAAGTGATTCCACATTTTACGCCAGGCATAAACTATATTCTGTGTTAAAGTAACCTTAAACAGTCGTTTAAACTGGGAATTGTACACCCGTCCATAAGATATATGGGCCAGTCCACGCCAAATCATCCAGCCAAAGTTCAAAATTTTACCTCCCCCCCTCAGATTATGATAAAAATTTATAGGTATTAAGTACATACAGAAACAAGAAAAAATTCTTTTGAGATATTTGAAGTTCCGATGACGACTTGAGCTCAAAACCAACTTGTAGGTGTTAATACTTTCCTATGTAGAATGGGCATTAATTGAACTGGAGCTTTCAAAATGTATTCATTAATTCTGCATTTCATACAGAATCGGTTGATACCATAAATATTAGAGAAATCATTTTCCATCATGGAAAAAAAGATTAAAAGAACATAAAAATTTAGATTTTTCCCAAGTTGTAAAACAGTCATCAAAAAATGCCATGGGCAAAAATCTCTCTCCAACCAGCCAAACAAACTATATATCAATATAACGAGGATAAAGTTCTCTATCTAATGATGAAATAATATGAGTGGCTCTTTGACTTATAAGGATTTTATGTCGATTTGAATCAAATATAGTAAAAATTAATTTAAAAGTGGCGCATACAAATTAATACAGTTGAAATATCTCTAAAATATCCTCATACAATTATATAAAATTATATAAATTAATCTAACATTAAATTATATAAAAAGTGAGTACTAATTCTTTTCAGCAAAATATGGTTCTACGAGGATATTTGGAAATAGACTTCAACTTCAATTTGTATGCGCCACTTTTAAATTAAATTTTACTATATTTGATTCAAATCGACATAAAATCCTTATAAGTCAAAGAAGCCACTCATATTATACGATTCTGTATGAAATGCAGAATTAGTGAATAAATTTTGAAAGCTCCAGTTCAATTAATTCCCATTCTACAGAGGAAAGTATTAACACGTACAAGTTGGTTTTGAGCTCAAGTCGTCATCGGAACTTCAAATATCTCAAAAGTTCAAATGACCATAATTCTGAAACTACTTGTTAGAATTGGGTAAAATTTGGAATTTTTTCTTGTTTCTGTATGTACTTAATACCTATAAAAGTAAAATAAAAGGTAAAATTTTGAACTTTGGCTGGATGATTTGACGTGGAATGGCCCATATGTATTTACATAAAGCAACTCGCAGTAATAATCAAGCAAGCAGTAAAAAAAAAAAAAAAAAAAAAAATAGGATAGAGTTAGGCCCTAAAAAAATAAAAATGTAGGTACCTAATGAATAAATCGACAAGCATTGAGGACTTCAAAGTTTTTCATTAATTATAATACCCTTTAATTTAATAATTTTCCACTTTATTTTAATTTTATATTATTTTTAAATAGTTTATCTTTTCTCTTCAAAAATAATATTTTTAAAAATAATACCCTTTAATTTAATAATTATTTATTATTAAAAAAAAAAGGTGTGAAAAAGCTATTTTCCGTAAAGTTGCTAAATGGTGTTTACACATTTATCAATGCACGTCGATTTCTACTCTGAGTAGGTTGGTAAGTGAAAGCTGTGTGCTGCGCGCATCGCACCAGATTTTACTCTACTCATCCCTGCTTTTATTGTTAAAATGAAAATAAAAATAATAAATTTTGTTCAAAGTTATATTAATTTTAAAAAATATAAAATAGTTATATGTTAGTGGGCTTATTTGAAAATACCAGGTCTTGATAGAATCGATATTTCAAGTCCATTATTTTGATAGTATCAATAATTATAAGTTGAAATTTCTATCAGTAGAAGGGATGGCCGAGCAGACAAAGGCGCTTGCAATAGCTAATCAAAGTTAAGAAACTTCCAACGCGGTTAGTACTTGGATGGGTGACCGCCCGCCAATGAACGCCACGCAGTCCAAGCCTTACCCCAACCCCGGGTACGTGAGGCCCTTCAGCCTATTGGAGGCGACTCACACCGACCGGGCGTGGGATTATTATTATTGGCGTATTGAAAATCGTGGTGTGGTTTTCCAGGATGTCAGTAACCGCCCGGAGGTTTGGTTCAAGTCCGGCAGGCTTCAGGGAAAGAAATATAGGTCTTCTGGGCCTTCTGACTCTGAGCCACCATAATCCTTGGACCTAGACCTGTTTGTCACTGTCCTTGAACCCGAGAGTGCTGACGCCATCTGTGGGAAGGATACAGCCAAATTGGCCCCAATGGGATTGGTTACGGAGCTATGGGCAGTCTGCCGCTGCCCCACGATGACCAGAGCCACACTGCACGGCCAATGCTCTCATAAGGCGTAATGCGCCAACCGAAAAAAAAAAATATATTGTATCAGTTAAAGTACGGATAGAGGGCTTTCGATATCCCATCCCTACTTCTTGTCAAGATTTAAAACTGAAGTAGCTACTAATTGCAGACTACAATATCTTCGAAATAACTCCTTATTTGCAAATATTCAAACGAATTTTCAAGTTCAAAGAAATTATTGAGTTCAATGAACCTTTGCTATTTTCCTTATTCCTGTCAGGAACTAAAACCGGTCTGAAAATTTCCTTAGAAATCATGTTATATCATATTATTATAGGCAATTTCTTAACTGATATGATAATATGATCCAATGTATGAGGTAATTTGGAACATCCGGTAACATTGAAAGAGGTGTTGATGGATCAAGTTTAAATCTTAGAGTTCCATCTGAATTTATTACTTCAGTTATCTAATATTATTAATTCATAAATTATATTTGAATATTGATTACATTATTTTTATGTTCTTTATTGTTTTTATTTCATTAAAAAATCTGGTATGGTGTGCGCACTCTCACTTACAAACCTACTTCGAGTGGAAATCGACGAGTTTTGTTTGAGTCATTTATCAACTTCGCAGAAAACAGGTTTTTCCATTTTTTTTTTTACTAATTTTTGTTTGTTATTCTCACTAAGTTATAGATTATTGCAAAACTTAACAGTCGCCAAAACTTTCTAGTTTATTGCTTAGTTATCACAATTTTCAGTCAAAAGTTGGACACAACAAGGTAAATATCAGATTTTATTTTATCATGTTAACCAGCTGCTTATTCAAATTTATATTTTTTATTTTTATTATCTCTATAGATATAAGAGGCTTTGTCCTGACTGACAGAATCAACACAGAGCAAAAACTACTAATGATAGAAACTTGAAGTTCGGAATTTAGATTTTAAACGCGATGTAGGTAACCACTAAGAAAGGAATTTCAAAAATGTAACCCCTAAGGGGCTTAAATGGCGAAATTGTCGTTTAACTCTAATGGAAATCTATTATTGAGATTTTAAACCATATGTTTTTTAATTAATCTAATCTTAATTTGTGGCTGACCACCATTTTTAAATTATTTTTAAATAATTTATTTTTTGAAGAGAAAAGATTTGGCTCCGCCGGGAGTCGAACCCGGGTCTCCTGCGTTACATGCGAGGATGCTAACCGCTACACCACAGAGCTCGGCTCAAGGCAGAGCAAATCCTTCCTCTTCACTGATACCTACTCACCCCTATCTCACAAGTTTTGCGAGTAGTAACGGGAGGTGGACAATTTTTGTCCAATTTATGGTATTTTATTGACTTAAGTCAATTTTTTAAATTATTTTAATTAATCTAATCTTAATTTGTGGCTGACCACCATTTTTAAATTATTTTTAAATAATTTATTTTTTGAAGAGAAAAGATTTGGCTCCGCCGGGAGTCGAACCCGGGTCTCCTGCGTTACATGCGAGGATGCTAACCGCTACACCACAGAGCTCGGCTCAAGGCAGAGCAAATCCTTCCTCTTCACTGATACCTACTCCCCCTATCTCACAAGTTTTGCGAGTAGTAGCGGGAGGTGGACAAATTTTGTCCAATTTATGATATTTTATTGACTTAAGTCAATTTTTTAATAATTTAAAAAATTGACTATATATCAGATCTATATATCTATATATTGAATATATATCAGAAATTGGACAAAAATTGTCCACCTCCCGCTACTACTCGCAAAACTTGTGAGATAGGGGTGAGTAGGTATCAGTGAAGAGGAAGGATTTGCTCTGCCTTGAGCCGAGCTCTGTGGTGTAGCGGTTAGCATCCTCGCATGTAACGCAGGAGACCCGGGTTCGACTCCCGGCGGAGCCAAATCTTTTCTCTTCAAAAAATAAATTATTTAAAAATAATTTAAAAATGGTGGTCAGCCACAAATTAAGATTAGATTAATTAAAATAATTTAAAAAATTGACTTAAGTCAATAAAATACCATAAATTGGACAAAAATTGTCCACCTCCCGCTACTACTCGCAAAACTTGTGAGATAGGGATGAGTAGGTATCAGTGAAGAGGAAGGATTTGCTCTGCCTTGAGCCGAGCTCTGTGGTGTAGCGGTTAGCATCTAATCGTTTGTGCAGAAACCCCAATCTTGTAATTTTTTTACACCAAACCTGCTAAATTTAGAGCACTTGTGTGGGGTTCTTCGGCCAAAGTCCTTATGATAGCCCTCTTGTGGTGAGCTTGGAGTACGGGGGGCGGCCAGAGCGGTATCTACTTTCCATTGTACCCAGTTCTTCATACTATTTCAGGACATACCTTACCGTTGTTTGTTTGTTTAACGCCCATTTTTATGCTACTTAGGCTAATCGGACGATGCTACAGTGGGAGTCCTAAATTTTGCCTATCCAGGTATAATTAGGATAGGGATCTTTAACGAGTACCTGACATCGTACAGGCTCGGGACCTCCATTTTACGTCCTATCCGAGGGACGGCATAGCTAAGGATTTTTTACTCCCATTAAAAAATCCTAGGGCCACAGCTGGAATTGAACCCGCGATCTTTAGTATTGTAGGTTGCCATGCTAACCACAACACCACAGGTGACCCCATACCTTACCGTATTATAGCCCCTGTTGTCGATTTGTCCTATTTACCTGTATGAGTTTCCTCAAATTTACAATTTGGTCGGGAATCGGTGTTGGAACCTCCATTTTTTATCACTGTCTTAACTGTTTGGGCCCAATTTAACACTGGCAAGTTAGGATTAGCCGAAGGATGAATGGCATAATGTGCAAACTGTATACATATCAGTATCTTGGCTAATTCCACTGCGTGCAGAGACTTTTGGCGCATCAATATTTTGACATTTTATGTAATTTTCCTCATAATTTATAACTCATAAGTTAAATAAATTATATTAAATGTAATTGTTGGTCATTAAAATAGATTAAATAATGTAATGTGAGTTTCGTTGCCCATTTCTGGCTCATAAGGTATGTTTAGGTAAAATAAAGAAAAAGCTTGAGGGTGTGCAGAGACTTTTGTTAGTAAGTGTAAGAGATGAAACAATACGGCAATGATATAATACAATTTATAAAAATTACAAAATTAAATGAAAAAAATGGGTACAACTAAATTGTGAAATATGGAATTATTACAAAGTACGAAAGTTAAATAGCGACACCGAAATCTATGAGGTACTAACTATCGATCATGAAACGGATCACGAAACTAATCGATCGTTGTTCAACTGATACAATGATGTAAAGAATTTTCCAAATTATTGTGAGTCAGCCTTGTACGATATTTAGATTTATTAACTTTCATCATTGAAAAGAACTGTTCTGCTAAACACAAAAATCAATCTTCTTGCGAATTTTCTAAGCTGCGGAAAACGGTCTTCTTCGATGCATTTTTTATAGAAATCGTATACCCAACAACATAATGTAGGGGAGAGAGGGGTTGGTTGGCATAGGGGGTAGGTTGGCCATTGGCTTATAGTTTCCGTCACACCTATTGTGAAGGCCCTACCATTGTACCATGTGACCCGCTCGAACTCGGGAGTCTTGTCCTGAGTTTTCAATCAGATGCTAACAGTGTAGAGAAGTGTGTGCAGCATTGATTGATTTTACAACATGTAAGTAAATTTTTATATTTTCAGTCAATTTGGTTAAAAGGCATGACAAAACATTTGACTCCGATTCTGTTCACATAGCCCCAAACTCATTTGAAAAACGTAACCTTTCGATTAACCAGTTTCTTGTTTGATTGTTCTCCCCTGTCCTGTCAGCCATCTTTCATATGATCTCTCCTGTGGGGTTAGTTGGCTCTCTTCAACTGGGGTTTGTTTGCGCAGTAGCAATTCACAAAAGCAAGGTAAACATAAACAAAGGTGAAACTACCAATTGTCTTTAGTTCCAGCAAGGAGGATGAGAGCAATTTTTCTTATGCAGAAAGTGACTACAGTCTAAACTTCTATCTTCTTCTATTGTCATTCGATATTCCCTTAAAAGCTGTTAAAAACCAATTCATAATTATTATACCATTATAGTGCAGCTTTTAATAACAATAATATCTGTCAGGCAGTACTTGAACGAGATGGCTAAACAACCTCACCTTCTAGGCCAACCTGCCCCACATAGGGGGTTAATTGGCATACTCTGGATTGTCGAATTCTTCAATTTTCTATGATCTTAGTATAAAATATTATGTGGAGAAAAAAATACTTGAAGTACTCTAATACTTGGAATTTACAGTAGTATCAGCCCTATTAGGATTATATTAACAGAAACGACTCAACAATAAAAAAAGTGAAAACTGTTGCCAAACAACCCCGCTCTCCCCTAATATTTTTTGTTTTAATTGGGTTTTTCAAAATGTCACGCGGGCCGGACCAAATCTTAAAGTAGGCCGGTTGTTGCTCACATCAGAGTTGTGCAAAAAGAAGTTGAACTACAAATTACAAAACTACTGACACAATAGTTGGGAAGTTGTTGAAACTACAACTACTTTTATAATTTGTAGTTAATGGACCACAACTACAACTACTGTAGTTTCAAAAAAGTAGTTGCATTTTTACTACAACTAGTAGTTGCAACTGTAATTATGGGCCTGAAACTACAACTACTTTTATTGATAACGAGTAATTATCGATATCTAGTATTATCTATAAGGAGTATATCAAATGCAATTCAGCTAATATATAAAACATGGGATTGATCGAGAACCTAAGGTTAAAAAAAATAATTGACTCCCTGAAATCATGGAAAATTTTTGTATTATCTCTATGTATTGTACTATTTTTAAAACAGATTATCAACCATAATGGAGCCCATTTATCTATGGAGTATTTATCTAAACACAAAATAAAAATAGCAAAAACATGTGATTTAATTAGACGTTGCTTAGCAAATGTAGTTGCCGCTCTAAACTACATTTACAACTACTTGTTGCATTTGCCATTCCCAACTATTTTTTCCCAACTACTGTAGTTTTAGTTTTAAATTACAACTACTTAACTGGTAGTTGGAAAATAGTAGTTGCGCGCTTCCAACTACAAACTACATGTAGTTGTCTGTGTAGTTAATTACAAATGTAGTTAACTACTGCCCAACTCTGGCTCACATATGCTTTACGCGATGCTCATATATTTTCCTTCATTTTAGCCATGTTGAAGATCGATATCCTCGGGTCGAAACGTAGGCTCTCTAAATAAAAAACTTTTGACTGAAAATCCTGATAATTAATCATCCTATATTTAATTTTGTCATTTTTAAACTATGCTTATATATTTTTGTTTATAGAACAGCGAACAGGTGTTATTTAGGCCAGGCTAAAATATTAATGAATAATTGAAGCGTGGAAATGCTGAAGGGAAGTGCCAAAAAAATAAAACAAAGTTTTTTTTGCCAAATTGTTATATGTGCCAAAGCCATTCTTCAGAAATAGGTATTAGTAACGTTTTGTTGTTAGAAAATAGTTCATTGAACGTATGAAAGATGGCAGGGGTGTAAGCACTGAACGTAGTTCACCCTAGAGGGTATAAGCAGACCTGGGCATTATTTTAAATAAAAGTATTTTAAATACAAATGAAAATACTTTTTTACTTTCACTTACCTATATATGAAATATATAGTAAGTGGAAGTATTGCGATCGTGAAAAATTTCGACTTCCGGTTTTCAACGGAAATACACGTTTTGTGGTCCCCTGAGTCCAATTAACCAAGTCCCGCGAAATGGTCTGTGTGTGTGTGTCTGTGTGTGTGTGTGTCTGTGTGTGTGTGTGTGTGTGTGTGTGTGTGTGTGTGTGTGTGTGTGTGTGTGTGTGTGTGTGTGTGTGTGAACAGACTAGCTCAAAAACTATAAACCGTGCGATCCTGAAATTGGGTATTTAGTGTAGGTATATGCCCGCGATGTGACAGCATAAATTTCATCAAAATTACTTAAAGGGAGGGGGTACTTTACTTAATAACTTTTTAGGTTTTTTTCGATTTTCTCAAAAACGGCTCTAACGATTTTGATTAAACTGAGTATTTCATCTATTTATATGCCTGAGATATGACTGTAAAAATTTTATCAAAAATGATTAACCGGAGGGGGGACTTTACTTAATAAATTTTGTAACATTTTCACGTGTTTTTTTGATTTTCTCTAAAACGGCTCTAACGATTTTGATTAAACTTAGTATTTGATCTATTTATATGCCCGAGATATGTCTGTAAAAATTTCATCAAAATTGATCAACCGCAGGGCGCACTTTACTTAATGAATTTTGTATCATTTTTACGTGTTTTTTTTATTTACTCAAAAACGGCTTTCACGGATTGTGACCAAACTGGGTATTCGATGTATGTATATGCCAAATATGAGATAGCCAACATTTCATCAAAATTGATCAACCGAAGGGGGGTCTTTACTTAATAAATTTTGTATCATTTCACGGGGTTTTTTTATTTACTCAAAAACGGCTTTAACGATTAATAAAAATAAGATATGAATGTAGAAAAATGTGTGACTTTGGGAAATGATATTTAAAAAAACACGTCAATTTCTTATCTAGGTTAGTTGTAAGTGAAAGTTGTGTGTTGCGCGCACGCACCAGATTTTTTTATTTTATTTTAGTATTTTAGAATTAAAATAAAATAAATCACATGTTTATTTTCATTTTAATTCTAAAATACTCAAATAAAAAAAAGTATTTTCATTTTAATTCTAAAATACTAAAATAAAAAAAAAGTATTTTCATTTGTATTTTAAATAATAAAATAAAATAAATCTTAAGTAGGTTGTTTGAAGTTAAACAATTTTCGTAATAGTATAGTGTAGTATTTTGCACTAGAGCTCTCACTCCTAAATATTGAGCAAGTACATTTATTTCAGTTTGTGTTGCAGTTTTTTTTTTAGTTTTTTATGGGGGGGGGGGCGCAATTATTAACTTTGTACCGCTTCATCCAATTTTAACAAATTTTGTCACATTGGTGGTTTTTGATTATCTTAATAGACATCTAATGATTTCATTTCTCATACATGGTTTTATGCATAGATTTTGGGGTGGAGGGTTAAATATTAACTTTTTACCGCCATATCCAATTATCACGAAATATGAAACAAAGATTGTTTTAAATAGGTTCCGAATCAGATTGGATCTGTAGAAAAAGAAATTTAATTTAATAATTTCGACAAAACGAAAGCGAAGATGATCTGAGTACCAGAAACATTACACCAAGCAAAGACAACCGAAAAAAATTAAATAAAACGTCAATCAATTGCAATATTTAAAAACATATTTATTTATTAATCAATTGCAATTCACTAGCTAATATGTTTTAAAAGTATTTTGTATTTTCATTTTAATTTTTTTAATTTAAAATACAAAATACTTTTTTTATTTTGCATTTAAATAAAATAATTTTATCGAAAAGTATTTTAAATGATTTGAGGTTAAAATGCATTTTATTCAAATTTATTTTAAATACTTGCTATTTAAAATAAAGTATTTTAAAATAAAAATTAAAATACTTTTTGCCCAGGTGTGGGTATAAGTCATATCATTTGTATAAAATTCCCTAAGGCACTTATACCCTTATGCATTTCCACGCTTCAATTTACTAGCAAGGAACCCTAAGATCTCTCTGTATAATTCGCTTATTAAACCTGTGCTGGTCCTTAAAGTAAGGCCCTTAACACCTGCAGCCGCCATCAGCTGACAGATTTTTGAGAGAAAAATCCTGACCAGAATGTTAGGCCTTATAAAAGATGGCAGCCAGTACAGGATGAGACACTACGCCGAATTGTACCAAATTTACCGGGAACCGGATGTGGTGCACTTTGTTCAGGCCAGTTAGGTTTTAATAATAAAAACCTTTCGCTTCCCTGATGAAGAAAGTATGGCCGGTGCTCAATGCTCTTAGTTTTGTTGGTTAATGTATTAAAAGTTTTATATAATAACGAATAAGATATTTAACATAAAGTTTACCTGTGTAATTTAGAAAATAATAGCATAATAAAAAAGGAGAACAAAATAATATGAATGAAAGGAAATAAAGAAAATTCTCTGATATTTAAAGCTTAAACTATAATCAATATATATATAATATAAATATAATATAAATATATATAATATAAAAATATAAAGCAAAGTGTACAATGTGCGTGCCGAAAAGGCTCAAAAACGACTCCACGTAGGATTAAAGAAGTTATGTCTTCGTTTAGCCATATGACCCCTTACGGAGAAGAAGGTTTCCGTTTTTCTCTTAAGAGTGTAAAATTGAAGAGAAAAGGACTGGAATTTTAAGCCTCTCGCACCATTTAATTAGCCTCTCTGAGATTGAGATAAGAGTTTATGAATGAAATTAGTTCGAGCTCCAGGCTACCAGGAAGCGCTAGTGTGCGTTTCACTCAATGTTTATTGTCCATTCATTCAGTATGTAATCGTTCTAAATTTTTTCAGCTGTTCTTTTTAAATTACTAAAAAATTAAGAGAAAATAATTAGTTTCTGTTTCAAAATAAAATATGTACTTTACATCTCAGCAATAAATTAGAAAACCAACTGGATTCCTTAAAAAATTAGTTTTCTCATAAGAAGGCTAATATATGATCAGCACATTACATTTAATCTATATATAATATATACTTAAGTAAATTTAATGCAATATGAGTGAACATTTCTTAGTAGTACAGTGAGCGAATAAAATTAGACAAAAAAAGAGATGAATTGACTAAATATAAATCGAAAATAAAAAGTTTGAAGTGTTCTTATTGTATTTATGAAAAAGAAGTTGGTTTGGTTACTACGTATGATGAGCATTCCAGTTGACAAAACGACTAACTCCAATAAGAGCATTCAAGATTTTATCATCCCTCATAGAAAGAAATATGATGAAAAAAATGTGCCTTCAAGAAATTTTGGTTTTCACTTTGTAATACATAGTAGTAAGATTCGAGTTATGCAGAAACCGTTCAAATTACAGGGGGATATCTTAAGGGAGGTTGAAATGGAAGAAAGGTCTTAAAAAAAAGTTTCTATGAATCTTCGGTAGTTTCTATACTTCTGAATCAAATATGATCATCATAGTAGTCAGTGCTTAAGTTTTACTCGTAATAGGATTTTTTTAACTGAGATACCAGATTTTTCAACTATAATCTAATAACTTATTATCTTCTGACTACTTGGAATGGGCTTATAGGATTCAGATTCACAGAAACCATCAAAACGATGCATAACTCGACAAAGTTGCAGCAAAATTAATTGTTCATTTACCATTTTCAACTCCCTGTAAATTATACAGGGTTCCTTATTTGGGCGGACTCAGCAGATCTCAAGTCTGCAGAATATTGATACCAAGTTAAAACCGAATTTTCGAGAAGGTGCTAATTTTGTTCTATATTTCCTTTAATTTTAAAGTTTTTCTGGTATTAAAACTACCACACAACTACCGGAGCGAAGCTGGGCACCCTAGCTAGTTTATTAAATAAAAATGAAACAAATGATTGAACGAAAATGAAACACAACTTATAAACTTAGACAAAAATATGTTTTAATTGAATGGCCATTGATGAACTATAGAGTGAAACAATAAACAATCGGTTAATAAATATAAAACATTGATAGATAATAACTGAATGCTAAAAGACAAAGTTCAATGTTCAGAAAATGCTATTTAAATCTGAAGATTAAACACAATGCAATGTTCATACATTATTAAAAAATAATGATGGAAGTATTTTACTTTAAAGGTCCATACCGGTGGGAACCCATTCTTCCTCTTTGCTTGTCTTCTAAAATAATGTTTGCAAATGTGCACAATACACAACTGAACACCCTGGGTGAACGAGAATGTAATAAATGTTTTTAAAGAATGTTTTAAGCGTGAGGTGTAATGTGTACTCGGCTGGCGAGAATCAACAGCTGACTGACTTGGTGAAGCGTCTTTAGTTTGTCTCAGAGCGTCTTCGACCAATCACAGACGCCCACGCACATAGCATTAAACTAATGCTAATTAAATAGTTAATATAGATTGGTATGATATTCAATGTTAAATTTGATTAATAAATTAACGACAACATATTAGTTACTGAATTTAAAACTTATTAATTATTGAATTTAGAATTAATTTAAAAATGCTGAACTAAAAATTAAACTAAAAAATTATATAAAATAAAAAAATGGGTACCCTGAACACACTTTATAAGGCTCTCAAGATTAAGATGGGCTAGGCATGTTTAGCATGCAAGAATTTACGGAGACTACCCTACCAAGAGATTGCTATTCGGGCACAAAATTGTTTTCGCATAGAATTGGAACCTTTCGATACTGGAGTTCTAGTGAAGGGGAAGATGGTGAAAAAAGGCGAGATACTGAATAAAAAGAAAATCAATAATTGTATCTTTAGTTAAATATCGCATGAAATATACTTAAATGTCAACATTCAGTTTAATTTATTTTTAAACTTATTATTAATGTCATTTAAGTGCGTGTTACATACGGTCGTTTTACTCTTATTAAAAAGTTTCAGAGTGAGTTTCAGGAATTATTAACCTACCAATTATTTCTGGAAAAAAATAAATAAATAAAAATTCTGTCACAGATTCTAGGCCTCGTATGCCAAGGAACGTGACATATCTAACCTTGTCACTTTCTATTTGATCCAATACTGCAATATTCATGTAAAACTATCGATTGTACTATCGATACTAATGATAGTTTTAACCTATAACCTACCTATAAAAGTAATATTTGAATTTACAATTAAAAACAACTCTCATCTAATTTTGGAACTTAAGTTTTATGAAATAGTCATAAGTATATATTTAAGTCTTAAAAATCGAGAACTCTTTAAAAAGTGGATTTCTACGCCTCCTAGTTGTATAAAAATGCCGTTTTGTCTCATTTATTATTAAAAAAAAATTAGAATAGGAGTCTGATATTAAAGATTGTAATATAAAATTTTCATTAAAAGAAATACATTAGAGAGAAAATCAAAACACAATGATGTTCCGATTGAACAATACTTAATATGTGGCCAAACTATCAAAAAGCTGACAGGAACAAGTTTAGATTTGTTCACCGATACGAACTTAGAAGATAATCTAAGGAGCGAATATTCAAGTGAATCAGATTAATTCTTTTAGTTATAATTTTCTTATTAAAATTAATTACAACATAGTTAAAATAAATAAACTTATTAATGAGTATTGGCAACAATACTTATTTATATTAAAAAACATATGTTAATTAGAGATAGTTAGTTCACATAATAACCTTGTTGTGATTGTTTGTTACTCTTGTTGTGCTAATAAATACAGTTTTTATTACGTGTTAATTACATTAATTACTAATAGTTAAAGTACACAAAAGTGGCGACGAGGATAAAATAAAAATGCCTCCAAAGTATGATGAAAATAATGGAATCGATGAAACAAAAGGATTGGGTAAGATAAATTTTTATCATATTGAACCTTTTGATTCTTCAATAATAAAGTGGAATACCTGGAGCATTAAATTCAAAGCGTGCTTACAAATTTCGAACGTAGAAGATGAGAAATTGAAAGTTGCATTGTTAATAAGCAACTTAAATGGACAGGCACTTGAAATTTTAATCAATATTTGCAAGCCAAAATCTCCCTCCGATTTTAATATTAATCAATTACTTGAAAAATTAGACGAAAATTTTAAAGAAGTTTCATTTACGATTTCTGAAAGATGTAAATTTTTCAAAATGTTTCAAGACTAGGATAACCTCAACACATATTCACTCAAATTAAAGGAACAAGCCGACAAATGTAAATTCCCTGCGGATTTTTACGAGGAAGCTTTGATAAACTCATTTGTAATGAACATAAATAGCGCAAATGTGCGCTCCGTACTATTGCAAAAAGAATTAAAAACTTTTAATGAGACTGTAGAGTTAGCCAAGGTTCTAACTGGAGCCTTAGAAATTTCAAAAGTCGACCAGACAGATTCGGATATAAATAAAATTTCTCCAAAACATAGTTTGAATCCCCCCCTAGCTTGCCAAAAAAGTAAAATAAAATTTAAATGCAGAAACTGTGGTTTGATACATGGAATCAACGAATGTCCTGCCTATGGCAAAGAATGTCACTATTGCAAAAAAATGAATCATTTTGCCAAATTCTGTCTAAAAAAGGGAACCGCAAAGGATAATGATTCAAATCATAACGTTACCGATATTTTCAATATGACATCACATGACAAAACAGGTAAAATCAAACTTTTGGTAAACATAAATGGTCAAGAAAATCCTACGGAATTCGAATTAGATTGTGGTTCAAGAAATACTATATTATCAAAAAATTCTTGGGTTACTTGTGGTAAATTTCCTCTAGTCAGGTCAAATATAAAGTTATACAGTTATTCAGGGCATGAAATAAAAGTTTTAGGAGAAGCTGAAGTTGAAGCTACTTGGAGAGGAAATTCGAAGAAACTGCCGATTGTTGTAGCTGAAGCACCAAATGGGAAGAATTCGCTAGGGTTGGAATGGAATAAACCATTATTAAATTTAGATTTGGGCAGATTAAGCTGTTTTTCTGTTTTAGAAAAACAAGATACAGCGAATAATCCTTTGAATAATGCCAAACTGCAAGAAATATTAAAGAAATTTCCAAAGTTATTTCAGGAGGGTATTGTCAACTGCAAGGGTATGCAAGTAAAGCTCCGACTTAAAGAAAACGTAACACCAGTTTTTTGTCGAGCTAGGGAGGTTCCATTTGCTTTACGCGAGCCACTAAAACTTGAACTGGATAGATTGGAAGCACTGAGCATTATAAAGCCCGTAAGATATTCTGAATATGCCGCACCCATTGTTGTGGTTAGATAACCAAACAATAAAATTCGTTTATGTGCAGATTTTTCAACAGGTTTAAATGAGAGGTTAGAAATCTACCAGTATCCATTACCAGTAATTGAAGATCTTTTTACAAAAGTTAATGGGGCTGAAGTTTTTTCAAAATTGGACATCTCAGAAGCTTACTTTTCACTACCCGTTGATGAAGAGACCAAAAAATTACTTGTAATAAACACTCCTTTCGGACTTTATAGTTTCCAGCGGCTCGCTTTTGGAATAAATTCAGCTCCAATGATTTATCAAGAGAAAATGGAAATTATTTTACAAGGTATAGAAGGTGTTGCTTGTTTGATGGATGATATCATTGTATCTGGAAATGAAGAACAACACTTTCAAAGACTCCAATTAGTACTCGAGAGACTCCAAACTGCCGGTCTAAAACTAAACAAAATCAAATGTGAATTTTTGAAGAATAGAGTTGAGTACTTAGGCTACGTCATTGAGAAATCAGGCCTCCGTCCATCCCCGAATAAAATTAAAGCTATACAAGAAATGCCTGAACCAACTAACCCGAAAGAATTAGAAGCTTTTATTGGTATGATTAATTACTATGGAAAATTTATAAAAGACTTCAGTGATATTTGCGCACCATTAAACCAACTGAGGAAAAAAGATACACCCTTTGTGTGGGACCAATCTTGTCATCAAGCTTTTAAAAAGTTAACTACATCCCTGACTGAAGAAAACATTCTTGCTCATTATGACCCAAGATTACCATTAGTTTTGGCTGCCGATGCCAGTTCTAAGGGGGTGGGGATAAGTCTTTTACACCGATATCCTGATGGAACCGAACGTCCAGTCATGTACGGCTCTAAAACGCTAAATTCTGCTGAACAAAAGTATTCTCAAATAGAGAGAGAGGGGCTGGCTATTGTATATGGGATCAGAAAATTTCACAAATTTTTATGGGGTCGGAAATTCATATTGCAGACAGATAGTCGTCCTCTGATGCATATTATAAGTAGCAAAAAGGGAATACCTCAAAATACAGCAAACAGACTCCAGAGGTGGAGCCTTTTGCTCATGAACTACACATTCACAGTGGAATATGTGAATACTTCAAAATTTGGAAAAGTTGATGCTCTAAGTCGCTTGCCCATTCCTCAATTAGAACAGACTGACTTTGCATTTGAGGAAGTTGTCTCAAAAATATTTTATGAAAATATAAACTCCTTACCAATTCAAAGCCAAGATATTGCCAAAGAGACCTCCGAGGACCCTATTCTTCTCAATGTACAAAATTTCATATTGAAAGGATGGCCTGCAAAATGCTCTGAAGAACTTCTACCCTACTTCAAAATCAGAAATGAATTATCAATACACGGAGGATGTATTCTTTGGGGAATCAGAGTTATCGTACCTCCCACACTAAGAAAACGATTGATTTCATCTCTCCATGATACACACATTGGCATTGTAAGGTCTAAAGCCTTGGCACGTGGGAAGGTTTGGTGGCCTAAATTGGACCAAGAAATTGAAGAAAAAATCAAGTCCTGTGAAATATGCAACAAATACAGAAATCAGGAAGTAGAATCTATACCATGGCCAGCTTCTGGACACCCTTGGGACAGAATACATCTGGATTTTGCAGGCCCATTCAAAGGGAAATTATTATTGCTGGTCGTAGACGCTTATTCAAAATGGCTTGAAGCATTTGTTGTCAATGACATGACAGCTGATACAACAATATACTTAATTAAATCACAATTACTGACTCGTTTTGGCTTTCCTAAGACGATCGTCACAGACAATCAAAGCACCTTCACGTCCTCTGAATTCAAACTATTCTGCGCTAATTTTGGAATCAAGCATATTTTAACTCCAAGCTATCACCCCCAATCCAATGGACAGGTAGAGAGATATGTACAGACCACTAAACAGAGTCTTCGAAAATTAATGGAAACTGGGAAAGACATACAAAAGGAATTGTGCAACTTCTTGTTTCAGTTTCGTTCTACTCCAGTTTCATCAGGTGCAAGTCCTGCGGAGCTGTTTTTGCGTCGACAAATAAGGACAAAATTAGATGTCATGCATCCACTCAAGACATGTTCAACACCTGAAAATGTAATTTCAAAAAAATACTTCAGGGAACTACAGCCGGTTTGGGTGAGAGAAGGAAGGAACTCAACATGGAAGAAGGGGCAGATCGCTCGTAGCTGTGGGAAAAATACATACATTCTAGAGTCTGGGGAGAAAAAACACAGCTCGCAGCTCAGACCCTTCTTGTCTCCAGAGGTGATGGCTCCTGAACCAAAAGCTACCTCAAGTGCAACAATACCCACGGATGATTCTCCTGTGAACCATAGGACAGGCTCAGAAGAACCTGATGATCAACCTGCCCCAACCAGACCAGTGAGAAACCGCCGGCCTCCTCAGAGGCTAACCTATTCCTCATTCTAGAAGGGGAAGAGTAATGAGTATTGGCAACAATACTTATTTATATTAAAAAACATATGTTAATTAGAGATAGTTAGTTCACATAATAACCTTGTTGTGATTGTTTGTTACTCTTGTTGTGCTAATAAATACAGTTTTTATTACGTGTTAATTACATTAATTACTAATAGTTAAAGTACACAAAACTTATATAAATAAATTTAACATGGAAATTTTCGCCATTGAACGAGAAGATTCAGCTTTTTGTTTTATTTTTACTTTCACTTACCTATATATGAAATATATAGTAAGTGGAAGTATTGCGATCGTGAAAAATTTCGACTTCCGGTTTTCAACGGAAATACACGTTTTGGGGTCCCCTGATTCCAATTAACCAAGTCCCGCGAAATGGTCTGTGTGTGTGTGTAAGTGTGTGTGTGTGTCTGTGTGTCTTTATGTGTGTGTGTGTGTGTGTGTGTGTGTGTGTGTGTGTGTGTGTGTGTGTGTGTGTGTGTGTGTGTGTGTGTGTGTGTGTGAACAGACTAGCTCAAAAACCATAAACCGTGCGAACCTGAAAATGGGTATTTAGTGTATGTATATGCCCGCGATGTGACAGCAAAAATTTCATCAAAATTGTTCAAAGGGAGGGGGTACTTTATTTCATAACTTTTTAAGTTTTTTTCCGATTTTCTCAAAAACGGCTCCAACGATTTTGATTAAACTGAGAATTTGATTTAGTAATATGCCCTAGATATGACTGTAAAAATTTCATCAAAATTGATCAACCGGAGAGGGGACTTTACATAAAAAATTTTGTATAATTTTAACGTGTTTTTTTTATTTACTCAAAAACGGCTTTCACGATTTTTATCAAACTGGGTATTTGATGTATGTACATGCGAAAGATGTGATAGCCAACATTTCATCAAAATTGGTCAAACGGAGCGGGCACTTAATTTCATATTTTTTTTCCAATTTTTACCTTTTTTTGATGATCTCAAAAACGGCTTTAACGAATTTTATCAAATTCATGTTTAATGAAAATTAGGTGTTCTTTAATATCAGGTAAGCTTTATCATTATTAAAATGATCTGAGGGGGCTTTTTTGGGGGGGGGGGGGTTGTGGCCTTTTTTGTTTGTTTGTTTCCTATAAAGTACCTTTGCTTTTTGTTTATATGGAGAAATTAACTATCTCTCGTTACGCCTAAAAATAAGAAATGGCTAAATATGAGATATGATAAAAATAAAGAAAACATAAAGAGGAGAAAAAAAGAAAAATATTCAGTCAAATCATAAAACTCGTTAAGCCCACGCATGCGGAGTACGCCTTTAATGACAGACCATTGTTCATAATCAAAGCCGTTCTGTTCATTTGAGAAGTGGCAATTAACAATAACGCATTAATATCTAATCTAAGTAAGTTGGTAAGTGGAAGTTGTGTGTTATGCGCACGCACCAGATTTTTTTCTTTAGATTCCTCTTATGTTCATACTTTTAAAAATGATTTTATTATGTAAAATATTATTTTTATAAGTAGATGAAGAAAGCATCTTTTGATAAGTTGTGTTTTGTTAATTATTTTATTAAAGACAAATTGTGATCAACTAACCGATAATGATTCTCTAATTTCCCTTAAATTTAAGATACTTTGCCAAAAACATGATTTGCCTTTTTTTTTTTTTTTTTTGGTTCTAACTTGGACAAATCTCATTTCCGACCCCGCATATGAGGTATATTCGTAATCAGCTCAGCATTTCCTATTATATTCCATGGTCAAAAGATTTTTGTCCAAAAACTCCATATAATCGGCGCAAAATAGAAAATCTTCCAAATGACATGTTGCTGATGACAATTTCATTAGAAAACTCTATACATTGAAATAAATAGATGGGAAAGAAGATCCATTTAGAAGATTTTGGAATTTTCATAATTTCTAATGTTAAAAATTTTAAATTTTGTGCCGCCTCCAAATGGGGAAAGGACATGCGCAGCTTGTTAGTTATCAACGTGTTCTTATAGTTTGTTGGAGCATACCTCATGTTTTATATGCCATCAATTTTCCCAATATTTTGAGCAATTATAAACTAATTATTTTCTAGTTTTTACCTGATAACTTCGTAAATCAATTAAGGATCCAAAAACGGTGTTAATGAGGTGTCCGGGTATGAGGCACAGAACAAAAAAAAATGGTGCGTACGTATCGATATGAGTAACCTCCTCTCTCGAAGTCGGTTACATGATCAACGAGATTGCTTCCTGTTCACTTTAAAAAAACTTTTTAACTGCAAAATGTGATTTTAATCTATAATCCCTGATAACATTTAAATTACAGACTGCAGTGCCATTTTCGATTCAACGACGTATAAACTGTGGAAAACTATATATTAACTGTGTCTTTTACCTCAAATTACCACTGATTACAGGTGCAAAATTCATACTTTGCGGGCGATAATTACTTTGCAAAACACACGACAATCCTGGTAATTATTTTCAAATTGATCAATTCTCCTGTAATGGTATTTATGTATTGAAACTGGATAGATATTTGCTGTAAATATTCATATCTGAACTTTATTGGTTATTTGCTTGTTTAACGTCACTTTATACCACTAATTATAATCGGACGATACTACAGTGTGAGTCCTAAATTTTACCTATCCAGGTAATAAGGATAAGGATCTTTAACGAGTACCTGACATCGTACAGACTCGGGACCTCCATATTACATCCTATCCGGAGGACGGCATAGCCGTCCAAGATACGACAATCTTGGGAGCCTTCGAGGTCTTCTGCCATCCGGATTTAGTCCATCGTCTTCAATGGGTCCCAATGTTCCTCCTCCCTAACCACAATTTAGTTTAACCAGTTCACTTGGCGTGTTTGCAGAACCTCTTTCAATGGGGTGATCTCGAGTTCCAGTCGTATTCTCTCATTTTGAACACGGTCCTTCTTAGTCTTACCGGCTCTGCGCAAAAATTTCATTTCGGTTAAAAAGGAACAAATTTTCTGAAGAGAAATATTATAAGAATACTTTAATTTCTATTTAAATACCATCAGGTTATCTATATTTTCAAGTGTTTATTTTTATTAGCTCATTGCACTAGAAAGCAATTTTTACTAAGGAATTTTTCTTTTGCATTAAATTTACTTTTATAGTATTATTTATTAAACGAAATGTTATGATCAATTGTTTCTTGCCTGGTGAAACTTAATTTGTTTAGGAATCCAGTTGGTTTTGCTTATTATTATTTTCAATTCATTGCAGAGATGTAATGACCTTGTTTGAATATAAAGAGGAAAAAAGTAATTATCTGAATATAATCTCTTTTAATTTAAAGAGAACAGCTGAAAATAAAACCATAAAAAACCGAACTATTAAACCATAAACTTATGAATGGAGCTTAGCTCGCGCTACCTTGCTTCCAATTGTCGAACTATTTTTTTTCATTCATTAACCCGTCCGCAATGCACAGAAAGGGTATTTACATGCTGCAAGAGTTACAAAATTCCCGCCCTTGTCTCTTCAATATCACACCCTTCAGATAAAAACGGAAACCTTTTTATCGATAGAGGGTAGCTAAAAAAACCACATAACTTTCTTAATCGTACCTGGATTCGTTCTTATCTTTTTTACTTTCACTTACCTATATATGAAATATATAGTAAGTGGAAGTCTTGCGATCGTGAAAATTTTCGACTTCCGGTTTTCAACGGAAATACACGTTTTGGGGTCCCCTGAGTCAAAATAACCAAGTCCCGCGAAATGGTCTGTGTGTGTGTGTGTGTGTCTGTGTGTCTGTGTGTGTGTGTGAACAGACTAGCTCAAAAACTATAAACCGTGCGAACCTGAAATGGGGTATTTAGAGTATGTATAAGCCCGCGATGTGACAGCAAAAATTTCATCAAATTTGCTCAAAGGGAGGGGGTACTTTATTTAATAACTTTTTAAGTTTTTTTCGATTTTCTCAAAAACGGCTCTAACGATTTTGATTAAACTGAGTATTTGATCTATTTATATGCCCGAAATATGACTGTAAAAATTTCATCAAAATTTATTAACCGGAGGGGGGACTTTACTTAATAAATTTTGTATCATTTTCACGTGTTTTTTTTATTTACTCAAAAACGGTTTTAACGATTTTGATCAAACTTGGTATTTGATGTATTTATATGCCCGAGATGTGACTGTAACAATTTCATCAAAATTGATCTACGGGAAGGGGGACTTTACTTTATAAATTTTGTACCATTTTCACATGTTTTTTTTATTTACTCAAAAACGGCTTTAACGATTTTGATCAAACTTGGTATTTGATGTATTTATATGCCCGAGATATGACTGTAAAAATTTCATCAAAATTGATCTGCGGGAGGGGGGACTTTACTTAGTAAATTTTGTATCATTTTCACGGGTTTTTTTATTTACTCAAAAACGGCTTTGACGATTAACAAAAATAAGATATGAATGTAGAAAAATGTGTGACTTTGGGAAATGATAATTAGCAAAACACGTCAATTTCTAATCTAAGTAAGTTGGTAAGTGAAAGTTGTGTGTTGCGCGCACGCACCAGATTTTTAAACTTAGCTTTATCATATAGTAACGTGAAAAAAAACTTATGTATTGATTAGTCCTAGACCTGTTCTTGGAACGAACTAACAGTTAGAACCAACTTTCAGAGTACATTTTTGTGAGCACGATGTTCGAATGCCATTCTAAGCTAGCCTAGAAACTTCGAAGTTGTTCTGCTTACGAATAAATATAAGGAGCGGTGGACAGGATGGTTAGTCTTGTTCTGAACCTCCTGAAGTCATATGGTTATTTCTGTGTTACAAAGTGATAATTTTTGTGACCTATTTAATTATGAGTGATGCGTGCTCAGCTGGCGAGGTTCAACAACTAACTGCCTGTTGAAGGCTCTTGTTTTTGCTAACGGCTTCAAACGTCTTAGACCAATCACACATAACAATTCATGAATGATATTCGAATATATTAAATATAGATTAGTAAGACCTATTTAATTTTTTATTAATTAAATTTACAATTGGGTTAAAAATGATAAGGAATTAAAGGTCAGGATGTTTGGATATGGATCATCCCACTCCACAATGGCATTGTGTGGTGGATGTCATCTCATCTGGATTGGAACGTGTAACGTACAGTGCTGCAATCTCTTACGACGCGGAAAAGGCATTTGACACTGTTTGGCAACCATTTGTAAACTTGGAAATCAGGTATAAACCAGAAATATACACTTCATATATTGATATCGCCCCTTCCTATTTCATAACTCCTTATTACCCGTTCCTACTTCCCAAATAAATTATTCAAAGTAAATCGCAATAATGCTTTTTTTTCCATTCTGCTGGATTTCCTAAAGGTATTGTCCATAGTCCTATCTCTACACAAAGGGTATAACAAGCAATCCTAAGTTAGTATCACATATGTTGATGTGACACATGTGTGCTATCATTTAATACCCAACAGAACATCACGAAACATCAAAGCTCACTTGACGAATCTTGTGAAAAATTTTCTACCATATACAGAACTAAAATGAAATCCCAACAAATCACATAAAATTTATTTTATTCTTCGCCGTAAACCTACGACTTTCTGCTTATACCTGTTGAACAGGTCCACTGCTGTGGATATAAAACGACAAGAAACCGCCATTTATCTACGTTACAGCTATTTACTGTTTACGCACTGACTAGACAAACACGCAAATCCATTTACCAAATAGGAAACTCTGTTTGACACGACAAAATCTTTACAGTAAAAAACCCTTAATGCTCCTGAATTCTTTCAAAAATTTATGCTGCCGATTTCGCCAGGCCCATATCATCCTACCACAATGAACTCTAAGCTCATCCTAAACATCTTCTTCTTATCTTCTTCTGTCAAACAGAAGCACTCATTTTATTCAATTTCTCATGCCTACTTCACTACTTCTCTAGGAAAACGTCATTGATGTACTCCAAATCATAACTAGGATAACACCTTGATCTACTCCCCTACATATACAGGATGACGTAAAAGAGCTAATGCACCACATAGTTAGGATGATGTTATTAATCTGCTCCACTCTACATATCTTGGAAAACGTCATTGATCTATTCCACTACATAAATAGAATTTCATTGATCCGCTCCATACCATAAGCGAAATGACGTCATTAAGTTACTTCGCTAAATAACAAGTTATGTTACATACCATAACTGGGATGATGTGAAAGATAAGCTCCAGAAAGTTACTAGAACGTCTTCAAGCCATTGAGCAACTGCATGGCATAAGTTGCATGACGCTATTGATCTACTCCACTATATGAAAACATTATAATAATTGATCTAATCGTCATGATAACTAGGATGACGTAAAAGAGCTATTACACCACATAATTAATATGACTTCATTAATCTACTCCACTCTATATATCTTGGAAAACGCCCTTGAGGTATTGAACCACATAATTTGGATGAAGTCATTGATCTACTCTACTACATAAAAAGAATTTCTTTGATCTGCTCCATATCATGAGTAAGAAGACGTCATTAAGATACTTCACTACATAACGAGGCTAACTTCATTGTTCTTCTCGATACAATTACTACGATGTCTTAATCTACTCCATACCATAACGAGGATGATTTCACTGAGTTACTTCATAACAGAAGAAGTTTAAGTCATTGATCACTCCCTACTTGATAAAGTAACTAGGATGGCGTAACTGAGCTACTGCACATAAGTAGGTTGACGTCATTTACCTATTGCACTACATAATAAGAAAACGCCAATAAGCTACTCGACTCCATAACTAGAATAACGTGATTGAACTGCTCTATTCCCATGACTAGGATGACGTCATTGAAATACTACACCACATAAATAGGATGACGTAATTGATCTTCTCCACTACACATCTAGGAAAAACTCATTGAGCTACTCTCCATAACTAGGTTAACGAGAATGAACTGTTCCATAACATGACTAGGATAACGTCACTTCACTACATATCTAGGAATACGCCAATAAGCTACTCGACTCCATTACTAGAATAACGTGATTAATCCGCTCCATGCTCTAACTAGGATGACGTCATTGAAATGCTAGACCACATAAATAGAATGACGTAATTGAGCTACTCCACTCCATAACTATGTTAACGTGATTGAACTGATCCTTACTAGGATGACGTACATGGAAGATTTAATTAAGCTATTGCACCATATAATTAGGATGACGTCAATTCACTACATATCTAGGAATACGTCACTGAGGTACAGCATTACATAAGTAGGATGACGTCATAGATTTACTCCACTCTACATATCGTGGAAAACATCATTGAGCTACTCCATTCCATAACTAGGCTAACGTGAATGAACTGTTCCATATCATGACTAGGATGACGTCACTTCACTATATATCTGAGAATACGTCACGGAGCTACTGCACCAAATAAGTAGGATGAATTTACTCCATTTTCCATATCCTAGAAAGTAATTAAGCTACTGCACCACAAAAGTAGGATGACTTCAAATCACTACATATCTATAAATTCGTCACTTAAGTACAGCATTACATAAGTAGAACGACGTCTTTGATCTACTGCACTCTAGATCTCTAGATGTCTATGGAAGACGTAATTAAGCTACTGCAACATATAAGTAGGATGACTTCAATTGTCTACATATCTAGGAATACGTCACTGAGGTACTGCACTACATAAGTAGGTTGACGTCATTTATTTATTGCACTACTATCTAAGAAAACGTCACTAAGCTACTCCACTGCATTACAAGGTTAACGTGATTGAACTGTTCCATAACATGACTAGGATGACGTCACTTCACTATATATCTGGGAATACGTCACGGAGCTACTGCACCACATAAGTAGGATGAATTTACTCCATTTTCCATATCCTAGAAAAGTAATTAAGCTACTGCACGACAAAAGTAGGATGACCTCAAATCACTACATATCTAGAAATTCGTCACTGAGGTACAGCATTACATAAGTAGAACGACGTCTTTGATCTACTGCACTCTAGATCTCTAGATGTCTATGGAAGACGTAATTAAGCTACTGCAACATATAAGTAGGATGACTTCAATTGTCTACATATCTAGGAATACGTCACTGAGGTACTGCACTACATAAGTAGGTTGACGTCATTTATTTATTGCACTACATATCTAAGAAAACGTCAATAAGCTACTCCACTGCATAACTAGGTTAACGTGATTGAACTGTTCCATACCATGACTAGGATGACGTCACTTACGACATTGAGGTATAGCATTACATAAGTGGAATGACGTCTTTGATCTTTTCCACTCTAGATCTTTAGATATCTACGGAAGACGTATTAAGCTACTGCAGCATATAAGTAGGATGACGTAATTTATCTATTGCACTACATATCTAAGAAAGCGTCACTGAGGTACAGCATTACATAAGTATAATGACGTATTTGATCTACTCCACTATATGGTACATCTCTAGATATCTATGGACGACGTAATTAAGCTTCTGCAGCATATAAGTAGGATGACTTCAATTCACTACATTTCTAGGAATACGTCACTGAGGTACAGCATTACATAAGTATAATGACGTCTTTGATTTACTCCACTATACAGATATCTAATAAATAATAAATAATAATAATATATTTTATTTGTTTTTAGGGTAGTTCCCTATACAAATAGAAGTTGGTCTTTTGACCTCACAATAATGTTTGTTATATTATAGTTTAGCTAATAACTTTTTATTCAATGAATACAGTTATCTACATGAACATATCATGTTCATAATAATATGGATATGCACATGCAACTATACAGATATCTATGAAAGACGTAATTAAGCTACTACAGCATATCAGTAGGATGACTTCAATTCACTACATATCTAGGAATACGTCACTAAGGTACTGCATTAGGACATAAGTAGTATGACGTCGATTCACTCCATATCTAGGAATACGTATCAGAGGTACTGCCCTACATAAGTAAGATGACGTCATTGATCTACTCCAATACATATCTAGGAACACGTAATATAGCTACTGCACAACATACGTAGGATAACGTTATTGAACTCCACGACTCCAAAACTAGAATTACCGTACTTTAAACATTATAGGTTTTTAGGCGATAATAAATTTATTGAAAGGACATTTTGTTTGGAAACTCGGTTATGCAATTCGGCTGCCCCGAATACATACAAGTCAGAATAATTATTATTTTCGCACATGACATCCGTATCAAAGACCTAGAATTGCATGAAGCGAGAGCGAGTCGGCCGAATTGCTGCAAATCGTGTCAAGGAACAAAGTGCGGGCACGTGGAAGCGCTGATCTAATTACCTCACATTTTTTTTTTTTTTTTTTTTTTTTTTTTTGTGGGAGTGGTAAATCATTTTAAGTGGGTTTAATAACTGCACGTGCCGAAAGAGAAAAAAATGATTTTATCTAACTTTAGTGATATACCTGTTGGTATACCAATGCGAGGACATTGATGTTAATTAAGTATATTTTAATTCAATGATATCTTTATATATATAAATATCTCGTGTCCCGATCTTTGTTGCAGGTAAAATAAGAAACTACACAACAGAGTTTGATGAAATTTGGCTCATTGCGTGTAGTTTTGGCCAACTTAAAAGATAGGATAGTTTTTATCTAGATTATTGGCCTCAATATTTCTTTTTTTTTGCATATTAAATGCTTATTATACTATAATTGAGTAATTATTTGTAAGTTCTATGAATTTCCAACAGATAGCGGTGTAAGTTTATTTTTTGACACAACAATTCATTTTTTTCGATATTTAGGGAGGATAAGCATAAATTTATTTTTCCGGCTTGGGCTAGGAAAATTCGTGTTTTTCCCATGGAAAATTATGTGTCGCCTTTTCATGTGTGGGGAAAACATTGAGTCGATTTGTTTTAAGAAAAGACAGGTTAACCAAAATCATTGTGCACCTATTAGTATAACCTCCTGATACGATCTCATATCATCATGTGTTATATTATTAACTAGCTAGGGTGCCCGGCTTCGCTCCGGTAGTTGTGTGGCAGTTTTAATAACAGAAAAACTTTAAAATTAAAGGAAATATAGAACAAATTAGCACTTTCTTGAAAATTTTAACATTGTATCAATATTAAGATTCGAGATCTGCAGTGTCCGCCCAAATAAGGAACACTATATACTTTATAGGGTGTTGAAAATGGTGGATGAACAATTCATTTTGCTGCAACTTTGTCGAGTCATGCATCGTTTTTGATGGTTTCTGTGATTATGAATCCTATAAGCCCATTCAAGCATTCAGCAGATAATAAGTTATTAGATTATTAGTTAAAAAAACTATATTTGGAGTACAACTTAAGCGCCGACTACTGTGATGGTCCCATTAGATCCAGAAGTTTAGAAAATACAGACGATTCATAGAAACTTTTTTTGTAAGATCTTTCTTCCAGTTCAACCTCCCTTAATATACCCCCCCCCCCACCGCTAATTTGGCCAAACTCTGCACTTCTCCAATCTTACTACTGTTACTAAGTGAAAACCAAAATATCATGAGGGCACAATTTTTTCGTCATATTTCTTTTTATCCTGAACTATGGGCGGTGATAAAATCTTATTGAAAAAATTGTATTATCAAAAAGGAGTCAATTCATCATTTTGTCAACTGGAATGCTCATCATACTTAGTAATAAAACCATTTTTCATAACTACATACAATAAGAACACTTCAAACTTGTTATTTTCAGTTTATAACCAGTCTATTCGGCTCTTCTTTTTTGTTTTATGTCTGTTTTTATTCGCTCACTAAATTTTTCATTCATAAACTCGTATGTCATTCTCAGGTAGTCTAATTACATGTTGCGAGAGGCTAAAAATTCCAGTCCTTTTCTCTTCAATTTCACACCCTTAAGAGAAAAACGGAAACCTTCTTCTCCGTTAGGGGTCATACAGTTACACGCTGACATAAATCTCTTAATCGAATATGGAGTCTCGTTTCTGAGCCTTTTCGGCACGCACATTGTACACTTTGCTTTATAATATATATTGATTTAATTGATATGTGTTATGGCAAAAGATTAATTTGGTATATTTTTGCTAACTGACTATTTTGATTGTACTAAACCCTGTTCCAATTATATCCTTTATAACTTCCTATTACAGGTGTCATTCAATAACACATTATGGTCAAATATAAGATACGTTTTTATCTTCATCAGTGTATTTTGATTTGAAGGCATTAAAAAGAATAGGTGGTATAGCGGTTAGCATAGCAACCTACAATCTTCGCATCTCGGTTTGGCCTTGGATTTTTTAATGCGAGTAACAATCCTATCCTTGGCTACGCCTTCCCTCGGATAGAACGTAAAATGGACCTCCCGAGCCTGTACGATGTCAGGAGCTCGTTAAAAATCCCTATCCTAATTATACCTGGATAGGAAACATTTAGAACACCCAATGTAGCATCGTCCAATTAGCCTTAGTAGCACAAAAGCACGTTTAAGAACGTTTTAATCAAGTTTTATACTGCACGAAATTGCACGTTTTGAATTTTTATTGCACGAGATTGCATCATTTGATATTTTTAAGAAAAAAATTATTACAAATTTTAATTTTCTTAAATACACATAAAAACAATAGTGGGAAAATAAATGTGAATATCATAGGAAAAACATAAAGGAAACTTGGGAGAAGAAAACTGTGATATATCGATTATAATAATTCTGTATTTTAAATTATGAAATGTTGATATTATTGTTAATTCAATCATACGTTTTATTCGATTGTTATGAAACTTGTTGGAGGTGAAATAAAAATGATTTATAAGGTTAAAGGTATTTATTCCTGTATCTAATATTGGCGCTGCTGGATAAATGGGCAACAGAAGACAGAAGAAGAAGGTCAGTAATGCAACCAGTCCGTACGGTAATGAAGATTCCTCGCGCGAGAATCAACATTCAGACACTGAAGACAACTCGGGAAGGTTATCATTAGCTGGCCGGAACCGTGGGTCTTTTAGACATTTACAGTTTGGGCCTTTCCTTCCGGAAGAAGAGGACTGGCAGTACTACAGGCAACGATTTGAAGTCGAACTTCGCATTCACAGCGTACTTGACGATAATGAGAGACGGGACATTCTTCTCTCTAAAGTGGGACCACAGGCGTTCAGAGTAGTAGTAGACCACTTCAGGCCTGAACCGGTGAGTTCTTATACTTACATTGATATTATATCTGTTTTAGAAAATTATTACGGGAAAACATCGTGTCCAATTGGCGAAAGAATTACATTTACTCGCAGATTCCGTGAAGAGGGCGAGACAGTGACACAACACGTTAATATATTAAAAAGACTAGCTTCTGGGTGTCAGTTTGGTAGCTCGCTCAGCGAGCGAATCCGTGATCAGGTTATAGTAGGAATTAATAACCCCAACTGGCAAAGGGAATTACTTCGTCAGTTTCCGGGAGTTGATAGCAGTTTGGAAAACGTTATTACATTGGGCTCCAATCTTGAACGGGCGGATGAAACCCAAACGCACCTCAACAATAGTCAACAAGTACCAAATAATACTTTTAAAATTGAGAAAAATGATTTTTCTAAGAATCGGACAAAGGGCTACTACAATCGTTCGGGGGAAAAAAGAAAAACATTACTAAGGGGCCGCGATTGTTTTCGATGTGGATCGAGACTTGACGAACGGCACGAAAAGTGTCCTGCTTTGGGAAAAAAATGTAACCTATGCCAGGTAAATAATCATTTTGCGAGCGTATGTTTAAAATACAACAAAGCAAAAATAACATGGGAAAGACAACGGCGCCGGGCAAACCAAGTAGGTGAAATAAGTGACTGTGCATCTTCTTGCAGCTGCAGCTCTAAGAGTGGATCGATCAACAACATTTCTGGACCATCGAGGGCAATGATTAAACTAAAAATTAACGGGATCAAATTAGACATGTTATACGATCCAGGCGCGTCCTTATCCGTAATAAGTGAAACTATATGGCTTAAAATAGGCTCACCGTCCCTGATGCCTGCTCATAACTTGGTCGCTTATACAGGGGTTAACATTGATACACTCGGCCAAACAAGGGTAAAAGTCACAGCTTTTGGGCAAAATAAGGTATTGCCGGTGACAGTGGTTAAAAACAACGATTTTCCACTATTTGGACTTGATTGGGTCTTGCAATTCAAACTTCCCTTACCTCCTGGCGCTAAGTTATGCACGGTGAAAGGAGAAGTATGCTCGATAGGGAAAATAGTCAGCGACTTACAACGAAATTACAAGTCTGTTTTTATGCCTGGCCTTGGCACTTTGAAAAACCATGAAGCAATAATCCACATGGATCCAAACGCTGTCCCGAAGTGCTTTAAGGCCCGTCCAGTGCCTTTTGCTTTAAAATCAGGCGTGGAAAATGAACTTTCAAGGTTAACTTCAGAAGGTGTCATTGAGCCTATTGACTCTAACCTTGAACCAGTAGAATGGGCCTCGCCAATCGTCGTCAGCTTGAAAGCCAACGGAAAAATACGCCTTTGCGCCGATTTTAAGGTGACAATAAATAAACACATTTATGTAGACAAATACCCGCTACCTAGATTTGAAGAACTCGTGGACAAGCTTCGTGGCGGTGCTTATTACACCACATTAGATCTGCGCGATGCTTATCTTCAAATGCCAGTACAGGAAAGTTCCCGCAAATATTTAATAATAGCCACACATAAAGGATACTTCCGCTACAAAAGACTTCCTTTTGGCATTGCATTTGCTCCAGCATTATTCCAGCGGACAATGGATCAGGTGCTAGATGGATTATCAGGCACAGCTTGCTATCTAGACGATGTCATTGTCACGGGTGCGACAAAACAAGAACATCTTGATCGACTAAACCAAGTCCTTACTCGTTTCGCCAAAGCTGGAATCCGGTTGCAATCGACTAAATGCAATTGGTTCCAAAATTCTGTCGTCTACCTTGGCCATCGGATAGACAAATTCGGTATTCATCCAACAGACTCACACATTGAGGCGATTAAAGATATGCCCTCTCCGAAAAATCCAAAACAATTGAGGTCGTTCTTGGGTTCAATAAACTATTATCAACGGTTTATCCCACAACTGCAGGATAGGTGTGCACCTTTACATAGGCTTTTGAAAAAGGGGACTAAATGGAATTGGAACGAGAAAGATGAAAATCTATTAAATAGTCTTAAAAATACACTTATGTCTTCGGATACATTAGTCCACTTTAATCCTGACTACCCGATTGTTGTCAGCTCTGACGCAAGTGATTACGGTATTGGGGCTACTCTTGCTCATATTATGCCCGACGGATTTGAACGGCCAGTGGCTTTCGCGTCAAGAAGTCTTAAACCAGCAGAAAGAAAGTACTCCGCCTTGGATAAAGAGGCCCTAGCTATAGTGTTTGCAGTCTCTAAATTTCATCATTATTTGTTTGGACATAAGTTCGTTTTAAGGACTGACCACAAGCCCCTAGTACGAATATTCGGCGAGAATGATGAGTTGCCTAAGATAACTTCTGATCGCATCACAAGGTGGGCTCTCATACTTTGTTCATACGAATACCAAATTCAATATGTTAAAGGGAAAAACAATGCTTCTGCAGATTTACTTTCCCGATTACCGTTACAGCAAGAACCTGATACAACTCCAGCTGATTACGGGCGTAGACTTAGACATACCAGGATTGAGAACCTCCTACTCACCAAGGAGAAACTGAAGGCGGAAACTGGTAAAGACAAAACACTCCTAAAAGTTATAGCATTTATTGAACAGGGCTGGCCTGATTTACCACCATCAAACAATGAGTACAAAGTATACTACAACAAACGTGACGAGCTTTCTTATGAATCCCATGTTGTCCTCTGGAGAGGAAGAATCGTCATACCACCTACCCTAAGAGAACACTGTTTAAAGTTACTCCATGAAGGCCATCCAGGAATCGTAGCTATGAAATCGTTTGGACGTCTTCATGTATGGTGGCCAGGTATAGACTTGGACATAGAGAGGAAAGTGCGCAGTTGCAAGGCATGCCAGGAAAATAGATCATGTGACCCAAACATACCCCTCATCTCATGGTCAGTGCCATCCCAACCGTGGAGCCGACTTCACCTGGACTACGCCGGGCCATACGAAGGACACTACTGGTTTGTACTAGTCGATTCAACATCGAAATGGTTAGAAGTCGTGCCAGTTTCACAAATGACTTCAAGGAAAACGATCCACATCCTCAAAGACATCTTTGCGCGGTTTGGCTTACCTAAGATGCTAGTGACCGACAATGGCACTCAATTTACCAGTGGCTCTTTCAAAGATTTTTGCGATTCAAACAACATAAGACATTTCACTACCGCTCCTTACCATCCTCGGAGTAATGGGTTAGCCGAACGGGTCGTTCAAACATTTAAGAAGCGATATGGTGCTTCCAAAAGGGACGGCGATGACATGAATGCCAGGCTTCATCGGTTTTTGCTCACATACCGAGCTACACCTCACTCAACGACTGGTCGACCTCCGTGTCAGGTCTTATTAGGGCGACAAATCAGGACCAAACTAAGTTTATTAAAACCTGATCTAGCGGGAGATCTGGATTTAACATTGGCGAAGCGCAAAAGAATCTTTGATAAAGGAAAGAAATGGAAGCAGTTTGAAGAGGGAGACGCAGTCTGGGTGTTAAACCCATCTGGTAAAGGATACGTAGAAGGTCGAATACAGAAGAAAGAAGGCAACACACTTTACTGGGTTATTGTTAATGGGAAGAGGCAGAGAAAACACCCAGACCAACTCAGGGAGAGATTCGAAGCTCAAGAAGATGGGGAGGAGATGTGATATATCGATTATAATAATTCTGTATTTTAAATTATGAAATGTTGATATTATTGTTAATTCAATCATACGTTTTATTCGATTGTTATGAAACTTGTTGGAGGTGAAATAAAAATGATTTATAAGGTTAAAGGTATTTATTCCTGTATCTAATAAAAACCAACACAAACCTCCAATTTTCAAGAACTAAGGGTTAAGTAGTTTCTGGATGTTTACATTTTGTTTCTCAATTCTGATCGTTCTGTCACTATCAAATTAGCTTCAGTCGAGTATATTGTTACTAAAATTCTAACAATTGGAGGAAGTGCGTCTTCGAAAATTGCGGGATGGATTGAAAAATATCCTGAATATCCAATCCTGAATGTTTCGAAATTGTTGGTAAATAATTATTCCTTTTTCGCTCTAATACCCTAAACCTTGCCCCAACGGCGTACCAACGGCTAATCGGAAGATGCTAAAGTGGGAGCCTTCAAATTTTGCCTATCCAGGTAAAATTAGTATATGGAGTGCCAGCAGCGTTATGGTGGACACCTAGACAATATTGTTTTTCTAAATAAATTTCCAGTTCATTGTGTTTAAATGAAACGTAAACATCCTACTTGATATTCTATATTTCAGATTTTATTCAACTTTCAAACCCCGAATACTCTGGATTTACTACCCCGAATTTTAGGACACCCTGCATTTCGTATTTTTAGGAGCCGGAAATTAGATCTACATCCAGGAAGAAATTGAGGGAAGAATAATTTAATATTCTGCAGGTATTTTTATGACTATTTTCTTGCAATCCTTCACGTGTCGAGAAAGACTGCTTTTTTGTTGCTGTTATTAACACAATCAACGCCAACGCCATATTCTCTAGCTGAACCAGGTGGCCAGAGGGTTTTGGGACATCATTGAGCCGGTACAGCCTCAGGCTGTAATCGGCCACCAGAGTCGCCAAAGAGTTTGTTAACCCGCAACGCACCAGTTTAAAGGGCTGTTAGCTTTCATTTCGTTATTATTTTTTTTTTTTATGTTTCATATTACTGTTATTAAAAAAAAAAAAAAATAAAAAAAGTGAAGAGTAGTTCCTTTGAAAGTTAAACTAATTGTGGGTATGGGAATTTTCATTTTAAAAAATCATCATCAAATTACTGTAACACATCTTCTTCTTCTTTTCTTTATAAATAACATCATGTATAATAAAAAACTATAAAAAATAAAAATAATAATATATAACAAATAAAAATAAATAATACAAATAATAATAAGGGATTACAATTATAATACATAGAGAAATTGCATTCTTACACCTAATTATTTTAAACTAGCTATAATTACACTATTTATAATTTTTTTGTGACAAGAAATCACTCAAATTTATATGTACATAACGAAAAAAAAAATAACTAATATATATATATATACAATATTAAAAAAAATATATATATATACAATACAATAAAAAATATATACATATATATAACACAAATTTACATTGTCGTATGAAATTCCCGGAAGCAAGGGTCAATGCATAGACCGGGTTGCCCTTTACAATCGGGACAAATCGCAACGGTAGTTACCCGACGATTTTTGGCATAACATACCCTGCAATTCTTTTGCTTTCGTTTACCAGATGTACCTGATTATACATTTTAAATTACATTAAATTAAAATTAAAAATAAACCACTTAAATTAACAAAAATTCATGGAAAACTTTAAAAATTCACAACTTCGGCTATAATGCAGCTATCCGGAAACCAAAAACGCCGAAATGACTATCATGGACCAGTGCAAGTGGCTGACTAACAAAAGTAAACACTTTCCTACCTGGCCATCGCTTTTAAGTGGAAAAGGTAAAATATACCTGATTACAGCCCTGGGCTGTAATCGGCCACCTGGGCTCGACCCCCGGTACAGCTCAGGGCTGTGACCGGCGTTGAATGTGTTAAGTTTTTAAGGTCAATGGCAAGTTCTTCCGTACCCTTATTTCTAGTTAATACTATGATTATCATTATTAAATGAAATAATATCGATAATTATTATTTACCAGTTGTACCCGTGTAAAAAAATTAGGTCAAGACCAAGAGATTGACCATGGATTAGACGAAAATTATCTTTTGAAATCGATACGATTTACGCTTAAACTCAACTATTAAAGACAAAATAACTGTAACCTTCAGTAAGGTTACATATAGCGAAATATCGATTCTTTGCAATCGTCATTCTCTTTGTAAAGGGAATCATGGGACGAAAGTTTTCTTCGCAATTTAAGCCATATCAGTCCAGTTTTCATTAAACATGACGAGCTTAATCCAAAGAATTTGAACTGTTTTTGAGAAAATCGTAAAGACGTATAAAATATACATATAAGTATAAAGTGCCGCTACCAGTAATTTAATTTCAACGAAACCTTTGCCGTAACATCACCAGCATATGCCTACTATATAAATATTTCATATTTGGCAATTCTAAGTAAAAAGGGAGAGAGAAACTAAGAAATATGAACATATTTACCATATGTATATACTACATAGTATGTATATACCATTATGTATAAAATATATAAGTATTAAGAGCCGCAACCTGTAATTTTAATTCCGAAGAAAACTTTGCCCTAAAATCTCCGTCATGTGCCTATTCTATAAATATTTCATATTTGGTATTTTTAAGTAAAAAGGTAGAAAGAAATACTTTATTTATAAAAATATGCTGGCCAACTACATTGAGTTGCTCTAAATTAACATACTGTACATCAATATCTTAGACTATTTCTAAAATCTTATTGAATACATATATAAACGTACATATTTATAAAACAATGGCAAATTTTTCTTTTATAATTTTCCTCTTTTTTAACTGTTACTCATTCCCTTGAAGACTCTCTTGAATGACTAAAACTAGTCTACTGATACATTCATACAGCCATTAATTAATATTTATTATTATTATTATTATTATTATTAAGGTTTATTGGCTTTAAATTTACACATGTAGCCATTGATTCTGGCCCATTGCGTGATAGTATGGTTAGTTTTAAATCGAAAAAAACAAAACAAACACAATTTAATATTCCACTTACTAATCTACAACGCAAATATTTAAAGATAAATTATAAACAAAATTAAAAACTTGTATCATGTATAAACAAAATTAAAATCTGGTATCATAAATTATAAACAAAATTAAAATTTAAAAAAAAAAAGAAAACTGGTATCATAAATAATAAACAAAATAAAAACTGGCATCATATTGATTGATTGATCATTGACACATCGATTGCAACTAGAAAAAAATATCATTCAACTTCCTCACGCTATCCACGGTAAGTATATTATGGATTGATAAATCTTTTACTAAGGGAAAATGGGCAGTGCAATATTATATGTTTTAAACTATTAATTATGGTTTCACGACAGAACATACATTCTTCACCAGTTCTATGTGTTGAATTCTTGTAAAATACCAGCAATTAATCAATACGAATTAAAAGAAACACATAAAAAATATCGAGAATAGCATTAAATTTATAATAAAATATATCAATCACCATGCAAAAACAATAATAAAAAAATTAAATACTCAACCCAAGCCTATAAAATCAAAAATAAAAATATAAAAAATAAATAACGTTAATATTAATTAAACACGTTAGGTGCGGCATCGGTCCCCGGGGTCCGAGATCTTACATTCCCCTTTTAACAGCCGATTTTCACATGGAAATTTCCGAAAGTCCGAACACTTCAAACACTCAATTTAGTCGATTTTTAATGAGATTATTGCATTTTATGGCAGAAAATGTTGCTACAGCTGAAATTCTGTTGTTTTTTAGAATCGGACTCCGAGGACCGATACCGGCCCTGAATAATAAAACTAGACTACTGGACGGCATCACCCTTCCGCGTCCGATATTATTGCAACGACTACCTTTATGGTTATCTTTAATTTTATGTGTTTGATTTTATACAATATAGTTCAATTTAATTTCTTTGACATTCTTTAATTATTGCATAAATATGAGAAAGAATACAATTTTTTGTTTAATACTTCTTACTGAGTCTGTAATCAATATATATTATAAAGCAAAGTGTACAATGTGCGTGCCGAAAAGGCTCAAAGACGACTCCACGTAGGATTCAGGAAGTTATGTCGTCGTTTAGCCATACGACTCCTAACGGAAAAGAAGGTTTCCGTTTTTCTCTTAAGAGTGTAAAATTGAAGAGAAAAAGACTGGAATTTTATGCCTCTCGCACCATTTAATTAGCGTCTCTGAGAATGAGATACGAGTTTATGAATGAAAAATTTAGTTCGAGCTCCAGACTACCAGGAAGCGCTAGGGTTCGTTTCACTCAACGTTTATTGTTCATTCATCCAGTTCAAATTGTAGAGGTTATATATTTGTTCAGCTGTTCATTTTAAATTATTAAAAAATTAAGCGAAAATAATTAGTTTCTCCTTTGCTTTCAAAATAAAATAATGATTTTACATCTCTGCAATCAATTAGAAAACCAACTGGATTCCTTAAAGAATTAGTTTTCTCAAGAAGGCTAATAAATGATCAGCACATTACATTCAATCTATATATAAGATATACTTTAGTAAATTTAATGCAATATGAGTGAAGATTTCTTAGTAGTACCGTAAGCGAATAAAATCAGACATAAAAAAAGAGATGAATTGACTGAATATAAATCGAAAATAAAAAGTTTGAAGAGTTCTTATTGCATTTATGAAAAAGAAGTTGGTTTGATTAATATGTACGATTATGATGAGCATTCCAGTTGACAAAACGACTAACTCCAATAACAGCATTCAAGATTTTATCATCCCTCATAGTTCAAGATAAAAAGAAATATGATGAAAAAAAATAGCAAAATTAATTTTCATTTACCATTTTTAACCCCCTGTAAATTATACAGGGTTCCTTATTTGGGCTCACTCTGCAGATCTCAAGTCTGCAGAATATTGATACCAAGTTAAAACCGAATTTTCAAGAAGGTGCTAATTTTGTTCCCTATTTCCTTTAATTTTAAAATTTTTCTGGTATTAAAGCTATCACACAACTACCAGAGCGAAGCCGGGCACCCCAGCTAGTTATAAATAAAACTTACTGATATTTGCTTTATTTATTTTATTCAAGTTAATTTCTTTTAAAAAGGATTTTTTTTTATCACAGAGTCAGTGATTGTAAAGCAGTAAAAGACTCCAAAAAATCGTTTTAACATTGCAAAAATTATCAATATGGATGGTAATTCAAAATTCCAGCAGTTAAATGCTATTTACGATAAAGTATGGCGTAAATCCTGCCTATTATGTCTAGTTCCAATCCTTAAAAAGAGATAATGCCCTTGAGACGCTAATTTTATTCACTTTTCAGAAAAAAAATAACGCTTTCTTCAGAGGACTCCCATCGGACCCCTGGGACCGATACCGTTCAATTCAGGATATCCCTAAAATACGCCGCCACACGTAACGTGTTAATAAAGTAAATAATATTATAAACGGTTATAACTTTTAACTTTGTTTATTTAGGTCTTTTTTACTTTACTCACACCAGTTATTTATTTCTAAAAGCGTGATTTATCCTAATATTAAATTATTATTAGTGATGAACAGATCATTAAAGTAATGTATTTAACAAGCTTCAAATGCAAATAAAAATTCTAGTTTAATATACAATTCATTGAATTCTTCATTAAGGGGTACAATATGCTTTTAATGATTTTAAAATACAAACAAAATTGTTCTTGTATCACCTTCTGTAAACAAACTCATACAAACAAGCTTTGAAATGTCTTCTTCTGATTTAAGAACACGACTCAGTTGCATCAGATTCATTATTAACAAAATACCTTTAACGTTTCTTAAAATCTAGGAGGTAGTAGCTTGGTAACCTCCTTCATGTATTTTTTTTTTTTTTTATTAATTGAAAGAATTAATACATTCTGCCACAATCAAGGGCATTAATATTAGGGCTGTAAGAACACATCCATTCAATAAATATATACAAATGTTCATAAAAAAGAAAAAAGTAATAATCATAAATAAAATATAAACCAAGATATGTGAAATAAAAAATAAAATAACAATCAGAAAAATTAAAGAATCATACCTATTTACAATACATACATTCAGCCTGGGAAACTCCGACTCGTGCTTTGCAGCCCACTTATGGAAGGCAAAGCAAGACCCTGGGAGATCCCAGTGCTTCTCTCCCAGCCGCGTCACTGCAGTTAAGAACCAGTGGAGGCCAGGTGAGAGCACTCAGCTCCTTCATGTATAATGTTTTTCTTTTAAAATAGACTTATGTTATTGTTTGTTTGACGTCACTTTATGCCTCTAAGGCTAATCGGACGATGCTACAGTGGGAGTCCTAAACTTTGCCAAACCAAGTATAATTAGGATAGGGATCTTTAAGGAGTACCTGACATCGTACAGGTTTAGGACGTTACGATTTTACTAACTATCCGAGGGATGGCATGGCTAAGGATTTTTTACTCCCATTAAAAAATCTTAGGGCCACTTCGGGACGCGAACCCGCGACCTTTAGTATTGTAGGTTGCCATGCCAACCACTACACCACAGGTGACCCCATGTGAGTCTCTCGGAACGAAACGAGGCTCTAATTATACCACAGGTGACATATGTTATTAAGTAATGGAATTATCAATGGAATGATAAATCACTAATAATATCAAAAAATAACTGGTGTAGCTAAAGTAAATAAGACCCATTTATTTTTCCAAACACCGTCTTAAAAATTAAAAAAAAAAATCACATAAGACATTTTGCCATTTTAGAATAGGAATAATGCCAATCCTTCTTTAGAATGTTAGATTCCGCCAACAAAGTCTCATGTCAACCTCCGGCACGAATGTATGAATGCATGCGTCCACGTTGGGTGAAGCAAGGAAGTAGAAATGCAGCGGTACATAATGACATGGATTTAGCAAGATTAGCGAATGTGATAAGATAATTGCCACTTGTGCAAGAACCGCAGACACGAGCCACGCCAGATCAACGACCCCAAGACTTGCAGTTTGCAGCAACTTGAAGGCCGCGAGACCTCTCACTCCGCCACGCGTCTTCAAAAAGAAAACTAAAACTGTTTAATATGGATCTGGGTCGATCCCGATGATGAAGGATAATATTCTTGTAGTTGGAGCTAATGGAATTGAGTGCCCATGTAATTGGGTTCCTACATTCCTAAACGAGGGATAGCATTTGGAATTTTATATATGTAAGATTATTTTCACGAGATTTATTCTTTGTGACAATTAAACTGCAAGATATCAACTAGTAAGAAATGGATTTGGTTCATGTTCAAGTAGTTAAGATTGCTGAGAAAGAATTTGTGATCCAATGTATATAGGGTCATTTCCATATCAAGTGGTCCAAAGTGGTTGCTAGATCATTTTAGAAAAAAATTATAATTTTACCACCAATTACATATGGAATCAGTAGTTCAAATCAATTTTATTTAAAAATTTACGATCAACCGTTTCAAAATGCAGCCATTTTTGTTTCACCTTTCAGGCCGGTTTTTGAGTTTTTAAGCTCTCACAGAAAACTCATTTTCTCAAGACTGGGAAGTCATAGACTAATAATTCAAACACAATTGTTTTCCTTAAAGTCTGTTTTATATTTCGTGTTCTCTTTATTATTTGAATATTTTGAAATGCAATACTTGAAAAGTGCTATTAAAAAAACTGCTTTAAATTCTCAAAACACCGTTTTCGAGGGTAAGTTTTGTGTATAAGGTCATGTACATCAAAGCTGATTTTGGGCATGATAATAAACCTAACTAAGTAGCTTTCATCTTATTCTCATATTCTTTACTTTATTTTTTTATGAATTTTTAAACTTCACATTTTTTAATGTTTGTTAACTTTAGGCTCTAATATCTCTGGTGGGCTAGTTGATAAAAATCTCATTTTTTTACATGTTATGCTTACATGCAACATAAACCAACCGTATAAAATTTTAACCTGTATACTTGAGTACATTGGTAGCAACGAATTTTTGAAAATGACCATTTTCGTGCTAATTTAACAATGCGTAGAATTGATCATACTTCATTAAAATTTTACTATTTGTGAATTTTTTACTTTTAATAACCCTTATTAATCATTTTGTTCTTTAATTTTATCTATGTCCAACGAAAAATATTTTTAATTACTTTTTCAATAAAAAAATAATAAACATTGAATGGAGTTGATTTTAATTATAATTAGACCCAACTTTTTTTTTTGCATTGGACAAAAATGGCTGCCATTTTGAAACCGTTGATCCTAAAATTTTTTAAAAAATTGATTTGAACTACTGATTCCATACGTAATTGGTGTTAAAATTATAAAAAATTTCTAAAATGATCGAGCAACCACTTTGGACCACTTATTATGGAATGACCCTATATGTTACGGTAAATGTACACTCTTGGGAAATGTACACTTTCACCGTAAAATGTGTGCATTTCCCAAAAAGTTAGGTATATGAGAACTGAATATAATGTATTTGTACATTTCCCGGCAAATGTGTACTCTTGCCTTCACGTTTTGGTAAATGTATATATATATATATATATATATATATATATATATATATATATATATATATGTATATGGTAAATGTATGTATACTCTTACCTTCAAGTTTTAAGAAAAGTTGGAATACAAATAAATTAAAAATGTTCTTGCAGTAAAAAAATAATCATTTAAATAAACATAATACAAAAGCCTTTAATAACGAAAATTATTTTAATTGAAAAATGTAAAAGACAAACAAAACATACTTTTATTAGCATATTATATAATATGTCGTAGGTTATGATCCCAATATTCATAAATACAATTTTCGTCCAAGTTTTTCAGGATCCATACGATGGGAATCAAACAAATAATAATAATAACATACTTTTCTATATTAAAACAGTTACATTTTATAAAACTATAAAGGAACATATAGAAATTTCATAATGAAAAAAGTTTTATTTATTTCGATCAAGAATTGCTATTGTGGCACTTTGAATTACATAATATTCCAGCATTTTTACAACTGCATTTTTTTGAGGAACATGTTCCCTTACAGATGCATTTTTTAAAACCTCGTCCACCAGTAAGGAACTGCATTCCTATAATTTCTCTTACCGATACGTTACGGTAAATGTACACTCTTGGGAAATGTACACTTTTATCGTAAAATGTGTACATTTCCCAAAAAGTTAGGTATATGTGAACTGAATATAATGTATATGTACATTATATTCACATTACCAAACCAAAACGACATGGTCATTGTGAATTCAATGTACATTTCCCTTCTTTGAAATTGTAAATGTTAGTTGAATGCACATTACCCAAACGAGGAGGCAAATGTGAACATTTTCTGGAAAATGTGTACATTTGCCGCAATATCTACTTTTACCGTAACATACACATTGATAAGAACACATGGTATTTAGTGCCAGAAGAGTTTAAAGATGTAAGTATTCATATTTCTTTATGATACAAAAACCCTAAAAAAAACACAATTTAATTTGTTAGATTGTTTTCACGAGATTTATTCTTTGTCTGCGCAAAAGTATATGAAACAATTTATTATAATAAAACATTAAGAACATAAAATACAACATAGATATCATGAGGTTTCCTGCACAAAAGAATAAAATTACAAGTCCATAAACTTGTAAGAAGCTATAAAGTTATAATAATATGTCTTAACACACTCTGCTGACACAACATTAAGCACCCTCCAAAACATATGTTCTATTAAACAATTAAATAAACAAGACGAAGGTTGCAACAGTGTTAAATGTTTTTTTTTCCCTCTCCTTCCTCGCCTTGTAGGCTATACGGGGTTTCCCGAGCCAGGGGAGAGGGTGGGGGATTGATGCCGAGTATAATTAAAAGTTTTCCCCTGGCTCCGGGTTTTGAACTTGCTGCCTTCATATTTCCAATCAGACGTTGCCATGGGTGTTATATGGCCTTAACTGTCATGAAGAGAGAGGTCTACAAGGCACGGCGTTCGTACCAGAGGTGTAGTGATGAAAGGCGCCCTATACTTCGTGACGAGTACAAGTCTAAGGCCAGGGCATATCGAAATGAGGTGCGCTCACGAAAACGAAAGTCTTGGGATGAGTTTATTACTGAAGAGTCATCAAAGAATCCCTGGGGTATCCCTTACAGAGTGGCCATGGGTAAGTTCTCTCCGCAACAGGTCATAGCCGCATTGAAATGTGGAACTCACCAAGCAACCACTCTTGAGGAGACGGCGAAGATGTTTCTTGCAGTTACCTACCCCAGGGATGATCCATCCCAAGATAATGAAGAGGAGGAGTTCGTGAGGCGCACCACGGTATACCCACCTGGTACGGACTTGTGCCCACCATGGGACATATGGGATCTCCGTACTGCTGTGGATAGGCAAAAGACTGGTCGCGCTCCTGGATTGGACTCCATTGACGCAGCAATTCTTAAGAATAGTATCCCCTTTGTTGAAGAAAAGCTTTTGGCATTGTTCAATGAGTGCCTCGATAGGGGATACTTTCCTAAAATATGGAAAATTGCTGATGTTAGGCTTCTTTATAAGGGAGGAGGCAAAGATAAGCAATTGGCCAAGTCTTACAGGCCTATATGTCTCCTCCCTATAATGAGCAAAGTGTTAGAGAATTTGCTGATGACAAGCCTGCGACCAGTCTTCTCAAGGGCGAGCCATCCACGGCAGTACGGAAGCACTAAAGGCAAGGGAACCGCTGATGCACTGCTGAGAGTGCGCCGCGATGTCGAAGAAAAGGTGGAGAAATATGTCATGCTTCTCCTCTTTGATATCTCCTCCGCCTTTGACAGCGTTTGGTGGCCGAGCGTGCTCCAGCAGTTGCAAAAATATGAAGCTCCCAGCAACTTGTATGACCTTTTGAGAAGCTACCTCCAAGACCGAAGACTGAAGATAAAAGGTAGCTTCTTTGAAGTAGAAGAGAGTGTGGAAAGAGGTTGTCCGCAGGGGTCTGTCCTTGGCCCTGCTCTGTGGGAACTAGTGTTTGACGAGTTGCTGGGACTCTTGGAAGAGGAGCGGTTCCCGGCCACGGCTTATGTCGATGACCTAGCCGTCGTTTGGCTTCGAACAGCAGAGCCAGACTGAAACATGAAGCCGAACGATGCGCCAACATAGTAGCTCGATGGTGCGAGAGAAAGAAGTTAAAGATGGCGGCTGCCAAGACACAGTCCATTCTTTTGAGGGCCCACCCTATTACTCTTAATATTGAGGGAGAAAGGATACGTCCAAATGAGGTTGTAACCTACCTTGGAATCAAGTTTGGAAAAAAATTCAATTTAACACCTCATCTGGAATATATAAGAAATAGGGTGGCCTTAGCCTTTTGGGGTCTTAGGTTCCCAGCCACACTGACCATCTACAAAGGAGTAATTCTGGGTATCCTGAGATATGCGTCCCCAGCATGGAGTCAGCACCTCTCGCACCAACAGAACAAGAAGCTGGCGACGATTCAGCGGATGGCTCTGCTGCGAGTAACCAGGACGTACAGAACAGTGTCTCACGAGGCAGTGCAGGTCTTAGCAGGAGCAATCCCAATTGACCTCCTCTTGCGAGAAGATTGCTTCAGAAACAAAGTGAAGAGGGAAGGCATTGCGGATCTACCGGTAAACCTTCGAGTGAGGATAGGTGAAGACCCACGAAGATGGAGGAGTATTATTCGGGAGAACACGATACAAAATTGGAACCAGCGATGGGTGACGACAATGAAAGGGGCTACCCTAAAGAAATACTTCCCCACCGTTCATTCCAGGCTAAAAGCCACATGGGTTGTCCCTGACTATTGGGTCTCACAGTTCCTCACGGGGCATGGGGGTTTCCGAGCCAAGCTCGTAGAACATGGTAAGGACATCGATCCCCTATGCCCAACTTGTAGGGAACCGGAGACCGCTGAGCACGTTTTACTGACCTGTACTGCCTATGAGACACTGAGAGCCAACCTGCTGAGAGAGACAGGGCTCTACATTCTGACTGCTAACGATCTCCCTCAGCTGATGGTGAAAGAGAACTACCCGTACTTCAAATCCTTTGTTTACGGGTGGAAGGAAACAGTTGGCCAGGATCACTTCACCTTGGGACGGAGGGCTGGAGCTGCTCCGGGAAGACCGCCAGACTGAGGAGAAGAATAGAATAATACACCAATGAACAGAAGTACACACCAGTGATTAAACTACTATTTTATGCCACGTTGCGGCAGTGAGTTGATTCTCAGAATCTTCTCACTGCTGCAAATCCGTATTGCCTTAAGAGGCAAGGTAGGAAGAAGAATAAATAATAAATAAATAAAAAAATGGGTGTTATATGTTATCACCCCTATAATAGGGGAGAGGGGGGTTGGTTGGCAAAAGTTTTAACTTTTTTTATTGTTGAGTCGTTCCTGTTAACATAATCCCAGTAGGGCTGATACCACTGTAAACTCCAAGTATTAGAGTACTTCAAATATTTTTTTCACCACATAATATTTAATTACTAAGATCATAAAAAAATTGAAGAATTCGTCAATCCAGATTATGCCAATTAACCCCCAAGGTATGGCAGGTTGGCCTAGAAGGTGGGGTTGTTTAGCCATCTCATTCAAGTACTGCCTGACACATATTATTGTTATTAAAAGTGGTATAATAATTTTGAATCGGTTTTTAACATCTTTTAAGGGAAAATAGAATGAAAATAGAATTAGATAGAAGTTTAGACTGTCGTCACTTTCTACATAAGAAAAATTGCTCTCATCCTCCTTGCTGGAACTAAAGACAAATGGTAGTTTCACCTTTGTTTATATTTACCTTGCTTTTATGAATTGCTACTGCGCCAACAAACCCCAGTTGAAGAGAGCCAACTAATCCCACAGGAGAGAACATATGAAAGATGGCTGCCAGGATAGGGGAGAACAATCAAACAAGAAACTGGTTATTCGAAAGGTTAGGTTTGTCAATGCAGTTTGGGTCTATGTAAACAGAATCTGAGTCAAATGTTTTGCCATGCCTTTAAACCAAATTTACTGAAAATATAAAAATTTACATATTTATAATTTGAGGATGAGATGACAGAGTATATGTGGACATGACGGCTTAATGAAATTTGTGGAAATATGTACTTATTATGGTCAAATATGGGAAATGTGTATTTATTGCAATATTATGATAAAATATGTATAAATATGCAATAAAATCCAAATGTGGAAATATGTGAAATAAAAGTAGGCTTAAAAAGTGTCAGTATGGACATTTCTAGTTGAAAAACGTCTGTAAAGTAAATGTCTGTAAACGTCTGTAAATGAAACGTACATCTGTAACGCCTAGAAAAAAATATGTAAATATTTAAGAATCCGATCCCTAGCTATACTACATGTTTGTGACTACGATGTTCAAGTACCTTCTACGCTGGCCTCGAACCTTCTAGGCTTTTCTTCTTAATTAATATAAGGAGCGATTGACTGGAGTTAGTCTAGTTCTGATGTTCAAGTCATATAGTTTATTTCTGTGTTACAAAGTGATAATTTTCGTAACCTATTTATTTATGTTTCAATAATTTGTGTGGCATTGTAAAATATTATTTTCGTTTGAATAAAAATTGTTTAACCCACGTCCATAAGTGTTACAATATGCACAATGTATTTATATATGTAATAAAGGATAAGGAATTCATTCAAGAATATCGATTAAACCTTTGCACTCGGCACCGTTTCGGACGTTACCTACTGGCAAATCGACGCAACTTATTCGCGAAAACGTACACACTGAAAACGTAATATTATACAATAAAATTTTAGAACCAAGTAAGGAATTGTAATGAAATTAGGTTATATGTATTCGTGAAGCTTCAAGAACACATAGTTACAAAAAATAAATAATTTTTTTAAATTTTATATATTTTTTTATAATTTTATATTACGCTTTACTTCAGTAAAAGTATCCAAAACGCTGCTTGGTCTTCAACGATATCAAGGGCATCAAGTACTGATCATCTGCCAAAATACCCACAGTATATAAGGGACTTGATCAGAGCAAAGAGAAGAGCTCGTAAGGTGTGGCAGACTAACAGACTACCATCAGACAGAAAAACTTTTAACATACTAAATAATGAACTCAAAAGACAAATCCGAAAATTCAATAAAACAAACTATGATACTTACTTAACAAACTTATCGACGGACGATGGGAGTTTGTGGAAGCATACTAAGAATTTGTTAAAGCATCGAGAGGTGTCAGTACCCCTGCGAAAAGAAGACGGTTCGTGGGCAGTGTCGGATAGGGAAAAGTCTGAACTGTTTGCCGATCACCTTTCCACAGTATTTACTCCACTTACTAACATCACAAACAGAGAACATGAATCTTTTGTTCTTCATACTCTGGAAATACCTTTACAATTGACACCACCCCCTCATTCTTTTACTCCTTCACAAGTAGCACAACACATTAGACACCTACCCAAAAGAAAAGCCCCGGGTTATGATTTAATAACAGCCGAGGCGCTCCAACAAATGCCTAGGAAAGCTCTAGTGTTCCTTACGACTATATACAACTGTATGCTCAGGACAACTAAATTCCCCATTCAATGGAAATATTCACTCATCAAAATGATTTACAAAAAAGAAAAAGACTTATACAATCCATCATCATACCGACCAATTAGTCTTCTTCCCATCTGCTCCAAACTTTTCGAAAAACTACTATACAAAAGATTAGTTGACATACTAACCAAAAACAATATAATACCTGACCATCAATTCGGTTTTCGTACTTCCCATTCAACGACACAACAACTACACAGAGTAACGGATTACATTGCTGGAGCACTAGAGCAAAAACAATACGCAACTGGTGTATTTCTGGACGTTGCCCAAGCATTTGATAAAGTCTGGCACCAGGGGCTTCTCTTCAAACTCAAAACCGTACTACCCCACACATACTATCTTCTACTCCAATCCTACCTCTCTGACAGACTCTTCTCTATCCGGCAGGGCTCAGAGATTTCTTCAATCCGACCAATCTTAGCAGGAGTTCCGCAGGGTTCAATACTGGCTCCGTTACTTTACATCATATACACTCACGACATACCTACTAACTCTAAAATTCTCACTGCAACTTACGCTGACGATACCGCAATTTTAACAATACACCATGACCCCAGTCTTGCCTCATTGAATTTACAGAATCACTTACTTCAATTAACCCGCCGTTGGTCGCGTTGTGAGCATTTTGCTCACACTTGCCGAAAATCTTGTGTATTTCGCTTATTTCTTTTTATTTAATTCTGATATTTATTCTATTTGTCATTCATACATTAACTCACTTTAGGAAGTTGTTTTTGAAAAAAACAATTGCCGCGCTAAGCCCCTATAAAACGTTTTGTTCGAAAAAACGGGAGCGTGAGCAAATTGCTCACAGCGCGACCAACCGTGACACAGAACTGAGCCACCGTGCGGGCCGCTCCGAGACCTGTACGGACCTGCACGGACCTGCACGGACTTGCCCATCTCCGCAGTAATTAGCCCAAATATTGTCAGTAGACGTTTGTCTTTCTTTGAAAAAATATTGTATCTGTTACCTTCGCTAGTTTAGTTCGGAAAATGAGTGGAACAAGACGTGCTGCAAAGATATTACGGCTTTTGGAGGATCGTCCGGAAGAAAAAAATGACTGTAAATATTTTCGTCTCTTCTCTTAGGTTTTTTAGTAAAAGGTTAGAATAGTGTTATTTTTTTTTTAATTTATTCATTTTTATATTAATCTAATTACCAATTTGTACACATTATATTCTTCCTATTCCTACGTACCAACATGATGCGATTTTTTATATTTTTTTAATTTTTTTTTTCAACTGAAAATTTCTTATTTTTCTTTTTGTAATTTTGAGTAATGTATGCTACTGCAGTTTTCTGACAATAAATACTTCTTTTTTAAAACTAAAAATCGTGTAAATAAAGACTTTTATTCTTGTTTATTCTCTTCTATTCATTCCACTCCTATAAATAAATTATAATAAATGCATTAAACTGGTGAAAACACCTTAAACAGATTAATAATTTAATGATAAAGATATTCTTAATTAAAAGAAACAAAAATATTGCGAAGAATGCTGCTGAAAAATAATAGAATCTCCAAAAACTGAGGTGTGAGCAATTTGCTCACGCGCGACCAACGGTGTCCCACGGAGGGGCGCGACCAGCGCCGGGTTAAAAAAATGGTACACACTATGGAAAATGAAATTAAATCATGACAAATCACAACACATAACTTTCACACTCAGACGAGATACATGCCCACCAGTTTATATCGGCGACAACAGAATTCCACAGACAGAAACTGTACGCTACCTCGGACTTCTGTTCGACAGAAGGATGACTTGGGGCCCACATGTCAAAATGAAAAAGAAGACCTTAAACATACGCTTAAAAATTCTTTACTCCCTTTTTACCAAATCTTCTAAATTGAATATTAGACAAAAACTGAATACATACACCTACTTACTCAAACCCATTTGGACATACGCCTCACAGATTTTCGGCTCAGCTAAAAAGACACAATTAAAAAAATTACAAACTTTTCAATCCAAAATTTTAAGACTAATTACGGACGCTCCCAGGTACGTAAGTAACCAAACTCTACATACAGACTTACAACAACCGACTATCCAACAACATATACGAACGCTTTACTCACGCTTCTTTGTTAAATTGGATGGACATAACAATAGATTAATTCACGACATGGCCACGGTTGACTTGCCCGTTCGAAGGCGGCTAAAAAGAAGCTGGATGAGAGACCTCCTCTCCTGAATTTATTGTCAAGCCCGGAAAGAGGTGCTGCTGGGCACTTTCCTTCCTTCAAGCCATACATGCCTTCAATAGTATTGCGATGCTGCAGCCATCGGATTCGCTGATTGTCGCAGACGGCTGACAGGTGCGAATAAATGTTTGAAAGAAAAAAAAAAAAAAAAAAAAAAATTTATATTACTTTAAAAAATAATTTTTAATTTTATATTAATTTAAAAAAAAATTTAAATTTTATATATCTATATAAATAAAGATGAAATTCTGTTTGTTTGTTTGTTTATTTGTTCTTTAGAGAAATCCATACCGTTTGTCCTAAATTCTCCAAATTTCGCTCAGTGGTTCTTTGATACCAGGTGCGAACACCCGTCCATATTAAAATTGCATAGCTTCAGCCAATCTCTGGGTATATTCTTTATTGTTATAAAATTCGTCATGATCTCCCTTTACAATGGTTTTTTTTTACGAAATCGACCGTTTGAGTCGAAAAAACGGCCTTAAAATTCTTTTTATAGATTTTGAAGAGGCCATCAAGGCAGGCGTCGAGTTCTGGGATTTTTAAACCATATGTTTTTTTGTTTTTTTTAACATTACAATACGTTTATTCACATGTATGGTAAATTCATTTTTTAAAAATGCCTCCTAAGAAGCGAGCTTCGATAGGAGTAGTGAGCTCAAAAGCTAATAAACAACGTCAAATACGAGCAGCTGAAACTCTCGACGAACATCAAAATAGGATTGAACAACAGAGGCTTAGACAGGCAGAATCGCGGGAAACTGAGTCTGCCCAGGAATACGAGGCCCGCCTTGCGTCCCAGAGGCTTAGGCAAGCCGATTTGCGAGAAGCTGAAACTGCAGGGCAATATTTCTGTTTGTTTGTTTGTTCTTTATAGAAATCCATACCGTTTATCCTAAATTCTCCAAATTTCGCTCAGTGGTTCTTTCATACCAGGTGCGAACACCTGTCCATATTAAAATTGGATAACTTCAGCCGATCTTCAGCTGATATTCTTTATCCTAATAAAAATCGTAATTCATTCGACCGTTTCATTAGAAAAATTAAATTTCCCGGGTGAAACCGGGACATACAGCTAGTTTTTTATAATTTTATTATTATTGTTGTTATCATTATTGTATATAACAGCATACAAAATCTAATTGGAGAAGTAAAAACAGTTAAAAAATTAAGAGATGGGACCCTTTTAGTTGAATTTTTCTCATATATACAATCAGAAAAGCTCCTAAAATGTAAAAATCTACTGAATCACTTTCCGGTTAAAGTAGAAGCAAATGGGAAACTAAATCAAAGTAAAGGGAATATTTGGTGCCCCGAACTAAATTATTGTACAATTGAGGATATAAAAGATGAATTGAAATTATAAAATATAGTCGATGTTAAAAGATTAACGTACTGAAGGATAATGAAAAACCGACCGTCATTTATCGCCAAAAGGGAAGTATCCTATAAATAGTTTTTGCGATCTGTTTATGTCCTTGTATGTTAAAAACTTAAAATTATTTTCATTGTCTCCGTAGCGGAGCCCTCGTGATTGAAGACAAATTTTAAATAGCTCCGCTCCTGAGACCTCGAGTGCAAAGGGTTAAATTAAATTGAAGAAATTAAAACAAGGAAAAAAAAAAATGATCTCGCTTGTGTATGCAAGCAATAAAAAAATAAATAATAACAACTACTTAACGTAACAGGTGTGAAGTGTATTAATAAAACAAACAAATTATATTTTTTTTATTTATGATTTATTATCTCTAGTTGATAACCTGTTTAACCAGTAAGCTGTCTTCAGTAAGCTTGCCTGTAATGGATAATTGCAATTTATTCATTTTTATTTTTTTTATTCTATTTACATTCCCTTCATGCATTTGAATGGTTTTAATGAATGAACGTAGTAATATCGTCAGCGGTAATTTATCAATGAGATTATTATTAATGCCTTTTCAATATGCATAACTAATTTATGTTTTGATTATGTAATATTGATACTATAAATCAGCTTTACATTCCAATGAGATTATGTGATAATTAATTTGTTATTATTATATTTGTATTTATTCATGAAGATGTCTCATTTACTTCTTATGCAAATCAGTAATGATTGCTATGTTGAGTAGAAGCATGCAGTACCTCTATAAATGAACTTTTCACCCCGTTTGAATCAATTTATTTTAAATTAATGGAAATGGATGTATGAAACTGGAATTTTCATACAGGGTATATATCCAAATATCGCAATCGGAATTCAATGCTTGAAACCAAAAATATTTGGGGGGGGGGGGGGGGGGGGGGGGGAGGGTAGGGGCGAGATGGCAAACGCGTTAGAATACTCGGCATCAATCCCCTATCCTCCTATACTAAGTTTCGCAATGTTACACCCCAATTTGAACCTTTAACATTGTATTTACTTATTTTAACTGCATGACAACTAATGTTTTAGTATATGTACCGCCCGGTGTGGCTGTGCGGTAAAGCGCCGTACTCCCATGCCGGAGCTGCGGGTTCGAGTCCCGCCCTGGGTGGTGCTTTTCTTTCGTAGGAGAAGTATCACCCAGTGCCATGGGTGTTAGTATGGGCAGTATAGGGCTTCAATGGAAGCCTTAAAGCCCCAAAAAAAAAAAAAAAAAAAAAAAAAAAAAAAAAAAAAAAAAAAAAAAAACTAATGTTTTATAAAATCAATGATAGCGGATAGTTGAAAAAACTAGACTAATCAAGAAATAAGGAATACCAAGGAATGTTTGTTTAACGTCAATAAATGCCTCTAGGGCTAATCGGACGATGCTATAGTGGGAGTACTAAATTTTGGTTATCCAGGTATAATTAGGATAGGGATCTTTAACGAGTTGCTGCCATCGAACAGGCTCTTGACCTTCATTTGACGTCCCATCCGAAGGACGGCATAGCCAATGATTTTTTACTCCCTTTGAAAATTCCTAGGATTACCGCGGGACGCGATCCCCCAACCTACTATTCAGTAATTGCTGTGTTGAGTACAAGCATTGAGTAGCTGTATAAATCAACTTTAACAATAATTCACCCTGATTAAATCAATTTATTTCAAAACAATGGAAATGGATGTATGAAACTGGAAATTACATGTCTGGGAGATGGCTGTAGATGCAAATATCGTAATAGAAATTCAATGCTTAAAACCACAATATCGGACCTTGTTATAAACAGGTACTTTTGGGGGATGAAATGACAGAGTAGGCAAACGCGTTAGAAAATAAGCGTTGCCTATGGCAACGAATGATTAGGAATCCGAAGAAAGCAAGTTCAAAACCCGCAGCCAGGGGACATTTAATAATACTCGACATCAATCCCCTATCCTCCCTCCTGGCCCGGGAAAGCCCGTATAGCTTACAGGTGACGAAGGGGAGGAAAAAAAAATTAGCTGATATTTTCAGCCAAAAAATTAATTTTTCAATACTTTCAACTCTCCTACGAGAATTTAACGCAATCCTCTCAACTCAGTTTCAGCCTACCCCTCGGACGTTACCCAGTAGCGATCGCCTTTATCTATCTTTTTGGAATTCGTTTACTACTAAGTTTCGCAATGTTACTCACTAATTTGAACCTTAAAAACGTATTTAATTATTTTATGAACTGTATGAAAACTGTATGTTTTATAAAACCAATGATAGTGGGGAAAAGGGCAAACAGGAATAGTCGGGAAATATGGAATACCAAGGTTTGGGTTCTGCTTGACGCAGCTACCATATTCCATAAGTATATGGTGGTACCATAAGTTACTCAAATGAAGACTCACAGGGTACAGTACAGGTGAATTGACCATATCCACAGCCATTTTTCATATTTTTAAAATATAGTTTTTAATTATAGTTGGTGCCATAATATAAAAAAATAAAAAAATTAACATTATTGAACTGACAGCATCCCATTGAAGTCTCATATTATATATGTTTAAATTTTTTCAATCTGGTGGAAATTTCGGACCAGTGTGTCAATATTCATCACCAACCCTCTCTTTTGAATATTAAATTAATGGGCATTTATATAAAGAATCTATCGAATATTTCTGAGTTGGTGTTTCATGGAATCTGCTTTGACCTGATTCCTCACATGTAAGAGACCAAGTAGCATGTAACATGAAACACCAACTCAGCAATATTCGACAGATTCTTTATTTAAATGCCCAATAATTTAATTTCGAAAGAGAGGGTTAATGATGACACACTGGTCCGAAATGTCCACCAGATTGAAAAAATTTAAACATATATAATATGAGACTTCAATAGGGGCCGGCATGGCCGAGTGGACAAGGACGCTTGCAATAGGTAATCAATTTTAAGCAACGTCCATCATGGTTAGTACTTGGATGGGTGACCGCTCCATTCGGGTGACCGCCCACCAATGAACGCCACGCAGTCCAAGTGTACCCCCACCCCCAGGGTTTGTGACACCCGTCAGTCTACTGGAGGCGACTCACACCGATCGGGCGTAGGAGTGATGAACCTTCCCCGTGTATCTCATCGAGAATCGTGGTGTGGTTTTCCAGGATGTCAGTAACCGGCCGGAGGTTTGGTTCAAGGACGGTATGCTTCGGGGAAAGAAATATAGTTCCTCGGGGCCTGTTGACTCTGAGCTACCACAATCCTTGGACCTAGACCAGTTTGTCACTGTCCTTTAACCCGAGAGAGCTGACGCCATCGGTGGGAAGGGCACTGCCAAATTGGTCCCAATGGGATTGGTTATGGAGCTATGGGCAGTCTGCCGCTGTACCATGGTGACCATGGCTTGCAGCAACGTGAGGTTTGGGCTACCCCCTCCAGGCTGTCTGTGCTCCCGCAAGCAACACAAATGTCTGTAAGAAGACCACACTGCGCGGCCAAAGGTCTTATTAGGCCTAATGCGCCAACCGAAAAAAAAAAAGAAAAAAAAAATATGAGACTTCAATGGGTTGCTGTCAGTTCAATAATGTAAATAAATGAAACAGTCTATCAAGATAATATAAAAAAAAAATTAACTTTATTTTTAACAAAATCTATGCTCATCTCTTAGCAATTATTATTTGTTTTTACGTAAGCTTCAATTTTAATATTATTGCACCAAATGAAAGTGTACTCCTTTATCTATCTGAGATCTGGGGCTGTGAATATACTGAAACTTTAGAGAGATTACAGCTGTCATTTTTTAAGAAACTTTTGCACTTTCTCAGAAATACACCAAACAGTTACATATGTCCGCATCGAAACTGGAAGATTTCATACTCAATACAATACTGTTGAAAATGTCTTCAAATGAGCTTCCCAAGAAATGTTTCCTGCAACTTATTACCCTCTCTAATAAATACAATAGCATCCCCTACAACTGGGCTACACAATTGCAGAAGTATTTGATCACTATTGGAAAAGAAGACTTATGGCTCGCACAAGAACCAAGTTTAGTGGAGAAGTATAATAAAGATATGCTCTTATCGTTTAAGAATCGCCTCATTTCTCTTGATATCAACAACGGCATGTATTCAGCACATATTATCGTCTTATTAGTTCATTTGGTGTTTGTGAAGGCTACATGAAATATAATGTCCACATAAATAAACTTAGATTAATATGAAAAATAAGATTGGCTGGGAAAAAACAGAAAAAGTTATAATAATGTTCCAAGTTGATAATTTGTATCAAATCTGTAAATATGAGACAATTTTCCGAACTTGCAATTCCCTGTTTACTCTTATTACAGATACAAATTTTTAAGCAAATATCTTCTTTGTAATCCTCCAATTATTGAATATGTATTAATGATTAATAGCTTGGGAAAATTAGAAGATGTTTTTATTTTTATTGTAAGTAGTTTAAGAATAAGACCGAGCGCACATTGAGACACTCGCGACGCAGAGCAGGGCAGAGCAGAGCAGAGCAGTTTTTGTGGATAGTGAAATATATAGGAACCACGCACATTGGGACACAGAGCAGAGCAGAGCAGAGCAGTTTTTGTGGATAGTGAAATATATAGGAACCACGCACATTGGGACACAGAGCAGAGCAGAGCAGAGCAGGCCGATGTGGCACTCGTGGATCTGCCACAGAAAACTGTGCCGATGCGACGCAGTTTTCGATATTTGATTATTTTAATTCCTATTATTATCATTTAAATTATTGTTTGTGAAGTTCTACTTTACTCTTTAGCAGGTTAATGAAACTAAGTCTTCTGTATTTGTAGGGTGTTCTAGATAAGTACTGGGGAAAAAAACGGTTTTAAAAAAACAATAATTTAAAAAATATATATATGTATATTCTGTCATTTTTTTTTTTTTTTTTTAACTTCATTCAAATAATCTTTATAAAATCAATTTCAGGATGAAAAATGTAAAGTAAACTCTTGATTATCCACTGGCGAATCATCAACTTTGCGGATTATCCCCGGTCATTCTAGAATTTTTTTTTAATTCTAGCGGTAGATGAGTTTAATGTTACTACGAAAAACACGAACGAAAAAAAGTTTATTAAACAAGCAATTTCTGTTAATTTACATTTCTACAATCGCGTATACACTTTCCCGTGAGGTGAAACATGAACAAGCCTCTAACTGAGACAAATAAAAATTCAGTTTCCCCCACAAAAACAGAAATTGCTTGTTTAATAATTAAATATTTAACTAAGAGGGGTTACCTCACAATTTAAATCATTTTATAATTTGGCATTTTCTCGTTCACGTCAGTTTTGTCAACCTGGCCTGGTTAACTGCTTCAGTTACGTAGCTTGTTTGTGATTGTTGTTCGTGATTTTATTTTACAATGATTGATAAAACTTTATAAATTACATAATTATTTACATGTATGTATGTAATATCTATAAATGAACATTTTGCTTGGATTTGAATTGTTTTGTTGACCTTTTGAAAATTTTGCGGATTATCCCTGGAATTGGTTTATCCGCGATTGCCGTGCCACCCAATACCACGGATAATCGGGAGTCTGCTGTAGTTGTAATATTATTTAAAAAAATATATTAAAATTTAGATAAGGGCCTTTCTGAAGGTCGAAAAGTAGATACTTTTGCTTAAATAGTTTTAATATTGTTATATTATTTGTAATACCTTTTTCCGGTTTTGATTAGTTTCTTCTAATAGATACTAGAATTTCATTAAACGATTCAACAAATTATGATCTCAGGAAAATTTGACTGATTTTATTTCACCGAAAAAAACAGATAGGCTTTATGGAAATTTAGTTAACGTAAATGTTGAGTAAAAACAAATAATAATAATAAAAACGAATAACACATTTTTCTTCTTTTTATAAATATATTTGAGTAAGAAAGAAAGAAAACTGCTATTTAGAAAATCAAAAACGATTAATCGAAAAGAGAAGAAAATAGACCATGTCTCGATAGGACTTTTTTTAATAAGAAATGTGAAGTAAATATAACTTCTCTTTGATAATTTCTTCATAATTTATTAATATCCTCATACAGAATGGAGTAGAAGAAAAAATAAACTTTATTGTGAGACGAGATCCCTTAGAAATTAACTGACTAGAACAAAAATAAAATTACAACTGGCCAAATAATTAAAGTATTGGTTCATAGTTAAAGATAGTTCATAATTAAAGATAAGGTATTCATGGATAATGAAATATAAGATTTACATAAAAAACAAAAGTAAATATTTATAAAAAATTAAAAGTATAAAAATAGTGAATAATATATTCATTAATTAAATAAATAAAATCGGAAATAAATTAAAATAATTTATAATAAAAATAAAGAAGAGATTAATGAAAATTTATTTCATAATGATATGTTGTTAAAATCCTATAAAAGAATTTTAAGAGGCATTGTACACGCAATGATTTTGAGCCTAATATGATATAATACAAACTTAGAGCTTAGCCAGACCTATCATTACATGATTTTAAACATCACCATAAGTTATTAATTTAAGAATTGGGTCTCTCAGACTAAATAGTAACTTCAATGTAATTATGAGCTTCCATGACCAGACTCAGGCGGTAATTGTTATTTTAAGAAAATTCTGAGTGCAAATTCTTTCGTCTCCTGGTCTTTTCTCCATATACGCATTTTATCACAATATTTTTTACCATGACTTTTGATATATCAATTTATTTGGTTTCTAAATCTATATCCGAATCCGATCCTGAAATTAAATCCAAGAAATCTAACATACTTTCACAAAATAAGCCCCTGCCTTCGGAAAACTGCGGCACAGAAACTGCCCTCCAATGTGCGCGGGTACCTGTGTGTGTTTTTTTTCTCGTGCCGCCTGCTCTGCTCTGCTCTGCGTCCCCTGCGTGGCACAGTTCGATGTGCGCCTTACCTAAGAAGCGGTTTTTATTTTATTTCATATGTGTATATTGTAAATGAATGATATTGAACGATGACCCAGCTATATAGGTCTGTAACCTGTAAACAGATTATAAATAAATAAAAATAAAATAAATATTATTGCACCAAATATATTTTATAAATAAGAAACATGGTTGTAAAATTATCGTATAAAAAATGCTTCATCCATGCTAATTATTTAATTTACCAAAAAAAAAGTATTTAAATTAAAACAAATTTTTTTATTGTCAAAAATTGGTTCTGATTATTTTCAAAGCGCTAAAAATGTTAGGCGGTAAAAGAGGCTAAAATGCTGTAATAGAATTTGATCGACCAAATGCGATCGAACGGCGATATATCGATTTCAAGACTTAAATCCCTATCATTCATGAATAAATTCAATATTTGATGATTGAATATATTTTCGGCCTCAAATTGGACTAAACCATAAAATATATTTCGAGTTGAATTGTATGAAAATATTTTTTCCGTTACAAATAAAAAAGAAATCTGGTGCGTGCGCGCAACACACAACTTTCACTTACCAACATACTTAGATTAGAAATTGACGTGTTTTGCTAAATATCATTTCCCAAAGTCACACATTTTTCTACATTCATATCTTATTTTTGTTGATCGTTAAAGCCGTTTTTGAGTAAATAAAAAAACCCGTGAAAATGATACAAAATTTATTAAGTAAAGTCCCCCCTTCGGTTGATCAATTTTGATGAAATGTTGGCTATCACATATTTGGCATATACATACATCAAATACCCAGTTTGATCAAAATCTTTAAAGCCGTTTTTGAGTAAATAAAAAAGCCACGTGAAAATAATACAAAATTTATTAAGTAAAGTCCCCCCTCCGGTTAATCAATTTTGATGAAATTTTTACAGTCATATCTCGGTAATATACAGACATCAAATACCCAATTTGATCAAAATCGTTAATGCCGATTTAGAGTAAATAAAAAAAACACTTGAAAATTATACAAAATTTATTAAGTAAAGTCCCCTCTCCGGTTGATCAATTTTGATGAAATGTTGGCTATCACATATTTGGCATATACATACATCAAATACCCAGTTTGATCAAAATCTTTAAAGCCGTTTTTGAGTAAATAAAAAAGCCACGTGAAAATGATACAAAATTTATTAAGTAAAGTCCCCCCTCCGGTTAATCAATTTTGATGAAATTTTTACAGTCATATCTCGGTAATATACAGACATCAAATACCCAATTTGATCAAAATCGTTAATGCCGATTTAGAGTAAATAAAAAAAACACTTGAAAATTATACAAAATTTATTAAGTAAAGTCCCCTCTCCGGTTGATCAATTTTGATGAAATGTTGGCTATCACATATTTGGCATATACATACATCAAATACCCAGTTTGATCAAAATCTTTAAAGCCGTTTTTGAGTAAATAAAAAAGCCACGTGAAAATGATACAAAATTTATTAAGTAAAGTCCCCCCTCCGGTTAATCAATTTTGATGAAATTTTTACAGTCATATCTCGGTAATATACATACATCAAATACCCAATTTGATCAAAATCGTTAATGCCGATTTAGAGTAAATAAAAAAAACACTTGAAAATTATACAAAATTTATTAAGTAAAGTCCCCTCTCCGGTTGATCAATTTTGATGAAATGTTGGCTATCACATATTTGGCATATACATACATCAAATACCCAGTTTGATCAAAATCTTTAAAGCCGTTTTTGAGTAAATAAAAAAGCCACGTGAAAATGATACAAAATTTATTAAGTAAAGTACCCCCTCCGGTTAATCAATTTTGATGAAATTTTTACAGTCATATCTCGGTAATATACAGACATCAAATACCCAATTTGATCAAAATCGTTAATGCCGATTTAGAGTAAATAAAAAAAACACTTGAAAATTATACAAAATTTATTAAGTAAAGTCCCCTCTCCGGTTGATCAATTTTGATGAAATGTTGGCTATCACATATTTGGCATATACATACATCAAATACCCAGTTTGATCAAAATCTTTAAAGCCGTTTTTGAGTAAATAAAAAAGCCACGTGAAAATGATACAAAATTTATTAAGTAAAGTCCCCCCTCCGGTTAATCAATTTTGATGAAATTTTTACAGTCATATCTCGGTAATATACATACATCAAATACCCAATTTGATCAAAATCGTTAATGCCGATTTAGAGTAAATAAAAAAAACACTTGAAAATTATACAAAATTTATTAAGTAAAGTCCCCTCTCCGGTTGATCAATTTTGATGAAATGTTGGCTATCACATATTTGGCATATACATACATCAAATACCCAGTTTGATCAAAATCTTTAAAGCCGTTTTTGAGTAAATAAAAAAGCCACGTGAAAATGATACAAAATTTATTAAGTAAAGTCCCCCCTCCGGTTAATCAATTTTGATGAAATTTTTACAGTCATATCTCGGTAATATACAGACATCAAATACCCAATTTGATCAAAATCGTTAAAGCCGTTTTTGAGTAAATAAAAACCCCCGTGAAAATGATACAAAATTTATTAAGTAAAGTCCCCTCTCCGGTTGATCAATTTTGATGAAATGTTGGCTATCACATATTTGGCATATACATACATCAAATACCCAGTTTGATCAAAATCTTTAAAGCCGTTTTTGAGTAAATAAAAAAGCCACGTGAAAATGATACAAAATTTATTCAGTAAAGTCCCCCCTCCGGTTAATCAATTTTGATGAAATTTTTACAGTCATATCTCGGTAATATACAGACATCAAATACTCAGTTTAATCAAAATCGTTAGAGCTGTTTTTGAGAAAATCGAAAAAAACCTAAAAAGTTATTAAATAAAGTACCCTCTCCCTTTAAGTAATTTTGATGAAATTTATGCTGTCACATCGCGGGCATATACCTACACTAAATACCTAATTTCAGGATCGCACGGTTTATAGTTTTTCAGCTAGTCTGTTCACATACACACACAAACACACACACACACACACACACACACACACACACACACACACACAGACCATTTCGCGGGACTTGGTCATTTCGACTCCGGGGACCCCAAAACGTGTATTTCCGTTGAAAACCGGAAGTCGAAATTTTTCACGATCGCAATACTTCCACTTACTATGTATTTCATATATAGGTAAGTGAAAGTAAAAATTATATATTTAATTCAGTTTTTTTGGTGGTTTCTTCATCAAACAATAATTATTTTTAAAAAAATTCAAAAGGAGCAAATCCTGAAAAAGACATTTATATAAGCAGAAAGCTCAATAGATAATAATACAGACTCATTTCATTCTCTGAAAAATATGATCCTGTACCTAGTAAACTATTTTATGTAAATTAAAGTGAAGAAATGATTCATATAAGAATTAATTCGAAATACCTAGAGTGATAGTATTTAATTTTTTGAATTGAATTGAATCTTTGATAAAGAAAATATAATTCTCAATATTGAAAAAAGAATTATTCGATTATCGTACTATGGTAAGGTTATAGATTTTTGGACGCTGAATCACAAATTTTTTCCACTGTGCGACATGTGATATGATATTTCGTGCTATGATTCTTTTACTAGTTGAAAAGTTACTGTTCCTAATTATATCGATCGATGAGTATGGAATACAAATTTATCAGTTACTCATTAGTGTGAATACCTAATACAAATGTAATCGTGTTTCATGAATAGTTCTGTAAATTGGTATTCTGAAATAACGAATACTCTGACCCCACCATTATGGGCAGTAAATTAAATTAAAACAGCAATTTAAGAAACACGACATCATTAACCCGAACTGATATTTTTTTCATAATAGATTATAAACAGCTAATTATATGAGTTATAACCTAGAAATTATCTAAAAATCTCTTTCGATAACCTAATTTGCGAAATCATGCACTAGGATATTGGTCATTGCAAAATTAATTTCGAGATTCTTTTTGGCCCCCAGAATTATAATTACATATTTTTTTGAAGGTCAAAAACGGTTTCTCCAAACAATTAAACTAAAAATATCCGAAGGTAAATTGATTATTGATAAGCTGAGGGTTTTTATTTTCACTTACCTATATATGAAATATGTATAAAGTAAGGGGGTGTATTGCGATCGTGAAAAATTTCGACTTCCAGTTTTCTACGGAATCACAAGTTTTGAGGTACCCTGAGTCCAAAAAACCAAATCCCGCGAAATGGTCTGTGTGTGTGTGTGTGTGTGTGTGTGTGTGTGTGTGTGTGTGTGTGTGTGTGTGTGTGTGTGTGTGTGTGTGTGTGTGTGTGTGTGTGTGTGTGAAGACTAGCTCAAAAACTCTTAACCGTAGGAACCTGAAATTGGGTATATGGTATATGTATACGCCCGAAATGTGAAAGCGAAAATTTCATCAAAATTGGTCAAACGAATGGGGTACTGCACTTCATAACATTTTACTGTTTTTTCGATTTTCTCCAAAACGGTTCTAACGCTTTTGATAAAACTGGGTATTTGATCTGTATGTATGTCCTCGACATGACAGCAAAAAATTTATTAAAATTGATCAAACGGAGAGGGCACTTTATTTGATGATTTTCCCCCATTTTTACGTTTATTTTGATTAAACTGTTTAATGATGTTTAATGTATTTAATGACTGTTTAATGTATTTAATGACTGTTTAATGTATTTAATGACTGTTTAATGTATTTAATGAGAATCAAGTATTCTTTAATATCAGGTAAGCTTTAGCATTCTTAAAATCTTTTGAGGGGGCTTAAATGGGGAAGGGCCTTTTTCCTTCTTCGTTAATGGCGGACGATTGTTAATAAGTAAAGATGTTCTGCTCATTTAATGAAAATTATTTGTTTCAAGGTAACTATATGAAATTTTAAACAGCTACGTAGGGAACTACAAAATCAGACGTCTAGGAGGATTATGCTTGTACTGCCGAATTGTCACAAGTAAAAACTTTTATTTATTAATAAAAACATTTACTGTACTTTAAACAGCAAACAGAGACAAAAATAAGTAAATAAATGCGGAAGAATGTGTGACTTTCAGAAATGGCATTTAACACAAGGCAATTTCTAATTAAAATAAGTTGTAATTAGGTAAGCGAAAGTTGTGGTGCGCGCATCGCACCAGATTTTTACTTTCACTTACCTATATATGAAATATATAGTAAGTGGAAGTATTGCGATCGTGAAAATTTTCGACTTCCGGTTTTCAACGGAAATACACGTTTTGGGGTCCCCTGAGTCGAAATAACCAAGTCCCGCGAAATGGTCTGTGTGTGTGTCTGTGTGTGTGTATGTGAACAGACTAGCTCAAAAACTACAAACCCTGCGAACCTGAAATTTGGTATTTAGAGTATGTATATGCCCGCGATGTGACAGCAAAAATTTCATCAAATTTACTCAAAGGGAGGGGGTACTTTATTATATAACTTTTTAATTTTTTTTCGATTTTCTCAAAAACGGCTCTAACGATTTTGATTAAACTAAGTATTTGATCTATTTATATGCCCGAGATATGACTGTAAAAATTTCATCAAAATTGATCAACCGGAGGGGGGACTTTACTTAATAAATTTTGTATCATTTTCACGTGTTTTTTTTATTTACTCAAAAAAGGCTTTAACGATTTTGATCAAACTTTGTATTTGATGTATTTATATGCCCGAGATATGACTGTAAAAATTTCATCAAAATTGATCTACTGGAGGGGGGACTTTATTTCATAATTTTTTTCCAATTTTTACCTTTTTTTCGATGATCTCAAAAACGGCTTTAACGATTTTTATCAAATTCGTCATGTTTAATGAAAATTGGGTGTTCTTTAATATCAGGTAAGCTTTATCATAAAAATATTCTGAGGTGGCTTTTTTTGGGGGTAGGGGCCTATTAGTTTGTTTTTTTGTTTCCTATAAAGTCCCTTTGTTTTTGTTTATATGGAGAAATTAACTGTCTCTCGTTAAGCCTAAAAATAAGAAATGGCTAAATATGAGATATGATAAAAATAAAGAAAAGATAAAGAGGAGAAAAAAAGAAAAATATTCAGTCAACTCATAAAACTCGTTGAGCACACGCATGTGGAGTACGCCTTTAGTGACAGACCATTGTTCATAATTAAAGCCATTCTGTTCATTTGAGAAGTGGCAATTAACAAAACGCAATAATTTCTAATCTATTTATGTTGGTAAGTGAAAGTTGTGTGTTGCGCGCACGCACCAGATTTTTTTTTTAATTGGAACCAAAGAGCCTTGCTTCACTCGTTGACCGTCAGAAGTGATTACGGGGGACAAAATTGATCTGTTTTTTGAACTGAACAGTTTTTTGGTCAGTCTTGATATGAAAATGTCATAGTTCATTTATTAACCGGTTGATAGGAATAATAATTATCCCAAAATTTTTCTTAGTGTTAAACCTTGTAAACAGGACTTTTTAGTACATTATTTAATTTAGTACGTCATTCCTGGCCGTTTCGTGTTAAAAAAAAAAAAGAGAGTTAAGAATATTATTTATAAATTTAATAATAATAATTTATTTTTATGATATTTCCGGAAGTTTTTTATTATTATTTTTAATCCATGTTTAATGAAATAACAACTTCCACTATTTGTTTTTATTTTTCTATTTATTTTTCATTTTCAACGTTTCGGGGCACCCGCTCCATCTTCAGGAAAAAACAACTTGAAACATTTATCTACATAAATCACAGCAATCCAAATAATTTTTTTCACAATAATATTTCACATCGTTAATATTCTTTATAATAGTTTTTATATAATTTAATTATAAATTACCTTAAATTTCTTTTCATGCTTTATTGCATGCTGTCAATTTCATCTTATGTGTACATATTTATCCACACACGTATATATACACATATTCATCATTTTATATAAATAATTTTTAATAATTTAAAGGTAACAATGCTTATTAGTCATCTCCTTGTCACAGAATGATTATTTTCTCTATGGGGATCAATATATTTACCTTTGATTTGATTCTAATCTTCTTCTCCTCATATCTAATATTTTTTAACAGTTCAATTTTAATTTTCTTATAATGTCTATATAATGTGTACTTAGATTTTTGGTGTCTGTTTTGAAATTTATTGTTTTATCTATATTTTTTGTTATCTGTATTGCTTCTAATATTTTTCAATTTTTTCTTTTTCTATTATTTTTGCTTTATAAAAATTAAATGTGTGGTTATTTTTTATGCTATGTAGGGCCAATGCTGTCTTGTTTATATTTTTGCTATTTTTACAATCATTTTTGTGTTGTGATACTCTTGTTTTTAATTTTTTTGAAGTTTCACCAATGTATATTTTATTGCAATCATTACATTCAATTCTGTATTTGACATTTTTTATATCAATTTATTTTATTTTATCTTTCATATTTGTTAAATATTGATTCATTTTGTTATTATTATACATTCCCATTCTTATATCATTATGATCATAGTTTTTGAAAGTTCTTTTTATTTCTTCTGTCAGACCTTTTATGTACTGCATTTTGAAGAACTTTTTATTTTTATTTAGATCATTTCCCCTTATTTCTCTTTTTTCTTGACTATTTGATATTTCGGCTGTTTTATTAAACGTTGAAAATGAAAAATAAAAACAAATAGTGGAAGTTGTTATTTCATTAAACATGGATTAAAAATAATAATAATATTTGAAGCCTGACGGAACCGAAGGTTCGATACCGACACCTCTATCCATTACCAAACTCGCTCCCTGCAACCTCTATCCACCGACAACCATCCTAACTTCCACAGATCTGCCTTCACGCAATCCTCACACCTTCGCCTAGGCCTACCCCTCGGACGTTTCCCATTCGGCCTCGAGCTTATTAATCTTTTAGAGATTCGTTCACAACCGAGTATCGAAATTTTACATCCCCATTTTATTGTTCTTGCTGCTATCACGTCAATTATATTTACTGGGTAAAGTTCACTCAGTTCCGTGTTTTGTAAACGTCTAAATTTTCCCGATGATTCTTCCCTCTTCGGTCCTTCTTACGGCAATACCTTATTTTAAAAAATCCTCCACCTTTGCTCATTCCTCGTTTTTAGCGGCCACGTTTAGCATTCATATAGGATCGTAGCAAGAATAATAGTTTTGTAAATTATTACCATGCGAAACCATTACCTCAATAAAAGTTGATTGCACACTACGAAAAAAGTAGGGGAGAGCGGGGTTGGTTGGCAACAGTTTTCACTTATTTGATTGTTGAGTCGTTCCTGTTAATATAATCCCAATAGGGCTGAAACCACTCTAAACCCCAAGTATTAGAGTACTTCAAGTACTTTTTTCAACTTGTAATATTTAATACTAAGATCATAGAAACTTGAGTATGCCAATTAACCCCTTATGTGGGGCAGGTTGGCCTAGAAGGTTGAGTTGTTTAGCCATCTCATTTAAGTACTGCCCGACACATATTATTGATACTAAAAGCTGCATTATGATGGTATAATAATTTTGAATCGGTTTTAACAGGTTTTAAGGGAAAATAGAATGAAAATAGAATTAGATAGAAGTTTAGACTGTCGCCACTTTCTACATAAGAAAAATTGCTCTCATCCTCCTTGCTGGAACTAAAGACAAATGGTAGTTTCACCTTTGTTTATGTTTACCTTGCTTTTATGAATTGCTACTGCGCCAAAAACCCCAGGTGAAGAGAGCCAACTAACCCCACAGGAGAGATCATATGAAAGATGGCTGCCAGGATAGGGGAGAACAATCAAACAAGAAACTGGTTATTCGAATGGTTAGGTTTGTCAAAGCAGTTTGGGGAAATGTGAACAGAATCTGAGTCAAATGTTTTGCCATGCCTTTAAACCAAATTTACTGAAAATATAAAAATTTACTTACATGTTGTAAAATCAATCAATGAAGCACACTCTTCTCTACAATGTTAGCATCGGATTGAAAACTCAGGACAAGACTTCCGAGATCGAGCGGGTCACATGATACAATGGCCTTCATAACAGGTGTGACGGAAACTATAAGCCAATGACCAACCTACCCCCTATGCCAACCAACCCCGCTCTCCTCTATAAATAAAATTATTTATTCTGAGGTTGAGGTCCATTCTTGTATTAGTCCTGAAGAAGCACACAGGGTGTTGGGAGAAAGCGATTATAAAACCTATTACCTGGTCAAACTCTGAAGAAAAAATGTCTATAATGGAAGCTTTAAACAACACAAAACATTTGGTTTAGAATAGTTTTAGACTTGTTGGAACGAATTAACAGTTGGAAGAAACTGTCTTAGTACATCTTAGTGACTACGATGTTCGAGTACAATCTACGCTGGCCTTGAATCTTCCAGGCTGTTCTTCTTACGACTATATATAAGGAGCGATGGACTAGAGAGGTAGTCTTGTTCTGAAGCTCAAGTCATATGGTTATTTTTGTGTTGGGCCATTCCATGTCAATTCAACACAAAAATATATCATTTTGAACCTCTTGAATCTCAGATTGTCTTAGAATTTGGTATATGTGTATTACTTGCATTTACTAGAACAATTGTGAAATATTACTGAGATATGTCACCCCGTTTTTTAATTATTTGTCTCTAAAGCCCTCAGAAATAGATCAGGAAACAGAAAAAATCATGATTAAAAATAGCTGTAGATGTTTTCCAAATTTGACTAGGACTATGAGATTGGTGTCTTTTAACAGCGCATTCCAAGCCATTTCACACGATATAAAACAATGTATAGGTTATTAAATATTAAAAGATGCCCTTTTTGAGAAAATTGAAATTAAAATTTTACATTTAGTCTTAAGAAAATTTCTTTAGTACTAACCTATACATTTTATATAAAATGGCATGGAATATGCTCTTAAGCGACACCAACCTCATACATACAACAAAAAATAAAAGAGGGATGAAAATTTCTTCATAAGTAAGAAAATTGAAAACTAGTGATAAAATTCAATCAATCTAGTATTTTATGATTAAAAATAGCTGTAGATGTTTTCAAAATTTGAATAGGATTATGAGATTAGTGTCGTTCAACAGCGCATTTCACATGATATAAAACAATGTATTTATAGATTAATAAATATTAAATGATGCCCTCTTTGAGAAAATTGAAATTAAAATTTTACATTTAGTTATAAGAAAATTTCTTTAGTACCAACCTATACATTTTTGCATATCATAGGAAATGGCATGTAATACGCGGTTAAACGACACCAATCTCATACTCCTAGTCAAATTTGGAAAACATCTACAGCTATTTTTAATCATAAAATGCTAGATTTATGGAATTTTATGACTAGTTTTCAATTTTTTTAATAATGAAGAAATTTTCATCCCACTTTTATATTTTGGTGTATGTATGAGGTTGGTGTCGCTTAACAGCGTATTCCATGCCATTTTATATAATATGCAAAAATGTATAGGTTGGTACTAAAGAAATTTTCTTAAGACTAAATGTAAAATTTAAATTTCAATTTTCTCGAAAAGGGAATCTTTTAATATTTAATAACCTATACATTGTTTTATATCATGTGAAATAGCATGGAATGCGCTGTTAAAAGACACCAATCTCATAGTCCTAGTCAAATTTGGAAAACATCTACAGCTATTTTTAATCAGGAGTTTTTTCTGTTTCTGGACCTATTTCTGAGGGCTTTAGATACCAATAATTCAAAAACGGAGTGACATATCTCAGTAATATTTCACAATTGTCCTAGTAGATACAAGTAGTACACATATATACCAAATTTCAAGAAAATCTGAGGTTGTGTAGCTCAAGCCTGTGTTGAATTGACATGAAATGACCCTGTTACGAAGTTATAATGTTTTGTAACCTGTAAAATTATTTTCGTTTTCATTGCTTGTGTGGCATTCTAAACTATTATTTCAACCCACAAATGTTTTCAATACTAATAAAAAAATCATTTAGTTACGATTCGCTACAATTTCGTAACCTCGACAGAACCTGACATTAAGGAGGAATTATCCCTTCTAGATCTTATGCTTCGAGGCAAATGTAAACTAGCGTTTAAAAACTAGAAAACTGTCAAGGTGATATGTAAATCACTAACTAACAACCAACCACACCGTTTAAGATATTTTAAAGGTCCTTGCGAATCCTAAAAAAAATGACATGTATGTCATGACAAACTATTTTAACGAGAGCATACTGACATAAAAGTCCATTTAATTTTACGTTGGCTTGTTAATTTCAATCAAAATTTTTTCATGCTATGAACATGACGAATACCTATGTGCAATATCAATTATACTAATTGGCACTTATGTTAAATAGGCTTTAGTAAAAAAAAAAAACGGTATTTGTTAACTAAATTGTCGCCACTTCTTATAAATTAAATCTTTATATTATTTTTTTCATTTCGCTTTATTTTTTTTGGAAAAAAAGAAACATTGAAATGCTGGAATAAACACTTTTAGGGATAAAGAAGAAAGAAGTTTATTATTTTAAATTTAAATGAACAGTTGTATAATTTGTAAGACTAAAAAGGCGCTGGATGAGAGATCTGCTCTCTTAGACAGCCGAGGTAATTGACTGAAGCCAGGAAGGGGGTGCTGCTGGGTGCTTTCCCTCCTCATGCCTCACATTTCATTATTTCCTATTACCGTCATCTCAGTCGCTGATTGTCAGCACCTTCCTGACAGGTGCGAATCAATTATAAAAGTTAAAAGAACCAGATAGAGGTTCCTTTATCCCTTTTGAGCGATATAGAGCGCTGAAGTAGAACGCTGCTTAGCAAAGCGAATCAAAATAACTGAACTGAAAAGGATGGGATGGGAGTTCGCGAAAGTCGTAAAAGCTTTCGAACTGCGCTGGCTCCAAAGTAATAAAACAATCCAACCAGTCATTTTCAGTAGAGAACATGATCGCATTAAACTGATTGAAAAGTCCTTAAATTTGTATTTGAAAATCAAATTTCTATTGTGTCATTTAAGTTGTCGTATTTCGTTTTATATTATACAGGAATATAAAGGAAACGAACATTTAAAGTTAAATGCACAGTAAAACAATCGATTTCGCTCGTCTTCTCTATGACATAACGTTACCTTCGATGGTTCATTTGGTAACCTTCTCAGGAGCCAAAGATAATATTTTTCAAAAATATTTAAAGTTTTACCAGTTTACGATAGTTGTTTACGGAGGCACTTATGTAGGCATAATAAATGCAAACCTTATAAGAATATATCCGAGGTTGCAAGTTTCAGGAACTTGCGTTTCAAGGCTAAGTTCCAGCGAAACTATTCCGACCTCCTTGGAATATTTATATATATATTGATTATCAATAAAGAGTCAATTTTCGTTATAAAATGGAGCTATTTTATGAGCAGCAAAAAATAAAATAAAAAAATAATAAAAAAAACAACTTTATCGATAAAGATCAACATAAATTTTAAAACATTAATTTTTTTTAAGTTATCTCGATCTTTAACCTACTTTTTTTTAATAACCAATTTTAACAAAGTATTTAGCAACCATTATTTACAACCTGTTCAGAATAAGGCGAATTTAATTATCTAATTCGTTTACATAATGAGTAGATTGCCTGCTGAACCTAATTAAATGAATAATATACATAAACAACATATTAACCAAACACTTGACTTAAAAAATTAAGCTAGCACATATTGCACGTCGGGACATTATATCAATATTGAGTTATGCATACTGTTGGAATCAGGATGACAATACCTATTATGCCATAATAACAGGTAAACGTACCTATAGTGGACACTGTTCCAGTAGTGGCCACTATAGGTACGTTTACCTTACAGTCACAATAGTATTAACAGTTCCATTGGCATAAACCGCTAAATACCATACTCTTTTATTACAATACTTTAAGGTTATTTTATTTATTTATTTTTCTGATTTATTTTTATTTCAAAAGAACTTTTTTTTGCGTTTTGTTTTATGTAAAATGTATTTTTGTGTTATATCTCATGTTAGGAATATCATTTTTTCTACTCCATACTTTGTATTTTCTTGCTTTTGTTTTTCCTTAAATACCAACTTAATTCTCTACCTAATTATCTCAATAAATTATAAAATTGTAAAATATAAAGTATTGATACATGTATTATGCCTATTGCATGGAGTATGTACACATTAACAAATAAACTGCTCTCATACAGGGTTACTGCATGAGGAAAATGGTTCATTGAACTATGTTTCACAAAGTTACAAGTTCAAGTTTTGTGTTTTGTTTTATGTAAAATGTATATTTGTGTTATATCTCGCTAGCATACCCCGTCGCGGCTTTGCCCGCGAGCCTTTGAAATTAATTCTGTGATCTTTATCTTGGTATTTTTTAATATATGTTAACTGGTGTTAAGGAGATTTAGTAGAATTGGAGCTTGCGGTAGGTGGAATGTTGGAGGGGGTGCTGCCAGCTCGGTAGATGAGGGGGAGACGCGCAATGGAGAGAGTTTACTAAAAACCGCTGAAACAAAAAATTCCTTACTCGTCGTGAACGCTTCATTTTTCGGCTTTATAACATGGTTTTCGACGCCCCGTGGGGTTAAACTCGTCGTATCAAGATCTTTAAAATGACTCCAGATTAGATATTTTTTCTCGAAGTGCAAAAATATGTGTCCGTTAGAGTTAAACGACAATTTCGCCATTTAAACCTCTTAGGGGTTACATTTTTGAACTTCCTTTCTTAGTGGTTACCTACATCGCGTTTAAAATCTAAATTCCGAACTTCAAGTTTCTATCATTGGTAGTTTTTGCTCTGCGTTGATTCTGTCAGTTAGGACAAAGCCTATTATATATATATAGAGATTATAATAAAGAATTAAAAAATGATTAATGAAATCGATTTTGAACTTGAACATTTTGAGAAGACCGATAAAACTGAAAAGTCGGACATTTTGATGTTTTTTTTTTTATTTTCATTTAGCATATTTAAGGTTATTTTATTTATTTTTATTTCAGAGGAACTTTTCTTTCTATTTTGTTTTATGTAAAATATATTTTTGTGTTATATCTCATGTTAGGAATATCATTTTTTCTACTCCATATTTTGTATTTTCTTGCTTTTGTTTTTCCTTAAATACCAACTTAATTCTTTACCTAATTATTTCACAAATTTATAAAATAGTAAAATATAATGTATTAATTTAATCATTATTATGGGTAACCAACTTGTTTTTAAATTATTTTAAATAACTATTTACGAGATGGACAATTTTTGTGCAATTTTGGGCATCTCTTGGCGTACGTCAATTTTTAAATTATTTTATATTAATTTAATCATTATTGTGGGTAACCACCTTGTTTTTAAATTATTTTAAATAATTTATTTTTAAAGAGAAAAGATTTGGCTCCGCCGGGAATCGAACCCGGGTCTTCCGCGCGACATGCGCGGTATGCTAACCACTGCACCACGGAGCTCGCTTCCAAACGGTGCCAAATCCTTCCTCTTCACTGACACCTACCCCACGATCTCGCAAGTTTTGCGAGTATTTACGATTCCCGGCGGAGCCAAATCTTTTCTCTTCAAAAATAAATTATGTAAAATATAATGAATTGGTACATGTATTACGCCTAGTGCATGTAGTATGTACACATTAACAAATGTAAAGCTCTCATAAAGGGTTAGTGTATGAGGAAAAAGGTTCAGTGAACTATGTTTCGCAAAGTTACAAGTTCAAGAAGAAACGCACAAGATGAAGGACAAAAACAAACCATCAGACCTAAAGCGTGAGGGCAACGCACTGCGTGTGTTTTCCTTGTACATTTTCCTCGTAGGAACTAACTTCAGAACCGGTCTCGGGTATTCCTTTAGGTCAGGAGGTCGCTTCCATCAACTTCTTGTGCGCTTCGGAAGACATCCGGTTCGAAGGTGAAGGTCAATACAGATTATGTTAGGCATCTTCACTAAAATCTAATACATCAATCCTTTTACAAATACTACGATAAAAAGTTTAAAAGTGTTTTTTTTATAAATTGTTTTTTTTAATTTTTTTAAAAATTGATGGAAGCCGGAAAAGAAGTAGGGCTAGAAATAAATACGGAAAAAACAAAATATATGGTTAGTTGTAGAAACGGTGACAATTTTGGCGATATTGAAGTAGAAGAGGAAATATTCGAAGCCGTTGAGAATTTTAGATATTTAGGATCTACTGTAACTAGAAAAAACGAAATCGAAGAGGAAATTAAGGCTAGATTAAAGGCGGGAAATGCTTGTTATTTCTCGGTTGCAAAATTTGTTAGGTCACGCCTTTTATCCCGAAATTTAAAAATTAGGATTTACAAAACTATAATTCTTCCGACTGTTCTTTACGGTTGTGAAACATGGCCGCTTACAGTAAGGGATGAGAAACGCCTTATGGGGTTTGAAAATAAAGTGCTGCGTAGAATATTCGGGCCGAAGAAAGATGAGTCAACAGTAGAATTTAGACGGCTACACAATGCGGAATTGCGTGAGCTTTACCCGGCAAATGTAATCGAGTCTATAACTGCGCGTCGGCTAAAGTGGGCATGCAAAATGACGAGTCTTAGTAGTGAACGAATTCCTAAAAGATTGATAAACGCTTTGCCGACTGGAAAACGGCCGAGGGGTAGGCCTAGGCGAAGGTGGGAAGATTCGGTGAAAGCAGATCCTGTGAATTTGGGATTGGACGGTGGTAGGTGGATGGAGGTATGTAGGGACCGATTGGTGGTGTCGGCGTCGGGCCTTCGGGTCCGTTAAGCCTTGTTGTATTGTATTGTATTGTAATATTTTTAAAAAAATATTTATTCGAATTAAGTATAATATTATTAAGCGACCTTGTTATTTGTGTAAGTAAAGTTTCAAGGAGGATTTGGGGGCGTTGAGGACTTCCGCCACTCACCCTGTCTCTAACAAACAGGCCTAGGTAGTTTAGTATGGACACCTGGATATGTTACAGTAATATTCAAAATATTTATTTAGCATCTGCGTCATGAAGAAGTGGAAATAAATAATTCTAGCAACTGTCTACCTTAAACCGAGTAAAGAGGAAGTTGAAATAGCCTTTGGAAACTTAAAATCTCATAAAGCAGCGGGAACAGATAATATTCCTAGTGAACAAATCAAGGCATGCGGGGAAGCTGGGATTTCAAACACACTTATTTTGGTTAAAAATATCTGGGAACAGGAAAAGATACCCGAAGAGTGGAACGAATCCATTCTCCGATCATTCCGATTCGCAAAAAGGGTTCCAGAACTGATTGCTATATATATCGCGGAATCTCACTCCTTTCGGTTTCCTATAAAATATTTACATTATTCCTATTCCATATACACCGCAAAAATCATCGGAGAATATCAACGTAGTAGACCAAATATTAGAGAAAAAATTAGAATATAACAGAAGATTACATCAGCTTTGTATAGATTTCAAAAATGCATATGACTCTATTAACCGCCAAAATATTCTTATCGAGCAGGTAATACCAAAAAAGTTAGAAACTTAGTATAATTGTGTATGAGTGAAATTTTCAATAAAGTTGGAAACGGTAATTATTTTTCTGAGAAGTTCGAGGTTCGCCCTGGTTTGAAACAAGGTGATTTTCTCTCAACAGTTTTTTTTAATTTAGCGCTGCAATATGCTATTAGGGAGGTGACACCGGTAATGATTTGCTCGGATATGCCGATGATTTGGTTTTGCTTGGTGATGACGCGGGAAGTATAAAACTAACTTCCCTCAATAGAATGCTTTTATAATGACTTTCTTTTATTTATTCTCGGATAGCAGCAACGCGTTAGTTTAAGCTTTAATATAGTTCAAGTTAATGAAAAAAAAGTTACCAATTACCTTCATCTATTTGGAATTACAGTAATTAGAACTCTCCGTTTTGGGATTAAATTCAAGTTCTGAAAGTTTGTGTTCTTTTTTGTAAATGTTTACCACCGATATAGTAACTTGTCCGTTAGCAAGACCTTAAGTATGTATTTGGGCTTAATCTGGAACTTATAAAAAGTACTCTAACCTTCCGATTGGTGCGCTCTTGTTTGTGTCGTAAGTAGGCTCGTGGCGCGTGGTACATGTCATGCCTTATTGGTAGTAGTTTTTTGTTTGCCTGTTGTGGATCGATTTAATACTGCCTTGAAAACGCAGTGGCAGTTTGTCACCCAAGTTTATTTTTTTCATTTTTAATACTTTCACTGTACTTTGTTCAGATAAAAGCCTTTTTCGAACCTTTAATAATCTTCAAAAAAATCTGGATGATATTGCGGATTGAGCTACTAGATAAAAAATCTGGTGCGTCAGCGCAACACACAACTTTCACTTACCAACTTACTTAGATTAGAAATTAATACATTTTGTTAATTGCCACTTCTCAAATGAACAGAACGGCTTTAATCATGAACAATAGTCTGTCATTAAAGGCGTACTCCGCATGCCTGGGCTCAATGAGTTTTATGAGTTGACTGAATATTTTTATTTTTTTTCTTCTCTTAATGTTTTCTTTATTTTTATCATATCTCATATTTAGCCATTTCTTATTTTTAGGCGTAAGGAGAGACAGTTAATTTCTCCATATAAACAAAAACAAAGGTACTTTATAGGAAACAAAAAATGCCCCCCCCCCAAAAAAAGCCCCCTCAGAACATTTTAATAATGATAAAGCTTACTTGATATTAAAGAACGCCTAATTTTCATTTAATATGCCGACTTTGATAAAAATCGTTAAAGCCGTTTTTGAGATCATCGAAAAAAAGGTAAAAAATGGAAAAAAAAATTAAGAAATAAAGTGCCTGCTCCGTTTGTCCAATTTTGATATAATATTGGCTATCGCATCTTTGGCATAAACATACATCAAATACCCAATTTGATCAAAATCGTTAAAGCCTTTTTTGAGTAAATAAAAAAAACATGTGAAAATGATACAAAATTTATTAAGTAAAGTCCCCCCTCCGGTCGATCAATTTTGATGTAATGTTGGCTATCGCATCTTTGGCATATACATATATCAAATACCCAGTTTGATCAACATTGTTAAAACCGTTTTTGAGTAAATAAAAAAAAACACGTGAAAATGATACAAAATGTATTAAGTAAAGTCCTCCGGTTGATCAATTTTGATGAAATTTTTACAGTCATATCTCGGGCATATAAATAGATCAAATACTCAGTTTAATCAAAATCGTTTGAGCCGTTTTTGAGAAAATCGAAAAAAACATAAAAAGCTATTAAATAAAGTACCCCCTCCCTTTGAGCAATTTTGATGAAATTTTTGCTGTCACATCGCAGGCATATACATACACTAAATACCCAATTTCAGGTTCGCACGGTTTATAGTTTTTGAGCTAGTCTGTTCACACACACACAGACACACACACAGACACACACACGGACACACACACACAGACCATTTCGCGGGACTTGCTTAATTGGACTCAGGGGACCCCAAAACGTGTATTTCCGTTGAAAACCGGAAGTCGAAATTTTTCACGATCGCAATACTTCCACTTACTATATATTTCATATATAGGTAAGTGAAAGTAAAAATAAAGACGAACGAAAAAAAGAGTTGTCCAGAAATATATTTCATAATATACATATTCCGCCATCTGTTGAGGTGAGGTATTTAGATAAGGTTTCTGGACATGAGACTGACTTGGTAAACTCACATCAGACTAAAACGTAAAGAGCTAAACAAACAAATACTTTTATCGTCCACCATCCAAAGAACACAGTCTTTTCAGTCAAAAGTGTTGCGAAGAATTGTTGATGCACCATTTCATGTTAATAACATTATCATACACAAGGACTTGGATATGCGAACAATTTTGTAAACAGTCAAAGAAAATTAGAATAGCTTTCACCAAAGACTGACCTACAATACAAACCTCTCTGAAGATATAAAAATTGTTCATATAAATCTGTACCTCGGAGGTATAGAACACTATGTCACATTTCTGTAACTTTACAGGAGAGCAGTTTGAATAGGTTTTATTTTTAAAAGAGTTCATTCCTCAGCTGTTTATTAAATTGTTGCAGCAAAATTTTACTAGTACATTCCTTTAACATTGTATTTACTATTGCTTGTTGACAATAAATGTATTTATTTAAGTCCACATGGTGTTTTATACCTCTGAATAAAAGTGGACTTATTATTCTTTTGAAAGTGTGTAACTCACCATACAATTGGTCTAGGACATACTATTCTATACCTCTAGATAAATTTAAAAAAGGTGAATAGGAATACGTAATAATGTATTATTTGGTAAAAAATGGACATAGTGTTAGCTACCTCCGAGGCACGGAAATATACCAAAGAAAGATAATGAAATGCATACTTCTTCTTTACAAATAGTCATGGGGTCACCTGTGGTGTATTTGTTAGCATAGCAACCTATAATGCTAAAGGTCGCGGGTTCACGTCCCGTGTTGGCCCTAGGGTGTAACGAAAAATAAATAAACAAAAAAAAAATGTTTTTATTTAATAAAACTCATTAAGTAATAATCGAAGAGGGCTTAATATATTTTTGTATATAATTAAAATATGTGTTGTTTTAAAAGCTTTGTATTAGTTTTTTATTGATATAATATTTTTTTATTTAGCTATAAAAATAATTATGTTTTATTTTAAAAGAAGAGACGGGACCGAAGTAATTAATTGAAAAACAGCTGTTATTAAGGCATTTGTTTTGTTTTTTACAAACAACGAAGGAAAATACAGCAGATGTTCGCTAGTGTTCCACGAGTGATGATAAAATGACACCGTTTTAGTGATTAACGTAGTTGTGGTCTATACCGCTAAATATCAGAGAATTGAAGAATAGTGGCGTTCACGGAAGAGATTCCGGTGACGAGAATCGCCAAGCCGAGTGGCTACTGGCAACAAAGCTACGAGAAGACAGGCGAGTTAAGAGAACAGACTGGAGATATTTTTTTCTTTTAATTTCTTTGTTAAACCTTGTTTTTTTTTTGTTTTTTTTTTTATTGTATAGTTATAAGTTTAAATTGTTTCTAGTTGTGTGAATAGAGTTAGATTTTGATTAGGCCTGACTACAGAAATTGTGAGTAAATTTTATTTTTAATATCGTAGTGTAAATATAGTGTTAATTAAAAGTTCCTTTTATTTGAGTTTATTTTGTTTTGTTCTATTTCTTTTTAACTCACCATTGAGTAGTTCATAAGTGTAAATTGCAAATTGAATCTTATGTACAGCCCTCTCCGAGATTTTAGGGTAATCTTTCACTTATTAAATTTAAATTATTTTTTTTTTATTCAGATTCCTTTAGGTTTTCGTAATTTCCTTAAAATAAATAGCGTGGCGCCCCTTAATTTATTTTATTTTTTTTTATCACTAGCCATTTAAGAACCCTCCCGTCTCCACTGAGCTACCACCATTTTTGTTACGATTGTTTTATTTATTTATAACCAATTAATATTTTCTTTTAACGTTTCAAGGGTTAGTAAAAGAAAGTAAAAAATCCTTTTTTTTCCCTCGGCAATACCTGTGCGATGTTAGAATTTCGTTAAAGATCTCTATCCAATGTATATCTGGATAGGCAAAATTTAGGACTTCCACTGTAGTTCCGTCCGATTAGCCTTAGGGGTTTAAATAAACAAACAAATCCAAACTTTGGCAAAATTCAGAGGTAAAAAAAAAACATTTTTGTTTCGTAGAGTATAATCAGACATTGTAAAATTATCGTGGTTTTAAATAATCTTTATCATAAATTATAACTCACAAGGGGACCACGTCACATTTCCCTCTCCGATTTTGATGAAATTTTTTCTGGTGATTCTGCATCGAAAATAAGTCGACACGTGTCCGGCCGTTCCATTGAACGGGCCATCTGGAGTGAGAAATTAAATATTTTAGGTCCAGAAATCGTTAAAATTGGCTTTCACAAGACAGTCATTGCTCCATTCTACCTGAACCAATTTTAATGAAACTTTCAGGGATTCTTCTACTTAAAAATATATTAGACACGTGTATCGGGATTTGCCACAATTCACCCTAGTAAGGCCAGAGCGTCACATCAACAACAACTCAACAAGCCTCAACTTTGATGTGATCCTTCAAATTGCGACACATGTCTAATATATTTTCATCCCTGAAAGTTTCATTAAAATTGTGGTTCATGTAGAATGGAGCAATGACTGTTTTGTGAAAGCCAATTTTTACGATTTTGAACCTAAAATGTGTAATTTCTCGGTCCAGATGGCCCATTCAATGGAACGGCCGGACACGTGTCGACTTATTTTCGATGCAGAATCACCAGAAAAAAATTCATCAAAATCGGAGAGGGAAATTTGACGTGGTCCCCTTGTCAGACAAACCATATCAAGCTCAAAATCAACAAGGTTAAAAAAAGTATCAATTTGAACGACACAGTTATACAATAGTAGCCATATGATTCTTTCTTCTAAACCAGACTATCTCTACAATCCGTCGCTGCTTATATTTAGTCTGAATTAGAACAGACTAGGGTAGAAGGTTTTTGAACAGTCACGAACATATACAAGAACAGTTTGTAACTATTCCAACAAAGTCTAGATATCATCATGTGTCTTTTGTTTCACGTTACCATATCCGAGAAAAAAAAAAAAAATCAAAATGGAAATGTTTCATTACCTAGAGAGGTAATATGGTAACCCATATGGATATACGCCTCACAAATTTATGGATCAGCAAAAAAGACACACTTACAAAAACTACAAACCTTCCAATCCAAAATTTTACGACTAGTAACGAAAGCACCTTTGTACGTTAGTAACAAAACACTACATACCGACTTACAACTACCAACTATCGACGAACAAATAAGGACTCTCTATTCTGGCTTCCATATTAAATTACACGGACATAACAATAGACTTATTAATGACATGGCCACGACTGAGATGCCTTTTATGAGGCGACTGAAAAGGAGTTGGATGAGGGACCTCCTCTCCTGACACAAGTCCGGGATGATGTGCTGCTGGGCACTATATTCCCTCACGCCTAAAATGTCAACATCACAGCAGTTTATATAACATTTGCTGATTGTCGCTTAGCTGCGACAGGTGCGAATATAAATATGAAGCAAAAAAAAAAAAAAAAACCTAGAGAGGTGATTAATATTCACATAAAATCATGCATTAATTTCTGGACCACTAAATATCAATGTTTCCATTACTCCTGATACTTCCAATGATGATGAGGCTAAGGAATATGGAATAAATTCCAAAATTTGCGAAGTAAGGCTCCTTTATTCGATAGAAGGCTACATCTATACTGGTAGTGATGCTATTTCTGTTCCGACGTTCTCTGGGTTCATCTTGAAGCTGGTAAATCCACTCTCGTGCGCGGATTTAATTATCTCTCGAAAAACCCATAATTAACCCCTGACCACTAATGCTCTCTGAGTAAGCGTTTAAAACTGATAAAAGTTGTGTGCTGACGTAGATAGGATAAAGATTAACTGAATTTTATTTATCTCGACATAACATTTATTATTCAAATAGTTATTATAAAATGAAATAGGAATATTGGAAAGTAATCATTTTCTCTTCAAACTCAATTCACGCCTGTCAGCAATCCTCGACAATCAGCGAATGTAATGGCTATAATGCTTTAGTATTAAAGCATTTTAGGATTGAGGAAAGGAAAGTGGCCAGCAGCAGCTCTTTTCGAGCTTGATACTAATTGGGGAGAGGAGGTCTCTCATCCAGCTTCTTTTTAACCGCCTTCTAACTGGCAAGTCAGCCGTGGCCATGTCGTCAATTAGTCTAATGTTATGTCCGCGCATTTTAACAAAAAAGCGTGAATAAAGAGTTCGTATGTGTTGTTGGATAGTTGTTTGTTGGAAGTCTGTATGTAGATTTTGGTTCTTTACGTACCGTGAGCGCCGTAATTAGTCTTAAAATTTTAGATTGAAAATGTTGTAATTTTTGTAAGTATATCATTTTAGCTGAGCCGAAAATCTGTAAGGCGTATGTCCAAATGGGTTTAATGAAACAGGTGTATTCATTTCATTTCTGTCTAATCTTCAATAAAGTATTTTTAAATGTATAGTGTCTTTTTTTTAATTATGACATGTGGGCCCAAAGTCATTCTTCTATCGAACTGAAGTCCAGTGTAACGTACAGTTTATGTCTGAGGAATCCGGTTGTCGCCGATATAAACTGGTGGGTACGTTTCTCGTCGGAGTGTGACAGTTATGTCTTGTGATTTGTCGTGATTTAATTTCATTTTCTAGATTGAGTACCATTTTTGTAATTGAAGTTAGTGGTTCTGTATATTCAATGAGATATATTCATTTTCTCTTTTGTAAATCATTTTGATGTGTGAATATTTCCATTGAATGGGGAATTTAGTTGTCCTATATAAAATACTAAAATTAAAAAAAGTATTTTAATTTGTATTTAAAATAATTTCATTTTAAATAATACCCAGGTCTGAGAAAATAAATCAGGTTTGAACTAATCCTTTGTTTACATTTCTTTCATTCACAGATTTAGGGTATTGCTAAAAAAATACATTTACAAAAAATCCAGACCTTTCAGTCAAAATTATTACGACTCATTTCAAAAGCACCTTGGTACGAGACTAATCAAACATTACATACTGACTTCCACTTACCAACAGTCGACAAAATTATCAAGACTCTTTACAAACGTTTTCACACCAACCTACACGGAAATATTAAAACCTACTAACAAGAGATATGGCCCATAAACGTGAGGAGGAGATTAAAAAGGCGTTGGATGAGAGATCTCTTTCTTTAACCGATCTGAAGCCTGAAGAAAACTGAATGAAGCCAGACAAGAGGTACTGTTGGGTGCCATCCTTCCCCAGGCCTGACATGTCATCGTTTGTCACTGTATGCGGCCATCACATCTGCTGATTGTCTGTATATTGTTGACGGGCGTGGATATACGAATGAAGTTTAAAAAAAAAATAAATAAATAAAAATATGTTTAACTTGTTACAGCATATTTAATTCATCTCTACTTTACAGACTGTAAAACATCGATCAATCGGTGTTTTAGACCCAACTGTCCGGTCATTAAACCAACTAAATATTTATATCTAAATTTCAAATGAAGGCCTGACTTATATAGTTACTAGCTAGGGTGCCCGGCTTCGCTCCGGTAATTTTAATAACAGAAAAACTTTAAAATTAAAGGAAATATAGAACAAAATTAGCACTTTCTTGAAACTTTCAACATGGTATCAATATTAAGATTCGATATCTGCAGAGTCCGCCCAAATAAGGAACCCTATATGCTTTAAAGGGGGTTGAAAATGGCGAATGAACAATTAATTTTGCTGCAACTTTGTCGAGTCATGCATCGTTTTTGATGGTTTCTGTGATTCTGAATTCTATAAGCCCATTCCAAGCAGTCAGCAGATAATAAGTTATTAGATTATGGTTGAAAAATCTATTAGTTAAAAAACTATATTTCGATTAAAACTTAAGCGCCGACTACTGTGATGGTCCTTTTAGTCCAGAAGTTGAAACTACCGAAGATTCATAGAAACTTTTTTTTAAGACCTTTCTTCCAGTTCAATCTCCCTTAAGGTATCCCCCCCCCCCCGTAATTTGGCCGGACACTGCACCTACTATTACAAAGTGAAAACCAAAATATCATGAGGGCACAATTTTTTCATCATATTTCTTTTTATCTTGAACTATGAGGGGTGATAAAATATATTGAAAAAATGCTGTAATTGGAATTAGTCATTTAGTCAACTGGAGAGCTCAACATACACAGTAATAAAACCATTTTTCATAATTACATACAATAAGAAAACTTCAAACATTTTATTTTCGATTTATAATCAGTCAATTCAGCTCTCCTTTCATGTTTTATGTCTGTTTTTATTCGCTCTCTGTACTACTCAAAAATGTTCACTAATATTGCATTAAATTTACTTAAGTAGGTATATATTATATATTGATTAAATATAATGTGTTAATTAATTAACCTTCTTATGAGAAATTTTTTTTTTAAGGTATCCAGTCGGTTTTCTAATTGATATGTAAAATCATTATTTTATTTTGAAAGAAAAGGTGAAACTAATTATTTTCGCTTGATTTTTTAGTAATTTAAAAAGAACAGCTGAAAAAATATTTAACCTTTACAAACTGAACGGAATGAATGAACAGTAAACATCGAGTGAAACGCACCCTAGCGCTTCCTGGTAGTCTGCAGCTCGAACTAAATTTTTCATTCATAAACTCGTATCTCAATCTCAGGTAGGCTAATTACATGGTGAGAGAGGCTTAAAATTCCAGTCCTTTTTTCTTCAATTTTACACTCTTAAGAGAAAAACAGAAACCTTCTTCTCCGTTAAGGGTTAAAGAGCAACACGCTGACATAACTTCCTTAATCCCACGTGGAGTCATTTTTGAGCCTTTTCGGCACGCACATTGTACACTTTGCTTTATAATATATATTGATTAAGTTAGAAGAAATCACCTCCATTATACTTTTTAACCAATTGACCCATTTTGGGCTGAATTTAACTTATTAACTGGGATGACATGATTCAAGGATTATGAAAAGCCTGGAATAAGGCGCAGTGCTACTATACCGCAGAGCACCAGTGTCTTTCAAGTTCAATGTCAAGTAAGAAACTAAAATTATTGCTGTTTGTTTGTTTAACGTCACTTTATGCCACTAAGGCTAATCGGACAATGCTTCAGTGGGAGTCATAACTTTCGCCTATCCAGGTATAATTAGGATAGGGATCTTTAACGAGGAACCTGACATCGTACAGGCTCGGTACCTCCATTTTAAAACCTATCCAATGGACGGCATAGCCAAGGATTTTTTACCCCCTTTAAAAAATACTAGGGTCACCGCGGTTCGCGAACCCGCGACCTTTAGTATTGATGAGAATACTGATAGATCTATTCTTATAGATGACGGAACCAATAAATGGTTAATAATAGTTTTTAATTATTAGATTACAATACAATACAATACAATAACCCGAAGGCCCGACGCCGACACCACCAATCGGTCCCTACATACCTCCTTCCACCTACCACCGTCCAATCCCAAATTCACAAGATCTGCTTTCACCGAATCTTCCCACCTCCGCCTAGGCCTATCCCTCGGCCGTTTTCCAGTCGGCAAAGCGTTTATCAATCTTTTAGGGATTCGTTCACTACTAAGACTCGTCATTTTGCATGCCCACTTTAGCCGACGCGCAGCTATAGACTCGATTACATTTGCCGGGTAAAGCTCACGCAATTCCGCATTGTGTAGCCGTCTATATTCTCCTGTTGACTCATCTTTCTTCGGCCCGAATATTCTACGCAGCACTTTATTTTCAAACACCATAAAGAGTTTCTCATCCCTTACTGTAAGCGGCCATGTTTCACAACCGTAAAGAACAGTCGGAAGAATTATAGTTTTGTAAATCCTAATTTTTACATTTCGGGATAGAAGGCGTGACCCAAGTAATTTTGCAACCGAGAAATAACAAGCGTTTCCCGCCTTTAATCTAGCCTTAATTTCCTCTTCGATTTCGTTTTTTCTAGTTACAGTAGATCCTAAATATCTAAATTTCTCAACGGCTTCGAATATTTCCTCTTCTACTTCAATATCGCCAAAATTGTCACCGTTTCTACAACTAACCATATATTTTGTTTTTTCCGTATTTATTTCTAGCCCTACTTCTTTTCCGGAATTATTAGATTAATGAAAGCAAATTTTATAATGCTGGACAAATTATATTATTCATCAGATTGAGACTGGTAAATTGCCGTACGGCCGAAACTTCGTCAATGTAACACAAAATGAGATTTATCTGGAAATTGTCTGTTCCATCACAGTTGATGCAACTAAACCTATACAACGAAACCTCTTTCTTCAAAAATTCTTGAGTGGGTGAATAGAAAAAAATAAATAAATAAAAATTGATGCACAAAATATTTGAAACAATTTTTTAGAGTGAAAACCATAAAGTACGATATGCTTACTACTTCAATACCTTATTATATTTTAATTTACAAACATTAGCTACATAATAAAAAACATTTCTATGAAATATTAGGTGTATAAATATGAAATTTGGGGTCACTTGTGATGTAAGGATTAGCATAGTAACCTAAAATACTAAAGGTCGCGTGTTTGGTCCCGCAGTGTGATTTTTTAAAGGGAGTAAAAAATCTTACGCTATGGCGTCCCTCGGATAGGACGTAAAATAGAGGTCCCGAGCCTGTACGATGTCAGGTAATCGTTAAAAATCCCTATCCTAATTATACCTGGATAGGCAAAATTTAGGACTCCCACTGTAGCATCGTCAGATTAACCTTAGGAGCATAAAATGACGTTAACAAACAAAAATGAAATTTGAATTTGTTTCTATTTACTGAGCCTAAATACATACCCCTTCTACCGAGTCTCGCTTACGGTCTATTATAAAAAAATCGACTATTGATGAGAAATAAAAGTTTGATGTCCCATAAAACACAAACAAATAATTAGAAATGGAAACGAACTGTCAAATTTTACTATAAATACAACACTCTATACCTCATAGAGTACAAAATTTTTTAAATGGCTTTTGAACATTTACTAATATGGTCGATCTCTACTCAAAGTAGGTTGGTAAGTGAAAGTTGTGTGTTGCGCGCATCGCCCCCGTTTTTTGTAAGTGGGAATGCTTAGCTAAGCCGAAAATCTGTAAGATATATTTCCAATGGGCTTATGTATGAAGATGTATTCAGTTTTTGTCTGATTTTTAATTTTGATTTTTATAATTAGCAAATGCGTGGTATTCCAACTGGATATGTTGCTAACTTAACATAAGTTAATATAAGTTATCACATCTCTTGGCCACCGCCTCAAAAGTCGTCGGGGTAGAATGTAACGGTTTATGTTAGATGTTAGTGTCTGTGCTAAGGGGTTCCTGTTAAAATTTAGTCTTTGGTGGAAGATTTTGTAGTATTGTGTGGCTGTATCGATGACTGTTGGGATATTCAGATCCTTGTGTAGTAAGTCATTTGTCACTTAGTGTGCTGTGTCTGCTATTTTCCTCAATACTTTAGACTGGAATGACTGAATTCTTTGGATGTTTAAGGGTTTTGCAGAACCCCATAGTTCTATCTCGTATGTCCATAATGGTACTATTAGTACTGTGTAAATGGTAAGTTTGTTAATTAGTGATATTGTCGAGTAGTCGAGTAACATAGATATAATATTCCAAATGGTTTGTTAAGTTGTTTACTTTTCAGTCCGATGTGGGTTATTCATGTCAGTCTCTTGTTCAGGTGAAGTCCCAAATATCTTACAGCTTGGGATTCAGGGAATGGGTTATCATTAAAGGTTACTTGTGGGCATGAACCATGATTGAGGGTGAAGGTAATAAATTCACTTTTCATACCATACATTTTCACCTTTCACCTGGTAGCCCAATTAAATACATCATCCAAATGGTTTTGAAGGATGGAATCGGGGTTTCTATTTGATGTCAGTATCGTCAGTGAATGTATCCAGTAGGATGTATTCGTGTTCGGGTAAGTCAGCTGTGAAAATATTGAAGAGTAGTGGTCCAAGTACACTACCCTGTGGAACTCCAGCTCTATCATTTTTTATACTGGATAGTTCGTCAGCTATTTTAACAGTAAAGTGTCTGTCAGGTAAGGGAGTAGTATTAAATAGTAAGTCGGAGGAAGCAATATTTTGAGCTTGGAAAACAATTCTTCATGCCAAACCGTATCAAAAGCCTGACTGATATCAAGAAAAACACAACGTCAGTAATAAATAAATAATGATTTTTATAATGATATAAATTATAAAACTGGACAATACATTGCATCACTAACCTTTTCAATCTTACGCATAATGTGATTCAGATCGAAAAAACAAAGAAATATGACATAACACACTTGGCATTGGCTAAATAAAGAAATAACCAGGAATCGTTTGAGAGAAAAAAGATAAAGAAATTTTCAAGAAATGCGTGCGAAAGACAAAAAAAAATATTATTTAATCGATGACGAAGGACACGGCCTACTGGAGTTTATGGTCAATGCCTTTTGCCTCGGGAGCCGACGCACATCGATCAAGGCTATCGATCGATGTATCGAATGAATAGAGTTATCGGTGTTTAAACTTATGTAATACTAGCAGTCCCTGCCACGCGTTGCTGTGGCTAAGTAGCTATAATGCGTTGAATTAATTATATCCTATTCTTTTTAATACAATCAAATCAAAATTCAATGATAATGATAACGTTTCAGCTAATCTAAAAATCAACGGGATTTAAATTAGAACTTACGCCAAATTTAGAATTGTTTGGTTGATTGACTTTTGAATCTTAATTGATATCTCACTAATTGAAAGAAAAGTTAGGTAGGCTAAAAGGTTAAAAAGTAGGTAGAGTTCAGTTTGGTAAGTTCAATTTTCGAAAACCCACTGCCGTCACCAAAGGAATTGGGTAAACGTTTTAAAAATATGTAAAAGAATTATCACATAATATCGGTCCATTAGATGCACCTCGGACGGAGGCTGTGAGAGATAAACGTCGGGGATTCCCGTGAGGAAATGTTATTCACAAGCCGTCCATCACGCCAACCCTCCACCTCTTCGCTATGACGTTCTTCTATCTTCAGGCTACATTCCTTTGTGGGATTCTAACAGCATTAAGTCACAGGTTTACCACTGGCGTACTTTTTGTTTGTTTTATTTTTTAGAGCTATTTTCAGCGAGAAAAAACCGATGTCTGACATCGAGGAAATACCTTAACAACAGTATACCACCACATTAGATAACCAACCTTTTTCTTTTCAATACATTCGAAATATAGTCGTCGCCGCTCAATCCCTTGCAATCGGGTCAGGACAAAACTCAAAACTCAATGGATTTACCGAAAAATGTAATACATGAGAACTTGAAAAGAATGAGAACATCAGGGTAAATTTTTAAATGAAACATTTGTTATTTTTCAAACATAGTTAATTCGTCATACGTTGATATTAGCCTAATACAAAGCCTAATAGCCATAATACCCATTATCCGGGCCTCTATTAACAAGTAACATATACAGGAGAAAAAAAGGAATATATTCCGTCAACTCATAAAACAGAGCTCACGCATGTGCAGTACGCCGTTATTGAATGACGATTGTTTATAATTAAAGATGTTGTGCTCATTTAAAAGAAATTATTTGTTTCGTGGTAACTAAATGATGTTTTCAACAACTACATAGAGAATTATAAAATCAGACGACTTGGACTATTATGCTTGCATTGACGAATTATCTCAAGTAAAAACTTTTATTTAATAATAAAAAAATTAGTGTACTTTAGGAAGTAAATAAAAAAAAATAAGTAAATGAATGTGGAAAAATGTGTGACCTTGAGAAATGGAATTTAACAAAACACGTCAATTTCTAATCTAAGTAAGTTGGTAAGTGAAAGTTTTGTTGAGCGCATCGCACCAGATTTTTTTTGTTCCAACCAGCTTCTTGAATGCGTGTTCGGAAGTAACGTTGTGAATTTCTGTTTCTGACATTTTTTAGACTGTGGCCATGATGATGGCCTGTGAAGTGGGTCGAAACGTTGTCCACAAACAGAGAATTTAATTAATTTTATTAGTTCACCTAACTTTGTCCGACCGCAACAGGGCTATCATTTCTCTTGAATATTCAAAATATCAACGAATTTGTTATCCTAATCGATATAATATTATAATAAGTATAAGTATAAATATAATAATATTAATAAATATTATAAATATTATAAATATTATAATATTATAATAAGTATAAGTATAAATGTAGAATATTCGGGCCGAAGAAAGATGAGTCAACAGGAGAATTTAGACGGCTACACAATGCGGAATTGCGTGAGCTTTACCCGGTTAATGTAATCGAGTCTATAGCTGCGCGTCGGTTAAAGTGGGCATGCAAAATGGCGAGTCTTAGTAGTGAACGAATTCCTAAAAGATTGATAAACGCTTTGCCGACTGGAAAACGACCGAGGGGTAGGCCTAGGCGAAGGTGGGAAGATTCGGTGAAAGCAGATCTTGTGAATTTGGGATTGGACGGTGGTAGATGGATGGAGGTATGTAGGGACCGATTGGTGGTGTCGGCATCGGGCCTTCGGGTCCGTTAAGCCTTATTGTATTGTATTGTATTGTATTGTATAAGTATAAATAAATGTTATCTGAATGACCATTACCGACTAACTTCTTTAAAACATATTATGGAATGAGCTCAATGGCTAACTCGTTTGTTAATTAGATATTGGGATTAGTTAGTGAATGTCTAGATGTCATTAATTAAGTTCGGAAATATTTATTTCGTCATCTCTGTCTCCATTTGTCAACTTGAAACCACTTCTGTATTGAGAAACGTTATTAATTATATTTTACAATTAATATAATTGTCCATTAGCTCAAATATATCGCACCATTATTGCAAGACTGCCGTAACTAAAAAAAAATTCATTTCATTTTTTATAATAGGGTGTATAAAAAAAAAAAAATTACCGTTTTATCAAATTTCAGAGTTCAAAAGTCTGTAAATATTTTAATGCTATTTATTATTTAACCTCATTTAATTATCCCCTTTGAGCATTCTCTAAGCGTGTTTACTGGATTTCTCCAAAAAAAAGCCTTAGTTTGGTTATTGATCTCAAAGAAGAAACATGAGAGTGGCCCAAAAAATTCTCGCAATTTTAAGACATCACTGGGAAAAAAAATTTCACAGCCACTGAGCGTCTCGTGAAATTATTAAATATGAAGGGTAAGGTGTCCTTGACCAGCGCACTGCGCGGCGCGCCGCGGCGCACAGTGGTCCGAAATAGGTGGTTTGGCGAAAAAAATACATAGCACACGATATATTATTTTTTATTTTTCAACGGTCATGTATAAATAAAGACACAGTAATATCTGATATATACGAGATTAATGCATAATTGTTTGCTATACAAGATTAAAAAACATTATGCAATTGAATATAGATTTCTTAAAAACAAATGTAATTCCTCAAAAACTTTATTCAATTATTAATAAAAGTTTTTTTACTTCTGGATGAAAAGCCAATCTGCCTTTAGTTGTAGACTCCTTGCCAAATTTAGTAATGTAGGGAATTCGACGTCAAAAGGAGCATATGGAAAACATCTTCGTTTTTCGAAATTCTCCTACATTTTCTTGATTTGCTGTGACGATAATCTTTGTTGCACGCCTTTTGTGCTTCTTCAGTCAACATCCCTATCTACCAGCTGAAAGTATTCTGCTTCCGTGCCAAAGAAACTTATGCACAGTATTAGGCATGTTGTGCCATCTACATAAATTTACAAATAAAGTAGCAGTTTTCTGACAGTAATTTTCAAATTTTGATGGATCTACAACAGTACCACTGTTGATAACGTCCGGGATAACTCCAGAGCCGTTCTTCATTAACTCCATTTACATTAGCTGTAGTAGGTGGATCCTGGAACAATCGTCGTGAGATACTCCCATCATTGGTTGCACCCCTACCTTGCTTCACCACGTCAACATTAAGTCCCAACATAACTCTAAACTTGTTTTGAATTAGTTGTTTGGTGCCCGTGGATGTCCTCCATTCTTAAAACGGTGATCTATTTACAATGTTCAAAACTCACTCCATAAATTTAATTCTTGCGAGTAGAGGAGATAGGCCGAGTTGAATTGCTTCTTCGGATTCTGGTAGATTTCCTTATATTTCTAATCCGTTAACCTACTGAGAAGGTTTAGCTTTGCATATTGCACATAGAGCCATGGAGAACCAATTCATAATGAATTCTAAAAGGTATATTTTGAAGAATAACAGTGGGTCCAGTTAAAGTTGATATTTAGAGTTTACTTTTTGAACTTCTTCGCGAATTGTGTTTGGTGTTTCTTTCATAAATTCAAATTTTATATGTCTGCAATATCTTTTAGGCGATGGTCTTGTGTTTTTCCAAAAAATGTTTGTGTTGTCATCCCTATTATTAATGAGCAATGGGACGAAAGATGTGAGAAACATACCTGCATCGGTAATAATTCGATCTACAAATGTCTGTTTATATTCAGTATGCCCTGAAGAGCTTTCACATTCCCATTTAGGGACAAGAGTAAGGTAAGGATTCGGATCGGTCTCCGGGTATGTCATCAAAATTCTTTTTACGGTATGTTCAAGCAGTGATTGTTAACCAACTTCGGCAAAACTCTCAGTGATTTCAATATTTTCAGGATAACACTTCATTTTGGCTTCCAGTAATGGATTGTAGATGAGAACCTTTCTATTGAAACAGTAACAAGAGACTGAGAAAAATAAATAAATATTATCGACTGGAGGAATCAGTGCCTCTGTTAACTATTGAAATGTTTAGTCTTTTAATACTCGAGTTGGAATTCTTAAGACACAAACCGCAGAGGCAAGTTGGGTCAATAGGTCAATCCTATTGGGTCTTTTAGACAAGACTATAAGTGCTGTTCTCAGACAGGTTTCAAAACGGAGCATGATGGAGCTCATTAGTTGTGGATTACTAAAAATTCGTGGAAGTTGATTTTTGGACCATCTACTTAAAAAATCTGTTATCAATTGTGAATCAAAATCTACAAATTAAGATAGCCTTTTCTGTATTTTAGGTATGTTGTAAAACCCGAAAAAAATAATAAAAAATCATAACTTTGTTTTACAACGTATTTTTAAAATGAAAATAGAATACGTATTATTACACTCAAAAAATATCTGTTCGTATGTGACGAATAATTTTGTCTGTTATGTAATGTAAAATTCACCACCACCTTTCCTACTAATGGGGATTTAATAGTCAACTATTAAGCATTCAAAATATGAACTTCGTTTGTTTTTTCCAAAATGTCGAAAAAAAATTTCGCCTCGTGGACCCTGAGCGGCGACCCTGAGCGCCGTGCCCTGTGCGGCGTTTGTTTGAAAAATTTAGAAGTGGAGAGAGGACGCACCGTGGTCCAACCAGGGAAAAAAAATGAAAGTAGCCCAAACCTAATTCTTTCTTGGTTTTCGAATACTTAGATACTTGTAGAACAATGGTAAGAATACATTTTTTTAACGAGTTCAAAATTGAAATGTGTGTGTACCAGTAAAATTGAACTTTATAATGATTGAAAAAATCGTACTTTTCTACCAACATAATGATTTTTTTTGCTCTGTATAAGATTAACAGTAAAATATTCCCCTATACTTCAGGAGTGAGTCATCTATATGTGCACTGTTATGGACTAAAAGTGTTTAAATAATATCAATAGTCAGAGAAGAAATTAATTTTTGAAATCGTTGCCGAAAGAAGTATGATTTTTTGACTTTGTTGGCTTATAAAATGGTAAATAATGGGACAAGCAAAAACACAGAATTTACGCAGTGGAAGTCAATGTGTGTTTATTATAGGTAATAATATATATTATATTAATTTAATCATTATTGTGGGTAACCACCTTGTTTTTAAATAATTTATTTTTGAAGAGAAAAGATTTGGCTCCGCTGGGAATCGAAACCGGGTCTTGCTAACCATTGCACCACGGAGCTCGCTTCCGAACGGTGCCAAATCCTTCCTCTTCACTGACACCTCTCCCACGATCAAGTTTTGCGAGTATTTACGGGAGGTGGACAATTTTTGTCCAATTTTGGGCATCTCTTGACGTTCGTCAATTTTTTAAATTATTTTATATTGATTAAATCATTATTGTGGGTAACCACCTTGTTTTTAAATTATTTTTAATGATTTATTTTTGAAGAGAAAAGATTTGGCTCCGCCGGGATCGAACCCGGGTCTTCCGGGTGACATGCGCGGTATGCTAACCATTGCACTACGGAGCTCGCTTACGAATGTCACGCGCAATACTCGCAAACTTGCGAGATCCTGTCGGTCAGTATTTCTTCGAAGACCGACGCGGGCGAGCACTTTTTGTGTTTTTTGGCCCAAGAACTTCAAGAGTTTAAAGGATATAACTCTAGAACATGGTTTCAGCAAGACGGGACCACTTGCCTTACTTCGGACTTATCAATGGCTATGGTAAACGAATTATTCCAAAACAAAGTGATTTCTCGTAGAGGCACCATTTTAGCTGGCCTCCCAGGAGTCCCGATCTCAGTTCCCTTGACTTCTTTCTGTGGGGATACCTGAAAAGTATATTGGTATATTTTTCCGGTGTAGCGGTTTTTCCGGTTTAAAACAATGCCTCATTTATGAAATTTGATGAGGTATTAAGGAAATTAAGGCGTACCCACAAAAAGAAAGGCTTTGAGAAAAAATATATGTGATAATAATTTGAAATTGAATTGAAGACGGGATATACATCGCTAGAGTACTTATCGCAAGGCCGATATCATCGCTGCAATGCAATCTCCCATCAGATGTCGGCCAGGAAATGCACACAATACCCTACGGCCTTTGCCTCAAAGATAAATAGGATCATTTAACCCTTGAGATTATCCCACGCCGTTACGAAACAGAATGAGGCATATTGTATTCGCTATATTTAATTACAATATAATAGTACTATATTTAAGTTAAATGCCTCATCGCCTTGACGGGGGGGGGGGGCTCGTCCCCTCCAATATTTTCGCAGGAGGGGACTGTCCTCCTCAATGTAAAAAAATTATATAAATACGATTTTACGAACGATTTTAAGAATTTATCCGAGTTTAACCAATCAAATTTAATACCTGGTCCCATAAGTAATTTCGGTTTTTAATGGCGTGCTTTAAGGTATAGGATAAAATCAATGAAACACGTTCAATCAACAACGAACTCCTGACATCGTACAGGCTCGGAACCTCCATTTTAAGTCCTATCCGCGCGATGGCATAGCCAAGGATTCTTATTTTTATTAAAAACTCCAATGCCACAGCGTGATACGAACCCGCGACCTTTGGAATTGTAGGTTGCTATGCTAACCACTATACCACAGGTTACCCCAATACATGTTAGTGACTACGATGTTGGAATACCATCTACGCCTAGAACTTCCAGACAGTTTTTCTTCAGACAAAATGTAAGGAGCGATGGAGTGGAGAGTTAGTCTTGTTCTGAAGCTCAAGTCATGTGGTTATTTAGAGGTGTTATTGTGTAGTTACAAAGCCGTTTGTGTTTTCATAGTCTGTGTGGCATTGTAAAATTTTATTTTTGTTCAGTAAAATGCTTTTAAAAATGCGACACGGCCCAATTTGTGAAAATAAAGAACCAGATGGAGAAATGGGTTATAATCAATGAATATGTTATGTGTAATTAACTAACATTTTATATTTATATTGTATCAGGTAATCCCATAATTAATGCCGGTTCTTAATGGCGTGCTATAAGGTATAAGAGAAAATCAATGAAACACGTTCAATCTAAAATGTATTTACCATTTTGATGTATAACAGTTTGCCATCTTACTAAATTTAGTGTAAACCAAATTTTGAATGCCTGTTCTGAAAAATCCTTTGAATTTGAATATAGGAAAGCTAATCGACTGAATTCATGTTTTGCCGCTTAATGTGTTTTGGAGACTGCGGAAAAGGTGATAATCCGAAGGCGCCAAGTCTGAGGAATAATTTCCCATCCAAAGTCCTTTAATTTTTGCAATGTTTGTTTTGCAACATGGGGCCTCGCATTGTCATGATGGAATAAAATTTTGCGTCTATTGATAAGTGTTGGACGTTTCTCCTAATCCAAAGTTCCTAACCACTGCCGCGACCGTCTAGCATTCAACTAACAACAAACCCACTTTTCATCTCCAGTTACTATCCTAGTCAGAAATGGTTCTTGATTTAAACGGTAGAGGAGAGAAAAGCTAGTGTTCACCCGTTGTTGCAAATTACCGGGGCTTAAATCGTGGGGGAACCACTCTCAAATTTGGTTTCAAGATGGCGAACTGTTATACAACAAGATGGTAGATACATTTTAGATTGAACGTGTTTCATTTATTTTATCTTATACCTTACGCCATTAAAAACCGACATTACTTATGGGATGACCTGATACAATATAAATATAAAATGTTAGTTAATTACACATAACATATTAATTGATTATAACCCATTTCTCCATCTGGTTCTTTATATTCACAAATAGGTGGCGTGTCGCTTTTTTAAAAGCATTTTACTGAACAAAAATAATATTTTACAATGCCACACAAACTACGAAAACACAAATAATTAAACACGTAACAAAAAGTATCACTTCGTAACTACACAATAACACCACTAAATAACCACATGACTTGAGTTTCAGAACAAGACTAACTCTCCAGTCCATCGCTCCTTATATTTATTCTGAAGAAGAACTGTCTGGAAGGTTCTAGGCCAGAGTAGATGGTATTCCAGCATCGTAGTCACAAACATGTACTGGGGTAACCTGTGTATGTGGTATAATGGTAAGCATATCAGCCTCGCGCTTCTGGCCGGTAGCGGGTTCGCATCTGGCCTTGGATTTTTTACTAAGAGTAAAAATCCTTGACCATGGTCGAATCTTTTCTCTTCTAATGAAATTATTTAAAAATAAAAAATTAATTATTTACAATATTGTAGGTATAATAGCCTAGTCATAAAATATTAACCAATTCAACAATTCGATACATTAATATACTGTCTCTAATTTATTTATCTATGCCCAAAATTAACACACATGTAATTATAACAAGCAAATATATTGTAACGTGAAACAAAAACAAAACACATGATTTAAAAGAGCTCTAGAATATTGTTGGAGAAGTTGGAACAAACTGTTCTAGTATATGTTCGTGACTGTTCGAGTACGGTACCTTCAACGCTTGTCTGGAACGTTCCAGAATGTTCTAATTCAGACTAACGATGAGAAGCGACGGACTGGAGAGTCAGTTTTGCTCTGTAGATGGATCATATTAAGTTTGTGTTTAAAGTGTCGTTATAAGTTAATACTTTTTGTAACCTTTTTGATTATCTGAGTTTAGATTGTTTGTGTGGCATTGCATAAATTATTGTTTTCGTTTAATAAAGATTATTTAAACCCACTTAAGTGCTACATTACCCATAATTACTAATCAATAATATATCTCAGATTTTCACACAACATATAACACATCTGTAATATTATAAATCCCTAATGTGTAGTACAATAACCTGTCTGCCTAACGCAGGACTGACACCATATTTTTTTTTTTTTTTTCTAAAGCAGAAAATAATAAAAAAAAAAATAATTTTCAGTTCAAGCTCAATGAAAATTAAAACTTCCAATAATTTTTTATTTTATTTTATTTTTTTTCAACGTTTCGGGGCACCCGCCCCATCTTCAGAAACAGTTGCTTCTTTTTGTTCTTCTAGAAGATTCCTCAATCCATTTCTTAATTGATATTTAATCTTCTCCATATGGCTTTCATTAGTTTCCATATTTATATTTTTCACATTTATTAATAATTTTAACGTAAGTTATTTATTATTATTTTTAGTTCAAGCTCAATGAAAATTAAAACTTCCTATATTTTTTTATTTTTCAACGTTTATGGGCGCCCCGAAACGTTGAAAAATAAAAAAAAATGAAAAATTATTGGAAGTTTTAATTTTCATTGAGCTTGAACTAAAAATAATAATAAATACCTTCCGTTAAAATTATTAATAAATGTGAAAAATAAATTAATATAATTGGGTCAACTGTGGTGTAGTGGTTAGCAAAGCAACCTACAATACTAAAGGTCGCGGGTTAGCTTCCCGCGGAGGCACAAAGATTTCTTAACGGGAGCAAAAATCCCTGACTATGCCGCCCCTCGGATAGGACGTTAATGGAGGTCCTGCGCCTGTACGATGTCAGGTACTCTTTAAAAATCCCTATCCTAATTATACCTATATAGGCTAAATTTAGGACTTTCCGATTAGCCTTGGAGGCATAAAGTGACTTTAAACAAATAAACTAAGAGGTACTAGAACAATTCGTCCCAACCACAAGTCTAGAACTTTTTAAAATCATATGTTTTTGTGTTTTGTTTCACGTTACAATACATATAAGTATATATATATACGGTACAGACTGCTTTAGGATGGGTTTCATAATATTACAGACGATAGCAATACGAGCATAGTTGGCCTCCGTAATTCGAATGGAGCATTCCACTATTTACGTCTATGTCTTGTTTAAATAGTTCTTGAATGAATGAATGTTTTTATTTTTTCAGAGATGTCAGGTACTCGTTAAAGATACATATCCTATTAATTATACCTGGCAAAATTTAGGACTCCCACTGTAGCATCGTCGGAGTAGCCTTGGTGGCATCAAAAGACCTTAAACAAACATGTATAATCGAACCAATATAAAAGTGATGGAACTGTACTGAATAATACCAGTTTACCTTAAACTTCCATTGGTAGTTTATCCTGGTTTTTATATTCGAGGGGTCTCCGAGTAAGGATTGCGCCACGATCATTTCTTTTTTTTTTTTTATCCGTTTTAACGGCGGACCAACACCCAGTTTTAGTACAGGAAAGTTAGACCAAAACTCGACCATGTACAGAAAAAAAATTGTAATTTCGTAAAACTTTAATTTAATTTTTAGTTTCGTAAAAACTCATAATGTCATCTTATGGGTGAGATTAGAGGTTTATGCTAAGTTCGTAAGTAAGCTTAAGCAGGACAACCTCCCTGCCGGTTAGTTATATTTTAACCGACATATATTTTTTATTTATATATATTTTAATATATATTATTTTATTATTTTTTGTTTAACATTAATTTATTAATATTACTTTTGGTGCACCGTTTCTTATATTTTCTAAGTTTTTGAATCCAATGAGACAATCCCCATGGAGATACAGTCAACTGGAGAAAAGTTATAACAGATTACATAAGCTGGAGTGATCTCATTCGACAAATGACTCATATTGTAACGTTAAACAAAAAAAAACAAAAAAACATATGGTTTAGAATAATTCTAGACCTATTTTTCGGAACGAGCTAACAGTTGGACCTAACTGTCTTAGCACATGTTTGTGACTTAGATGTTCAAGTACCATCTACTCCGGCCTCGGAGGTTCTCCTTACGACGATATACAGAGTGACCCCAAACCAAACGGTCAAACTTCAAGGATCGATAGAGGATCGAAAAATAATAAATAAATATTCTTACTAGTAAAATATAAATGTTTCAGTTTTTATAAGGGACTACCTTAGTGAGAAAAAAAAAAAACTGAAAATTTTTATTAGTAGATGTGAGAGATAGTCAACTGTTCTTTCCACAACCATTCCTTCGACTTTGAGAACCCCTCCATATTAGCTACTGTATCTAACCACGATGAACGTCTCCTCTCAGAATCCATTTTCATCCATCTAGAAACAAATAACCCGGTAAATCACAAAACAGATAAAGAGATAATTTCATCCACTTATTCTAACATCTTCCGCATCCTCAAATCCTAGTTTTGATTTCATAGGTACTGCAATTATCTCTGTACCTCTTGTACTATTATTATTTTTTGTATTATATACTTCTTTCTGTATATTTTCCTATTTTTTATGCATTGTTACATTATGTATTATCTCATTTTTATGTTATTATTGAGTCCAGACACAACCATTTGTATACAGTACCATCTATTTTGTTAGTTTTTAAAATGTTTTTGTTCACTCAGTTGTCATATGCCTTCACTTCAAAAGCGTTGAATTTCCCTGTCTTAAACCTTTGAAGTCGGCAAACTAACCCCCTACCACTACCTCTCACCTTATTTTTACCTTTAGTCTTAGTATCCACCTGGACTCAGTAGGTAAATATCAGATTCTACTTTATCTTGTTAACCTGCCACTTCTTTTAATATTCATGTTACACCATCTTTTATATTATTATCAGTTCTGTAATGTATCCATTTATTGTCACCCTCTAGCATAGATACTCATATATTTGTTTTCTTTTAACCCTGATGAAGATCCACAAGTTGGATCGAAACGTTGGCTTACCACAATAAAATCATTGTAAACTGAAAATCCTGACCATCATTTAACCTAATGAAAATTTTGAAGGTTCTACCTTCTCTAAAATTACGTAGTTCATTTCTCGGGAGCGTCAACGTAAATGTTGTTCGAAGTGCTGGCCTCTCACGCATCACATCGCGTACTCACAGATCGCACTAAATCTAAACATTGTTCTGCGGTGAGCTGGTTGCAAACCATTCTGATGCGGTCGATGAGATCATCCCTTGTGCGGACGGGCTCTCGGTAGACATTTTCTTTCACGCATCCCCAAACGAAGAAATTTAGTTGCGTGAGGTCCGGAGAGTTAGTCTTGTTCTGAAGCATAACTCATATGGTTATTTACAAAGTGATAATTTTTGTAACCTGTTTAAATATTTGTGTTCTTATAATTTGTGTGGCATTAAAAATCGTTATTTTTGTTGTTTCAGGCTTCCATAGTGTGAATCCATTATCCGCATTTCTTCTTCCAGGTTTGACCATGTCACAGGTTTTCCAACAGCCAAGCTTTCACCCATCTTCAAGAATGAGGATCATTCTTGTATTGGCCCTGAAGAAGCCCACAGCAAGATGGGTGAAAGCTTGGCTGTTGGAAAACCTGTGACATGGTCAAACCTGGAAGAAGAAATGCGGATAATCGTTATTTTTTTTTTAATAAAAATTTGTTAATCCACTTAAGAGTTACAATATTGTACATCGATCAAGCAAAAAATCAAACGTTCCGGATTATGATTACTATACGGAATACCAACATTAACTACTTGCTAATTTCACTATACCTTTAAACCTAAACCCCTCCGCCTTAAATTATTGATTTATAAAGGCTTCTTAATACTGCGTCGATGCTCGGAAACATATCAAGTTTCCACACAGCAAGAAAGCTCCAACAGTTTCAGAACGGCATACTGAGAGTATTGTGAACGTACGACATTACGAAGAACTAAAACTGACTTACTACATACCACTCTTAAAGTTCCGAAATTCATCAAATTTTTACTTTCACTAACCTATATTTTTTTTTGTTTTTTTGTTTTTTTGTTCTGTACCCCTACATGGCCATGTGTGGCATACGTGTGGCCATATGTGTGTGTGTGTGTGTGTGTGTGTGTGTGTGTGTGTGTGTGTGTGTGTGTGTGTGTGTGTGTGTGTGTGTGTGTGTGTGTGTTTGTGTGTGAACAGGCTAGCTCAAAAACTATAAACCGTACGAACCAGAAATAGGGTATTTGTTGTATATATATATGCTCGCGATATGGCAGCAAAAATTTCATCAAAATTAGTCAAACGGAGGGGGTACTTTATTTGAACAATTTTGTCTAGTTTTTAGGTTTTTTTCGATTTTCTCAAAAACGGCTCTAACGATTTTGATTAAACTCGGTATTTGGTGTATGTATATGCCCGCGATGTGGCAATCAAAATTTATCAATTGGAGGGGGCACTTTACTTAATAAATGTTTTCACATTTTCACGTGTTTTTTTAATTTACTCAAAAACGGCTTTAACGATTTTGATCAAACTGGGTATTTGATGTATGTATATGCACGCGATACGACGGTCGTAATTTCATCGAAATTGGTCTAACGGAGGGGGCAAAGCGACTCGTTGTAAAAAGCAACCAAGCAGTAAAAAAAAAAACTCGACTGTTGATGAAATTTGATTCATTAAAAAAATAAATAAGCAATAATGAATCGACAGTACTGAGAATTTCCAAGTTTTGCATGACAGATACTTTATAACTCATGGAGATATACAAATATAAGCATATGAATGTGGAAAAGTATAGCGTTTACATATTATCAAACATGTCGATTTCTAATCTAATTAGGTTCGTAGGTGAAAGTTGTGTTGCACGCATCGCACCAGATTTTTATTGAATGATTTCCAATATATAATTGGTTCCTTAACCTCCTGGGATATTGTAATTATTCAATAGGTTTAGTGCATCAACTGTAATGGAGCAATCGCCAGGCAATTTCCTTATAAATCTCATTTATTGTTACATTGATGACGTTTCGCCATACCGCCATTTTCCAGTCTAAATAGAATTAATAAAAATAGAATTTTAAATGTTCTTGATTAATATATGAAATTTTTGTGTAATACCAGTACAAGTCTTATATTTTATAAATGCTTTAATTGAAATACATCTTATGCAAGTATGCCAGTGAATTGTTAAAATATTAGATAATTGCTTCCTTCTTTAAGGAAAAAGATTTTTTAACTATTGTTATTCAACGCTTTGCACTCGAGGCCTCCGAAGCGGAGCCATTTAAAATTTGTCTTCAAACTCCAGGGCTCCTCCGTAGCGGAGCCCTGGAGTTTGAAGACAATGTAAATAATTTTCAGTTTTTAACATATAAGGACATAAACAAATCATAAAAACTATTTATAGGATATTTCGCTTTTGGTGATAAATGACGGTCGCTGCTCGCGGTGTTTTTCATTATTTTTATAGTGCGTTAATCTTTTAACATCGGCTATATTTAATTAATTTATCTTTTATTTCCTCAATTGTACAATAATTTAGTTCGGGGCACCAAATAATCTCTTTACTTCGAATTAGTTTCCCATTTGCTTCTACTTTAACCTAGTATTAAGTAGATTTTCACATTTTAGGAGCTTTTCTGATTGGATATCTGAGAAAAATTCAACTAAAAGGATCCCATCTCGTAATGTTTTAACTGTTTTTACTTCTCCAATTAGATTTTTTATGATTTTATATATAATAATGATTGATAATGATGATAATAATAATAATAAAATTATAAAAAAATTAATAAAATTTAATAAAAGAATATTTTTAAATTAATATAAAATTATTTAGAAAAATATTTTTTTTTTTTTTTTAACTATGTGTTCTTGAAGCTTCACAAATACATATAACCTAAATTTCATTACAATTCCTTACTTGGTTCTAAAATTTTACTACTATATAATATTACGTTTTCAGGGCGTACGTTTTCGCGAATAAGTTGCTTCGAGTTGCCGGTAGGTAAAGTCCGAAACGGTGTCGAGTGCAAAGGGTTACTAATGTGTAATTGATTAAACCAATTTTAGACTGGAAAATGGCGGTACGGCCGAAACGTCGTCAATGTAACAATAAATGAGAATTATATGGAAATAGTCCTGGTGATTGCTCCATCACAGTTGATGCAAATAAACTTATAGAATAATCATTGCATTTATTAAACGGAGGCGTATAAAATTCTTTGACAGCCTCAAGCACCGCACCAATGCACTGTTTCAAACACTCACAGGGGAGGCAAACACTCGTCGACAGATCAGAATAACTTAACTTACAAACTGCTTACTTAACCCAACTGACTTAACAAATCTGGTAAGCCCCATAACCAGGGACAGATTTGTGACTGATAGATTTGTGACACCTAATTCTTTTTACTGACACCAAACACTCAGAAAAAGGGGTTCTTCTATAGGAATAGACATGTTCCTCATGTCCGCCTGCCTTTCGACAAAAAACGAAGAAGGGGCTAAGGAGAAAAAAAAAATACTAACATATAAATGTACATATTTATTATGTAGGGGGGAGCGGAGTTCGTTGGCATAGGGGGTAGGTTGGCCATTGGCTTATAGTTTCCGTCACACCTGTTGCACCATCTGACCCGCTCGACCTCAGGAGTCATGTCCAGAGTTTTCAATCCGATGCTAACAGTGTAGATAAGAGTGTGCTTCATTGATTGATTTTACAACATGTAAGTAAATTTTCAGTAAAGTTGGTTTAAAGGTATGGAAAAACATTTGACTCCGATTCTGTTCACATAGCCCCAAACTCCTTTGAAAAACCTAACCTTTCGACTAACCAGTTTCTTGTTTGATTGTTCTCCCCTGTCCTGGCAGCCATCTTTCATATGATCTCTCCTGTGGGGTTAGTTGGCTATCTTCAACTGTGGTTTGTCGGTGCAGTAGCAATTCACAGAAGCAAGGTAAACATAAACAAAGGTGAAACTACCAAATGTCTTTAGTTCCAGGGAGGAAGATGGGAGCGATATTTCCTATACAGAAAGTGACGACAGTCTAAACTTCTATCTTCTTCTATTGTCATTCTATTTTCCCCTAAAAGCTGTTAAAAACCGATTCAAAATGACTATACCATCATTGTGCAGCTTCTCATAACAATCATATGTGTCAGGATATTTGAATGAGATGGCTAAACAATCCCACCTTCTAGGCCAACCTGCCCCACATTGGGGGTTAATTGACATACTCTGGATTGACGAATTCTTCAATTTTCTATGATCTTATTATTAAATATTATGTTGCGAAAAAAATACTTGAAGTACTCTAATACAGTGGATTTCGTTTATAACGACGTACCGCTTATAACGACGGAAATCTTAAGTCTCTGGTCCCTAAGGCCATAGTTTAACGAATTTTTATCCGGCAATTACGACCACGGTTATTGCGACTGATCGGCTTTAGCGACCCATTTTGAGTCCCCCGGGGAACAAAAAGATCGGTTATAACGTCCGGCTTTCGGAAAGAACCCTTCAATCCCGGCTTGCGGGATATTTCTTTGGTGACAGGACCTTTTCTTGGAAACTCCCTCCCCTGATTGTTTCTGATTTAATTCCTTCAAACTAATTCGAATCAGTTGCGGCCTTGTTCTCAAATAAGACATTTTTTCGTTGTGATATCTGGTTTTTGTTTGGATGCTAGTTGCGGTTTTGTTCTCCAAACACTTTTGCGTGGTGATACCATGTCAAGGAGAAGGGCATTTTCGTTTGAAGAAAAATTTTGCTGCATATTTGCTGTTGGCAGGAAAATGGATAGAATAACGGTTTTGGTGGCAGCCAATATGACTGGAATTGAAAAATATACTTTTTATAATAGGAAATTTGTAGTTGTAAGAAGGCTATCATAACAATCAGCTGTTAAAAACGACCGACGTCGTTATAAGCGATATGTCGGATGTAACGACGATCGCCTATAACGACGAAGTTTTCGGTCCCTTCAATGTCGTTATAAACGATATCCACTGTACTTGGAGTTTACAGTGGCATCAGCCCCATTGGGGTTATATTAACAGGAACGACTCAACAATCAAAAAAGTGAAAACTGTTGCCAACCAACCCCGCTCTCCCCTAATTCTTTAACTTTTCTACTCCTTATTTAACATGGAAATCCGATCTCCTTTTTCAAACTGATTATACAGTATATAGTAAGAAGGGCTTTACGAATCGGAAGGTTCGATCCGGACACCACTGTGCGCTCCCTACATAACTTTATCCTCAGACCACCATTGGTGATTGGAGACAAGGAGAAAATATAGACAATATTAGCTGATTTTATACATATATACAGTACCAGTCAAAAGTTTAGATTCACTTTTATTTAATTCAAAATCTTCAAGTTTAATAAAATAATTCTAACCCTAGAATCTATCCAAAGAGGTAGAATATGGTGGATATCTTCCACCATCATTAACTCGAGAGGTAACATTCCAAACATTATATGATTAAGGTATAATTAGTATAAAAATATCACACTCCTTTATGAAGCCGAGATCTGGAGTTTAAATTACCTGGAAGGATTAGAGTCGATACAGACTAAATTTTTGGCCCAAATGTACTTCGAATTATATTGTCCGCTTAGAATCTGGACGAACTCCTTTGAAAGTAACAGTGCTGAAAAAGATTATCAAATTTTGTATTAAGTTCCTTTCAATGCCTGTAAAACGACTACCACGCAAATGCCTTGTCAGACTCATTAATTTAGACAAAAATGAGAAAGACATAGGTTTTAATTGGGTTTCACAAATTAAAAAACTAGCAGCAAATAACTATATAGAAGGCGACCTTTTTGAAGAGCTAAAACCAAGTTATCTACTTATTAATAAAGATGCAATTAAACACACACATGCAAAACTAAACCACGATACTCGATAAGATACAAGGGGAAGGTTTATTGGCGTACCGACCTAGGCCAGGTCGGTACGCCGGGTTGCCTCCAGTAGGCTGACGGGCCTCACATACCCAGAGGTGGGGGTAAGGCTTCGACTGCGTGGCATTCATTGGTCGACGTTGCTTAACTTTTGATTACCTATTGCAAGCGCCTGTGTCCACTCGGCCATCCCGGCCTGCCTAATTTAATTATTAATAAATAACAACAAAATAAAATATTTAAAATGATTTAAATTTTTTATATAGGTAATATAAAGATGATGACAGTAAAATTACATATTTACAATTAAAGGAAAAAAAGGTTACAGTGACAGCTTACGTTCTGATCATCTTTCTATCTTGGTCAGGCTTACAGGTACGTTTTCTCCAAAATGAACAAGAAACAAGAAACAACTTGGAATTATCGTTGAGTGTACAGATCTTTCTCTTAAACACCGAGGGAAACCCACACAGGAAAAATGGAACCTCTACTATTTGCCAATTGTTTATTGTTCATTTAATTAAAAAAAAATATTGTATCTTAATTGTATTTTTTTTTTTACAAAATGCAAGAATTTGAAATAAAATTGAAAATATTATGCCTCCCATAAACAATAAAAAATATATATCTTGAAACCTGACCTCACGTTCTGATCACCTTACTATATTGTTCAGGCTTACTGGTACGTTTTTTTTCCAAAAATAAAAAAAATAAACAAGAAAACTTTACTTGGATTAATAGTTGAGTGTATAGATCTTTGAGTAAAAAACCGAGGAATATACGCAAATCCCCGTGCATTAACACACTCAGGAAAAATAGATCATATTATATTTACCAATTAGTAGTAATAATGTCTGCTAGGTTCTTTTTCCTCACTTAGAGGGGAAGAGTGCTGTAATTTGTAGGATTTTCTTCTTCTTCTTATGTAGATAACCCCAGAGGATGAGCCACAAGCTCGAAACGTCGGGAAAAAAATAATAAAAAACATTAAACACGGAAGAGCTCCTTCATTAAAGAAAATCCTAGTAGTAATAATGTTTATTGGGCGAAAAATGTAATACAATATATACCAAATTGTAAAAATAACAAAACATTTTACGGCATAGCGAACTGTCTGCCGGTTAATTTTATACAATTCATAACTTGTAAAGTAAGCGTGAAATAAAAACCAAACAAAAAACGTAGTAATATTTACAAATACAAAAGAAAAGAAAATATACAATAAAAAAAAAAAAGTAATAAATATATAATAAAAAATGTGTTGAAATAAAACAAGAAGGCAAAGGAAGAGAAAAAAAAAAATAAATAAATAAATTTAAGTCATTAGAAATTATTATAGAATATATTTACCAATTATACAACTGTTAATTTAATTTAAAAAAAAAATATTCCATTTTAATTTGTACTTTTTTCACAGAATGCAAGAATTTGAAACAAAATATTTTATATAATAAAACCTTTTTATTTTAATTATTACTTATAATATTATGCCTCCCTTAAACAATAAAAAATATATATCTTGAAGCCTAGGACCTGACCTTACGTTCTGACCACCTTCCGTTCTTGTTCAGGCTTAAAGGTACCGTTTTCTTTCCGAGAACAATAAAAAACAAACAAGTACCATTTTCTCGGTATAGACCACGTGCATAAGCACACACTTTATATTTACCAATTATACAATTGTTCATTTAATTAAAAAAAATATATATATGATTCATTTTTCACAGAATGCAAGGGTATAAAATAAAATATTTTACATAATAAAACATTTTTTTATTAATTTCATAAGTGATGATTCAAAATAATATAAACCTCCCTTAAACAAAAAAACAAAACAATGTATACAGTGACGCCTAAGACCTGACCTTAAGTTCTGACCACCTTCTTACATTGTTCAGGCTTGCAGGTACCTCTTTCTTTCCGAGAACAAAAAAAAAAAAAAAAAAACAAGTATCATTTTCTCGGTATATACCTTTCTGTAAAAAACCCACGGGGGATATACGCAAATGCCTGTGCATACACAGATACAAGAGATAGACGCAGAGACAGGATGCGTGGAGGGGAGGCTATATATCCTCTACTGACAGGTCCGCACCACTCAGTACAACTACCACTCTTCGACAAGAACAGGTCTTCCAGCTCTTGTAGTACGATATACATCATCGACGACATTATCATTAACACAGTAAGTACTTACTTGATCAATGGCTATTAAGATTAATCTGCACTTTAATAATGATTATTATACATCGTTAAGATCTCCTAATTATTCTTTGGGTATTCAATGATTTACAAGCAAGGCTTTGCTGGAATTCCGAAATTCCAAATATAATCCGAAGAGCATATGTTTTCAAGAAAAAAAATCACTCAACATATTAGTGTATAAATAAATACGTATAAATGGTCAATATAAAACAATAGTTAAGTGAGCGCCAAAGAAAATTAATAATTAATTAATAATTGTTACACCGTTCAATAGCTTTGAAAATCGCAAGAATTTAACGATTTTTGGGATTACATATAATTTTTTGAAGTTTTATATATATCGTCAATACCATCATTAACACAGGTTATACTTAGTTGCTTAATGGCCTATTAAGGATAATCTGGACTTTTATAAGTATTATTATAAATAGTTAAGATCTCGCTAAGAGCAATGAATTATTCTTTGGATTATTCTCAATGAATTACTAGCCAGGCTTTGCTAGTATTCCATAGAGCATATGATTTCAAGATAAAAACATCAATCAACATATTAGCCCTTTATAAATGTATATAAAGGGAAATAAATTTATAAATATATAAAACAATAGTTAACTGAGCTCCAGACGAAATTAATTATTTTATTTTTTTTAAATACCTATTGTTGTTTTTCTTTTAATCATAATATAAAAGACAAATTGAAATATACCGTACTTCAAAATCGATAGAAGTAAACACAACCATTTTTAAAATATTCAAACTTAACATCAGTTTTCTCAAAATATTGTGTGTGGCCTTTAGTCCACTTTGGTGTTACACCGAACAAAAAGCCTTGAAAATGACTACAATTTAACATTTTTTTGAATTTTAAAATTTTTAAAAATATCGTGAACACCATCTTTAACCCAGTGAGTACTTACTTGATTAACGGGCTATAAAGTTTAATCTGCACTTTAATAATGATTATTATACATCATTAAGATCTACCTAAGAGAAATGAATTATTCTTTGGATATTCAATGATTTACAAGCCAGGCTTAGCTGGAATTCCGAAATTTCAGATATAAATCGAAGAGCATATGATTTCAAGAAAAAAACATCAATCAACATATTATCCCTATATAAATGGTCGATATAAAACAATAGTTAATTGAGGGTCAAATGAATTTAATAATTTATTTTTTTTAATACCGATCTTTATTTTTTTTTAATCATGCTTCGTTATATTTGAATAATATAAAAGACAAAGTGAAATATATTTTACTTTAAAAACGATAGAAGTTAACCCAATCCTGTTTCACAAAATTCAAATCCAACTTTTGTTTTCTAAAAATATGGTGTTTGGTGCTTAGTTCACTTGGGTGTTACACCGACCAATAGCTTTGAAAATCGCAAGAATTTAACGATTTTCGGAATTATATATAATTTTTTGAATTTGTAAATATATCGTCAATACCATCATTAACACAGGTTATACTTCCTTAATGGCCTATTAAGGATAATCTGAACTTTCATAATGATTATTATAGATAGTTAAAATCTCGCTAAGAGCAACGAATTATTCTTTGAGTGATTCTCAATGATTTACTAGCCAGGCTGTGCTAGTATTCCAAAGAGCATATTATTTCAAGAAAAAAAAACATCAATCAACATATTAGCCTTATATAAATGGTCGGTATAAAACAATAGTTAACTGAGCGCCAATCGAGTTTACTAAATTTTTTTTAAATACTTATTCTTGTTTTTCTTTAATCCTGCTTCATATTTAAATAATATAGAAGACAAATTGAAATATATCGTTCTTCAAAATGGATAGAAGTGAACACAAACCTATTTTAAAATATTCAAACTTAACAAAACTTTCTCAAAATTGGTGTTTGGCGTTCAGTCCACTTTGGTGTTACACCGAACAAAAAGCTTTGAAAATGGCAAGAACCTTAAGATTTTTTTAAATTTTTAAATGTTTTTTAAATATTGTCAACACCATCATTAAAACGCATAATATTTAGTTGATTAATGGCCTATTAAAGTCAATCAGCACTTTAATAATGATTATTAAGATCTCGCTAAGAGTAATGAATTATTCTTTGGGTATTCAATGATTTAATAGACTTTGCTAGTATTCTGAAATTCCAAAGAGCATATGATTTCAAGAAAAAAACATCAATCAACATATTAGCCTTATATAAATGGCCGATATCAAACAATAGTTAAGTGAGCGCCAAACGAAATTAATAATTGATACAATAATTAATTAATAATTGTTACCAGCAGTCGGACCCCAGGATACCGTCCAATTCAGGGTACCCCTAAAATACGCTGTCGCACCTAACGTGTTTAAGTTCGCGAGCAATAATTAATATTTTTTATTATTTACGCTATGTTTTAAATTTATGATCGTTTTAAAAATTAATAAAATAAACTTTAATAACAATAAAATTAATATTTTAATAAAAAAAAAAAAAGCACAAAATCTATATAAATAAAGTTGAAATTCTGTTTGTTTGTTTGTTCTTTATAGAGATCCATACCGTTTGTCCTAAATTCTCCAAATTTCGCTCAGTGGTTCTTTGATACCAGGTGCGAACACCTGTCCATATTAAAATTGCATAACTTCAGCCAATCTCTTGGTATATTCTTTATTGTTAAAAAATTCGTCATGATCTTGCTTTACAATGGTTTTTTTTTTGCGAAATCGACCGTTTGAGTCGAAAAAACGGCCTAAAAATCATTTTATAGATTTTGAAGAGGCCAACAAGGCCCGGTAAGACCGTCCCTTGGTCGGCGTCGAGTTCTGGGATTTTTAAACCATATGTTTTTTTTTTTTTTTTTAACATTACAATACGTTTATTTACATGTATGGTGAATTTATTTTTTATAAATGTCTCCTAAGAAGCGAGCTTCAATAGAAGTAGTGAGCTCAAAAGCTAAAAAAACAACGTCAAATACGAGCAACTGAAACTCTCGACGAAGTTCAAAATAAGATTGAACAACAGAGGCTTAGACAGGCAGAATCGCGGGAAACTGAGTCTGCCCAGGAATACGAGGCCCGCTTTGCGCCACAAAGGCTTAGGCAAGCCGATTTGCAAGAAGCTGAACCTGCAGGGCAATATTTCTGTTTGTTTGTTTGTTCTTTATAGAAATCCATACCGTTTATTCAAATTCTCCAAATTTCGCCAGTACTTCTTTCATACCAAGTGCGAACACCTGTCCATATTAAAATTGCATAACTTCAGCCGATCTTCAGCTGATATTCTTTATTGTTATAGAAATCGTAATGAACTCACTTTACAATGGTTTTTTACGAAATCAACCGTTACATTAGAAAAATGAAATTCCCCGATCAAACCGGGTTATACAGCTTAAAGATGAATTTCTGTTAGTTTGTTTTTTCTTAGTAAAAATCCATACCGTTTGTCCTAAATTCCCCAAATTTCGCTCAGTGGATCTTTCTTACTAGGTGCGAACACCTGTCCATATTAAAATTCCATAACTTCAGCCAGTCTCTGGGTATATTATTTATTGCTATAAAAATCGTTATGATCTCACACTAAATTTGTTCACGTTTATTAGAAAAATGAAATTCCCCGGTAAACGCAAACTTATTTCACAAAATTCAACTTTAATTTCAGTTTTTTCAAAATGTGGTTTTTAGCGCTTAGTACACTTTGGCATTACACCGACCAAATAGCTTTGGAAATGACGAGTATTAAACGATTAAATTATCTTCATTAATAAATCTGGACTTCAATAATGATTATTATAGATCTTTATAGAGAATGAATTATTTTTTGGCTATTCAATGATTTAATATATATTAATTTAATCGATTTTTGTGGGTAACCACCTTGTTTTAAATTATTTTAAGTAATTTATTTTTTGAAGAGAAAAGACTGTGCTCCGCCGGGAGTCGAACCCGGGTCTTCCGAGTGACATGCGCGGTATGCTAACCACTGCACCACTGAGGTCGCTTCCAAGCGGAGCCAATCCACCTCCCGTAAATACTCGCAAAACTTGAATATGATTTAAAAATTGACGATCGTCAAGAGATGCCAAAAATTGTCCACCTCCCGTAAAGCTTGCGAGATCAGGGGAGAGGTATCAGTGAAGAGAAAGGATTGGCTCCTCTTGGAAGCGAGCTCTGTGGTGCAGTGGTTAGCATACCGCGCATGTCACGCGGAAGACCCGGGTTCGACTTCCGGCGGAGCCCAGTCTTTTCTCTTCAAAAAATAAATTATTTACAATGATTTAATAGTTAGGGTGTGATATGGCTTAGTCTAACATTAAGTTTTAGGAAAGTAAATAAAAGCATTCCAACAAACATTAGTGTAATTATATTAATACAACTTTATCATTAGAATAACATGCAGTCTCGTTTATCTTTATCCTCTAATCTAAACTATCAGGGTTCTCGGGGCTTTGGTTATTTCCTTGTTTCACATTATTTCTCGGTACAAACTGACTTTTTTTTTAATTCATTATTATCTTGTCAAACGCCATTCCGCGCGGCCAAATCCCTACTGCACTAACCGAAAAAGAACTGTTTAGGTATTTAAGGTTCCGTTTTGAATTAAATAAGTTTTGTCTCATTTTCAAGTTTTTTTTTATATTTTCTCAAAAACGGATGTGACTATTGTGATCAAAGTGAGTATTTGATATGTCCGCTATGTGACAGCAAAAATTAAAAACATCATTATCACTGATGAAAATAAAAACTTTTATTTAACAATACAAAAAATTATTTTACTTGGTAAAAACGTGATGCTCAAATTTTTTAACTTAGTTTTGTAATAATTTATAAGTACCATATAAAAAAAAAAAAAACTAGATATTATAGGATCACCTGTGGTCTAGTGGTTAGCATGGCAACCTATTATACTAAAGGTAGCGGGTTCGCGTCCCGAGGTGGCCCTTGGATTTTTTAAAGGGAGTAAAAAATCCTTGTCTATGCCGTCCCTCTGATAGGTCGTAAAATGGAGGTCCCGAGCCTGTACGATGTCAGGCACTCGTAAATTATCCCTATGCTAATTATACTTGGATAGGCATAATTTAGGACTCCCACTGTAGCATCGTCCGATTAGCCTTAGTAGCATAAATTGACGTTAAACAAACAAACAATAAGTAGGTGATTTTAGTGGTAGGTTAGTGTCAGGTTGTAAACAACACAGATCCACCCTGAAAAGTGTCTAGTACAACTTTATTAAATGTTCGTTTTATATTTAGACTCGGGATTTATGTTACTATTATGTTTTCTTGAGGAATGTGACATTAGATTTGCATATAAAAGTGAACTATGGGCGTCAACCATTAACATATCTAAGTAAACAACATTAATACGAAATGGGTGGATGAGTCGATAAGGGAAATCGGAAAACCATCAGAATACTGCGCACGTAACATGACGAACGGGGAAAAGCTGGAAGCTTAGGGAAATTGAAGCTATCACTCAAGATAGTTAGCTACTATTAGATAATATTCAAAATCAGCTAAGGTATACTAATACAAATTTTTATTGCGTTTGCAATTCTACTGAAATTGATTTCAGATGTTGAGAACAACATTGTAAGGAATATCGATATTTCGTAAGACAGTATTGAATGAAAACGAGAGATTCCCTCTTCCCTATGGCATTTAATGAATTATTTCACTAATAATATTCACCTTATAGATCTATCATACATCACACAAGTTTCAATTACACCACCTTCTTTCTTTGAGTAATAATCTGGTGCGATGCTCGCAACATACAAATTTCACTTACCAACTTTATTGGATTCAGCAACTTCACACATTTATTCACTTTTTCTGTCTCCATAAGTTTTAGAGTATTATCGTTTGTATTGGAAGACTTGAAAGTTCTCAGTACTTTTAGATTCATTATTTGTTTATTTATTTTTTTTTTTTTGGGGGGGAGGCTCTAAAAATCCTGATTTCATCAACAGTTTAGCTTTTTATCGCTTAATTTTTACTGCGAGTTGCTTTTTGTTATTATACCGTGAAGATAAATCCATAAAAGATGTACTCTTTCACTTACGAACTTACTTAGAGTAGAAATTGACTTGTTTCGATATTATAAAACGCCATTTCTCAACACACATTTTTCCACATTTATATGCTTATATTTGTATATCTCCCTAAGTTATAGAGTATTTGTATCGCAAAATTGAATGTTCTAAGCACTTTTCGATTCATTATTGCTTATTTATTTTTTTTAGGGTCCTAATTTCATTAACGTCGAGTTTTTGTTTTACTGCGAGTTGCTTTTTGTAAATGTATCGTGAAGGTGTATTTACGTCTCGTAGTAAATTTAAACTCTTATGGCTTTCTGAAACTCGAAAAGGATTATTGTTCCTCTAAAACCACTTTAGATTGTTTTCAGAAATATATTATGAAACTAAAATTTGTAAATTAAAAAGTAATTAATTAAAGACTATCTTGTACCATTCTACCATTAGATTCATTATCGTTTTTGGTTGTTTTTTTTTTGGGGGGGGGGGGGGGAGACTTCAAAAATCCTGATTTCATCAACAATCGAGTTTTTTTACCGCTTAATTTTAACTGCCAGTTGCTGTTTGTTAATGGTGTGAGACAATGAAATTAAAGATGGCCGCGGCAAAGACTCAGGCCATCCTCCTTAGAGGCCAGACTGATAGGGCGCATCCTATAAATCTGAATATTGAAGGTACCAGAATACGTCCAAGTGAGGTGGTCACTTATCTAGGAATCAGATTTAGTAGAAGATTGAATATGACTCCTCATTTTGACTACCTTGGCAATAGGGTGGCCCATACCTTGAATGGTCTGAGTCGCCTGGGGGGCGCATTTTGGGGACTCAGATACCCAGCAACAATGACTATTTACAATGGGGCGATTCTGAGTCTCCTAAGATATGGCTCTCCATCGTGGTCCCAGAATCTCTCACACCAGTAGAAACGAAGATTGGCGACGTTCCAGCGCACGGCTCTGCTACGAGTCACTAAATCGTACCGGACAATTTCTCACGAGGCGGTGCAGGTCTTAGCTGGAGGGGTTCCTCTCAACCTCATCCTGCGAGAAGATTTCTTGAAACGGAAATTCAAAACAGAAGGCTCAGCAGGTCTACCGGTAAATATCCAGGTAAGGATTGCAGAGGATCCAAGACAATGGAAAAAGATTTTACATGAGGAAACAATAGAAGAGTGGAACCGGCGGTGGGTGGCAACTACAAAAGGTTCTACCTTAAGAAAATATTTCCCCACCGTTCACGATCGGTTAAAAGCAAAGTGGGTCCTCCCAGATTATTGGGTCTCGCAATTCCTTACGGGGCACGGGGCCTTCCGAGACAAGCTACATGGCTTTGGAAAGGATATTGATCCCATGTGCCCTACATGCAGGATACCGGAGACGGCTGAGCATATTGTTTTAAACTGCACCGCCTTCGAGGAACTGAGGGCTAAGTTAATGAGGGAAGCTGAGCTCTATATTCTGTCGGAAAACAACTTCCCTCAACTAATGGAAGAAAGAAACTACCCGTACTACAAGGAATTCGTGTACGGGTAGAAAAATATTGTGGGACCACAGCACTTCAATCTCGGAAGACGAGGACCAGCAGTGGGAAGACCGCCAGATTAACAGGTTGAAGTGGACGGAACATGGAAAATGGAAATGGAAAATTAGGCAAGGTCCATACGGCTCGTAGGGAAGACGGAACAAATTGAAGAGATAACGCACAGTTCATAGCAGATTACTTCTGTTATATGGTTTGCTACCCAGGAATGGGTAACATCCAACTGGTGCATTTATTATGGAACTAAAGTTTGTAAATCAAAAGATAATTAATTATAGACTATTTTGTACCATATTTTTTTCATACCGTAAACTACTTTAAATAATTTGAGCATCACGTATTTACTCTCTAAGGTACACTGAACAGAGACTTAGGTGAAAGAAATTATATCTTAGACATAAATAAAATGAATTTTATTAAGGCTATATCTAAATTGCTAGGCCAATTAGTATATCTTAACAAGAGTATAATGAGGAGTGAACAGCAAAGGATGTGTAGTCTTTGTAATTTAAACGTGATAGAAGATATGTATCATTATATCTGTGTATGTTTCCTTAAAGAATATAGAATAAGATATTTTAAAAAAAAACAATATTATGTCAGAATGATTTTATAGAAATATTGAATGGTAAAGATTGGAGCATTTTATTCTTGTACCACATTGTGGCTTTTAAGTATAGAATGTTTTTAATTCAACATTACATCTCAAAACAAATATCCTGTGCACTTTGTAAATCAAAACTAATTATTATTAGTTATTATGATCCAATTTCCGTTTTTATAATTTTATTTATTTATTCTATATTTTTTCGTTTACCATTATACAATTATAGTTTATATTCGTATACCTATATGTAAATATATGTTTAGAGGCAGCTCCTGGCAGACGGTACCTTACCATGCCAATAAAAGTTTTTTTTTTTTTTTAAATTTTCAAAAAAAGAAATTGTATATTTATTTATATATATTTATGTTTAATAAAGCTATCTATCTCTCTAAAGTACACGACAAATTTTTATTGTTAAATAAACGTTTCTATCTGTGATAATACGGGAACCCAAATATAATACTCTATCATGACAGATTTTTTAATTCTGTATTCAGTAGTTAAAAACTTCGTTTAGTTTACATTAAATAGGGTATACCATACACTCAGGTTGGCACCATACACATTTATTGGCACTCAGTACAGTTATTGGCACCCCAAATTTAACTTAAAGAAATAGGTAAACAAGTCCTAATTTTATTACAAGATATACATGAGTCTAATGTTTGAAGGAGGGCCCTCTAAGTCATCTATGAAGTAAGACTTTAACAAACTGACCATAGGGAAGATTTCACAATTAAATCCACAGGGTACCAATAACTAGATTTGCCACTTTTAACAATAAACATTGCCATCTTGTAAAACTATTGAACTTTTGATCCAAAAAAACCTCCTGAGTCATGAGGATAGATAATGAGGAGCTATAGGAAGTTTCTATTTGATCCCTTTATAAAAAGTATTTTTTTTAAATTTAACCACAGAAATGTAGTCTTAAGGGTTCCAATAACTGTACAGTTTACCCTATCACACACATACCATTTTTCCAAATTTTTTTTTTTGGGTGGGGGGGTTTAATTCCCAATACCACCCTGCTGACATAGCCTTTGTCTGAGACACCTTCCTGAAGATTTTCTTTATAAGGAGCCTGGAGAAGCCCACGGCATCCTACAGACGTAACCTGTAGGATTAACCTTTGCTTTTTTTTTTCCTTTTATTTTTACTTTCACTTACCTATATATGAAATATATAGTAAGTGGAAGTATTGCGATCGTGAAAATTTTCGACTTCCGGTTTTCAACGGAAATACACGTTTTGGGACCCCCTGAGTCGAAATAACCAAGTCCCGCGAAATGGTCTGTGTGTGTGTCTGTGTGTGTGTGTGTGTGTGTGTGTATGTGAACAGACTAGCTCAAAAACTATAAACCGTGGGAACCTGAAATTAGGTATTTAGTGTAGGTATATGCCCGCGATGTGACAGCAAAAATTTCATCAAAATTGCTCAACGGGAGGGGGTACTTTATTTAATAACTTTTTACGTTTTTTTCGATTTTCTCAAAAACGGCTCTAACGATTTTGATTAAACTGAGTATTTGATCTATTTATATGCCCCAAATATGACTGTAAAAATTTCATCAAAATTGATTAACCGGAGGGGGGACTTTACTTAATAAATTTTGTATCATTTTCACGTGTTTTTTTTATTTACTCAAAAACGGTTTTAACGATTTTGATCAAACTTGGTATTTGATGTATTTATATGCCCGAGATATGACTGTAAAAATTTCACCAAAATTGATTTACGGGAGGGGGGACTTTACTTAATAAATTTTGTATCATTTTCACGTGTTTTTTTTATTTACTCAAAAACGGTTTTAACGATTTTGATCAAACTTAGTATTTGATGTATTTATATGCCCGAGATATGACTGTAAAAATTTCATCAAAATTGATCTACGGGAGGGGGGACTTTACTTAATAAATTTTGTATCATTTTCACGGTTTTTTTTTATTTACTCAAAAACGGCTTTAACGATTAACAAAAATAAGATATGATGTAGAAAAATGTGTGACTTTAGGAAATGATAATTAGCAAAACACGTCAATTTCTAATCTAAGTAAGTTAGTAAGTGAAAGTTGTGTGTTGCGCGCACGCACCAGATTTTTTTAAGTAGCTTAAGATTTCTATGGTATTTAAAGGTCTGGTAAGGTATTAAAAAAAAAATAAAGATGCAAGTGTGTCGAGGTGAAGAAGGATTTCCCATCTTTCAGCATTGTTGTGATAATTACATGATCGAATAGATAGTGTTCATAATGTGGAAATCTGCTGTGACCATCTCTAAGCTGAAAAAATTAACAAAAAGAAGGAGAAAGTACAACCTCGCAATTTTTTATATTCTATATCAAAGTGCTTAAAACAAGGGGATTCTCTTTCACCTGTTTTAATTAATTCAGCGCTGGAATATGTCATTAAGGATATAATACGTCCTGAAAAAGGTGTATTTTTACCTGAAAATATACCGGTACTAGTTGATGCCTATCATATGGTGCTGCTGGGTGAAGACGCGATGGCCAACCTACCCCCTATGCCAACCAACCCCGGTCTTCCCTAATCATTATTTTCTAAGATATTGATTGGAACAAAGGAATATCAACTTTCACTACCTTAGTAGAATATATTACCGCCGTCGGTTCCTAAATTATACTCCAGCCAGCAAAATTGGAGAATCAATTCCAATTTATTATAGACCAATATTATCGATTCAAATTCACTTCATTTCTTTAAAAAACGGCCTAAAACTCGATTTTTCAGAAGCGTGAATTGTAATTTTTCAAATGTTAAGTCGTACAGCTCGGGGCCTTCATGTTACATCCTACCCGAGGGAAGGCATAGCCAACGATTTGTTACTCCCTTTAAAAAACCCTATGGCCCCCGCGGTACGCGAACCCACGTCCTTTAGTAATTATTGTAGTTTGCTATGCTGGCCACTTTTATTTTGAATATTACCAAATAAATATTGTAAAAATGATTAATATTGTATTTATGATGAATGTTGCGGTCAATAACCTCAACGGTTAAACTTTCTAGCCAATTAGAAACGACCTACACTGTGGTCAGGGAGCGTCGGTAGAAAGTAAATAAAATCGCATGAGGAAAAGGTTTGCGAACCGTGAACTGGGACAACATAAAACCTTTTTTTTTTTTTAACAACGATATTTCAACTGATGATGTTTTAAATTTTTTTGAAAACGACACAGTTTATCAGTCCTGATGTCTAGTTTCAAGATATGCTATTAAATTCCAGTCGAGGCAAACATTTTTATGTTTAAAAAAACATTAAATGCTAGTTACCCTGGAAACGGGGTGACTTTGGCAATCGTATGAAAGCGAATGTAAAAACCAGGAAAAGAGTTAACTCTTAAAAAGCTTTACGATCTGTCATTAACCCTTAACTATTCACGTCGGGTCATATTGACCCGTACCAAGTTTCATTTCATTCTATTTACACCTTTTTGGTATTGAATAATCCCAGTGTCTGAAAAATAAGGGGGGTGTTTATTTTATCTAAATCGATATTTTGACCTGAGGTGAGTAGTTGTGAAAGTCATTTTTTTCTGTCCGATGCGGGGACTAAATTTGTATAAAACCACTCATTTCATATCTGTATTAACTGCAAAGGTTGTCCGTAGAAATTTTTTTGAATTTAAATCAAACGAAATTATGTTAATAATAGTAATGTCAAGGGCTTCACTTCAGACCTATAATTCAACATGTTATTCACATTTTAAAACTTTCATTTAATGTATACATAAATAAATATATATTTTCAAGCCTTCTCCTGTTGTTTAAAACTAATATCTTACACCCTAAGGTTGTTATTTTTTATTTTTTTTTTTTTTTGTTGTTCTGGGTCATATTGACCCGAGGTGAGTAGTTGTAGTAGTATTGATTCAGGTAAGTAGTTAAGGGTTAATTCTTTATTATGCAAAGAAAAATTGGTCTGTCGCCACTTTTTTGGCAAAAAAACTGCCTACAGACCACTTTTTTATTTATTTTATACTTCAAAGAAAATGATAAAATTTAGTTTATGGCAACGGCTTAGGATTTTTGAAAATAAAGTGCTAGGTAGAATATTTGGACCGAGGAGGGATAAACTAAGCGTCGAATTTAGACGCTTACACAACGCTAAACTGTACCCAGTAAATATAATTGACTGTGATAAGTGATAGCAGCGAGAAGAATAAAGTGGGCTTATAAAATTGCGAAATTTGGTAGTGAACGAATTCCATAAAGAATAATAAGCGTGGTGCCGAATGGAAAACATCCGAGGGGTAAACTTCAGGTCTGTCGAAGTTCGTTTTGAAAGCCCAAACATTTTAATATTGAAAATACATAATTATTAATAAAAATGATGAAAACGTAATCTATCTTCATCTATTTCTACTTTAAATGAATCAGAATTGGGCAGTGGTTAACTGATTTGGGTAGTTAATTACATTTTTAATTGCTAACTACAAGTATTTGCATTGATTTACTACTAACTGTAGTTGATAGCAATAAATTAACAATTTCTTTTTTTTAACTACACTAGAAGTAGTTAGTATTCTTAACTATCACAACCAAGTTTCGCAATTTTAAATGTCCATTTTATTCGCCGCGCTTCAATCACCTCTGTTGTATTTGCCGGATACAGTCTAAATTCTCCGGTTGATTCGTTCCTCGTCGGTCTAAATATTCTACGCAATACCTTATTTTCGAAAACCCTTCGCCTTTGTTCATCCCTCAATTAAAGCGGCCGCGTTTCGCATCCATAAGGGACTTTAGGAAGAATAATAGTTTTGTAAATCCTAATTTTTAAGTTCGTTACAGAAGGAGCGAAATAAGAAATTTCGCTGCTGAAACGTAGCAAGCATTTCTGGATATTTATCTAGCCTTAATTCCCTCATCGATTTCGTTTTTACTACTCTTAGTTACCATTGCCCCTAAATATCTAAATTTCTCTACGTGTTCAAACGTAATCCCGTTCTACATAAATCGTCACTACTTCTGCGGCTAAATATATATTCTGTCTTATCCGCATTTATATCCAACTAGTTTTTGACCGGCTTTCGTCAACGATTTTGTATTTAATTTAGTTCAATAGCTTCCGCGTCCTCACCAAATCATCGGCATATCCGAGCACGGGTATTTTCCCCACCACATTTACCTCCCTAAAGGCATATGCCTACATTCCCATCTTGACAGCCGATTTTCACATGAAAATGTCCGAACACTTAAAACACTGAATTTAGTCGATTGTTATTGAGATTATTTCATTTTAGTGCAGAAAATGTTGCTAACACCTCCGATGTCCGATTTTCAATAAAGAATGGCGTAAATCCTGTATCGGCCTGTCCTGCCCCTATTATGTCTAGTTTCAATCCTTACCAAGAGATAATGCCCTTGAGATGCTCATTTAATATCCTTTTAATCAAAAGATAACGCTCCCGTCAAAGTATTCCCATCGGACCCCGGGGACCGACACCGTCCAATTGAGGATATCCCTAAAATACGCCGCCGCACCTAACGTGTTAAAACGAGAGCGAACCTCGAACTTCTTAAGGTGCCTTTACACCTTACGAACATCACCTTCGAACAAGTTCTCCTTCGAACCTTGCCGTACCGACGTGAAGCGAACAGCCATTTATATTTCACGTTACGTTAAGCGAACCAATATGGCTGACACACCCAAAGCTAGCTTATGATAAAGAAAAAATCTCCATTATCAATATATTTTATATTATCTGAAAAATAAAAAAATAGTAGACGATTTAAAACGTTTCACAAATTACATTAGTTTCACAAACAACTCCTTTCACTTAGGAAAAACCCAAATCAAAAGTGACACTAGCGCTACCCCCGAACCCAGGCGAACAGATGAAGTACCTAGAACACCCGAACAGTCGACGTGAAGGCTTCACGAAGGTTGTTCGAGGGTGGTGTTCGAAGGTAAAGTTCGTAAGGTGTAAAGGCACCTTTAGATAAAAAATCTGGTGCGTGCGCGCAACACACAACTTTCACTTACCAACTTACTTAGATAAGAAATTAATGCGTTTTGTTAATGCCACTTCTCAAAGTTACACATTTTCCACATTCATTTCTTATTTTTGTTTTCATTTGCTCTATAAGCCCCTCAGAACATTTTAATAATGATAACGCTTACCTGATATTAAATAACACTCAATTTTCATTAAACATGACGAATATGAAGGAAATCGTTGAAGCCGTTTTTGAGTAAATAAAAAAACACGTGAAAATGATACAAAATTTATTAAGTAAAGTTCCCCCTCCGGTTGATCAATTTTGATGAAATGTTGGCTATCACATCTTTGGCATATACATACATAAAATACCCAGTTTGATCAAAATCGTGAAAGCCGTTTTTGAGTATATAAAAAAAAACACTTGAAAATGATACAAAATTTATTACGTAAAGTCCCCCCTCCGGTTGATCAATTTTGATGAAATGTTGGCTATCAAATCTTTGGCATATACATACATCAAATACCCAGTTTGATCAAAATCGTGAAAACCGTTTTTGAGTAAATAAAAAAAAACACGTGAAAATAATACAAAATTTATTAAGTAAAGTCCCCCCTCCGGTTGATCAATTTTGATGAAATGTAGGCTATCACATCTTTGGCATATACATACATCAAATACCCAGTTTGATCAAAATCGTGAAAGCCGTTTTTGAGTAAATAAAAAAAAACACTTGAAAATGATCACAAAATTTATTAAGTAAAGTCCCCCCTCCGGTTGATCAATTTTGATGAAATTTTTACAGCCATATCTCGGGCATATAAATAGATCAAATACTCAGTTTAATCAAAATCGTTAGAGCCGTTTTCTAGAAAATCGAAAAAACTTAAAAAGTTATTAAACAAAGTACCCCCTCCCTTTGAGCAATTTTGATGAAATTTTTGCTGTCACATCGCGGGCATATACATACACTAAATACCCAATCTCAGGTTCGCACGGTTTATAGTTTTTGAGCTAGTCTGTTCACACACACACACACACACAGACACACAGACACACACACACACACACAGACCATTTCGCGGGACTTGGTTAATTGGACTCAGGGGACCCCAAAACGTGTATTTCCGTTGAAAACCGGAAGTCGAAATTTTTCACGATCGCAATACTTCCACTTACTATATATTTCATATATAGGTAAGTGAAAGTAAAAAACTACCGGTTCTAACTTTATTAAACGGTTCGGTCATACACATTTTTACTAACTTTTTTGTTAATGCCTGCTCGACAAGAACATTATAAACCTTTTGGCGGTTGATCGAATGATATGCCTGAAAAGGTAAGATTACGGAATGAAAATTTGTTGTTTGGAAGATTCTCTTTCTCAACACGTAGATTGATAGCATGAAAAATAAACTAACCTCTTGTTTTGCATTCTTTGCAGTGGATACTTGAATGAAATTTGAATGAATTGAATGGCTTTGCCACAGCCTGGAGTATCTGTAGGCGGAAGTGGGTCACTGCTTTCGAGAACCGAGACGGTCTTTCCCAGGGCACAGGGTTTCCTCCAATCCCGTGGCTAATTGGCCAACAGGAAATGTTAAGTAATTCTTTCTTAGTAAATCTTGACCTTTCTTAAGATAATAGTCGATTATATTACGAGTATCTTGCAACAGGAAAATGCTTAACGCTTCAGTAGATTATGCATTAAGCCGGGGAATTGGTAATGCAACGACTTATAAATAAATAATCAATTCTCCTAATCGATTCAGTCATCAGAATATTAAACAACAGGTGCATAAACTAACAACGTAAGTAACAAGGTACTAATTTTTACCACGTTGCTTACTTGATAAAAATCGATAATAAATAAAAACAAATCTGGTGCGTGCGCGCAACACACAACTTTCACTTACCAACTTACTTAGATTAGAAATTAATGCGTTCTTGTGGTCCCCTTCGTTAGACCAATTTTAATGAAATGTTAGCTATCACATCTTTGGCATATAAATACATCAAATACCCAGTTTGATCAATATAGTTAAAGCCGTTTTTGAATAAAAAAAAAAAAAAAACACGTGAAAATGATACAAAATTTATAAAGTAAAGTCCCCCCTCCGGTTGGTCAATTTTGGTGAAATGTTGGCTATCACATCTTTGGCTTATGCATACATCAAATACCCAGTTTGATCAAAATCTTTAAAGCCGTTTTTGAGTAAATAAAAAAAACACGTGAAAATGATACAAAATTTATTAAGTAAAGTCCCCCCTCCGGTAGATCAATTTTGATGAAATTTTTTCAGTCATATCTCGGGCATATAAATAGATCAAATACTTAGTTTAATCAAAATCGTTAGAGTCGTTTTTGAGAAAATCTAAAAAAACGTAAAAAGTTATTAAATAAAGTACCCCCACCCTTTGACCAATTCTGATGAAATTTTTGCTGTCACATCGCGGGCGTATACATACACTAAATACCCAATTTCAGGTTCACACGGTTACTAGTTTTTGAGCTAGTCTGTTCACACACACACACACAGACCATTTCGCGGGACTTGGTTATATCGACTCAGGAGACCCCAAAACGTGTATTTCCGTCGAAAACCAGAAGTCGAAATTTTTCACGATCGCAATACTTCCACTTACTATATATTTCATATATAAGTAAGTGAAAGTAAAAAAACCCGTGAAAATGATACAAAATTTATTGAGTAAAGTCCCCCCTCCGGTTAATCAATTTTAATGAAATTTTAACAGTCATATCTCGGGAATATACATACATCAAATACCAAGTTTGATCAAAATCGTTAAAGCCGATTTAGAGTAAATAAAAAAAACACGTGAAAATGTTACAAAATTTATTAAGTAAAGTCCCCCCTCCGGTTAATTAATTTTGATGAAATTTTTACAGTCATATCTCGGGCATATGAATAGATGAAATACTCAGTTAAATCAAAATCGTTAGAGCCGTTTTTGAGAAAATCGAAAAAAACGTAAAAAGTTATTAAATAAAGTACCCCCTCCCTTTGAGCAATTTCGATGAAATTTTTGCTGTCACATCGCGGGCATATACTTACACTAAATACCCAATTTCAGGTTCCCACGGCTTATAGTTTTTGAGCTAGTCTGTTCACACACACACACACACACACACACACACACACACACACAGACAGACCTTTTCGCGGGACTCGGTCATTTCGACTCAGGGTGCCCCAAAACGTGTATTTCCGTTGAAAACTGGAAGTCGAAATTTTTCACGATCGCAATACTTCCACTTACTATATATTTCATATATAGGTAAGTGAAAGTAAAAAAAATCAAAGGATCGTACAAAGGCTTAAGGTGCCTTTACACTCTACGAACTTTACCTTCGAACCCCACTCTCGAACAGCCTTCACGTCGACTGTTCGGGTGTTCTGGGTACTTCATCTGTTCGCCTGTGTTCGGGGGTAGCGCTAGTGTCTAATATAATAATTTCATATTAAATTTGGTTCAACAGTTGAGAGGTATGTAGGCATGAAATCTCTGGGTGTCTGATATAGTTACCACTGTATTACAGCGATTGACCAGTTTTTCTTCAGCTTTATTCTATTATTCAATGTTAATAAATACCAAGTCTATGTTAGATATGTTCTGATGTGACCATTCAAGCAGTTGCCTTGCATCCATAATTTGGTCCCTGTAGACTTGCCCTGGCTGCTAACCTGAAGTGGTCAAGAAATGGTTTGTGTTCTAAAGATAAAATATCATAGGAACCGCCAAATGAATTTCATATAAGGAAATGAATAACTCAGATGCTACACCGCCTATAAATGTGTAATGTACCTTATGAAAAAAGGGTATTTCCTTCGACTTGTAGGCCAATCAGCTTCAGTTTTCTTTTAAAGAGGGGTTTCCAAATGTGGTTCTACAAAGTTTTTACTAATTTTGAACATTATTTCCAAAACATGTGTATTTCTGAAGCCCCGTACCTCCTGATCCCATTGAGATCCCATGATAGAATTTTGCTGTTTGAACTAAGTCATTGCAAACTATTTTTAATAATTTTTTGAAATTTTTAAAATTGCCACTTTTTGAGAAATTTAAATTTCAAAATTTAGTTTAAATTTTTCCAAATTTTTGAAATTGTAACCCCTATCTTGTGGCATACAATATTAAAGCCCCATTCAACAGCTTTAAAATGAGACCACTCCTAGGTATATGTCACCACTGGTTGTCAGCCTACAGGCATCCAAAGGTGCCAAAACCTGAAATTTTTTCATAAAAATTTAAATCTTTAAAAATTAATAACTTCAAAAATAATTGTGCTACATAACTGAAATTTGGTATTTTTTCATAAGTCTATGATATACTGCTGCATAACAAAAATCATGAAAATCTGAGACATCAAGTCTGAATCAGTGTGTTGATTTGACATGGAATGACCCGTGTAAAGGCACCTTTAGAGAAACCGAAGGCTTCATCAGCTCCATCAACCTCCACGGTCCAATCCAAACTCCATAAGATCAGCTTTTAGATATATAGATATAGATATATTTATTTGTCTTTGGGTGAAGTCCCCATACAAATAGAGCCTGGCTGGGCTATATAAAGATACATATTAATAAGTTTTACAAAGTATGAAGTACATCTCATAAATGTAGTTTGAGTACAAAATTTGTACATACACGATTTCACCATTAATCAATTTAAAATAAGTTTAAAGTTATATACTTAACAAATAAAGAATAGATGAAGATTATAAACAAAATTAAATAGAATATACAGTACCGGTCAAAAGTTTAGACTCACTTGTATTTAATTCACAATCTTCAAGTTTAAAAAAATAATTGTAACTCAAGAGATAACATTTCAAAAATTATATGATTGTTTCGAATACAATCTATATAAATAAAGATGAAATTCTGTTAGTTTTTTTTTTTTTTTTTTTTTTTTTGTTCTTTATAGAAATACATACTGTTTGTACTAAGTTCTCCGAATTTCGTTTAGTGGTTCTTTCATACCAGGTGCGAACACATGTCCATATTAAAATTGCATAACAGCCAATCTCTGGGTATATTCTTTATTGTTATAAAAATCGTTATGATCTCGCTTTATAGTAGATTTTTACGAAATCAACCGTTGGAGAAAAAAAAATCTCATTTCTGTCCTAACGAACATTTTTTTGTATTCACGGCTTTTCTCATTGTTTCCATAATTCCGTGGGTGAAACCGGGATATTAAAGCTAGTTATAAATAAATTAAAAATGAAATTATAGTTGTTACGTTGTTCAATAAATAAAACGTTACTTATTTATTTTACAAAATCTAAGGGTGAGTCTTTGACTGGTACTGTATAAACACATAATATGAATAAAATTAAAAATGAACCTCATTAAATAGTATTTTTTCTGTTTTTAGTCTAAATATAATTAAATTAAAAAAAAATATATATATATATATATATATAATTACTTTAGCGATTTATTTAAACATCTAACTGTGGTAGCTATATCATTTTTTATGTATACAGAATGGATGGCAAATGGATATTATTGTTTACACTCAAAATAATCTGGTACTTAGTTATTGGTTCAGTGCGTCGTGTTTATTGACATATTGTCGAATAACATAATAGCTAAAGTTATTTATGGGTGATTATATAAAAAAAAAAAAAAAAAAAAAAAAAAAAATTATTCTTGGATGAGGAATGATCTTAATTTCAGGCAATTAATTATGTAGTAATATACCAGTTTTATTTTTGTCGGGTCTTGAATGTTAAGTACTGTCGGAAATTCATTTTCGGATATGTTATTTATGTGAGAGAGAATAAATAGGGCATATTGCTATCAAATAGTAAAGAGTTTCATAAGAATTCATATTACATATTGTGCATATTTCTTTGGGTTTAATGTTATATATATGGTTTTTGTGGGTAAATTGAATAGGATATTTTCCCGATTTCGTGCATGTGTTAATATTTTCATCATGTTAAACGGAATGCTTAACATTCTTTTAAGTGTATTGAATGCCCTACTGGTACAGTTGCATATTGGTTGCAATTATATAAAGAAACCTGAAAAGTATTATTTTAATGTGTGATTTGTGGGTAAACAGAGGTTGATGGATTGTTTTCATTATTTTTTCTGTAATCAGCGCAAAAAATACCATTTAAAATCACTAAAAATTTTTTAAATAATTTTTTCATCGCAGACCTGTGTTATTTATTACTACGACGTTCCATTACAAATTCCAGCTTAACAAGAACATGGAATGTACAAATTAATTTCAAAACAAACTATGTATGAAAGTGGGACAAACAAAAAAAAAAAAAAAACACTAATCTGACGTAAACATTTTAGGAATCCTTTCTTTCTTTCATTTTTTTTTTTTTTTTTTTTTTTTTTTTGTCTACAGCTCTTGATTAATTCACGTACTTTATAACCATCTTTGAAAAAAACAAACAAAAAAAAAAACACTGATTCCATAATGTACTGTCTGGCTTAATATTATTATTTTTTTAAACCAACCGAAAGTTTTGAAACTAGCTTCCATTTTTAAAATCGACTTCTTTCGAATGAGCGGCAGATTTAAAAGAATGCCATAAATTTTTTATATCCTTGACAAGATTTGTTTATTTAAAAAATTCCTCCGGCAATAAAGCCACGTGTCCTATATAATAAGGAATTAGCACAATTATTTCAAGCTTTCGTATATAATAAATTTGCGGCTAATCGTCGTCTGTTTTGGTGACTTGGCCAGTTCTTGTATCACCATTTAAGGAAAATAAGTTTCAGATAAGGATGGGCAAGATATTTGAATATATCAGTAAATATAAGTGCTTTTAATCAGTCTTTGTTTTTTATTATTGTTTGTTTGTTTAAGGTCCCTTTATACCACTAAGGTAATCGGACGAGGCTACAATGGGAGTCCTAAATTTTCCCTATCCTGGTATTACTAGGATAGCAATCTTTGACAAGTACCTTACATCGTACAGGCTCGGGACCTCCATTTTACGTCCTATCCGAGGGACTGCATGGCCAAGGATTTTTCACTCCCATTAAAATATCCTAGAGTCACCGCAGGACGCGAACCCGCGATCTTTAGTAAAGCCGGTTGCCTTGCAAACCACTACACCACAGGTCACCCCTATATTTGAATAGTAATTTAAGCTTCTTTTTATTCTCCTTCTAAGTCGAATTTTAGGCATCTTTCAAAACCTATTTCATTAGAATGTCTTGAAAGTGCAAGGTAGTTGAAAGTGCAAGGCACAAGGTGATATCCGACATTTCTGGGACATCGCAAGACTTTTGAGGACTTTTTGATTATGTCTTTTAAAACAAGATGGATGAGATTCGGCTATTGGTGGGGGTGAACTAAGTTATCATGTATAAGCATCAATATTTTTTCGATAAAAAACCTTCTGGTTTTACTGTGTTCTAACTGATATTCAAAATGGTAGTCCTGACAGATAATTATACACGTACAGGCAAAATTCAGGACTCCCAGTGTAGCATCGTCTGATTAGTCTTAGTAGCATACAGTGTGCTAAACAAAAGAAACATTATTACGCTTTTAATAATAACTCTTAATAAAAACATCAAATCATTTTTTTTTTAACATTCCATATAAATATTTTGATCGGATCTTATTCTTGATTTTTTAAAAAAACATTTATTTCAAACACTGCTGTCTTCTTTTCTATTTCATTGACTTTCACATCCTACATATTATATTATATATTGGGTTTTCGTCATAGGATTATAATTATCCATACGTCCATAATTACACATATTTTTCATTTGTAGGCTTCCCCTAAGTAATTAAAAGCTAGAGGGTCTAACTTCCAGCGAGGACCAGTCGATCTGGAATTACATGATAACCAAATATTTACAATATAAAAATAAAAATAATAATAATAAAAAATATATAAGTGGAATTCATCCTTGACGGTATTGGTAACCTACAGACCGGGGAAAAAACACACTAACATTAACTAAATTAATGTTCCGGAAGTGACGCTAATAGTTCTAAGATAAGACTTTTCAAAATATCGTTTATAATCGCATAATCAAATTCCTTCCTGATTTCTATATTTCGTTTATATTAATGTTCGGGGCCATTTACGATATGCACCAATGAAATATGAAATATATTGTAACGTCGTATGTAATCATATATAAAAACGTATGATTATTTCTGTAACATTGAAAAAAGTTCTAGACTTTTGTGGAACCGTTACATTCATTTATTACTGCGTTGTCACATGTTATAGATGTGAGGAGAACGATCTAGAACTTTCTGAGATGTTCCATTTCGGACTAAATATATGAAGCGATGTACTAGGCCTTGAATATCGAAGCATATGGTTACTTTTGAGTCGCTGAGAGTCGTTGTTTTGTAACTTTGCTACAAATTTATTGTTTGTTTATTTATTAGAATTTAAAATTTATAATAACAATAAAATAAGTATAATGATATAAATAGATTGATGACATGAAAAGGCGTGTGGAGAAACTGCCCAGAGGTAGCACTCAAAAAATTGTTTATAATTCAATAGATCTCCAGGCCATCTTATTTTCAGATGCTTAGGAGGATCATTAGGAATAGAGGAGGAAGCACGATTGGAAACAAGTTAGTTAGTATGAGTAGGGAGTTTACTGTAAAAGGTCTGGTATCTGGATCGGTGACATAAGGAACATCAAGATCTTCGTGGGTAATTTTATGTGGGACAAAATAAGGAACATTAAGGATTTCGGATTGTATGCGAGAGGAATTCGATGGTTTGGGGGAGCTTCAATGTTCGACTCCGTGAGTGCAGATAGAAAGAAAGAAATTAACTTCTATCTATCTATACAGAGTCCTAGTTATCGGATCTGTTCGACGGGGGATGAGTTTAATATTATTATAGTATACTGTATGGCAGGATGTTGTGGGTTTACGACGGAGGACTGAAAAACGTAATGAAAACTTAAGGAACTAAATTCCAGCAATTTTCCTTATTTTCAGACACACTTACACATTATTAAAGCTGATTATAAAGATATAAAACGATTATTGATTTAAAAAAAGATAATTAAACAATTCAAGGATAGGATGCAATTGGTTGCATTTAGCATTTTTATTCTAGACCCGTCCTTCATAAAACAATCCTTTACCAATTTGTCACGCTAGTTAATAATAAGTCTTCACCTTCGTTTAGTCATGAAATAATAAATATTGTTATTATTTCTATAAAGTATAATTCCATTGTAATAAAATGTGGTGCATTTTTAGGTGATAATATATCGGTACTAGGTTATGCGATGATAAAGTGCTGGCTGCTCTGTGAAGACGCGTAAACTATAGAAAGAAACACAACGTATAGGACAGCCGGTAAAGAGGTTGGTCTAGAAATAAATACTTATAAAACGAAATATATGGTCAGCAGCAGAAATAGGGAGGGTTATGGTAATATTAATATAAAGGGGAATAAATTCGAATATGTAGAGAAATTTTTATATTTAGTGGCTATGATAACTAGGAAAAACGAAATCGAATGGGAAATCAAGGCTAGATTAAATGCGGGAAATACATGCTACTTTCCATTAGTGAAAACACTTTTGGAAAATATCCAACGCCTTCTTTTCCGTAACTTGATATTTCGAGTGAAAATGATGAAAAATTAAATATTGCTTACTAGTAGTTCATATGGGTTGGCTAACCCAGCCTCTAAATAGTGGGTACTCTTTATTGAAAAATTAAGGGGGGAAAACCTGACAGTTGAGCGTGATCACGGTCAAATCACCTCCTTGCAAGACCGCTGACCAACAGTGATTCCTTACACAGCACTGCACCCAACAAGACCCGACATGGCCCAAGACCGTGTACAGCTCATTCAGTTCGACGTTGTGTAAGCGTCAAAAGTCTCCGGTTATTTCATCTCTCATGGGCCCAAATATTCTACGCAGTACTTTATTTTCAAAAACCCTAAGCCTTTGCTCATCCCTCAATGCCATCGGCCATATTCGCATCCTTAAAGGATCGTTGGAAGAATAATAGTATTGAAAGTAGCAATCATTACCGGCTTTTAATCTAGCCTAATTTCATCATCGATTTCGTTTTTTCTAATTACCATCGCCCCTAAACATCTAAATTTCTCTAGGTGTGCAGACATATTCAATAATAATAATAATAATGTCAAACGGGTGTTTCCGATTTTAGGTGTGGCTATATCAAAAGCATTACGGTCAGGGAGATACCTGAATGTGAACTATCCAAGTTAGAAAAAACATAAACAGGAAAGATATCAAATCCTTGAAAAACGAAACCGAGACCTTCCAAAACTTTCCGAAGACCCTTCTACCTCCATTTTCTACACCTCGAATAATAGATACCAACTTTGCACTATACGGCCCAAAATAAGTTTTTTTTTTTGGTAAACCTTGAATCCGATGACTCGAGGATAGCTTATAAGTAGAATATTAGTACAGGATATCTTTTAAAGGATAATGTATATCTCTGATTCCAAATATAGTACGACATAGTCTAGAAGACAATTGGACGACACTGTTTGTTTGTTTGTTTAAGGTCACTTTATGCCACTAAGGCTAATCGAATATGCTACAGTGGAAGTCCTAAATATTGCCTATACAGGTGTAATTAGGATAGGGATCTTTAACGAGTACCTGACATCGTACAGGCTCGTGACCTCCGTTTTACGTTCTATCCGAGGGACTGCAAAGCTAAAGATTTTTTACTCTCTTTAAAAAATCCTAGGGCTACTACGGGATGCAAACCCGCAACCTTTAGTATTGTAGGCTGCTATGCTAACCACTGTACCACATGTGATCCCGGACGAAACTGTAAAGTGAATCATTGGTGAGGTAATGTTTATTATTACTAGTTCTATGTAACACCAAATCATCAGAATGATTCTCCTTGTGCCTTCTGATTTCATCCAAGAAAATTAAAATGTCTAAAAGAAATATAGAAACAATAATAATATAAAATAGCAGATAGGGAGAAAAACTTACAACAGATGGATGAACATGTACAATAATACTTTCGAAAAATTAAATTATACTTTTTTTTTTAAATAACTTATTTTAGAAGAGAAAAGATTTGGCTCCGCCGGGAATCGAACCCGGTTCTTCCGCTTGACATGCGCGGTGTCTATGGTATGCTAACCATTGCACCACGGAGTCGCTTCCAAACGTGGCCAAATCCAAATCCTCTTCGTTGTATTACATATATAATAGCATAGATAGCATACCGCGCTTGTCACGCGGAAGACCGGGGTTCGATTTCCGGCGGAGCCAAATCTTTTCTCTCCTAAAATAAATTATTTAAAATGATTTTAAAAATAGGTAGTTATCCACAATAATGGTTAAATTAATATAATCTACTTTTTTTTACTTTCACTTACCTATATATGAAATATATAGTAAGGAAAGTATTGCGATCGTGAAAAATTTCGACTTCCGGTTTTCAACGGAATTACACGTTTTGGGGTCCCCTGAGTGTGTGTGTGTGTGTGTGTGTGTGAACAGACTAGCTCAAAAACTGTAGACTATACAAAACTGAAATTGGTTATTTGGTGTATGTATATGCCCGCGATGAGACAGCGGAAAAACTTCATCAAAATTGGTCAAACGGAGGGGGTACTTTATCTAGAGAATTTTGTCTATTTTTTACGTTTTTCTCGATTTTCTCAAAAACGGCTCTAAAGATTTTGATTAAATTTTGTATTTTATATGATAAATTTTGTATTTTGTGTATGTATATGCCCGTAATGCGACAGTCAAAATTTTATAAAAATTGATTAATTGGAGGGGGCACTTTACTTGAAAAATGTTGTCCCATTATCACGTGTTTTTTTTTTATTTACTCATAAACGACTTTAACGATTTTGACCAAACTGGGTATTTGGTGTATGTTATGCCCGCGATGTGACAGTCAAAATTTAATCAAAATTGATCAATTGGAGGGGGCTCTTTATTTCATACCATTTTTTCCAATTTTATCTTTTTTTCGAATATCTCAAAAACGGCTACAATGATTTTGGTATAATTCATCATGTTTAATCAAAATCAAGTCTTCTTTAATATCAGGCGAGCTTTATCATAATTAAAATGTTCTGAGGAGGCTAAAATGGGGAAGGGGCCTTTTTTTTTTCCTATAATGTACCTTTGTATTTGTTTATATGGAGAAATTATCTGTCTCTCGTTTCGCTTAAAATAAGAAAGAGCTAAATATGAAATATGTGTCTCTGAAAAATGGCAATTAAAAAAACACGTCAATTTCTAATCTGAATAAGTTGGTAAGTGAAAGTTGTGTGTTGCGCGCATCGCACCAGATTTTTCTAAATTTAAACATTTATTGAAATTTACAACTATACCATAACATAATAAATCTAGTAAATGTGAAGAAAACGAAAAAAAAATCACATGAATTAACTTTTTGAGAAACTACCCATTGTTAGCTCTCTAATAATAGGAAGGTCCCGAGACCATCTTCTTTTTAGATGCCGCAGGGGATGGTCAGGAATAGAGGAGGCCAGGATGAGTTGGGAGTTTGTTGTGAAAGGATTGATGCGCGCACACATCCTCCATTTTACGTCATATCTGAGGGACTGAAAGGTGATGTGTAGATTATGTACATTGTATGAAAGCTGAAGTGTACCTTATATACTTCCTTAAAAATATCATAGGGGCACAGTGGGATGCGAACAAGGGCCCTTTATTTTTCCGTTATTAAGTGTAAAAAGGAACGTTTTGTTCTTTTAAGCTGGCCCTTTCTGACAAAATAGTAAGTTTCCAAGACATCGCAATTTAAGTTTTAAACGTCCTTGCTAGAACGGAATTAGACAGAACATGGCTCCTACATAATTTGAATTAGATTATATGTTATAATGGTGGAGGACCATATCGGTCCAGACGCGAACAGGTGTGGCGCGACTGGAGGACGGCCCTTAACCTAATTTCCAGCGATTGTGAAGTAGCGAGTAGAGTCGAAACTGGAATCGAGTGAGGTCGAGTTGAGCGACAGGCAGAGTGGAAAAGTCGACCAAGGATCGAGATTATTAATCGAGTTTTTAGTCATATTATTAACTTTACGGAAGAATTTGGTCGGTATAAATCCGTAGTGAACTAAGGGCCAAACAAATTTTATAAATTTTTATTTTTTTAAATTATATATTGTTATTATTGTGGTCACCTGTGGTGTAGTGGTTAGCATAACAACCTACAATACTAAAGTTCGCGTCCCGCGGTGGCCCTTGGCTATGCCGTCCCTCGGATAAGATGTAAAATGGAGGTCCCGTGCCTGTACCATGTCAGGTACTCGTTAAAGATCCCTATCATAATTACACCTGGATAGGCAAAATTTAGGACTCCCACTGTAGCGTCGTCCGATTAGCCTTAGTGGCATAAAGTGATGTTAAACAAAGAAACAAAAAAAAAAAATCTGGTGCGTGCTCGCAACACACAACTTTCACTTACCAACTTACTTAGATTAGAAATCAATGCGTTTTGTTAATTGCCACTTCTCAAATGAACAGAACGGCTTTAATTATGAACAATGGTCTGTCATTAAAGGCGTGCTCCGCATGCGTGGGTTTTCTTTATTTTTATCATATCTCATATTTAGCCATTTCTTATTTTTAGGCGTAACGAGAGACAGTTAATTGCTCCATGTAAACAAAAACAAAGGTACTTTATAGGAAACAGACAAACAAAAAAGGTCCCCCCAAAAAAAAGCCCCCTCAGAACATTTTAATAATGATAAAGCTTACCTGATATTAAAGAAAACCTAATTTTCATTAAACATGACGAATTTGATTATAATAGTTAAAGCCGTTTTTGAGATCATCGAAAAAAAGGTAAAAATTGGAAAAAAAAATAAGAAATAAAGTCCCCCCTCCGGTTGATCAAATTTGATATAATGTTGGCTATCGCATCTTTGGCATATACATACATCAAATACCCAGTTTGGTCAAAATTGTTAAAACCGTTTTTGAGTAAATAAAAAAAAACACGTGAAAATGATACAAAATGTATTAGGTAAAATCCCCCCTCCGGTTGATCAATTTTGATAAAATTTTTACAGTCATATCTCGGGCATATAAATAGATCAAATACTCAGTTTAATCAAAATCGTTAGAGCCGTTTTTGAGTAAATAAAAATAAACACGTGAAAATGATACAAAATGCATTAAGTAAAGTCCCCCCTCCGGTTGATCAATTTTGATGAAATTTTTACAGTCATATCTCGGGCATATAAATAGATCAAATACTCAGTTTAATCAAAATCGTTAAAGCCTTTTTTTTAGAAAATCGAAAAAAACTTAAAAAGTTATTAAATAAAGTACCCCCTCCCTTTGAGCAATTTTGATGAATTTTTCGCTGTCACATCGCGGGCATATACATACACTAAATACCCAATTTCAGGTTCGCACGGTTTATAGTTTTTGAGCTAGTCTGTTTACACACACACGGACACACACACAGACCATTTCGCGGGACTTGGTTAATTGGACTCAGGGGACCCCAAAACGTGTATTTCAGTTGAAAACCGGAAGTCGAAATTTTTCACGATCGCAATACTTCCACTTACTATATATTTCATATATAGGTAAGTGAAAGTAAAAAATCTGAAATTTTAGATCAAATTTCCTACCTAAAAATTCCGTAAACCAAATATTATGTTACGATAGGTTAAATGCTGATCAGGATTTTCAGTTTGAAAAGAATTTTTATTTTCGAAAGCCTACGTTTCGATCCAACTTGTGGATCTTCATCAGGGCTTCTGAGTCAAGGTAGTTTACTATCTAGTAGTTTACTTGAGGTAGTTTATTTGAGTCTTTGTATCTACCTTGACTCAGAAGCCCTGATGAAGATCCACAAGTTGGATCGAAACGTTGGCTTTAAAAAATAAAAATTCTTTTCAAACTGAAAATCCTGATCATCATTTAACCTATCGTAAAGACTAACAGTTGACTATCTCTCACCTCTACAAATATTATGTTGTTTGTTTTAGAATTTTTTTTTTTTTTATCTGCCATTCAAAAGTGCATTAAATTTTTATAAGCATCGTGTATCTAGTTTATAGAAATAAATTCTTTTTATAATTTTTATTTTCCATTCAAAAGTGTACTAAATATTTATAAGCATCGGGTATAGTTATAGGGATATAGTTCCTAACAAGATTTTTTTTTTTTTTTTTGCCATTCAAAAATGTAATAAATTTTGATAAGCTTCGGGTATCTAATTCCAAACAAGAATTTTGTTTTTTTATTGATTTTTTGATTTTTGCCATTCAAAAGAGCACTACATTCTTATGAGCATCGGGTATTTAGTTTGTAAAAATAATTTTGTTTTTTCTTTGATTTTTTTTTTGTTTTTTTTGCCATTCAAAAGTGCAATAAATTTTTATAATCACTGGGTATTTAGTTTGTAATAAGAATTTTGTTTTTTTATAGAAATTTTTTGTTTTTTTGCCATTCAAAAGTACAATAACTTTTTAAATGTTGAAATTCAATAATTAAAAAAAAAAAATATTATGATTTTTGAAGAATTTTATTAGAAGAGAAAAGATTCGACCACAACCGCAAGAGTGCTGCAAGGGAGATGAAGAGGACTTGGGTTCGATTCCCGGCCGTGGTCGAATCTTTCCTCTGTAATAAAATTGTTTAAAAATTATAAATTAATAATTGTTTATAAGTACTGGATATCTAGTTTGCAAAAAAAAAAAAGTTATATCAATTCCATAGTAATAATGGGAATTTCACTTTTTTTGTCGTCGTTTTTAAGGTTTCATTGACATCTAAATTCGTTGAATCCAAATATATTTTTTATAAATATAAAAACTGGAAATATTAGTAAGCTTAAAAATAACATAGTGTTTTTGTAATTTGGAACTTTCCACGGGGAGACGGATAAAAAGCTAACAAAAAAAAAACGGGGTTAAGGAAAAGTTGTAAAAATTAACATTTTTATATGTTTTGTGCAACCCATAAGAGTGTTTTGAATTCCGAAAATTAATGAGTGTCTGAATAATATAAAATATTGGTAAAATTTAAAAAAAAAATCTATAATGATACTTATATGTTTGAAGAACTAGAATATTTTTAATTTTTTTTTTAACTTAAAAGAGAATGCTATATTTGTCCTTAAATCTGTCATCAAAAATAAAATTTTTGTTGTAATAACCATGTTGATATCATATGTTTAACTCGAGATATTGTTTTTCTCGGCTTCGGTGCGAATCAAAAAGTACGTTTATAATATTTTTCGACCAGGATATTATAATCGATATCCGTCAGAGACTAACCGTGTCCTTCCTTTTATAACTATTTTAATATCTAATATCGATTTCGTGATTTGGTTATCCTTACATGGTGTGAGCCTGAGGCCTGTACAAGAGCGTAGCTCATCAGAAGTGGCCTCGATGCATCGATTATACGATTATAGTTAAAACTATCACCTAAAATCGATAATCTGATCCGTGACTTGATCCCTCTTACAATCGACTTCGATGACAGATATCAACGCCTGAGATCAAAAGGCCTCCACAAGACTTAGCTCATCCTACGTGGCCACGATGCTTCGATTATAAGATTATAGATAGTGCTAACGCCTAGTATCGATTACCTGATACGTGATTCGACTTTGCTTAAATCGACTCGATATTAAAGGAGAGCACAGAAGACCCTGGAACTTTATAATAGCTAGGGACTGCGAACTACCTTCTGTATATCGATTTTTAATAATACATGAAGAATTCATTACTTTTGAACGTTAAGTACTAAAAAAATTTTTTTTCCAATCGTTTGATAAACCCTATATGTCCACAAAATTTTAAGGATTTCAAATTTCAATTTTAATAATAATAACAATGTCTTTATTGGAATACAAAATACAAAACAAAAAAATAAATAGACTCATACTCTTGGCATTAGGCCATTAGAGGAGAGTCGTGGCTTGTTTACAAAATAAATACATTTAAATCTTCAGCATTACGTTAGTAAACTATTCCTTATTTATATATCTCGCTCATTGTAAATTATATTACTCCTATACAAATATAATAAAGTATATGAAAACAGATATACTTTGAAAATGATGTAATTACATACAAACAGAAAAAAAAAAGATTAATAAAAAAAAAAAAAAGAATTAAGGAGACGAAAAATACAAATAATATAAGATAAAATACAAGTATTACAAAAGTTGCCCTCTATTAACGGGAGTCAATTATAACCGTATACCTGTATTTCCAGGCTTCTTTCGCATATCTGATTAGAGAAATCCAATTTTATCCATTCAAATAATTAATCACTTCTGTCCTGGTTAATGTATTTTTTCTAAACCATTTCCGCCTGTATTCATTTAATATCGGACAAATACCTATAAAATGGAGTATATCTTCCTTTTCTTGTTTGTTGCATAAACAGCAATTTATTTCCGAGTTTGATGAATTCCTCCGGTAGTTCAGACACAACAATTCACCCCTCAACTTCATTATCCATTGAATATCATTTATTTTGCAGTTGTTGAAATATTTTACGTTATCAGGAAGTTCGAACATTAGATTTTATGGAAACATTAGAATTTCAATTTTATGGAAAAGCGAAATAAACGTTCTACTTTCACACAAGAGATTCCCTGAACTTGTGCAAAAAAATTGTCTCCGGTATTTTTCACTTTCACTCACCTATATATGAAATATATAGTAAGTGGAAGTATTGCGATCGTGAAAAATTTCGACTTCCAGTTTTCAACGGAAATACACGTTTTGGGGTCCTCTGAGTCCAAATAACCAAGTCCCGCGAAATGGTCTGTGTGTGTGTGTGTGAACAGACTAGCTCTAAAACTATAAACCGTGCGAACCTGAAATTGGGTATTTAGTGTAGGTATATGCCCGCGATAAGACAGCAAAAATTTCATCAAAATTGCTCAAATGGAGGGGGTACTTTATTGAACAACTTTTTACGTTTTTTTTCGATTTTCTCAAAAACGGCTCTAACGATTTTGATTAAACTGAGTATTTAATGTATTAATATGCCCGAGATATGACTGTAATAATTTCATCAAAATTGATCAACCGGAGGGGGGACTTTACTTAATAAATTTTGTATCATTTTCACGTGTTGTTTTTCTCATTTACTCAAAAACGGCTTTAACGATTTCGATCAAACAGGGTGTTTGATATAGGTATATGTTAAAGATGTGATAGCCAAAGTTTCATCAAAATTGGTGAAATGGAGGGGGCACTTTATTTCATAACTTTTTTTTCCAATTTTTACCTTTTTTTCCGATTATCTCAAAAACGGCTTCAACGATTTTCATCAAATTCGTCATGCTTAATGAAAATAAGGTGTTCCGTAATATCAGGTAAGCTTTAAGCAATTAACAAAACACATCAATTTCTAATTTAAGTAAGTTGGTAAGTGAAAGTTGTGTGTTGCGCGCACGCACCAGATTTTTATTTTCGGTATCGAATGACAAACCCGACATGTCCAAAAAATCTATTTTCGTTTTTTTTTATTTTTGAACTCCATTCTTGCCGAGACAAGAAATTCAAGATATCCGACAAGCCCAGCTGATTCTACCGGCTTTTATAGACCATTCAAATAATCTTTGTCAGGAAAAACTCGACAAAACCAGGACATTGAAAAATATCTTCCTGTAACCAAAGCAGTAAGTACGTTTTGGCTAAAAATTTTAGTTTGGCCTATCACTGGAAAAGTGAAAAAAAAGTAAAGTTTCTATTCAGTTTATTATCACTCATAGCCTCCAGGCGTGAAGGCACATACCTGGTTAATACGATCACATAATATCGATTATCTAACATCGTGACTCGATTAAGCTCAGAATCGAATCGACGACAGTGAGGCCAAAGAGGTTGGTTCATCCAGAGGAACCTTGACCTGGCTAACTACCATTCATTGCTCGACTCTGTTGTGTAAGCTCCATGCATACAATTAGGGCTGTAGGACGTTGCTCTTAGTTGGGTCTATAACTATACGGTTTTGGTATAACTATATAATTTACATTTATTTATTACTTTGCAAAATTAAGATGAATTAACCACGGTTGTCACTCCCGGGGGGCACAGGGGGGACGCCCCCCCCCAATATTTTGGCAGGAGAGGACACAATATAAAAAATTAAATAAAAATGCGATTTTACGAATTTATCCAAGTTTAACCAATAAATTATAAATATAAAATATTAGTTAATTTCAGCACACTCTATTGTTAAAAGCTAGTCAAGTGCATTGTATATTTGATGAATTATATTCTACTAGCTAGGGTGCCCGGCTTCGCTCCGGTAATAACAGAAAAACTTTAAAATTAAAGGAAATATAGAACAAAATTAGCACCTTCTTGAAACTTCGGTTTTAACTTGGTATCAATATTAAGATTCGAGAACTGCAGAGTCCGCCCAAATAAGGAACCCTATATACTTTATAGGGGGTTGAAAATGGAAAATGAACAATTAATTTTAATGAAACTTTGTCGAGTTATGCATCGTGTTTTGTGGTTTCTGTAATTCTGAATCGAATAAGCCCATTCCAAGCAGTCAGCAGATAATAACTTATTAGATTATAGTTGAAAAATCTAATACCTCAATTAAAGATATTATATTTCGAGTATAACTTAAGCGCCGAATACTGTGAAGATCCTATTAGATCCAGAAGAATAGAAACTACCGAAGCTTCTTAGAAACTTTTTTTTAAGACTTTTCCTCCATTTCAATCTCCCTTAAGATATCCCCCCGTAATTTGACTCTGCAGAACTCGAATCTGATTACTATTACAAAGTGAAAAGCAAAATTTCATGAAGGCACAGTTTTTTCACCATATTTCTTTTTGAAGAACCAAGAGGGATGATAAACTCTTATTGAAAAAATGCTGTATTTGGAGTTAGTCATTTTTCAACCGGAATGCCTATCATACATAGTAATCAAAACAACTTCTTTTTCATAACTACAATAGAACACTTTAAACTTTTTATTTTCGATTTATATTCAGTCAATTTATCTCTTCTTTTTTTTTATGTGTCTTTTTATTCGATCACTGTACTATTCAGAAATGTTCACTCATATTGCATTAAATTTAGTTAAGTATACATTATATACTGATTAAACGTAATCTGTTGATCAATTAGTCTTCTTATGAGAAAATCAATTTTTTTATGAATCCAGTTGGTTTTCTAATTGATTGCAGAGATGTTGAATCATTATTTTATTTTGAAAGCAAAGGATAAGCTAATTATTATCGCTTAATTTTTTATTAATCCAATCTTAAATTGTGGCTGACCACCAATTTTAAATTATTTTTAAATAATTTATTTTTTGAAGAGAAAATTAATTTTTTAGTAATTTAAAAAGAACAGCTGAAAAAATATATAACCTTTACAACCTCCCTGGATGAATGAACAATAAACATAGAGTGAAACGCACCCTAGCGCTTTCTGGTAGCCTGAAGCTCGAACTAAATCTTTCATTCATAAACTCGTATCTCAATCTAAGAGAGGCTAATTAAATGGTGCGAGAGCCTTAAAATTCCAGTCCTTTTCTCTTCAATTTCACACCCTTAAGAGAAAAACGGAAACCTTCTTTTCCATTAGGGGGTATATGGCTAAATGATGACATAATTTTCTTAATCGTAAGTGGAGTCGTTTTCGAGCCTTATCGGCACGCACATTGTACACTTTGCTTTATAATATATATTGATTTTATTTCAGCTCGAACTGTTTTGTTTTATTGCTCTACATTTCTTTTTTAAACCAATCAGTTTGATCCTACTTTCCATCAATCTGATGAAGCTTATAGAAGTTAATGAAGAGCAATGAAATTAGTGGGATCAGGTTCAGAAGAAAAGCTTGGATAAAATAAATCAAGAAATTTTGGCCCACATCTTATAACATTAAGACTTAACAATTGCCTATTTTAATGTATAACTGAGGCATACATTGACAAGTTTAGGGGTTATTATTTCAACTTTTAGCCCCTCAAATTTCTACCTAACCTATCTGGGAAAATATTGAGCCCCCTCCCAATAATTTGGCGCTGGTGACGCCCATGAGCAATGGGCAAATGGGCTTAAGTTTCTTATTGTGAGGTTCACAGGACGATTTTTCAAAGTTTAAAAAATCACTTTTAAATCCTGTCTAAGTATTTATTTATTCGTGAATCTCTGTATAATCTTATAAGGGACTATTCATCCTGGGGTCAATCCATATCAAGCGGTCCAAAAATAAATTAATTGGTTGCTTCAACATTTTTTCGTGTTTTTAATATTTTGACCATAGAATGTAAAATTCAAAATAAAAGCCGAAAGATCAGCTGGTCTTTTAGGATATTTCTTGAATTTTTACGACTGATTTAATTATTGTTTAAACTTTTTCAATGTATTACCGTACTCACTCAAACAAAGCATGAGAACTACAGTTCATACATGAAGAGAGAGCCACAGAACTGAATAATATAATTTTATTTTATTTTTACAAGTTTACGGCTTATTGAGTTAGTTGTGATAATGCTTAAACATGTTTAATGTTTTTAATATTTTTGCCACAGAAAGGAAAATTCATTGGAAGTACAAAAATGCAGTTAGTTTATTATTTTAATGTTTATTTTGTCAATTGCGGCCATTTTATTGTCGACCGAACGCGAATTTTTAGTTATTTAGTGCTCTGCGTCAAATCAAAAATACCTTCTCTTAATCATCCTACAACAAAATTGTAATTTAGAAAAATTACAAATGTCACATTTACTAAAAAAGAAAGTTTCTTCACATTCTAAAGTCTCTGGTGGTGATTGTTCAGAAGGTTGAGATTTATTATAAGTATTTTTTACTAGCTAGGGTGCCCGGCTTCGCTCCGGTAGCTGTGCGGTAGATTTAATAACAGGAAAACTTTAATGAAATATAGAACAAAATATTAAGATTCGAGATCGGTCCCCCGCCCAAATAACGAACCCTATATACTTGAAAGGGGGTTGAAAATGGTGAATGAACAATTAATTTTGCTGCAAGTTTGTCGAGACATGCATCGTTTTTGATGGTTTCTGTGATTCTGAATCCTATAAGCCCATTCCAAGCAGTCAGCAGATAATAAGTTATTAGATTATAGTTGAAAAATCTATTAGTTAAGAAAACTATATTTCGAGTACAACTTAAGCGCCGACTACTGTGATGGTCCTATTAGATCCAGAAGTTTAGAAACTACCGAAGATTCATAGAAACTTTTTTTTTAAGACCTTTCTTCCAGTTCAAGCTCCCTTAAGATATCCCCCCCCCCCCGTGATTTGGCCGGACTCTGGACCTACTATTACAAAGTGAAAACCAAAATATCATGAGGGCACAATTTTTTCTAACAAACTAATTATTATCGATTATTTTTTTAGTAATTTAAAAAGGACAGCTGAAAAAATATATAACCTTTACAATAACTGAACGGAATGAATGAACAATACACATTGAGTGAAACGCACCCTAGCGCTTCATGGTAGTCTGGAGCTCGAACTAAATTTTTCATTCATAAACTCGTCAGAGAGGCTAATTAAATGGTGCGAGTGGCTTAAAATTTTAGTCCTTTTCTCTTCAACTTTACACCCTTAAGAGAAAAACGGAAACCTTCTTCTCCGTTAGGGGTTATATAGCAACACCCTGACATAACTTTCTTAAACGTACGTTGAGTCGTTTTTGAGCCTTTTCGGCACGCACATTGACGATAGAAAATTGTTACGAGCCTAGTTTGTTTCTTTTGTTTAACGTCACTTTATGCCACTTTAGCCTTAGTGACGCGCTTTACTCACTTTAAAATTTCCTAGGGCCACCGCTGGGCGCGAACCCGCGACCTTTAGTATTGTAGGTTGCCATGCTAACCACTACACCACAGGTGACCCCTGTTACGAGTCTTAAGTCACTGCAAGCTAGTGAAATGCCATTTTAATAATAATAATAAACTTTGTTGCTTTAAAGGTTTTACAGCACCTTGTAGCTAAGAGTTTGTTTTTTAAACAAATATACAAAAGCATTTTTTTTTTTATACATAATAAAATACAAAAATATTAATATTATACATTGGGACAAAATTATATCTTAATTATATTATCAATAATAAACCATTTCCTTATGATAATTTATCTAACTTTCACAAAAACAAAAATGAAACCTATAAAAATGTCGGTAAAAATAGCCAATTTAAAAAAATAAAATAAAAATTTTATGACATGTTACATGACTATCTTCTTTAATTCATATAAAACTTCTTTTTTAAACTTTCTGTAATGAAAATAAAAATATCTTTAAGTTTATTATAGTCCGTTATTGTTAGGATATCCTGGAAAATTTCTTTATTTGTTGTTTTCTTAATGTTACAGTATTTTTTAAGAAATTGGTTTTTGAATGGATTTAAAATGGGATACATGATGTGAAAAAGTGTTGAAAATTGTCTGTTTCATTCTTGTTGCAAAGAGGACGTGAGTATTTAAAGATCCCTAACCCAATTACACCTGGATAGGCAAAATTAAAGACTCCCACTGCCTTTAGCCTTAGTAGCATAATGGTACGTTAAACAAACAATATTATATTTTTTATCCAAAAATAAAACATACAATAGTTCATTTATAAGATGGAAAAATTAAATTTTACAAACCGGTACCGAAATGCCATTTTGTAAAATTGAATTGTTTCTTCTTAAAAATGAATGATCGTATGTTTTATTTTTGGATAAAAAAAATAACATTTTTTGTTTGTTTATTTAACGTCCATTTATGCTACTAAGGCTAATCGGACGATGCTACAGTGGGAGTCCTAAATTATGCCTATCCAGGTATAATTAGGATAGGGATCCTTAACGAGTACCTGACATCGCACAGGCTCGGAACCTCCATTTTACTTCCCTATCCGAGGGAAAAAAATTAATAGATTCCAAACACTGGTTGCAAACCATTATTGTAACAGTTTTGAACTGATCGGTGACTGTAGATAACTGCTTGTAGAGGCTGCTGTCCTGATAGCTGAGCCAGACTGGAAGGCCCCTAAACAATAGGGTGAGTGAGTGTTGGTGGGGGCGGGGCTCACTAACTGCTCTCACTAACCTCCTTCAACCTCTCGCTCTCCTGGTACCCTGCTTTTCTATCGTCGCTCCTTTGTGCTACGGACTGTTCCAGCACTAGCCAACCAGTACCTTAGGAGTCACCTGTGGTATAGTGGTGGCATGGCAACCTACAATACTAAAGGTCGCATGTTCGCGCCCAGCAGTGGACCTAGGATTTTTTAATGGGAGTAAAAAATCCTTAGCTCTGCCCTCCCTGGAATAGGACGTAAAATGGAGGTCCCGAGCCTGTACGATGTCAGGTACTCGTTAAAGATCCCTATCCTAATTATACCTGGATATGCAAAATTTAGGACTCCCACTGTAGCATCGTCCGATTAGCGTTAGTGGCATAAACTGACGTTAAACAAACAAACAAAAAGCTTAGATAATAAATAAGTAATACGAGCTTTCTGGTTTTATAATATTACTAGCTAGGGTGCCCAGCTTCGCTCCGGTAGTTTTGTGGCAGTTTTAATAACAGAAAAACTTTAAAATTAAAGGAAATATAGAACAAAATAAGCACTTTCTTGAAAATTTTAACATTGTATCAATATTAAGATTCTGCAGTGTCCGCCCAAATAAGGAACCTTATATATATACTTTATAGGGTGTTGAAAATGGTGGATGAACAATTAATTTTGCTGCAACATTGTCGAGTCATGCATCGTTTTTGATGGTTTCTGTGATTCTGAATTCTATAAGCCTATTCCAAGCAGTCAGCAGATAATAAGTTATAAGATTATGGTTGAAAAATCTATTAGTTAAAAAACTATATTTCGATTACAACTTAAGTGCCGACTACTGTGATGGTCCTATTAGATCCAGAAGTTTAGAAACTACCGAAGATTCATAGAAACTTTTTTTTAAGACCTTTCTTCCAGTTCAATCTCCCTTGAGATATCCCCCCCCCCCGTAATTTGGCCGGACACTGCATCTACTATTACAAAGTGAAAACCAAAATATCATGAGGGTACAATTTTTTCATCATATTTCTTTTTATCCTGAACTATGAGGGGTGATAAAATTTTATTGAAAAAAATCTGTAATTGGAATCAGTCACTTTGTCAAATGGAATGCTCATCATACATAGTAATAAAACCATTTTTCATAATTACATACAATAAGAATACTTCAAACATTTTATTTTCGATTTATAATCAGTCAATTCAGCTCTCCTTTTTACTTTCACTTACCTATATATGAAATATATAGTAAGTGGAAGTATTGCGATCGTGAAAAATTTCGACTTCCGGTTTTCAACGGAAATACACGTTTTGGGGTCCCCTGAGTCGAAATGATCAAGTCCCGCGAAATGGTCTGTGTGTGTGTGTGTGTCTGTGTGTCTGCGTGTGTGTGTGAACAGACTAGCTCAAAAACTATAAACCGTGCGAACCTGAAATTGGGTATTTAGAGTATGTATAAGCCCGCGATGTGACAGCGAAAATGTCATCAAATTTGCTCTAAGGGAGGGGGTACTTTATTTAATAACTTTTTAAGTTTTTTCGATTTTCTCAAAAACGGCTCTAACGATTTTGATTAAACTGAGTATTTGATCTATTTATATGCCTGAAATATGACTGTAAAAATTTCATCAAAATTAATCAACCGGTGGGGGGACTTTACTTAATAAATTTTGTATCATTTTCACATGTTTTTTTTATTTACTCAAAAACGGTTTTAACGATTTTGATCAAACTTGGTATTTGATGTATTTATATGCCCGAGATATGACTGTAAAAATTTCATCAAAATTGATCTACTGGAGGGGGGACTTTACTTAATAAATTTTGTATCATTTTCACGTGTTTTATTTATTTACTCAAAAACGGTTTTAACGATTCTGATCAAACTTGGTATTTGATGTACTTATATGCCCGAGATACGACTGTAAAAATTTCATCAAAATTGATCTACGGGAGGGGGGACTTTACTTAATAAATTTTGTATCCTTTTCACGGGTTTTTTTTATTTACTCAAAAACGGCTTTAACGATTAACAAAAATAAGATATGAATGTAGAAAAATGTGTGACTTTGGGAAATGATATTTAGCAAAACACGTCAATTACTAATCTAAGTAAGTTGGTAAGTGAAAGTTGTGTGTTGCGCGCACGCACCAGATTTTTTGTTTTATGTCTGTTTTTATTCGCTCACTGTACTACTCAAAAATGTTCGCTCATATTGCATTAAATTTACTTAAGTAGGTATATATTATATATTGATTAAATATAATGTGTTAATCAATTAACCTTCTTATGAGAAAATTAATTTTGTAAGGTATCCAGTCGGTTTTCTAATTATATGTAAAATCATTATTTTATTTTGAAAGAAAAGGTGAAACTAATTATTTTCGCTTGATTTTTTAGTAATTTAAAAAGAACAGCTGAACAAATACATAACCTTTACAAATTGAACGGAATGAATGAACAATAAACATGGAGTGAAACGCACCCTAGCGCTTCCTGGTAGGCTGGAGCTCGAACTAAATTTTTCATTCATAAACTCGTATGTCATTCTCAGGTAGGCTAATTAAATGTTGCGAGAGGCTTAAAATTCCAGTCCTTTTCTCTTCAATTTCTCACCCTTAAGAGAAAAACGGAAACCTTCTTCTCCGTTAGGGGACATACAGTTACATGCTGACATAAATCTCTTAATCGTATGTGGAGTCGTTTCTGAGCCTTTTCGGCACGCACATTGCACACTTGCTTTATAATATGTATTGATTATTAGCGTTGCTGTGGCTCAATAGCTATAATGAGTTTAATTAGTTCTATCCTATTCTTTTTTATAGTCAAATCAAAATTCACTGATATAGATAAAAACGTTTCAACTAATGTAAAAACCAACGGGATTTAAAATAGAATTTTACGCCAAATTTAAAATTGTTCGGTAAAGAATTTCGATGGGTTTGTTTTTTTATATATTGTTTACATCTTATATTTGACCATAACGTGTTAATGAATGACACATGTAAAAAGGAACTAATAAAGAATATAATTGGAACAGGGTTTAGTACAATCAAAATAGACAGCAAAAATATACCTAGTGAAATGTTCGAGACCAAATGAGATTATATGAAATAACTTAAGGGGTTGAGGTCTTGAAAATTAAACAAAGTTTATTTTTTACTTGCCAACGTTTCGTCTATTTTATAGACATATTTTCTTTTATCTGTTTGTTTTCTTCCATTGTAGCCCTGAGGATGTCTATAAAATAGACGAAACGTTGGCAAGTAAAAAATAAACTTTGTTTAATTTTCAAGACCTCAACCCTCACGAAGTTATTTCATATATATACACCTAATAAATCTTTTGTAATAATACATATTAATTAAATTCAGAATACAACACATGATGATATGAGATATCGCATCAGGAGGTTATGCTAATAGATGCACAATGATTTTGTTTAACCTGTCTTTTGCTAAAATAGATTCGATCTTTTCCCCACACTTGACAAGACGACACATAATTTGTCATGGGAAAAACACCGATTTTACTAGTCCAAGCCGGAAAAAATAGATTTATGCTTATCCTCCCTAAATATCGAAAGAAAATGATGTGATGTGTCAATAAATCAACTTACACTGCCATTTAATAAATTTAATTTTCAATAAAAGAAATATTGAAGCTAATAATCGAGATAAAAACTATCCTATCTTTCAAGTTGGACAAAACTATACACATTGAACCAAATTTTATTAAAATCGGTTGAGTAGTTTCTGAGTTTATCTTAGCCAAACATCGGGACACGAGATTTGTATATATAAAGATATATATTATTTTATTAGTATTTTATTTCTTCAGGTGATTAAAATCCAACTAATTTCTATTAACCATTTTATTATCTTATGTGTGACGTTTCGGTCAATTTTCAAAATAATGTAGAAAAGCTCCCTAAGATATGAGAAATTTATTGTATGATTATATAAGGGATTAAACCTGACATCGTACAGGCTCGGTACCTCTATTTTACGTCCCAACCGAGGGGCAGCATATCCAAGGATTTTATACCCCCTTTAAAAAATCCTAGGGCCACCACGGGACGCGAACTTTAGTATTGTAGGATGCTATGCTAACCACTTGGCCATAGGTGACCCCTTAGCGTTAATTAATAAAGACATTGCTTTATAAGAAAATGTCGAGAATAATATTTAATTCATGTATCGTTTGTAAACACCTTGATTTGCTATTTCTTATATTGATCAGTCATTTATTGCAGATTGTTTGAATGAACCAAAGAGGGCAAAATGATTTAGGCGGACGAGTCAATCTCAATTTTGATTGTCAATTGTTCTTGATTGAATGCTCCATGTTTACTAAGATGGATGACAGTTATTGGCAAGTAATATACAGCCACTAACTTGGATGCCTACAAGCAATGTAAGACTGATTTTTTTTTTGGAAGAAAGTGTATATTGAAAGCTCTTCGCCGTTTAATAAATTATGTTTTGTATTGAAATACTATCTGTATTGTAACTATTATTCTTCCATCGCACAGTGGGAAAATTTTGTCATTTAATGGCCAAAAATCTACAACTTCTGATCGAATGACGATAATCGAATAATTCTTTTTTCATTAGAGAGCATAGGATTTTCTTTATCAGTGAGAATAAAAAAATAAAAATACAATCGCTCAAAGTATTTCAAAGTAATTGTTATATTAATCCTTTCTTCACTTTAATTTAAATAAAATAGTTTATTAGGAACAGGGTTTTACACAGAGAATGAAATGAGTCAGTATTATTATCTATTGAGCTTTCTGTTTTTATACATGTCTTTTTCAGGCATTTGCTCCTTTTGAAAGATTTTTAAATGATTTTTGTCTAAATAAGTAAAAATCCAAAAAATTAAATTAAAAATACCCTATTTTTTAGGAATTTTAACGGAATAAAGTATTGTCGTATAATTCAACGAGAATTATGTTTTATGATTTAGTCTGATTCGAGGCCGAAAATATAATGAAAGTTCAAATATAGGGATTTAAATCTTAAAATCGATATATCGTCGATATTTGATCGATCTAATTCTATTATGGTATTTTAGCACCCTTCACCCTCTACCACTGTGAAAAAAATCACTACCAACTATTGCCAATAAAAGAATTTATACACACACACACTCAGCGGCGCAACAACTCATTGTTGAGTCAATGCCTCCTGGATCAGCCTGCGCCATGTGTCACGATCCTTTGCCGTTTGCATCCAATTGCGCGCTCCCAGCAGCGCCCAGGCATCGTGGGTCACTCCATCTCGCCACCGCAGCTTAGGTCTTCCTCTACGCCTGGAGCCATGAATTTCTTCATAAAAAACCTTCTTTGGGATGGAATTTTCGTCCATCCTCGCCAAATGCCCAGCCCACCTTAGCCTTCCGACGGATGAATTTTGCAATGTCGGATTCATTGAACAGTGTGTACAGTTCCATATTAGTTCTCCGACGCCATTCATTGCCCTCCATGATTCCTCTGTAGATGTTTCGGTGGATCTTCCTTTCATGAATCAGTAAAGCAGATTCATCCGGTTTGGTAATTGTCTATGTCTCAGAACCGTAGATCAGGACTGGACGGATCGATGTCTTATATAACACTATCTTTGTAGCTCTCGGAAGTAGGCTACTGCGTAAATGGTTACGTAGGCCATAGAAGCATCTATTGGACTTGCCTATGCGAGACCTAATCTCCCTGGAGATATCGTTTTCAGAATTAACTTCACAGCCGAGGTACACAAATTCGTTTACCTTCTCGAATTTGTAATCCCCGATTTTAACTTCCTCGCCATGTACTGCTTGTTCTAGACCCATTCTTGCAGCGGCCTCGGCAAGGGCAAGGAACGCATCAGATAATAAAGAAATTTATAGATATAAAAGAATTTATATCAATTTAAATACCTTCTTTTCATAAATTACCTAGTTAACGTGGATGAAATCAAAACCCACTATTATCAAGTAATTTTACAGCCATTCTTCTTTTTTATGTTTGGTTCATTAATATAAAAAGTAAAGCTCAGTAGAAAAAAATAATAATATCATAGAGATGAGCATAGATTTTGCTTAAAATAAATTTAATTTTTTTTCTGAGGGGTGGGCCGAAACGTAGATGGGAGGATTGCGGTAAGGCAGATCTATCGAACTTGGGTCTGGATGGCGGTCGGTGAATAGAGCTGTGCAGGGAGCGAGTTGAGGTGTCGGCATCGAACTTTTGGGTTCGTTAAGCCTTCATCATCATTTTAACTCTATAACTCACAATAGCAATTCAAATAACTAATGTGATCAACATTAAGATTAACAATAACAATTCAAGATTAACAATAACAATTCAAATAACAAGGTTACCAAAAGTATCAACTTGTAACGTTATAATAACAAAAAAATAACCATTCGATTCGATCTATCAGAGCAAGACTAATCAACCCTCCAGTATATGCCTAATATTTAGTCTGCATTAGAACATACAAGATGATTCATGAACATGTATTAGAACAGTAAAAAAAAATGTACTAGAACAGTTTGTTCTAACAAATCTAGAACTCTTTAAAATCGTATATTTTGCGTTTCACGTCGAAGAGGTGGTTCGAAAGAGGATACAACTTTGTATCGACTTTCAATCCTCGATTGTAGAAAGTTGAGAAGTCTTTTATAAATATCTAACAATGAGAGTAAGAATGATTTTAAAATATATAGACATTCCACTGGGAGACTAATGGTGAAGTATAAAAATATGTTCTGAAGAATTATTTACCATGATCATCAATACCATTTAAATCGTATAAAAATTAAATACGTTCTTATCAATTAAAACTTACTATAATACACTTTAAAAAGCACTATTTACACTAAATAAAAATGTAGTGTGATGCGCAACACACAGCTTTCACTTACCAACTTACTTTGATTATAAATTAACGTGTTTTGTTAAATGCCATTTAGTTCTGTTTGTATTTGCTCTTTAAAGTACACTAAATTTTATTATAATTAAATAAAAAAATTTATTTGTGATAATTTGGGAATGCAAGCATAATTCTCCAAATCTACGGATTTTATAATTCTCTGTGTAGTTGTTGAAAACTTCATATAGTTACCATGAAACAAATAATTTTCATTAAACAGTACAGAACTTCTTTAATGAGTAAGCATTGGTCTGTCATTAAAGGCGTATTGCGCATAGGCGGGCGCAAGCGACAGTGCTGCTTCTTTACTGTAACTAGAGAAACGGGGATAGAAGCCGGGCCAGTACCTGGGATTCATAGGTTTTTTTTGGCATTTTTAATTCATTTTTCCATAATTAAAACCCGATTGAGCAAAATATTTTTTGAAAAATGTCTAATAGTTATTGCTCGGTCCTTCAGTATTCAATTAGCAATTAAATTAAAAGACCTGTCATTCCATTTATTTCCAACAAATAAAAAGCTTCTTAAAGAGTGGATTGTAAAAAGAAAAATAGATAAGCCTGTTTTGAAACATATGACCATATGTAGTCTTCATTTTAAAGAAAGTGACTATATTTATCCAGGTAAATATTAGTATTTGGCATTTTATTATTCCAAAATGTTAGTTTTATGCAAATAACATTGGGACCATAGTGTCATATTTGTTTTTCTTTTTTAATCTTCCCATTTTTGTCTAACATCCGTTGTGCTTAATTGTTCCAAGTTTTCAATGCGATGCCTGAAAGTTTTTGCAAATAAAAGAAACTAAGCTGTCATGAAAATGACAACTGTCATAAGAATGATTCTATGAAGAGGTAATTAATGTTATTACTAATCGAAAAACGTAGAGTAAAGTTATAATGATGTGTTTGCATTTACCAGAACTACCAGCTTTACACGCACAATTACAAGAAAATTGCTTATTATTATTAATAAACTGATTTCTACCTTTATTTCATAGGACTGTCCTTTACCAATTATTTCTATCACATCAACTACTTATGTCTATCCCCGTTCCTTCCGACGTTTTGCAAAACTACTAGCGCACCCTTTAGTCGATTGCGCCCGCGAATATTAATCTGCATTATAACATACAATATGATTCACGAACGTGTACTCGAACAGTCAAAAACATGTAATAGAACGGTTTGTGTCAAAAAGTCTAGAACTCTCTTAAATCACATATTTTGTGTTGCACATAACAGTATACATATATGCACAATTGAATGGTGGGATTTATCGGTAATGAAGGCCCTAATTTAAAATACGTATTAGCACATAATGAGTTGTAAATTACTATTGAATGTTTAAATACAATCCATTTTTAATTTGTGGACTTGAAAAATGGCTAAGTAAAGCACATTTTATATAGAAATAGTAATACCTTATTTTATGGGGGTGCCCCCCTGAGATAATATTATTCAGCAATATCTTGCACATTGGGAAAAAACCTAAACCACGCCTAAAATGAAACTCGGATTAATTTTTTGTTTCAGATTTAGAAATTTAATATTGTCTTGTTAATATGTAAGCATATTAAAGCGAAACTGTATAGACAGACGGATATATGACACCGAAAGTTCAACTCGACTTAGCTTTGTAAATTATTTAAATTGTCCTGTACGACATTCAAACCTCAGGTGAGTGATCAGCTAATCTCTATTGACAGTTTCACTTTCACCAGAACCTTTAATACTCTTTCGAAATCACAAGCAGCGAAAGCTTTTTTGAATGAGAGATTAAAGGTCCCTAGCCTGTATGATGTCAGGTACTCGTTAAAGATCCCTATCCTAATTAAACCTGGATAGGAAAAATTTAGGACTCCCACTGTAGCATCGTACGATTAGCCTTAGCACTACTGGACGTTAAACAATGGACAGGAGATTTCCTTTGTATCTTGACCTCGTGATTTACTCCACCTTAGATACCTACGCAACTGATAAAAGTGGCAAAAAATATCCAAAAAGCTATAACTTGATATTATATAATAACCAGGTTTAAAAATAGTCATTTTTCCGGGTTTACTCGACCTTGCTATACTAATCAGGGCACAGAGTTTAAGGATGTTGTCATATGACACAGCTGACGCAAAGAAATAGCAGGAAAAAACTGTTTATATCTTTATGAAGTGTCAAACGACATTTCGTACTACAAAACAAACAAAACCAAAAAACAAAAGTATTTTAAGATACGTTTTCGTTTTTATACCTCTTCCCACCCCCTCTCTTAAATTGCATAAACGTAACACTAGGAATGTGACGTTAACGGTTAAATTATTAATTCTCCACATGTTTCGCGAAAGAATGCAAAGAAGCGTAAAGAATTCGAAATTCAAGCTTCAAGTGCTAGTTAACTGGACGAACTATAAAAAAAAATAAATAAATAAAATGTTTAACTGAATCAGAACCTTTTGAGACCAGAGATCCGGAAAATTCCACCCTCATGTTAACTTATTTTGGGCATACGAGGACAAGAGATATAATTTTAAAAAATCAGATTCTAACGTTATGCATGCATAATGCCCTGAAACAGCTCCTGCCCGATAGAGCGAACAGCATTAAACAGGTCCGGCGTGAACATGTTAACGTCCTTTATGCTACTAAGGCTAATCGGACGATGCTCCAGTAGGAGTCTAAATTTTGCCTATCCATGTATAATTAGGATACGGATCTTTAACGAGTACCTGTAGTGTTGTAACGAGGACCTGTTACCATCGTACAGGCTCAGGATCTACATTTTACGTCCTGTCCGAGGATCGGCAAAACCAAGGATTTTTTCCTCCTTATTAAAAATCCTAGGACCACCACGGGACGCGACTCCGCGACCTTTAGTATTGTAGGTTGCCATACTACAGGTGACCTCACTCTGAAGCTGGACTCATACGGTTATTTTTCTATTACTGTATCGTAACAAGTTAATACTTGTTGTAATCCGTTAATTATTTCTGTTTTTATGTTTATCTGACATTATGAATTATTATTTTCGTTTAATAAAAAAATATTTTAACTTACAATAAATAATTTATTTTTTGAAGAGAAAAGATTTGGCTCCGCCGGGAGTCGAACCCTACTTACAATATTTGTAAAGTGAATCTTTCATTGGGAAGGTGTATCATGTGTGTCTATCAATATGTTTGTTTTTTTACTATCGATAATTTCCAAACATCCCTTAGTGCCAATCGATGTGAAATAGGACGTGGGTTTAAATTCGTCTTCAGTCGATTAAAAAAAAAAAAAAAAAAAAAAAAAAAAAAAAAAAAAACTGATTTTAATTTCACGGACCTAATAGTTTTTTACTTATCGATAATAATTAGGGTGGCATTGGGTTTTTATGGTAACCACCGCCACAGAGAAATCCACGACCTTCTTGATCGGTTGCGCAGGGTCTGCGGTCGTGGACTTTTTTTTCTTCAAGCGATTAGTCTTGGTAAGCATCAAGTACAAGGTGATTTTATTATTGCCAAGTTTCATCATGGAAGTCATTATTGATGATTGATTGCTAACCTTCTAAAAGGCAAAAACCGCTCATATTTAATAACGAAATTGAGAACCAGTAAACTAAGTAGTAGCACATAAGATAAATAGGTTCTTAAAGTATCTTTAATGAGTGCACTGTGCAAGGCCTAAGTATTTTTTTATTTATGTTTGGTAAAATCTAGTCCGTGATCAGGTAATCTTTACCAAGAAGTTTAATAAAATTCCGGAAGCTCGAAGAAACATGGTTACACCAGACGTATGAACAACCTACTTTAACAAGAATGGGAAGGTGGAGGTTAATTCCATGGGTCCACCACGGATTCAATTTTAAACTGCCCAATTTTAAACTTCATTGCTTGTTTGAGGACTGTTCCAACAAGGATTTATTATGGTGTTTTTACACTGTGCGAACATCACCCTCGAACAGGCAATCCCCCGAACCTTGCCAACCACGAACAACTATTTACACTTAAACTTGAAGTCGAGCGAACAACCGACCGCATCTACGCCCCTTAATACAATGATGGCTGACTTGGAACTAGCGTCTGTTCTGGCTTGTGCTCTAAAGGTGCCTTTACACCTTACGAACTTTACCTTCGAACACCACCCTCGAACAACCTTCGTGAAGCCTTCACGTCGACTGTTCGGGTGTTCTAGGTACTTCATCTGTGCGCCTGGGTTCGGGGGTAGCGCTAGTGTCACTTTTGATTTGGTTTTTCCTAAGTGACAGGAGTTGTTTGTGACACTAGTGTAATTTGTGAAACGTTGTAAATCGTCTCCTATTTTTTTATTTTTCAGATAATATAAAATATATTGATAATGGAGATTTTTTCTTTATCATAAGCTAGCTTTGGGTGCGTCAGCCATATTGGTTCGCTTAACCTCACGTGAAGTATAAATGGCTGTTCGCTTCACGTCGGTACGGCAAGGTTCGAAGGAGAACTTGTTCGAAGTTGAGGTTCGTAAGGTGTAAAGGCACCTTAACTTATTATGGATAAAAGTACGGTCAGAAAAACGATAAAAGCATGTCTATAAGCTTATCTTAACGAACTCAAGCGAACACAGAGGCGAACGTATAAACTACCTGTTCCAGTTCGTGTCTTATTTAGATTAGCCGAACACAGTTCCGAACAGACTGTTCGAGGGTGAGGTCCGCACAGTGTAAATGCACCTTTATACGTTCAACAAACTATGAGACGCATGCGCATTGCAATTTTTCCGTTCCGAAATATGATTTGCTCATTTGAGGTTAGAAATGTTTTTACTAGTATCTACGTTAACTTCTATAGGCGGGCGCAAGCGACGGTGCTGCTACTTTACAGGAACTAGAGAAACGGGGATAAAAGCCGGTCTATTACCTTGGATTCATAGGGTTTTTGGCGTTTTTGATTTATTTTTCCATAATTAAAACCCGATTGAGCAAAAAATCATTTGAAAAATGTCTAATAGGTATTGCTCGGTCCCTCAGTGTTCAATTAAAAAATCAAAAGACGTGTCATTCCATTTATTTCCAAAAAATAAAAATCTTCTTAAAGAGTGTATTGGAAAATTAAGAATAGATAAGCCTCTTTCGAAACATATGACGATATGTTGTCTTCATTTTAAAGAAACTGACTATATTTATCCAGGTAAATATTAGTATTTGACATTTTATTATTCCAAAATTTTAATTTTATGCAAATAACATTGGGAGCATAGTGTCTTATTTGTTTTTCTTTTTTAATTTTCCCCATTTTTGTCTTACATCCGTTGTTCTTAATTGTTCCAATGTTATTACTAACCGAAAAACGTAGAGTAAAGCTACAATGATGTGTTTGCATTTACCAGAACTACCAGCTTTACACGTTCAATGACAAGAAAATTGCTTATTATTATTAATAAATTTGATTTCCACTTTTATTTGATGGGTCAGTCCTTTTAAGATTGCTAGTTTAAAGGCACGAGGCTTGCAAAATAACTGTTTTCTTACTTAAAGATATTATTCCACATGTTATTATGTGGTTTGCATGAAGGATAGCCTGCCCTTCAATTAATGGTCTTTTAAAATTACCAAATATCTCTATCACATCAACTGTCTATCCCCGTTCTTTCCGACATTTTGCAAAACTACTAGCGCACCCTATAGTCGATTGCGCCCGCCTATATAAATGGTATCTACATTAACTTCTACATAATTGTTAACAACATTACCTTCTACATAAATGTTATCTACATTAACTTTACGTAAACTATAGATCATGAGATCGCAACTGAGTCGTAGCATATAATGATCATTCGGTAATAAAACCTTCAATTATCAAAACATCAAATTGAGTTAAAATACGTGTTAAATAAAGTTTGTTTTGATTTTATTTCCTAAATAGGAAGTGATTGTGATTAAATGATTCCGAAAAATTCCGTAGATGCAAGAGATAATTTGATTTGAACTTGGCCTTCACGAGCGACTAAACGAGTTCTTTGGCCTAACAGCTTTCTTCTTTCTAGGTCAAGAATGAATCATTCACAGTCCCGATCATATTTAACTTGTTGCTTTGTTTTTGAATGTAAATGTCGTCGTCACCATGCATAAGTAACGAATATGTATAGTAACGACGATGTATTCTTAAAAAAAATAAAGTGTGTGCGGGTAGGTTTTATGCATTGATAAAGTACAATTTATACTGACATTGTATGGCAAAAATTAGAATTAAACTTTTAAAAAATTATGCTATATGATGAGTACAAACATAGATATCTTGTCACTTAATTCAATAAGAGGATTACAACTGGTTAGATTTGATTCATCTTCCAAATATCAAGTAATGGTTCATTTCATCTTTTATTGTTATCAATAGATAGAATATCATCTCGTTCGTTCATTTTAATTGAAACCAGCACCTTTGAATATTCGACATCAATATTCAAAGGCGGATCCGGGGGGGGGGGGGGGGGGGGGGGGGCTAAAGGGGTCATGACCCTCCAAAATACTTTGACTTTTCAATTTTTTTGTATTTTAAGGCGAATAATGCAATTAAGTTGTTACACGGCCCTAAACATAACAGTATTAGTTGTTTAGATCGCAGTCCTTCTTAATAAAAGGTAATAATCTCATTCAAAACCTGTAATGTCAAAAAACGGTAGCCACGTGATTATGAGACAGGGGGGTCAAGAACCCACCCCCCCCCCAAACTTCATTTTAAACCCCAACAATACACTGATAGCATTTAGCCTCTCAAACACAGCAGCTTGGTTATGAAATGGCGGACAAATCAGTTAACTGTATGACGGACAATTTAACACATATTCATACACATTAATATGAACTATTTAAATTATTAAAAAAAATATATTTTATTATATTTATAATAGGGTAAACCGGACAGTTATTGACGCTTTTAAGATTGCATTTCTGTGGTGAAAATAAAAAAAAAAAAATTTATGGAGGGATCAAATTGAAACTTCCTATAGCTCCTCTTTATATATCCTTATAAAGGCTCAAGAGGTTTATTTGTGTCAAAATTTCAGTAGTTTTACCATATGGCAATATGTAAAAAGTGCAAAAACTAGTTATTGACATCCAGTGGATTTAATTGTGAAATCTTCCCTATCCCTTAACTACTCACCCAAATCAATGTTACTTACCTACTCAACTCGGGTCAATATGACCCAGAACACAAAAAAATACCATTGGTATTTAAATAACCTTAGTGTGTAAGATATTAGTTTTAAACAACAGGAGAAGGCTTGAAAATATATATTTATTTATGTATTCAATAAATGAAAGTTTTAAAATATGAATAACATGTTGAATTATACATAGGTCTGAAATGAATTACTAAAATAAAGGAACTCCTCAACATTAATATTATTAACATAATTTCTTTTGATTTAAAACTCGAAAAATTTGTCTACAAACAACCTTTGAAGTTAAAACAAATAAGAAATGAGGGGTTTTTACAAATGCAATCCCCGCACACAAAATAAATGGCTTGCACAACTACTCACCTCGGGTCAAAATATCGATTTCGATAAAATAAACACCTCTCTCATTTTCCAGACACTGGCAAAAAGTAACTGTAGCCAAAACAAAGGATATGTCAAAGTTTGGTGATCACTCAATGCCAATGAGGTATAAACAGAATGAAATGAAACTTGGTATGGGTCAATATGACCCGACGTGTGTAGTTAAGGGCTATGGTCAGTTTGTTAGGTTCAAAACATTAGATTCAAGTATATCTTGAAATAAAATTAGGACTTGTTTACTTATTTCTTTAACTTAAAGTTTGGCGTGCCAATAACTGTACTGAGTTTACCCTACAAAACATCATTAAAATAATAATTTTAAATTTTGGATCCGGTATGTGAGGTATGTTTCCAAAACAATATATATATAAGAAACAAAAAATTGCTGTTTTAAACGTTCCTAAAATATTTATTAAACAATTAAACATTCGTATATTATGTATATAATGATAAATGAAAAAAAAAAAAAAAAAATCGATGTTTGGTATAGTTATGAAATTTGAATTAAGTGAGGAAAGTCTTTGTGTAACTTTACGTAATTTACAAGGCCTTGGCCTCAACAGAGGTCCATTCCAGGTTTTTATTAAGATTTAAAAATCTTAATGTATTCACTCCAGAAAAAAAAGAAATAAATAAAAATAAAAGATTTTGAATAGGCCTTGTCGATGACGTGTTTTCAGATAAAAACGACAGATTTAATGGGATTTCATTTTCTTATTGGGGAATTATTTCCTATTCATTCATTAAAAATAAAAGTATTTCTGCTACTGTACAGAGATGTGGTTGGCAAGACTTTAGAATATGCCTTTATAACATTAACTTAACCTTTACAACCTTTGAACAATTCGGCATTGATCCCTGCCTTTACCTCTCGACCGGGCAAAAAAACCCGTATAGCCTGTAAGTTGAGGCGGAAAGAAATAATGATAATAATAATTACTTGTTTTGGGTATTATACCCCTTACAAGTGTGTTTACATAATATATCACATAAAAATATACAAAATTAGAATTTACAATTTTAGTTTCTTCCAATGCCCTTTTCTATCTGTGCTTTATATTTGTCCTTTGTACTAGGTTGTTACAAAAGTCCTCGTGCATATCAAGTTGTTTACATTGAGGTCTCTAATTTAATCTCTGACGAATACAATTCTTATGTCAATGTTTACATTAACTAATCCTCTAATTATCTATGTACGCCAACTGTCCCTGCCTTTCATTCAGTTTATTAAATTTCACTAGAAATGTCGGAAGAAAAATTTGTCATCCGCGGCCTTCTTAGGCATTATTGGAAAAAAGGTTTTAGTGCAAAGGCCTCAGCCGAGGAAATTTGTGCAGTGGAAGGGGAAAGTGTGGTGCATCGAAACACGGCCGCATTTTGGTTAAGGCGGTTTAATTCTGGGAATACAAGCCTTGAAGATGAACCTAGATCAGGTCGTCCTTCAGTCGTCAAATACAACTTTTGGCTGAAAGATGGGTTAAAGTAGTTGAAAATGATGGCCTGTATTTTGAAGAATAAATTTGATTTGTAAATTTTGTATTCACATTTGAATAAAATTAATTTTGTGAACAAGGACTTTTGTAACAACCTAGTATTTCAGTTACAATTGTTATGTCTATGTCAGTACAAAAAACCTATTAAATAACAATATTAAATTATATAAATAGCATAAAAACACTTATAATACAATATCCCATCAATATTAAACTAAACATTGCTATAAACCAAACTAAAATAAACACAGATTCCAAAAATACAAACATGCTAGAAGAAATAAAATTAAAATCAAATGACCAGACCCACATTACTCAACCTTCAATATGATTTAAATACGTCCACTCCCAAATTCACAAGATCTGCTTTCACCGAATCATCCTACCTTCGCCTAGGCCTACCCCTCGGTCGTTTTCCAGTCGGTAAAGCGTTTAGGTATTCGTTCGCAACTAATACTGGCAATTTTGCACGCCCACTTTAACCGACGCGCAGCTATAGACTCGATTACATTTGCCTGGTAAAGCTCACGCATTTCTGTATTATGTAGCCGTCTAAATTCTCCATTTGACTCATCCTTCTTCGGCCCAAATATTCTACGCAGTACTTCATTTTCAAAGACCTTAAGGCGTTTCTCATCCCTTACTGTAAGCGGCCATGTTTCACATCCGTAAAGAAACGTCGGAAGAATTATAGTTTTGTAAATCATAATTTATAATAATCGTTAGCAACAAGTGTTAAATTCATTTTGTTCGATAACAATATTTATATTAAACTTTATGGTCACAATAATTCATATTTTTCTCATTGTTAATATCTAATGTAACACATAATATTCTAAACCTTATAAAAAAATAAGAAAAACTTACAACGCTTTAATTATAAACAATGTCAATTTTCCAATAGCCCCATTTACTTAATTCAGTGTTTAATCCCACCCCCTGCACCATTCTATTATTCATGTTTTCTTTTAAAATTTAGTCGATTATATTTAATAAATTTTAGACTTTCTAGTTCATGGGCACATAAATGACCTTTTGTTAACGAGAATTTATTTGAATTAATCTCAAAAGAAAAACATTGATAATAATATGTTCCTTAAGATGGAGTCATAAGCCAAAACGTAAACAGAAAAGAAGAGGGTTTATTGGAAGATTGAAACTTATCACAAATGAATATTACAAATGAATACAAAAGACAATTTCTGGCGCCCTAACACTAATAATGAATATTAATGATGAGATAAAAATTAATAAATATATTTTTTTGTGCAGGTATGGGTTCGATTCCACAGGTCTCCTTGCTGAGGGGTCTGGCAGAAGAAAGCAGATTCTCAAGACGAAGGCCATGTCAGCTCTTTTCTGATCTCGCAGCAAGTCATCCTGATGCTATTGCACTCATCTGGGAAGGTATTGATAATGCATCTTACAATCATAAATATATATAGGGGAGAGCATGGTTGGTTGGCATAGGGGGTAGGTTGGACATTGGCTTATAGTTTCCGTCACATCTATTGTGAAGGCCCCACCATTGTACCATGTGACCCGCTCGACCTCGGGAGTCTTGTCCTCAGTTTTCAATCCGATGCTAACACTGTAGATACCGTTTGTCCTAAATTCTCCAAGGTTCGCTCAGTGGTTCTTTGATACCAGGTGCGAACAAAAAATTGTTTTGATCTCGCTTTACATTGGTTTTTACGAAATCGACCGTTTGAGTCGATAAAAGTCTCACTTTATAGATTTAAAAAATGAAATTCTCCGGATGAAACCTGAATATACAGCTAGTATCAAATAAATGTTAAAAATAAATATTAAACACTCATAAAAAATATTCTCTATATTAATAAAAAAAATTATTATAATTTTCACAGATGAAGGAGAGGGTAAAAGGTATGAAATGACAATGGAACAACTTGACAGGGAAAGTAACAAACTAGCCCGAGGAATTCTTCAACATTGTGGCCAACTTGTTGCTCCGAACAACGATGGTGACCGCATAGTCATGGTCTATCTTCCTCCATCATGGAAGTTGATCTGCACAATCCTCGCCATCTGGAAGGCTGGGGCTAGCTACCTTCCGATTGTACCCCCGGCTCCGAAAGAAAGAGTGAGGCATATGATACAAGAGGCTAAACCGTTTCTTGCCATTACTGATTGGGGTAACATTATTTTAAAAGTACTTCCTTTGAAAAAAAATTGTTAACAATACTTATACTAATCTGCTATTTTTGAGAATTTCAAAGATAACATCCCAGAACAACAGATACAAAGATATAGTCATATCATTTTTCATTAGATGTAAAAATATAACATTTCTGATTGCAATTTTGATATCTTAGGCAATATAAAATTTTTTAAAAGTCCTTAATTCTCCAATATAAATATGAGAATTAAATTTATTAAAAGTAATTAATTCTCATATCAACTTATTAAATTATTTGATTATATATTTTAAAACAATTATTTAAAAAACTATGATAATTACAGCATACTAAAAATATTACTGTGAAATTTCAGTTTTTGGTTGTTTCAATTACTGCACAATTTGAATTTGGATTGTTTTAATTCTATTCCTTTTAATTAGAGAAAAGAAAAATTATTTTTCTACAAAAAATATACCCTTTTTCATGAAATAAATGTAAGTATTCAGATATATGTAAGTATAATTTTTCTATGAAACATTAGTTTTGTGAAAATGGCCAAAATGATCATATTATAAATATTACTGGTCAGAAAAAACTTATCCACAATGTTTATAAACTGAACCACCCATCACTGCCCTTATAGTTAAGAAGAGCCTTGAATAGATTTATTTTATCCTAGCTTTTTCCTTATGATCGCTCAAAAGTGATACTTAAACTCTCAAGGGCCTTTCGGCTGAAATCAGAGCAACAAAAAAATGGATTAAAATTTGTGCAGGGTAGGCTTCACAGCAGAGGGTAGGTTATGATCTGACCTAATATCTGACAAATACCCTGAAAAATATTAATATTGTGGTATAAATTATCTTGCTATTTGTTTTATTATTTCATTTTATGTTGACATTTCTAGGTTCTACATCATCTTCATAATTAATTTCATAACCTTATATGACAGTTTAATTTAACTCAAAACTCAATTTCTACATAATCTAATGATTACATTGCTTAATGATTTCCTTGATTAAAGTCCATTTACATATATATCTATTAATGTCTCTATGTTCATAGTCTTTTTCTACCTATAAGTTTAAATTTAATAATTTTGTCAGTTTATTGTAAGTTTTGTCATTCGAGATAAACCTTGTTAATATCCTCTATTATTTACAAAGTTACAAAGCATTAAAAATAATTATTTACAACTTATAAGATAACATAGCTCATATCACATCTCTCTATTTTATTGAGTCAATTAGTCATTATAAGTATTCTCACATCAAAATGATTTATTTATTTATTATAACTTTATTTGTTTATATGTAAAACAAACTAAAATCTTCTAGTTTATTTTATTATTACAACCAGCAAATGCATTCGCTTTTTCAATTATTTTTTATGATCGTGATTCATTTCAGACGATGAAGAAGAATTATTTTCCGATATTAATGCAATCAACTGGACATCTCTTGAGCAGCTTTCCATGGACCTGTCTGACAGCCAGCTCTCAAGTGGAGAAAGGTACCCAATGGCTAGCGACCCAATTGAAATCATTCTTTATACTTCAGGCAGCACTGGTCTGTCAAAAGGTAATGTTTTATTTTTTGTTAATGTCAATATCTATGACACAATGGTCAGTTTTTGTACAAACTAAGATATAACTTAATTCATGATCAAATATATAGGAAGAGTAACTATTATAAAAATATGGCCTCATTTATTTTATCACAAAATGTGTTTAACAAATTTTCTGTCTGATGTTTTCAACTATTCATAACACTTACGTCCTTTAACCTTTAAATAGATTTTTTTCCTCTGGAGGAACATCTTCCTATTCTTTTTTTATTTCAGTACCATCCCTTTGCATCTCAGAGTACTCTCTCTTTTTGTAAAACAGCAATTCTTGTTGTAGATGAAATAATTATAAGTTTGCTTCTGTCACAAGCATTCGTATGTAAAAAGTCTATTTGATTCAATATTTAATAGCAATTTAATAATATGAAAATTTATTACATACTAATGAATGTTTTATTATTTTTTAATTCTTTTAGGTGTAAGGATCAAGAGCAGTTCAATTTTGAACAGATTAGAATGGCAGTGGAGAGAATTTCCTTTTAGCAAAGAAGAAGAGACTTGTTGCTTTAAGACTTCAATCACATTCGTAGACTCCGTGGCAGAGGTTTGGGCGCCATTATTAAATCCAGAACATCCATTGCCTGTTTTGGTTTTGCCAAAAAATATCAGTTCTAATCCTCAACTTTTGATACCTCTTCTAAATGATTACAAAGTGAGTGAAAAATATGTTTTTAGTAAAAATTATTACGTTAATTGTTAATAATCATTGAACCCATAATTGGAACACAAAATTCAAATTTGCAGGTTGGCAGGCTTGTTTTGGTACCAACGCTTCTCAAGTCAATTCTCACATATTTAAAGATTACAAATGACACTAATGTAAGTATAAAAGTTTATTCAAAAGATATATTAGCATATTATATTATAAACGCCTCCTTTGTATTAATTTTGATTATTGATTGATTGATCCTATTAACTAAATTTGATTCAGAGCTTGAGACAATTGAAAACTTGGGTATGCAGCGGTGAAACCTTACCATGTGCTCTAGCTGAGGAGTTCTTTGAATGGTCTGAAAGAACCGGAGGTTCACGAATACTGTGCAATTTTTATGGAAGCACAGAAATTATGGGAGATGTCACTTTCCATGTGATGAAGAATAAGCACCACATCGGTGACAAAGGCAAAGTACCAATTGGTATGTATACACGACATAAGTAATCATTTAATCATTTTTCAATTCTTCTTTATGATAATAAATAATGGTTTTTAAAAATGGCTATAGGTGGCCCTGTCGATAACACAATCCTATACCTGCTTGATGCGCAGATGAGGCTTGTGAATAGCGGAGAGATCGGAGAGCTTTATGTCGCAGGCAAACATGTAGCCGCCGGATATGTTAACGGAAGGGACTCCTTCAGATTCATTGAGAGCAATCACACAGTTGACCCAGGTAATTCAAACACCAATTAATCTTCATAATAAAATCCTTATTTTTAGCACATAAACATATCTTATTTTTTTAAGGGTCTTTTTCATTTTAGGCAACTTGTTATTAAGTTATGATAACGGTTATTTAAATAATAACAAAGGTTACATCATTATTGAAAAACACATAAATTATTTACTATCTAACTAATTAAAAGAAATATAGAAAAAAAAAAAAAAAGGTTATTGTTCTGGAGGCCAATAGGCTTTCATTGCCTCGAAAATTTCTATGAATAAATCCTTGCCTTCGTCACGACATCTCCTTACATACTCACACAAGTAGGAGTCCAGCATGCTTCTCGGTTATATATATAATATATTATATTACATATACAATATTTATAGATAATATAATAAATATATAAATAGTTATTAACAGAAGAAAAATAAATACAATGTTAATATTGTCTTAAAGTGTGTAAATATGGTAAATAACATCCAAAAATTCTGTGAAAAGAAAAGAAAAAAAAATATCTTATAAAACTGTTAATCTAGTAATAAAGGATTTATTCATTCATTCATATAAATAGTATGGCTTTATAGGCTGAAACGCTGTAGTTTTCGAACCATGTACCTTTATATACACTTCTAGATTGGTTACATCCCTGTCTTCAGTATCTCCAAATCGGAATGCATTTCTTATGGTAAATTATTTTCATGTAGTGTCTTTCTCTGCATTTCATTTTTCCATGTAGAACACTGATTCTTTGTAAAAATTTTATAGCTATTTTATTTGACTTCAAAACTGAATATAATTCTAACAGATTCATTTTTAAAATACAGAGCACAGATTAACTTTATACACCAACTCACACTGCGATAATAACCTTTAGAGAATTTCAAATATGAAATCATATGATTTTATCTGATATAGATAAATCACTGCTTAAATTCATAAAATAACCATTATCATAACTTAGTAACAGGTTGCCTAAAATGAAAAAGACCCTTTTTTAAAATTAGCATTCTTTAGATAAGTAAATCCACTATACTACACTCCTACAGGGAACAAATCCAAATATAATTGTTAGTCAAGGAGGATGATTAGCATAACACTAGTAATAATAGTATATGGTTATAAGCATAATGGTTAGTCTAAAAATAAAATACCTACAATTGGAATATTAAAAATAAAAACCCTTGTCCCTGAGACGCTGGTAAACAAATTAAATCACATGACAAATGAAATGCTTTTAATTCTTTTTACATTTTTTTTTCTTCTTATATCGCTTCTCCCTTTTGTGCCTCTCAGCTTAGGAGAGTGCCTAGGCAGTAATTCGCTCTGATCCTTGCTATTGTTTTTTCTTTTTCCTTTTTTTTTAGCATGTATAATTTTGGTGGTTTTTTGTCCAAATAATAACTGAAAAGTCAAAATGTGGGCGTATTTCTTATTTTTAATCTTATTTTGCAGAATTAAACCTTTTTATTTTGGGATTATACAATTATAACTTAATATATAACTTAATTATCTTATTGAAGTTTCCCTATTCTTCTGGCATAATTGATAGTCAGGAAATTCAGTCAAAAAGCTTTTATTTATTTTTACAGCTTACATTATAGGTCAGAATGTATGCTTTCCAAATAACTAAAACTAAAATAAAGTTTAGGCTGACATTTCTGCCTATCAATCTCCTATAAGAATTAATATACTATAGTTTTTATTAAAATGTGGTAAATTTTTCTCAGTAATCTCGTTTATAACAGTAAAATATTTTAAATATTTAACATTTTATTATGACATATTTTAAGTGTTTTGTAAGTAATAAAATATAGTACTTAAACCAAGTTGTTGAACTACTTGAAATTTTAAAGAGAGCTCTCATTTAGAACTTGCTTTTCACTCTAAACAAATTTAAAAATATTGAGCTAATACCATAATATTTGATATCGACCCAATTTGATTTTAAGATGCCATCTTCAATGGTCGAGCAAAACGCCTTTAGAGGTGATATTAAAAAAAAAATTTTTTTTTATTTGTTGATCGAAAGAAATATTTTAAATTTTCTAGAATACAAAACCATGTTCAAGACTGGAGACTATGCCTCAATCCAGAAGGGAATGTTGCTTTTCGAAGGGAGAACTGACTCCCAGGTCAAAGTAAGAGGCAACAGAGTAGACCTGTCTGAAATAGAAACAGCCCTCAACAAATTACAAGAAGTCCAGAAAGGTGTTGTACTCTGCTATAATCCAGGACAGACTGATCAGGTAACGATACTTAAAAAACAAAACAATGTATAAATAGTTTAAATCATAAACTGTGGAAGTCTTAAACAGGGTAATGTCAGGTGAGAGTGTTCTTGGCATAAGTGTGCAATAGTCTTGTCAAATTTATAAGTGATCTGAATTTATAAGACTATTTATTATTGCATTAATTGTTGTTCCCTGTTCGGGCGCCATATATCACGTTTTTCAGGTTATTTTTATTGATTAATGGTTGAAGAACAACAGTAAATTGTTAAATAGTTCAAATTTGTTGTTTTATTTTACAATCCTTATTATAGACTTTGTATTACTCGCATATACAATTACAGCTGATTTGTTCATGTTTCATTTCAGTGTAACGCCAAAGTGGACTAAGCGCTAAACACAATATTTTGAGAAAACTGAAGTTAAAGTTGAATTTGGGTTATGTTTATTTCAATTGCTTTTGAAGTACAATATATTTCATTTTGTCTTTAATATTATTCAAATATAAAGAATCATGATTTAAAAAAATAACAATAGGTAGTTTAGTTTATAAGGGATAAGTCTATTACTGATGTTTTACAAGTGAACTTCGATAATTTCTTAAACATGAAGAATAAATAGTTCAAAAGAATTCAGCTGCTACCAACTGATTGAGTTAATTCGTCCTTAAATTTCTTCTGAAAAGCTGATCCGATCCTTATCTACCAACAGTCTGCACCACATCTCTCTTGGTCTTCCTCTTTTTCTTGTTACATTGGGATTCAAGAAAAAAAAAAGTTACTTTCAAGTTTACAAACATAGAGCAGTATTGAGTTACATTTGGGGGTCAAACAACCTTACTTTTGTTTTCATGTACATTTTCTTGCTCTTTTATATTGGGTATAGCTGAACAAACACCCCATTAGCTTGATTCAGCTTCTAACATCCTCTAAAGTCCTATATATATATCCTATCATTATAACTATAATTATAGTTTGTATAATTAAGATTAATCCTATACTTAGAGGGTGATAAAGGAATAGTAAAATAAATTATGATAGTACTATAATTGATATTATTATATTCAACCAGTAAATAGTTTAATTAAAATATTAATTTTGGAGGTTAATGATAAGTTGACAGACAACCTTCCTCTTTTTCTGGTTACATAGGGATTCCACTGAAGAGCTTCTTTATTGATGGCACTACCTGGTTTCCTCAAAGTGTGTCCAATCCATTTCCTCTTATTTACTTATTTTTCGAGTTTGATAAGGAGTTGCTGACTAGTTCTCCATAGCTCATCATTGCTGATCTTCTCAGGCAAGCAGATCCCCAGAATTCTTCCCTAGCATCGCGGTTAATAAATATTTTATGGGGTCCGGCAATGCTTTCAGTCACCTTCCAAGTTTAACTAATACCAAATTTACAGCCATAGAGCAGTATTGAGTTACATTTGGGGGTCAAACAACCTTACTTTCGTTTTCCTTCTTGTTCTTTCATATTGGGTATGCAGTATGCACCCCATTAGCTTGATTTGGCTTCAAACATCCTCCAAATTTGACTTTAAACACACAAATTTAAGGAGTAATATACAGTTTCATAAAAAAAATTTAGATCTGTATTGCAGTGTACACTCAACCTAAGAGCTTGTGATATGCACTTACTCTTTCGATCATATTATGGGAAGGAAACTGATGAATAAAAACATTATTTTAATTGACCATTCATCTTTAGAAAGACTGGACTTTAAATTATTTTGTTTCTTTATTTATATTACTTAATTTTAACGATCCATTATTCATTTTTATTTTTTAGGAACTGGTTGCATTTGTCCTGTTGAATGAAGGTGTACTTGCTGAGCCAGCTGATATACAGAAACTGTTATCAAAAAGCCTACCGTCATATGCCATTCCACAGGTATGTATATTTTACAATTACAGTAAATTTCAATCAATTTATAGAATTTCCATTAAATTAAAGAAAAAAATTTATAAATTTCCTTTATTGTCAATAATAAATAATTGACTAACTTAATTAGCGCGAGCTTGAAATAAGATAAGTTTTATAGAAATTTTCAATGTGATTTAATACATTAAAATCAGTTTAATTCTACTTCAACGAATCTTTTTTAATTTTAATAATGTTTTTTTTTAATTTATTTTAATCGTTATCATTGACAAAAAATTTAATTGGTTACTATTTGGAAAATTTCAAAAGCATTTTCAAGGCTATCAAGTCTTAAGTAAAACATCAACCTTTAATTCTTTTTTAATTTCACTCTTAAATATGAGTTGTACTATTATTATTATTATTATTATTATTAGTTATTATTTTTGAGTCCACATTAGATATTAACCCTCCGGTGGGCGCCTCTATTTGAGTTACATCAGTGGACGCGCTGCGTTGTTTGGACCGCATCTTTGTTTTCTATATACTTTATTAGAAAATAAGCAATAACTTATTTTTTTTTTTGTTGTTTACTCGTTGCATTAGGTTTATACCATTTGTAATGAATGAAGATTATAAGATGTATTAAGAAAAGGATGGCGAAATATAAAAAAAATTAAAATAGCTTTGGGGATAAAAAACTTACCATTGGTAGTATAATGTACAGAGATAATTTAATAATAAATTGCTTATTATAATAAATGTTGCTCATATGAACATAGGAATAATGGTGGAGGAGGGTTGACCGTTGTTATAATGAAGAGGAAATGGTCGGGAGTGCGGTCAAAATAAATAGCATTAATATGTAAGAATTACATATTTTATTTTTGCCAACGTTTCGTTCATCGTTCGTTCATAAGTCCTCGAATTGTAATAGTAAACATTGGCATAGATGTAAGGGTTAGTAGTTTCACAAATACTAATTCAGTAAAACAAGACTAAAAATAATTTTATGTATAAAAATATTTCAAACAATATTAGACAACGTAAAAACCAAAATACTTGTATTTTAATTTGTGAAGTAAGCGCAGAAAACGATAAAATAATTTAGCCGAGATTGTCTGAATCTGTAACACGAAAGGGCGCGCCGCGGTGTTTGGACCGCACTTACAGACCTACTGCAAATAAGGCAACATAACTATTGAGGAAAACCAGAAGACGGCGGGCACGACTGTCTAATCCTGCCAGAACATGTCGGTCTACAAATAGCTGGAACCCTCAGCTCACTGATTCAATTAGTATTTCAAATATTTTGACAAATGTTCAGATTGCGGTCCAAATGACGCAGCGCGCCCGCCGGAGGGTTAGTAGGTACTATCAAAGTTTAGGTTTGCTTGTGAATATGATATAATAGAGAAACTACAGTAGTAAATTAGATAAAACATTAACAGTTTCATGACTAACTTAGACCTCATGAGGCTTGAGGCTTTATTTTAGAATCTTCCAAAAATATTTTGCTATATAATACAATGGAATGCATAACACTTCTTTTCAGGTGACGATGATGGACCAAATACCATTACTCGTAAACGGTAAAGTTGACAGACAACAGCTTCTCCAACATTATCAGCAGTTAGCAAGTATGAAACAAAATATTTATCAATTTAAATTGAAGTTAAGATAATATTTTTTTTTCTTTATATATTTTTATTCTTTATATAATTTATAATATTTTTCAAGTCAATTTTCTACTAGTTTTACTGTACGATGTCAGGTACTCGTTAAAGATCTCTATCCTAATTATACTTGGCAAAATTTAGGACTCCCACTGTAGCATCTTCTGATTAGCCTTAGTGGCATAAAGTGACATTAAACAAACAAACAAACATCTATATATTTAACTCATGTGTGAATAGAAAATATACTTTATTATGGGAAGAAGCCCCTAAAGATTAATGAATGTAACAGTACGTAAAAAAAACAAAAAAAATCACTCTTTGGCAAGAGAACAATTAAAGTTAATAGATTCATACAAATTTATGCAAATAAAAGTAAATAGGTAAAAAAACCTTACAATATCCAAAATGGTGAATAATACATTAATTACAAACATAGAAAATATATTATTGAAAAGATTAAAACAATACTCATAAAATACTGAAATTTGATAAGAATAAAAACTCTATTTTGATTGGTATATAAAACATTACTACAAAAAAAAGGACCTTGACGTAGTGCATTATAAATAGATGAAACAATTATTTTTTTTTGTTTTTGTTTTTTTTATCAAATATACATACAAGTTCTATTGTTAAATTTTGAATCTCAGACTGCATCTGTTTGAAGGAATGTTAGATAAATGAAAATATGATGTTTAGTGATTTCTATATAAATTGTACAATGCCTGTACAATTTTAAAACATGAGTTGAGGTTTAATTCAGCCATACTATTCTACATGAATGACTATTTATTATTGCATTAATTGTTGTTCCATGTTCGGGCGCCATATATCACGTTTTCCAGTAATTTATATTGATTAATGGTTGAAGAACAACAATAAATTTTTAAATAGTTCAAATTTATTATTTTATATTACAATCCTTACTATAGACTTTCTATTATTCACATATACAATTACAGATGATTTGTTCGGTGTAACGCCAAAGTGAACTAAGTGCTAAACACTTTTTGAGGAAACTGAAGTTAAAGTTTAAATAGGGTTGTTTATATCTTCGCTTTTGAAATAAAATATATTTCACTTCGTCTTTAATATTATTCAAATATAAAGAAGCATGATTTAAAAAAATAACAATAGGTAGTTTTAGCAAAAGCATTTAAGCAGGGCATTAAAAAGGGTCAAACTTGACTCAACTATTCCAGAAATCATGAAGCTTTTTTTTTTTTTTTTTTTTTTTTTTTTGTACATCTTTTAATAAATTACCTTAATATTAAAATTCCTTGAATTTATGAAAGAAATTTCACATATTATACATGTTTAATCTACAAGACAAGTATTTTACAACATAATCTGATGATGATAATGCTTATAATTTCTTTTTTTTCAATATAGAATCTACGAATGGGTTTCATTTCGATCTCAATGGATTGGCTGATGAAAAGAGACCAGCAATGAGTGTCCTATTATCAACGATTGCTTCAGTGCTGCCACATGCCATTCCAAAACTGTCCCCAGAGGCAAACTTCTACAACATTGGTGGAAACTCACTTAACTCAGTGTTAACAATAGCTAAGCTGAGTGAAGCAGGGTACAGCATTAGTAGGTAGCACTTATATATAAATATACGTTAAAGCCTTTAAATTCACCTATTCATAACAAAACCACAAGAAATTTACAGAAATTTTTAAAATGTTTTCACAACATTACATTAATATATATATATATATTTTTTTCAGATGTAGTTGATTTTGTAAGTGCTGAAACCTTACTGGACATTGTAAATAAAATGATTCCCAACACTAATGGGAAGAGGCAAAACAATAAGAAGGTTTTAAATAAATTTAAATTTGATCAAATTGCGGAGAAATACAAACCAGATATTTACAGGTAATTATTCAGATTAGTTAAAGGTTAACTGGAAATGATAAATATTTATTATTGGTACATAAGTTTTGCATTCAGCTAAAAAAAAATAATTAAAACCATCACTGATCAATCTTTATGGAACTTCAATGGACGTTATTATTAAATGAGTAAGAGAAAGACAAAAGTTCCTCAACAATTTCAAGAGAAATGTAAATAAACTGTTTATTAGTTCTATCTTTTAAATTCGGTGTCATATTTAATTATTTAAAGTTGTTTACAGGCTGTGGGTCATCAAAATCTCATTTATTTATTAAAAAGTCTTTAATTCCTAACTTTTGTCTTCATTGTGCCATTTTCAAGATTTCCTCGCTCCATAGTTTCAATGTTCAATTATTTCCATGTTACTATCTAATAGAAACTTGTCACTTTTATTAATTGCATACTAAAACTATTGGCAATTCCTACAGTCTATATCATATACCTTCTACAGTCGTCGTTATTTAGGGATGCAAGATAGATCCGAGATCTAGATCTATGAACGCTATTAATAAAAGTGACAAATTTCTATTAACTAGTGATATGGGAATAATTAAACATTGAAATTATGCATAATGACCATAATTTATAATGACTTTTTAGTAAATAAGGGTGATTTTTTATGACCCACAGGCTATGCATAATTTTAAATTAGTAAATAAACTAACCAAACAAACTTTTTACTGTGATTTTTTAAATTATTATTTTACCTGAAGGCTGAACTACAATATAAAAATATGAACAAAAACTAAGACTTTAAACCAATCTATGAATATTTTTAATATGATGCCTCATAATAACTTAAATATACATTTTTTACAGGATCATTGCAGATAGTTTCTTAAATAAAGCAGATATTGAAATGACAATGGAGCCTCCGGTACAAAAACATGATTATGTCGAGTTACTTGATGCTATCTGGCCTACGCTTATTAGTAATCCGCTGAGGTAACTATTACATGTTAATCACTTGTAAAATTTAAAATTTAATTTGCCTCTCCTAGTTTAAAAAGTACTAATTGTTACTAAAGAATCTTATGCCAGGACGATAAAAATGATACAAACATCTACATCCTTCGCGTAGCAGCTTATTCACCACCATTCTTTGGCTTTCCAAAGAATAGGGAATAGATATTTATGTTTAAAAAAAAACAAGCAACTACTAATTATTTTTTATTTATTTATTTCAAAAGAAAAGCCGACACACAGGCATAATTATGTACACCTTATAAAGTTTTCAGATTACATTGATTAATATAAAAATAAATTCATCAGTTTATTGTTTTGAGTAACTTACAATTTTTACTTTATTTTTTTACGAATAATTAAACATGTAAACTAAGGGATTAATGATTTTAAAAATAATGTATTATGTGAGGCGTTTGGTTTCAAAACCGGCTAGATCCATTTTCAACAATTTTTCAGGACTGATCAAAAAAAGATCAATTAAAAAAATTAATCACTTTAACAATTTTTTTTTTGTTCTTTTTCGTCATTTTGCTAACAATTACCTTCAAATAAAAATTTTTGACAACTTTTTATCACATTTTCTTTTTTAAATCTCATTCAACAAAAAAAATATGTTGGATGTGCCTGACTTTGATAAGAAAATATCAATTTTTGGTTAAATTATGAATTGACATTTTTTAAAAACAAATCTCTTTATTTAATATGAACAATATATACATAGTTTTTATTTTTTAAATATACAAATCATCATTTAAATCTTGATGTTGACCCACATCCATATTGGTATCGTGCATATTTACTTGGATAGGTGAAATTGTACTGTCTATTACAACTTTGTAGAATTCTAGGGTACCTATTGATCTCCAGTCTTCTGCATGATGTTTTTCTTAATAGAGTATCAACATCATCCAACTCTTTCGAAACATGGGATTTCAAAAAATTGAAGGTTTTCTGAAAAGTGAAGCTTGGATGGAACTGTTTTTGACAAGAAATGGTATCTTTAAGTATTGATTTTCGAAGGATCTAGACGTCTCTTAAAAAAACGCGTCTAACACATTACTTCTAACATTAAAAAATTTAAAAAAAAAAAGAAAAAAAATGCTTTTGGAAAAAATGGATGTAACCCGTTTTGAAACCAAACACCTCATGTATAATATTTGACCGAAGAGGGGCAAATCATGATAATTTAGATAACTACACAAATTGAGTAAAATGTGTGTATAAAATGTTTGGACTATTATGGGGAAAAAATCTAAACCATTACTAGTTTGCAAATTGGTAAATATGTATTTGGGGTAGGCTGAGGCAACGATGGGAGGAATTTCGTCAAAGTTCTGCTGGAGTTGGGTTTCGATGATGGTATATAGGGAGCAATTAGTGCTGTCGGCATTGTATCTTTGGTTTTGTTGAGCCTCTTATCATTATCAACATAATTTGATGTAATTTTTAATCATTTGATATTGGTTACAGCATTGTTGTAAAAGATGCTAACACCGATGAAGTCATCAGTACCAGTCTTGTAATGGACACCATGGAGGAGCCAGCAGTCAAGTTGAAATCAAAGTTAGATTATGTGTTCCAGTTCCTAGAATACCTCGAAGTCCCCGTAATGTGAGTTTTTATTTTATAAAACAATAATTTATTGTGAATTAGAAAAATCTGTACTTACTTCTTAGAAAAAAATTACATAACCTAAAAATAAAAGTTGTTTGTTTATTTTGTAGCCGATTGTATATATGAATAATTTTTGTACTTGTTTAATAGGGAGACAATGCTTCCAAAAGGTAAGATATTGCATAGCTTCATGCTTGGTACGGATCAGAGGCTCGGCCCAAAGGAAAATATTGAAGTTACCGAGGCGATGGAATGGAAAATAGAAGAACTCGCAAGGCAAAATGGTTTCATTGGCATCTTCACCACAAACACCAGCCCCCTAACGAGGGTAATACATGCATTGACAATAATTAATACAATTATTAATAAGTAACAATTCTAGGTAGTTCATATCATTAAAATTCAAAGTCAAAAAGATAGAGTAGAGAATTTAGGATAAGGTTCTTTGATGAGTACCTGACATCTACAGGCTCGGGACCTCATAGGGACGGTATAGCGAAGGTTTTTTTACTCCCTTTAAAAAATCCTAGGGTCACCATGGGACGCAAACCCGCAACTTTTATTATTATTGACTAAGGCATTTTAGGCAATGCCTACCTTCTTAGAGAAGGGACTATCTTCTTGGCGCTGAGTTTAAATAAAAAACCTATCTGTAAACATAAAACCTCCTCTGAACACTTCTGGGCACACCCCTTAAAATTTTGTGTTTGAATATGATCCAAGCCAAATCACCTATTTTTATAATAATGCTTGTATTTTTTTCCCTAGTAGTAAATCCCTAAGACATTCTGTTGTAATTGTTTATGTTATCGAACTAATAAATATTTTTTGAATAATTGTGGATCATAATTATTCTGTTAGCCTTCGATTTTTGAAAAATAATAACCTTCAAAAGGACATTAAATAAAAATAAAATTCATAACTGAATAAAACTTTGTTTTGGCCATTAATGAGCCCACCACCAGATAACACATCTCCTTGCGGAAAGCCTTCTCTTGGCTTCATCCACATTTTGTTATGACATAATGCAATGAGTGTATAAGAAATTTCATTCGAACGTTAATTATATAAACGATGATAACTCCACCAAACTAATTCAGAAGGTGTTCAAGGCTATAGGGGAGCTTTTTAACTTAAACTCCAAACCATGACTGAGAGATTTAGTATACACATGCTCCATATGCAATAGTAAGGAGGATTTTCATCCATGTTTATTTTCCTGGCAGATGTCCGATTTTAAACTCATTAAGAAAAAAGTATTTAGTGCTGATTTCTAGGTAGAAGGTTCATCCATGCCAGAATTCAGTGTTTTGTATAAAAAATGTAAAATGTTAAAAAAGAAATTTTGTAAATAAAGCACATTTATCTATCTATCTAAAATGCAATAAGTAGGATCTACTTGTAGGTGGCCGAAAAGAGTACTTATGCCTCCATTACTGCACTCAGTGCTATATAGTGCTATACATAAATGACTGCTCCCGAACATGGAGCCTCTTTTTTCAAGGCTCTGGTATCCTTTATTTTTCCCATATTTTCTCAATTAGATGTTAGTTTATTTCTTAGTTATGTAGTTCACCATCTTTAAACAACTCTGATGGCATTAACCTAAAATAATAATAATAGTAGTAATTTCGTTGATCTTTTCATTGATTAATAATATTTTTGTTTACAGCAACTCTCTGAGACTATACTAAACTACAAACAGCTCAAGAGTTATCAAGTGAATCAATTCGTTGCTGCAGACGGAACGAGACCATTTAAGAAGGGTGATGACAGTCTGATAGCAACTTGTGCCTTCAAAGAAATTTATTAACTCTAATTTGTATATCGACAATGAAAAATGAAAGGAAGTTTTATGATTAGGGCAAGCCATTGTCATTTATTTATTCTTTTTATGTTAATTTTAAGTAAAGTGATATTTTTATGTAATATGTATAGTGTAATATATGTTTTTAAAGCGTTTTTGAACAAGCTTTATGGAAATCGAGTCAAAATATTTCTACTATAGTTTGGCATCGAGCTACTGATTCCATAAACTGTTCTTATTATATTTTATCTTTGTGATGTATAAATATGAACCTATAAATATTTATGTACAATAAAGAGTTAAAGCAGTACCATTAATTTTATTTCTCAAATATATATTTTTTTTTTTTTTTTTATTCAAAGATGATTGAATGCTAAATAGAAAAAAACTTAGCATTTATGATATTATTTTAAAATTGAGTTATTAAAATTGTTATTGGTTCACATATTTTGTTAGGGAGGTGAGAAGTCATATATACAGGTAAGAGGGAGGGAATACAAGAATTTATGATTGTTTGACTAATGTGTGTTTAATGTATAAATTATCTCCTTGGCACCGTGAGTGCCGGTGCCTATGCGGGTTAAAGCATGGGACGCTCACGGACCTTATAAATCCACCAACATTTTAAAAAGAGGCATGCATTCGAATCCTGCCAGGGTAGATTTTAATTCACCCACTGATCAATCCATAGCCGACTGGAGGTTCAGTCGAAGGACGTCTGCTACAGGGAAAGAAATATAGTTCCTCGGGGCCTGCTGATTCTGAGCTGCCATAATCCTTGGACTTACACCAGTTTGTCACTGTCCTTGAACCCAGGAGGAAAACACAATCAAATTGTCCCTAATGGGATAGGGTGTTGGAGCGATGATCATGGCTTGCAGCAATGTAGGTTTGGACTTCCTCCTCCAGACTGTCTGTGCTCTCGCAAGCAAAATGTCTGTAATAATACCACAAAGTGTGGCAAAAGGTCTCAAAATCCTTGTACACCAACGGCTCATATAATTAAATTATTGTTTCTCCACAAGTTGTTTTTTTTTTTCATAACCACTGCCAGGGGTGAATCCCGAAAATGTTTGTGAGGAATTTTCTAAAGGAATAATGCAATTAAATAGCTACTAAACCCTGAACGTAATATTTTTGGTTGCTTGGATTGTAGTCCATCTTGATACAAGGAAATAATCTCTCAGACAAATCTAAAACATAAGTACTATCAGGCCAATGACAATATATGATTATGATAAGGGGATAACATGATGCTAAATACTACTGCCAAACATTGGCTCTGAGCACATGACTACTTACTATCTCTAAACATAAAGACCTTCATAAATACATATCACCAGATTCGCAAAAACGAAATCAAATCGATGTAAGTGACAAAATAATATAATTAATGTAAGGTATCATCGCGGGCAAAATGTGGCTCTGATAACGAACTAGTCATCACTGAAGCTCGAAAAACACTTACTATAAGTAAGAGACAGAAAATCGGCTTTGGCACTGAATTTTTTAATCAAGAATAACTTAAAATTCCATCGATCAGGAAACAATTCGAGCTTGAAGACAAGAATAGGTTTGAAGTATCAGAAACATCTAGCGAGAATTGTGAAGATATCAATTACTGTCAACGCTAGTCCATATTCGCGGGCGCAATCGACTATAGGGTGCGCTAGTAGTTTTGCAAAATGTCGGAAGGAACGGGGATAGACACAATTGATGTGATAGAGATAATTGGTAATTTTAAAAAACCATTAATTAATCAATTGAATGGCAGGCTATCCTCAATGCAAACCACATAATTACATTTGGAATAATATCTAGAAGTAACAAAACAGTTATTTTACAAGCTTTGTGCCTTCAAACAAGCTATCTTAAAGGACTGCCCCATCAAATAAAAGAAGAAATCAAATTTTATTAATAATAATAAGCAATTTTCGTGTAAAGCTGTAAAGCTGGTAGTTCTGGTAAATGCAAACACATCATTGTAACTTTACTCTACGTTTTTCGGTTAGTAATAACATTATTTACCTATTCAGACAATCAATGTTATGGCAGCTGTAATTTTCATGACAGCTTTGTCATATTATTTATTTATTTGTAAAAACTTTCAGGCATCATTGTGAAAACTTGAAACAATTAAGCACAACGGATGTAATACAAAAATGGGGAAAATTAAAAAAGAAAAACAAATCTATGACACTATGGCCCCAATGTTATTTGCATGAAACTAGCATTTTGGAATAATAAAATGTCAACTAGTAATATTTACCTGGAAAAATATAGTCACTTTCTTTAAAATGAAGATTACATATCGTCATATATTTCGAAACAGGCTTACCTATTCTTAATTTTACAATCCACTCTTTAAGAAGCTTTTTATTTTTTGTAAATAAATGGAATGACACGTCTTTTGATTTTCAAATTGAACACTGAGACATTTTTCAAATAATGGTTTGCTCAATCGGGTTTTAATTTTGGAAAAATTAATAAAAAACGCCTTCTATCCCCGTTTCTCTAGTTCCTGTAAAGAGGCAGCACCGTCGATTGCGCCCGCCTATACTGCAACGCAGGGTTATATTTGCCACTAAAACATGTTGACAGTAAACAAATCGAAAATGAACGATGCATTCAAGATTAAAAATCGCTCAGGGAATAGATTTTGCATTTGCTTTATCTCCCATTTGTCCTATTGTCTTCCCAGCCGTTTCATATGATAGACAGTACAGGAGAATACAGCAGACTAGACCGACCAAGCTGTACAACCAGAAGTTGAGATACATCCCGTACGACTCGTTCACAGGAGTGTACATTTTGACGATCAGTAACGATAGGAAGGAAGATAGTGCTACGGTAATACCGCCTGCGACTCCTCTAGTACTAGCTCCGAACATCTCGGATTGCAAGGTTTGCAAGATCGGATCCACTCCGATATCCGAGAAGACGCAGTACATAAACAGGCCTACGTACAGCGCCCAAATATAACCAGAAGCGTCAATGGTGGTCTTCTCTTGGATGTAATAATATCCACCGGTCACCAAGTGGCACACGAAGCAGCCGAAGCAGGACAACAGAAGCAACGGCTTACGACCGACCCAGTCGGACATGAAGGATACGATCAAACTGATCAAGGTAAAGAGCGAACCGAGAACAATAGTCAAAACTTCCGGAGAGAGCGAAGTTTTAGTTCTAGAAAATGTTTCCAAGGCGTAGTTTTCGATAACGACGATTCCAGTTAGATTTTTGGCTATCGATACTATTTGGACTATAATGAATGCCTTCCTTTCCACCTTGTCGCAGAAGAGAGTCTTCCAGGAACCCTTCATCGACATTTCTTCGGCTACTGCTTCTCGCATGCTTTTCAGTTCATTTTCAACGTCACCGTCTCTAGAATACATTAGGACCTTCTTAGCGTCGTCTTCCCTATTAGACATGAGTAGGTAGTAAGGTGTCTCAGGTACAAACAGCCATATCAATGTAAATATTATCGAAAGTGGAAGACAGGCGTAAGCATACATGTCATAGCTGAGATAGGGGCCGATGCAGAAAGCGTACAACATACCGAGGCAGCAGGCCAACATGTACGTTCCGGTGAGCCTCCCTCGCAGCTTTGGTTCGGCGATCTCTGCGGTGTAGATCGGCGCGATCGTTGTTGCCACCCCAGACGCCAGTCCGTGAAGGATCCGGACGATGGTGAGTGAGAACATAGTCTTGGAAAAGAGGACAATAGTCCAGCCAGCCATGCAGAGTGGTCCGATGGTCATGATCACCAATTTTCGGCCGACCCTAAAATAGTATATATCGATTAGCATGGCATCTGGAGGAGGAGAAGGGTTATAAACATTATTTTAGATTAAGGGTGTCTTAGGAGTAACTTTGAGGAGATAGTATAAGAATATTATAATAAAAAATATTGATGATGGTGGAAGATAATTGACCGTAGATATAACGAAGAGGAAATGGTTGTGTGAGCTGTCAAAATAAATAGAACTAATATGCAGTAGCGGATCCAGGGGAGGGGCGCCCCCCCCCCCTGAGTGGTTAAGACACTCATGAAGTATTACAATTTCTATATAAAATGGACTATATTTAGTCATTTTTCAAGTCCACTAATTGAAAATGAATTGTATTTAAACATTTATAAAGTCATTATGTACTAATATGCATTTTAAATTAAGGGCCTTCATTGCTCATGAAATGTAAAAAAAAAGTGCCCCCCCCCCTAAAATAATTTTCTGGATTCGCCACTGCTAATATGTGAGATTTAAATATTTACTGAAGCCGGCGTTTTGTCCTTCTGTGATCCATTCTTCTAGTTTATAAACCTTTATAACATAATTAATATGGTTATTTCTTAATGATAATCAATATATATTATAAAGCAAAGTGTACAATGTGCGTGCCGAAAAGGCTCAAAAACGACTACACGTACTATCAAGTATGTAATGTTTTCGTATTGCCCTATTGCCCCTAACGATGAAGAAGGTTTCAGTTTTCATTTTAAGTGTGTAATGTTGAAGGGACAAGGGCTGTAATTTTAAGTCTCTCGCTACATGTAATAAGCCCCTCTAATAAGCCCAGGCGAGTTAATGAATGAAAAAATTTAGTTTGACATTTGGAAGCCAGGAGCGCTAGCTAAACTCAATTCATAAGGTTATCGTTCATTAGTTCGGTTTGTTATGGTTTTAGCTTCAGCTGTTTTCTTTAAATTACACAAGATTATGTATAAATAATTATTTTTTCCTTTTTATTTTTAAATAAGATCATTACATCTCTGCAATGAATTGAAATTAAAAATAAACATAACCAACTGGATTCCTAAGGGAATTAAGTTTTACAGAAGAGGAAAGAATTGGTCGAAACATTGCCTTTAATCAATATACAATATAAGAGTACATTTACAAAAAAAAAAAAAAAAAATTGCTTATTAGTGTAGTGAGCGAATAAAAACTAACACTGAATAAAATAGATAACCTATAGATAATATGAATAAAAGATATAACCTAATTCATTGTATATCGAAAATAAAGTGTTCATATAATATTTCTGTTTAATAGTTCTGTTCTGTTCGTAAATTTTCAACCGAATTCGAAAAAGGAGAAGTTACTCAACTTGATAAGGATGCGGTATCGTCATGAGATTGGTCTCAGTGGAATCAGAACATAGAAACAATACAAAATGGTACATACCAGGACATATTTGCTGCCAAAATAATTTTTCTTAATCTAGAAAAGGGAAGAAAACGCATTAGGAGAACTGCATTAATAGCATCTCTTATACCCAAACCATATATGGGCGGACTCTGAGGTTTCGAAACTTACAACTAATACTAAACTGAAGTTTCAGGATGGTAAAAATTTTGTTTTAACCATGATTAATTTTGGTCTATTAACGTTATTCTTTCATTCCACCTATTCCACAACTCCTTGAGCGAAGCCGGGCCCCACAGCTAGTGTATCCATAAATCTCTTTTACCCTTCATTCAGTGATTTATTCTGTAATATTATATTTTTATAATTTTAATAATATTATCCATCTCATTAAGTGTTTGTACATTTTCGATTTGTATACTACATTTTTATCTTATTATATTAGGCTTCATTGTTACAGACCATAGTAACCTTATTATAATATATTTACCTAGAGTTCAATATTACTTCACATTATCTCAGATAAGCTATTTCGAGTTTTATTTCATTTTCATTTATTACTTTTATCATGGTCTTACTTTAATAACTATAATTTTTAAATTCTATTTTTAAAAAAAACTATGTTTATTTTTTAATAAATTTAATTTTGTTTAATGTTTCACATAAATTTAATTTGTGTTTACACAATTTTTATGATTGGTAGTTTTCTGGTTTTTCTCATTTGGCCCTGATGATGACATAACATTTGGGTCGAAACGGCGGCTACAATAAAATATGTAAATCTCACATATTTCTGCTACTTATTTTGACCGCACCCCCAATCATTTCCTGTTCAAAATATTGTCATTCTTGCCGCCCATTCTGTAACACCGCAAACCTAAAGGAAAAAAAAATAAATCGTTGAGGACCTGTTAGTGAAGTGCCCCGATACGAGTGGACTGACGCCAGCACCGACCATCAAGATGGCCACCAGCCAAGAGACATCTTCTCTTGTTAATTCCAGATCAGGGTCCTCGACGAGGCGAATCGTCAGCGGCTCGAACCAGCAGTAAGCCACGCCCGCCACTAAAGCTGAAAGGTTACCTGCAATGTATATAAATATGTTACAATAGGGTTCTTGAGGTTCAGTCAATAATAAACAACTATATTATGGCGATGTTTCGAGACTATATTGTTCTCATAATCATACCCTACAATGAACAAACAAGTTGGAATAAAATTGTAGGAGTTACATAGGTAAAATTTACAGTTAACAGTTAACAGCAATATAAAATTCTTAGGTTGTATGACTGTATATAATTCTAATGGTAAAGGATTATGAATGTACAGATGGATATTGCTTTAAGAACAATATTAAACGCGTAGATGTATAGAGACTAACTATCGTCGACCGGGGCTACTTTGGTCCTTGAGGGATTACTTTGGTCTAACACCTAAAAAAAGGGCCGCTCTTATTGTTGGTCAGCGAGTCCTACGGACTTAGCCGGGAGGAACTTCCTAGGAATTTCCACCGACCATCCCCACATCCGCCACCCGTGGGACGCTCCCCATACGCGGTAATGAGACCCGCGCGAGGAAGTTCAAAGTTTTCTGAGAAGTTTGAGGTCCGCTCTGGTTTGAAACAAGGAGATTCTCTCTCACCTGTTTTATTTAATTTAGCGCTGGAATATGCCATTAGGGAAGTGACACGTACCGGAAAGGGTTTGAATTTGGGAGGGAATATACCCGTGCTCGGATATGCCGATGATTTGGTATTGCTTGGGGAGGACGTGGAAACCATAGAAATGAACACAAAAACGTTGATGAAAGCCGGACAAGAACTTGGACTGGAAATGAATACGGATAAGACAAAATATATGGTTAGTCGTAGAAGTGGTGAGGATTTCGCGGATATCAATGTAGGGGGGAATACGTTTGAACAGGTAGAGAAATTTAGATATTTAGGGGGCGATGGTAACTAGAAAAAACGAAATCGATGAGGAAATTAAGGCTAGATTAAAAGCCGGTAATGCTTGCTACTTTTCAGTCGCGAAATTGCTTAGCTCCCGCCTTCTGTCCCAAAACTTAAAAATTAGGATTTACAAAACTATTATTCTTCCAACGGTCGTTTACGGATGCGAAACTTGGCCGCTGACATTGAGGGATGAGCAACGGCTTAGAGTTTTTGAAAATAAAGTACTGCGTAGAATATTTGGACCGAAGAGGGATGAAATAACCGGAGAATTTAGACGCTTACACAACGCCGAACTGAGTGAACTTTACCCAGTAAATATAATTGACGTGATTGCAGCAAGACGAATAAAATGGGCGTGTAAAATTTCAAAACTTGGCTGTGAACGTATTCCGAAAAGATTAATAAGCGCGGTGCCGAATGGGAAACGTCCGAGGGGCAGGCCGAGACGGAGGTAGGAGGATTGCGTTAGGGCGGATCTATCGAAGTTGGGTCTGGAAGACGTTCGATGGATGGAGGCGTGCAGGGAGCGAGTGGTGGTGTCGGCATCGAACCTTCGGGTTCGTTAAGCCTTTATTATTATTATTATTATTATTACTACGTGGGGGTATTTTAATAGTTATGGGTAATTTGTCAAAATAAAGGTAAGTGTCAAAATATATGAAAAAGAAGAACAAGCCTTTGAGGCTCATAATGACGTGTTGGCTACATTTGGATTTCCCATCAGTGATCTTGACAAACAGGGCCGTACAGTAAAGAGCTTTAGGAACAATTTAGAAACTTTTATCTTTAACAACAACAAACCCAAAAATACCTATATGTCTTGTTTTGTTTGTGCATTACAAATATTGAAAAAAAATTTTTGAACCGGTAAAGGGTTCGTGGGTTTTTCCTGACCTTTTGGTGTTACCGGTTGTTGACAGGTATGCGGGTATAACATTAGATGCATAAGTTATTAAAGTGTAAAAATAGTTATATATATAAAACATTAGATGCTTCGATTGGTAATAAGCCTGAGATCTGAATGAGGTATGAAAATCTGTAGTGTAACTGGGCTATTTACGAACAGAGGCGTATATAAATATATGGAGTATATTTCTTCGTGGCACACCTTAAGTGCCATTTTTGGCGATTATCGTATTTTGGAAGATTTCATTTATCTATCTCAACACGCTTCGAGTGTGGCTAAAAAAGCCTCAATCAAAGCACTTGTTGTATCAAGAATGGTGGAAAACGAATCTTGTTGAAAGCATGAAGTCTTGTAGTCCAGGAAAAAATTGGGTTAAACTTGCAAATGGTTAAAAGTATAAACCAAATTTTCTAACAAAATTTGCTACGGAAATAGTTCCCGTGGCCTAAATAACCTGTGCTCTAGTTACGGATTTTTGGTTGTCTAATTCTTCACCAATGTATGAAGTAGGTACTAACGGTAGTATATTCACTTTGCAATACAATAAACTAAAATAATTGTCCCTGAGGAAACAAGTTTTATTTTCTGGTCGTGCTTGAGCATGCCATTAAAAAAAGAGTCTATTTTTAGTAAAAGAAGGTAGTCAGTGAAAGATGTGTGATGCGCGCGCTGCAACTTTTTTTACCTCACATTATAGAAAATTTTGAAATAGATATCACACTAACATTTTATTTATTTATATTTGCCCCCCCCCTTTACCTCTCTTGCGACAATACGGATTTTGAATTAATAATAGTAGAGTATATGATGTCCTTAAAAACGTTCAATCTTCTACATCTTCATTTGAATACTCGTCCTCGACTCCTCGAATTTACTTTCTCAACAGCAAGCCTTCGGATCTTTGGATCCTCTTTCCGGCGGTCGTCCAAGTAAAGGATTCATCCCAAATTTTAATGGAAATGGCCATTAGTAGTAGTAATGTTGCTATCTGTACACGAAGAATCTTTAGTTTGTGTATTTCTATCAATTCACCTGCTGAGGCAAATCGTTATCTGTGCATAGCTGGGATCCAGTGGGGTACTATGGTTGATGCAGCCCCCCCCCCCCCTCCTCTTGACATTTAAAGATTGAATTCAACATTACTAAAAGTAAGGTAAATGACAAAAAATATGCAGAATAAGAGAAATTTTAGTTGTGGGAAAAGAATATAAGGTAAAAAAGCTGATGGAGAAATCCAGGAGAAAGGCTTTGGGACTGCCCCTTTACAACCGGCTGGCTCCAGCCATATCTCTGTGAGGACCTAGTTTCCTTAATATCACGTAAACTTTTTTAATTCGGAAGTTCTCAGGAATTAATATCACACAAACATATGTTAATCCCCGAGAACTTCCGAATATGGATACTTCCTGTTTTTTAACTCATCGTGAATTTTCCATATTTAATAAGGTCAATCTTTTAATTCTTATAATAAAAAATTATGTAATCTTTTCTATTTCAGTTGCAAAATATATGATACAAAAGAATAAACGCTGTATTTATGTGAGGCTAACTTTATGTTTTTCCTGTTATCTGAAAATTAAATGAGTATATGGACGCTTGTTCCATTGTTCCGAGTTTTTTCTATTCCTTTCGTTTTTTTTTTTTTATATATCTTGTAAGGTTAAATTTTCTTTTACCAGCATTTTCCTTAGCAGATCTAAATTTTCGGCTGTCTCTTCAGGAATTTTTAGTTATTCTAGATTTTCTTGTACTTGATTAAACAATTTATAAATAAATCCATTATTTGTTTGTCCCGAGAACTATTATCTTACAAAATTATACAGACGCAAATTATAGGCTTTACAGCCATATAGTAATACTAAAAAATCGAAGCAAATGAAAATGAATAAAAAAATCTGGTGCGTGCTCGCAACACATAACTTTCACTTACCAACTTACTTAGATTAGAAATTAATGCGTTTTGTTAATTGCCACTTCTTAAATGAACAGAACGGCTTTAATTATGAACAATGGTCTGTCATTAAAGGCGTACTCCGCTTGCGTGGGCTCAACGCGTTTTATGAGTTGACTGAATATTTTTCTCCTCTTTATGTTTTCTTTATTTTTATCATATCTCATATTTAGCCATTTCTTATTTTTAGGAGTAACGAGAGACAGTTAATTTCTCCATGTAAACAAAAACAAAGGTACTTTATAAGAAAGAAAGAAACAAACAAAAAAGGCCCCCCCCCAAGAAAGCCCCCTCAGAACAGTTTAATAGTGATAAAGCTTACCTGATATTAAAGAACACCTAATTTTCATTTAATATGCCGAATTTGATAAAAATCGTTAAAGCCGTTTTTGAGATAATCGAAAAAAAGGTAAAAATTGGAAAAAAAGTCATGAAGTAAAGTGCCCCCTCAGTTGGACCAATTTTGATGAAATGTTGGCTATTACATATTTGGTATATACATACATCAAATACCCAGTTTCTTCAAAATCGTTAAAGCCGTTTTTGAGTAAATAAAAAATATGTACACGTGAAATTGGTACAAAATTTATAAAGTAAAGTCCCCCCTCCGGTTGATCAATTTTGATGAAATTTTTACAGTCGTATCTCGGGCATATAAATACATCATATACCCAGTTTGATCAAAATCGTTAAAGCCGTTTTTGAGTAAATAAAAAAAACACGTGAAAATGATACAAAATTTATTAAGTAAAGTCCCCCCTCCGGTTAATCACTTTTGATAAAATTTTTACAGTCATATCTCGGGCATATAAATATATCAAATACTCAGTTTAATCAAAATCGTTAGAGCCGTTTTTGAGAAAATCGAAAAAAACGTAAAAAGTTATTGAATAAAGTACCCCCTCCCTTTGAGCAATTTTGATGAAATTTTTGCTGTCACATCGCGGGCATATACCTACACTAAATACCCAATTTCAGGTTCCCACGGTTTATAGTTTTTTAGCTAGTCTGTTCACATACACACACACACACACACACACAGACCATTTCGCGGGACTTGGTTATTTCGACTCAGGGGGTCCCAAAACGTGTATTTCCGTTGAAAACCGGAAGTCGAAATTTTTCACGATCGCAATACTTCCACTTACTATATATTTCATATATAGGTAAGTGAAAGTAAAAAAAAAAAAATGTGTTTATGTCTTGAGATTTAAGAAGAACAACGATTAGGAACAAGAACACTTTATATTGAAAATAACAGAACATAAATAACAGAACGCCATTGTAGCACCGAACTAGTAAACAACCCAAGCGGTAATGGCGGCACAGACTCTGTTTTTCAACAGTCTATAAACTGTGGTTATAAAATCAGAAACAATATTTATGATTTATAATAAGTAATGATTGTTACAATACTAATTTAGAAACATAAAAATATAATACAGTAGTTCTTGAATAGTTGATTATTATTTGTAGCAAACAAATATGAATAAATATAAATGTTCACAAGAGCATAACAGCTAAGAGGTTAGTCACAACACAGTCACACAAAGTTTGGTCCGGAATACGGTCACAGATACACCGTATAACAATAGTCAAAGTGTGGAAATATCAGAGATGAGACCAGAAGCCTACGAGTTTCAAATCGAAAAAGGTTGCGGAGATGACTTAATTGCTTTGAGCTGGAAAAGGTACGACGGGAGATAATGGAGATGTGGGTTTTCCAGGAAAGGGTTTGGTCGAACACAAAAAACGTGTTGATAAACGGACTGTTTGCTCCAAAACTTTCTAAATATCACTTTATTTATAATAAAATTGCCTTCATTTAGATATATTTTTCATCTGGTAAGCAGGTGGGTCAAGTAGCGGGGATTCGGGATTCTCTACTATCTAGATAACATTTCAATCTGAAGGAAACCATTTTTCAAAAGTAGGCATAAATAGCTGATCTATTATATTAAACTAATGTAATAGTTTAATTTTTTGTTCTTTTTTTTACCTTTTTACTTTCACTTACCTATATAGGAAATATATAGTGAGGGAATATACTGAGATCGTGAAAAATTTCGACTTCCGGTTTTCAACGGAAATACACGTTCTGGGGTCCCCTGAGTCCAAATAACCAAGTCCCGGGAAATGGTCTGTGTGTATGTGTGAACAGACTAGCTCAAAAACTGTAAACCGTACGAACCTGAAATTAGGTATTTGGTGTATGTATATGCCCGCGATGTGACAGCAAAAAAATCATCAAAATCGGTCAAACGGAGGGAGTACCTTATTTAATGAATTTTGTCTAATTTTTAGGTTTTTTTTTCGCTCTTCTCAAAAACGGCTCTAACGAATTTAATTGATCTCGGTATTTGACGTATCTATATGCCTGCGATGTGATGGTCGAAATTTCCTGAATATTGATCAATTGGATGGGGCACTTTGCTCAATAAATTTTGTCTCATTCACGTTTGTTTTTTTTTATTTATTCAAAAACAGCTTTAACGATTTTGATCAAACTTGGTACTTGATATACATATGTATATGTGACAGCCAAAATTTTACTAACCGTATTATGAAAATAAAATCTTTTATTTATTAATTAAAAGATTAATTTTACTTACAAAGTATTTTGAAGCATCGCAGGTGTGTAAAAATATGGTATAAGATAATAGTATATAATTAATATATATTTTAGTCTAGAAACTTTTGTTCGATAATAAATTTTTGAAAGCAATATAAAGCCATTGTAGAGGAACAGTAATTCTTCTCGATTTCAAGAAAGGCATAAGAGACAAACTTTACAACGAGACGTAAATACACCAATCGATTCACCTTCACGATATATTTAAAAAAAGCAACTTGTAGTAAAAGACAACCAAGCAGTAAAAAAAAATCGATTGATGATAAAATTAGGTCCCTTAAAAAAAGAAATATGTAATAATGAATCTTCATCTTCAAGTTTTGCATTACAGATACATTAAAACTTATGGAGATATACATATATAAGAATAAAAATATGGAAAAGTTTGGCGTTGCGTTGATATTTGTAGGTTCTCTACCAGGGAAAACACCTGTAAACTTTAATTTGCATGGTTCTTTTTATTAAGACAGTAAGTAATAAAAAACAGATAGCGTGGCGACTATATTCTATTTTAACGGATTTTATTTTAGCGGTCGAAACGGCTTTACTCTGCTAAACAAAAACAGGATGGCTTGAATTTAGCACATTATCTTCCTAATAAGGAACTTGACAGGAAATGAAGTTTCCGCATTCGATCAGCACCTAGCCCTTCTACTAATTTAGTTATTAATTAAAATATTGATCAGCTGATTTTAAATTTAAACTCCTTATTAAAAATGAAAAATTTTGATATCCAACAAGATACATTTTATTTAGTTACTTATTAAGTTTTCTTATTGGTAAGTGATTCTATCATCAGTTATGACAATGATATATGAATATTTTGACTACCTCTTAACCTAATACATAGCAATATAATATACTTAAGGCGACAAAGAATCCATTCTATCCACTATCTATGCTCAGTCAGCACTATACCACCTTTATTAAACATATACCCCCAGCTTCACACGTAAGGAGAGCCATTGCCGTCAGTCTTATTCATTTATGTAGTTCGTAATTTTAGTTCTAATTAAGTGTGCCTGTTGTAATCAAAATAAATCTTTTTAAAAACTCCACCATGTTGATCATTATTTAACTTTATACTTACATATTACAATTACATTACAACAATTATTTAACTATGTACTTACATATTATACTGACGACGCATTGTCTTACTTTTCCTGTTCCCATCTTAACAAGGCAAGAGAACTCAACTCACTGGTGTATCGAGGTGGGAGTAATATTAATATTCGACAACTACCTTGTAATTATATTGTTATTATTATTTTTACTTTCACTTACCTATATATGAAATATATAGTAAGTGGAAGTATTGCGATCGTGAAAATTTTCGACTTCCGGTTTTCAACGGAAATACACGTTTTGGGGTCCCCTGAGTCAAAATAACCAAGTCCCGCGAAATGGTCTGTGTGTGTGTGTGTGTGTGTGTCTGTGTGTCTGTGTGTGAACAGACTAGCTCAAAAACTATAAACCGTGCGAACCTGAAATTGGGTATTTAGAGTATGTATAAGCCCGCGATGTGACAGCAAAAATTTCATCAAATTTGCTCAAAGGGAGGGGGTACTTTATTTAATAACTTTTTAAGTTTTTTTCGATTTTCTCAAAAACGGCTCTAACGATTTTGATTAAACTGAGTATTTGATCTATTTATATGCCTGAAATATGACTGTTAAAATTTCATAAAAATTGATCAACCGGAGGGGGGACTTTACTTAATAAATTTTGTATCATTTTCACATGTTTTTTTTATTTACTCAAAAACGGTTTTAACGATTTTGATCAAACTTGGTATTTGATGTATTTATATGCCAAAGATGTGACAACCAACATTTCATCACAATTGATCAACCGGAGGGGGGACTATACTTAATAAATTTTGTATCATTTTCACGTGTTTTTTTTTATTTACTCAAAACGGTTTTAACGATTTTGATCAAACTTGGTATTTAACGTATTTATATGCCCGAGATACGACTGTAAAAATTTCATCAAAATTGATCTACGGGAGGGGGGACTTTACTTAATAAATTTTGTATCATTTTCACGGGTTTTTTTTATTTACTCAAAAATGGCTTTAACGATTAACAAAAATAAGATATGAATGTAGAAAAATGTGTGACTTTGGGAAATGATATTTAGCAAAACACGTCAATTTCTAATCTAAGTAAGTTGGTAAGTGAAAGTTGTGTGTTGCGCGCACGCACCAGATTTTTTTTTTATAGTTATGGATCATTCCCCTATTTCTTTAAAATTTCATGGTTCTGATTTCAATGCGAAAAAATTACTTTTTCTAATGACTATTGTCCCCAAATCGCTAAAAGGTAGGCTGCCAGTGGTGTTAACAGAAAAAAAAATACCTTCATGGAATTAATTTTTTAAAGAAACCATAGGATCATGATTGAAATAAAAATATGAGGAAGATAGGAAATACTCAAAATTATAAAAATGCTAATTGTTATTTTATTTATTTATTTATAACCTACAATACTAAAGCTCGTGTTCCGAAGTGGCTATAGGATTTTTTAATGGGAGTAAAAAATCCTTGTCTATGCCGTCCCTCGGATAGGACGTAATATGGAGGTCCCGAGCCTGTACGATGTCAGGTACACGTTAAAGATCCCTATCCTAATTATACCTGGATAGGCAAAATTTAGGACTCCCAATGTAGCATCTTCCGATTAGCCTTAGTAGCATAAAGTGACGTTAAAACAAACAAACAATCTGGTTTTATAAGTCTCTCTTTATTTGTTGTGTTGAAAACTTCATTTAGTTTCCATGGAAACAAATTATTTCCATTAAATATTGTCTTACAAAACAGGTTGACAGCAGAACGTCTTTACTTATAAACAATGGTCTGTCATTAAAGGCGTACTGCGCATGCGTGGGCTCAATTTTTTAGGAGTTGTCGGAATATTTTTATCTTTTTCTCCTGTATAAATTTACAAGATTTTTTTCATATCTGATATTTAACCATTGCTCATTTTTAGGCATAAAGAGACAGTTGATTTTTCCATATAAAAAAAATCAGAGGTTCTTTATAGTATAACAAAAATGTTTCCTTATCTATTCAAGCCCCCTCAGAACATTTTTAAGATGATAAAACTTACCTGATATTAAAGAATACTTGATTAAATGTGAGACAAAATTTATACATTCATATATAAGTAAGTGAATGCAAACAAATTGATTGGCAGATATCCAGGAGAAGGTCTGTGGGGTTTTAGCTTCACTCATCACAACCGATATGATCTATCCAAATAATGCCAATTACGATAATAAAATAAAAATAATAGTCGTAAATAAGAACTAAGTTTTATGTTTATGCTATATCGATACCTAGTACATTACTCTTCGAGTCACTTGCTCCGCTCTCAAAAGTTTTCAATTTAAATGCGTTTATTGAATAATTTATTTATATTTAAAATCGTAGTTAAAAAGTGCGCCGAAACGTTTAGTATGACCCCGATTTTTAACTGAAAAACATCCGTTGTGAATCAACATTAAAAGTCGGAAGCCCCAATCTAAACTGCGCAAAAATGAATATGGATATTTATGATTAATGGATATTTATTTTGTTCGTATTAATTGAAATAATTTTTTTAGGGATTATTTTCTTTTCTGATAAACATAATATGCAAATAAAAGGTATTCTTTATCGTTTTAATTACAAATTAACTAAAGGATATTCAACACAAAGGATATTCATTAGGTAATTATAACAAACCTTTGTTTCAGGTATTTGCTCCTTTTGAAAGATTTTTTAATAATTATTTTCTGAAGAAGAAAAAATCCAAAAGAATAAATTGAAAATATCCTGTTTTTTTAGGAATTTTGACGGAAAAAATTATTTTGAAATAATTCAAATAGAATTATATTTTATGATTTAGTATAATACCAGGCCGAAAATAACTTGAAATTTCAAATATAAGAATACAAATATTGAAATCGATATATCGCCGAACGATCGCATTTGATCGATCAAATCCTATTATGGCATTTTACCCTCTACCACTGTGAAAAAAATCAGAACCAATTATTGCCAATAAAAGAATTTATGTTAATTTAAATACATTTTTTTTTACTTTCACTTACCTATATATGAAATATATAGTAAGTGGAAGTATTGCGATCGTGAAAAATTTCGACTTCCGGTTTTCAACGGAAATACACGTTTTGGGGTCCCCTGAGTCGAAATGACCAAGTCCCGCGAAATGGTCTGTGTGTGTGTGTGTCTGTGTGTGTGTCTGTGTGTGTGTGAACAGACTAGCTCAAAAACTATAAACCGTGCGATCCTGAAATTGGGTATTTAGTGTAAGTATATGCCCGCGATGTGACAGCATAAATTTCATCAAAATTACTCAAAGGGAGGGGGTACTTTATTTAATAACTTTTTATGTTTTTTTTCGATTTTCTCAAAAACGGCTCTAACGATTTTGATTAAACTCAGTATTTGATCTATTTATATGCCCGAGATATGACTGTAAAAATTTCATCAAAATTGATTAACCGGAGGGGGGACTTTACTTAATAAATGTTGTCTCATTATCACGTGTTTTTTTTATTTACTCAAAAACGGCTTTAACGATTTTGACAAAACTCAGTATTTGGTGTTGGTATATGCCCGCGATGTGACAGCACAGATTTCATCAAAATTGGTCAAAGGGAGGGGGCACTTTATTTCATAACTTTTTTTCCGATTTTTACCTTTTTGATCGATTATCTCAAAAACGGTTTTAACGATTTTCATCAAATTCGCCATGTTTAATGAAAATTAGGTGTTATTTAATATCAGGTAAGCTTTATCATTATTAAAATGTTCTGAGGGGGCTTAAATGGGGAAGGGGCCTTTTTTGTTTTTCTATAAAGTACCTTTGTTTTAGTTTATCTTGAGAAATTAACTGTCTCTCATCACGCTTAAAAATAAGAAATGGCTAAATATGATATATGAAGAAAATCAAGTAAACATATACAGGAGAAAAAAAGAAAAATATTCCGTCAACTCATTAAACTCCTTGAGCTCACGCATGCGCCGTGCGCCTTTAATGACAAACCAATGCGTTATAATTAAAGCTGTTCTGTTCATTTGAGAAGAGGCAATTAACAAAACGCATTAATTTCTAATCTAAGTAAGTTGGTAAGTGAAAGTTGTGTGTTGCGCGCACGCACCAGATTTTTAAATTATATAGTTAACTTAATTGAAATTAAAAAGCATTTTTATCCAGTAATTATACAGCCATTTTTCTTACTTTAAAAATATTTTCGGTGCCATAAAATAAAAAGAAAAACTTTAATAAATAAAAAAATATTTCTAAGAGATGAGCATTGATTTGGCTGAAAATAAAATAATTTTTTTCTGTTAGGCTTCAGTTTTTATATTATGGCGCCAAATATATTTTTTTAATAAGTACTAGCAGACCCGGCCACGCGTTGCTGTGGCTCAGTAGTTATATCCTAATATTTTTAAACAAATACAGTAATACCAATATTCTTTGGTAAAGATGAAAACCTTTCAGCTAATCAAAATCCAACATGATTGAGAATAGAGCATTACACCATTTAAAAGTATTTGGTAAAGAATATAGGAAAGTTAAAGTTTTTATTTTTTACATCTCATATTTCAATGTAGTTTGATTAAAAAGGAGCTGATTGTGTTTACGACTCACAGAGCTGCCAACACTATCGCCCTTTTTTTATGGATCGGTATAAACTAACTCGAAATGGCTATATTTTTCCACTAATTTTAAAAAAGATGACTGAAGTAAGTTTTGATAACCTAAGCCATTGATCTATTGATTATTGGCCTAACACTACTTCAACTTGGTATTGTTAGTTTAACAACGGGTTTAATTTTGCTCAGGGTCACGGCAATCTTGGTTAACGCGTCATATATGTCCTTTTGATAGGCGTTTTTCTCAACTTCTTTGAGACCTCGATTTCCCAACCCTTCGGATAATAAGTGTTCGGTAAGAGGGTAGTGTGTTGAAGTTTTTAATTTAGCAATATATTTGAGTGATAATAAATCTCTTCTTAAAGAGGTTTTTACATAATACAATTAAGATTTTTTATTTATTCAAGTACTAATTTGTTCAAAATGTTTTGGGTTAACCTGTTTTTTTTTTTTTTTACACAAACCAAAGATTTGATGGTTTCCACACGTGAGCAGGCGATACCCATTTCCCACGTGAGTTATGCCATTGCCCAAGGGAAAAACACGGGTTTTCAAAGTCCAAGTGGACATTGTTTGCCCTTGGGATTTGTTTATGGTCATGGCAAAAGCCAAACGAATAGGATATTGAAGCCTTTTAAATTTTATTGAAAATTCTGTCGGTTCCAGGGGAATAGGTGGCAACAGGGCGATATCTCCTGTAAACCATCCAGGCAACATTTTTCCTTCAATAACATTTCCTGTGATCCTTTTAATGGCCAAACGTGTACCGTTGCACAATTGAGGTGGATTTAAGTTACGAAGAAGAATGATCGGTGAGCCAATCTTCAGCTGGAGATTGTTTGGGTGTACATCCAGGGAATTAAAAAATTCAGATGGGAAATTTACGGCTTCGTTTACATCTAGAACATTGTCAATTGATTTTGGAAGTTTATTTCATCGAAATCAACATTTTTTGCTGCCAAAATAGCACGACTACCCAGCCAATTATAGTCCAAATAATTGTTCAAAATATCAGGACAGACACTTTATATTTCGTAGACAGTTCATTTCATCTCTACAACAGTTCAGAAATTTTCTGGTAATTTGATAAATTTTGAATTTCGATGCAGCTCTATTTCACCGTTTCCAATATAGAGCAATTGTTTAAAAAATATATTTGCCGATGGATTATTTTGCAGTAGTACTCTCATATTTATGGCGGATAAATCTGAAACTTGAGGTTACCCAAATAACAATTATTCCTGTTCAGTAGAGGTGTAATAATCATTAAATGTAAAATATAAAAAATGCCGCGATTTGTAATCCTTTCTTAATCAACAATCATTTAAAGATAAGTAAAAAATTGTATTCTGGTGAAATTAACAACGAAATATCATTCCCAATAATAGCCTACTTTAAATTAAAGAAAGGATTAAAATCTTCGCTAACATTTCTTAAATTTTACATTTAAAGATAATTAAAACTCTGCTGAACAGGAAGTAACAGCTTCTATTCGATTGGGATTAAATTTTCTCAGCTTTAAATTATTGTTGATAAAGGAGGAATTACAAATCTTCACTGACATTTTTTAAATTTTACATTTTAGATCTCGGGATAAAAAGGTTTGGTAAAATAAAAAAAACACTGTAATTAAATAATAATAACAAAACGAATAATGAAAATAAAGTAACTTCTGTTAAATAAATCAACTGAAAATATAATATTAAAGTCTTAATTATGCAGTTCTTTAGCAAATCACAAAGTATCCCACAACACCTAATCAAAACACACTCTTTTTGTGAGGGAGTTTTTACGACTGGTTATCCGCAGTGTAGCCAGCTTACTAATTTTCACTAATTTTTGGCAACACTGACTCCCCAAGTCAGGTTTCCATTAGGTTACACCTATGACAGTAGGTGCTGTTACAATATTTATAGAGTATTATTTCAAATAGTAGCCAAATTGAAATTATTAAAATTTATCTACTTTACTAAAAGTTGATATCAGGGTGGGCCACAGCAAAGCGTTTCAGCGCTTAGCTAGTAATTTAATTTAAATACAAATAAAAAAGGAAAAGGAAGAAAAAGTACCTACACATTTGAGAATTTATTATAACCTTTTCTTGATTTATTTATTCATTAATGAAAATTAACAATAAATACAAATTTGAATTACTATTTGTCTGTGGAAAATAATAATATAGGAACAAATAACTGCACTCACATAACGCAATACAAAATTATAATAATGATAACCTGTATTACAATAGCATGCTTATAAACAAAAACATTATGAAATCGACATATGACGCCATGTTAATAAATCGAAACACGTCCTACTGTATTTGCAATAATTCGCTATATAAGAATTATTTTGATCACTAATCAAGTTAAAAACTATCCGGTCCGTTAAGTTGGCCAAAACGATATACATTGAGCCAAATTTCATTAAAATCGGTTGAGTAGTTTCTGAGAAATAGAGAGACAAACACCGGAACACGCGATTTTTATATATATATATGGATGGATAATGACTGTAAAGTTATTGGATAAAAATTATTTTCAATATCATCTATGTTAACTATATAATTTACCAAAAAAAATATTTAAATAAACATAAATTCTTTTATTGGCAATAATTGGTTCTGATTTTTTTCACAGTGGTAGAGGGTAAAATTCCATAATAGGATTTGATCGATTAAATGCGATCGTTCGGCGATATATCGATTTCAATATTTAAATTCTTATATTTGTAAATTTAATTTATTTTCGGCCTGGGATTATACTAAATCATAAAATATAATTCTAGTTGAATTGTTTGAAAATATTTTTTTCCGTCAAAATTCCTTAAATTTAATCTTTTGGATTTTTTCTTCTTCAGACAATAATCATTTAAAAATATTTCGAAAGGAGCAAATGCCTGAAAAAGACATGTATATTAGCAGAAGATCCAGTAGATAATAATACTGACTCATTTCATGATCATGTATGATCTTGTACCTAATAAACTATTTATTTTTTAAATTAAAGTGAAGAAAGGATTCATATAAAAATTAATATGAAATACTTAGAGTGGTGGGATTCATATATTTTTTATTGGCACTAATAAAGAAAATATCTTGCTCATTAATGAAAAAAGAATTATTCGATTAACTCAATTTGGTCAGAAGTTATAGATTTTTGGCCGCTGAATCACAAAATTTTTCCACTTTGCGTCGGCAAAGAGGTGGTTACACTCAAAATATATCAATTTTGAGTTATGCATACCGTTGGAATCAGAATGTCAGATATAGTAACTATAGTATCAATAGTTCTGTTCGCCTAAGGCGCAAAACATATTCTTTTATGGAAGGAATGGTTGTGTTAACGCAGGTCATTGGCGGATCCAGGGGGGGGGGGGGGGGGCTGTGGGGGCTGCAGCCCCTCCCATTGGAAAATTTTTCGTCATTAAAAGGTAGAATTTGACTTTCCTTAAAGTAAGGAAGCAAGTTAAAGAACAAATAATATGCAGAAAAAGTATAATTTTAGTTGTGGGAAAGAAACATAAAGGTAAAAAAGCTGATTGGCAGATCCAAATGAAGGGCTGTGTTGCTAAAGCCCCCCCTTTTACAGTCGGCTGGATCCGCCCATGACGCAGGTAGAGCGCAAATTTAGAGTAACGGTTAGTACCAATGATACTCACTGCCCCAATAGTAGAATATATGTTTTGTTTGTTTGTTTGTTTAACGTCCATTAATGCTAATAAGGCTAATCGGACGATACTACACCTATCCTAAATTTTGCCTATCCAGGTAGGGATCTTTAACGAGTACCTGACATCTATACAGGTAATTGGCATTATTTGTATAGATCATATCCAAAGAGAGTGAAGCTAAAATCCCACAGACCTTCTCCTGGATATCTGCCAATCAATTTTTTTGCATTCACTTACTTATATATGAATGTATAAATGTTGTCTCATATTTAATGATAATAAAGTATTCTTTAATATCAGGTAAGTTTTATCATCTTAAAAATGTTCTGAGGGGGCTTGAATAGAGAAGGAAACATTTTTGTTATACTATAAAGTACCTCTGATTTTTTTTATATGGAAAAATTAACTGTCTCTTTATGCCTAAAAATGAGCAATGGTTAAATATCAGATATGAAAAAAATCTAGTAAATTTATACAGGAGAAAAAGATAAAAATATTCCGACAACTCCTAAAAAATTGAGCCCACGCATGCGCAGTACGCCTTTAATGACAGACCATTGTTTATAAGTAAAGACGTTCTGCTGTCAACGTGTTTTGTAAGATAATATTTAATGGAAATAATTTGTTTCCATGGTAACTAAATAAGGTTTTCAACAAATAAAGAGAGACTTATAAAAGCAGATTGTTTGTTCGTTTTAACATCACTTTATGCTACTAAGGCTAATCAGAAGATGCTACATTGGGAGACCTAAATTTTGCCTATCCAGGTATAATTAGGATAGGGATCTTTAACGTGTACCTGACATCGTACAGGCTCGGGACCTCCATATTACGCCCTATCCGAGGAACGGCATAGCTAAGGATTTTTTACTCCCATTAAAAAATCCTAGGGCCACCTCGGGAAGCGAACCCGCGACCTTTAGTATTGTAGGTTGCCATGCTAACCACTATACCACAGTTGACCCCGTAGAATATATGTGATCAAATATTATTTTCCCTAGTCCGTGTTTTTAAGTACATAATAAAATTGAGAATGCAGTTGAGACATCACATGTGATTACCCCTAGTTTCTTGAGATGTAAACTTCTTGCCGACGAGCGATATTCAGTTTAACTATTGAAACATCGATCTATAACCATCGATACAATGACGCGGACCGCCCTTTCATCAGTTGGAACAAACAAACATGCCCCCACCATAATCGAGATTTTGATAAGCCGTCGCTCAGTCCACGAAATGTACCCGTTCTTCGAGTCAGCGTTGCCCGAATACCTTCTGGTATTCGTTCTTGTGATCCTATACCTCTTGTACAGGTACTCCACGGCCACCCACGGCTACTGGGCGGAACGGGGAGTTCCCTTCGTGACTCCTGTACCTCTCTTCGGCAACTGCCTGACGACCGCCCTCGGCATCCACTCCTTCCCCGAGAGGCAGAGGATGAACTACGAGTTCTTCGGCGAGCACAGGTATGGAGGGACCTTCGCCTTCCGGAGACCCACCTTCTTCATCAAAGATCCCAAACTTGTCGGACAGGTACTGATCATAAAACTATCTATATTATTACACACTGCATACTAGATAAAACAGCTAAGCTTGAAATCGCGTCCCGGGGCAGCCCTAGGGTTTTTTTTTCACGTTCAGTGCGGCACGGGTTCAAATGGCCCCGTGGGTAACTATCTCCCAGTACGGTGTAGAGATGGGCGTTTCGGTTGTTTTTACAAAACGCCAACGAACTGTTCGTTGAAAAAAAACAACTGTTGGAAAAAACGGTTTGAAAAAAACAGGTTGGGGAAAACAGAAAACCTCCTATCTGTTTCTATCAGGTGTTTGTTTTGTGTTGTGTTGTTTTATAGGAAACCTAATTATAGTATTAATTCAAAGTTTAAAAAAATAATAATAATTTGAGAATAAAATCAGAAAATGTCACTAATTGTTGAAGCAACAAAATTAAAATAAAAAATTACAAACATAAAATAATTTTGAAAGGTCTTTATCGAGAAAAATGTTAAAATATAATGAATTCTTGAAATATTAAGAAAAATAAACTTCTTTAATATTTAGAATTTTTTTTTCATTGTAATGAACTATATATAATAACTTCCTGTTATTGTAATGTATTCTCATCCATACACAGCAGTTTGGAGATATGTTTTAATTAGCACTTGAATAAACTGACATTAAAAAAATGAAAGTAAATGTGTCACTTTAAATTTTAAATAAAATGAATAGAAATTCGAAAATAGAATACACAGAAAACTTAACGGAAAATCAAAACAAAGGAGCGCTAGTGGTGAAGAAAACAACTGTTATTTTCAATTTCAGTCGTTCTGTAACGAGTTCCAAACGTTTGAGTAGTTGTAAATGAGAACGGGAAGAGAAGGAAGTTCTAAATTCCAACTATTTGGGCTGGTTCAGGAAAACAGTTTTTACCGTTTTTTATAAAAAACAGTTTTTTCAAACAGTTTGGCGTTTTTCTTCCCATCACTAGTACGGTGGGTTTCGAAGTAAACTGTCAAAAAAAAAAAACACTTTGACTGTTTTTGCTTTATACTTTTAAATATAATTGAGAAAAGTATTTTTATGCATTTTAAAGCCAATAAAAACGTCGTATATCATTGAAAATCGCACGGGGCTTTATGACCCTGTCCCGGCTAGAGAGTGATATTTGGGCTGCAGTCCGGCTCCAAGTCATAAAGACCCGTGTTATATCATGTGTTTTATCTGTGAATCACATATTCCCAACTTCTGTAAATAACAAAACACCTACCTCACTTTTCATTTTACTTTTTGCTGTCGGTTCTGATTTGTTTTTCTTTGATTGTTGTGGTCGTGATTTAATGATAATTCATGCTCACCCATCTTTATTTATAATTATCAAAAATTCGAATCCTTTGCTGACCATCAAAATGATCGCACAAAGCTGAAAAAAGTTCCTAATAATGTAAAAAGTGTAAGTTAAATATTCAATTCTACATCATGTGTCAAAACACGGCATGCGGCTGTCATATATTAGTTGATGTCCAAAGAATAGGAAAATATTCAATTGTCAATTGACCCCGAGCCGCAATTGTGGATGGGCCACCTTTTTGCGGTCCGCACTGAACGTGTTAAAGGGAGTAAAAAATATTTTTCTATGCCATCCCTCGGAAACGACGTAAAATGGAGGTCCCAAGCCTGTACGATGTTAGATAGTCGTTAAAGATACCTACCCTATAATTATGCCCGGAGAGGTAAAATTCAGGACTCCTTCTGTTGCAACGCCTCAGCGGCATCAATTGATGTTAGTTAAACAAACAAAGAAATATTGAGGCCAATAATCGAGATAAAAACTATGCTATCTTGGACAAAAGTACATTCAATGAGCCAAATTTTATCATGATCGGTTGAGTGGTTTCGAATCCCGACAAAAAAAAAAAACATCGTTCTCGATAATCTTCACACCTCCATGTGAAATAAACCAAGAATCTGACTTTTTCTTAGTGCAACCCCCCCCCCTCCCATCTCTCTGGAACTTTAAATACATATGATTCTTAATGGATACCTGGTCATAAGTGATATGCTTAGGTAAGGGGTAGACCGGGCGAACATGAAGAAGTGGTTGAATTTGACTTGGAAATGCTATACCATCAATTTGATGAAATAACTAAATGAAATTTTTTAGAAGTTTAAAAACCGAAATGTATTCGATTTTCGAATACAAGTATCGAATAGTTTACAGATACAGATGATTATTCTATTCGAAATATAAGATATTTTTCTATCGAATAAAAAACTATCTTGTGTCTTAGAATAGTTTCATTATCGAATACAAAATTATTATTCGAATAGTTATTCGATTACTTTTTTGCATTCGATAAATTTAATTGTTTCTTCGAATAGTTTTTATATTCGAATAAAAAATCTTCGAATAGTATCTAAATACAATTTTTGGCCAACTATGTAGCGCGCCCCTTTTAGACGAAATCATTCTGGCGAAAAGTTATGCAGATCAGATTACGAAAAAAATCAGTATTAGCGTGTGGGCTTCTTTGAAACAAAACTCTAATCATCGACGTTTAAAACCTTATCAATGAACTCCATCCTTTCTATCTGTTTCCTATTTCTGATCTAACGTTATCAGAATATAAAACAAACAAATTATCTAACTCTCCACTCCTGTCCAAATTTTATTGATAACTTTACCCGTTATTTCAGAGCTCGATTTATGTAATTCTTTGACGAAAGCGTTATCTTTTGATTAAAAAGGAATTAAATGAGCGTCTCAAGGGCATTATCTCTTGGGAAGGATTGGAACTAGACGTAATAGGTGAAGGACAGGCCGATACAGGATTTACGCTATTCTTTATCGAAAATCAGACCTCGGAGTCCGATTCTAAAAAAAATAACAGAATTTCAGCTGTTAGCAACATTTTCTGCACTAAAATAAAATTGAGTGTTCGGCCTTTCGGACATTTTCATGTGAAGATCGGCTATTATGAAGGGAATGTAAGGCATCGGACCCCGGTGACCGAAGCCGCACGCAACGTGTTAAGGTGCCTTTACACCTTACGAACTTTACCTTCGAACACCACCCTCGAACAACCTTCGTGAAGCCTTCATGTCGACTGTTCGGCTGTTCTAGGTACTTCATCTGTTCGCCTGGGTTCGGGGGTAGCGCTAGTGTCACTTTTGATTTGGGTTTTTCCTAAGTGAAAGGAGTTGTTTGTGATGCTAGTGTAATTTGTGTTACGTTGTAAATCGTCTCGTATTTTTTTTTTTCAGATAATATAAAATATATTGATAATGGAGTTTTTTTCTTTATCATAAGCTAGCTTTGGGTGTGTCAGCCATATTGGTTCGCTTAACGTAACGTGAAATATAAATGGCTGTTCGCTTCACGTCGGTACGGCAAGGTTCGAAGGAGAACTTGTTCGAAGGTGATGTTCGTAAGGTGTAAAGGCACCTTTAAGTTTGAAGCGTCCTTGCGAAATTATGAAAATGTTCTGTTATTACTTCTAATGGTTCGCCAACTTCCATAGGTATGTATCCAATTATTGTTGCCGTGGTTGCTTTTTACTTTCACTTACCTATATATGAAATATATAGTAAGGCAAAAGTATTGCGATCATGAAAAATTTGGACTTCCGGTTTTCAACGGAAATACACGTTTTGGCGTCCCCAGAGCCCAGGTGTGTGTGTCCGTGAACAGACTAGCTCAAAATCTATAAACTGTACGAGCCTGAAATAGGATATTTGGCATATGTATATGCCAGTGATGTGACAGCCAAATTTCATCAAAATTGGTCAAACGGAAGGGGTATTTTATTTCATAATTTTTTACGTTTTTTTTGAGTTCCTCAAAAACGGCTCTAACAATTTTGATAAAACTGGGTATTCGCTATAGGTATATGCCTGAGATAAGTCTGCAAAAATTTCATCAAAATTAATCCCCGAGGGGAGACTTTATTTCATAACTTTTTACCCCATTTCAACTTTTCTCAAAAATAGATTCAAAGATTTTGATTAAACTAGTCGTGCTATGCGCAGTACGCCTTTAATGACAGACCAATGCTTAATCATTAAAGAAGTTCTGTACTGTTTAATGGAAATTATTTGTTTCATGGTAACTATATAAAGTTTTCAACAACTACACAGAGAATTATAAAATCCGTAGACTTTTATTTAATAATAATAAAATTTAGTGTACTTTAAAGAGCAAATACAAACAGAACTAAATGGCATTTAACCCTTTAACCGGGCGGGACGTATATAGGCGTCCAACCTAAACAATATCGTCAACGGGCAGGACGTATAAATACGTCCTTGAAATATATGTTCTGCCCTGGAACAGTTGGGACTTATATTTTCGTACAACAGATGTATTAGTCATCGATACGTGTATCAACGTGAATTTATATATATATATATATATATATATATATATATATATATATATATAATTCATAATATTTGTAATAATAATATATTTAATTTATATTCATATATATATTTTTAGTACTCTTTATAACTGGTTAAGACTGTAAAATTTATAATTTCTTAATTCGATACTTCTATATTTTTGTAGGTATTCTTTTCATTTTGTTTGTCATTTTGTGTTTTCCTTTGTGCTTTATATATAAATAAACGAAAACGAATATATTTCATAGCCTTTTAATTTATTTTAAGCATATATAAAAAAAATAATAATATGAAGTTACATTGCACCGGGCGTGACGTATATACACGTCCTAGTGAAAGAGCTCGCGCCCGTTATGGGCTACGTAATTTAAAAGGGAACTCCCCGATTAAAGGGTTAACAAAACACGTCAATTTATAATCAATGTAAGTTGGTAAGTGAAAGCTGTGTGTTGCGCATCACACTACATTTTTATTTAGTGTAAATAGTGCTTTTTAAAGTGTATTATAGTAAGTTTTAATTGATAAGAACATATTTAATTTTTAAACGATTTAAATGGTATTGATGATCATGGTAAATAATTCTTAAGAACATATTGTTATACTTCACCATTAGTCTCCCAGTGGAATGTCTATGGTAACTATATATTTTAAAATCATTCTTACTCTGATTTTTAGATACTAATAAAAGACTTCACCACTTTCTACAATCGAGGATTGAAAGTCGACACAAAGTTGGATCCCCTTTCGAACCACCTCTTCAACCTAGAGGACTCTGAGTGGAAGAACTTGAGGTACAAGCTTACACCTGCCTTCAGTTCTAACAAGATGAAGATCATGCATGATCAGCTGTTAAAATGCTCTGATCAGCTGGTTGAGCTTTTATCAGACTACGAAAAGAAAGGACAACCCTTTGATACCAAATCCGTTATGGCTAAATTCACGTTATTAGTTATTGGGTCGATAGCATTTGGCCTGTCGCTGAACACACTCACTGACCCAGATTGCGAGTTCTGCAAGATCGGAGATCAATTATTCAAACCTAGCTTCAAGGGGAGGCTGCGGTTTGCACTCCGCACTCAATCTCCAAAGCTCATGCGCCTCCTTAACTGGAAGGGATTGCCAAAGGTAGGAATAATTCTTTTTCCACAGACTATTTTAATTTAGTTATGATAACCATAATAATTATAATAATATTTATTTAAAATAAAATAGATTTAAATAATTACCATATTATAAATAATATTCATATATAAGATTATTGTATGTACATGGTGTCCAAAAAGAGTATTTGGGGTTTGAAAGTTGAATAAAATCTCAAATATAAAATATCAAGTAGGATGTTTACGTTTTATTTAAACACAATAAACTGGAAATTTAGTTTGAAAAAACAATATTGTCTAGGTGTCCACCATAACGCTGCTGGCACTTCTCGAATCTCAAACGCAGATTTCTAAAAATGCGTTCACAAATTGTTCCTGAGATTTCCGTCTTTTCTGTTCTGATATTTTGCTTCAATTGCGTTAGATTCGTCGGTTTCTTTTCGTATACCCTACTTTTCAGGTATCCCCACAGAAGGAAGTCAAGAGGACTGAGATCGGGAATCCTTCGAGGCCAGCTAATGGTGCCTCTAAGAGAAATCACTTTGTTTTGGAATAATTCGTTTACCGTAACAATTGATAAGTCTGAAGTATGGCAAGTGGCCCTATGTTTCTGGTGTCTTGCAGAAACCATGTTCTAGAGTTATATCCTCTAAACTGTTGAAGTTCTTGGGCCAAGAAACCTCTTATCATTTCCTCTCTTTCTGGACACCCTGTTTTACTTCTACTAACATTGTGGCAAAAATTAGAACTAAGCTTAAAAAAAAAAAATATTAAGGAGAACTAACAAAGTATAATTTAATTATTAGATATATAATATTAAGTAGCAACAGATAGTATTACATTAATTTTTGTTAAAATTCTTGAGAAACTGCATGACTCAATATTTAATTAAATCCAGCACTTTGAATATTCAACATCGATATTATAATTTAAAAACTTATAGATAGCACTTAGGAACCATAGAATGTTCCACCTACCTAAAAGAACTTATGTAAAAGTATGTTCATCATAATATATAAAAAATAATTCAATGAAAATTTCATTTTTTTTAAAAAAGCATAGGGGAGAGCGGGGTTGGTTGGTATAGGGGGTAGGTTGGCCATTGTTGTGAAGGCCCCACCATTGTACCGCTCGACCTCGGGAGTCTTGTCTTGTTCACATAGCTCCAAACTCCTTTGAAAAACCTAACCTTTTGACTAACCAGTTTCTTGTTTGATTGTTTTACCCTGTCCTCATCTTTCATATGATCTCTCCTGTGGGGTTAGTTGGCTCTCTTCAACTTTTTTTTTTGGCGCAGTAGCAATTCACAAAAGCAAGGTAAACATAATCAAAGGTGAAACTACCAATTGTCTTTAGTTCCAGCGAGGAAGATGAGAGTAATTTTTAATATAAAAAAAGTGATGACAGTCTAAACTTCTATCTTCTTCTATTGTCATTCTATTTTCCCTAAAAAGCTGTTAAAAACCGATTCAAAAATACCTTGAGACCAAAAATTAAGTCACTAAATACTGATCTTAAATTATTAGCTGAAAAATATTTAAAATTTAAATAAATTCCTCAAGAAAATTATTCTATCTCATATTTCTCTTTTTATAAAAGTATAATCCATTCCAAATCATTTCAGAAAACAGAATTATTTTTTCTCGATTTGGTAAAGAATACAGTCGACTACCGAGAGAAGAAAAACATCCAACGAAATGATTTTCTTCAGGTTCTGATGGAACTTAGGAAGCAGGATCTACAAAACAATGGGATTGATGATGAATGTAAGAAAACTTCTAACCTAAATTTATTCATTATTATTTTTTATTTATAATTTTTTATTAATTTACTATAAATTTTCAATTTCTTGTTCCCACTTTTTTTTCTCTATTTTTACACATGCTAAAGTTATTAAGATTTACTCTTTTATGTCAATGAATTAAGTATAGTAGATTATATGGGGAGATATAATCAAGAATAGTATGCATTGGTAAGGAAAGTAATTGATTGTGTAATAGCAATATTCTTGTTCAAGGCATAAGCTTGGGTAAAAACACACAATTTACAAAACACAAATGTTTATTATTGCATTTTTTTATATTACCTATATAAATAAAGATTAAATTCTGTTTGTTTTTTCTTTATAGAAATTCATACTGTTTGTCATAAATTCTCCAAATTTCGCTCAGTGGTTCTTTCATACCAGGTGCGAACACCTGTCCATATTACAATTGTATAACTTCAGCCGATCTCTAGGTATATTCTTTATTGTTATAAAAATCGTTATGAACTTGCTTTACATTGGTTTTTTTTTTAGGAAATCGACCGTTTCATTAGAAAAAGGAAATTCCACGGGTGAAACCAGGATATACAGCTAGTATGCAAAATATTAGACACAAAACAAACTTTAAAAATGCAAAATAGTTCACTGTTTTTTTTTTTTTTTTTGTTAATCTGGGAGAATTAACAATGATTCAGGAATTTCAGTCTTTTGATTTTTTTATCAAACTTACCTATGCTTTAACCTTAGCATGTGAGTTAATATCAGGCCTAAAATTGATATAAAAATATATATAAAATATTAGGCTTGTATGATTATTGCATATCATATTGAAAAATATAAAAATGTATATTATATCTGTCATCGCAGTGAATAAGTGATGACAACTGTGCAAAGTGCACCATTTTCAGATATATATAGCATTTCCAAGTCTATTTGAATCTTTTCCAAGTCAACTGTAACCCTTTCGGAGTCACAAGAAACCTTTTCGAAGTTACAAGAAACCCTTTCCAATTCAAACGTAACCCTTTCCAAATCAAATGCAACCACTTGCAACTCAATCGTCACCCTTTCTATTTCAATTGTCAACCTTGAAAATAATTTATATATATATATATATATATATATATATATATATATATATATATAAAATTTATGGTTCTTTGGAATGGTTGAACTTAGAACTTAAAAGATTTTGGGTCTTTTTTCCTTTAACCACATCAGTTACTTATTTAGAAAAGAGTGATTTATCTTAATATTATAGATATAAGTTATAGATTAGAACAGATGAATAAAGTAATGTATTTAAAAAGATTAAAATGTAAACAAAAATGATAGTTTAATATACTGCATCTGCAATTTCTCAAACTGCATTTAAATGCCGGAGATCTTCTTTAGTGAAAAGCAAGCTTCATAAAGTATCATCCTCTTCTGTGTTTTATGCATTATTCACAACCTTTGAAATGTCTGAAATGCCTCTTATTCCGATTTAAGAACACAACTCAGTTGTCCCAGATTTATTATTAACCAAAAAAATTTCAATGTTTCTTAAAACCTAGGAGGAATTAGGTAGGTAACCTTCTTCATATATTATTTTTGTTTTCTTTTAAAATAAACGTATGTTATTAAATAACGTTCAATAAATCACTGATACTATCAAAAAGTAACTGGTGTGGGTAAAGTAAAAAATACCCAAGATTTTTCAATGGTGAAAACTGAAATGGAAACAGTTACAATTTAGATAAAAAGGGTGACAATTGAGTTGAAAGGGGTTGTATTTTGATTTAGAAAGGGTTACGTTTGAATTGGAAAGAGTTTCTTATGATTTGGAAAAGGTTTCTCGTGACTTAAAAAGGGTTACAGTTGTCTTGGAAGGGGTTACAGTTGACTTGGAAAAGGTTCGAACAGACTTGGTTGGAAATGATATATCTTATTAAAAAAGATGTTTTGTTATGATCTAGTTAAATTAATCACAAAATCCCATAATGCATGGTGTAAATATAAGGAATATTATGTGAATATTTCTTAGAATGGATACCCCGATGGATAGATGGGATACCCTGAAACATTAACTGCAATGTAAGATAATAAATAAAGGAATAAAAGGGAATTCGTTGATCATTATCACTCAAATTAATGATTGCAAACCTTTAAATAAGAATTCCATAATATGTAAACAGAAAAATAAAAAAATCTATAGGGGAGAGCGGGGTTGGTTGGCAACAGTTTTAACTTTTTTGATTGTTGAGTTGTTCCTGTTAATATAATCCCAATGGGGCTGATACCACTGTAAACTCCATTTATTAGAGTACTTCAAGTATATTTTTCACATCATAATATTTAATACTAAGATCATAGAAAATTGAAGAATTCGTCAATCCAGAGTATGCCAATTAACCCCCTATGTGGGGCAGGTTGGCTTAGAAGATGGGGTTGTTTAGCCATCTCATTCAAGTACTGCCTGACACATATTATTGTTATTAAAAGCTGCACTATAATGGTACAATAATTTTGAATAGGTTTTTAACAGCTTTTAAAAGAAAATAGAATGACAATAGAGGAAGATAGACGTTCAGACTGTCGTCACTTTCTGCATAAGAAAAACTGCACTCATCTTCCTCGCTGGAACTAAAGACAATTGGTAGTTTCACCTTTGATTATGTTTAACTTGCTTTTGTGAATTGCTGCTGCGCCAAAAAAAATCCAGTTGAAGAGAGCCAACTAACCCCACAGGAGAGATAAAATGAGAGATGGCTGGCAGCCATAGGGTAGAACAATCAAACAAGAAATTGGTTAGTCGAAAGGTTAGGTTTTCCAAACTCCTTTGGGGCTATGTGAACAAAATCAGAGTCAAATGTTTTTCCATGCTTTTAAACCAACTTTACTGAAAATATAAAAATTTATTTACATGTTGTAAAATCAATCAATGAAGCACACTCTTTCTTATCTACACTGTTAGCATCGGATTGAAAACTCAGAATAAGACTCCCGAGGTCGAGCGGGTCACATGGTACAAAGGTGTGGCCTTCACGACAGGTGTGACGGAAACTATAAGCCAATGGCCAACCTACCCCCTATGCCAACAAATCCCGCTCTCCCCTATAATATAATATGCAAAAAAAAAAAAATGAAAAATTGTTGTTTTATTATTATTCCCTTTGAAGAATTACACCTGCAAATTGATGCATCAAGATGAATGTTTTAAAAACATAATCTAACAAAAATATATCACAGACTGATTATTTCTTATGTAATTTATATTTTTAGTGAAGTTTGATGAAGGAATGATGACAGCTAATGCGTTTGCCTTTTTCTTGGCTGGATATGACACCACTGCAAACACCATTGGCTTTATGCTATTCGAGCTAGCTCAAAATACCGAAATACAGGAACAAGTATACAATGAGATAAAAGTAAAAATAAAAAAATATGATGGTATTCCAACTTATGAAGCCGTGAAAGAAATGACTTTCCTTGACAGAGTTTTATCAGGCAAGTAATTTAATTTAAGTCAAAAATAAGGCATTGTAATTACCTACTGTAGATATGATTCCCTGAAACCTACGGCCTCTTGTCCTATTGTATCCTTCAATAATTCTCCACTTGTCCCTATTGAACAGATCCATTACTTATGACTCCACCTCGACAAACGTCTTCCCCGAAATTCCTACACAAGATTGAAACGGCAAGAAACTGGTTGACACTACCGTCTACTACAACACTTAGTGGACAAACGCTCAAAACTGCCAATCTGCTACAAAAGGCTCCTTTACATGACAGTAATAAGACCTTTCAAGGTGTAAGCCAAATATGGGATTTTATTGTTGGCCGAATTATATCTCTCATTGTCTCATATAAATTAGAATATACTTCTTCTGATCTTTAAATTTTATTGATTTGATTAAAAATATCACAAACTCACTGAGTGATATAGTACGGCATAAATCAAAGCTCAAGGATGAAAATAGTTCCAAAATCACAGAAGAATATTATTAAATGTTACTTATTAATTAAGCAATGACATTTGTAACTTATGTACAATTTTTTTTTTTTTTTTACAAACCGATGGTTGTGAAGTCTTAAAATATGTACTATAGGTATCCCTGGAAGATGGGCCAGAGTCCAAAACGTTCGGTAAATAAACTAATTAAAGAAAATATGGAAAAGATCCTTCTTTGTAAAGAAAACCTGAAAACATAACCTCGTCCTCACATGAGAGAAAATAAAACAAGTGAAATAAATAATAATAATCACATTATGATAAAAAAAAAAAAAATAGGTACTGGTTTAATAGCCTCCCCGCACTACTAGCGCTCATAGCGGCAAAACATTATACTTGGTCGGGAGGTTCAATTGTGCTATATTCTTATCTTGTCATTTGGTGTTTCTGTTGGCGTCATTTGGTGTTTTTCATTTCGTGTTGATTGTTGTTAATTTTTAAGATTGTTGTTAATTTTTAAGATAGTTGTTAATTTTTAAGATTGTGATTTGTTAATTTTAAGTTACTTTTAGTTAATTTGTTGCCAATTTAAGTTAATTTTAAGTTACTTTTAGTTAATTAGTTGTAAATTTAAGTTACTTATAGTTAGTTAGTTTGTTGTTAATTTTTAATCAGATTTTTGTCAAAATGGACGAATACAACTTACAAAAAATATTTAGAAAAGTATCTAATCATAAAAAAGCAGTGGAGTTGTTTCAAAAGTTTGATATTATTCCAGGTGGAATGTTATGCCACAACAATCATGACATGAAATTACAATTTAATAATAATAATATTCGATGGCGGTGCGGAATTAGAACTGGCAATTCTGAAAAAGGTATAAGAAAAGGGACCTGGTTAGAGGGAACTAGAATACCTCTAATTTTTATTCATTATATATTTTTATTTCTATTTATCAAAAATTATATATGTTAACCAATTATACATTTTTATATTATATTACACCTTACATATATATATATGTAATATTATATAGTTTTAAAAATTATACATATTTCTAAAATTATAAGCATATTTATCAAATGAACAGCATTTATTTTTCCTCTTTTCCTTCTATTTTTCAGTCCTGCATTTCTGTTATCATGTTGTTTGTTTATAACCTGACATTTTGATAGTAGTTAATAATAGTGCCGCTAGGAGCGCTAGTAGTGCGGGGAGGCTATCCGACCAGTACCAAAAAAGGTATGGATCATAAAATAAAAATGAACTTAGAAGATACCTTTTAACGTGATATATAGGCCTACTTTCTAATTCACCACTTTTTCATACTAGTTATTTTGTTTAACATATTTGGGCCCATTGACTAGTACAGGGTTGGCTGTGGTAGCTGCTAGTTTTTCCTCTTTGGGAAATTTTTTGCCATTTAAAGATAGAAGTAAAGTAAGAAAGTAACCTTAAGAACAAATAATATGCAGAACAGCTAGATTCTTAAAAGGGGTCACCTGTGGTGTGGTGCTTAGTATAGCAACCGACAGGTTCAGGTCCCGGGGTGGCCCTACGACTTTTTAAATGGAGTAAAAAATCCTTGTCTATGCCATCCCTCGGATAGGATGGAAAATAGTCCTGAGTTTGTACGATGTTAGGCACTTAAAGATTTTCCCAATTAGGCATCATCTGACTAGCCTTAGTAGCATACTACACATTATTACATTTAATAATCTTCTTTTGTGATTGTGCAACTATTTTAATCGTTAAACTTTGATTATGCCGTACTATATCACTCAGTGAGTTAGCAATATTTTATATCAAATCAATAAACTTTAAAGATCAGAAGAATTACATTTTAATTTATAAATCAAGCATGATTCTTAAATTAAAAATCGGATTTAATGATTATTATATGATTTTTTTTTTTTTTTCAATTTTGAACCCGAATACGATTCGATCAATAATCTCATTTTCATTTTCAGAAACTTTAAGAATGTATCCACCAGCTTCAGCCATTGTAAGAGAAGCCAGCTCATGTTATCAAGTTCCTGACAGTTCTTTAGTGCTGCCGAAGGGGTCAATGGTTTATATTCCTGTCTACTCTCTCCAACGTGACCCTAAATATTATCCCGAACCAGAAAAATTCGATCCCACCAGGTTCGATGATGAGAACAGAATCATAAAAGGAACTTACCTTCCTTTTGGTGACGGACCAAGAATATGCATTGGTAATACAAAACAAACTAATTTTATTTAGCTAATAAAATGACTATTGAATTTGAAGGAGCAAGATAAAAACTAGAGAATTATTAATTGAAGCAATTCCTAACTATTTGGTATTAATTAAAAAATAAAAAGTTACTGTTAAAAATACTAATATTTTTGTTTAAAGTAATATTGGGTTGTGCGGAAAGTTCATAGAGAAATTTGGAAAAAAAATTAAAATTAATGAACATCTTAAAATTTATTTATTTAATCTACAAAATAGTTACCACCGTTAGCGATTACCCTTTCCCAAAGGCTTGGAAGGTCCATTATCCCTTTTTTCCAAAAATCACTGTGCTTACTCCTGAAGAACATTAAAAGGTCCGTTTTGACGCCATCTTCTGAATAGTAGGATTTCCCTTGTAGACAATTTTCGAGGGAACGGAAAAGATGGAAATCCAAAGAAGCAATGTCAGGAGAGTACGGCGGGTGAGGTAAAACCTCCCACCTGAAGCTTAATAACTTTTGCCGAGTCCTTAAAGACACATGGGGCCTAGCGTTGTCTTGGTGGAATAGCACTCCTTTCCGATTTGCCAACGCTGGCCGTCGATTTGGAGGTTCATAACTCCGCAGCTATCTCATGGACAGTAATTCATGAATTGTTTGCGATGACCGTCATAATATCCTTGCTGTCAAGAGTTGAACTCCGGCCAGCCCGGGGTTGGTCTTCCAAATTGAAATCTCCTGATCTAAACCGCGAAAACCACTTCTGAACCGTGCTATCAGCAATTGAATTGCTGCCATACACGGCACAAATCTTTCTTGCAGTTTGGGCTGCGTTTTTCCCTTTTTTAAAAAAGAGAGCATAATATGCCGAAAATGAACTGAATCGTCACTCATGTTGGTTTGCAATAAACTACACTACTGAGCCTTAGCAAAGACGAATTCAGTGTGTAAACATAGTTATTTCCATGAGGATTAAAGGCATATAGATAAACATTAGCTTTGTGATTCATTTTTAGTAGAAAAAATAAAGGGTAAATTTTATTTTAAAAATCTCTACGAACTTTTCGGACAACCCAATACTTTTGAACAATTTTAATGAAAGAGAAAAGATTAAACCACAGCCAGGAATCGAACCCAGTCTGCATCTTCTTCGCAGCGCTCTTAACACTGAGCTAACTTTGAGATCAAGCAGTGTCAATCCTTTCTCTTCAGTTATCCCACCCACCTGGACTCTTCCATTAAAATTGTTTAAAAATTATAAATTAATTATTTAATAATGAGTAATGACTAAATTTCAGCATATAATACTTTTTGTTGTTTTTCAGGACAGAGATTAGCTAAAGTAGAAGTTAAAGTTGCTGTAATAAAAATTTTGATGAGCTATAAAATATCAGCCAATGACAGAACAATGAGGCCCATTAAGTATCATCCGAAGAGTTTGTTCTTGACACCGATTGGAGGATTATGGCTCAACCTTACGCGAAGAGTTTAGAATAATTATTTTTTAAATTATATCGAAGAAGCTTTATATATAATCTAATATGTAAAAGTGCCTTTACACTGTGCAAATCTCACCCTCGAACCGGTAATCCCCCGAACCTAGCCGTACCGGCGTACCACGAACAGCTATTTACACTGAAACGTGAAGTTGAGCGAACAATGATGTCTGACCGCGACTATGCACCTTAACCCTTAATTGGTACCATGGGTGAAAATTCACCCAACGAAAATTTTGTTTTTCGATTGTGACTTGGTATCCCGGCTTTGGCCCTTAATAGTCCTGAAGTGTTCCTATCTTGTTAGTGTCTTTATAGTTGTAGTAGTGATTATTCGATTCGAATCGGCTTTGTTGGCTTATCTCACTTTTGCGGGTGTATTTTCACCCGTCATACCATTAGTGTGTGTTTACCAACTTCAGTACGTTTTTAATTTTTCAAGCATGGTGAAGTTTATCGTTGACGGAAAGGAATATAGTGCTAGTGAATTTAGTGGATTGGTTACAGACGAAGGTAATGATGTGTTTAGCGACGATGAAGGTTCAGAGGAAGAAGATCCTTGTGTTGAAGATGATGTTATTTATTTCCCTTCAGAGAATGACGATGATTATCATCCTAATGAAGAAGATAAGGTTTTGAATGAGAGGGAAAGTGAAGTATTAGTAAATGGACCTGAAAATCGAACTTTAAAACAGAGATTGACTTCGAGCCGTCCTGACACGAAAGACGATTCTGCCTGGTTTGGTCAACAAGGTGAGTACATTTTGGTTCCTCAAAAAAAAGGTGGCCTTTAGCCATTTTCTATGGATTATTAAATGCAGCTGGAATTAACGCTTTTATAATATGGTCTTATGTGACCAAGAGGAAAGTCAAACATCAACAGATTTGAGTTTCTTCACCAACTTGGACTTGACCTATTAGTTCCACAACTGCAGAAAATGTCGCCATTCGGAATCTCCATTGACCATTGACCTGATTGGAAACAATTCTAATATTCCAACACTACACACCCATCAACATACACAAGACTTACAAGGTCCGAAACAAGGAAGATGTAAACTTTGTAAGAAAAGTGATAAGAAGTATTCAGTGAAGTGTAGTGTGTGCAAAAAACTGCAAAAAAAAAAAAAAAATGAGGGAACTATTATTCTTTTTCATAAATATAAAGTTGTTTTGAAAAAAAAAAAAAAAAAAAAAAAAAAATATATATATATATATATATATATATATACTTAATTTTTTTCCAATTAATTTCAAAATTTTTCCTTTTATCGATTAATTTTATTTTAGTTAATTTAAATATTAAATGTGTTCTTTTCCCCTTCCTAATATTGAAATTTAAAAGGTATTTCTTTTTAAAACATAAAGTTAAAAAAAAAAAAATAAATTACACAAAATTATAATTGGTTAAAAATATAATTGGTTAGAACGGTATCGTACCAGTTAAGGGTTAATACAATAATATTCATTACAAAGACGGCTGACTTGGAACTACCGGCTGTTCTGACTTTTGCTCTAACTTGTTATGGATATAAGCAATGTCAGAAAAATGCTAAAAGAAGGTGTAGAAGCTTATCTCAACTAACTCAAAAGTGACACTAGCGCTATCCGCGAATACACAGGTGAACGCATGAAATACCTGTTCGTACTTAGTATACCAGAACACTGTTCGGGAAGGATGTCGGAGGGAGAAGTTCGTACAGTTTGTTTTTGACATGACACTGGTTGAAGGATTATGGCTCAACCTTACACGAATAGTTTAACATAATTATTTTTTAAATTATATGGAAGAAGCTTTACCAAAGAAAGGATATTTATACATGACTAAACTACAATATGTAAAAATCAGGCATGTTCCTAGGAGTTTATTCTGATGGATACTAGAGACTTAATAATTCTTTTCTTTTTTTTTCCACTTCATCAGATTTGAAGATACTGCCATACCCCGTTATTATTGAAATAGTGTTTAACCCTTATTTTTTATGCCTGATGTACAAAAGACACTTTTGTACATCTGATATCAAATCACATTTACTTATGCTATAATAAACAAAATATAAAACCACAGCAGTATTAAGAGATAAAAAAATTCATAACAGATCACTCCAGAGACTGAGTAGCATGCCACATAATTGCAATAAGATATTTTTATTTTACTATTAATTGACAAATTCACAAATTGAAAAATATTTACACACAAAAAAGGTTGTTGATTAATCCTGCCATTTTATTAGTTTTTATTTATTATACTGTTCTAATTTTAGAATCGAATAACTTAACCTGCTTATACATTTAGTTTTTATCATATTTATTTAAAATTCTTTGATGCGCGGTCATAAGGGCTTAAGTCACTATTTGAGCATTTGGAGATTATGTCGTAATTTTATAGCATGAAATCAGAGCTAACGGTTGGTATTAAGGTCTTAAGTCAACCTATAGTGTTTTATAAAAATAACAATTACAAATAATATCAATCATTAGATTTTACATAATGTTTTGAACTTTGCTGTTGCTCTCCTGAAAAATTCAAAATGTTGACTAAAGCCCTTATGACTCCACATCAAAGATTAATACATTATGTATAATTAAGGATTAATATTAATAAATTATTTATATTTGTTTTGTATAAGTTACTGATGTAAAATTGACTAATGCACTGTACATTTAGGTGATGAATATAGACAAATTGTCCGAAACGTCCACCACAATGTAAAAATAAAAATAAATAAAATTTGAGAATGTAACTCGATATACTCACATTTTATTTTTAAAAAATGTGTACATGCTTGGTGAATAACATAGGGTAAATGTTAAACATTGTGTGAAAAGTATTATTTTTATATCATTAGTATCATTTATACTTTTAATATGATGCATACATTTTTCCCCTAAAGACTGTCTTTTAAGATAACTTAAAGAGCCCCAAAGTGATAAAAAACTTACACATATTTACACCTTCCCAAGAATCCCCCAAAATTTAGATCTCTACAACTCCCTCGGGCTTCATAATTAGCTAACTATCTTTGAATGCTGAAATATTTAAATTGTTTTTTCTTAATCACTGTTTGTATGAAATGTTTTTCATTAATGCCTGAAGCAATGCAACTCATTAACTACAAATAGGAATTTCAGGATCACTGTCAAGTGTTTAAAACAAAGAATGTCATTGCAGTTTTCCAAGAGATATATACCAAAATTTGGGTAAAAACAGATATAGCTCTGCAGGCGTTGTTCTGTGGAGTGTCTTCCGAGTTTGACCATGTAATAGGTTTCACAATCGCCAAGCTTTCTCCCTTCATGCTATGGGATTCTTGAGAGTTAATACAAGAATGAGAGTGCAAAAGGGGATCAGTATATTCTTCCATCGAGAGCGAAGTCTGTGTTCCCATTGGCTAGTGTCAGAGGGGCCTGATCAGGTTGAGGGGGATTTCGTCAGCTCTCTGAGATTTGTTGTGTTGTCTAATGTTGTTTAGTGCAGGGTAACAGTTTTTGCTAAGTCTGTATCGTCTTATTTGCGTATATTGTTAAGTTTTTTATAATTTCTATAGCCTCTCTATCGGATCTGTGGTGATAGTTGTCAATCCTGACTATGGCTTTGGTGTCTTTGAAGGCTATAGTGTGTTTTGTATTTTTTATGGCCTACCTGGCCATGTGTGGCATACCATGGCGGGTAGGTCGAGATTTATTCCGTGGGGCCTTCATGAAATAAAAGTCAACCCTCCCAGGGCAGATGTGAACCGCTGCCCATCGGCTCGAGCATGCTAAAGCAGTTCGCGCTCTAACACGCTCGGCTATCCAGGCCCATTGTGTTGTGTATTATGAAAATTTAGAGAATTTAGGACAAACGGTATGGATTTCTATAAAAAACGAACAAACAGAATTTCATCTCTATTTATATGGATTGAATTGAATAGATAAAGAACATAAAAGAAAATTTCACATAATTTATTTGCTCGTATAATACACTTTCTGTTTAAAAAAAAAAACTTACATTATATTTCATATATAGCTAAAAGAAAGTCAAAAGGTCCCTTCCCCATTTAAGTCCCCTCAGAACATTTTAATAATGATAAAGCTTACCTGATATTAAAGAAGACTTGATTTTCATTAAATATGACGAATTTTATCAAAATCGTTAGAGCCTTTTATGAGAAAATCGAAAAAAAAACGTAAAAATTGGGATAAAAGTTATAAAATAAAGTACCCCCTCTGTTTGACCAATTTTGATGGAATATTTGCTGTCACATCACGTGTGTCACAGTGACAGGGTGCTGTCACAGACACAGGCACACACAGAGACCATTTCGCGGGACGTATTTGGACTCAGGGGACCCCAAAATGTGTTTTTCAGTTGAAAACCGGAATTCGAAATTTTTCACGATCGCAATACTTTCCCTTACTACCTATTTATTTCATATATATGTAAGTGAAAGTAAAAAGGATATAATTAAAAATAATCTTAAATCACAAAGAATGGGACATATAGCTACTAGATACCAGATATTTTCTGGTTCTTGATGGTGTACAATCATTTATAGAGTATAGTAAAAGAAAAAAAAAAACTTAATTATAATAACTAAATTATAAATATGAGAAAATCTTGAAGAAATGGATAGATTCTATCAACAATGCCCCACTTCACTACTAATATATAATATCCATGTTTATACTTAGATACCTAATCGATATTTGAACAATTTACAAAAACTTATTTTTTAAACATCACTGCCATCATTGCCAAAAAAACAAAACATAAAAAACAATGATTTCTTTATCTTATTTGAATAAACAGTTCGCCTTTAATGACGGTTTATATAATTAAAGAGATTCTGTTCAAGGGAAAGAATTATCAACGTGTTTCTGAAAATATATATTTAATGGAAATTATTTGTTTCCATGGTAAATAAATGAAGTTTTCAACAACTGAATATAGAATTACTAGCATTCCCCGTCGCGGCTTCGACCGCGAGCCTTTAACATCACTTCTGTGATCATTCTTGGTATTGATTTAATATAATATGTTAACTGATGTTAAGGAGATTTAGTAGAATCGGAGCTTCCGGGTGGTGGAATGTTAGAGGGGAAGGTGCCGTCTCGGTAGAAGAGAGGGAGGCGCGCAATGGAGAGTTCACTAAAACCGCCGAAACAAAAAATTGCTCACTCGTCGTGAGCGCTTCATTTTTCGGCTTTAAAACATGGTTTTCGACGCCCCGTAACAGCTTTCGAGTTAAAATCGTCGTATCATGATCTTTAAAATGAGTCCAAATTAGATATTTTTTCTCGAAGTGCAAAAATAGGTGTCCGTTAGAGTTAAACGACAATTTCGCCATTTAAATTCCTTGGGGATCACATTTTTGAAATTCCTTTCTTGGTGGTTACCTACATCGCGTTTAAAATCCGAATTCCGAACTTTTTTTAGCTGATTTTAATTGGTCTTTCCGTGTTGCATCGCTGTTCCTGACACGTCGCCTTTTAACTTGCTTCTTCTCAGAAAGTTGCGGTAGTAGAGCTTCACACACGTCAAAATGACCATTACATAGCGTACCAGTAAAACGTAGTCTTTTCATGGGATTAGAATTATTGCCAAATACTGCATAAAGCTCATCATTGCGAAATACTTCAAAAAGGTAAGGAAACAATTCCCCAGCTGCTGTTAGTTCCACAAATCCGGCATGGGTTGAATGCTGAGACATATGAGTGTAATAACTACTGAAATCAGAATAATTGTTACCGTAATCATTTTGAGTAAACGCAGAAAATTTGTCCCAATTCGGATGACATGTTGTACTACAATCTGCCGAAAATGACAACATTTTTCTTGATCGAAATAAACACGCACCATCCCCAATCATGGGAATCAATTATAAATCGATATTCAAATAAAAAACATATGGTTTAGTATCTCAACAATAGATTTCCGTTAGAGTTAAACGACAATTTCGCCATTTAAGCCCCTTAGGGGTTACATTTTTGAAATTCCTTTCTTAGTGGTTACCTACATCGCGTTTAAAATCTAAATTCTGAACTTCTGAAAACTGAAGTTTCTATCATTGGTAGTTTTTGCTCTGCGTTGATTCTGTCAGTCAGGACAAAGCCTCTTATATATAGAGAGATAATATGCTTGCATTGGCGAACACAAGTAAAAACTTTTATTTAACAATAAAAATTGTATGGTACTTTATAGAGCAAATACAAACAAAAATAATTAAATAAAATGTGGAAAAATGTGTGAATTTGAGGAATGGCGTTTACATATTCATCAAAACACGTCAAGTTCTAATCCAAGTAAGTTGGTAAATGAAAGTTGTGTGTTCCGCGCCTCGCACCAGATGTTTATACTTATATACATAATAGAAAAATATTTTCTAAATAATACCTTATCACACCATATGCCTTTGTTTTTGTAAAATACAGTTGTACCCCAATTATCCGGGGTTCCGAGGCGACCATTTTTACTTTCACTTACCTATATATGAAATATATAGTAAGGAAAGTATTGCGATCGTGAAAAATTTCGACTTCCGGTTTTCAACGGAAATACACGTTTTGGGGTCCCCTGAGTCCAAATAACCAAGTCCCGCGAAATGGTCTGTGTGTGAACAGACTAGCTCAAAAACTATAGGCCGTACAAAACTGAAATTGGGTATTTGGTGTTTGTATATGCCCGCGATGTGACAGCGAAAATTTCATCATAATTGCTCAAAGGGAGGGGGTACTTTATTTATTAACTTTTTACGTTTTTTTCGGTTTTCTCAAAAACGGCTCTAACTATTTTGATTAAACTGAGTATTTGATCTATTTATATGCCCGAGATATAACCGTAAAAATTTCATCAAAATTGATTAACCGGAGGGGGGACTTTATTTAATAACTTTTTAAGTTTTTTTCGATTTTCTCAAAAACGGCTTTTATCAAACTGGGTATTTAATGTATGTATATGCCAAAGATGCGATAGCCAACATTACATCAAAATTGATCAAGCGGAGGGGGGACTTTACTTAATAAATTTTGTATCATTTCCACGTGTTTTTTTTATTTACTCAAAAAAGGCTTTAACGATTTTGATCAAACTGGGTATTTGATGTATGTATATGCCAAAGATGTGATAGCCAACATTTCATCAAAATTGGTCAAACGGAGCGGGCACATTATTTCATAATTTTTTTTCCAACTTTTACCTTTTTTTCGATGATCTCAAAAACGGCTTTAACGATTTTCATCAAATTCCTCACGTTAAATGAAAATTAGGTGGTTAATATAGTTACTTTAATATCAGGTAAGCTTTATCATTATTAAAATGTTCTGAGGGGGCTTTTTTTTTGAGTGGGGCCTTTTTTGTTTGTTTGATTTCTATAAAGTACCTTTGTTTTTGTTTATATGGAGAAATTGACTGTCTCTCGTTACGCCTAAAAATAAGAAATGGCTATATATGAGATATGATAAAAATAAAGAAAACATAAAAAAGAAAAAAAGAAAAATATTCATAAAACTCATAAAACTCGTTGAGCCCACGCATGCGGAGTACGCCTTTAATGACAGACCATTGTTCATAATAAAAGCCGCTCTGTTCATTTGAGAAGTGGCAATTAACAAAACGCATTAATTTCTAATCTAAGTATGTTGGTAAGTGAAAGTTGTGTGTTGCGCGCACGCACCAGATTTTTTTAATAAGCCGTTTTTTATTTCTATGACATTTATTATGTATATAGGTATAATATTTATTTAAAAAAAAATAAACACGTAAAAATTTTAACGATTACACAATGGTTTATTATCTATTGTCCTTAGAAATTAGGAAATAAAATAATAAATGGAAAAATTCGGTAAGCTGGTATCGTTTGATGAAATGTTTCCGCTATTACTCTGATTCATATTCTAGGAACGATATTGTTTTCAAGTCATTCTAGGAAACTCCTAATCTGGCCTATTTGACTACAAAACAAATTATTCTCAATTGTGGTTTAGTCTCAATTTAAATTCGAAATAACAAAATGTCACCATAAAGTACGTTTGTTAACAAAAGTGATATCGTGCAGTTTTTTTTTTACTTTCACTTACCTATATATGAAATATATAGTAAGGAAAGTATTGCGATCGTGAAAAATTTCGACTTCCGGTTTTTAACGGAAATACACGTTTCGGGGTCCCTTGAGTCCAAATAACAAACTCCCGCGAAATGGTCTATATGTGTGTGAACAGACTAGCTCAAAAACTATAAACCGTACGAATCTGAAATTGGGTATTTGGCGTATGTATGTGCCCGCGATGTGACTGCGAAAATTTCATCAAAATTGGTCAAACCGAGCGGGTACTGTATTTAAAGAATTTTGTTTGTTTTGTTATTAGTTTTTTTTTATTTATTCAAAATTGATCAATTACAGGGGGGACTTTATTTAATAAATGTTGTATCGTTTCACTTGTTTTTTTTTGTTTTTTTATTTACTCAAGAAAAGGCTTTAACTATTTTGATCAAACTGGGTATTTCACTTATGTACGTGCCCGCGACGTGACAGCCGAAATTTCATGAAAATCGGTCAAACGGAGGGGGCACTTTACTACGAGACGTAAATACACATATCGATTCTCATTCACGATATATTTACAAAAATCAACTCGCAGTAATAAACAAGCAAAGATGAATAATAAAAACCCTAGACTGATGATGAAATTAGGTGCCTTAAAAAATAAATTAGGAATAATGAATCGAAAATTACTGAGAACTTTCAAGTTTTGCAATACACTCATACTTTATAAATTATGGAGATATACAAATATAAGCATATAAATGTGCGAAAATGTTTGAAGTTGAGAAGTGGGGTTTACATATTATCAAAACACGTCTATTTCTAACCTAAGTAAGTTCGTAAGTGAAAGTAGTGGGTTGCGCGCATCGCACCAGATTTTTTTTTTTTAATTCACCTCTATAGGCGGGCGCAATCGACTATGGGGTGCGCTAGTAGTTTTGCAAAATGTCGGAAAAAACGGGGATAGACAGTTGATGTGATAGAGATATTTGGTAATTTTAAAAGACCATTAATTGAAGGGCAGGCTATCCTTGATGCAAACCACATAATAACATGTGGAATAATATCTAAAAGTAAAAAAACAGTTATTTTGCAAGCCTTGTGCCTTCAAACTAGCAATCTTAAAAGGACTGCCCCATCAAATAAAAGTGGAAATCAAATTTATTAATAATAATAAGCAATTTTCTTGTCATTGTACGTGTAAAGCTGGTAGTTCTGGTAAATGCAAACATCATTGTAACTTTATTCTACGTTTTTCGGTTAGTGATAACATGAATTACCTATTCATACAATCATTGTTATGACAGCTTAGATTCTTTGTCATATTATTTATTTATTTGTCAAAACTTTCAGGCTTCGCATTGAAAACTTGGAACAATTAAGAACAACGGATGTAAGACAAAAATGGGGAAAATTAAAAAAGAAAAACAAATAAGACACTATGGTCCCAATGTTATTTGCATAAAATTAACATTTTGGAATAATAAAATGTCAAATACTAATATTTACCTGGATAAATATAGTCACTTTCTTTAAAACGAAGACTACATATCGTCATATGTTTCGAAAGAGGCTTATCTATTCACAATTTTACAATACACTCTTTAAGAAGCTTTTTATTTTTTGGAAATAAATGGAATGACACGTCTTTTGATTTTTTAATTGAACACTGAGGGACCGAGCAATACCTATTAGACATTTTTCAAATGATTTTTTGCTCAATCGGGTTTTAATTATGGAAAAATAAATTAAAAACGTCAAAAACCCTATGAATCCCAGGTAATGGACCGGCTTTTATCCCCGTTTCTCTAGTTCCTGTAAAGTAGCAGCACCGTCGCTTGCGCCCGCCTATTACATTATGTCAATAAAATGTTTTAATTCGGTTATCCGGGGTTTTCGATTATCCGTGGACCCCCATACCCATCATTACCCCGGATAATGGAGGTTCTACTGTATCAAAAACACCACCATCAAACAAGACAGCTCACGCAATAATTTATAATGGAGCAACTCTTGGATATGGTGGCCAGCTATGGCGCTATGTTATTAATCCGTCCACCTTAACACGTTAGGTGCGGCGGGGTATTTTAGGCGTATTCTGAATTGGACGGTATCGGTCCCCGGGGTCCGACTGCTGAGATAAGTATGGAATGGTCTGACAAAAGTGTTATTTTTTTACTAAAAAGTGAATTACACGTGCTTTTCAAGGGCATTACCACTTGGAAAGGATTAGACCTAGACTTAACAGGCGCAGGACATGCCCCCGGGGTCCGATACAGGATTTACGCCATACTTTATCGAAGATAGCATTAAACTGCTTGAATTTTGAATAACCATCCGTATTGATAATTTTTGCAATGTTAAAAAATTTTTTAGGAGTCTTATATTGCTTTATAACCACTTAGTCTATGATAAAAAAAATTCTTTGTAACACGTTAGGTGCAACATCGGTCCGATTACATCCGGAGTCCGATTACATTCCCTTCTTAAAAGCCGATTTTCACATGAAAATGTCCGAAAGGCCGAACACTTCAAATACTCAATTTAGTCGATTTTTAATGAAATTATTGCATTTTAGTGCAGAAAATGTTGCTAACAGCTGAAATTCTGTTGTTTTACTTTCACTTATATATGAAATATATAGTAAAGAAAGTATTGCGATCGTGAAAAATTTCGACTTCCGGTTTTCAACGGAAATACACGTTTTGGGGTCCCCTGAGTCCAATTAAACAAGTCCCGCGAAATGGTCTGTGTGTGTATGTGAACAGACTAGCTCAAAAACTATAAACCGCACAAACCTGAAATTGGGTATTTGGTGTATGGATATACCCGCGATGTGACAGCAAAAATTTAATCAAAATTGGTGAATCGGAGGGGTACCTTACTTAAAGAATTTTATCTAATTTTTACGTTTTTTTCGATTTTCTCAAAAACCGCTCTAACGATTTTGATTAAACTTGATATTTGATGCATGTATGTGCCTGCGATATGTCAAAATTTCATCAAAATTGATTAATTTGAGGGGGTACATTACTTAATAAATTTTGTATCATTTTCACGTGTTTTTTTTATTTACTCAAAAACGGCTTTCACGATTTTGATCAAACTGGGTATTTGATGTATGCATATGCCTGCGATGCGACAGCCGAAATTTCATCAAAATTGGTGAAACGGAGGGGGTACTTAACTTTAAGAATTTTATCTAATGTTTAGGTTATTTTTTTATTTACTCAACAACGGCTGTAATGATTTTGATAAGACTGCATATTTGGTGTATGTATATGCTCACAATGTGACAGACAAAATTTCATCAAAATTGGTCAAAATAGAAATGGCAATTTAAAAACATGTCAATTTCTAATGTAAGGTGGTAAGTGAAAGTTGTGTGTTGCGCGCATCGCACCAGATTTTTTTAGAATCGGACTCCGAGGTCCAATTTTCGATAAAGAATAGGGTAAATCCTGTATCGGCCTGTCCTGCGCCCATTATGTCTAGTTCCCATCTTTACCAAGAGATAATGCCCTTGAGACGCTCATTTAATTCCCTTTCAATCAAAAGAGAACTCTTTCGTCAAAGTATTCCCATCGGACCCCGACGTCCGATATCGTCTGTGGGTCATGCTAGCAGTCGGACCCCGGGGACCGATACCGTTCAATTCAGGTTAACCCTAAAATACGCCACCGCACCTAATTTTTTAAAGAAATGAATTTATATAAAATAAATAAAGCAAATATCAGTGTTTTATTTATAACTAGCCGTATATCCCGGTTTCACCCGGAGAATTTCATTTTTTGAATCTATAAAATCTATAAACTGAGACTTTTATCGACTCAAACGGTCGATTTTGTAAAAACCAATGTAAAGCGAGATCAAAACGATTATTATAACAATAAAGAATATACACAGAGATCGGCTGAAGTTTGTATGCAATTATAATATGGACAGGTATTCGCACCTGGTCTGAAAGAACCACTGAGCAAAATTTGGAGAATTTAGGACAAACGGTAAAGATTTCTATAAAGAACAAACAGAATTTCATCTTTATATACATAGATTATAGCTATATATCCCGGTTTCAAAAGGGGAATTTTATTTTTCTAAAGAAACGGTGGATTTCGTAAAAAACATCAATGTAACGTGAGATCATTATGATTTTTATAATAATAAAGAATATCAGCTGAAGATCGGCTGAAGTTATGCAATTTTAATATGAACAGGTGTCAAAGATCAAAGATCAAAGAACCACAGAGCGAAATTTGGAGAACTTAGGACAAACGGTGTGGATTTCTATAAATAACAAATAAACAAACAAACAAAGAGAATTTCAACTTTATTTATATAGATTACAGACTCAGTAAGAAGTATTATAGATAACCATAAAGGTATTCTTTGCAATATTATCGGACGCGGAAGTGTGATGACATCCAGTAGTCTTGTTTTATTACTGATGGCCTATATCGGACCCCGGAGTCCGATTCTAAAAAACAACAGAATTTCATCTGTGAGCAACTTTTGCTGCACTAAAATGCAATAATCTCATTAAAAATCGAGTAAATTGAGTCTTTGAGGTGTTCGGCTTTTCGGACATTTTCATGTGATAATCGGCTGTTAAGATGGGAATGTAAGACATCGACCCCGGGTACCGATGCCGCACCTAACGTGTTAAGCAAAAATGTCCGTATATACTTTCTGCCTTATAGCAGGATGGGAGTTACTGTCACGGCAGTAACTGTCGCCTTGAAATGGAGTGACTAAGCCGACAGTGGAGGTGGTAGCGCAGTGGGGGTAGAGCGATGCTCAGTCATGGGTTGGCACCTCTTGGCTACAGCACTTCTACTCCCGGCCTCGATAGTTTTAGCCGCGCAGACACAGATCATGAAATATACCGGTCAGTAAATATATATATTATATTATATAATAATAATATAGTTTATAAAAATATGGTATAGTATAATATATATCAGGAGTCGAAGGAAACAGAGAACTCTCATAAATAAAAGTTTAATTTTGATAAACATACATGTGTAGATGTATGGGAGTATAATTTAAACTTTTATTATAATATAAGGGAGTATAATTTATGAACTATTATATTTCCAAACTAAAAATCTTATAATTAAAGCTTTGGTCGTATGTTTGTTACCAGAAAAGTTTACATAAATTTACATGATATAAAATATTGTAATCTGAAATAAAGAAATTTTAGCTTTTATAAAATTATTTTTTTTTGCCTGAAAACTTTTATATGAAGTTCCAGAATACATTTTTTTTTCTTGAGAACTTTAATGCAAAAATTTATTTCGATACAAAATTTAAAAATAATATTAAGTATCAAACATTTTTCATAATAAAAAATCGCAAGTTAATGTTAAATAAAAAATTCATCTTAGGTCTAATAGTAATACTTTTGGAAATGTGTCATCTCTTAAAGCGATAATTTTAAAATTGAATTATTATCTTAAACAATATGTCTCTATAATAATTACATTGTTACAGTTATTTTCTAGTTTACATAAATTTACAAAATAAATTGGCGACACCTATGGTTTAGTGGTTAGCGGGTTAGCGTCCTGTGGTGGCCCAAGGACTTTTGAAGGGGAGTAAAAATATTTTTAAAAAGAGGGGCTATGCCGTCCCTCGGAAAGCACGTAAAATGGAGGTCCCCGAGCCTGTACGATGTCAGGTACTCGTTAAAGATCCCTATCCTCATTATTATTGGATAGGCAAAATTTATGACTCCCACTGTAGCATCGTTCGATTAGCCTTAGTAGCATAAAGTGACGTTAAACAAACAACATACATGTATAGATGTATGAAAGTATACTTTGAACTTAAACATTAAGGAACCATTAAATTTCAAAGCTCGAAATATTATAAATAAAAACTTTGGTCGTATGTTTGTTACCTGAAAAGCTTACATAAATTTACAAAATATAAAATATTGTAGAGTAAACCGTTCAGTTATTGGCATCCTTAAGACTAAATTTCAGTGGTGACATTAAAAAAAAAAACTTCTTATGAAGGGATCCAATTGAAACTTCCTATAACTCCTCTTTATCTATCCTTATAAAGACTCAACAGGTTTTTTTGGGTAAAAAGTTCATTATTTTTACAATATGGCAATATTTATTGTTAAAAGAGCCAAATATCGTTATTAGCACCCTGTGGATTTAATTGTGAAATCTTCCCTATGGTTAGTTTGTTAAAGTCCCTCTTCATAGATGACTTAGAGGGCCCTTCAAACATTAGACACATGTATATCTTGTAATAAAATTAGGACTTGTATGTAATAAAACTTACCTATTTCTTTAACTTAAAGTTGGGGTGCCAATAACTGTACTGAGTGCAAATAACTGTATGGTTTACCCTAATCGAAATAAAGAAATTTTAGCTTTTATAAAATTATTTTTTTGCATGAAAACTTTTATGAATAAGTTTCAGAATATTTTTTTTTTTTTTTAGGGAACTGCTACTTCAAAAGTTTACATAAATTTAAAAAATATCAAACATTGTAATCTGAAATCAACACATTTTAGCATTTATAAAATTATTTTTACTTTCACTTACCTATATATGAAATATATAGTAAGTGGAAGTATTGCGATCGTGAAAATTTTCGACTTCCGGTTTTCAACGGAAATACACGTTTTGGGGTCCCCTGAGTCAAAATAACCAAGTCCCGCGAAATGGTCTGTGTGTGTGTGTGTGTGTGTGTGTGTGTGTGTCTGTGTGTGTGTGTGTGAACAGACTAGCTCAAAAACTATAAACCGTGCGAACCTGAAATTGGGTATTTAGAATATGCATATGCCCGCGATGTGACAGCAAAAATTTCATCAAATTTGCTCAAAGGGAGGGGGTACTTTATTTTATAACTTTTTACGTTTTCTTCGATTTTCTCAAAAACGGCTCTAACGATTTTGATTAAACTGAGTATTTGATCTATTGATATGTCCGAGATATGACTGTAAAAATTTCATCAAAATTGATTAACCGGAGGGGGGACTTTACTTAATAAATTTTGTATCATTTTCACGTGTTTTTTTTATTTACTCAAAAACGGTTTTAACGATTTTGATCAAACTTGGTATTTGATGTATTTATATGCTCGAGATATGACTGTAAAAATTTCATCAAAATTGATCAACAGGAGGGGGGACTTTACTTAATAAATTTTGTCCAATTTTTACCTTTTCGATCGATTATCTCAAAAACGGCTTTAACGATTTTTATCAAATTCGTTATGTTTAATGAAAAATAGTTGTTATTTAATATCAGGTAAGCTTTATCATTATTAAAATGTTCTGAGGGGGCTTAAATGGGGAAGGGGCCTTTTTTGTTTTTCTATAAAGTACCTTTGTTTTAGTTTATATTGAGAAATCACTGTCTCTCATCACGCCTAAAAATAAGAAATGGCTAAATATGATACATGAAGAAAATCAAGTAAACATATACAGGAGAAAAAAAGAAAAATATTTCGTCAACTCATAAAACACCTTGAGCTCACGCATGCGCCGTACGCCTTTAATGACAAACCAATGCGTTATAATTAAAGCTGTTCTGTTCATTTGAGAAGTGGCAATTAACAAAACGCATTAATTTCTAATCTAAGTAAGTTGGTAAGTGAAAGTTGTGTGTTGCGTGCACGCACCAGATTTTTTTGCTTGAAAACGTTTATGAATAAGTTTCAGTTTTTTGTCTAAGTTTTTAAATTTATGAATAAGCTTTTTGTAATTATTTTTTTTAGGAAACTTTTACTACAAAAGTTTACATAAATTTGCAAAATATCAAACATTTTAATCTGAAATAAAGATATTTTAGCATTTAAAAAATTATTTTTTTTACTGAAAACTTTTATAAGTTTCAGAATTTTTTTTTCCTAGAGAACATTAATGAAAAAAAGTTATAAATAAAAATGCAATGTATTCAGGTTACCTCAAAAGTTTACATAAATTTACAAAATATCAAACATCTTTGTAATCTGAAATCAATAAATTTTAGCATTCATAAAATTATTTTTTTGCCTGAAAACTTTTATGAATAAGTTTCAGTTTTTTGTCTAAGTTTCTAAATTTATGAATAAGCTTTTTGTAATTATTTTTTTTAGGAAACTTTTACTACAAAAGTTTACATAAATTTGCAAAATATCAAACATTTTAATCTGAAATAAAGATATTTTAGCATTTAAAAAATTATTTTTTTTACTGAAAACTTTTATAAGTTTCAGAATTTTTTTTTCCTAGAGAACATTAATGAAAAAAAGTTATAAATAAAAATGCAATGTATTCAGGTTACCTCAAAAGTTTACATAAATTTACAAAATATCAAACATCTTTGTAATCTGAAATAAAGATATTTTAGCATTTAAAAAATTATTTTTTTGACTGAAAACTTAAATAAGTTTCAGATTTTTTTTTTTTCTAGAGAAGTTTAATAAAAAAAAGTTTTAAATAAAAATGCAATGTATTCAGGTTACCTCAAAAGTTTACATAAATTTAAAAAATATCAAACATTTTAATCTGACTTAAAGATATTTTGGCATTTAAAAAATTATTTTATTGACTGAAAACTATTATAAGTTTCAGAATATTTTTTGTAATTTGTTTTCTAGAGAACTTTAATCCAAAAAGTTATAAATAAAAATGCAATATATGCTTGTTACCTAAAAAAGTTTACATAAATTTACAAAATATCAAGCATTGTAATCTGAAATCAATAAATTTTAGCATTCATAAAATTATTTTTTTGCCGTAAAACTTTTATGAATAAGTTTCAGAACATTTTTCGTGATTTGTTTTTTCTAGAGAAATTTAATGGAAAAACTTATTTCGATACAAATTTACGGTTACAGTTGTTTTCTGGTTTTCATAAATTTACAAAACAAATTGGGGTCGCCTGTGGTTTAGTGGTTAGCATAGCACCCTACAATACGCTTCGCGTCCCGCCGGGGCCCTAGGATTTTTTTAAAAAGAGGGTAAAAAATACTTGGTTAAAAAATACTACCTATGGATGGTGGAGGTAAAATGGAGGTCCCGAGCATGTGCGATGTCAGGTACTCGATAAAATCCCTATCCTAATTACACCTGGATAGGCAAAATGATTGACGCCGACTATAGCATCGTCCAATTATCCTTAGTAGCATGAAGTGACGTCAAACAAACAAACAAGATAAATAAAAAAAGATTGTAATCTAAAATCAATAAATTTATGAATGAATGAATTGAATAATGAAAAAACCTTTTCTTAATAAGTTTGTTAATACTGAATAGTTCTTATCAGTAATGAGATATTACAATTGAATAATTGTTGATATTGTTTGATTAAAAAAGATTTAAGGCATATTATTATTGTGGAAACACTTTTTCATCGTACTGCATCAAAAACATGTGTTTTCAATACTCGTTTTGAGTCCGTAAAGCAGTACTTTTCGGGTCAAGGCCAGAAAAATCTTTTTGGTGCGCTAATCTTACCTGCTACTAATATATCACCGGTGTTTGGGCAAAAGGGGTTAATTGTTGGAATGTGAAGTTTTCAGAACGATTTTTCAAAGTTTTGAAAAATCATTTTAAATCCTGTCTAAGTATTTCTTTATTCATGAATCACTATATTATCTCATAAGAGGCTAAACATTATAGCGAAATACAAATTTAAACAAAATATTACTTACTTATTTATTCTAAATGCATTTAAGCCCTTTGTATCTTATATTATTGTCTCTTACGGCCTTCTGATCATAACTCATTAGCCTTTTGTAGTTAACAATAATCAATCTAATTCCTTTTTAACAAGGATATGAGAAATGTACCATGCCCTAAGGGTAAATATAAAAACGTGTCAACACTAAAAATACACAATCCATCAATTACAAAAATGATGAAAAATCAATCTAAAGGTACATTATTAGTTTAAAAATTAACTCTCGATGCAGTTATTGATCTATTTCTACATAAACTAAATCAGGGTCAATGTCTTCCTCATTATTACACCTAAGGTTTCTGTAAAAATCGCGGAAGTAGGGGGGAATTAGTTGTAAAAGATCTAGTAGCTCTTTATTCTTTTCCTTGGATATTGGGACTGGCTCACTGTAGGTATTTTTCAACGTGAATGTGCTTGGCTGTCTGCCTCTTCTTTTAAATGAAACATAATCAAAGGGATTTTCTCTATTCAGACAGTTTTAAAAACCTATACGTCCAAAGTCATTGTCGTACCGAAACCATTGTGCTAGAAGATAAAGAGTACAAGATTTAATAAATGCATAATTATCTTAAATCCAAATCGGTTGTTTTTCCATCAAAATTAATGCATGCTGCTTAAGAAGAACTAGGTAGCAGACATATGTTAGTGGATCAAATCCAAAGGGCGTAGAACTGGCATAACTACATAGGCCCTTATGATCTGCACACGTTCTGGTATAAAGGATGTAAGTTTTAACAAGTGTCACTAAACCCTTTTGGATCATTGCCAAATAGCAAATAAGACTTGAGCCGTTAAGATCAACTTAACCTTTAACTGAAACATGTGATTTTATCAACATAACTGGATTATTTGGTCAAAATGACCCATTTTATTTTAATCAGGAATAATAATTGATAAGAAATTTAAAAAAATTTAGAAAATAGTATTTTCATATTAAGTAACTCTTAACATGTTCAAATATGCATTTTAAAGCTTATAAAGGTTTATATAAAATAAATAACAAGGTATAATTTGGTATAATGCATAAATTCTAGTTTAAAATATTCTAATGTACATTATCGCTATATATATATATATATATATATATATATATATATATATATATATATATATATATACTTCAGCTTTATTTACATTTTCTTTAATCTTCATCAATATTATTTTCACCTGAAAAAAAGTATATATATATATATGTTATCAAATACAAGAAAATTGCTCATCACATATTATAGGTCATGTAGGAGAGGATGTTTTATAGGCAACTCACCTTTACACTCTAAAAATATTCTTTTTGATTGGCTGTCTGTTCGTTGCGAATATTATGCTTACACATGTCACAAATAATAGAGTATTTATTGCCATTATTCACGCACCAATAGCATCGCTTTCTTTTTTTATTTTCAGATTTTACACCCGTATCTCGACGATACTCGATCTCCCTCATCATTTTTTCTTATTTTTGCTTTTACGTCAGGAGAAAGATTTTTTATTTTTAAATGATTACATTTAATCATAAAATCTATGATTAGCCATGATAATGACACAGTAATATGAAAAAATTAATCCCTATATGAAAAACAAAACTGTAACGTTACTGGATTATAGGAGTCAAAATGACCCAAAATAATTAAAATAAAATCACAGATTGCTTACAAGGCACTAAGTTTAGAACTAACTGATATAATAGGTCTAGATCTGGGAATAACATAAGTTTGGTGCAGTTTCCAGTTACCAGAGAGCAGTACTTTATAATTTAAAATGTCTTGGGTCATTTTGACCCGCTATGTTCCAGTTAAAGGTTTTGACAAGAAGCCATAAAAACCTCATTTTCATAAAAATGACACTTAAGCTCTTTTGCCCAAACACCATTGATATATTAATGAACATGTGTTTGAAGGAGGTTATTTGCTTGATTTTTGGACTGTTGACGACCTTTTTAGAGACGAGCCAGAATTAGAAAATAATTCCTTTAATCAAAAGTTATCGGTATCCTAAAAGGCAAAGGTTTTAATATAATCAATAATCAGAATTGTACGGGGGAGCGGGGTTGGTTGGCAACAGTTTTCACTTTTTTGATTGTTGAGTCGTTCCTGTTCATATAATCCCCATAGGGCTGATACCACTGTAAACTCCAAGTATTAGAGTACTTCAAGTACTTTTTTCATCACATAATATTTAATACTAAGATCATAGAAAATTGAAGAATTCGTCAATCCAGAGTAGGCCAATTAACCCCCAAGGTGGGGCAGGTTGGCCTAGAAGGTGGCGTTGTTTAGCCATCTCATTCAAGTACTGCCTGACACTTATTATTGTTATTAAAAGCTGCATTATAATGGTATTAGCTTTTAAGGGAAAATAGAATGACAATAGAAGAAGATAGAAGTTTAGACTGTCGTCACTTTCTGCATAAGAAAAATTTCTCTCATTCTCCTTGCTGGAACTAAAGACAATTGGTAGTTTCACCTTTCTTTATCTTTACCTTGCTTTTGTGAATTGCTATTGCGCTAACAAAACCCAGTTGAAGAGAGCCAACTAACCCCGCAGGAGGGATCATATGAAAGATGGCTGCCAGAACAGGGGAGAACAATCAAACAAGAAATTGGTTAATCGAAAGGTTAGGTTTTTCAAAGGAGTTTGGGGCTATGTGAACAGAATCGGAGTCAAATGTTTTACCATGCCTTTAAACCAAATTTATTGAAAATATAAAAATTTACTTACATGTTGTAAAATCAATCAATGACGCACACTCTTCTCTAGAATGTTAGCACCGGATTGAAAACTCAGGACAAGACTCCCGAGGTCGAGCGGGTGACATGGTACAATGGTGGGGCTTTCACAACAGGTGTGATAGAAACTATAAGCCGATGGCCAACCTACCCCCTACGCCAACCAACCCCGCTCTCCCCTACTATAAATATTAATGTAAATATATAAATAATTTTCTTCTGTTAAAGGTTATTAATCAGACGTTTTTAAAAAAAAAAAAAAATTGTCAATTTAATTTCTTATATTGTATCTGTAAGTTATTAATCAATATATATTATAAAGCAAAGTGTACAATGTGCGTGCCGAAAAGGCTCAGAAACGACTCCACATACGATTAAGAGATTTATGTCAGCGTGTAACTGTATGTCCCCTAACGGAGAAGAAGGTTTCCGTTTTTCTCTTAAGGGTGTGAAATTGAAGAGAAAAGGACTGGAATTTTAAGCCTCTCGCAACATGTAATTAGCCTACCCGAGAATGACATACAAGTTTATGAATGAAAAATTTAGTTCGAGCTGCAGACCACCAGGAAGCGCTAGGGTGTGTTTCAGTCAATGTTTATTGTTCATTCATCCGTTATATTTGTAAAGGTTATATATTTTGTCAGCTGTTCTTTTTAAATTACTTAAAAATCAAGCGAAAATAATTAGTTTCACCTTTTCTTTTGAAATAAATTAATGATTTTACATATCTGCAATCAATTGGAAAACCGACTGGATACTTTACAAAATTAATTTTCTCATAAGAAGATTAATTGATAAACACATTACATTTAATCAATTTCTAACATATACTTAAGTAAATTAAATGCAATATGAGTGAGCGAATAAAAACAGACATAAAACAAAAAAGAAGAGCTGAAAAGACTGATTATAAACCGAAAATAACAAGTTTGAAGTGTTCTTATTGTATGTAGTTATGAAAAATGGTTTTATTACTATGTATGATGAGCATTCCAGTTGACAAAATGATGAATTGACTCCAATAATACAATTTTTTCAATAAGATTTTATCACCGCTCATAGTTCAGGATAAAAAGAAATATGATGAAAAAATTGTGCCCTCATGATATTTTGGTTTTCACTTAGTAACAGTAGTAAGATTGGAGAAGTGCAGAATTGGGCCAAATTAGCGTGGAGGGGGGGGGGGGATATATTAAGGGAGGTTGAACTGGAAGAAAGGTCTTACAAAAAAAGTTTCTATGAATCTTCGGTATTTTCTAAACTTCTGGATCTAATGGGACCATCACAGTAGTCGACGCTTAAGTTGTACTCCAAATATAGTTTTTTTAACTAATAATCTAATAACTTATTATCTGCTGACTGCTTGGAATGGGCTTATAGAATTCATAATCACAGAAACAATAAAAAACGATGCATGACTCGACAAGACATTTTCAACACCCTATGAAGTATATAGGGTTCCTTATTTGGGCGAACACTGCAGATCTCGAATCTTAATATTGATACAATGTTAAAATTTTCAAGAAAGTGCTAATTTTGTTCTATATTTCCTTTAATTTCAAACTTTTTCTGTTATTAAAACTGCCACACAACTACCGGAGCGAAGCCGGGCACCCTAGCTAGTGAAATATAAAAGTGTTTTAATGTACTTAAGTATGAGCAGTATGATGAAAATTATTGTTCATAAAACTTACCGAAAGTGTATTTTCTGTGCTTAGTCTAATTTCCGCGCTCGACCACGCACTGAAAACAAACAGTTTTGGTACTAGTGATGGAAATAACTATTCTGTATTTCACCTGAAGATGTTTACCAAATTCAAGATAAGATATTTATATCTTACCTAAATATCAAAGATATTTAGCTATTTTTTATTACTAAGCATAACGAGAGGCAGTTAACTTCTTCATATAAACAAAATCAAAGGTGCTGTGTAGGAAAACAAAACATTCGAAAGAGTAGAAACGAAAATTTTCCTTCCCCATTTAAGCCCAATCAGAATATTTCAATGGCGATGAAACTTACCTGATATTAAAGAATACTTGATTCTCATTAAACACAACGAGTTGAATCATATCTTTGAGGGATTTTTGAGAAAATTGCAAAAAAAAAAACTAAATATGTGGCAAAATTTATGAAATAAAATACCCCCCCCCCTCCGTTTACTCAATGTTGAAGAAATTTTCGCTATTACATCACGAGCATATACCTATCGCAAATACAAAATTTCAGTTTCGCGCGGTTTATAGTTTTTGAACTAGTCTCTTCACACACACACACCACGGTGTGGATTTCTATAAAGAATAAACAAAGGAACAAACAGAATTTCATTTTTATTTATATAGATCGAAATGAATAAAACAAAAAGAAAATTTCACACAATTTATTTGCTATTAAAAATGTTCAGGGAACCCATTTTTTTATTTTATATAATTCTTTAGTTTAATTTTTAGTTCAGCATTTCTACATTAATTCTAAATTCAATAATTAATAAGTTGTAAATTCAGTAACTAATATATTGTCGTTAATTTATTAATCAAATTTGACATTGAATGAACATTGAATATCATACCAATCGATATTAAGTATTTAATTAGCATTAGTTTAGTGTAATGTGCGTGGGCGTTTTTTGATTGGTCGAAGACGCTCTTAGACAAACAAAAGACGCTTCAAGTCAGTCAGCTGTTGATTCTCGCCAGCCGAGTAAGCATTACTCCTCACGCTTAAAACATTCTTTAAAAACATTTATTACATTCTCGTTCACCCAGGGTGTTCAGTTGTGTATTGTGCACATTTGCAAACATTATTTTAGAAGACGAGCGAAGAGGAAGATTAAGTTCCCAGCGGGATGGACTTTTAAAGTAAAATACTTCCATCATTATTTTTTTTAATAATGTATAAACATTACATTGTGTTTAATCTTCAAATTTAAATAATATTTTCTGAACATTGAACTTTACCTTTTAACATTCAGTTATTATATATATCTTTGTATTATAGTTATTAATCATTTGTTTATTGTTTCACTCTATAGTTCATCAATGGCCATTCAATTAAAACATATTTTTGTCTATAATAGTTTATAAGTTGTGTTTCATTTTCGTTCAATCATTTGTTTCATTTTTATTTAATAAATTATTTGTATTTAATAAATTATAGTTTAAGCTTTAAATATCAGAGAATTTTCTTAATTTCCCTTCATTCATATTATTTTTTTCTCCTTTTTTATTGTGCTATTATTTTCTAAATTACAAAGGTAAACTTAATGTTAAATATCTTTCATCTTATTCTTTTATTATATAAAACTTTTAATACATTAACCAACACAACTAAGAGCATTGAGCACCGGCCATACTTTCTTCATCAGGGAAGCGAAAGGTTTTTATTATTAAAACCTAACTTGCCTGAACACCTATAATACACTCCCTGTTAAAAAACATCTGGTGTGATGATGCTCGCAACAACTTTCACTTACCAACTTACTTAAAATTGGAAATTAACGTGTTTTGATAAATAGGTAAACGCCATTCCTCAAATTCACACATTCATCCCACTTACTATATATTTCATATATAAGTAAGTGGTGAAAAGGACCTTTCCCCATTTTAGCCCCCTCAGAACATTTTAATAACGATAAAGCTTACCTGAAATTATAGAAGACTTCATTTTCATTATATATGACGAATTTGATCAAAATCGTTAGAGCCGTTTTTGAGAAAATCGAAAAAATGGGATAAAAAATATTAAAAAAGGACTTCCTCCGTTTTGCCAATTTTGAGGAAAATTTTGCTGTCATACCGCGGGTACATACATACACCAAATACCCAATTTCAGGTTCGTATGGTTTCAAGTTTTTGAGCTAGTCTGTTCACATACAAAGAACATTTCGCAGGACTTGGTTATTTGGACTCAGCGGACCCCAAAACGTCAATACCCGTTGAAAATCGGAAGTCCAAATTTTTCACGATCTCAATGCCTTCCATTGCTATATATTTTACTAGCTGTATATACCGCTATAACTAGCTCCGGTTTCACCCGGAGAATTTCATTTTTTAAATCTATAACATCTATAAAGTGAGACTTTTATCGATTCAAACGATCGATTTCGTAAAAACCAATGTAAAGTTAACCAATTTAAGTTATGCAATTTTAATATGGACAGGTGTTCGCCCCTGGTATCAAAGAACCACTAAGCGAAATTTGGAGAATTTAGGACAAACGGGATGAATTTCTATAAAGAACAAACAAACAGAATTTCAACTTTATTTATATAGATATATGGGCAAAATGAGAGTAAAAAATTAAGCTATCTGTTTAATCTAGTATATAGGGAAATTCGTGTAACATAAAAGTGAGGTGACTGAACTATTTTTTTTGTTATAAAAGTATAAATATTCAACAAATTAAGGACATTAGATAACTATTAGCGTATATAGATATATATTTCACTATTTATTAAAAAAGAATAATTTAGTAAACAAGTTTTTAGGAAGAGACTATTGGATTATAAATATAGAATGCAAGGCCTCAAAGTCTCGTATAATTTCAATAATTCACTTAATCATGTAGATTACGTGCCACGTTTAGTTTTGTCTGCTTTTACGATTTATATGTTAGGGTTATTCTTCTTTAGCTTCTTCAAGTGTAAAAAATCTTTCTTCAAAAGTCGGGCAATGGGGTCTCTTTCGTACGTTTTCTTAGATAAAAAATTATTAATTTTTCGTGCAATGTTATTTCTTAATCCGTTCTTATGGTTATCTGGAGTATTAATGCATTGGAGTATACATTCGGTTTCAGCAATTATGTTATAGATATCTTTTTTAATGGTAATAGGAAAGAGATTGGCATTTTCACCAAGGCTAAGCAAGTTAATAATATTTTTAGGAATGTCAGAATCAGTAAGATTTTCAACAAAATTTTCTTTATATAATTCCATATACTTGTTGATAATGCTCATGGCACTACTTTTGTTTAAAATTCTAAGATTTTTATTGATATTGGCACTGTCAAGCATAGTTTTATTATTTGGGAATTGCTGGTTATGCTGGTATGGTTTGTACCATGTCATAAAGTCATATATACTACTTGGAATTGGCACGTAATCTACATGATTAAGTGAATTATTGAAATTATACGAGACTTTGAGGCCTTGCATTCTATATCAAAAAAGAATAAACAAAATTATTAAGGGAGCAGTAGGGTTAGGAACAAACATTTGTTCGTTTCCCCGGCTATTGATAACGGCTATTCCGATGTCGATTTATCAAAGTCAAGTTAGCATCTTTTTATATGAAACATGAGACAGCCTCTCTCAATTGAAATGTTTTTCGTATTTTGTTTATTCAAAAAAAAAAAAAAAAGAATAAAAATATATATTAGCTTGTCTGAACCATTTTATTATTTCGTTTTAATCGTTTTAGCGTTAAAAATATTTCACTATACTTAAAGCTATTTGTTTATTAAATTTAAATAAAAAAATTTCAATTTGTTTTAAAACTTTGCTGTGTTAAGTGCATAGAAAAAATATGAATTTGCTATCTTTAAGCAATTTAAGCATTCTCGTGTTTTTTTATTATTAAAACCTTAAAGCATATTACTTTTTCCCACGGGTCGAAAAAGTCATATAAATTACTTTGAAAAATTTATGTTTGAAAAGTAATTAACAAACTTACTAAGAATATATTTTTTCATAATTCAATTCATTCATTCATAAATCTATTGATTTTAGATTACAATTTTTTTTTAATTTATCTTGTTTGTTTGTTTGACGTTACTTCATGCTACTAAGGCTAATTGGACGATGCTATAGTTGGAGTAAATCATTTTGCCTATCCAGGTGTAATTAGGATAGGGATTTTATCGAGTACTTGACATCGCACAGGCTCGGGACCTCCATTTTATCTCCACCATCCATAAGTGGGTATGACCGAATATTTTTTTATCCTCTTTTTAAAAAAATCGTAGGTTCACGGCGGGACGCGAACGCGTATTGTAGGGTGCTATGCTAACCACTAAATCACAAGTGACCCCAATTTATTTTTTAAATTTACGAAAACTAGAAAACAACTGTAACTGTAAATTTTTATCGAAAAAAGTTTTTCCATTAAATTTCTATTGAAAAAGCAAATTACGAAAAATATTCTGAAACTTATTCATAAAAGTTTTACGGCAAAAAAATAATTTTATGAATTCTAAAATTTATAGATTTTAGATTACAATGTTTTTAAATTTATTATTTTTGTTTAACGTCGCTTTTGCAACTATAAGACTAATCGGTTGAATCAAAATTGGTTGAGTTTCTGATTTTACACCCGACAAACATCGGGTCCGAGATTTTTATATGTATACTGGGTGTCCCAGGCATAGTGTAAAAAAAAATTGGGTAATACTGTATGCTAAACGGGGTAGAATGGCGCAGAAACGAGTTTCCTATCTCAATCTGTTGAGGAGATAGAATTTTTTTTTGTTATTATTTTTAAAATCTTACTTTTTGCTAAAAAATTACAGTTTTCTCTACTTTGGTTTAGTGTAGAAACAAAAACGATGATATCAGCATTAAATTTACTAAAAGATGAGATGGATCTGGATATTTTAAATCCACTTTCAGTGGGACTTTTAACGCGCTAAACACAAAACATTTATTAAAACCTAAACTTTTAATTGTTTTTGAAAATTCCTCACTCCCCACTGAAGCACCCTAGAAGCTGTCAAATTTCCTAAAAACTGCGGAATTCAGTTAGCTTTTTAGTGTTGTAACCCATGATACAATTGCACTTGACTTTATGGGTCTAAAAGAAGTTTTTCTGATGAAAAACATGCTAGAGAATGTCACTGCTGGGGCAATGAGGAAGCGCGCTAGAGCCTGCATCCAAAGTAATGGATGCCGAACTTCCCATGAGTTAGAGTTAGTTTTACTTTTTTAAGACTAGAAAGGGTGATAATAATCTAAAATTAAAAAAAAAAATCCTATATAAATAATGTTAAATATAAGCCTGCATCCAAAGTAATTTTGAACACGCGCTGAAATAATCCATTTTAAGTGGTTCTATAATAATTATAAAAACTTCTTTTAGCCTCATAAGGTCAAGTGGAATTGTATCATGGGTTACACCACTAAAAAGCTAACTAAATTCCGCAGTTTTTAGGAAATTTTACAGCTTCTAGTGTGCTCCAGTGGGAAGTGAGGAATTTTCAAAAACAATTAAAAATTTAGGTTTTAATAAATGTTCTGTGTTTAGCGCGTTAAAAGTCCCACTTAAAGTGGATTTAAAATATCCAGATGCTGATTAAGAAAATATCATCGTTTTTGTTTCTACACTAAACCAAAGTAGAGAAAACTGTATTTTTTTAGAAAAAAGTAAGATTTTAAAAATAAAAACAAAAAAAATTCTGTCTCCTCAACAGATTGAGATAGGAAACTCGTTTCTGCGCCATTCTACCCCGTTTAGCATGCAGTATTACCCAATTTTTTTTTTTACACTAGGTCTGGGACACCCAGTATATAAAGATAGATATATTCCATTAAAATCCTGTAAGGGTAAATAACGAGAAGAGCAGCCAGATAATGTTGAGATGTTTAGATATTTTGTTTTTTCGCTTATCCCAATGTCATCGCCAATATCTTATCGGTTGTTTTATAATTTGCACAGTTATCTTCTAGACTCAGGACAGATTCTTTTTGGATACTCATCTGCAAACCTAATCGAACCACAGAGTTTCAAAAGGGAAGAATCCCAAAGCAGAGTGAAGCGAAAAGCATTTTAGTTATTACTACCACTTACCTATAAATGGAATATATGGTAAGGGAAAGCATTGCGATCGTGAGAAAGTTGTACTTGTAAGTCAATCTTAAATAGGCATGAAAAGGACCATTTACAAAAAACATTCGTAGCTTCCAAACTAATCAAATATACATTTTGAAATTTTTACAGTAGTTTTATGATTCATGTAAGCACAACATATAGAAAAATCATATTTATTATCAAGTTCCCCTCCAGAGATTTTTTTTTTAACTTCATTCGTATACCCACGCCTGTCAACAATATATCGACAATCAGCAGATCTGATGGCCGTAAACAATTGCAAATGATGACATGTCAGGCATGGGGAAGGATGACACTTTTCCGTGGCTTGATTCAAAAGGATTGACCCTTCCGCTTTTCTAAGGAAATATACGAATGTTACTAATAACCATGTCCCACGAAATTATCTGTGTGTGTTTGTGAAATGATTAGCTCAGAAACGATTTGTCTTACGATACTGAAATTAGATATTTGAGGTAGGTATATGCCCAGTCAATTGATCAATTTGCCTCAGTCAAAGATTTAGTCAATTGTGGCACTTGTGGGAAAATTTTGTCATTTAGCGGCCAAAAATCTATAACTTCTGACTAAATGTCGATAATCGAATAATTCTTTTTTCATTAAAGAAAATGGGACTTTCTTTGTCAGTGAGAATAAAAAAAATAAAAATACCTTCGCTCAAAGTATTCCAAATTAATTTTTAAATGAATTCTTTCTTCACTTAAATTTAAATAAAATAGTTTATTCTGTACAGGGTTAGACATAGGGAATGAAATGAGTCAGGATTATAATGTATTGAGCTTTCTGCTTATATAAATGTCTTTTTCAGGCACTTGCTCCATTTGAAAGGGGTTAAAAAAATTATTGACTGATGAAGTAAAAATTCAAAAAAATATATTAAAAATACCCTATTTCTTAGGCATTTCAATGGAAAAAAATACTGTCCTATAATTCAACGATAATTATGTTTTATGATTTAGTCTAATTCGGGGCCGAAAATACATTGAAAGTTCAAATATAGGGATTTAAATCTTAAAATCGATATATCGCCGATCGATCGCATTTGATCGATCTAATAAGGTCGATCTATTAAGGTATTTTAAAGTTAAATCTATTAAGGTATTTTAGCAACCTTCATCATCAACCAGTATGGAAACAATCAGAACCTACTATTGCTAATAAAAGAATTTATATCAATTTAATAAACTTTCTTTTCATAAATTACATACTCAACGAGGATGAAATTAAAACGCATTTTTATCCAATAATTTTACAGTCATTCTTCTTATTTATAAAATATGTTTGGTTCATTAATATAAAAAGTAAAGCTCAATAGGGAAAAAAAAAAAAAATTATTTTAAGCAAAATCTACGCCCATCTCTCCGGTATTATTTTAATTTACCGCAGTACGTCTTTAATGACTGACCATTGTTCATAATTAAAGTCGATCTGTTCATTTAATGGAAATTATTTGTTTCATAGTAACTAAATGAAATATTCAACAAGTACGTAGACCATTATAAATTCAGATGACTTGGAGTAGTATGCTTGCATTGCCGAATCATTACACACCTTAACACTTTTATTTAATAATACAAAAAAATATTGTTTTTTATAGAGCAAATAAAAACAAAAATAAGAAATTTTTAAACTATTTAATTAGAAGATAAAAGATTCGACCACGGCCAGGAATCGAAACTTTTATCTTCTAATTAAATAGTTTAAAAATTGTATCTTAATTGTATAACCAAAGACCATGAATAAATAACAAAAATAAGAAATGAATGTGAAAAAATGTGTGACTTTGAGAAGTGGCAATTAACAAAACACATCAATTTCTAATCTAAGTAAGTTGGTAAGTGAAAGTTGTGTGTTGCGAGCACGCACCAGATTTTTTTGTATATTATATTCACAGTATTATATATATGTAAATATTTTAATCTCATGTAATAAATTTAAAAAAAAATATTTTGAGTTAATTAACAATAAAAGAAAGCAATGGGTACGTGGAGCCCCCTCTTTGGTAAAACCCAGAAGTCAGATAACCCTTGCTAATCATAGGGTCCACCATTTTTATAGTTCTAGATAACAAAGAAATGTTAACTGTACCTACCTGAAAATAATACATCGCCTTCGTTTTCTGAACCTTTAAAAGTTTGTCTTCCATTTCCGCTAACAAATAAGTTCGCCATTTTAAAAATAAATTATGTTGTTTTGTCAAAGAAAGACGTGTCGTAAATGAAAGTTGTGTGATTCACGCAACGCACCAGATTTTTTTTTATATATCTGTTTAATGAGTAATGCTTTTATTAGTCTTTAGGATTGAACCCTATACAAATTGAGTTAGCTTTACAATATAATATAATCATCACGTTTTAAGGGTAATCCAAAGCTAATATAACATCTTATAAATAGAAAATTTAACAATAACAGCATTATTAAGTATATTAATAATATTAAAAGGTCCATTATTATGAGGTAATTTTACTTATATAATCTATAATTACTAATAGAATAATGGACTATAAACACACAATATCTATGCACTATAAACAACATTAACAACTATTAAAAATATATAACTATGAAATATATATATATATATATATATATATATATATATATATATATAATATGCTTTACAATATAATATAATATCACGTTTTAAGAGTAATCCAAAGCTAATATAACATCTTATAAATAGAAAATTTAACAATAACAGCATTATTAAGTATATTAATAATATTAAAAGGTCCATTATTATGAGGTAATTTTACTTATATAATCTATAATTACTAATAGAATAATGGACTATAAACACACAATATCTATGCACTATAAACGACATTAACAACTATTAAAAATATATAACTATGAAATATATATATATATCTACGGACGATTATGCATGGTGCATTATTTGCGTATCCCATAAACTTTCATAAAATGGGCTGTATGCCGAACTGGTTAATTTAGCCTTATCCTCCTCCATTAAATATGATTAAAAACTATTTGCCCACTTGATTTATATATATATATATATATATATATATATATATATATATATATATATATATATATATATATCTGTTTTACCCTTTTAATAAATCTGTAATACAGATTTCGTTGGCTAGTCTTACGAAGGCATTCTATTTCTTCAGTTGTGCATGCGTCCTCTTCGAACCAGTGTCAAATAATAGAATTTATGACCAATTATTTCCAAACAATCGAACTAATGAAACTATTGTCTATATTATATTAATGTCGCTCAAGATCAGATAGTGCGGGGTATATTGTCAGCTTGGGTTGCTTTATCTATTGTAGTAGCTGACGGGTCAGCTGATTCTTCACATTAATACATAGGGTATCCCAGATTAGGAATGCGACATCTATGTCGATGTTATGAAACATCGATGGTTGTGTGTCGATATTAAAATCGATGTTTTTAGATTTTTTTTTTTTTTGTTTGAGTCCTTCAAAGCAAAAAAAGAACACTTAAAATTTAACCTCATAACACAGTGTTCACACTCAAGGTGAATAGAAAGAAGGTGGGCTCATTTTGTAAGGGGCAATATGGCTACCCGAGAGCTATGACGTAGTTGGACGCATCTGTGAATTTATCAATGAATTGATAACCTTGGATAGCCAGGTTATCAGCAGGTTGCTCAGCAAAAATGAAAATTTTAAAAATAAAAAAAAGCTAAATATAAGATTAAAAAAGTTACTGAAGAAACATAAATTAATTATGTAAAATAGTATTACATTATAATTATTGTTATAATTTTATTTTGAATATATATTTTTATATAAAAAAATTGTTGATTTTTTTTTAAAATTTCTATATTATTAATTAGCAATGCATTTTATTGATGTTTCTTTACCTAAAATTAATTTTTATCCCATATTTTACCATCAATTATAAATGAAAACTATTTCTATAACTTCTAGGTTTTTATTTATTTGTTTATTTTAATTAATAAATCTTTCCTGGTTGAAATTATTAATTTATTAGCGAAAATCCAACTAGTGGTCACACCAGATATAGATAAGCACTGGTAAAATATAATTAATTGGTATGTACATGCAAGATTATTTCAGTATTGTGAAAAGAAAAAAACTATACCAAACCTAATTTTTTATGTAATAAAAGTCTGATGTTCGTGAATGATGGTCGGGTTTGTGGAGATAAAATCTCAGTTGTGAAATCAGAATTTAAAATAATGGAAAATATAAATGTTTTTCGCCTTAACCTATAACGAAAAATTATAGTATTTAAAGAGAATTCAATACGCATGCGCTGAGTCATGCGTCCGATGACGTAAGCGGGAAGAAGTTGTGCGGGTTTGCCTACCCAATTGAGCCCACCTTCTCTCTATTCACCTTGGTTTACACTCAGTAAAAGCATGTTAATGCAAAAACAAAAATTTTCTTAACATCGATGTTTTGAAAAAACAAAGATATTTTTAACATAGATATAACTTAGACTACATAATGCATATATTACCTCTGTTATATCTACCCTTTCTTTTTTCTGTAAAATATTTAACATCAAATAATTCTATGAAATATGAATAAGCAAAACCATAGCATCATTCGAATTACTTATTTAATGCAGCTGCTAGCAAAATCTCTTAAAATATTCACCAAAAATACGATTTTCTGTTCATACAAGGGAAGCGACACCGATGTATCAATATGTTAGGGTCCTAACAGGTTAATCATTAATAAATCGATATGAAAAACCATCAATATGTTATATGTTATATACATTATTATGAAAAAAAATATGTTTTACACTTTAACATCACTCTAAATACTTTTGGGCACTAATATGTTGACGTTCAAAGAATGTATATAGTAAAAAAACATGAAAGTCGAAAAACATATAAATAAATTTTTAAATAATTTATTTATTTTTATTTTTAAATAATTTATTTTTTTGGTCAGCCACAAACTAAGATTGGATTAATTCATATAAATAAATGTTTTTCGACTTTCATGTTTTTTGGTCGACGTTTTGTGGTCGATGTTTTGATTGTAAAAGCATCGATGTTTTGCCTCCAATGTCGCATCTCTACCCCAGATTAAATGGTATGAAATAAATTTTCTACATTGTAATTTTATTTATATAATTTGATGGCCATTAGAAAGGCTCTATACCTTACTCAGCTATGAGTTTATGCTTTGTTTTTATTTAAAAGTATTTGATGTTAATATAAGTGCATTTTTCGTTTTTGTCAAATTAACAAAAATCGTTTATGTGACCTGAAGAGCAGGAAATGACAAACTTTCTTCGTACGATTTTCGTAACTGCACGATAAGTCACGAAAATCGCAGGAAGAATGTGTCAAAGTCAAACCAGAGAAAATCTTTAAAGTGTGACTTATCGACTCAACGGTCGATTTCGTAAAAACCAATGAAAAGTTAACCAATTTAAGTTATGCAATTTTAATACGGACAGGTGTTCGCACCTGGTATCAAAGAACCACTGAGCCAAATTTGGAGAATTTAGGACAAGCGGTAGGAATTTTTATAAAGAACGAACAGAATTTCATCTTTATTTACATAGATTATAGCTGCATATCCCGGTTTCACTCGGGGAATTTCATTTCACAAATGAAACGGTCGATTTCGTAAAGAACCATTGTAAAGCGAGATCATTACGATTTTTATAACAACAAAGAACATCAGCTGAAGATCCGCTGAAGTTATGCAAATTTAATTTGGACAGGTGTTCGCACCTGGTATGAAAGAACCACTGAGCGAAATTTGGAGAATTTAGGACAAACGGTATGGATTTCTATAAAGAACAAACAAACAGAATTTCAATTTTTTTTATATAGACACATTTCCATTCATTTCGTTTCAAGAAAGAAAAAAAAATGTTATTAAAATTTTATTTTCTTTCACTTTTGTATTCTATTTGTCAATAAATTTATTATTATAAGTTTGTGAATATGAGAATAATTCTGTTTGAAAAGAAATCATTCGAAACTTTTTAATTTTTTATGTGGACTTATAACAATTAAATATTTACTATTGAATTTTTTTTTTATTATTAATTGAAATATTAATAGTAAGTTTATGTCTGAACCAAAGTTTGTTGGCTACCCCCCCCCCCCCTGGAAGGCTGGACGCAATAATTTTTTAATCTTTTAAGGCCGGAAGCAGTAAAAGAATATTTTTTTTAAAGCAAATAATTGTAATAACTTAGTTGATAAAGCACTGCTATAATTATGCATAATTTTGGTTTCATTCGCCTTTTCCGCGGTAAGATATTACAACCTGAATGTCCATAGCTTCCCCCCCCCCTAGTTTTGATCCTGGGTACGCCCTTGGTGTCTCGACTTATAACTTCTGATAACCCTCATGTCGAAGTTGAACAAGACCATCCCACCGTGCGAGAGGTCCAAGGGGAACCAGTAGGGATCATTGACGAGGAAGTGGAAGGTAAACCGGAAGGGAGCGAGGAAGAGGAAACGCAGCTCACCGGAAAAGCTTTAATTAATCGATTATAAGAAGCAGGTTACCCGCGGAGCCATTTAAGGCATCACAACCTCCCGTATCTCGCGAACGTATAAAGCTCAATTCGAACGAATGATCGTAATCGATTACAACTCTTTGTTTATATAACGTCACTTTAAGCTGATATGGGTAATCAGACGTGGTTACTGTAGGGGCCCTTAATTCTGCGTATCCAGGTATTATTAGGAAAGGGATCTTTAACCTGACATCGCACAGGCTCGGGACGTCCAATTTACGTCACAACCGAAGGACGGCATAGCCAAGCATTCTATACTCCCTTTAAATTCCTATGGCTATTGCGGGGCGCGAACCCGCGAACTTCGTGATTGAACGTTGTAAATGCACAGGTGACCCTATTATATAAATTAAAAAATTAAAGTGTGATAAATACGCTTTATTATGTTTATTTTTAAATAAATGCTATAGTTCCCCTCGTTTTTAATTAAAATTTCAATCATCGACGGACTTTTGTAGTAATTTTATGGGTTTAATTGATAGGGTAAACCATACATTTATTGACACCCCAACAATAACTTAAAGAAATAAGTAAACAAGTCCTAATTTTATTTCAAGATATACATGAATCTAAAGTTTGAAGGGTCCTCTAAGTCATCTATGAAGTAAGTGTTTAGCAAGCTAACGATAGGGAAGATTTCACTATTAAATCCACAGGGAGTCAATAACTAGTTTTCACCATACTACGATGTAATCACCTGTTTTACACACCTAATTTGCGGTCCGAAAGCTACACTTCGCCGCCCTAGGGTCGAAAATGAATATTTCGCCCTAGGGCCGCAAAATCAGCTGTTTATTATTTTAATTCATTCATTTCATTATATATATTACATAAGTTTGTTTTGCTCGTATTATTGTTTAGTTATTTAGTAATTATGGCTAATAATAAATCAGAATCTATAAATAGAAGAGCAAAAGAAATCATAGCAGATTTGTTACCAGCAAACTCAAAAGATAGGTATGACGAAGAGTATACACAGTTTTTGAACTGGTTAAAAATGGAAAATGTAAAACCTGTAGATGTGAATGATGAAGTGAAATATATCAGTTGTATTAAATGAAACACACACATGTTCATCTCTCTTTATTAACTTACATAATAACATAACGTAAAACAATCCATACATTAAACATTCATCATATCCCCATAACCACAAGATAACCTTCTAACAAAGAGGTACACTTAACCAAAAGAAAATCTTGTTTTTGATTAATGTTATATCGTATTAAAATTTATTGTAGTATGGTGAAAAATAGCGTTCGTGCCTCGGGCCAAAGTGCTTTTGCAGGCCCTCGAACTTTTCATGACCTCGACTACGTCTCGGTCAAAAAATATCTCGGGCCGGCAAACGCCCACTTTCGGCCCTTGGTACGAAATATACAATTTTGCACTTTTTAGAATAAATATTGCCATATGGTAAAACTATTTAACTTTTACCCATAAAAAAAACCTATTGAGCCTTTATGAGGATAGATAAAGTGGAGCTATAGGAAGTTTCAATTTGATCCCTTCATAAAACGTATTTCTTTTAATTTCACCACAGAAATGTAGGGTGTTAATAACTGTACGGTTTACCCTATAACCTAAATTCTTCTACGGCTAAACATTTTTGTCATAATGCAAAAATCGATTAAAATTAAAAAAAAAAAAAGATATTCAGAGATAAGAGATAAAAAAAAAAGAAATTATACTTTTTCTTGTTTTATTATTAAAAATCACTTTAAAATCAAATTTTATTTCAAATTCCACATGGGGGAGGATGGAGAGTAAGAGGCACCCTGTTATGCCAATAGTGACATTAATAGATCTCTAATGGTGATCTTTTAATACTAAAAGCTTAGCGAACCCGAAGGTTCGATGCCGACACCACAACCCGCTTCCTGTACACAATTCTATCCACCGACGACAGATCTGCCAACCTCCTTCTAGGGCTACCCCTCGGACGGTTCCCACTCGGCCCGGTGCTTATTACTCTTTTAGGGGATCGTTCACTACCGGGCTTCACATTGTTTCTGGTACGTTTTGATCTTTATGAAATGGTCGTCTATTATATTTACCGGCTACAGTTCACTCATTTGTGGAAACGTCTAAATTTTCCGGTAGATTCGTCTCTCTTCGGATCAAATATTCTATGCAGTACCTTATTTTCAAAAACACTAAGCCGTTGTCCATCCCTCCACGTTAGCGGTCATGTTTTACATCCATAAAGGACCATTGGAAAAATAATAGTTTTCTAGATCCCAATTTTCAACCTTCCCGAAAGAATGCGTGAGCTTAGTAATTTCGTTAATAAAAAGTAGCTAGCATTAATCTCCTGCCTTTAACTTGCCTCAATTTCCTTATCGATTTCGTTTTTCTAGTTACCATCGCCCCTAAATATCTAAATTTCTCTACGTGTTCAAACGTATTCCCTTCTACATTAATATCGCCGCAATCATTCCTTCTTCTGCAACTAACCAAATACTAACGATGTGCGAATTCCTCCACGTTATAAATTGGACGATGTCATGTCAATTGTGCTAACTGTTAGACTGCTTCTAGTTGAGGTCCATTTAGCCGTGGACAAAGGTCAGAGCAGTTTAATGATGAGCTCCGCTAACATCCAATCAGCGGCTCATATGCTTCTCACGGTACTCTCTGTGTAAAGTGTGATGAGGGCATCTGTAGGTTATGCGGAATGTATCATAATTGGTGCTAAGTTTACCAAAATTGATGAGATTTTGAATTTCATACATAAAATACCGAGTTTGATCAGAATCGTTTGATCCGTTCTGGAGAAAATTCATCAAATTCACAAAATTCGTCAAATAAAGTTCCCCTCCGTTTGACCAATTTTGATGAAATTTTTGCTGTCACATCGTGGGCTTATATATACATCAAATACCCAATTTGATCAAAATCGTTAAAGCTGTTCTGGAGTAAATAAAAAAACTCGTGAAAATGAAATAAAATTCATTAAGTAAAGTGCCCCCTCCGGTTGATCAATTTTGAGGAAATTATTCCAGTCATATTTCGAGCATGAAAATCGTTAGAGCCGTTTTTGAGAAAATGGAAAAAAAAAACATAAAAAGTTATTAAATAAAGTACCCCCTTCGTTTGACCAATTTCGATGAATTTTTTGCTGTCACATCGCGGGCATATACATACACTAAAAACTCAACTTCAGATTCGCACGGTTTATAGTTTTTGAGCTAGCCTGTTCACACACACACACACACACAGACCATTTCGCGGGACTTGGTTATTTCGACTCAAAATGTGTATTTCGGTTGAAAACGTCGAAATGTTTCACGATCGCAATACTTTCCCTTACTATATATTTTATATTAATCTAATCTTAATTTGTGGCTGACCACCATTTTTAAATTATTTTTAAATAATTTATTTTTTAAAGAGAAAAGATTTGGCTCCGCCGGGGTTCGACTCCCGGCGGAGCCAAATCTTTTCTCTTTAAAAAAAAAAAAAATAAATTATTTAAAAATATATATTTTATATATAGGTAACTGAAAGTAAAAATTGGGGGAACCGATATTTAAACACCTATGAAACTAAAATGTGAACTATAGTCCATTCCATGTCGATATGGCAGTATGTTTTATGCCTAGTGAGTTCTAGGCATAGAGCAGAGTACCATTTTTTGGTGCTAAGTGTACCAAAATATAATCGTTATAAGAAATAAACCCGATAATTTTTGGTTTGAATTTGGGAGGGAATATACCCGTGCTCGGATATGCCGATGATTTGGTATTGCTTGGGGAGGACGTGGAAACCATAGAAATGAACACAAAAACGTTGATGAAAGCCGGACACGAACTTTGACTAGAAATGAATACGGATAAGACAAAATATGTGGTAAGTCGTAGAAGTGGTGAGGATTTCGCTGATATCAATGGAGGGGGGAATACGTTTGAACACCGAGAGAAATTTAGATATTTAGGAGCGATGGTAACTAGAAAAAACGAAATCGATGAGGAAATTAGGGCTAGATTAAAAGCCGGTAATGCTATGTACTTTTCAGTCGCGAAATTGCTTAGCTCACGCCTTCTGTCCCGAAACTTAAAAATTAGGATTTACAAAACTATTATTCTTCCAACGGTTCTTTACGGATGCGAAACTTGGCCGCTGACATTGAGGGATGAGCAACGGCTTAGAGTGTTTGAAAATAAACTATTGCGCAGAATATTTGGTCCGAAGAGGGATGAACTAACCGGAGAATTTAGACGCTTACACAACGCCGAACTGAGCAAACACGAACGGCGTGTAAAATTGCGAAACTTGGCTGTGAACGAATTCCGAAAAGATTAATAAGCGCGGTGCCGAATGGGAAACGTCCAAGGGGGAGGCCGAGACGGAGGTGGGATCCGCGTTAAGGCGGATCTATCGAAGTTGGGTCTGGAAGACGGTCGATGGATGGAGGTGTGCAGGGAGCGAGTGGTGGTGTCGGCATCGAACCTTCGGGTTCGTTAAGCCTTTATTATTTATTTATTTAGATTTTTTTTAATATTTCATATTTATTCACTTCTTATTTTCAGGCATATTGAGAGACTAATTTCTAATTTGAATTTTGAAAAACAAAAAAAGTTCCTACGCCAGTTATGCCTTAGAACATTTTTATGAGGATAAAACTTATGTGGTAATAAAGAATACATGATTCTCATTAAACTCGTTGAGTTTGATCAAAATCGTTAGAGCCGTTTTGAGTAAATTGAGAAAAAATAACAAGTAAAATTGAGACAAAATTTATTAAATAATATGCCCCCTACATTTGACCATATTCGATGGAATTTTAGCTGTCCCATCACGGACATATAAATACACCAAATACCAAATTTCAGTGAAAAATCATTGACAATGCCGTCCCTCGGATAGGACGTTAATGGATGTCCCGAGCCTTTACGTGAGGTACTCGTTAAATCCCTGGCTTAATTTATACCTGGACAGGCAAAACTTAGGAATCCCGGTAAAGCATCGTCCTCTTAGCCTCAGTGGTATAAATTAACGTTAAACAAACAATCAAAAACATAAAAGGGGATTATATGAAATATGAACTGTAACTATTTCGATTGTAGTACTAAGCTATGAGGAAGGAGACTATTTTAATTTCTAAGAACTTTAATAAAATCTATTATGTTTATTATGTAAAATCCATTATGCAGAAATTATTAATAAAATTAAAATATAAAAGAGTGGGGATAAAGATAAGGGTTTAGATGAAGAGGGGAGGGAGGAAAAAAGTGGGGACTGGTCAACAACAAAGCGATGAGCGGGTGAATAGTGAGGAGATACTCGTAGTTTTTTTAAAAATAATGACGAGACATTTCAAAGTGTTAATGTAGTAGAAAGTTAAGGTATGTCCATTTTATAACTCTTATTTGTGATATTGGCTAATTATTTATAAAATATTTTTAGAATGATTTTTAACACTGAATGAAGGTTTTTAAAAGTTAAATTTAAAAATAAAAAGTTCTGTATGTGGTAAAATTGTTTTAGAGTGTAATATAATGTTTATATATTGTGTTTTAATGGAATGAAAAATGTTTTTAGATATGTACTAGAAAATGGAAAAACAAGTCCGAAACGTTGTACAAATGTAAGAAAAATAAAGATGACAATTAGAATGGAAATGTGTTGGATGTATAAAATTTTCCTGGAAAAATACACATAATAGAAAAAATATAGAACATCCAAAGAAATTAGAAAAAGAAAGAAGAAGAAGAAAAAGAAAAAATTTAATAAAATCATAATGATCTGCATACTTACAAAAACTAAAGACCTTGTGTAGAAAACATAAATTCAATTTTTATTGAGAAAAAAAAATCCTAGTTAGGGTAGCTGTACCAATAGTTACATTCATTGGTTGGATGAAATGTGTAGGATTTTGATAGAGTGCGACTAATAGCAAGTATCACAAGTTCTTTGCAAAATTGGGAAGTGGGGAGAATCAGATGAGACGCTTGTCCAATCAGGAATAGGGTTATTGGCTATGCAATTTTGCTGTTAATGATCCATGGATAGAGCATGAATATATTATATATATAAAAATATATCAAATGATTTTCATGAACTTAATGAATACCATAAAAGTAATTAAAAGATAATTTAACTCAAATAAACCAACTAAAAAGCTAACTTGACTTTCGCCCTAATGAAACAGGGTAGCAGAAACCAAGCTTTCAGGCCACTAGAAATTTCGCCATTACAACCCCTCACAAATAAGTTTTAGTTTTCATCAAACTAATGTCGATAGCAGCTAACGAGAATAACTTTGCAAATTACCGTCAAATTTTGAACCAAACTAATCAACCCTGAATCTTATTATTCACACTTTTTGTACGAAATGTCAATTACACTAGCCAACAAATTTTAACTTTTTGGAAGTAACACGGAAATGAACCACCATTTTGGGGGTTTTCGGGTGTGCTGAATCTGAATCTGATATTAGTTTTTTCCCTATACGTCAAGTTTTTAAAATATAGGGCTTTTAAGTTGTTTTATAGTAATACTGAATCATAAACTTTGCCTATAGAAAGTTTTTTGGCGTTCTGGTTTCTATAATTTTAATGTCTTTTGGGGTGGAGAATACGAATATGAAGTTGGACTTCTGATAAGCTGGTTCGTTTTTTATAAAAAATAAACATGCAAAATTGCTGTAAAAGTCCCATTTTCAATGAACTTTTTGCCAAATATAAAATTGAAAAAAATAGGAAAAATCTAATTGCAAATTTGGATTCTACATTAAATTTCCTTTAAGAAACAGTTATTAGAATTTCCAAAATTACAAAAATGAGTTGGTAAAAAAATAGTACCCTTTACGGGAGAACCAGGTTGACTCTGTATTACTAATTTAGTATTATACACTCATTTAATAATAATAATAAATAGAAAATTTGATAAAGTTATACCTTCTTCGCCCATACAGGAATGAATATTAAACAAATATTACATTTTAAAAGCATAGCCCTTTTTTTATTCACCTTCATTACAATCATTAGTAGAGTTAACCATTTAACATTATCAGAATAGGAGAACAAAATACTATTGACTTATTTTGCTAGGAGTGTGGAATTCACCTAGTTAAGAAAAATGAAAAGGATTAAGAAAAATGAATCTGGGCCCTCCTGTAGGCGGAGAATCAGCCTGGTTCTCCCGTACAGAATAGTATTTTTTTACCAACTCATTTATGTAATTTTGGAAATTCTAATAGCTGTTTCTTAAAAGAAATTTAATGTAGAATCCAAATTTGCAATTAGAATTTTCCTATAAATTTCATATTTTGCAAAAAATTCATTGCAAATGGTAAAAAATCTGGTGCGTGCGCGCAACACACAACTTTCACTTACCAACTTACTTAGATTTGAAATTAATGCGTTGTTGTGGTCCCCTTCGTTAGACCAATTTTGATGAAATTTTGGTTATCACATCTTTGGCATATAAATACATCAAATACCCAGTTTGATCAAAATAGTTAAAGCCGTTTTTGAATAAAAAAAAAAAAAAAAACACGTGAAAATGATACAAAATTTATTAGGTAAAGTCCCCCCTCCGGTTGGTCAATTTTGGTGAAATGTTGGCTATCACATCTTTGGCTTATGCATACATCAAATACACAGTTTGATCAAAATCGTGAAAGCCTTCTTCGAGTAAAAAAAAAAACACTTCAAAATGTTACAAAATTTATTAAGTAAAGTCCCCCCTCCGGTTAATCAATTTTGATGAAATGTTGGCTATCACATCTTTGGGATATACATACATCAAATACCCAGTTTGATCAAAATCTTTAAAGCCGTTTTTGAGTAAATAAAAAAAACACGTGAAAATGATACAAAATTTATTAAGTAAAGTCCCCCCTCCGGTTAATCAATTTTGATGAAACTTTTACAGTCATATCTCGGGCATATAAATAGATCAAATACTCAGTTTAATCAAAATCGTTAGAGCCGTTATTGAGAAAATCGAAAAAACCTAAAAAGTTATTAAGTAAAGTACCCCCTCCCTTTAAGTAATTTTGATGAAATTTATGCTGTCACATCGCGGGCATATACTTACACTAAATACCCAATTTCAAGATCGCACGGTTTATAGTTTTTGAGCTAGTCTGTTCACACACACACACACACACACACACACACAGACACACACACACACACACAGACCATTTCGCGGGACTTGGTCATTTCGACTCAGGGGACCCCAAAACGTGTATTTCCGTTGAAAACCGGAAGTCGAAATTTTTCACGATCGCAATACTTCCACTTACTATATATTTCATATATAGGTAAGTGAAAGTAAAAATGTGAATTTTACAGCAATTTTGAATGTTTTTTTTTTTGGTTAAAAGTTTATTTTTTACAAAAAGAACCAACTTATCAGAAATCCAAGTTCGTATTCGTATTCTCCACCCCCAAAAAACATTGAAATTATAGGAACCAGAACGCCAAAAAAATTTCTGTAGACAGAGCAAATTTTAAGATTCAGTATTACTATAAAATAACTTTAAAGCCCTATATTTTAAAAACTTGACGTTCAGATTCAGCACACCCGAAAACCCCCAAAATGGTGGTTCACTCCCGTGTTACCAAATCAGTGTCCACTTGTGAAAGGTTAATAATTATTGGAGCACTGTCAACTTATGTTACAGTTTTGAGTCTACAGGTTAATAAAAAAAAAAAAAAAAAATCTTAAAATGCAAGTATCTCGAAAAAGGTTAGCTTTCAGGTGACACATATTGGAGGGGGACACCCCCTCCCCCCACGTCACCCCTTAAAAGGTGATTACACTGTTACACTAACGGGAGTTTGAATAATTTTTATTACCTGTTAAATTTTATAAGAGATGCAGGTATTGTTTTCCTTTGTTTTTTATCTTTTTGTTCGGTGAGGAAACTTTTCTGTTTTGATTATTTTTATATATTTTTATGTTATTATGTACACTTAAAATGAATATGGACAACTCGACAGACGGACTTAGTCCATTGTCCAATTGCGTTTGAGAAAAAATATATACATTAGTAATTAGTAATTTATGTAAATAAACGTATCTATCTATCTAATTTTTATTAAAATAAAATTATAATTCAAAACGCCAAAATAAAAAAAATAAAAAATCAAATTATTAACAACGTTACAAAAAGTAACTACTAGTGACACAGTAGTAACGCATTTGCTACGAGTACAGATCCAGGACAAAGTCTCCAGTCCACTGCTTCTTATATCTTCGAGAAAGATCCGCAACATGTTCTAATACAGTTTGGTAAGCGTTTCAACAAAAATTCTAGAACTCTTTTCGGTATTACTTCGGATGAGGATCTTCAAGATGGCGGCCGGCGTGAGTAAACAACAAGGTATTCCGATCCCGCCCTACACGATATCCACGATTCAGTTCGGGTTAACCGAGAGTTCCCGAGATCCGATGTCTTTATACACATTAGCTTTGTTCCCTTAATTAATTTAAATACATTTTTCTAAATTTAATTTAAATACATTTTTCTTGAAATAACAAAAAAATAATAATCTGTTGGTTAAGAATATTCGGATTCTTATGTTATTAATTATTTGTACCTTGTGCATTTAACTCGATCCCATTTAATAATTTAAAGAGGACAATAACATATTTAAAAAAACAAAACAAATAAATTTACAAAACAAAAGATTAAATGATTCCTTTTTGGTTATTTAAATACATTTTTTTCTTTGAATAACAAAAAAATAATAATCTGGTGGTTAGGAGTACTCGGATTCTTATATAATTTTTTTGTACCTTTTCCATTTATACGTGCATTTAACTTTAACCCATTTAATCATTTAAACAGGACAATAACATATTTTTAAGAAACAAACAAATAAATGTACAAAACAAACTATTAAATTTATTTGTTAAATGGTCTGTTTAGTTTAAAATTTAAAATTTTATGCAACCATCACAGGAAATTTTCATATATTGAAATAGTACTTCTACTGATATCTGTTGTACTTTAATTATATTAAAGAAACATTCATTTGTACATTGCGTTGGTTGTTCCCATTATTGAAGCGGGGAGGTTGGTTATCTGGACTACATCTGCTCGGTAACTCTCGGTTAACCCGAACTGAATCGTGGATATCGTGTAGGGCGTGATCGGATTACCTTGTTGTTTACTCACGCCGGCCGCCATCTTGGAGCTCCTCATCCGAAGTAATGCCCTCTTTTCAATTTAACGTGAAACAAAATCTTATGGTTTTGCTTCAAGTTACAATGAATATATTTTCATTATAATCCTAAGCCATGAAGAAGGAGAAGGATAAGGAGATAAGGAGAGGTTAAGCCTTGACCAGTTTTCACTTCGTACTTGCGTGGCCACAAAGAGGTCAATAATCCGATTGTTGACCGTCAATCCTGAACGAGAAGTTCAAGGCGAGCGCTGTTCATACTTCGTTGTCCTTCCTTATCATGTTTACCTTATCATACTCGTACTAGCTACCGGCAACATAACTTCTTTCGATTTAATAATATTCGGGTCTTGTTTCTTTTAGGACCGCATGTTATTAACCATCGATTTTTCTAGGAGTAGAAAAAATCTGGTGCGTGCTCGCAACACACAACTTTCACTTACCAACTTACTTAATTAGAAATTAATGCTTTTTGTTAATTGCCACTTCTCAAATGAACAGAACGGCCTTAATTATGAACAATGGTCTGTCATTAAAGGCGTACTCCGCATGCTTGGGCTCAACGAGTTTTATGAGTTGACTGAATATTTTTTCTCCTCTATATGTTTTCTTTCTTGTAATCATATCTCATATTTAGCCGTTTCTTATTTTTAGGCGTAACGTGAGACAGTTATTTTCTCCATATAAACAAAAACAAAGATACTTTGTAGGAAAAAAAACAAAACAAAAAAGGCCCCTACCCCATTTAAGCCCCCTCAGAACATTTTAATAATGATAAAGCTTACCTGATATTAAAGAACACCTAATTTTCATTAAACATGACGAATTTGATAAAAATCGTTAAAGCCGTTTTTGAGATCATCGAAAAAAAGATAAGAATTGGAAAAAAGTTATGAAATAAAGTGGCCCCTCCGTTTGACCAATTTTGTTGAAATGTTGACTATGACATCTTTGGCATATACATACATCAAATACCCAGTTTGATCAAAATCGTTAATGTCGTTTTTGAGTAAATAAAAAAAACCCGTGAAAATGGAAAAAAGTTATTAAATAAAGTACCCCCTCCCTTTGAGCAATTTTGATGAAATTTTTGCTGTCACATCGCGGGCATATACATACATTAAATACCCAATTTCAGTTTCGCACGGTTCACACACACAAACACAGACCATTTCGCGGGACTTGGCTTTTTCGACTCAGGGGACACCAAAACGTGTATTTCCGTTGAAAACCGGAAGTCGAAACTTTTCACGATTGCAATACTTCCACTTACTATATATTTCATATATAGGTAAGTGAAATTAAAATTAATTTTTAAAAGCATTTTAACTTCAAACTCAAAACATATAATTTAAAAAAAAAAGTCCTAGACTTGTTTGAACGAACAAACTGTTCGAGTACCATCTCCAAGGGCGTCCCCCCCAATATTTTGGCAGGAGGGGACTGTCCCCCCCCCCAATATTTTGGCAGGACAGAACCAAACGTAAAAAATTAAATAAAAATGTGATTTTACGAATTTATCGCAGTTTAACTAATAAAATATAAATAAATATAAAATATTAGTTAATTTCAGCACACCCGATTGTTAAAAGCTAGTCAGGCGTATTGTATATTTGGTGAATTATATATTTTTTATTTCAGCTCGACCTATTTTTTTTTTATTGCTCTACATTTCTTTTTTAAACCAAGCAGCTTGATCCTACTTTCTATCAATTCGATGAAGCTTTTAGAAGTTAAAATGGAAAGCAATGAAATTAGTGGGATCAGAATCGGAAGAAAAACTTGGATAAAATTCAATCAAGAAATTTTGGCCCACACCTTCAACATTAAGCCTTAACAAGTCCCTATTTTAATGTATAGCTGAGGCATAAATTGATACGTTTTAAGAAATTATAAATACCTTAAAAATACAGCGTTAGAGGATGAATTTAAATGCACCAACAGTTATTTTTAGGGGTTATTATTTCAACTTTTAGCCCCCCGATTTCTACCTACCCTATCTAGGAAAATATTGAGCCGCCCCCCCCCCCAATAATTTGGTGCTGGTGAAGCCCATGCCATCTACACTGGTCTAGAACCTTCCTACAGTTCTTCAGACTAAATATAAATAGCGATGGTCTACAGTGTTAGTCTTGTTCTGAGGCTCAAATCGGGTGGTTATTTCTTTGTTACTGTGTAGTTACAAAGTAATACTTTTTGTAACATGTTTTATTATTTGTGTTTTCATAATTTGAGTGACATTTTAAAATTGTTATTTTCTTTAAATAAAATAATTTCAATCTACAATAGTGCTACAAGATGATTTAAAAGATATCTAGACTTATTGTTGGAACAAACTGTTCTAGTATATGTTTGTGACTGTTTTAGTACATGTTCGTGACTGTTCGAGAACCTTCTGGAATGTTCTAATTTAGACTAAAAATAACGAGCGATGAACTGGAAGGTTAGTCTTGCCCTGAAGCTCGAATCATATGGTTACTTTTTTGGTACTGTTTCGTTACAAGTTGATACTTTTTGTAACCTTGTTAGGTATTTGGTTTTTTATGTTTCTCTGGCATTGCGAATTATTACTTTTGTTTAAATTTAAAACCATATAAGAGTTGCAGTATTTTATATTGTCTAGACTAATTATTGTTGTACGTTTCTTTATTTATTTTGAACTAGCTGTATACACCGGTTTCACCCGGAGATATTTTTTAATCTTTTATCGACTCAAACGGTCGATTTTGTAAAAACCAATGTAAAGCGAGATCAAAACGATTACTATTACAATAAAGAATAAAACCAGTGATCGGCTAAAGTTATGCAATTTTAATATGGACAGGTATTCGCACCTGATCTGAAAGAATCACTGAGCGAAGTTTGAAGAATTTAGGTATGGCGATTTTGAATATAGAATATCAAGTAGAATGTTTACGTTTTATTTAAACACAACGAACTGGAAATTTATTTAGAAAAAACAATATTGTCTAGGAGTCCACCATAACGCGACTGGCACTCCTTTAATCTCAAACGCAGATTTCTAAAAACGCGTTGAAACATTGTTCCTGATAATGCCGTCATTTCTGATCTGATATTTTGCTTCAATTGCGTTAGATTCGTCGGTTTCTTTTCGTATACCCTACTTTTCAGGTATCCCCACAGAAATAAGTCAAGAGGATTGAGATCGGGACTCCTGGGAGGCCAGCTAATGGTGCCTCTGCGAAAAATCACTTTGTTTTGGAATAATTCGTTTTCCGTAGCAATTGATAAGTCTGGTATGGAAAAAGGCCCCGTCTTGCTGAAACCATGTTCTAGAGTTATATCCTTTAAACTCTTGAAGTTCTTGGGCCAAAACCTCTTATCATTTCACAGTAACGCTCACTATTTACTGCGTTTGAGATTCGAGGAGTGCCAGCAGCGTTATGGTGGATACAATACAATACAATACAATAAGGCTTAACGGACCAGAAGGCCCGACGCCGACACCACCAATCGGTCCCTACATACCTCCATCCAACTACCACCGTCCAATCCCAAATTCACAAGATCTGCTTTCACCGAATCTTCCCACCTTCGCCTAGGCCTACCCCTCGGTCGTTTTCCAGTCGGCAAAGCGTTTATCAATCTTTTAGGAATTCGTTCACTACTAAGACTCGCCATTTTGCATGCCCACTTTAACCGACGCGCAGCTATAGACTCGATTACATTAACCGGGTAAAGTTCACGCAATTCCGCATTGTGTAGCCGTCTAAATTCTCCTGTTGACTCATCTTTCTTCGGCCCGAATATTCTACGCAGCACTTTATTTTCAAACACCATAAGGCGTTTCTCATCCCTTACTGTAAGCGGCCATGTTTCACAACCGTAAAGAACAGTCGGAAGAATTATAGTTTTGTAAATCCTAATTTTTAAATTTCGGGATAAAAGGCGTGACCCAAGTAATTTTGCAACCGAGAAATAACAAGCATTTCCCGCCTTTAATCTAGCCTTAATTTCCTCTTCGATTTCGTTTTTTCTAGTTACAGTAGATCCTAAATATTTAAATTTCTCAACGGCTTCGAATATTTCCTCTTCTACTTCAATATCGCCAAACGGTATGGATTTCTATAAAGAAGAAACAGAATTTCATCTTTATATACATAGATTATATGTAGCTGTATATCCCGGTTTCACACGGGGAATTTCATTTTTCTAAAGAAACAGTCGATTTCGTAAAATAAAACATTGTAAAGTGGGATCATTATGATTTTTATAACAATAAAGAATATCAGCTGAAGATCGGCTGAAGTTATGCAATTTTAATATGGACAGGTGTTCCGCACCTGCTACTAAAAAAAACCACTGAGCGAATTTTGGAGAATTTAGGACAAACGGTATGGATTTCTATAAAGAACAAACAAACAAATAAACAAACAGAATTTCATCTTTATTTATATAGATATCTAGTCAAATTAACTGTCCAGCTTTAATAAAATAACAGCTTTGGCGAAAATAAACATAATGATGGATATCAGTGAACAAAATACCAACTCAAATCATGTTTGAACGCCATTTTGGGAGAGTGCGGGTTACTATTATTATTTTTTTTTTTCTGGGAACATTTGCTTTTTCTTAATTATTTATTACAAGTAACACAACGATATGCAATTTGTGGGGATTCGCAGTAATCGATGTTTTGTATGACAGAATTGATTGTTTGTTTGCTTGTTTAACGTCACTTTGTGCCATTAAGGCTAATCGGACATGCTACAGTCGGAAGCCTGCATATACAGATATAATTAAGATATGGATCTTTAACGAGTACCTTACATAGTACAGGCTCTGGACCTCCATTTTATGTCCTATCTAAGGGACGGCACAGCCAAGGATTTATTTCTCCCATTAAAAAATCCTAGGGCTTCCGCTGATTGCTATGCTAGCCTTTCCTTGCTTTCTTCTAAATGATTATGAAGGAATATAATAAAAAAAAATAATTGAATTGAAAAGTGTTTGATCAGATGCAGTTATGATTAAAAATAATTGGCTTAATGAAGGCAAATCCTTTAAAAGCTTTTTACTGAATTATGATAGCTTTTCAGATAATTATTGAATTAATCATTAATGAGCGAAGTAGATCCATCTTGTTAAAGGCCACTCTATCTACCTAGGGAATTATTTTTCTTTCCAATTAGTGAGATATCAATTATGATTTCCATATTATTATTTTTAATAATAAGAAGAAATGACAATAATAAGAAGAAGAATTCCATACCATTATTTTTTTTAGTCAATATAATTACCTAAGGGATTACCTGTGGTATATTGGTTAGCGTAGGAACCTACAATACTAAAGATCGCGGGTTGTAAATCCTTGGCTATGCCGTTTCTTGAATAGATTCAAATTTCAGGGATCGATAGAAGATCAAAAAACTAAGAAAAAAAATCTGGTGCGTGCGCGCAACACACAACTTTCACTTACCAACTTACTTAGATAAGAAATTGACGTGTTTTGTTAGATATCATTTCCCAAAATCACACATTTTTCTACATTAATATCTTATTTTTATTCATCGTTAAAGCCGTTTTTGAGTAAATAAAAAACCCCGTGAAAATGATACAAAATTTATTAAGTAAAGTCCCCCCTTCGGTTGATCAATTTTGATGAAATGTTGGCTATCACATATTTGGCATATACATACATCAAAAACCCAATTTGGTCAGAATCGTGAAAGCCGTTTTTGAGTAAATAAAAAAAGCACGTAAAAATGATACAAAATTTATTGAGTAAAGTGCCCCCTGCGGTAGATCAATTTTGATGAAATTTTTACAGACATATCTCGGGCATATAAGTAGATCAAATACTAAGTTTAATCAAAATCGTTAGAGCCGTTTTTGAGAAAATCAAAAAAATACGTGAAAATGTTACAAAATTTATTAAGTAAAGTCCCCCCTCCGCTTAATCAATTTTGATGAAATTTTTACAGTCATATCTCGGGCATATAAATACATCAAATACCCAGTTTGATCAAAATCGTTAAAGCCGATTTAGAGTAAATAAAAAAAACACGTGAAAATGTTACAAAATTTATTAAGTAAAGTCCCCCCTCCTGTTTATCAATTTTGATGAAATTTTTACAGTCATATCTCGGGCATATAAATAGATGAAATACTCAGTTTAATCAAAATCGTTAGAGCCGTTTTTGAGAAAATCGAAAAAAACCTAAAAAGTTATAAAATAAAGTACCCCCTCCCTTTGAGCAATTTTGATGAAATTTTTGCTGTCACATCGCGGGCATATACCTACACTAAATACCCAATTTCAGGTTCGCACGGTTTATAGTTCTTGAGCTAGTCTGTTCACATACACACACACACACACACAGACACACACACACACAGACCATTTCGCGGGACTTGGTCATTTCGACTCAGGGGACCCCAAAACGTGTATTTCCGTTGAAAACCGAAAGTCGAAATTTTTCACGATCGCAATACTTCCACTTACTATATATTACATATATAGGTAAGTGAAAGTAAAAAGTCCTCTGGCATATGCCTCGTTTTAAAAAAAATCACAAAAAACTAAAAATAGTTGTGCAAAAACTAGTTAAGGCCATGAAAGAGCGGATTTCATTCCTTGGATGAATTTTAACAATAATTGTTATTCCAATACAAATATTATATTTCAATCTTATACTAACAGAAAGGTAATTGAAAAAAAAAAATTTTTATTCAGTAAAAAATAATAAATACTTTTTTATTCAAATATTCATAGTATAAAGAAAATTACCTATTTAAAGTACATAACATTATGAACAAAAGCTGAAGATTAAAAAATTTAAATAATAAAAATTATTTTAAAATAAAAAAAAATAAAAATTTAGAAAATAATAAAATATTCTTACTAAATATTCTATTCTAAATATTCTAATTAGCATAGAAACCTACAATACTAAAGGTCGCGAGTTCGCGTCCCGAGTTGGCCCCTAGGATTTTTTACTCCTATTAAAAAATCCTCGTCTATGCCGTCCCTCGGATAGGACGTAAAATCTATCTCTTGAGCCTGTTCCATGTCAGGTACTCGTTAATGATCCATATACTAAATATAAAAGATAAAATTTATGACTTCCTCTGTAGCATCGTCTGATTAGCCTTATTGGCATAAAGTGGTGCTAAACAAACGAACAATATAATGTGTCTTTATAAATTTATAATAATTTTTCAAGGGATGTCCTATTTTCATGTTCATATGAAGAGAAATGATTATTGGAATATTATCTCAGAACATTATTTCCTAAAAACAACCTCAACACATGAGCCTTTCCGTTCACAGTTCAGAATGACGAATTACCAATTTACATTTTGCTTGCCTCAGGAAAGCACTTCTAATAAGATTTCTCTTTGGAAAATTCGTACCGCGTTTTTTTTTGTATAATTAAAACATAGAAAAAATAAAAGAAGTACGACTATACATTTCATAGTATGTATATACATATTTTGTAACGCTTATATGGGTTAAACAATTTTTATTAAACTAAAACAATGATGTACAATGCAACAGAAAAACAATGAAAACCCAAACAGTTTAGGAGTTTACAAAAATCATCACTTTGTAATACAAAAATAACCATATGATTTGAGATTCAGAACAAGACTACCTCTCCAGTCAATCGCTCCTTATATTTAGTCGTAAGATGGACAGCCTTGAAGGTTCTAGGCCAGCGTAGATGGTACTCGAACATCTTAGTCACTAGCAAGTACTACGACAGTTTATTCCTTCTGTTAATTCGTTCCAACAACATTGCCTAGAACTATTCTAAACCGTATGTTTTGTGTTTCGTTTCACGTTACAATATTTATATACATTTAGGTAAGTGAAAGTAAGAAACAAAATAGTCTTGTTCTTTGTCCGTTAGTAAGTGGACGAACCTCGGCCGGGATAGCAGAGCGTGTTTGAGCGCGATCCGCTCAAATCGAGCCGAACTGTGGCGGTCCGAATCCACGCTGGAAGAGTTGACGTCGAGGCCTCACGAAATAAATCTCGACCGTCCCACCATGGTTAGAATAGGTTGGTTCAGAGTTGGACGAATTGTAATCAGAATAATGATTCATGAATATGATTAATTGGTAATCATAAAACAAATGAAAAATGAATAACCATTATTCATAATCAGTACGGAGTATTTTTAATGATTATCGAGTGTTTATGGTATTAATTTGAAATGAATAATAAATAACTAAATACCAGTTATTCATTATTCATTTCAAATGAATACCATAAACACTCAATAATCATTAAAAATACTCCGTAATGATTATGAATAATGTTTATTCATTTTTCATTTGTTTTATGATTACCGATTATTCATATTCATGAATCATTATTCTGATTACAATTTGCCCAACTCTGGGTTGGTTACACCCAAGAGTAATCCCCGTATTAGTAATGATAGGTAGTAATAGTAAGTATTAGTAATGGTAGGGGTACCGAAAAAAATAAATAAAATAAAGTGTGAACCTATATTTAAACACCTATGAAACTAAAATGGGAACTTTAGTCCATTCCATGTCGATATGGCAATATATGTTATGCCTAGTGAGTTCTGTCTCTCTCTAACACACGCCGCTCTAGATAACTCTGTCCTTAATTCCTCCGTGAGACGTTGCCACTAATTTCAACTTCGTCCAATCTTTTCGGGAAAAATTCTATAATGTGCAGAATTTGATTCTCTATCAGCTTATTCTAAAAAATGAAACACAAAAGATAAATCTACAATCGCAATAAATTATTTTTGGTAATTTTTTTACTTAAACATTTTAATGTAAATCCTTGTTTCTCTCGTCACTGTGTCCTTATTTTTAGAGATATTGCTTTGGAATTTTCCATAAAAACACCAGACATTTCCTACACTCGTAACAAAGAAAAAATGATTGGGCTCCGCCGGTAGTCGAACCCCGGGTCTTCAGCGTGACATGCGCGGCATGCTAACCACTGCACCACAGAGCTCGGAGCCAATCCTCCCTCTTCACTGATACCTCTCCCTTATTGGCTCCGCTTGGAAGCGAGCTCTGTGGTGCAGTGGTTCGCATACCGCGCATGTCACGCGGAAGACCCGGGCTCGACTCCCGGCGGAGCCCAATCTTTTCTCTTCAAAAAAATAAATAAATAAACAAATTATTTAAAATAATTTAAAACAAGGTGATTACCCACAATAAAAGATTAAATTAAAGAAAAAAATCTGGTGCGTGCGTGCGTTAATTTTAAAAACAAAAACAAAAACAAAGGTACTTTTTAGGAAACAAACAAACAACAAAGGCCCCTACCCTATTTAAGCCCCCTCAGAACATTTTAATAATGATAAAGCTTACCTGATATTAAAGAACACCTAATTTTCATTAAACATGACGAATTTGATAAAAATCGTTAAAGCCGTTTTTGAGATCATCGAAAAGAAGGTAAAAATTGAAAAAAAAAAATATGAAATAAAGTGCCCCCTCCGTTTGACCAATTTTGATGAAATTTTCGCTATCACATCTTTGGCATATACATATATCAAATACCCAGTTTGATCGAAATCGTTAAAGCCTTTTTTGAGTAAATAAAAAAAAAAAAAACACGTGAAAATGATACAAAATTTATTAAGTAAAGTCCCCCCTCCGGTTGATCAATTTTGAAATTTTTACAGTCATATCTCGGGCATATTAATACATCAAATACTCAGTTTAATCAAAATCGTTAAAACCGTTTTTGAGTAAATAAAAAAAAACACGTGAAAATGATACAAAATTTATTAAGTAAAGTCCCCCCTGCGGTTAATCAATTTTGATGAAATTTTTACAGTCATATCTCGGGCATATTAATACATCAAATACTCAGTTTAATCAAAATCGTTAGAGCCGTTTTTGAGAAAATCGAAAAAAACTTAAAACGTTATTAAATAAAGTACCCCCTCCCATTAAGCAATTTTGATGAAATTTTTGCTGTCACATCGCGGGCATATACATACACTAAATACCCAATTTCAGCTTCGCACGGTTTATAGTTTTTGAGCTAGTCTGTTCACACACACACACACACACACACACACACACACACACACACACACACACACACACACACACACACACACACACACAGACCATTTCGCGGGACTTGGTTAATTGGACTCAGGGGACCCCAAAACGTGTATTTCCGTTGAAAACCGTCGAAAGTCGAAATTTTTCACGATCGCAATACTTCCACTTACTATATATTTCATATATAAGTAAGTGAAAGTAAAAATGGTTTTAGTATTGTTCCTTTCTTTTTTTTTTTTTTTTTTTTGGTAAAATGAAAATAAAAAATGACATTTTCGATTTTTTAAAAGTAGCTTGCGAGGAATTTTCATACTATAGCATTCTATGAAATTTTGGCATATCCTTTATAGAAAGGACAATTCAAATTCAATTTTATGCTATGTCCGAAAATTGTGGGACGCTTACAGCTGGGCTAATTAATTTTTAAATGTTAGCAAACGGTACACCTCATAGGTTTACAACTCCAGGCGACTAAATAAAGATATCATACTTAACATATAATAAAATATATTCTTTCAACTAATTTCACACACGAGACGAGATTATTGTAATGGAATTATTAGTAATAGCGATATCTCTAAAAATAAGGACACAGGGACGAGAGAAACAAGAATTTCCATTAAAATTTTTAAGTAAAAAATTCCAAAAAATAATTTATTGCGATTGTAAATTTATGTTTTGGGTTTTATTTTTAGGATAGGCTAATAGAGAATAAAATTTTGCACATAATGAAAATTAAAAAAATAAAATGAATTTTTTTAGAATTTGAACGTGATAACTGGGTAATTTGAAGATTTGGCAACAGTGGACTATAGCATCCAAGACAGTTTTGAAATTTTTATTTATATTATTAAACTTTTAGAATAGAATATGTTTCAAGTTATTTACCGATTCTCAATGCCGAAGAGCCAAAACAAGTTGGAATTAATTATTTTGTTTGTTTAGTCAATTAATTATTCATAATAAAAATTTCTTGTTCATTAGTAACGACATGCTAAAAGCCACTCCTTTATTCAAATATTGTTTATGCAAATTCGATGTTTCAAAGCGATGGAATCCATTCAACATCTGATAAAATAAATCAGAATCTTAGATATTGTTACATGAAACACAAAACATATGATTTAAAAGAGTTCTAGACTGTTTGTTGGAATCATTACCAGCTGTTCTACTACATGTTTGTGACTGCTCTGGTAGCTCTGGTGCTGCTCTAATTCAGACGATGGACCTAATAATCGGTTTCGTACGACAAAATTTTTTGAGCTATTCATTTTGAACACTCACATACATACCCATATAAATAAAACAAAGGTATACAAAAAAGGAATAGGAAAACAAAAAAGGCCCTTTCCATATTTAAGCCCCCTCAGAACATTTTAATTATGATTAAGCTTATAGTTTCCTGGTGTATATAGGGCCTTAAAGAAAAGTTGTTTGTTGCGCGCATCGCACCAGAGTTTTTTATAACTAGGCGTGATGCTGTGTCTCATATTAACTACCGCATATAAACAAAGTCAAAGATACTTTATAGGGAGACAAAAAAGTCTAAATAGTAGAAATGAAAATTTTCCTTCGCATTCAAGCCCCATCAGAATATTTCAACGACGAAGAAACCTACCTGATATTAAAGAATACTTGATTCTCATCAAACATGACGATTTTGATCAAAATCAAAATTAGAGCCATTTTTGATACAATCATACAATTTTAACAGTCATATCTCGGGCATATACATACATCAAATACCCAGTTTGATCAAAATCTTTAAAGCCGTTTTTGAGTAAATAAAAAAAACATGTGATAGTGAGACAAAATTTATTAAGTAAAGTGCCCCCTCCAATTGATCAATTTTGATGAAATTTTGACTGACACATCGCGGGCATATATATACATCAAATACCGAGTTTGGTCAAAATCGTTTTAGCCGTTTTTGAGAAAATCGAGAAAAACACGTAAAAATGGGACAACATTTATTAAGTAAGGCCCCCCTCTAATTAATCAATTTTGATGAAATTTTTACTGTCGCATCGCGGGCATATACATACACCAAATACCGAGTTTAATCAAAATCGTTTTTGAGAAAATCGAGAAAAACTTAAAAAATAGACCAAATTCTTTAAATAAAGTACCCCCTCCGTTTTACCAATTTAGATGAAATTTTTGCTGTCACATCGCGGGTGTATACATATACTAAACACCCAATTGCAGGTTCTTACGGCTTATAGTTTTCGAGCTAGTCTTTTCACACACTCACATACCATTTCGAGGGGCTTAGTTACTTGGTTCTTATGGTAATTTTTCGAGTTTTTCCTTTGAAAACCGGAAATCGAATTTTCAATTATCACAATTCTTTCCGAACAATATATTTCATATGTGAAGAGGTGAGATGCAAAACTCGTTCGTTCCACCTGAACACATTTTTCAGGAAACTCAAAAAACTTACCACGTCTTGTAGAGTGGTCAGATAAAGGTGATTTCTTTTGCCTTCGAAAGGTGCAGCTGCCCTATGTAAGTGAGCTTGGAATAAAAAAATTTACTGATTTAAAGGTAACAAAAAAAAAAACTTCAGGTGCGTGCGCGCAACACACAACTTTCACTTACCAACTTAAATTAGAAATTAATGCGTTGTGTTAATGCTACTTCTCACTCAGTTACACATTTTTCCACATTCATTTCTTATTTTTGTTTTCATTTGCTCTATAACAAACACTAATTTCTTTTATTATTAAATAAAAGTTTTTACTTGAGATAATTCGGCAATGCAAGCATAATACTCCAAGTCGACTGATTTTATAATTCTCTATGTACGTGTTGAATATTTCATTTATTTCCCATGAAACAAATCATTTCCATTAAATGAACAGAAGGGCATTAATTATGAACAATTGCCTGTCATTAAAAGCGTCCTGCGTGGGCTCAACGTGTTTTATGAGTTGACTTAATATTTTTCTTTTTTTCTCCTCTATATGTTTACTTGGTTTTTATCATATCTCATATTTACCCATTTTTTATTTTTAGGCGTAATTAGAGACAGTTTATTTCTTCATATAAACAAAAACAAAGATACTTCATAGGAAACAAAAACAAACAAACAAAAAAGGCCCCTACCCCATTTAAGCCCCCCCAGAACAATTTAATAATGATAAAGCTTACCTAATATTAAAGAACACCTAATTTTCATTAAACATGAAGAATTTGATGAAAATCGTTAAAGCCGTTTCTGAGAAGATCGAAAAAAAGGTAAAAATTGCAAAAATAGTTAAAAAATAAAGTGCCCCCTCCGTTTGAGCAATTTTGATGAAATGCGGGCTATCACATCTTTAACATATACATACGTCAAATACCCAGTTTGATCAAAATCGTTAAAGCCATTTTTGAGTAATTAAAAAAACACGTGCAAATGATACAAAATTTATTAAGTAAAGTCCCCCCTCCGGTTAATCAATTTTGATGAAATTTTTACATTCATATCGCGGGCATATAAATACATCAAATACCCAGTTTGATCAAAATCGTTAAAGCAGTTTTTGAGTAAATTAAAAAAAAAAGGGAAAATGTACGAAATTTATTAAGTAAAGTCCCCCCTCCCGTTAATCAATTTTGATGAAATTTTTTCAGTCATATCTCGGGCATATACATACATCAAATACGCAGTTTAATCAAAATCGTTAGAGCTATTTTTGAGAAAATCGAAAAAAACGTAAAAAGTTATAAAATAAAGTACCCCCTCCCTTTGAGCAATTTTGATGAAATTTTTGCTGTCACATCGCGGGCATATACCTAAACTAAATACCCAATTTCAGGTTCGCACGGTTTATAGTTTTTGAGCTAGTCTGTTCACACACACACACACACACACACACACACACACACACACACACACACACACACACACGCACACGCACAGACGCACACACAGACCATTTCGCGGGACTTGGTCATTTAGACTCAGGGGACCCCAAAACGTGTATTTCCGTTGAAAACCGGAAGTCTAAATTTTTCACGATCGCAATCCTTCCACTTACTATATATTTCATATATAGGTAAGTGAAAGTAAAAAGTAATAAAATATGAAATTAGAAAGTTTTGCAGCAAAATGTTTAAAGGAAAGACTTTTGCTGCGCAGCACATTGGTACGAACGAGTTTTAATTCACACAGCGTAAGTTGATCTTCATAATAAGTAATATTTATTTAGGTTCACAACCATTTTATAAATGAATTCGGTACCATTTTACAAAATAATATAACCCACTGACAGAACATTTACTAATCATTTCTTTTGTTGAATTTTACAAAAATTTCAGCGTACTGATACAAAACATCTGACTACAAAAAGACTAGATCCAAAGGTCATCGTCTTCTTCAACAATAGCGACTTCATCATCCTGTTGTCCGTTGTTTCCCTCGTCTGGGGCAGATATATTGAGAACTCGTGTGTAATACTTCAATGAATCATTGGCCTTCCACTCGTCACCAAAATGCTTTTTCAGCAAGATTATCAACGCTTTTCAGCTTGTTGGAGCCATTGAAAAATCAATTATAAATATAGCTAGGTAAGAAGAATCGAGTATAAACTGAAATAAAACACGCAAATTTAAGTAGCTTTCGATATTTTGTTCAGAAAGAGTAACAAAAACTGCTGATGTGAACGAATGGGATGAGTGCAAAGTGAGAAGTAACGAACCAGTTTTGAAACACAATGGGCTATGGGACGAATCAGTTCTGCAACAAACCGCTATTTTGTATAGCAAAAATCCATAAGAAATAGTAAGTTTTTCTCCAATCTGATAAGATATGTTGAAAGAGCGTTAAAATATCTTTCAGAATACACTGCCATCTCAATTTCTCAAAAAAATGGAACGAACGAGTTTTGCACCTCACCTCGTCATGTATATAAATAAAACAAAAAAAATAATGAAGTAATATTATTGTGATAAATTTAAAATTGATAATAATATTACTAAAAGCATCTTCCACCAACCTACCAACTTCAGTAAAAACCGAAACAGTTGAAGAAATCGAAAATGTTTTTTATTGCCAAGATACAAATATCTGATTACTTCCGGTCATTAATCCCCAGCGAAGAGATAAAATCTGAGCGCGGTTCTCGATGTTCGATTTATCGATAGTCGTTAAACCTGACCCAGATTTAACTCGATTCGATATTGAGAAGAGATTTATGGAGGAGAGGGTTGGATTTAAAAGTCTTTCTGCTTGCTTACAAGGACTTTTCTACTAATCGATTAATAATGGCGATCGAAAATATAGAATTATAATCGATATTAAATATTTGATCGGCTAATTTAGTAAATATGACTTTATCCCAGCTTTTCAGAGCTTTCGCTTCGATACTATCAAGCCCATTATTCTAGAGTAAAGCATGACATTTTTATCATTCACTGGCTGACCTGATTGACGTTGTTCTATCTATATTACATAACTTTGTTTGTGATGGCTTAGGGTTTAGTGAAATTCGGTTCAAGGAATAATCCAGAGAAAAACCTAAATCTAAGAAATGATAATATGTATAAATAATAATTGCACCAAAAGTGTGTGAAGTAGCGAATCCTTTATGAAAATTCTTACGAAGAAACAAAATCCAACTGTTGGTATGTTTATATGACATAAGTACTTATGAAATAAGTACCTTCATTAGGGGTAGGTGGGGCACAATGAAACACAAAAGGTTTTTTTAACCATAGCACCCCACCTGAGACTTTATTTTCAATTTTTTCCATGTTACCTTAGAATCTAATCAACGTAAGAAATACGTTAAACATTATTTTATATTATTTTTAATTATTTTGTTTTTGAAGGGAAAAGATTGGGCTCAGCCGGGAGTCGAACCCGGGTCTCCCGCGTGACATGCGCGGTACGCTAACCACTGCGCCACCGAGCTCTCCGTCTTAATAAAAAAATATTTTATACATCACATCTGACCGCGAGCAGCTATTTTCCAAAAAAATAATTTTGTTTAATTGTGCCCCATGCCCGGGGTACAATGAAACTGCCGAAAAAAACAACACCATAATTAACAAAAACACTTTATTCGGCTTCCTGTCGGGTTTTCGTTCTTCTGCTTTAGGATAGCCAGGAAATTCTTCAGGAAAGAGGAAAGCTTGACTTTGGAAGAAAGTTGTCATAAATTAATACAGTTTTTTTGGTGTTCCGCTCTCAAATTCGCACCAATCTGTAAGAAAATGAAAAAAAAAACCTACTGCTTATTGCACAATGAAAAACACATGCGGCACGATGAAACACTCGTCTTTAACTTCCTACGATGAACATAAAGAGGTAGGAAAGCCAAAGTCAGGCAAAATATTAAGAGATACATGCATAATGAAACAGTTGTAAGAGCAGATTGAATAAAATAATTACTCATACCTAGAGACGAAAATACGTTCGACGAACATTTTAGTTTTGCCACACCAAACCGCACTTCAGCACGTGGAGTCTGTCACGAAACAAGTCGAAAGGGGACAATATGCTGACTTTGTTTGAAGCCACCCTTACCGCTCGCTGCCTAAATTTGGTTGCTGTAGAACTTTTGGTTCGCCCAGTGCACCGACTGTTTCATTGTGCCCCCCCTCCCCTATGTATTTTGAAATCGGCAAACTAACCCCTACCACTTCTCACCTTATTTTTCCCTCAGTCTCTGTATTATCTGGACTCAACAAGGAAAATATCAGATTTTATTTTATCATGTTAACCAGCTACTTATGCAAATTTATATATATATATATATTTACAGATATAGAATGCAATGCCTCAAAGTCTCGTATAATTTCAATAATTCACTTAATCATGCAGGTTCTGTTGCTGTTGAAACATGCCATTATTCAAAGCACAAGATCAAACTAAAGAAAGAATTGAACAGATTTTGAGTAAGTTTTTAATGATCTATAAGAATGAGATGAAAATAAAAATTGATCGGAAAGTTAATAAAACGCTTGTTTTCACTTTGCACAAACCATACCAGCATAACCAGCAATTCCCAAATAATAAAACTATGGTTGACAGTGCCAATATCAATAAAAATCTCAGAATTTTAAACAAAAGTAGTACCATGAGCATTATCAACAAGTATATGGAATTATATAAAGAAAATTTTGTTGAAAATCTATCTGATTCTGACATTCCTAAAAATATTATTAACTTGCTTAGCCTTGGTGAAAATGCCAATCTCTTTCCTATTACCATTAAAAAAGATATCTATAACATAATTGCTGAAACCGAATGTATACTCCAATGCATTAATACTCCGGATAGCCATAAGAACGGATTAAGAAATAACATTGCACGAAAAATTAATAATTTTTTATCTGAGAAAACTTACGAAAGAGACCCCATTGCCCGACTTTTGAAGAAAGATTTTTTACACTTGAAAAAAAGAGGCATGTAACCTGCATGATTAAGTGAATTATTGAAATTATACGAGACTTTGAGGCCTTGCATTCTGTATCTATAATTCAATAGTCTCTTCCTAAAAGCTTGTTTACTATAAATTTTTACTATATTTTATGTTAGGTTTGATTAGTACCCATGTCATGTAACATACAATCAGGTGGATTTTGTTACTACTCATTGTTATAATCTGTAATTAATCTCATCTTCTTGCAATAATACTTTACACGTTGCTTTGTCTTCATTGAAGATCCACATGTTTGGATCGAAACGTCTCCAAATAAAATACTTTTGACTGAAAATTTATCATCATATAGAAAAAATATAAGCTTGGCGATAATGACCAGTATGGTATTACGCCACTAAGCACCAACAAACAAACACAATGTATGAGAATAATAAATTCATATTTAGGAGAATAAACAATTTCTATTTAACGTGTGAAAAATTTTAATGAAAATATCTACTTTTGTATGCATGTTACGTAAAAGCATTGTGCTGATGATTAAATCTTTTCTTTTTTACTAGAACAAAAATATTCGATATTTTGGTCAGTTTCTGCGTCTCATCTCATTTCTCACACTTCAAATATTTTTGTGTTGACAGCATTTTCTTTCTTATAGCAGTAGTTTGTTCACCATATTATTATTTTTTTTTCACCTTCACATTTATAAAAATCTGGTGCGTGCGCGCAACACACAACTTTCACTTACCAACTTACTCAGATAAGAAATTGACGTGTTTTGTTAGATATCATTTCCCAAAATCACACATTTTTCTACATTCATATCTTATTTTTATTAATCGTTAAAGCCGTTTTTGAGTAAATAAAAAACCCCGTGAAAATGATACAAAATTTATTAAGTAAAGTCCCCCCTTCGGTTGATCAATTTTGATGAAATGTTGGCTATCACATATTTGGCATATACATACTCGTACATCAAATACCCAGTTTGGTCACAATCGTGAAAGCCGTTTTTGAGTAAATAAAAAAAGCACGTAAAAATGATACAAAATTTATTAAGTAAAGTGCCCCCTGCGGTTGATCAATTTTGATGAAATTTTTACAGACATATCTCGGGCATATACGTAGATCAAATACTAAGTTTAATCAAAATCGTTAGAGCCGTTTTTGAGAAAATAAAAAAAACACGTGAAAATGTTACAAAATTTATTAAGTAAAGTCCCCCCTACGGTTAATCAATTTTGATGAAATTTTTACAGTCATATCTCGGGCATATAAATACATCAAATACCCAGTTTGATCAAAATCGTTAAAGCCAATTTAGAGTAAATAAAAAAAACACGTGAAAATGTTACAAAATTTATTAAGTACAGTCCCCCCTCCGGTTATTCAATTTTGATGAAATTTTTACAGTCATATCTCGGGCATATAAATAGATGAAATACTCAGTTTAATCAAAATCGTTAGAGCCGTTTTTGAGAAAATCGAAAAAAACGTAAAAAGTTATTAAATAAAGTACCCCCTCCCTTTGAGCAATTTTGATGAAATTTTAGCTGTCACATCGCGGGCGTATACCTACTCTAAATACCCAATTTCAGGATCGCACGGTTTATAGTTTTTGAGCTAGTCTGTTCACATACACACACACACACACACACACACACACACACACACACACACACACACACACACACACACACACACACACACACACACACACACACACACACACACACAGAGACCATTTCGCGGGACTTGGTCATTTCGACTCAGGGGACCCCAAAACGTGTATTTCCGTTGAAAACCGGAAGTCGAATTTTTTCACGATCGCAATACTTCCACTTACTATATATTTCATATATAGGTAAGTGAAAGTAAAAATCACGCTTCCATTTTAAGTACGCGCCTTTATTTTCGATGTGAACGGTTCAAATTTGGTAAAAATACTGAAATACACAAACACACAGACCGTTACGAGGGACTTGGTTATTTGAACTCAGGTAACCCCAAAACGTGTATTTCCGTTGAAAATCAGAAGTCGAAATATTTCACGATAGCAATTATTATTATTATTCTGGCATTACGGTCCTGCAAGAAGCCGGGCCTCCAACACCACAGTCGACCAATCTCTGCGATCCTGTGCTATTCTTCTCCAGTTTGGTACACCCAGCAGTTTCAGGTCCTCCTCGATATCATCCAGCCATCTGATTTGAGGGCGCCCTCTGCTCCGTTTTCCGTCCGGTTTCTCGTGGAGTATTCTTCTTGCTATCCTGTGCTCCGGCATTCTTTCCACATGTCCCAGCCATCTCAGTCTGGCTTTCTTTATTAACGCCACCATGTCCGGTTCTCCATATAGCTCCATCAGCTCCTCATTCTTTCTTTTTCTCCATGTACCATTTTCTGACACTTCTAGAGATTCTTCTTAATATTTTTCTTTCCCATGCATTGATCATAATTTCTGATTTTTTGGTCAGGGGCCATGTTTCGCACCCATATATAACTACCGGTCTTACTATGGTTTTTTACAGTTAAATTTTTATTCTTTTAGAGAATGATTTTATCTGGAACATTCTACGACAGCAATACTTTCCATTACTAAGTATATAGGAAAATTGATCGTAAAAGCGAATTTATCGACATGAAGTATATAACTTTACATCATTATTTTCTTTTGCTATAAGAAAGTAAAATTCAGGAATAAGTTTTTATAAAGACCTCTCTTCCTTGTGAGTACAAATACTTCCGAGGACAGACAAGGAGACCCCGAAATTCGGAGACAGCGTGGGCAGATGGAATTGGCCGTCACAAAAGATTTAGCTGTCACGGTCGAAAGCAATCTAACACTCGCTAGTTTCCATGATTCCATGAGTCACATTTCAACTAGACCACACACACACACACACACACACACACACACACACACACACACACACACACACACACACACACACACACACACACACACACACACACACACACACACACACACACACACACACACACACAATATATATATATATATATATATATATAGATGTGTGTGTGTGTGTGAATATAGTGTATATATAACACTATATATGTATATTGGGTTTCTGTGGTTAATTTCAATACGTATTTAGGATATGCCCGCTTCGCGAAAACGATGGGCATCTATGATTCGGACCTATGTAATATAACCTGATTATATTGATGAAATCACATAAATAAACTGTTATTTTCTCTTCGTCGTTATCAAGGATAAATAAGAAAAACAGTTACAAAATTAGAGACAAACTTATAAGTAGGATATCAAATGATGAGAATTAATGTTCATGTTCTGAAAGAATTTATTTGAATAAGAAACAAAATAAACAAAATAACAAAATAAACAACAATAAAAGATAAACATACTTAAAAGAATAATTAATTTACAACGTTTTTTGCATACTAACAATGAACTAATACAGTATTTAAAAGTCTAATTAAATAACCTCAAATAGATCAAACAAAACATATGGTTTCAGAACATATGGTGGAATTATAATTTACATATATATATATATATATATATATATATATATATATATATATATATATATATAGGTAAAATGATGGTCAGGATTTTCAGTTTTCAATGATTTTATTATGGTAAGCCAACGTTTCGATCCAACTTTTGGATCTTCATCATGGATATTTCCATTACCAGAAACCCGGACCATTCTATATCCACTAATTGGTACACCAAACCCACTTATTCTGGCCGACTCCTTAACTATTTTTCCCAACATCCACAATCCGATCCACAATTCCATTCTCATAACAAAATCCGCCTGAAAAATATCTTACAATCTAATGATATTCCTGAGCACTTAATAAAAACACTTATCAATAACGATGCTAAAACTCAAAATCTCTCTAACAACTCTTCACAACCTCCGATTTCTACTTTCCAATACAGATCTATCCCATATATCCCCATTCTCTCAAACAAAATTAAAAAATCCTTCTCATCAAGTTTCCCACACATGCGCCTAGTATTAAAAAATAACAATAAATTAAAAAATCTTTATACAAAACTCAAAGACCCTGTACCTCTCCCAGACAAGTGTAATGTAGTTTATCGTATCCAGTGATCCACGCTTAATTGCAACAGTTGCTATATCGGTGAAACCAAAAATTATTTAAAAAAACGTATTTATCAACATAAATACAGTATTTCCACGCGTAATTAGTCCACATCTAAATTAGCAGAACATGCCATTGCCCACAACCATTCCTTCGACTTTGAGAACCCCTCCATATTAGCTACTGTATCTAACCACGACAAACGTCTCCTCTCAGAATCCATTTTCATCCATCTAGAAACAAATAACCCGGTAAATCACAAAACAGATAAAGAGATAATTTCATCCACTTATTCTAACATCTTCCGCATCCTCAAATCCTAGTTTTGATTTCATAGGTACCTGCAATTATTTCTGTACCTCTTGTACTATTATTATGTTTTGTATTGTATCCTTCTTTCTGTATATTTTCCAAATTTTTATGCATTGTTACATTATGCATTATCTCATTTTTATGTTATTATTGAGTCCAGACACAACTATTTGTATACAATACCATCTACTTTGTTAGTTTTTAAATATTTTTGTTCACTCAGTTGTCATGTGCCTTCACTTCAAAAGCGTTGGATTTCCCCGTCATAAACCTTTGAAGTCGGCATACTACCATTACCTCTCACCTTATTTTTACCTTTAGTCTTAGTATCCACCTGGACTCAGTAGGTAAATATCATATTCTATTTTATCTTGTTTTAATAGAAACAGCTTCTTATTTTAATATTCATGTATACACCATCTTTTATATTATTATCAGTTCTGTAATGTATCCATTTATTGTCACCCTCTAGCATAGATACTCATATATTTGTTTTCTTTTAGCCCTGATGAAGATCCACAAGTTGGATCGAAACGTTGGCTTACCATAATAAAATCATTGTAAACTGAAAATCCTGACCATCATTTAACCTATCGTAATTGAAGAACAGTTGACCATCTCTCATCTCTAATATATATATATATATATATATATATATATATATAGTAGGGAAGGATTTATTGGGTTTCTGTGGTTAATTTCAATATGCATTTGGGATATGCCCGCTTCGCGAAAACGATGGGCTATGATTCGGACCTATGTAATATAACCTGATTATATTGATGAAATCACATAAATAAACTGTTATTTTCTCTTCATCGTTATCAAGGATAAATAAGAAAAAAAGTTACAAAATAAGAGACAAACTTATAAACCAGATTTTCAACAATTAAATGGAGAATTATAAAATCAGACATGATGGAGTATTTTAACAATGAAAATTTGTATTGTGCTTTAGTGAGAAATAAGTGATACTTAAATTAATTAAAACAGTTTACGGAGTGAAAAAAATATGGTCCAAGATAATCTTTAACAATTAAATTTTTACTTTCACATACTTAGCTGTATATGCCGGTTTCACCCGGAGAATTTCATTTTTTAGATCTATAAAATCTATAACGTGAGACTTTTATCGACTCATACGGTCGATTTCGTAAAAACCACTGTAAAGCGAGATCAAAACGATTTTTATAACAATAAAGTATACCCAGAGATAGGCTGAAGTTATGCAATTTTAATATGGGCAGGTGTTCGCATCTGGTATCAAAAAACCACTGAGCGAAATTTGGAGAATTTAGGACAAACGGCATGGATTTCTATAAAGAACAAAAAAACAAACAGAATTTCATCTTTATTCATACAGATATAGTAGATCGTGAAAAAAATCGACTTCCGGTTTTCAACGGAAATTCGACGGTCCCCTATCCAAATAATCAAGCCCCACGAAATGGTCTGTGTCTATGAACAGACTAGCTCGAAAACTTTAAACTGTAAGAACCTGAAATTGGGTATTTAATGCATCTATATGCCCGCGATGTGAGAGCAAAAATTTCATCAAAATCGGTCAAACGGAAGGGGTACTTTATTTAATAAATTTTGTCTCATTTTTTTTTATTTCTCAAAAACGGCTCAAACGATTTTGTCTTATTGAATATACTTATAATACAGATTTACATATATTATATGTATTCTCATAATTTAAGTAATGTGCCTTTTTTACAATAGGCACCCATTTCATTTTAGCTAATAACATGTGATGTAATGATTACTTTTTTAAATCATTGCTATCAGGTTACAAGTCATATGTTTGTGAAGGTCTCTTTTATTTATTATTGGTTTCATAGTTCAATTAGTCTAAATATTTAACCCAAACTAGTGAAAATGAATTTAATTAATCTAAGATAGCCGTTAAGGCTTTACAGAGATATGGATTTATTCATCCAGAAAAGAAATGTTCATTGGTCATCAAATCATATGTTTCTTGCTAGTACAACCACAACTGTTAATAAATATATATATTACTGTTACTGGTTGAATGAAACGTGTGCCTATTTTAAAAAATACGCCAAATAATTAATTATCATGCCGAATTTCTTTTTTCCCGCCATTTTATAACCAAGCTGGATTTTGAAGGTTTAATCGTATCGATGTGTTGTAAAGTGAAGTTTTGAAAGAATAAAAATTATGTTGAATATTACAAGTTCTGGATTCAATCAAAATGGACGAACCATTTTGATTTTTTAACTACTGATAACAGTAAACCAAGAAATGAACTATTACGTGACATGTAAACTATAATTTGATATTTGAAAGATAAATCAAATCAAAACATGAGTAATCCTGTTTTCAAATTAAGCAACAAGATACCCACCATGTTCGTAGTCATTAAAAGGTGTTTCGTTTGCTAAATTCTAATTTTTGCCACAATTTCAGAAGATGTTTCTCTTTATCAATGTCTAACATCTTCACGATTTTTTCTTTATTTTTTTTTTGTAAATGGTCTCGACCAAATCAACAAAAAAATTGCTTGCAGACAACTTACTATCATTATTACTAATATGAATATACCATCTTAGTCTCTAAATATTCTGATGCTAATGGGAAAAGAAAAAACAGAAAATGAAAATAAAGGCCAACTTTTATCTTTTTCTTTGAAATATCGTCATTCTAGATGTAGATATTAAATGAGATATTTTTATAAATGCAATTTGGTTTTTTAAAGACAAGACTTTAATGAATTCTGTAGTCTATTGTTACACAGGCCTTTTATAGGACTTTTAAAAATTTAAATTTTTTTCATTATCTGTCTATGGGGAATATTGATCTATTAATCAATAAATAGTTAATGCATAAATAATGAATTGTTGATCAATTAATTAATGAAAACAATGAATAAAATGCAGTTCTCTAACCCTACTTAAATGTATTTGAGGTATATTTTTAATTGTATATTTATTAAGTTTATGTTTATAGAATTTTCTATTCTTACTTATCTAAAATCATATTTCCTGTTTATTGTGGAGTACTGAACACAGGCTATGTTATAGAGATAACTGTCTTTTATACTGATATTGTTATATTAATATTTATAAGATTTCGTCTTTAACAAATAAATAACAATAATAACAAAAAATCACTACACTGAATCTGAAATTTTTTCTAATTTGTGTATTTGAGAGAAAATATACTGCTATCTAATCCGCGAATCCTCTCATATCAGTAATAATGAATATCAAATAATTACAACGTATCTATTTATCGAAGAAGTTGTTTAGTGCAACAGCTGAATACGGCTTCTACAGAACAATCAGTTACGAAACGTTTTAACGGTGGAGTCTGTTCTAGATTCTGATAACAGATCGATTATCCCTCCAGTTATGTCATTGTAATCTGGGGGCGCCCGATGATAGCGAATACAATTTTTTATTTTATCCTAAAACAGAAGTATTTTCGAAAATAGATAATAATTTTCAGCGTATTTTTGAAGGTTATTGTTTATGAGGAAACAACTAATGTTAAATTTATCTATGTTTACATTTGTTATCAAAATTACAGACCAAAAAAAAAAAAAAAAAAATTTGGTGCGTGCGCGCAACACACAACTTTCACTTACCAACTTAGATTAGGAATAAATGTGTTTTGTTAATTACCACTTCTCAAAGTTATACATTTTTCCACATTCATTTCTTATTTTTGTTTTCATTTGCTCAAAAAAAAAAACACTGATTTCTTTTATTATTAAATAAAAGTTTTTACTTGTGATAATTCGGCAATGCAAGCATAATACTCCATGTCGTCTGATTTTATAATTCTCTATGTACTTGTTGAATATTTCATTTAGTTCCCATGAAACAAATAATTCTCATTAAATGAACAGAACATCTTTTATTATAACGCATTGGTTTGTCATTAAAGGCGTACGGTGCATGCGTGAGCTCAAGGTGTTTTACGAGTATGAGTTGACGGAATATTTTCCTTTATTTCTCCTGTATTTGTTTACTTGATTTTTTTTCATATATCATATTTAGCCATTTCCTATTTTTAGGCGTGATGAGACAGTTAATTTCTCAATATAAACTAAAACAAAGGTACTTTATAGGAAAACAAAAAAGGCCCCTTTCCCATTTAAGCCCCCTCCGAAAATTTGAATACTGATAAAACTTACCTGATATTATTGAACACCTAGTTTTCATTAAACATGACAAATTTAATCAAAATCATTAAAGCCGTTTTTGAGATAATCAAAAAAAAACTTAAAAAGTCATCAATCAAAGTACCCCCACCCTTTGACCAATTTTGATGAAATTTTTACAGTCATATCTCGGGCATATTAATACATCAAATACTTAGTTTATTCAAAATCGTTAGAGCCGTTTTTGAGAAAATCGAAAAAACCTAAAAATTTATTAAATAAAGTACCCCCACCCTTTGACCAATTTTGATGAAATTTTTACTGTCACATCGCGGGCATATACATACACTAAATACCCAATTTGAGGTTCGCACGGTTAATAGTTTTTGAGCTAGTCTGTTCACACACACATACACACACACACACACACACACACACACACACACACACACACACACACACACACACACACACACACACACACACACACACACACACAGACCATTTCGCGGGACTTGGTTATTTCGACTCAGGGGACCCCAAAACGTGTATTTCCGTTGAAAACCGGAAGTCGAAAATTTTCACGATCGCAATACTTCCACTTACTATATATTTCATGTATAGGTAAGTGAAAGTAAAAATGATACAAAATCATAGATATTAATGTAACAATATCAGTGTAAAAGACAGTTATCTCGTATCTAAGTAGTAGGTAGATCGTTAAAAATGTTGTTCAAAGTATATCCACCAAGACGATCTAATATAAATTTTTATTTTTATTTTGTATAATACTAGGAGCTTTCGGCGTCCTGCGCCATATTCATCTAAAATATAATGAACAAACATTCAAAAACAGTGAACATTGAACGACAGTTATCTCTATAACATAGCCATATAATAATAAGATTTTAGATAAATAAGAATAGAAAATACTATAAATATGAACATAATAAATATACAGTACCAGTCAAAAGTTTAGACTAGATTTAGTAAAATAAATAGGTAACAACATTTTATTTATTGGGCAACGTAACAACTATAATTTTATTTTTAATTTATTTATAACTAGCTTTAATATTCCGGTTTTACCCACGGAATTTTGAAAACAATGAGAAAAGCCGTGGGTCCAGAAAAGTTCGTTAGGACAGAAATGAGATTTTTTTTTACTCCATCGGTTGATTTCGTAAAAATCTAATGTAAAGCGAGATCATAACGATTTTTATAACTATATAAAGAATATACCCAGAGATTGGCTGTTATGAAATTTTAATATGGACAGGTGTTCGCAACTGGTATGAAAGAACCACTAAGCGAAATTCGGAGAATTTAGGACAAACGGTATGTATTTCTATAAAGAACAAAAAAAAAACAAACAAACTAACAGAATTTCATCTTTATTTATATAGATTGTATTTCGAAACAATCATATAATTTTTGAAATGTTATCTCTTGAGTTACAATTATTTTTTTAAACTTGAAGATTGTGAGTTTAATACAAGTGAGTCTAAACTTTTGACCGGTACCTACTGTACAATTAAAAATATACCACAAATACATTTAAGTTAGGTTAGAGAACTGCATTTTATTCATTGTTTTCATTAATTAATTGATCAATAATTCATTATTTATTAATTAACTATTTATTGATTAACAAGTCCTATAAAAGGCCTGTGTAACAATAGGACTACAGAATTCATTAAAGCCTTGTCTTTAAAAATTAACAAAATTCAATCCTTAAATAACCAACAAATACAAAATACAAAATCTTTTCTCTCCTTTCAGTGTTAAATAAAATATATGTATGACACTGGATAAAATCCAAAACCAAATTGCATTTATAAAAATATCTTATTTAATATCTACATCTAGAATGACGGTATTTCAAAGAAAAGATAAAAGTTGGCCTTTATTTTCATTTTCTGTTTTTTCTTCTCCCATTAGCATCAGAATATGTAGAGTGGTAAGATGGTATATTCATATTAGTATTAATGATAGTAAGTTGTCTGTAAGCAATTTTTTTGTTGATTTGGTCGAGACCATTTCAAATGAAAAAATAAAAAAAATCGCGAAGATCTTAGAATCTGACAAAGTAAAACATCTTCTGACATTGTGGCAAAAATTAGAATTTAGCAAACAAAACACCATTTAATGACTACGGACATGGTGGATATCTTGTTGCTTAATTCGAAAACAGAATTACTCATGTTTTGATTTGATCTATCTTTCAAAAATCAAATAATAGTTTACATGTCACGTAATGGTTCATTTTTTGGTTTACTGTTATTAATAGTTAACAAATTCTCTGGTTCGTTTGAAATGATTCAGCACTAAACAAAGATATAGAGAGACAAATAAAAAATTATGACATTTACACATATTAGTGACAAGAGATTCTAAGAATAGATAAGCAATTAAGAACAGAGAGGAAATAGTAAATATTATTTCAGATGTTTCGAAATGGAAATTTATTTGAAAGTTGTTGATAGTTTTATCACTAGATGTCGGTTAGGACCGGATTGTGGCGGATTTACATCACATTTCATATCGATCCCTCGCTCAACTTTAATAATAAAAATATTAAGTAGAATTCTAATTCTTTCATAACAGCGAATAAGAAGTTAAGTCGAATCTAGTCACAAGATGGTTAAAGTAGCTAAAAGTAGCATGGATACTGTTTCTTCGTAACAAATAATTTGATAATTCAGAAGTTCATATTAAATTTAGGTATTATAATTTGCGTTAAATCTGCTTTAATTGCGTTAAATCGATATAAATGTGGTAAAGTGGTTAGCATATCAACCTACAATCCTAAAGGTCGCGGGTTCGACTCCCATGGTGGCCCCAGGACTTTTTAAAAGGAGTCAAAAATGCTTGGCTATGCTGTCCTTCTGATAGGAAGTAAAATGGCCTGTACGATGTCAGGTACTCATTAAAGATCCCTATTTAATATGAAAGAGTTTGTCAAAAATATGCTAGAGAAATAAAAAAAAGTTTTTCCACAAGATAAAATATTCAATTTCTGTTGAGTGTAGTAATAGTTATGGATAAAGTATCTTTGGTATACTGAGAATTTAAGTAAGAATAATATTTTGTATGTGTTTGTATGTTTTATACAAAAACAAATATTAGGCTTGTTCTAACAAGCACTTAAAACACGTTGAAAACTCTTTCGCATGCGCAGTAGTTTACTAACAACCAGTTGTTAACAAGTAAGGCGTAATGCGCATGCGAAAGAGTTTTCAACGTGTTTTAAGTGCTTGTTGATTTGAAATCATTTATTTCCATGGTAACTAATGTATGATTTTATAACAACTAAATAGGTAGCTAAATAAAATTAGATGCCATGATATATTATGTTTTAAATTGTCAAAGATGGTCGAATCTTTTCTCATCTAAAGAAATGGAAATTAAATTCAAAAATTTTACGTCTTTTAACTGTTTTCTTTTTACTTCTTCATACCTATTTAACGGAATCATCTATTTCCAAGGTAACTAAATCAAGTTTTCATAACAGCTAAATAAACGCCATTACGTTTTCCATCGTCACACTGTCAAAGATAAATATAAAAACTATTTTATTAGTTCTTTATTGAGTGAATGCGTTGAAAAGCAAGAAAAACTCAAAATATTTAAGCTGTTTTCTTTGTTTATATATATAGTACAATAAAATCTTTAGTTATTATATTTTAATCAAAAAATTTAGTTCGATAATATATTTGAATGAATGAAATATAAGGTGTTTATAACAATCATCTTCGTCGGTTTCTGGAAAGGCATTAGAGACTAAATTTCAAAAACCAAGTTCCAATTTTATAAGAACTGTACCTAAATACCCCTGCTAATAATTTAAGATATATTTAAAAAAAAAAACGCAAAAAAAAAACTCGACAATTAATGAAATTGGAACTTTTCCCCTTGTTATAAAAATATAAAAATGAATCGAAAATTACTTAAGACTTTCAAGTTAAGCAATAATTACAATACTCTACACCTTTTGGAGAATAAAAAACAAAAATAAGTAAATAAATCCGTGTAAACTTATTTTCTGAATTGTATTTACGAAATTATCAAAACACGTCGGTTTCTACTCCAATCAGGTTGGTAAGTGAAAGTTGGGTTTCGCGCGCATAGAACTAGATTTTTTGATATAAGATTATTGAGCTTACATAAGTTTGAAGTTGGATGTAAGAAAATACAATTACATACGTCCTCTGTTGTAAAAGAATGAAATTACAATCCGAATAAACCAATAATATTTCCTTAATGTTGAGAAGTATTTATCAAGTAATTTGTGGTCGACGAAAATAATATCTTCGAGGAAAAAATAAATTAAAAACTGCTAAAATGAAGGAATTTATTAATTTCAAGCATCCATTATAGCAATAATAAACCAAACTTCTTCAATCATCATTCGACCTCCAAAACAACTTGTTATTTACTGAAAATAAAAACAGATTTTAAATTAATTCAACTTCTTTTCCTCCTAAGCAGATAATAACATGCTTTTTACTATTGTATAATAAATATTAAAACGTATTGTTTTTTTTTCTACATAAAACCCACTCGTGTTCATTGTTCTGGGTGATTCACACGAGGATTTCTCCAAAGTAAACACATCGAATTTCGCAAATTTGTTGATTTTCATGGTTAAATTCATACGCGATACTAAAACTTTTCAAAGACGAAAACCTGCAATTTTTTTCTTTATAAAATCCAGTCACGTTCATTTCTTTTCGAGATTCACACTAGGATTTGTCCAAAATAAACACATCGAAATTCGCATATTTTTAGATTTTCATGTTAAAAATTAACGATATTCCCACTTTTTAAAGACTTCCACTTCATACCGTAACTCTTATGCGGGTTAAACAATTTTTATTGAAAAAGAAATAACGATTTTCAATACCACACAAATTATCAGAACAAAAACATTTGGGTCTGTTTGCGAAGACCACATCCAGTTACTTTCATGACGCGACATCCAGTTACTTTTAGTAAACAGTTACTTTCAACAATCTGTAGTGGTTATAAACAGTGATAACCTTAATTTGTAATTTCATTGATAATAAAAATGGGTCTTTTGAAATTAGCTCAAGAAGTTTCTGAAAAAAACAAGGCATTTCAGTTTTTGCAAGAAAATGAAATATTACATAGAACAAGGGTGTGTTCTATTATAAATAAATATTCATAACTGAAATATATTCTTGTTATTCTCATTTAGGCCATTATTTGCAAATACAGGTTATAAATATTGTTATAAAAATAAGGGTAAAGGTATTGAAGAGTGGCTGATGGGTCCTGTTTTGAGAGGTCATGTGACCGTGATGTTATCGAACTCCTATCGCCTTTATTTCAGTTAAAAATTGCCTTGATTGGCTTTAATAGATTCTAGCTTTCGATTCCCGCTCGCTCTTCAGAGATAAATAAACCACCAAAAGGGTCCTTTTCAGTGGAGATCGGGCCTTAACTTGAAGGGGGCCTTAGTGAACGGCGCATAAGCCGCACTTCAGTACCAGTATCAATATAACTGTTTAAAAGAAGTAACTGGATGTCGCATCATGAAAGTAACTGGATGTGGTATACAAACATCCTTTAGTAGAAAATTTAAGTATTTCCTACGTCAATTCACAACTAACTTTTGACTTATTCAACTCTCTTATATTTTTAAATCAATTTAAAGCAACTAAATTATCCATTTATAATTCAGTCATTTACTTTTTTAGTTGAATAAAACTGAATATTTGTTGATGTTAAAGGACATCTAAACAGAATATTTTTTAAATTCCCAACATCTTACACTCACACACAGTGAACCAGAAATTTTCTGAGGGGGAAGCACATTTTATTTTTCAAATTTTTTGTGTCATGAAGGACCTAATTTAAAATATTAGTTCAAATTTACCTGGTGAATTTCTATTAAATCTTTAAATACAATCCATTTTTCATTTAAGAAGTTTAAAAAATATTAAAGATAGCCCTCTTTATACAGAAATAGTAATAGTTGATTAGTGTCCTCATCCCAAAGGGGGGGTCGCGCCCAACGCATCCCTTCCCTGAATCCGCAACCGCTAGCACAGCACTAAAAACTTTTTTTTATTGTTGAACTGCTAATAATATCATAGAAAAATTTTAGTGCCCCCTTTTTTTTCACCTTATTGGATAAATCTAATTCTTTTTTTTTTTTTTTTTTTAGAAAACAATCGAAATAATGACAAAATTTCTAAAAAAAATAATCTAACATAAACAATAATTTATATTTTTTTTTCTTCTTAGTATTCTAGTTCGTCTGTTCATCAGTTCAGTTTAATTTAACAATTTATATAAGCGAATAAGTGAAAATAGTTTTAATCGCTGTCAAGACTTTCTATTGAATCCCTCATAATTAAAGATATACTCATCTATATTCCTGTTTCTCTTCAATTTACCATTCACTATTAAACAACAGTGATAAAGTCACTTTTATTTTTCACTGTGCCTTTTAATGAACTCTCATGGCACTATTATGGTGTTTACTCTTAAATTGATGATTTAATTTTAAATTTTTTATATATATTTCTTTTGATCCGCAGGTCTGACAAACTGTGTTCCGGGGCACCTCGTGTGGGTGAACTGCAACCTCTGCACCTGCAACAACCTCGGCCGACCAAACGAAGTCTGCTCGAGGATGTGGTGTCAACCCGTGCCAAACACACCAACGATAGACGTCGATGCCATCTTCAGGGACTTACAATAATGTACATATATGTATTTTTTTAATCTTATTTATGTTAATATGTTGTAAATAGTAACTGTAAGTTTTTTGTTAAATTAATTGTTTTTGTTATTGCCTTGTTGAATAATTTGTGACTTTATTTTAATTCTATCAAAATAAAGGAATTTAAGACTGAACTCGTATTTTCAAGATTCATTTCATAATTACCTTGAAACATCATGAGTCAATCTATTGTTTACAAATTTGTTAAAGGCTTTGAACTTAAAGCTTGTATGAAGATTATTATGCTGTTGTTTTTATATATTTTTTAAAAAAACCTTAATTACGCCTTCATAAACTTTCCCATCCTCATGATCTTAATATTTGTCTAGACAAATTTACCACAAATTTTATCAAAATAAATACATTAAGTTTTTTTTAAATGAAGAAATGTCTTTCATGGGTTATTATTTATTTTATTCTCCCAATGCTTTAGGATTTTGGGCCATCTTATAGGATTATCTATTGAACATTTTTAATATTCCCCCAAACATTTGTCTGTTCATAGTTATTACACCTTTGCACAGGGACCAATAGGTGTGTGTGGGGCAATGGATATTACCTACTACTCATCAATCAAAATCAAAGGGATCAAAAATATGCCTAGATTAATATCATCATTTTATGTGAAAGAAAGAAAAATCTTTTAATCAAAAACATTTATTAAATAAAAAGAAAAGAAAAGTTCTGAATCTTTAGTATGACTCTTCATGAGTAAATTATACAATACTAGATATCTACAGATATATAAGAAAAAGGAATATAAGATCATTCTAAGAACATTAAACATTAGAATTACTATTGGAGATTATACTCAATAAAACGATTAATCTAATTTTTAAGGAATATTTGATAACCTGTCAATATAAGTTTATTGAAATATATAAAACTAGGATTTGATTAATTAAATAAAAATGAATTAAACATTTAATAGATATATGAAAACTCTAACTTGATAACTAAACTACAGCCATCATAGTTTACAATTTTTGTTATATATGATCTCTACAATAATTTTTTAAAGATAAAAAAAATATGTTACAACAGAAATATTCTACAGGGTACTTATCAACTGGTAGTCTTCTAATTGTCTATCCCCCCATTGGTGGCTGTAGTAATGTTTCCTCGATACATCTTATAGGTAAGGCATCTTATATCTTGACCTCATGTATTTAGTGCCGCATACTCATACATACATTTAGCATCAATGATTAAAATCCATTATCATTTCATCTCTGCACCTGTTTGCCCTAACTACCTAATTATAAAGTCTATTCTGATTGCGTCCATTAGGTAATTAAAAAAAAAAAACTCATCACTTAAGGGGTCGAAAATATAAGTTAACTTTTATTTTAAAAAAGTTTAAGTTAAACTTATTTATTTTTTTTACCCTGCTTGAAGTTTTTGTTGAACATTAACTTTTTCATTACAAAAACTTTTTTATAAATTTATCTAAAAACTTGTATCCAAATAACTTTTTGCATAAAAGTTCATTTCAAAAAGTTATTCTGAAACTTATTTATAAAAAGATTTTAGTCAAAGAAAATAATTTAGGGAATGCAAAAATTTATTTTATTAGATTATAATTCTTAAAAAAAAAAAAAAAAAAAACCTGTACCACTACAACCCATAAAGGGTCTTGGGTTCAGTACTATGTAAGGAAGAGTACTGTTTCTTGGTCAGCGGTCGTGCTAGGAGGTGATTTGACCGTGATCACGCTCAACCGCCAGGTTTTTTCCCCTTAATTTTTCAATTAAGGGTACCCACTTTATAGAGGCTGGGTTTGTCCCAGGAGGGTCTCTTGGCCCACGAGGCGAACTGTGGCGAATAATAAAGATATCATAAGCCATGTCAGATTCGAACTCGGGACCTTAAGCACAGCAGTCTACTGCCTTACCAGTGGGCTACCCCGCTCCCTTACAATTCTTAATATTTTGTAATATGTGTATTATTTTTAAACTAAAAAAATTATGTTTAACGATACCATGGAATCAGTACAGTTAATTATCATAGATATATAATGTACAATATCGTCACTCAATATAAAAATATTTAGATTATTATTCAACAATTATCATTTAATTTAACAAGTAAAACAATTTAAAAACATTTTAATTTACACCTATAATCATCAAGAATAAATTTCAAAGTATCCCCTATTTTAAGCTGCTATCTAATAACATTTCCTTGCTTATTTTTACTGATATGGGTTTTAATTTGTTCTTGCTACACTTTAAGTCACTATTACAGTCATATAATTCGTAAAAAACACTTTTATGGAATCTAAGTAAATGGTTTTTTAAATTCGTTAAAAAATTGCCTTTAATTATTCTTTCACAACAGTTGTTGAGACGTATTTGAAAAAACTCAGAATCACTTGGTCTTTTTTTGCGCACCATCGTAATTTGCACTGAACCATTAACTCACGAGGAATAACTAAATCTAAAATGAAACTGACTGGACAGATGACTTATGATTGGACATTGAACTGGTTTTTCTTCGAGAAGAATGAAATAATAGGATAAGAATAAATATACCTTGAACTAAATCTATTCCAGGATTATCCATCAAAATAAACAACAGTATTATTCATCAAAATAAACAACAGTATTAGTAATTAAACTCTTTTTCTATGATAAAAACTTTTCATGAAATGATCAAAACCCAGGGCGAAAAAGTTATTGTTTAACTCACACTTTAATTTTAATTGTTCCATATGTTTAAGTGAACCTTGAACTTTTTGAAGGAAAACTTTTATCAAAAAGTTATTGGAAAACTTTTTAGTGATAAGTTTTTCAAATACTTTGAAAATGAAACTTATTTAAAAAAGTTAATGAGTCTTTCGACCCCTGCTTAAATTTCAACAAACATAAGTGTAACTGGTGTACCTAAAGCAAAAAATACCCTAAAATTCTAAGAATAAGCTATGCTAATTGTAATTGCAAACTTTCAGGAAGCAAAATAAAATTGGGCCAGGACTCCAAAGGGTACAGGCAAAGTGCCACAACAGCTTTTCCCTCTGTAACACAGTTGCGAGGTCACTCCCTAGCTAGTTTTGTTTATGCCCACCAATCCCTCAGAAAAGGAAATTGTGTGCTGAGATAATATGCGGTAACTTTGTTATGAACCCGACTATAAGGCGAATCATATCGTTTTACTAAATTTACCTCAGTTCCTTTCAGGACGTGGAAGAAGGTGTAAAGCTAAAAAATATTTTGATAGTGAGTCACACCCTATACCTTATTAACATTATGATAGTAAACTATATATATATACATCTTTTATTACAGTTTTACAGACCTTTCGAATCTTTTCAGAGCCATAACCTCCTTTTAGTAAATTTTGTACTAGTTTTGCCATAATAGGTGATAAATGGCCAATTTGTCCCTCCCTAGATTGATACTGATTTTGTTTTAGCTAGGGAGTGACAATGTTGGTCAGGGAGAGACTTGTGATTAAATTTGTAACTTGGTTATTTTGATTAATAATCATTGTGAGTTCGGAAAGTTACTTTTCCGTATGCATATGTTAAAGTTCCCCCTCACCCTCAAACTGCCTAATAAACTTTAAAGTTTCAATAGTTAATTTTTAGTTCTTTCACTATTTTGAGAATCGGGAACTCATTATACCTATATAAGAATTATACCTATAAAATTTAGATAATTCTTTTTTATAAGATTTAAATTAATATAATGATGCCATATGTTATATTTTGCCTCTCCGTGGAACATAACTTTCTTCAAAAATCATTATCTTGGAAACTATGAACATAAGTGATAACACACTTCACATCATTGGTAAGGAGGAAGACCTTACCATCTGCAATCAGAAACATAAGAAAACATGTTTGAAATTCCAAAACATTTAAGAGCCAATGCCACCATAATTTTAGAATCACCCATTTATAGTGTTTAATTTAATGTTAAAAATCCTCCAATACTCTCTCCTTTGTTAATCGTATACCAACACAAATCAAAGTGGGTTGATATTGCACTACTAGTATTAGTTTTTCAACAAATATTTTCAAATGTGTCATTTTAGTATCTAAATTTAAAAAAAAATGACAAATCAACCAAAACAAATATTCATAAACATCTTGAATTTAGGTTATATTTTAAAATATGTTGAATTCTCAGTTATTAGAAAAGTTGCAGTGGTGTCAAGATAAAAAATAAAATGAAAAATAATTTGTTTGAGTTATGGTAAATGTAAAGTTAAGCATCGAGGGTGCGGTATAGTAATGCAAAATAATACACAATTGTGACCGATTTTCAGTAATTAAAGGTCTGCAAAATTATTTGACCACTATCATATTGCATAAACAAATTCAAGTCAAAGTGTTAAAAGGAATTGATAATGTTTTGGTTTCCTTCATTTATGAGCGTAGAAGCCGCATATTTGCATAGAAATGAGCAAAAGAAGATGCCAAAAGCTCTGAACCACCTTTGAGATAATTTTCCTGACCAATGAATGAATGAATGAAATGAATGGAACAATGAATGTGAAAGTAAAAAATTAACCCGTTAATGGCTGAACTTGTAAACAGTACTTTCCAGATAAGTGCCACAGGGGCGATTTATCATCTTTGCAATTCAATTTATAATTATCTTAATTTTCATGTTTCCATTCAACTTAAAAATTTATTTTGTTTCAATTATGCGGATGACCCAACAGAGCAGAGATCATAAATCCACACATAAATGCAATGAAAAAAATTCCTAAATGCGCCTAATCACTGTGCTACCGTATAAGTATGGTACTCGATGCCATAAATTGGACATAGTGTGGGAAAACCAAGTTAATGGGTGCATTTAGGCGTATGTATTCTCTTTAATTAATTTAATGGTAGGGTCAAAATAGTACAATTATTTTATATTAATTTAATCATTATAGTGGGTAACCACCTTGTTTTTAAATTATTTTAAATAATTTATTTTTGAAGAGAAAGGATTTGGCTCCGCCTGGAATTGATCCCGGGTCTTCTGCATGACATGCGCGGTATGCTAACCATTGCACCAGAGAGCTCGCTTCCAAAACGGTGTCAAATCCTTCCTCTTCACTGACACCTCTCCCACGATGTCGCAACTTTTGCGAGTATTTACGGGAGGTGGACAATAATGATTAAATTAATATAAAATAATTTAAAAATTGACGAACGTCAAGAGATGCCCAAAATTGGACAAAATTGTCCATCTCCCGTAAATACTCGCAAAACTTGTGAGATCGTAGGAGAGGTGTCAGTGAAGAGGTATGATTTGACACCGTTTGGAAGCGAGCTCCGTGGTGCAATGGTTAGCATACCCTGCATGTCATGCGGAAGACCCGTGTTCGATTCCCGGCGCAGCCAAATCTTTTCTCTTCAAAAATAAATTATTTAAAATAATTTAAAAAATAGATGGTTACTTACAATAATGGTTAAATGAACCTAAATTATATTTATAAAGATTCAAAATTTTGAAATAAGAAATCAATCAGAAAATATTTTTGTCACCTTTTTCCAAAGAATCAAGCATTGTCACACCTTACTTATAGAAATATGAGCCACAAAATTAGCGCACTTTTTTTGGGCGTCTAAATGTCTTTCGTTATTTCCTTATTACAAAAAAAGGGATAACTTTTCGGTGCAATTTCTTGCTTCTGGTATAGAATCAGACGAAACATGTAGATATGTTTGGAAACTATTGTTTAAAGGTTTTTTTTTACTTTCAAGATTACTCAGATTAAGAAATAGATTTGTAAGAACACCTCTTAAATAATAAATTAGAAAATAGCTCCAGTCTAATTCAGTATGCTTATGCTAAAGTAAGTTAAATAAATAATTTAATGTAGGGGAAGGAAACCTTAAAAAAATATACCATAATTATTAAATATGATATATTTCATTCCAATAAATAACTTTTTGGATGAGCTGTTATATAAATTTAAGTTAAATATTATATATTGGTTAATTTATAGGGGCACTGTATGATCTCGCATGCATAAGTGCTAAAAGGTCTTGAACCTCTTACATGCAAAATATGTAAAGTGGAAATAACAGTATAAGATTGCAAAGTCTTTGAAAACCTAAGGAGAAAATTAGATTCGTGATTTTCGTAAATACATCTTTAGAGAAAAATCTTGAAGACGATGTAATAGCAGTAAAAAATATTTAAATGTAACGAAGTAGTATCACAAAGTCTAAAAAACAGATGTTGCCGATGACCCTGCAGGGTAGAGGCAACAAAAAACCAACTAAATAAATAAATTTTTCAAACCAAATAAGTTTGGTAATTGATGATTTTAAAGATCTTTTTCCCGTTCAGTCAAGAAAAATAGTCAGAAAACCCCAGTAGAGGAGCCATGAAAAAATAATATGTTTTTCCATTTCGTAAATACAAAAATTAAAGGTCTCCATATTCCATATGAAATAAAAAACATAAAAATCAGATTATAGAGTTATTTAATTCAGTTAATTTTTAAGTATAGTGGAAAAAAAGATCCTCTTCTATATATTTGCTTGTTTCACATGCAATGTCAAGTTTCAAGGTAAAGGGATTTTAGCAAAAATACAATATTACTTTCCCAATGCACACAAGTGTCTGGAGGTATGGTAGGTGCACTTGCATTTAGGTAGGTGCACTTGAGAGTTCTCTAACTTTTTGGAAGGGATTTCCTTCTACAGTATGTTTGAGGCCATCGTTTTCAATTACAGATGGAGATCTTCCTCGGGGCTGGTTTTCCAAGTCGGTACCCCCAGTCGAAAAGTTAGCAAACCAACGGCGAATGGTTCGTTCATTCATAAACTCCCTTTCCCAAACGCCTTACAGATTTTTCTAGCAGCCTCTAAATTTAATGGCCGAGTTTAAATTCATAAAAACTATTACACAAAAATCGGGTGTTTCCATGTTCATATTTGGAGGTATACTAAATAGTGTGTAATTGATTGTGTAGCTACTAATTTTTATAAAGGAAAAGTAGAGGATTAGTAACTGCTTATTTATTATATGTAAACATTTGGAAGTAAACAACAGAGACCCGCAAAATCCTTTATGTATTTCAAAAATTATAAAATAGGATATTTCATGTGAAACAACTCAATAATATGGTAAGTTTAATAGCCTCATATTGGGGCTATAAGTTCATTGATTAATATGTTATGCGAATTATTTGCAATGGCCAATTAGTTATCATTAATATGAAAATCAATTTCAAAATATATTAATGCTAATAAAATTGAAGTTTCCTAATAATTCTTCCTATATATAATAAAATGTAAATTAATGTTTTAAATGTAATCAGTTTTTCAAAAATTGATTTGTATGATTGATAAAAATTTAAAATTATGCAGTCAAAATTATTAAGTGAAAACATTATTGTGTTTTATTTATTTGTGAAAACATTATTATTCTCAGTGAAAACATATTATGTCCACTGAGTATACCTCAGTGGTGGGCAAGTATTGACATCTAGTGGAGCAAAGTAGAACTGTTTTAGGCTGAAGATAGTTTCACAGCACCTAATAAAATATATATATATATATATATATATATATATAAAATGCATCAATACAATGTAGGGGTATAGATTAATCTAAATTTATTTGATTATACCAAATTAGAATAACACTGAGAAAAAATAAGCTCTTTTGATGAAAGAAAGAACGGATATAAAAAAATTAGACCAGCAAATATAATTTTACTAACACAATATTGAAAGTATTTATTTATTTATTATGTTCTGTTATTTTTCTCTGTAATTTTTTTTATAACTCATCATGTGAGTATATTTGCTTATTACATTAGTAGATATCAAATTTAAGAAAAATGTCATAAGTTATGCATATCTAAATAAATAAATAAAAAAAAAATGTATTAAAATTATATACTGAACTTAATTTAATACATGAAGCACAAAAAACATTAGACTGGAGTTATTTTTACAATGTCGAATCCTCCCACCTTTGTCTAGGCTTTCTCCTCGGAAGTTCCAGTTGGCAAAGCTTTTACCAATCAGTTAGGTATTCATTCACAACTAAGACTCGCAATTTCGCACGCCCACCTTAACCGACGCCCACCTACATATAACTTCGATTACATTTTTCAGGTGAAGTTCACGCAATTCTGAATTGAGTAGCCGTCCAAATATTGTATGCAGTACTTTACTTTGAAAGACCTTGAGGCATTACTCATCCCTTACTCTAAGCAGCCATGTTTCACATCCGTAAAGAACCCTCGGGAGAATCATAGTTTTGTAACACAACGGGAAGGTGTGAGCTAAGTAATTTTGAAACCAAAAAATAATAAGAATACCCTAACTTTAGCCTAGCCTTAATTTCCCCTTCAATTTAGTTTTTTTCTATTTATTGTAAATCCTAAATATCTAAATTTTTCCTCGGCTTCAAACATTTTGCTCTCAGGAGTCTGTTTCTAGCTTGCTTGCAAAACCCTTGTAGCCCTGAAGATGTCTGAATAGGCGAAAATTTGGCATGTAATCTGCATGATTAAGCGAATTATTGAAATAATACGAGACTTTGAGGCCTTGCATTCTACATCTATAATTCAATAGTCTCTTCTTAAAAACTTGTTTACTGAATACTTTATTCACATTATATGGTTGAATACTTTATTCACATTATATGAATTAGGTGAATTATTTATTATACATTATATTTGATTATGCAAGTTTAATCAAAATCGTTAGAGACGTTTTTGAGAAAATCGAAAAAAAATGTAATAAAATTTATTAAATAAAGTAACCCCTCCGTTTACTGAATTATGATGAATTTTTTGCTGTCACATCAAGGGCATATACTGACTTCAAATACCTTATTTCAGTTTCTTATGCATTGGGGTGTACCCCCTTGAAATTTTGAGAAAAAAAAACCACCAATTAAATAAATTGGTATTCAGAGGTGTGTTATAGTCAACTTTATTAATTTTTTTTGGTTCCTCCTCTTCCTCACCTTTTAGGCTACAAGGGGTTTCCAGGGGCAGGGGAGAGGTTGTGCGATTAAAGCCGTGTATTATTATATGACCCCTGGCTCTGGGTTTTGAACTTGCTATCTTCGGGTTCCCAATCATACAGTTCCATGGGCAAATTTTGAAAAGCCAACGTTTCGAACCCTTCGTGGGGATCTTCATCATGGCTAAGGAGAGGACATTTAATTGTCATCTACCATAGATGATCATACACTTGTCCTTTTTTCAGCCCTGATCAAGATCCGAGATCCAAATGTAGAGATCGGAATATAGAAACCTACACACTATTTTGCATGACTTGATTATTTGGACTCAGAGAACCCCAAACATGTATTTATGTTGGATACCGGTCGTCGAAATTTTTCACGATCGCAATATTTTCAATTACTATAAATTTCATATATTTATTATTATTATTTTGGCGCTATGCTCCTGCAAGAACTCGGGCCTCCAACACCACAGCCGACCAATCTCTAGGATCCTGTGCTACTCTTCACCAGTTTGGTAAACCCAGCAGTTTCAGGTCCTCCTAGACATCATCCAGCCATCTGATTCGAGGGCGCCCTCTGCTCCGTTTACCGTCCGGTTTTTCATAGAGTGTTCTTCTTGCTATCCTATGCTCCGGCATTCTTTCCACATGTCCCACCCATCTCAGTCTGGCTTTCTTTATTAACGCCACCATGTCCGGTTCTCCATATAGCTCCATCAGCTCCTCATTCTTTCTTCTTCTCCATGTAGCATTTTTGGAAACTCCGCCCCTTTTCTTCTTAATATTTTTTTTCCCAGGCATTGACCATACAACACTAGCACCCATACAAAACTACCGGTCTTACTATGGTTTTGTACAAGAATTTTTATTCTTTTAGAGAATGATTTTACCTGGAACACTCTTTGTAGTGAGGAGTAACACCTATTTCCTGCTGCTAATCTTGCTTGTATTTCACTCTCAATTTTATTGTCAACTGTGACCACACATCCCAGGCACTTGAATTGGGTTACTGCTTTAAAACTCTCCTAAACTCATTTTATCATATTACATAATTTTGAGTTTTTCATACATAAAGTTTTATCTTCATTCACCTTAAGATCTAATTGAATGGCTGCCTCTTCAAATTCTTGGAAAGTTCCTGATAATTCTGCTCGGGTTCTAGTGGTAATGACGACGCCATGCATATGCTAGCATCCGCATATGCTAGATGTTGGACCATGCGGTTATATATAGTTCCTCCAGGATTTTCGATGTTCCAATGGCTGCTTCAAGGGTTAGATTGAAAAGGAGAGGGACAAGAGGATCACCCTGTCTCAAGCCAACATTTACAGTAGACTCCTGATTATCCGAAACCCGATTAACCGATTCTCTCGCTTAACCGAAACATTTTGAGTTGCTAGGGAGGGGGAAAAAAAAATTACTTCGTCCTAGCTTCGCGGATAGAGGCGTGAGAAGAGGGTGTGGGAGCGCGAGGGAGGGTCGACAGTCCCACGGATGTGACGATCTGTTTCTCCGAACCTCTAAGTTATCAAACCTAGCTTCCTGTTGGAAACAGTTAAAGGCAGTGCCTTCAACTTACGCAGAGTGAAGTGCTGTTCTTTTTCTTCTTTGGTTTGAAAGTGGAGTGATTTTAAAGTCATGAGTGAAAAACGTAAGCGTATTGTTGTATCGTTGGAGACCAAGTTAGAGGCGATCGATAGGCTGGAGAAAGGTGAGTCACTAACGAAAATTGCTAATGAATACAAGGTGGGAATTGCAACAGTGCATGACTGGAAAAAAAATAAGGAGGAGTTGCGGAAGTTCTGTAGCAAAACTGAGGCAGGCTCATCTCGTGCTACGTTAAAAAAACCAAAAAATGAAATTTTAGATGAAGCTCTTTGGTTATGGTTTGCGCAAAATCGGAATCTGGGTGCTCCAATTAGTGGTCCGATATTAAAAGAAAAAGCCCTTTCTTTAAACTCAAAACTTAAAGGTGATCCGAATTTTAATGTTAGCGAAGGATGGTTAAGCAGGGGGAAATGCCGACACCATATTGAAAGCGCGAAAATAAGTAGCGAAAAATTATCCTCTGATGAATTAGGAGCAAAGGAATTTTGTGAAAAATTAAAAAAAATGGTGTCTGACGAGTCCTTAGTTGACGATCAAATATACAACATTGATGAAACCGGATTAAATTTCAAATGCTCCCTAATAAGACATTTGTACAAAAAGGCGAGGTTAGTACACCTGGGTTCAAATTAAACAAAGCGAGAATCACTGTAGCTCTTTGTGCAAATGCAGCAGGATCGCACAAACTTCCCCTTTTTGTGATCGGGAAATCCGCGAAGCCTCGTGCATTTAAAAATATAAATTATTCTTCTCTTCCAGTTTATTATCGCTCTCAGAAATCGGCTTGGATGGATGTCAAATTATTTTCCGAGTGGTTTTTCAATCAGTTTGTCGTGGAAGTTAAAAAACATTTAAAATCGAAAAATCTCCCTTTAAAAGCTGTTTTGATAATGGACAATGCACCTTCTCATCCCAGTGGAAATATTCTCATTAGTGGTGACATCCGTGCTGTTTTTCTTCCTCCTAACGTCACCCCATTGATCCAACCCATGCATCAGGGGGTTATCGAGTCATTAAAAAGACGCTATAGGCGAAAGTTAATGACTACAACTTTCGGAAGAATTGAAGAACATTCAATCAATTTATTAGAAGCCTTAAAATTGGTTAATATAAAGGATGTTGTATACATGCTAGCTGATGCTTGGGAAGAGATTCCATCTTCAAATTTAAAAAATCTGGTGCGTGCGCGCAACACACAACTTTCACTTACCAACTTACTTAGATTAGAAATTGACGTGTTTTGCTAATAATCATTTCCCAAAGTCACACATTTTTCTACATTCATATCTTATTTTTGTTAATCGTTAAAGCCGTTTTTGAGTAATTAAAAAAAACCCGTGAAAATGATACAAAATTTATTAAGTAAAGTCCCCCCTCCCGTAGATCAATTTTGATGAAATTGTTACAGTCACATCTCGGGCATATAAATACATCAAATACCAAGTTTGATCAAAATCGTTAAAACCTTTTTTGAGTAAATAAAAAAAACACGTCAAAATGATACAAAAATTATTAAGTAAAGTCCCCCCTCCGGTTAATCAATTTTGATGAAATTTTTACAGTCATATTTCGGGAATATAAATCGATCAAATACTCAGTTTAATCAAAATCGTTAGAGCCGTTTTTAAGAAAATCGAAAAAAACGTAAAAAGTTATTAAATAAAGTACCCCCTCCCTTTGAGCAATTTTGATGAAATTTTTCCTGTCACATCGCGGGCATATACCTACACTAAATACCCAATTTCAGGTTCCCACGGTTTATAGTTTTTGAGCTAGTCTGTTCACATACACACACACACACACACACACACACACACACAGACCATCTCGTGGGACTTGGTTATTTCGACTCAGGGGGTCCCAAAACGTGTATTTCCGTTGAAAACCGGAAGTCGAAAATTTTCACGATCGCAATACTTCCACTTACTATATATTTCATATATAGGTAAGTGAAAGTAAAAATTCATGGAATAAAATTAGACCTTTAGAAGTTGATCAATGTGAAGATCCACGACAACCAGATGAAGATGAAATCAGCAGGCAATCAGAAGGAATAAATTTTGAAATTCTTAGCATTTTCACTAAAATTCAAGGATGCGAAGACGTTGAAGAAACTGATGTGAAACAATGGGTCGATTCTGATGATAGATTTAGCATTACATTGACTGACGATGACATCGCAGAAATTGTCTCCAAAGAAGAAGAAGATTATGATCCCGTCGAAATTGGAACAGAAGCTCGCATTACACACACCCAAGCGACAGATGCTTTGGAGACGGTGCTTCGATACATCGAACAACAACCTACCTCCTGCCGTTCTGATATACTTACCCTTCAGAAATGGCGTGACTACGCATCGACAAAAAAAATTTCAGAAGCTCGGCAAAGAAAAATCACCGACTTTTTTAAACGATGAAGTTTTTTTTACTTTCACTTACCTATATATGAAATATATAGTAAGTGGAAGTATTGCGATCGTGAAAAATTTCGACTTCCGGTTTTCAACGGAAATACACGTTTTGGGGTCCCCTGAGTCGAAATGACCAAGTCCCGCGAAATGGTCTGTGTGTGTGTGTGTGTGTGTGTGTGTGTGTGTGTGTGTCTGTGTGTGTGTGTGTGTGTGAACAGACTAGCTCAAAAACTATAGGCCGTACAAAACTAAAATTGGGTATTTGGTGTACGTATATGCCCGCGATGTGACAGCAAAAATTTCATCATAATTGCTCAAAGGGAGGGGGTACTTTATTTAATAACTTTTTAAGTTTTTTTCGATTTTCTCAAAAACGGCTCTAACGATTTTGATTAAACTGGGTATTTGATCTATTTATATGCCCGAGATATGACTGTAAAAATTTCATCAAAATTGATCAACCGGAGGGGGGACTTTACTTAATAAATTGTGTATCGTTTTCACGTGTTTTTTTTTATTTACTCAAAAACGGTTTTGACGATTTTGATCAAACTGGGTATTTGATGTATGTATATGCCAAAGATGCGATAGCCAACATTACATCAATATTGATCAACCGGATGGGGGGACTTTACTTAATAAATTTTGTATCATTTTCACGTGTTTTTTTATTTACTCAAAACCGGTTTTGACGATTTTGATCAAACTGGGTATTTGATGTATGTATATGCCAAAGATGTGATAGCCAACATTTCATCAAAATTGGTCAAACGGAGCGGGTACATTATTTCATAATTTTTTTTCCAATTTTTACCTTTTTTTCGATGATCTCAAAAACGGATTTAACGATTTTTATCAAATTCGTCATGTTAAATGAAAATTAGGTGTTCTTTAATATCAAGTAAGCTTTATCATTATTAAAATGTTCTGAGGGGGGCTTTTTTTCTGGGGGAGGGGTCTTTTTTGTTTGTTTGTTTCCTATAAAGTACCTTTGTTTTTGTTTATATGGAGAAATTAACTGTCTCTCGTTACGCCTAAAAATAAGAAATGGCTAAATATGAGATATGATCAAAATAAAGAAAACATAAAGAGGAGAAAAAAAAAAAATATATTCAGTCAACTCATAAAACTCGTTGAGCCCACGCATGCGGAATACTCCATTAATGACAGGCCATGGTTCATAATTAAAGCCGTTCTGTTCATTTGAGAAGTGGCAATTAACAAAACGCATTAATTTCTAATCTAAGTAAGTTGGTAAGTGAAAGCTGTGTGTTGCGCGCACGCACCAGATTTTTTTTCTTTCATTTTTACTTTCACTTACCTATATATGAAATATATAGTAAGTGGAAGTATTGCGATCGTGAAAAAATTCGACTTCCGGTTTTCAACGGAAATACACGTTTTGGGGTCCCCTGAGTCGAAATGACCAAGTCCCGCGAAATGGTCTGTGTGTGTGTGTGTGTCTGTGTGTCTGTGTGTGTGTGTGTGTGTGAACAGACTAGCTCAAAAACTATAAACCGTGCGATCCTGAAATTGGGTATTTAGTGTAGGTATATGCCCGCGATGTGACAGCATAAATTTCATCAAAATTACTTAAAGGGAGGGAGTACTTTACTTAATAACTTTTTAGGTTTTTTTCGATTTTCTCAAAAACGGCTCTAACGATTTTGATTAAACTTAGTATTTGATCTATTTATATGCCCGAGATATGACTGTAAAATTTCATCAAAATTGATTAACCGGAGGGGGGACTTTACTTAATAAATTTTGTATCATTTTCAAGTGTTTTTTTTTTATTTACTCAAAAACGGCTTTCACGATTTTGATCAAACTGGGTATTTGATGTACATATATGCCTAAGATGTGATAGCCAACATTTCATCAAAATTGATCAACCGGAGGGGGGACTTTACTTAATCAATTTTGTATCATTTTCACGTGTTTTTTTTTTTTTTATTTACTCAAAAACGGCTTTCACGATTTTGATCAAACTGAGTATTTGATGTATGTATATGCCAAAGATTTGATAGCCAACATTTCATCAAAATTGATCAACCGGAGGGGGGACTTTACTTAATAAATTTTGTATCATTTTCACATGTTTTTTTATTTACTCAAAAACGTTTTTCACGATTTGGATCAAACTGGGTATTTGATGTATGTATATGCCAAAGATGTGATAGCCAACATTTCATCAAAATTGATCAACCGGAGGGGGGACTTTACTTAATAAATTTTGTATCAATTTCACGTGTTTTTTTAATTTACTCAAAAACGGCTTTCACGATTTTGATCAAACTGTGTATTTATGTATGTATATGCCAAAGATGTTATGATAGCGAACATTTCATCAAGATTGATCAACCGAAGGGGACACTTTATTTCATAACTTTTTTTCTAATTTTTAGATTATCTCAAAAACGGCTTTAACGATTTTCTTCATATTCGTCATGTTTAATGAAAATTGAGTGTTATTTAATATCAGGTAAGCGTTATCATTATTAAAATGTTCTGAGGGGTTTATAGAGCAAATGCAAACAAAAATAAGAAATGAATGTGGAAAATGTGTAACTTTGAGAAGTGGCATTAACAAAACGCATTCATTTCTTATCTAAGTAAGTTGGTAAGTGAAAGTTGTGTGTTGCGCGCACGCACCAGATTTTTCTTTTTAAGTTTATAGTTTTATAAATACATACGTAGTTATTTTAATTGTTAAATAAAATAAGCTTTTTTTCAAGTAAACGTGTTTTTTATTCTAATTGATCCATTTTCACGCAGAAATTTCGGACTCCCGTTTAACCGAAATTTTCGCTTATCCGAAACCCCTCGGTCCCGAATGTTTCGGTTAATCGGGAGTCTACTGTACTTCAAACTCTTCTGACAGCGCATTTCCTAGTTTTACTCAACTAGCAGTCTTAGATAGAGACATTCTTGTTAGTCTGACTAATTTCTTGGGTAAGCTCAAATTCATCATGGCATTCAAAAGCCTTTCTCTATCTACGCTGTCATATGCTTGTTTGAAATAAACAAAAAGGAGATCCTGGTCGATGTTAAATTCACGGCATTTTTCCATTGCCTGTCTAAGAGTAAATATCTGCCCTATTGTTGACCTTCCTGGTCTGAATTCTCCTTGATAATCTTCTATAATGTTTTCAGAGAATTCCGTCAACCCTTTATATAGTAGCACTGCCAGTATCTTATAGGTGCTACTTAATAGGGAAATGCCTCTGTGATTATTATATTACAGCTTGTCTCCTTTCTTGTATATTGGGCATGTTGCTGCTTTTGTCCAATCTTCAGGCATTCTTTCTTCCATCCATATGTCCCACATAAGCTCCTAAATTTCTTCCCATTGCTCAGTTCCACCATTTTTTAACATCTCTGGAGTAATCTCATCCAAGCCTGGCGATTTTTTATTCTTCATTGACATTATTATGTCAATTATTTCTTCTTTCTCAAGAGTTTCCACTTCTTCTGCTCCTTCCTGCGCGTTTCCCAGGTATTCATTGAGATTACTGGTCTCTTCTGATACTTTCATTTATGCAGGGTGACATGCTACTCGTGCGACAAACTTCACCAGTAGATTCTCCTCCATAAAATGAATAAAAAAGTTCATATTGACCATGGTCCGATTCTCAACCATTTCGAAATAATTTAACTTTTTATCGATTTTGAAAGATATCACGACCTGGCATCGGAAAACCGCGATATCTTTAAATCTGAAAGTTTCTCCGAAAAGCTGATAGCACCGTTGGAATCTACATTAATTTTTCAATAATAAAATGGTCATTTCAAAATTTTTGGGCCAATTTTTCGTGTTTTATTTCAGCCAGAACAACAAAATAAGTGAAAAAATTTTTTAAATCGGAAAGTTTTTAACATAATCCAGAGTTTCTAATTTTAGTTTCAGAAGGCAGCGAATTTGAGGGAAAATACTTCATTCAATAACGCTTCTAACGCACTCTTCATTTTTTAATTTGGTGTTTCTAAAACCAAGATATGGATGACAAAAAGAGAAAAAATTATGGTTCAAGGATTGTTAATGTTTGAAAATTTTCATTTTAAATTTGAAAAATCTGGTGCGTGCGCACAACACACAACTTTCACTTACCAACTTACTTAGATAAGAAATTGACGTGTTTTGTTAAATATCATTTCCCAAAGTCACACATTTTTCTACATTCATATCTTATTTTTATTAATCGTTAAAGCCGTTTTTGAGTAAATAAAAAACCCCGTGAAAATGATACAAAATTTATTAAGTAAAGTCCCCCCTTCGGTTGATCAATTTTGATGAAATGTTGGCTATCACATATTTGGCATATACATACATCAAATACCCAGTTTGGTCACAATCGTGAAAGCCGTTTTTGAGTAAATAAAAAAAGCACGTAAAAATGATACAAAATTTATTAAGTAAAGTGCCCCCTGCGGTTGATCAATTTTGATGAAATCTTTACAGACATATCTCGGGCATATAAATAGATCAAATACTAAGTTTAATCAAAATCGTTAGAGCCGTTTTTGAGAAAATCAAAAAAACACGTGAAAATGTTACAAAATTTATTAAGTAAAGTCCCCCCTCCGGTTAATCAATTTTGATGAAATTTTTACAGCCATATCTCGGGCATATAAATAGATGAAATACTCAGTTAAATCAAAATCGTTAGAGCCGTTTTTGAGAAAATCGAAAAAAACCTAAAAAGTTATTAAGTAAAGTACCCCCTCCCTTTAAGTAATTTTGATGAAATTTATGCTGTCACATCGCGGGCATATACCTACACTAAATACCCAATTTCAGGATCGCACGGTTTATAGTTTTTGAGCTAGTCTGTTCACATACACACACACACACACACACACACACACACACACACACAGACACACACACACACAGACCATTTCGCGGGACTTGGTCATTTCGACTCAGGGGACCCCAAAACGTGTGTTTCCGATGAAAACCGGAAGTCGAATTTTTTCACGATCGCAATACTTCCACTTACTATATATTTCATATATAGGTAAGTGAAAGTAAAAAAAAACTAATACAACTCACCAATTTTTTTAAAATAAATTTATTTTTAATCATTTTATTTATGTTCGAATTGGAAGCCCTTCTCTGCAATACACAATGTGACCGTTTTCTCATACTCCCAACTGTCACACTAAAAGTGAGAAAACGTCGAAGTTTTTCAGCAGCGGCGAAGATCCTTGCTCTCAACTTGTCTATGTTTGTCACTTCAGTGCGATAGACCAGTACCTACCTTGAGATATCCACAGCCGAAATATTGCATGGGGTTGAGATCAAGAGATCTTGGTGGCCATAGAACTGTCCCATCACGGCCGATCTCCGTTTCGAATGTTATGTCAAATACGCCTGAACTATTTTAGAGGAGTGAGGAGACGCACCATCGTGCTGAAAAAATATGTTTCTCTTGTAAAAGAAATTGTTAAAGAAGGTCCTCCAGCAAGGTAGGTCGCTTGTTTTCGATAAAATTTAAATAAATTGGGAAGGTTAATCTCGCCGGAAAATCTAAGTAGGGACCGATGAGTACATCTCCAATAACTTCCGCCCAAACGCTGATTGAAAAACGCCTTAGGGAATACAGTTTTTCTCTTTTTGTCATCGATATCGTGGTCTTAGAAACACCAAATTAAAAAAATTAAGAGTGCGTTTGAAGCGTTATTAAATGAGGCATTTATCCTCAAATTTGCTGATTATGTTAAACACTTATAAAATTTTTCACTTATTTTGTTGTCCTGGCTGAAATAAAACACAAAAAAATGGCCCAAAATTTTTGAAATGGCCATTTTATTATTGAACAAATAATGTAGATTTCAACGGTGCTCTCAGCTTTTCGGAGGAATTTTCAGATTTAAAGATATCGCGGTTTTCCGATGCCATGTCGAGATATATTTCAAAATCGAAAAAAAGCGAAATTATTCTGAAATGGTTGAGAATCGGACCATGGTCAATATGAACTTTTTTATTCATTTTATGATGGAGAATCTACTGGTAAAGTTTGTCGTACGAGTAGCATGTCGCCCTATATATTCTAAGTGGCATATATCATAGATAAGTTATAAAATTAACCAAGATTATAAATATTCTCTTAGGTTTTATTCGTGACAAAAGGACAAGATCTAAAAGGCTGCTGAAACATTGACAAACTGGGTCGCAATCCATCAAAGAAACAACTTTGAACATCAATTTTGGTAATCGACTCAATGTTCAATGATTCCATTATAGGCCGATAATTTTCACTCCTCGTCAATTCACAAACTTCTTCGATAGAAGCATCACACCATTAGTTATACAACTTACCATTAGTTAAGTTACACCACGTCGTCACCTGACATCGCTCGAGCTATGATCGTTTTCTATCGGTCTGTCAATAATGGCACAGTCAATTTAGTCTAAAAAAAAGTGGGGTACCCTGAGGATATTCCCATTTAAATAAAACTAGGGGATATCGTGAATGGGTAACCAGAGAAGGTACTGTCAGTTTTGCTAACGAAATCGCATGTTTTTGCTTGTAACTCGCAAACGAAGGCGACAATCGGAAATGTTCGTCTCTACAAACTGAAAAAAATGACACCTTCGAAAAAGCCCTGACCGAAATTGTTCTCCTTAAAAACCTAAAAAGATTGACACTATTTAGAAACCTCTACAATCATTTCGATTTTCCTGCAAAAACCGAGGTTTTGCGCTCATAATTCGCAATCGAAGGCAAAGTGAGTGTTTGTGAAAGTGAACTTACGAAGTATCCCCTCCCTCCCTTTGATCAAATTTGAAGAAATTTTGACTGTCACGTCGCGGGCATATACGAACATCAAATACTGAGTTTAACCAAAATCGTTAAAGCCGTTTTTGAGTAAATAAAAAAAACAGGTGAAAATGAGACAACATTTATTATGTAAAGTGCTCCATCCATTTGGTCAATTTTGATGAAATTTTGACTGTCACATCGCGGGCATATACATACATCAAATATCGAGTTTAATCAAAATCGTTAAAGCCGTTATGGACTAAATAAAAAAAACACGTAAAAATGAGAAATCATTTATTAAGTAAAGTGCCCCCTATAATTGATCAATTTTGATGAAATTTTTACTGTCGCATCGTTGGCATATACATACACCAAATACTGACTTTAATCAAAATCGTTAGAGCCGTTTTTGAAAAAATCAAGGAAAACATAAAAATTAGACAAAATTCTTCATATAAAGTACACCCTCCGTTTGACCAATTATGATGAAATTTTTGTTGTCTCATCGCGGGCATATACATACACCAAATACCCAATTTCAGTTTTGTACGCCCTATAGTTTTTGATCTAGTCTGTTCACACACACACACACACACACACACACACACACACACACACACACACACACACACACACACACACACACACACACACACACACACACACACACACACACACACACACACACACACACACACACACACACACACACACACACACACACACACACACACACACACACACACACACACACACACACACACACACACACACACACACACACACACACACACACACACACACACACACACACACACACACACACACACACACACACACACACACACACACACACACACACACACACACACACACACACACACACACACACACACACACACACACACACACACACACACACACACACACACACACACACACACACACACACACACACACACACACACACACACACACACACACACACACACACACACACACACACACACACACACACACACACACACACACACACACACACACACACACACACACACACACACACACACACACACACACACACACACACACACACACACACACACACACACACACACACACACACACACACACACACACACACACACACACACACACACACACACACACACACACACACACACACACACACACACACACACACACACACACACACACACACACACACACACACACACACACACACACACACACACACACACACACACACACACACACACACACACACACACACACACACACACACACACACACACACACACACACACACACACACACACACACACACACACACACACACACACACACACACACACACACACACACACACACACACACACACACACACACACACACACACACACACACACACACACACACACACACACACACACACACACACACACACACACACACACACACACACACACACACACACACACACACACACACACACACACACACACACACACACACACACACACACACACACACACACACACACACACACACACACACACACACACACACACACACACACACACACACACACACACACACACACACACACACACACACACACACACACACACACACACACACACACACACACACACACACACACACACACACACACACACACACACACACACACACACATACACACACACACACAGACACACAGACCATTTCGCGGGACTTGGTCATTTGGACTCAGGGGACCCCAAAACGTGTATTTCCGTTGAAAACCGGAAGTCGAAATTTTTCACGATCGCAATATTTCGATAAAGTAAAAAGAAAAGGATATAACTAATTCAACGCATTATAGCTACTGAGCCAAAGCAACGCGTGGTAGGGTCTCGTATATTATATGAGATGATGATTATTGTTGTTTTGAAACAGCTGAACCTATTTTTTTAAAAGTAGCATTATGTCAAACTGTTCCTAGATAAAAAATCAATGGCTTGTAAAATATAGTTGCAAAATAACCAAGACCAGAAAATGGTTACAGATGAAAGTTTTAGTACATCGAATTTCGTGTAAAACGAGTTTCTTAATTTTAAACTAAGCTCACTCCTGTGTCGATAAACAAATAAAAACGTAAAATATTCACATATTTCAAATATATTTTTTTCAGAAATAAAATTACTTTTCAGGCGAGAGAAACTTTTTCCGAAGGAAACTTTGTTGGAAAACTTGGATTTTCCCCGATAGCTCAGTGATATACAAGTTATAAATACACTCTCACCGGAACTTTTGCAAGTTATCGCGTTTTCATTTACATTTCGGCCTTACTACTAGGGTTATGAATTAATATTAACAAAAAAAAAACTAGAAGCGGATGATTTTTTTTTAAAAATAAATCTGGTGCGTGCTCGCAACACACAACTTTCACTTACCAACTTACTTAGATTAGAAATTAATGCGTTTTGTTAATTGCCACTTCTCATGTGAACAGAACGGCTTTAATTATGAACAATGGTCTGTCATTAAAGGCGTACTCAGCATGCGTGTGCTCAACGAGTTTTATGAGTTGACTGAATATTTTTCTTTTTTTCTCCTTTATAATGTTTTCTTTATTTTTATCATATCTCATATTTAGCCATTTCTTATTTTTAGGCGTAACGAGAGACAGTCATTTTCCCCATATAAACAAAAATAAAGGTAATTTTTAGGAAACAAAAAACAAATAAACAAAAAAGGCCCCTACCCCATTTAAGCCCCCTCAGAACATTTTAATAATGATAAACCTTACCTGATATTAAAGAAAACCTAATTTTCATTAAACATGACGAATTTGACAAAAATCGTTAAAGCCGTTTTTGAGGTAATCGAAAAAAAGGTAAAAATTGGAAAAAAGTCAAGAAATAAAGTGCCCCCTCAGTCGGACCAATTTTTATGAAATGTTGGCTTTCACATATTTGGTATATACATACATCAAATACCCAGTTTCTTCAAAATCGTTAAAACCGTTTTTGAGTAAATAAAAAATATGTACACGTGAAATTGGTACAAAATTTATTAAGTAAAGTCCCCCCTCCGGTTGATCAATTTTGATGAAATTTTTACAGTTATATCTCGGGCATATACGTACTTCAAATACCCAGTTTGATCAAAATCGTTAAAGCCGTTTTTCAGTAAATAATAAAAACACGTGAAATTTGTACAAAATTTATTTAGGAAACAAAAAACAAATAAACAAAAAAGGCCCCTAACCCATTTAAGCCCCCTCAGAACATTTTAATTACGATAAAGCTTACCTGATATTAAAGAACGCCTTATTTTAATTAAACATGGCGAATTTGATCAAAATCATTAAAGTATTTTTAAATAATTTATTTTTTGAAGAGAAAAGATTTGGCTCCGCCGGGAGTCGAACCCGGGTCTCCTGCGTTACATGCGAGGATGCTAACCGCTACACCACAGCGTTATAAATTATTTAATTTTATTTTTTATTTTATTTTATATTTAAATTATTTAAAAATAATTTAAAAATGGTGGTCAGCCACAAATTAAGATTAGATTAATTAAAATCATTAAAGCTGTTTTTGAGATAGTCGAAAAAAAGGTAAAAATTGGAAAAAAGTCAAGAAATAAAGTGCCCCCTCAGTCGGACCAATTTTTATGAAATGTTGGCTTTCACATATTTGGTATATACATACATCAAATATCCAGTTTCTTCAAAATCGTTAAAACCGTTTTTGAGTAAATAAAAAATATGTACACGTGAAATTGGTACAAAATTTATTAAGTAAAGTCCCCCCTCCGGTTGATCAATTTTGATGAAATTTTTACAGTTATATCTCGGGCATATACGTACTTCAAATACCCAGTTTGATCAAAATCGTTAAAGCCGTTTTTCAGTAAATAATAAAAACACGTGAAATTTGTACAAAATTTATTTAGGAAACAAAAAACAAATAAACAAAAAAGGCCCCTAACCCATTTAAGCCCCCTCAGAACATTTTAATTACGATAAAGCTTACCTGATATTAAAGAACGCCTTATTTTAATTAAACATGGCGAATTTGATCAAAATCATTAAAGTATTTTTAAATAATTTATTTTTTGAAGAGAAAAGATTTGGCTCCGCCGGGAGTCGAACCCGGGTCTCCTGCGTTACATGCGAGGATGCTAACCGCTACACCACAGCGTTATAAATTATTTAATTTTATTTTTTATTTTATTTTATATTTAAATTATTTAAAAATAATTTAAAAATGGTGGTCAGCCACAAATTAAGATTAGATTAATTAAAATCATTAAAGCTGTTTTTGAGATAGTCGATAGAAAGGTATAAATTGGAAAACAAGTTATGAAATAAAGTGCCCCCTCCGGTTGATCAATTTTGATGAAATGCTGGCTATCACATCATTGGCATATACATACATCAAATACCCAGTTTGATGAAAATCGTTAAAACCGTTTTTGAATAAATAAAAAAAACACGTGAAAATGATACAAAAATTATTAAGTAAAGTCCCCCCTCCGGTTGATCAATTTTGATGAAATTTTCACAGTCATATCTCGGGCATAACAATACATCAAATACTCAGTTTTATCAAAATTGTTATAGCCGTTTTTGAGAAAAACAAAAAAAACTTAAAAAGTTATTAAAGAAAGTACCCTCTTCCTTTGAGCAAATTTGATGCAATTTTTGCTGTCACATCGCGGGCATATACCTATACTAAAAACCCAATTTTAGGTTCACACGGTTTATAGTTTTTGAGCTAATCTGTTCACACACACACACACACACAGACCATTTCGCGGGACTTGGTGATTTGGACTCAGGGGACCCAGAACGTGTATTTCCATTGAAAACCGGAAGTCGAAATTTTTCACGATCGCAATACTTCCACTTACTATATATTTCATATATAGGTAAGTGAAAGTAAAAAAGTGAATTCGTGTAGGTTTCACCCACTATTAAAAGAATTTAATCGTATTCATAGTTTATAATTACGTAATTCTTAAAAAAATCAATTGAGTTAATAAATAAATTAATGCAATTGAATAAGCAGTTTGAGGAACCCGACAAGACTAATAAAATCGGTTTATTTTACAGTCGTGGTGATAGAAATTGCATCACCTATGATTTTTATCTTTTCGATCCTAAATGATTATACAAGTAAGAGATTTCAATTGTTTACCTACCAGCATTAGAGATAGATGTAATCAGAGACTTATAGTGTAGTTGGTTCCAGAGTGGCTAATATTAAACACGTTATTTCCTATTATCATGTCCGACAGAAGGAGTTTCAAACAAATATCGAAGGAGGAAAAAGTTAAAATATTGTCATTTTCTGAAAGAAAGGGACTGGAACGAAAAGGAAGACAGGTGAGCGTTTAGATCGCATGATGAAGAGATTATCATTAGAAGATCGTTTTAAAACTGCAAAGGAAATATCTAGAGATCTAGCAGATAGCAATTTAGCAGAAGTAAGTCGAGAAACAGGCTATTGTCTGGCCAAGGCAGCGTGGAGATCCCGTTTTCTGTTAAACTGCTTTAAGTATCCAAAAAAACAATGTTAAAGGTATTAAAAAATATGCATCTTAAAGCTAAGATTTTTTTTTAAATAAATAAATAATTAAATTACCGATTTGGCTCTATGGAACGGAGCACAATCATTTTCAAAAATGAAGCCTCCGCTGTGTGTAAGGTGTGAATTCATTGAGGGAAATAAACTCAATTCCAAAAATTTTTTATATTTTTCCTGCATTAACCGTCCCGTCTATAAAGTTTATCTGGACAATTCCAAAGTAAGAAAACCATCCCCAGACCATCACACTTGTCGGATGTTTCACTGTTTCTGACATACAAGATTCGTCAAATCTTTCATTTGACCGACGTCTTACGTATGGGGCACTGTCGGAACTGAAGACGTTGAATTTATTTTCATCCAAAAACATCACTTTCCTCCAATCATTAGTCGTCCAAATTTCAAAATTCTGCGCCCATTTTATTTGAAACTCCCTCTGTCGGACATAATAATAGTAAATAGCGTGTTTAACATTAGCCACTCTGGAACCAACTAAACTATAAGTCACTGATTACATCTATCTCTAATGCTGGTAGGTAAACAATTGAAATCTCTTACTTGTATACTCATTTAGGATTGAAAAGATAACAATCATAGGTGATGCAATTTCTATGACCACGATTGTATTTTATTTGTGAACTCCTTGCATGCCGAGACATCAAATTCAAGAGATCCCCGACAAGCCCAGCTGATTTATAGGCTTTTATATACCATTTAAATAATCGATGTCAGGAAAAACTCGACAAATCCAGGAAATTGAAAAATATCTTCCTGTAACCAAAGAAGTCAGTACGTTTTGGAATCAAATTTTGCTTAGCCTCTCTAAGAAATATGTTATTGTCACAGTTTAAGAAACTATGAAAAATGTTACAGATAAAAGTTTTAGGACATTAAATTTAGCATAAAACCGTATTCGTAGCGCTTACTTCCTTCTTTTTGTGAAGCCTATGGGGATATGATAAATTATTCACAGTACTAACGTGTAGATAGTTTGAAAAATCGATCTTTGATTTAAAAAAAGGAAGAAGTCGGATGATTTTTAGTTATATGCATTATTTATGCTTCACGAAAATGTTTTAGTTGGAAGTAAGCACTACGAATACTTTCACGTTTATACAGGAATATGTTAATTTTAAAATAAATGGACTTGTTTTATGTTACATAGGCTCGATTATACATTCAAAATAATATCCTAAACCCGCTTTAATTATATCGTATATGAGAATTGAACGATATGGCAGAGGACTGGATGCGCCCGAGTCATTGGCGCCTTTTCGCCGCTAAGGTCCGTTTTCTGTGAACCTAGTTGATATATTTTGAAATTTTACCAGTGATGTTTAAAGAAGAATAATTGAAGGGCGTTTGTTTTGTTAATGATGGCCGTTTAATCACAAATTAACTTGCAATTTTAACTTTTACACGAGTGACTTTAAAGGACTTAGAAGGTATTTTATGTTGTCTAGACTAATTATTTTAGAACGTTTGTTTATTTATTCTGAATCTAGAACTATCTAGCTTTCATAAAAGACCAGTTATGGCGAAATTAAGCCTAATGGTGAATGTCATGCCTAATTCATATTGTTTATACATTTTTACAACGTTTTGTTTATACCGGCTGCTATGCGCTCTACTCGAGATACTCAGGAGCCTAGCTAGCTACATACAATCGAAGCGCCGTTTGGACGATTCGATACATCGATATGAGATGGTGGGGGAGGGATCGATGCAGACCTGGGAGGACAGAGGCAGTTGAGTGCCGGACATGGACGAGAGCAAGTCGGAGCTAGCGCCCCTCGCAGAGCTGGAGCCAACCCCTCCAGAGGTCGACCTCCCGCCACCACCGCCCCAGGTCCCTCTCCATCAGGGCCCCATCAAGTGAGTATAAGGGGTATTCTACTTATAGTAGTGTAGAGCATAGTGTATAGTGTATAGGGGTAGTAGGGGACCGGCTACAGGGAGGCTGCGATCTATGAACATAAGGGCGTTTAGGTAACAACAACTATAAACAGGGCCTTCCGGATAGCAAAAAAATAAAAATATTAGCTATAGTATACTAAATTTTCTACCTAAAAGTTCCTATAACGATATCCTCCATTTCCCTCTCTTTTTGATTAATCGTAATTTTTGATATTTTTAAAATAATAGATGCTTTTTCTCAAATCTCTAGTAAAAGTTCAAATAGAAAAAATTGTCAATTACAGCGTTAAAAATCAGGTGGAATATATATTTATATGTACAAAAAAAGGTTAAACCGTACAGTTATTAACACCCTACATTTCTGTGGTTAAATTAAAAAAAAAATTACTTTTTATATAAATGGATCAAATGGAAACTTCCTATAGCTCCTCATTATCTATCCTCATAAAGACTCAAGAGGTTTTTTTCGGGTCAAAAGTTCAACGGTTTTACAATGTGGCAATATTTATTGTTAAAAGTGCCAAATCTAGTTATTGGCACCCTGTGGATTTAATTGTGAAATCTGTGGTGAAATATGGTTATTTTGTTAAAGTCTTACTTCATAGATGTCTTAGAGGGCCCTCCTTCAAACATTAGACTCATGTATATCTTGTAATAAAATTAGGACTTGTCTACCTATTTCTCTAAGTTAAAGTTGGGGTGCCAATAACTGTACTGAGCTCCAATAACTGTATGGTTTACCCTATCTACTATTTAAAAAAGTGATATTAAGTGCCCAATGTTGCGCAATTATAGTTGGAGAAAAAATGCAGTTGAGATGAGTTACAGGAATACTGAGATCTATCATGCAACATCAGGGTGTTTATATAATAGTAACTATACACAGGGAGCTCCGGATAATTTCCGAATAACCAAACAAACACTACACCAAATTTCCTAAAGAAATTTCTTATAAAGTTACGGTCTATTTCTCTCTCTTTCCGGTTAATCGGGTTTTTACGTTCCTGGTTTAAGAATTACATTTATCATAAGCTATAAGTGGAAATTTTAATACCTGGTATAAAAATTATTTCATTTTTTTAATATATCTCTCTTATCAAAGTAACACACTCCAAAACAGTCCATATATTTTTCCAGACAATAAGAGCTTTCGGCGCCTTTGCGCCATATTCATCTAAAATACGATTACAATTAAACAACTTCATCATTAATAATTATAAAAATTGTCATGAGAAATAAGAATTATCACCTGTAACAATTCTGAGATACCATATACACCTCCGTCACTTTATATTCTTAAGCAAAAGCTTAATAGTCAATTTTTATAAAACAAAAACTAAAAGCAATATAAATAAAATACATATATTGCAAAGCATTATTTTTATTTTATATTTTAAAGTTGAAAGTAAATAAAACTACTTACTGAAGTAAACAAGTTATGATTAGCCTACATGGATCCTAAATTTTTACAATATGTTGTAATGTTGTTGAGTGTGTTACTTTGATTAAAATAAATGCATTGTACAGTCTAACTAATGATAAATATTTCTTTCTATTTTATAGAAATACTAGCATTCGCCGTCGCGGCTTTGCCCGTGAGCCTTTAAAATCAATTCTGTGATCATCATCTTGGTATTGATTTAATATAATATGTTAACTGATGTTAAGGAGATTTAGTAGAATCGGAGCTTCCGGTAGGTGGAAGGTTTGAGGGGGAAGCTGCCGGCTCGGTAGAAGAGAGGGAGGAGCGCAATGGAGAGAGTTCACTAAACAACTTACTCGTCGTGAACGCTTCATTTTTCGGCTTTAAAACATGGTTTTCGACGCCCAGTAGGAGCTTTCGAGTTAAACTCGTCGTCTCAAGATCTTTAAAATGAGTCCAAATTAGATATTTTTTCTCGAAGTGCAAAAATAGGTGTCCGTTAGAATTAAACGACTATATCGCCATTTAAACCCCTTAAGGGTTACATTTTTGAAATTCCTTTCTTAGTGGTTACCTACATCAGGTTTAAAATCTACATTCCGAACTTCAAGTTTCTATCATTAGTAGTTTTTGCTCTGTGTTGTCAGTCAGGACAAAGCCACTTTTATATATATATATATATATATATATATATATATATATATATATATATATATATATATATATATATATATCAAGAGATATACAAGAAATATTGTTCTCGAGTAATATTAAGTAAGAACGTTTTGATGTAAATAAATACACATGTTATATGTAAGAAATATGTTCAACATGTTAAAGATGTGGAACATAACACAGAATAAAAAGGAAATATCGTTGTTATTAACAAGGAAGTGGGTCCGGTAATTGGAAGGGGCGTTGAGATACTAAACACGCAACGCTCAACAGAATCTATTTTTATAACTTTCGTTGTTTCCTGTAAATGTATATATATATATATATATATATATATATATATATATATATATATATATATATAATTAATTATTTCATATCGAAAAGAAGATGGTTACAATACAAAAAACTCTTTTTTTATTTTCGTTTGGTAAAATTTTTTTACCATAAAAAGTTTTTCATCATATTGCATGAAAAACATGTGTTTTCATTACATGTTTTGAATTCGCAAAGTGGTACTTTTCGGACCTCAAGGCCTGAAAAATCTTTTTGGTGCGCTAACCTCACCTGCTACTAATATATATTAATAAACATGTGTTTGAAGGAGGTTACTTGCAGCTATACTGTGCTTCATTCTAATATAAGTAGTATGTTTGAAGTACAAAATAACATGGGTATACAGGATGATGTTTTAGAAGAAGCCCAAGAAGACGAACTACGAACTACTTCTATCTAAATCCCGCGCTTTATTTGAAACCAAATACAACAGATTTCGTTACTTGTTAGAAAGAACATATGTAAGGGTTGTGTGTGATGAAAGTTATCGGAATTCCAAAAGGCAATGCCAAACAAAGGTTTTAATATAATTAATAATCAGAATTTTACTATACATGTTAATGTAAATATATAACTACTTTTCTTCTACTATAGGTTAATAAACAGATGTTTTAAAAAAAAAAAAAAGTCTCAAGTTAATTTCTTATATTGTATCTGTAAGTTAACAGTGAAATATAAAAGTGTTTTAATTTAATCAAGTATGAGTAGTATGATGAAAAGTATTGTTCATAATACGTACCAACAAAATTGTGTTTTCGATCCTTGGTCTAATTCATTTAATGGTTAAACTCGACCGCGCACAGAAAACAACCACTTCTGTTACTAGTAATGAAAATAACAATATCAAGCAAACTCCTTCAAGATCATTTTTATAAAGCATTGACACTGTTTAATTAACCAATAGTACGTGATTAATAAACTTTCACCGTTATATGGTTTGTATAAATTATATATTGTAACGTGAAACAAAATCATATGATTTTGGTTTGTTACATTGAAAAGATTTCTATACATTTTGTATAAACAGTCACCTAACTGTTGCAATATATGTTATTGATTGTTCGATAACCTTCTAAAATAGACTATATTTAAGAAGCAATGTAATTGGGGCTTAGTCTGGCTCGGAAAATCGAATCATTTTTACTTTTCTCTTATTGTATTGTTACTATTTATGTTACAATACATTGTGTAACGTTGTTAATAATTTTAATTTTCTTATAATAATAATCTTTTTCTGACTAATATCTACAACTCTATTTTAAAAATAACATACTTCCCGGTTGCGTGGAAATATTCTGAAGTTGTTATGATATTAAAACGCAATAAACCTTCCGATTACCTAAATTCCTATCGTCCTATTAGTCTTCTTCGTCCCTTTTCCAAATTGTTAGAAAAAAATTTTTTATATCGTCTTAATTCCCTTGAAATATTGAAAGCTATTTCAAATCATCAATTCGGTTTTAGAAAAAATCATTCTACTATACATGCATTAGAATTCAATATGCATTCAAATGCATTAGAATAAAAAAATTACTGTCCTGGTGTTTTTCTTGATATCAGTCAGGCTTTTGTTAAGGTTTGGCATGAAGGATTGTTTACCAAGCTCAAAATATTGCTTCCTCCAACTTACTATTAAATACTACTCTCTTACCTGACAGACAATTTACTGTTAAAATAGACAACGAACGATCCAGTATAAAAAATGATAGAGCTGGAGTTCCACAGGGTAATGTACTTGGACCACTATTCTTTAATATTTTCACAGCTGACTTTCCCTGAAACACGAACACACCCTATTCGCTACATTCGCTGACGATTCCGCACAACTAACATCACACAGAAAGCCCGATACAGCATCTCCCATCCTTCAAAACCACTTGGATGATATATTAAGTTGGCCTACCAGGTGGAAGGTAAAAATGAATGGTATGAAAAGTGAATTTATTACCTTCACCCTCAACCATGGCTCATGCCCACAAGTATACTTCAATGATACACCGATCCCTGAATCCCAAGCTGTAAGATATTTGGGGCTCCACCTGGACAAGAGACTGACATGGAGAACCCTCATCGGAATGAAAAGGAAACAACTTAACAAACGATTTGGAATATTATCTAGGTTACTTGACGGGCGTTCGAAATAATCAATAACAAACAAACTTACTGTTTACAAAGTACTATTAAGAGCAGTATGGACATACTCTGGCGCTGCAAGAGGTCCGCTGGCCAGGGGAGGGCTCGTTAAGGGAAGGAAAGTACACTTTGTGGTACGGTGGGAGCGGAAACTATTGTTTAGGCAGCGGATTTCTGATTAGAAATAGGTTACTTTCCGCGTTGAAGGACATTCGATTTTACGGAGATAGGTTATCGGTAGCTATATTTCAGGGTCGGTGGTTTAAAATCGCGTTGATCAATATACACGCACCTACTGAAGATAGTGACGATGAAGTTAAATGTGAATTTTATGAAAAACTTGAATCGATTTATGACAAACTACCGCGAGGCTACATAAAAATTATTCTGGGAGACGCAAATGCAAAGGTAGGGAGGGAACAAGTATATTATCCTACGATCGGTAGAGAAAGTTTACATGAATATAGTAATGATAACGGAATACGACTAATAAATTTTGCCACCTCGAAAAACCTAATAATCAAAAGTACTACGTTTAAACATAAAGATATACATAAATATACTTGGACGTCTCCGGATTCGCAAACCCGTAATCAAATTGATCACGTCTTGGTTCAAGGTAGGTGGCAAAATAGCGTAATTAATATTCGATCATATCGTGGGGCCGAATGCGGGTCGGATCATGAACTAGTAATCGCGAAAATTCGCCAGAGACTTATAATACATAGGAAAAATGAGGCTGGTTTTAATTATGATAATTATAATTTGGAGAAGTTAAAAATTCCAATGGTTAGAAAACAATTCGAACTGGAAGTCAAAAATAGGTTTGAGGCGTTGGAATCGTCTGACGAGGATATCGAAGACATTGATAAGTTGTGGGAAGGTATCAGGGATAGTATTAAAGAGGTCGGTAACTCGTGTCTTGGAAAAAGGGAAAATAAAAATAAACCTTGGTTCGATGATGAATGTATTAACATGTGCGACAAAAGAAAAGCTGCTAAATTAGAAGCGTTAAATATTCCTAACGAAATCAATCTTGCTAACTTTCGAGCATCAAGAAAAGAAACAACTAAACTGCTAAAATCTAAAAAGCGAGAATATCTCAAAAATAAAATAATAGCGATCGAAAGTAACAAAATCGAGAATAACGTTAAAGCCATGTACGAAGGCATAAACAGAATTCGTAAACGGTCGGGCCCGGTTACAACTGGAATTAGGGATGAAAATAACAATATCTTGGCCGATCCGGTAGACATCTTAAGACGATTCAAGGATTATTTCGATAGTATTTTAAATACGGGAAATAATAATCTATCTTCCTCTTCGGAATACCAGAGTGCTGAACCGTTAGTAGTAGAACCGAGTAAAGAGGAGGTTGAAATAGCCATTGGAAAATTAAAATCTCATAAAGCAGCGGGAACAGATAATGTCCCTAGCGAACTAATCAAGGCATGCGGGGAAGCTGGGATATCAAAAATATTTCTTTTGGTTAAGAAGATCTGGGAACAAGAAAAGATACCCGAAGAGTGGAAAGAGTCTATTCTCATTCCGATTCACAAAAAGGGATCAAAAACGGATTGCAATAACTATCGCGGAATCTCACTCCTTCCGGTTTGCTATAAAATATTTACGTTAATCCTAACTAATCGAATCACTGAATACGCCGAGGAAATTATCGGAGAATATCAATGTGGTTTCAGGCAAAACCGATCAACCGTAGACCAAATATTCTCTCTTCGCCAAATATTAGAGAAAAAATTAGAATATAACGGAATCGTACATCAGCTTTTTATCGATTTGAAAAAGGCATACGACTCTATTAACCGCCAAAAGTTGTATAACATTCTGGTCGAGCAGGGAATACCGAAAAAATTAGTAAACTTAGTAAAAATGTGTATGACTGAAACGTTCAATAAAGTTAGAATCGGTAATTATTTTTCTGAGAAGTTCGAGGTCCGCTCTGGTTTGAAACAAGGAGATTCTCTCTCACCTGTTTTATTTAATTTAGCGCTGGAATATGCCATTAGGGAGGTGACACGTACCGGAAAGGGTTTGAATTTGGGAGGGAATATACCCGTGCTCGGATATGCCGATGATTTGGTATTGCTTGGGGAGGACGTGGAAACCATAGAAATGAACACAAAAACGTTGATGAAAGCCGGACAAGAACTTGGACTGGAAATGAATACGGATAAGACAAAATATATGGTTAGTCGTAGAAGTGGTGAGGATTTCGCGGATATCAATGTAGGGGGGAATACGTTTGAACAGGTAGAGAAATTTAGATATTTAGGGGCGATGGTAACTAGAAAAAACGAAATCGATGAGGAAATTAAGGCTAGATTAAAAGCCGGTAATGCTTGCTACTTTTCAGTCGCGAAATTGCTTAGCTCCCGCCTTCTGTCCCAAAACTTAAAAATTAGGATTTACAAAACTATTATTCTTCCAACGATCGTTTACGGATGCGAAACTTGGCCGCTGACATTGAGGGATGAGCAACGGCTTAGAGTTTTTGAAAATAAAGTACTGCGTAGAATATTTGGACCGAAGAGGGATGAAATAACCGGAGAATTTAGACGCTTACACAACGCCGAACTGAGTGAACTTTACCCAGTAAATATAATTGACGTGATTGCAGCAAGACGAATAAAATGGGCGTGTAAAATTTCAAAACTTGGGTGTGAACGTATTCCGAAAAGATTAATAAGCGCGGTGCCGAATGGGAAACGTCCGAGGGGCAGGCCGAGACGGAGGTGGGAGGATTGCGTTCGGGCGGATCTATCGAAGTTAGGTCTGGAAGACGGTCGATGGATGGAGGTGTGCAGGGAGCGAGTGGTGGTGTCGGCATCGAACCTTCGGGTTCGTTAAGCCTTTATTATTATTATTATTATTATTATTATATGGACATACGGGATAGAACTATGGGGTTCTGCAAAACCCTCAAACATCCAAAGAATCCAGTCATTCCAGTCCAAGGTATTGAGGAAAATAGCAGACGCACCATACTATGTGACAAATGACTTACTACACAAGGACCTGAATATCCCAACAGTCATCGATACAGCCACACAATACTACAAAAACTTCCACCAAAGACTAACATTTAACATGAACCCCTTAGCACAGACACTAACATCAAACATAAACCCTTACATTCCACCCCGACGACTTTTGAGGCGGTGGCCGAGAGATATGCTAACTTAGCATAAACTTAGCAATTTATCCAATAAGATTTCAACGTATATGCTTATTGCTAATTAGCAGATGGTAAATCACACAAAAATGACACATTCTTGGATTTGATAATCATAGGGTTGTTTTAGGTAGCGTTTCGATGATGAGAAGAAGTGACCATATTATCGTTTCAGGAATGTCTAATCATCGTCTAAATGCATTATTTATAATACTTTAAAACAGACCTTATTTACACTTTTTACGCCTTTTGTCAATAAGAAACTGAGAATGGTGTAATTTATTTACTAAAATGTAACTTCAACATATGCAAAACACTTTAATTTAAAATGATTTATTGAAAACAATAATTATTTCATACAAAAAACCACAAAGAAAATGTCACAAAAACAAAATTGCCAAAAAAATAATGAAACAGTAAATAGAATAAATAAACTACGAAAGCATATCAATAGGAGTACACTACGCTACCAAATAAACAGGAACAATGAGTTACAAATTATAGAAAAATTTACATTGGAATTATAGTTAAGAAATTTTCTCATTAATTATTGATAATATATAAGTCAGAGCCTGGTTTTACAATCTGTACATAACTTGACTGTATGCTCTCCACAAATGCACTTTCCACAAATACAATAAGATTTTGACATTCTTCTCTTCTGCCAAGGACAAATTTGACACATTTCTCGAGATATAAATATTCCACCTACAGATAGAATTAGCTTTCAAGACGAACATTAGTGGTAGCACTTCGTTTCCAAGACTGGCAGAAAGTTACATATGAGGTAGGGCTTCGTCTTGCCGACGTCGTTACTTCAGAAAAATAAATTAAATGATTGACTTACCTAAATCGACCGACCTTCTACCTACAGGATCTTTTCTAGTACTAAGTGGAGATAGAATTCCCAGAAAGTGGGCCAGCTGGGATTGGGGGTTCATCTGTACTGGGGGTCTCTTCGTCGCTAAGGCCAACGCTACCTTTCCCGGGTTAGTAATATTTAAAAAAAAAAATTAATTAAAAAATATTTATATCCCTTAGATCAAAACAAGAATATTAACGACTCTGGATGTGAGTCACTAATCATGAAAACATAAGAAATAGATCAGTATTTCTTATGTTTTCATGATTAGTCTGTTCGTCGCGTGAACGCTACCTTTCCCGGGTTAGTAATATTTAAAAAAAAAAAATAATTAAGAATATTATTAGGTATTATTGCCAGTATTAGGGATTATTGCCAAAAGAATTTTTATCTTCTATCCCGTAAATTTGTCCTGGTGATTGCTTCAACAGCAGTTGTTTGGATAAGTAAAATAAATAAAAAGATATAATTCTAAAGAGATGAACCTTCAATAATAATTAAATTATAATAAAAACAACAAAATTTAACCATGAACCTTTATTTGGGGTCACCTGTGGTTTAGTGGTTAGCATAGTAGCCTACTAAAGGTCGCGGGTTCCGATCCCGTGGTGGGATTTTTTAAAGGGATTAAAAAATCTTTGGCTATGCCGTCCCTCGGATAGGATGTAAAATAGAGGTCCCGAGCCAGTGCAATGTCAGTCACCCCTATCCTAATTACACATGGATAGGTAAAAATTAGGACTCCCACTGTTGCATCGTCCGATTAGACTTATGGCATAAACAATCAAACGATTTTTTTTTTTTTTTTTTTTGTATTTGGAAAATACAACAAAAAAAAACAAAACAACAACAAGCATTTCAAGCGCTCGTTACTACTGAAATTGACAGTTTTTTGATGAAATGCCCAGCTTGGTTTTTTATAATCGTCAATTGACAAAACTTAAAAACATCATTTTTAATTAATGACTTCGGGTAACCTTTGGGGATATATCGAAAGACTTACTATATCGATAGGTTAGGACGAGAAGGATAAATCGATCTTGTTAGGACTGACAGACAACGCCCGAACTGGGTTTGTTGTGCAAGGAGCTGAGGGCACGGCCGCTAGGGGCGCTGATGTTCAGTCCCGCCCTTTTCAGGAAACCGGCCAATCATATCGCGTCTTTTGTTTCTTATCTACCGACTCCCGCGAGTTATGTGAAGGCGATGTTCAGAAAATTTATGAGAATTTCATAAAATATCTTTATATCTATAAAAATCTCGTGTCACGATGTTTGTGCGGGATGAAATCCGAAACTACTCGCGATCTTTATAATATTTGGCTCATTGTATGTAGTTATGTCCAATTTAAAAAATAGGATATTTTTTATCTCGATAATTGAACTCAATTTTTCTTTTATTGCAAATAAAATGCTTATTATACCTCAATTGAGTGTGATTATTTTTAAGTTCTATAAATTTTCAACAGTGAAAGTTGATTTATTGAACCAACACTTCATTTTCTTTCCATTTTTCGTGTGGGTAAGCTTAAGCCAAGTCCAATTTTTCTGGCTTGGACTAGGAAAACCTGTTTTTACTTTCACTTACCTATAAATTAAATATATAGTAAGGAAAGTACTGTGATCATGAAAAATTTCGACTTCCGGTTTTCAACGGAAATACACGTTTTGGGGTCCCCTGAGTCCAATGAACAAAGTCCCGCGAAATGGTCTGTGTGTGTGAGTGTATGTGAACAGACTAGCTCAAAAACTATAAACCGCACAGACCTGAAATTGGGTATTTAGTGTATATGCCCGCGATGTGACAGTAAAAAATTCATCAAAATTAGTCAAACGGAGGGGGTATTTTATTTTTTAGGGTTTTTTCGATTTTCTCAAAAAAGGCTCTAACGATTTTGATTAAACTCGGTATTTATTGTATCTAACAGGTGTGTAAATATGAAACCGGAATTCGCCAATGATAGGAGTTAGCAGTCAATATAATCTTCTAACTAATCCGTCAGTGGTGTTATCTGCCTTTGCCTACATGTAATAAAGAGATCCAATTGATACCAACATCAGTTTCATTCTATAACCGTGTTTTTAGTGGCGTTGAACATGTCGACTTTTGTGCCAACAAATCAAGATTTGCGGACAGCATTTATTTTCCGTTTTCTCTGAAAAAAAATGGAGCATTATCACATAGGATGCTTGTTGAAGCTTACGGGGAGCATGCCCTAGGCAAATCTCAATGTTTCGATTGGTTCAAAAAATTTAAAGATGGATTTCGATAAAAGAAACAAAGACCGTGGAAAACCACAAAAAAAAACTTTGAAAACGGTGATTCAGAAGCGTTTGTTGGACAATTATTACATGTGACGCCGTCTCCATTTGTTTGAAAGGCATGGAAAAGATCCACAAGGTCGGAAAATGGGTACCTCACCAACTGAATGACCGGCAACAGGAAGCTCGAAAAAACTCCTGGCAAATGTTGCTCGCCAGGTACAGGAAAAAAGTCATTTCTTCATCAAATTGTGACTGGTGATGAAAAGTGAATTTACTTCGAGAATCCTAAGCGTAAAAAATCCTGGGTAACTCCTGGTGAACCATCGGCATCGCTTGGGGAGGAAGAAAATGCTCTGTGTCTGGTGTGATCAGATGGTTGTTACCTACTATGAGCTGCTGAAACCTGGGGAAACTGTTAATACGGAACGCTACCTACAACAGATGATAAATTTGAATAAAGATTTGCGCCAAAAAAGTACCAAATATTAAGAAAGGACACACAAAGTGATCTTGCTTCATGAATATGCCCCATCACATTCGGCTAAACGGACCAAGGAAACGATCCAAGTGTTTGGTTGGTAAATTCTTCCGCATGCGGCTTATTCACCAGATTTGGCCCCATCCGATTACCACCTATTTGCATCGATGGGACACGCACTAGCTGAGCAGCGCTTCACTTCTTATGAAAATGTACGAAATTGGTTAAGTTATTGGTTTGACTCTGAAGAGGAAGCATTATTTTGGCGGGGAATCCACAAATTGCCTGAATGATGGGAAAAATGCATAGATAGCGAAGGACAGTACTTCGAATAAAAAAGTATGTATCATTTTTACACAATCAACTCTTATTTGCTATTTGAAAAATTCCGGTTTCATATTTACACACCTGGTATATGCCTGCGATGCGACAGTAAAAATTTCATCAAAATCGATTAATTGGAGGGGGCACTTTACTTAGTAAATGTTGTCCCATTTTCATGTGTTTTTTTTTTTTTACTCAAAAACGGATTTAAAGATTTTAATCAAGCTTGGTATTTGATGTATGTATATGACCGTGATGCGACAGCCAAAATTTCATCAAAGTTGATTAATTTGAGGGGGCACTTTACTGAATAAATGTTGTCTCAATATCACGTGTTTTTTTTTCTATGGGCAATTATGTGTCGCATTTTCACGTGTTGGGAAAACATCGAATCTATTTGTTTTAGCAAACAACAGGTTAACCAAAAACATTTAGCACCTATCAGAAATTCAAAAAAGGGAAATCATAAATTCTAATTAAAAAAAAAATTAAAAAAAAAATTAAAAAAAAAAAGGTGTCAATTATTATTATAAAAAGTTATAAATAAACGTTAGCTACAGCATTCATAAAATTCAATTTTATATGTTAAACGTTCTATTCTCGGTTTATAGACTAAACGACAACTTTTATCTTTATTAGTGAATAATTTATTTAATGTAACTAGCCGACCCGTGGGAGTATCGTAAAGTGCGTCATGGGCATCGGCGAGGTTTGAAGTAAAGAATAGATGTGTAGATCATTTATTGTAGATTATTTATTTTTTGGAACATAAGTTTAAAGTATTTACATATTTTTTACTATGTTTGAAGTTACGACGTAGTCATCTGTGAGTATTTGTTGGTGGGATTGTTTTACACAGACATTGATGTCACTGAAAGAGCGCATCCTGGAAAACGCCCCAAACTTAAATACAGATATCGGTTTCGCCGGAAGCGAATGCGCTGATTCTATTGATTGAAATAACATATTTTTGCTTGTAACTCGCAAACGACGGCGACAATCGGAAAAGTGTACAGAACCAACAATGTTCGTCTCGACAAACTGAAAAAAATGACACCTTGCGACCATTTTCGCTGAGAATTGCAATTTTTCGCTTACAACTCGCAAACGAAGGGTTTAATCGAAAAAAATGTTTATAACCGAGAATGTTATCCTTAAAAATCTGAAAAGATTGACACCCTTAAGAAACTTCAACTACCGAACCTCCATTACCAAAACCGCGGTTATGCGCTTATAATTCGCAATCGAATAAGAAACTAGTAAGTATATTTGCATAGGATTAGGAACATGAGCACGCTAATATCCATTTTTACTTTCAGTTACCCATGTGTATGAAACCATGTGGGTTTTTTGGTTGGAGGGGTTTGGGTGGAGGGGGGCTTCACGACCCCCCAGTTTCATAATCAGGTGGCTGACAGCACCATTTTTGTATGAGTTTATTACCTTGTATTAAGGAGGACTGCGATCTAAACAACCTAAAGTGTTATGTTTAGGCGCCGGCGTGTACCACCGGTGGCTCACACTTGACTACCTCATCGGGCGGTGTGTACCACCGGTGGCCCGCACTAGAATGCCTCCTCGACCAAATATCTAGATCTTCAACACTTTGACTGGCGAAAAAGAATACCTGAGAGTCACGCTCTCACTTCGACACAATTTAATATTTAATTCTCTGGCAAGAGAACAGTTACTCGATTTCAGGTGACATGGCAGCCAAAGTTAAGAAAGTAGAAATAATTTCTATATAACTGACAATTAAAATAATGAAAATTTAACGTAAATTCATTTATTTTTATTAGTTTATATTTATATTCATATACTTATAAAGGTATAAACATTTATTTTTTAATAACAATTATAATTAATTACGTATTATAAATATAACTAGTAGGATAGTATTTTTTATTGTTTATTTTATTATTGGTGGATTGCCAATACTGCATAATGCCCTGAAATAACTTCCGTCCGATAGAGCTTAAAGCATTTAACTCCAATGGGCCAATGGGCCAACAGCGTGAATTACATAGCGTCAACGTGTTAATAAAAAATAAAAAAAGAAAAGACAAAATATTTCAGGGAACGTGATGACACCCTCCTGGATCAAACCATGATATATAGCAAGGGAAAGTATTGGGATCGTGAAACATTTTCGACTCCGAAATTCTGTTAGACTGAAAGAGTTCTAGAACATTCGGGTCGTGTGCAGAATACGGGCACCAGTGATTTTCAAGTTGTTACTTTACTTTAAATTAACCCAAGTTCAAGAATACTTATTAACCTGATCAACTTTAACAATGAGAGAAATAAAATTGATGTTTGAATTTAAAATATTTTCATTGGAGGCATGAATATTTTATCTCTTATCAAAAAAATCTTCATTAGATTATCCTTAATCAGCTGTAGAATTCCTATCTTGATAAACACTGAACTTAAATTATATATTCATGGGGTAAGTATCTGAATCTGTAAAAATTAGTTAACAAGCCATATATGGGACATTCTTTTACAAACCGAACAGATTTGGACAAAAATTGACCGACACATTTTAGACTTAACTGAAACTTTTTTTACGGGTTCTATATCGAAAAAAAAGAGATACGTGTAAGAGGATTTTTTTTAATTTTCGATATTTTGAAAAATAAACAAGATCGAAAATTCGTGAATTTGATGATTTATCGGTAATAGCCTATTTTTCAAAAATTCATAACTACGGTTCTATTTAAGCTAAAAAATCTAATTTTTTTTTATTTTGAAGGTAAAAAGACAAGTTTTAAGTAATAAATACTTTCAAAACAAATTGTCAAAAAATTCAAATTGTTATTAACAATTTCAATGTTTAAATCGGTTTTTAACAGTGGCGCCACCCATGAATCAACTTTTTACTATTTTTATCGTATTCTGCGTCAAATTTTCTATCGAAAACGCTTTTAAAAACGATGGAGAAGTTATTTTTACTGTAAGAAAAAAATTAATTAATTTAGCATATGAATACAAATTAGAAGAAAAACAATTGTCCGAACGTTTACAAAAAGCTTTAACAATAAAAGGAACTTTAAAATATCATTGTATTAATCCGATTTCTTTACAGCAATTGGAAGCAAAACGGTTTTCATCTTATATTGTAAAAAATTTTAAACAGAAAATGTAAACATTGTCTTATTTTTAAATATTGTATTTATTATTATATTCCAAATATTGTTCTTATTAACTAATGCATTATCGAAATCTTAATAAAAAAAATTCATTTTCAACAATGTTTTTAATTTATTTTTATTTATGTATTTTTTCTATTTTTTCCCATCTTCTTGGCTAATAAAATATTTTTTTTAATTAAAAAAATGAAACAATAATTTGTATTTAAGAGATAAACGGTGTAAAACAATAATATGAGCCGTAAAATGTGACCCACGTGTCGATGTGACGTACCGCGCTAAATTAATTAATTTTTTCTTACAGTAAAAATATCTTCTCCATCGTTTTTAAAAGAGTTTTCGATAGAAAATTTTACGCAGAATACGATAAAAATAGTAAAAAGTTGATTCATGGGTGGCGCCACTGTTAAAAATCGATTTAAACATTGAAATTGTTAATAACTATTTGAATTTTTTGACAATTTGTTTTGAAAGTATTTTTTTCTTAAAGGTTGTCTTTTTACCTTCAGAATAAAAAAAAATTAGATTTTTTAGCTTAAATAGAACCGGAGTTGTGAATTTTTGAAAAATAGGCTATTATCGATAAATCATCAAATTCACGAATTTTCGATCTTGTTTATTTTTCAAAATATCGAAAATAAAAAAAAAAATCCTCTTACACGTATCTCTTTTTTTTCGATATAGAACCCGTAAAAGAAGTTTCAGTTAAATCTAAAATGTGTCGGTCAGAAAGGCGTTCGGTTTGTAAAAGAACGTCCCATATATAAGTTATAAAAGTGATAGCTGGTAATTTGTAAAAACAACATAAAAATCACTGGTGCCCGGATTCTGCATAAGACCCGAACATTTATTCATGTATTAGTTCGTAATCACATGTTTTAGAATGATCTAGTCCTTTCTAGGATGTCTTGCCTTGGACATCAAATCGTATGATAAGGACTTTTGATTGCTTGTCTTTGTCCCTGGTAGTGCCTTTGTACTGTTGATAAAATTATTTTAAACCCAAATTGGTGGTACAGTATTTTATCCTTGGCCTCATGATCAGTTACAAACAGACCAAATAAAAAAATAATAAAAAATAAAAATCACATTTTAAGTTAGCATTAAGCCCCAGAGTGCGAATGAAAGTGTCCCCTGCGCGAAAGTGGTCTCGTTTACTTCCGCTTTCCTTCACAATATATATACATCACATCCTTACAATCTAGTCAGCACAGCACAATAGACCTGTCCCTCTTAAATATATCATCATGGCACTGGCGACGCTTTCATATTATATACCGTGAAATGTACGCTTTTAGACATGCTACAATCTCTTTTAACCGTGCTACGGAATTATAAACAGAATCCTGTTTTTTTTCTTATATATTGTAGGAATATTAAACATATCGCACGTCGGCAAGAAGATGGCTACAATTCAAAATATATCGATTTCGAGTTACACGTACCATTGGAATCATGACAAAACCAACAGGCCAAAATATAGACGCAATAGTATTTTAACAATTATGTGGGTTTAAAGAAAATAATAATTGACAATGCCAGGCAAACGATATAATAAAATCAAACAAACCAAGACGTTACAAAAAATATCAACTTGTAACGACACTTTTATACAAATGTATCCGTATGATATATCTTCAGAGCAAGATAACTGAGAAGTCCACATCTCGTTATATTTAGTCTGTATTAGAAGAGTCACAATAGTATTAATAGTTCCCTTCGCGCCAGGGGCGAAATGCCTTATTTTTTTATATTTCTGTCACTTTATGCCACTAAGGCTATTCGGACGATGCTACCGTGGGAGTCCTAAATTTTGCCTATCCAGGTATAATTAGGATAGAGATCTATAACGAGTACCAGAAATCGTACAGGCTCGGGACCTCCTTTTACGTCCTATCCGAGGGACGGCACGGCAAAGGATTTTTTACTCCCATTAAAATATCCTAGGACCACCGCGGAATACAATAGACGAAACGGGGATTTGATATTGGGAAGGCATAAGGCACCCCTGGGCGCGAACCTGCGACCCTAGTATTGTAGGTTGCCATGCTAATCACTATACCACGCAGGGTTAATTTTTAGTTTAACTGCCTCAATGGTAGACTATTTGTGATCAAAGACCATTTTCCCTAGTCGCCATGTTTATAGTTACATTTAAAAATTTAAAATGCAGTTTAAACTTAAACTAAAAGACCTTTGCCCATGTTCTTTGCAGAAATCTCAAAAGAGACATTTAATGATAAAATTTTTGATGTACAATTTTTATATCATACAGTTATACAAATTGAAGAACCTCGGAGAAAGAAAATCATTTCGCAGTGCGTACGTTGTCAGCAATACGGGCACACCAGAACTTACTGTTAACAGCAGCAAAGTGTGCCAATTGTGGAGGGTCACATCCAGCTTGCTACAGAGGATGCCCAACTTTTAAAAAAATTAAAGTAGCCATAAATCAAAGAATACATCCGCATAATCAACGGAAAGTGGAAGTTAATTCTCCTCCCGATATAAAAGAATTTCCGCCTCTTTTACAAAACAAGAAACCTAATCCTGGTCCCTCGAAAGAAGAAACGAAACATCACCATCAGCCTCAAAGACCAGTCCCTAAAAGAATACTAGCTCCTACAAGAGATTCTTCAAAAATGAGTAAGGGCTGTATGCAGCCAGTACCACCCACTGTAACTGATTCACCAGCTGATCTCTCTAAGTTAGTTAGTGGGTTGAATAGCCTTGTTCAGCCCCTGTTAAGTATCCTGCAACAACTGTCACAGGTTATCCAAGCATTATGCCCTGGCATGGCAACATGCCCCATGACACCTATAGAAGACTGAAAGGTAGCTGGTTAACTCCCTGCCTAAGTGCAAATCACGACAGGAAGAGATGCCGCTGGGTATCACCCTTCCCCAAGCCTATCAAACCATGCTTTTCTACGTGTTTAGTCATCAGATTCGCTGATTGTCTTTTTCTTTAAGACAGGTTGGAATGTAAAAATGGAAGTTAAAAAAAAAAAAAAAACTTAAACAAATGCCATTACTAAAAAAAAAGAACAGTTTCTAGAATAATAACCATTTTCTTGCCGAAGTGCGATACATAGACTTTAAGAGAAAAGTGGAATTTTATCTATAATCGATTTATCTAGTTTGATGAAATAGATTTTTTCATGTTCGTTGACAATTTTACATGTTACAAAAACAAGAAGAAAGAGAACGGCTAGGTATTTATGATAAAATACTTTATATTTTATATGCTAAAAAATGTACATATATCATTCAAAATAGATGTCGATTTCTCCAAAACATCGATGGTTTTACGATAACAACCATTTTTCTATTTTTAACATTTTTTATTAGCTTCGATGTCTTGTGCTTGGTATCATAAATTGTTTTACTCAACAATTATAATTCTATAAACGTGTATCTGTCAGTGATCTTTTTATTTTCACTTGGGGTGGAATTCGGTAATGTCACCTGATTATAATCTTCAAATTATTAAGATATTTTAGACTAGTATCAGATTAATTAGGTTTAATAAATAGCTTAGAGTTCTCTTATGAAATACTATTTAGATGTAAAGACACTTCTTCTGTAAATGCACCGAGAAGCGAATCTTGGATTATAACAAGCGCATCTTGTCAATTACTGCTCTGAGGTCGAGCGTAGGCGAACCTGCCAACACTATTCAGAGCAAGTTGCTGTTCAGAACTCCTTCCTAATCGGCGATGTCTTCATATCAGAAGTTGGCCATTGGGATCAAAGGAGTTGAGGCCATTAGGAGAGATGAGAAGAAATTCGATGTGTGAGCCTGAGGAATATTTAGTTACTTCAACTGAATCAAAAAAGATTTTTTTTATATTATGAAAAGTAATCGAATTTTCATATAAATAACCATATTTTTTACTTTCAGTACCTACATATGGAATATACAGTAAGGGAAAGTATTGCGATAGTGAAAAATTTCGTACTTCCGGTTTTCAACGGAAATACCCGCCCATCGACGAAATATATCCCGCGAAATGGTCTGTGTGTGTGTGTGTGTGTGTGTGTGTGTGTGTGTGTGTGTGTGTGTGTGTGTGTGTGTGTGTGTGTGTGTGTGAACAGATTAGCTAAAAAACCTATAAGCCGTACGAACTCAAAGTTGAGTATTTGGTGTATGTATATGCCCTTGATGTGATAACAAAAATTTCATCGAAATTAGTCCAAAGGAGAGGGCACTTAAGTTAATAAATGTTCTCCAATTTTTACATTAAGGAGATATACAAATATAAGCCTATAAATGTGGATGTTGAGGAATGGCGTTTACATGTCATCAAAACACATCGATTTCTCATCAAAGCAAGTTCCTAAGTGAAAGTTGTGTTTATGCGCGCAACGCACCAGATTTCCTTAAGGTAATCTCTTTTCGCTTATCCATTTTTTGACATGTCCGATGTTTCAAACTACCGATTTAGTGATGCCTTTTGGTTTATTTTAGTAGCTTAGTTACAGGAAAAATTCATAAATAATTTATTTTTTGAAGAGAAAAGATTTGGCTCCGCCGGGAGTCGAGCTCTGTGGTGTAGTAGTTAGCATCCTCGCATGTAACGCAGGAGACCCGGGTTCAACTCCCGGCGGAGCCAAATCTTTTCTCTTCAAAAAATAAATTATTTATAAATAATTTAAAACGGTGGTCAGCCACAAATTAAGATTAGATTAATTAAAATAATTTAAAAAAATTGACTTATGTCAATAATTATCATAAATTGGACAAAAATTGCCCACCTCCCGCTAATACTCGCAAAACTTGTGAGATAGGGGGAGTAGGTATCAGTGAAGAGGAAGGATTTGTTCTGCCTTGAGCCAAGCTCTGTGGTGTAGTGGTTAGCATCCTCGCATGTAACGCAGGAGACCCGGGTTCGACTCCCGGCGGAGCCAAATCATTTCTCTTCAAAAAATAAATTATTTAAAAATAATTTAAAACGGTGGTCAGCCACAAATTAAGATTAGATTAATTAGAAAAATTCACATATTTATAAATAACAAAAAAAAATCTTTTAATTTTGATTATTGAATAATAATGATAATTATAATAATACTGAATAATAATAATTCAATGACCATAGAACATTTGTATATTTAATTCAAAGGACAAAGGGAATAGAAATAAGGAATAGGATAGCTCAGGATCGATGGGGGAGTAAATAGGAGGAGGAATTATTGATAAGACCCCCCCCCCCACCACCAAAACCAACAGCACCCCCGCCCACATTACAGTTGCAACATTATTCTTACTGAATAAGTCATCAGTGGTCCTACACCGGCGTCTGTCTTGGTAACCTGACTTCCTGTCAATATTTCATTCACAACTTTTCTTTCTTATGATTTTCTCTGTTTCTTCTATCGGGAAAATATTTAAATAGTGAAAGATAGTTTATCTTAGATACAATGAGGAGGGAATGGTTGGGAGTGCATTCAAAATATATTAAAAATCGCATATTTAGTTGTGCTGACGTTTCGACCCGAATTTCAGGTTCTCATCAGAGCTAAATGAGAAAAAACAGACAACAGATAAGAGAAACTATATAAAGAAATATCAGTTATATTTGTAACACTAAACATAATTGAATATAAAAAGGGTATTACAAAAGATTTGCAATACAGCTTTATTTATTTAATTAATACATCAGGGCGTTTAGATGATAATAAGAAATATTGTTCTCGTGTAATATTAAGTATGAACGTTATAGGATCATTATCTGAAGATGCGTAGATTTCCCTTGCTAAAATTTCATTATTTAAAAGTTTTAATTTCGGGCCGAAAAAATTCATACGTACTCAGTGGTATATTACCTTCACTTTTTAAATAGTAGCCAGACAGGAGAACCTTTAATTGTTCTTTTAAAAAATTATTAAAACAATTTCAAAGTGAGGGAGTGAACGGTAGTGAAAAATGTGTTAAGGTAGTAGTAAACTTTGAAAAGTGAAAGCAAAAAGGCGTATATTTTAAATATATACAATCTTAAAAAACAATTTCAAATTCAAAAATATAAAATTCCAAACGCGTATAGCCAAAAGTAAGCTTAATATTAGAGTTGGGCTAGGTTACAATTACATACTTGTCATAGTTTAGGAATCGTCACCTTTACATTCAAAAGCATTCTCAAAATCTTTTGAGAATTCAAAGAATGAACGCATTCGCTCCCTCATTTAAGAAATTTTTGGAAAAAGTGAGGAAGTGAAGTATGAGGGAGTGAAGTTTTCAAAGTCTTTATTATTTTTAATCACTGTAAGAAGGTTAAAGTTGAAAAAAATTGCAGAACCGAAAACTATGACCATTTTCCATCGAAAAACAATAGTTGAGTGAAAAGATTACTTGGAAATTCACCTGTTTTTTTGAAGTAAGGGAGTGATGTAGCAATTGACCACAGCGTAGATTTCCCTTAATAACCTAAATCTCACAGCGGAAGCAAGCAATAGCAGCCCCTGGTCGGCAGTCAAAACGATCCTAGGGTCTTCCCTAAACCGATTCTTTCCACCCCGGACTTTGAGCTGTGTTCCTCTCAACGCTCAGACCATCCGACACTTGATGTGAGGGAGTGAAGTAAAAACGTCTGGACATACCTTTTTTATTTTATTTATTGTTATTGGTAACAATAAATGACACTGCTTATTTTTTCATGGAATCTTGAAGTAATTACTGACTTAACCGATTAATCAATTTAATCAAATACTCAATGGTGGAAAGAATACGAATTTTTAAAGTAGCTTGTCTGGGAGTCGGACAAGGTGAGGGAGTGAAAAAACAATTACTTTTAATTTTTTTTAACCAATTATAAATTTAGTTTGGAGCTGAAACAAAGCCTCCATAGAACAACAAAAGGAGTGAAATAGTTCCTATTTTTTTCTAGTTACTAGCTCTCATTTGAATGGTTGAAAATGGACCGGACGTACGATTTACACATTTTCAGATAAGTAAGAAATATGATCAACATGTATAAGATGTTGAACATAATATAACACGGAATAAAAAGGAAATATCGTTATAACAAGGAAGTGGGCCCGGTAATTGGAAGAGGCGTGGAGATACTAAACACGCAACGCTCAACAGAATCTATTTTTATATCTTCCACTGTTTCCTCTATTATACAGGGTGTTTCGGAATTGCACGGCACTATTTTAGGTACGTGTTCTCTAACACAAAATAAACAAAAAAGTTCATATTAACATGTATCTCAAACTCATTTATTAAACAGATATCAAAGGTTAAAGATTTATTATTACTATTTATTTATTATTATTACAACATTTAGAGTAAATGTTCAAAGGCGCCTCCGTTTTGTTGAATGCAACATTCAGCACGACGAATCCATGCTTCTCTGGCTCTTCGTATAGCATCAGGATGGTGGTTGATAGTTACTGCGGCTTCCACGATCCGATTTCTTAGCTCTTCTTGCGTGTCAACTGCCGCAGAGTAAACCATAGACTTCATCCAGCCCCACACAAAATAATCTAATGGCGTTAAATCCGGAGATCGCGGTGGCCATTTAACAGGTCCGTTTCGACCTACCCATCGGTCTCCATAAGTTGCATTTAAATAATCAGTGACACTATGAGAAAAGTGAGCTGGAGCACCGTCATGCATAAACCACAGCCTTTGCCTAATGCCTAGCGGAATATCTTCTAGAATATCATGCAGATTATTTTGCAAAAAATGCAAGTAAGATATACCTGACAGCCTAGGTGGGAAAAAGAAGGGGCCGATGATTTTGTCGCTTAGAAGACCACACCAGACATTTAAAGAGAATGTATGTTGTTAATGTCCAACAGCAGTCGTATGAGGGTTTTCTTCGGCCCAAGAATGGGTATTTCGAAAATTAAGAATCCCGTTTCTTGTAAAGCAAGATTCATCAGTAACCAAAATGCAGTTCAGGAAGTTAGGATCTCGTGTGCATTGTCGAATTAACCACTGGGAGAAATTTCTGCGCTTGTTATAATCTTGTGGTAACAAATCTTGCCTACTTGATACGTGAAATGGATATAATTGTTGTTCGCGTAAAGTTCGCCATACGCTGGTAGAGGAAACATCGAAACGACGTGACAATCTTCTGGTACTAGTAGTAGGAGATAACTGAACAGCATCGAGTATTTCTTCTTCTACGTTTGCAGTTCGTCGAAATCGTTGTCGACCGGCGTTCACTCGTATAGGTTTTAGCGTACCATTATCCCTAAGACGTCTTTCAATGGCCTCAAACGTTTTACGATTTGGTATTCTTCGGTTAGGAAATTTTTTACGATATCTTCGAACAGCAGCAGCACCGTTTGTATGTACCTCGCCATAAGTTAAAAGCACGTCTGTTTGTTCATCAAAAGTGAATAAAGTTGTGGTATCTCCCATGATAATCATAAATTGAACTGTGTCACAAGATTCACTCACACTAAAACACACAGAACTAGACAAACAGATGAGCAACTACTGTCATTGCTTATCGTTCATTTGTTTATCAGGTGATTAAAACCTTTTATTTAGTATTAAACACGTTAAACGTTGTACAGTCAGTCTTAATGCAGTAAATAAATAATAAATCTATAACCTTTGATATCTGTTTAATAAATGAGTTTGAGATATATGTTAATATGAACTTTTTTGTTTATTTTGTGTTAGAGAACACGTACCTAAAATAGTGCCGTGCAATTCCGAAACACCCTGTATATATACAAAGGGTTCTACAAAAGTTTCGCAATACAGCTTTATTTATTTAATTTTCCCAAAGTAATTTCCCCGGCATTTAATACACTTCTCCATACGTCGAGACCAGTCATTAAACCAACTCTACCAAGTTTCATCTGGGATTGAGACTCATTCATTGTCCCAAGCCCTCAGAAGATCCTCGTTGCTTGAAAAACATTTTCCTTTCACATGTGGGAACAGCACAAAGTCACAGGGAGCAAGGTCTGGACTGTAAGGAGGGTGCTCAAGAAGTTTTACCCCAGTAGTGGCCAAATACTCTGGCACGGTGAGCTGAAATGAAATGAAAATGAAATGAAAATTTGACTTTATTTGTACAAACAATGTTTACAAAACGAAAACCTCAAAGCCATATAATGGCTTGACTGAGGCTATAGTATACAATATTATAAAAATTTTGAGTTTAGAAATAAGTATACAATTGGTCTCAAGACAACTTAACTATAAATATTGCATCTCGAATTTATACACAGTAATTACCATAAAATATTCAACATAAATTTATCCAAATTAGAACAAAAAAAAACAGCACTACAAACATTGTAAATATTATATTAATAATTACATTATTTTAAAAAAGAAATATAAAATAATATTTCAGAGTTTGAAATAAAAGAACTGAACTTAGGAAAAAGTTTCTATCATATAAATTACTAAGTCCGGTTTAAGTTTACTATAGGATGCATGCGATAACAAACTTTTGGGAATTACATTAAAAGTACTAGGTATCAAGACTCTCTTTGTTCGTCTACTATAATCATTAACGAATTTCGGTACTTCAAAAAATGTTGTTCTAGTCGAATAATGCTGATTTTTTACTTTTTTACAGTCATTTGAAAAATAGTTTTTTAAAATAAGATTGTACATGAAAATTCCTTTTACCGGCAATAACTTGGTTAACTTGGTGCGTTGTCATGGTGGAGGTACCAGGTATCCATTCTTGACTGTGGTCTCAGGTTTTTCATAGACTCTACGACTTTAGGCAGGCACTGCTCAGTGTACCAATGATCAGTGACTGTCTTCTGTGTCTCCAAAACAACACGCTCTACAATTCCGCTTAATCTGAAAAATACAGCGATCATTTTTTTTTTTTTTTTTTTCAGATCGAGGTTTATCCTCATCGTCAAATATCCAAACTTTGTAATGAGCCTTGGTCGGCACATCATAATAGTATAGCCAAATTTCGTCACCAGTCACGATGCTGTTCACATATGTAGAATGTCCTTTATCAAATAGTTTCAGCATCTTTCGGCACCAAGTCACACGATTCCGTTAGACTATGGGGCACCCAAAGACAACAAAGTTTTTTTTTACCTTTAAATGGTCTCTCAGAATTGAATGAATTGCTGGCGCATGAAGGCATAATGTCTCCTCTATCTGTTGATATGTCACTCGACGGTCCTCATGAAGCACTTTCCTCACAGCAGAAATGTTTTCCTCTGTTACAGACGTTCGCGGCCTTCCTTCTCTCTCAGCGCCCTCCAGAGTGAAATTGCCCCTTTCGAATTCTCTGTACCATCTAAATATAGTCGTACGATGTGGACAATCATTATTCCATGCGATCTTCATTTCTTCTAAGCATTGATCTGTGCTTATACCATGCACAAAATTTTAGCGCAAAACTGCCCTTATTTCTCTACGTGACCACGATGCCATAATACACACTTTATTTTGTCACTGCTAAACAACTGAGCCCAGAGATGTGATACTGTCGGCTAGTAGCAGGCATGGATAGGTCTGAACACGCAGTAACTTCTAACCTCCTGGGTCTTTCTGTTAAGTTACATAGCAGAACTTTTGTAGTATCCTTTGTATTAAATGAAAATTTTAGAATTGTAAAAATGTTTGATTATAGTTATTGAAGTAAGAACGTGATAAAAATATTAAATGAAAATGAGATAAAATCTACACAGCTTATCTGAGGTATGTGGAGTAATATTGAGATTTAGGTGCAATCATTATTATAGTATGTTCATCTACATCATAATATTACTTTAGATTACCTCAGATAAGCTATGAAGATTTTTATCTCATTTTTCATTTATCACTTTTATTATGTTCTTACTTCAGTAACAATTATCTTACTTTTTTTTAAAATCATCTATATTTTTTTAATATATTTAATGTTACATATGAGGAACCGCCTAAAAATCTAATATACGACTCGTACAGTCATTACACTCAAAAATACTAAGAAAAATCGTTGATGCCCACTTTCATGTCTGCAATGATACCTTACACACCGACCTTGACATTCCTTACGTCGAAGTAACAGCCATAGATCGCTACCGTAACTTTCATGACAGACTTACTCTAAATTCCAACTCACTAACTCAAGCTCTACACACTCCCACAAACCCTTACAATCCGCCAAGAAGACTGTTGAGGTGTTGGCGACGATATTTTCTGCATTAAAAAGTTATACGTTTTCTTTTACATTTATCAATTCACTCGTTTTTGTTTTGTTTTCTTATATTTCATTTTGTTAATTCGTTTTGTTTGTTTGTTTTGCTTTGTGTGTGTTTTTCTTTTTCCCATATCACGTCATGTCAGCATATTTGCTTATTACGCAAGTAGATAGCAAATTTAATAAAAATGTCACAAGTTATCATATGTAAATAAATAAATAAATAATGTTACATATAAAACAGATATTTCTTTATATAATTTCTCTTTGTTTGGTTTTTCTCATTTAGCCCTGATGAAGACCTGAAATTTGGGTCGAAACTTCGTCACAATTAAGTATATGATACTTGCATATTATTGCTCTTTATTTCGACCTCTGTAATCGGTAGCCACTATTACTACATTTGTGTTTATTATACACACAAAATTCGTCAACCTCAAAATTATTCAATTTCCCTTTTTTCCTGTTGTTCAGGCCCTGTTCAAAATCTTGGAAAATATTTGAATAAAAGAGACGATTATTGAATCAAGTAATGGGAAGGGAACTGAAAACGGTGTTCGATATAGTTTCGTCAGCTATTTTGCGGGTTGCGGTTGAGAACGAATATTGAACTTCAAGCTATTCGTCATTTCAAGTAATTCTAACCTTTATCAATTTTCATAAAATAAAAGTTTGTGGTATTCCAAAAAATATACATAAAATTTGGAAAAAACTTTGTTTAATAATGTTTGAATTGTTTTCTGCTTACATATTGTAAAGTGGAATAAGTATATAATGACAAGAGTAGACGGCAAAAGTTAAAAACAACGAAAAAATGCGTTGTAATCTTGTATTAATAAAAAAAAAAATAGTTTACCCTTTTTAGAACCCTCGCATTATAATTTTAATAATATAAAACACGAAGGTTCGATGCCGACATCACAACTCGCTCCCTCAGTTATTATAAGACAGTTCCAACTACCTTCGATAAAAAAATGAAGGTCGGGCACGCGATTTGAGCAGATTTTTGGACGAAATTAAGATGAGGATACAAACAGGTGAGACTAGACATTCTTAATATTACCACGTTTTAGATATTAATATTACTTTTATTTTTGGGGCCCGCTAGATCCTAAGGCCATCGTCTTCTTCAACAATAGCAACTTCATCATCCTGTTGTTCGTTGTTTCCCTCGTCTGTGGCAGATATATTGAGAGCTCGTGTGTAATACTTCAATGAATCATTTGCCTTCCACTCGACACCAAAATGCTTTTTCAGCAGATTATCAATGCCTTTCAGCTTATTAGAACGATTGAAAAATCAATTATTAATATAGCTATATAAGAAGAATCGAGTATAAACTGAAATAAAAACGCGAGTTTAAAGAGCTTTCGATATTTTGTTCCGAAAGGGTAACAGAAGCTGCTGATGTGAACGAATGGGATGGGTACAAAGTGAGAAGTGATCATTGGAATCAAAGAGATTTGCATCAAAACGAGCAACGAACCAGTTTTGAAACACAATGGGCTATGGAACGCTCGATCCGAACGGTGGCGGTTCGAATCCTCCCTTGGAGGGTTGACTTTTATTTCGTGGAGCCCCACGGAATAAATCTCGAACCTCTCACCATGGTTAGAATAGGTTGGTTACACCTCTAGAGTAACCCCCCGTATGCCACACATGGCCAGGCAGGGGTACCGAACAAAAAAAAAAAATAAAAATAAAAAAATACTTTAAAACAAAGTCAAGAAAACGTTCGATAAAGTTAGAATCGGTAATTATTTTTCTGAGAAGTTCGAGGTTTGCTCTGGTTTGAAACAAGGAGATTCTCTATCGCTTGTTTTATTTAATTTAGCGCTGGCATATGCCATTAGGGTGGTTACACGTACCGGAAAGGATTTGAATTTTGGAGGGAATATACGAGAGTCATTCAATAACTAAAGTGGCAAATTCTATAATTTTAAAAATATTCAATGAATGTGTACAATCTTTTCAGGGTTGTTAATTGGCAACCTTGGGATATGCTGTGATCAGCTGTTTCATCATTTTATATCGACATAACCTCAAACTTTTCAATTCACCTTGGCTGGTCCACTAGAAGATTGCACCTTAGAAGAGCAGCGCTCAGTCATTAGATTTTTAGTCGCAGAAAGTGTGTAAAAGTGTAAAACTAAGACTCTGAGACCAAAAGGCAGTTTTGTCTCAGACCCTGAGACAAATTATAGAATTTGTCACTTTAGTTATTGAATGACTCTCGTATATTCCCTCCAAAATTCAAATCCTTTCCGGTACGTGTCACCACCCTAATGGCATATTCCAGCGCTAAATTAATTAAAACTAGCGATAGAGAATCTCCTTGTTTGTTGTTGTCCTCGAACTTCTCAGAAAAATAATTACCGATTCTAACTTTATCGAACGTTTTCTTGAGTTTGTTTTAAAGTTAGTGAAGTATGGAGTGGAAACACACTAGCTCCCCAGTTGGGAAAAAATTCAAGTTTCAACCTTCCGCCGGTAAAGTGATGCTGACCATCTTTTGGGGCCCACAGGGTCCAGTCTATTGCGATTTCCTTGAAGATCAGCAAACTATCAGTAGCCAATACTACTGGGAGATGCTAGAACACTAAGTTAGATCAGCTATCAGGAGCAAACGCCGTGGACTCTTGTCAAAAGAAGTCATTCTTCAGCACGATAACGCCCGCCCTCATACAGCCCAGCTGTCCCGTGTTAAGCTTCAAGAATTGGGTTGGGAGGTCTTACCTCATCCTGCCTACAGTACCTACCTCGCCCCATCTGATTTTCACCAGTTTGGACCCCTCAAAGACCCCCTACGTGAAAAAAGATTTGCTAAAAATGAGGAAGTTAAGGAAGCGGTGCAAAAGTGGCTTCGGGGTAAATCGAAAGAATCCTTCGAAAGGGAATTAGGAAGCTGCAAGAAAAATGGGATAAGAGCATAACTGTGAGGGGTGATTATGTTGAAAAATAGCCTTAATTTTGAAAGATTTAAATAAACCGTTTTTGAGCTACAGTAAACCCTCGATATAGCGAACTGGTGGGGGGTTTGATTTTCAGAGTTCGCTATATTGAGGTTTGTTATAACCGAGGATTCCTTTTTTTTATCTTTTTTTTTGGCCAATGCCCGCACTAATTTGATCATATTTAGAATGAAATTCATTCATTAGAACTAGTTAATGAATTTATGTAATTTATTTTTAGTTAAACTACACATTAAATAAACAATGAGATTCATTAATTTACCTACCAAGTTAGGTTAAGAGTTCTTTAGCCTTTAACTTATTATTCGAATAATACAGAATGGTTAATGAGAGGATCTGAGATTGGTATTTGAGATCTCATTTGTTTAAAGCAATTTATCAATTTTTTTCCAAATATTCATGAGCCGCAGAGCACAGTCGTTTATTTGATGCTGAAGTTAATCCTTGGGCTGCGGTAGAATCTATTTTATCTTTGTTTTTTATAATGGTTATTTGGTATTGACAATGTTGATTTGTGAATTCGATATTTTTCTGTACATGGTTTTCTTACTTAGAATTTCCGATTCAATATCCAGAAGAATTTTTAATTTTTCCTCAATTGATAAGGATATACGTTTGTGACACACGTTTACCAACGAACTTATTGTGTATTAAAAAACAAACAGTATAAACGACTACAGAACACTGATTCGAATAATACAGAACTCCAAACAGAACTGAGCTAGTTTTGAGAATAAAGTCAACGGAATCAGAGAGAGAGCAAAAGGAAATCGGATTAGTTAAGAGTAAAAAAACACCTCCATTCTAGAAACTGGTGCTACTTCGTCTTCCCGCGCTCATACTACATAATACAGTAAAAAAAAAAAAAAATAATAATAACAATTCTTGCAGTTCGTTATAACAGAAAATAATAATTCTCAGGCATCAAATTTAGTTCGTAGTTCGCACTAACCGAGGGATTTCGCTGTAACGAGGGGTTCAGCAGAAATATAATGGTAATTTTAGGGGGATAGCATTTTGGTTCGCTATATCGAGGTGTTCGTTATATCCAAGTTCGTAATAATGAGGGTTTACTGTATAGCCATTTGTCTCTTTACTTATTGAATGACCCTTGTACAAATATATATGCCAATGATTCGGCTTTGCTTAGTGAGGAGGCGGAAACCATAGAACTAAATACAAAAACGTTGACGAAAGCCGGACAAGAACTTGGGGTTGGAAATGGCGAAGGAAGGAGCATTTTATATTTCTTTTTTACGTTTTAAATGATTAATTTGATATTATAAATGCTGCATTAATTGTCTAGTGACAGGAATAAAATAAATAAAAGGTGGTAACTTCTTTCTTTGTTTTTCTTTTTTTGAGGAAAGGAGAAGATGTTATTTACCTTGTGCTACCTACCATGCTATCATTTACATCTTACTTAACAATTGAGGCGTTATCGATTTTATCCCTGATAACAAACTATTACTTCATACTACTATTACTATTACAAAGCGCGAATAGATCAATAATAAACCTGATGAAAAGATGAACTCTGTTGAAAGGGCCACGTGGAGAATGTAAAAATAAAAGGGTTAGTAGGTTTATTACCCTCATTGTTATGGTTAGAGAAGTTTTATATTTACAGCTGGGTAAGTTTGTTGTGTAGAATCTTGTTTATATGGTGACTATTTCTGTCGTGGTATTACAGTCAAGATGATGAAGCAGTAATAGCATATATATGGATATGTTTTCTATATTCTGTATGTTGTGTTTAACGTCACTTTATGGTACTAAGGCTAATCGTGCGATGCTACCATGGGAGTCCTAATTTTTTCCTATCCAGGTATAATAAAGATAGGGATCTGTAACGAGTACCTGACTTCGCACAGGCTCTGGATCTCCATTTTACGTCCTATCCGAGGGACAGCATTGCCTAGGATTTTTTACTCCAGTTAAAAATTCATAGGGCCACTTTAGTATTGTAGGCTGCTAGCCACTACACAATGCGTGACCCCATATACGTTGTGTTTTGCTTATATATGGATATGGTTTCTGAATATTAATATTATATGTTATGATAGGGTTTTTGAGGTTACATAACATAACAAATAAAAACTATATTATTCCCACCTTTCGAGACTATATTTTTCTCATAGTCTTGCCAATGTCGCGGATGGATAATAGTAAATAACCTACATGGGTAGAGACTACCAAACTATGGGTACTATAATGTACAATGGCAGGTATGTAGCTGTGAACTGGTGACTAGAGTGTCCTGAAATTGTAACGTTGTACATTAGAGTATTTTTTTTATCGACGTCAATTAATGCTACTAAGTGTTGTTCGGACGATGCTAGAGTACCAGACATCTTACAGGCTCGAGACTGTTCGTTTGTAACTGTTCATTTTACGTCCTATCCGAAGGACGGCAACTGGAAAGGATTTTTTACCCCCTTTAAAATATCCTAGGGCCACAGCGGGACGCGAACCCGCGACCTTTAGTATTGTAGTTTGCCATGCTAACCACTACACCACAGGTGTCCCCACTATTTTGTTTTATAGTCACTATAAATTATGTGGATTAGGTAGCATTATGGCATGGCATGGTATAATGCAGTTGTTGACTGAATCTCAAAAAACGTATAATACCGTTCTTTCTTTTCTTTATTCGGTTGTTAATATAGGCCCTGTAAATATTTGACATCGCAATGTGGTCTTTATGAGAATTAACTTTCTAAAAACATTATCATATTCCAATTTTTATGAATCCATTGTTAACCTAAATTCATTCATCATTCACAGATAAAATGTTACTCCTTTTTATATTACAAAACATAAGATTCACACTCCGACAAGATACATGCCCACATGTTTATATCGGCGACCATCAAATTCCTCAAACAGACAAAGTACGATACCTTGGACTAATATTTGACAGAAGGATGACTTGGGGCCCTCATGTCAAAGTGAAAAGAGAGACACTAAACAAGCGACTGATAATACTACACTAATTATTTTCCAAATCATCAAAATTAAAAATCAGACAAGAAAATTAAAAAATACACATACTTAGTGAAAATTCGTGAGCCATATAAAAATTTATGATCCAGCTAAAAAGGCACACTTACAAAAAGTTTCGGTTTCGGCCAGGCCGAAACTAGCTCCTGTGCCTGATATCTCCAAGAAGGAAGTAGGACTACACGATTACAGCTTGTAAGCTCGGTCTTTTTCACTTTGCTATGCTATCCCAGTTGACCCTAGAAAACTTTATAAACAGTACACTTTAGAAACTATTAGTATCAATAACAACGCCTAACCTTTTCTCTCCTGTTTTCATGAATTTTTTTATTTTCTGGACTTCGAAATGAAATAATGGTACAATTCTAAATTTCTACCACCTCAATAATTTTTTGTGTATATGTTTGATTGTTATCTACTTCATTATTTAGCTCTGGTGAAGACCTAAAATTCGGGTCGGAACGTGGACATAATTCGTGTAATTCTAACGCACCACGAACCATTTTCATTACAATCTATAATTGTAATTTAAAATTACAATGCGAACATATGGTGCTTAATTGATAAAAAAAGCTAATATTTTTATCAAAAAGCTTTATTTGAAATTCTGAAATTCTAGAGTTACTGTAGAAGAGCCAAGAAGAAAGCGAATGATACCTCAATGCATCAGGTGTCAACAATACGGCCACACCAAGTCGTATTGCAACCACGCACCTCGGTGTGTGAAATGTGGCCAAGGCCACGAAAGTTCATCGTGCACTAAAACGAGAGATACAGAGGCGACCTGTGCAAATTGTAGGGGAAACCATCCAGCAAATTATCGTGGGTGCCTAGTTCTGAAGAAGTTGAGGGCTCAGAAAACTAAAAGAAATAATCATTTACAACAATCTTCTCCTCCAGTTCCAGGTCTAGAAGAATTTCCTGTTCTTCAGCCTCCGAAGACGCATCGTCAACCACAGAAGAATACTGCACCGTTGCCGACTCAGCAGCAGCAGAGAGCACACTCAACGCAGCCGATTGGATCGCACAGTCAGACTCCAACTCAAAATAAACCGACATATTCAGGTATGATTCGGGATGTCAGTCAGCAGCCACCTTCAGCTGACAATTACGGCCCCCAACACTTGCATCAGTTAATCAATGGTCTTAACTCTCTCATACAACCCCTTTTTAGCATCCTCCAACAGCTCGCACAGGTGACCCAAGCCATGTTTCCCCCAAATGGCCCCTAATCAGCTGACTGCGGGCTCTTTGTCCATCCTTCTATGGAATGCAAACGGACTAACGCAACACAAAACTGAACTAGACCTATATCTTCATGAAAAACGAATTGACGTAGCATTGATTACGGAAACGCACCTTACCACACGATCTAAATTTTGTATTCCTGGCTACTTGACCTATAGGACAGACCACCCAGACAACACAGCACATGGAGGTACAGCCATTCTTATCAGAACAACACTATCACACAACCATATACGCTTACCAAGTACTCCTGACATACAGTCCACAGGCATTACACTTTACATGAAAAAACACACGATAACACTGGCCTCGGTCTACTTCCCGCCAAGATACGTGCTGACATCTTCGATGTTTTGCGATTTTTTCCGTACCTTAGGACGCTGTTTTATAGCAGGAGGGGATTTCAACGCGAAGCACCAATATTGGGGCTCACGTTTGTGCACTCCAAGAGGAAGGAATTTGAGGGCTGCCATCCACGAGCTTTCATTAGACACAATAAATCCTGACACACCGACTTACTGGCCTGTATCGAGGCGAAAATCACCGGACCTTTTGGTCTTTTTTATTACTAAAGGACTGCGGACTATACCTCACACCATAAATACTACCTCTGATCTTTGCTCTGATCATTCCGAGGTGCATTTAATTATGCTTGAGGAGGCAATAAACAAACCAAGAAAACCAACGCTGATAGATGGACCAATTGACTGGGATGCCTTTAGGGAGTTTTTAGAGTCTTTGCTTTCGATCCCAGTCTCAATCAAAACTGATAATGAGCTGGAAGAGGCTGTCGAACTATTTACAGAAAGTGTTCAAAAAGCGGCTTGGTATTCAACAATACCCAAGGTCAACTCAGCAAGAACAAATAACTTGCCACAATATCCTCAATATATAAGAGATTTGATCAGAGCAAAGAGAAGAGCGCGTAAAATATGGCAGACTGACAGACGCCCCTCAGACAGACAGACATTCAACAGACTAAACAATCAACTCAAAAGGGAAATACAAAAATTTAACCGAACAAACTATGACGCTTATATAACTGGCCTCTCGACAGACGATGGAAGCTTGTGGAAGCATACCAAGAAGTTGCTAAAACATCGAGAGTTGTCAGCACCCCTTCGAAGAGAAGATGGCTCCTGGGCCGTGTCGGATGAGGAAAAATCTGAACTCTTCGCTAACCATCTTTCTTCTGTTTTCATCCCATTTTCTGACTTAACAAACACAGAACATGAGACCCTAGTACTCAACTCATTAGATATTCCACTTCAAATGACACTTCCACCACCTTCATTCACTCCTGCCCAGGTTGCACAACAAATCCAACATTTACCCAAAAGAAAAGCCCCTGGTTATGACTTAATAACTGCCGAGGTGCTCCAAAAAATGCCCAAAAAAGCTCTGGTATTTCTGACAACAATTTACAACTGCATACTAAGGACATCAAAATTCCCACTACAATGGAAATATTCCATGATTCAAATGATACACAAACCAAATAAAGACATCTACTATCCATCTTCGTACAGACCTATCAGCCTTCTTCCGATATGTTCAAAAATATTTGAAAAATTAATATACAAAAGAATAGTTGACATATTGACTGACAAACATATAATACCCGACCATCAATTTGGATTTCGCAAGTCACATTCAACGACCCACCAACTACACCGAGTTACTGACTTCATTGCTGGAGCATTAGAACAAAAACAATATGCAACTGGTGTATTTTTGGATGTAGCTCAGGCGTTCGACAAAGTTTGGCACCAGGGTCTTCTCTTTAAACTCAAGAACATACTACCGTACACCTACTATCTCATTCTTCGATCCTTCCTTTATGACAGATTTTTCTCCGTTCGGCAGGGGTCAGAAATTTCTTCAATTCGCCCAGTCTTAGCGGGGGTACCACAAGGTTCAATACTGGCCCCCCTACTCTACATTGTATACACCCATGACATACCAGAAGGTAATGAGACATTGACCGCTACTTACGTAGACGATACAGCAATACTAACAAAACATCAAGACCCGTCACATGCTTCACTAAACTTACAAAACCACTTACAGAAATTAAACGATTGGTGCAAATTGTGGAAAATTAGACTTAATCATGACAAATCACAACATATAACTTTTACTCTTCGGAAAAATACTTGCCCACCAATTTATATCGAAAATGTCCAAATTCCCCAAACAGACACAGTACAGTACCTCGGACTAACCCTCGATAGAAGGATGACATGGGGCCCGCACGTTAAAATGAAAAGGGAAACACTAAACAAACGACTAAAGCTACTTTTCCCACTTTTTTCTAAATCCTCAAAATTAAAACTGAGACAAAAACTAAATACGTACACATACTTACTTAAACCCATATGGATATACTGTTCACAGATTTACGGGATTGCTAAAAAAATACATTTACAAAAACTTCAGACCTTTCAGTCAAAATTATTACGACTCATTTCAAAAGCACCTTGGTACGTGACTAATCAAACTTTACATACTGACTTCCACATGCCAACAGTCGACCAGCGCATTAAAACTCTTTATAAACGTTTCCACACTAACCTACACGGACATATAAACCTACTGATAAGAGATATGGCCACAGATGAAATGCCTGTGAATGTGAGGAGGAGATTAAAAAGGCGTTGGATGAGAGATCTCCTTCTTTAACGGACATGAATAACTGAATCAAGCCAGACAAGAGGTACTGTTGGGTGCCATCCTTCCCCATGCCTGACATGTCATCATCTGCAACTGTATACGGCCATCGAATCTGCTGATTGTCTATCTATTGCTGACAGGCGCGGATATACGAATGAAGTGAAAAAAAAAAAAAAAAAATTACAATACGTTCTATTATAAAATTTTGCCTTGTGATAATTCGGCAATGCAAGCCTAATACTCCATCGCGTCTGATTTTATAATTCTCTATTTAGTTCATTTAGTTTTCTATTTAGTTTATATATATATATATATATATATATATATATATATATATATATATATATATATATACATATATATATATGTTTTTTTTCAAAACACGTTGACAACTCTTTCCCATGAACAGAACGTCTTTAATTATAAACAATAGTATCAATAAAGGGGAACCGTGCATGCGTTGGCTCTACGTGTTTTATGAGTTGCCGTAATATTCTTTCTCCTGTTTACACGATTGTGTGTTCATAAACACACAGACACAGAACTCATTTCACGGGACTCAGGGGACCTCAAAATGTGTATTTCCGTTGAAAACCGGAAGTCTAAATTTTTCACAATCGAACAGTCTACAGTCTTAAAGGCTTATCGGACGATGCTACAGTGAGAGTCCTAAATTTTGCCTATCCTGGTATAATTAGGATAGGGATTTTTAACGAATACCTGACATCGTACAGGCTCGGAACCTCCATTTTACGTCCTATCCGAGGGACGGCATAGACAAGGATTTTTACTCCCATTAAAAAATCCTAGGGCCACCTCGGGGCACGAACTCGCGACCTTTAGTATTTACATCATTTATGTTTTTGTTTTTTTACTAGAGCTTTGTAATTACGGATTTTTGTACTTTTTCTTGAAATTTTATCTTGCCATTCATGCTCAATGTTATGTAAATGTTGAAATTATGGGTTTTAAGCATAGTTCGATTTAGGTTACGATTGTGAATTGTATCTAAATTAAACCTACAGGTTCACCTCCACTATTGTCTGTCTGGTTCTCTTCACGATTTCTCAAGCTTTCCCGAGTTATCTTTTCTTCAGGAAGAAATAGCGCTGAGTTTCTTCATCTTATTCTCTTTTACAGAATTCCGGTTCCCATGAACTTTTACAGCTAAATCTATAATTTGTCGACAATATGGCTTCTCTCTCTAGCGATTGTTATTTTGTAAGTAAAAGAACATTATGTCACTTCAGAGATTCGTAGACCAAATATTTTCGTAGACCACAATCAATTCTGCTGAATTGCTTATTGGTTTAATATTTTTGGATAACAGAGACTGCCTGAGATCCTCAAAAGTTGAGTAGTTCAACAAAAAACGTTTAATTTCATCATTAGAATTACAGTTACAATATTGACTTCTCATTCGAAATCAGTATACAATCATCCTAATTTAAAAATCTTAGTTCGACCATCTGCATATATCTTCTTATAAATAAAGTTGAAATTCTGTTTGTTTGTTCTTTATAGAAATCCATACCGTTTGTCCTAAATTCTCCAAATTTCGCTTAGTGGTTCTTTGATACCAGGTGCGAACACCTGTCCATATTAAAATTGCATAACTTCAGCCAATCTCATGGTATATTCTTTATTGTTAAAAAAATCGTCATGATCTCGCTTTACAATGGGGTTTTTTTTACGAAATCGACCGTTTGAGTCGAAAAACAGCCTAAAATATCATTTTATACATTTTGAAGAGGCCAACAAGGCCCGGTAAGACCGTCCCTTGGTAGGCGTCGAGTTCTGGGATTTTTAAACCATATGTTTTTTTTTTTTTTTTTAAATTACAATACGTTTATTTACATGTATGGTGAATTTATTTTTTATAAATGCCTCCTAAGAAGCGAGCTTCAATACGAGTAGTGAGCTCAAAAGCTAAAAACAACGTCAAATACGAGCAGCTGAAACTCTCGACGAACATCAAATTAGGATTGAACAACAGAGGCTTAGACAGGCAGAATCGCGGGAAACTGAGTCTGCCCAGGAATACGAGGCCCGCTTTGCGCCACAAAGGCTTAGGCAAGCCGATTTGCGAGAAGCTGAAACTGCAGGCCAATATTTCTGTTTGTTTGTTTGTTTTTTATAGAAATCCATACCGTTTATCCTAAATTCTCCAAATTTCGCCAGTAGTTCTTTCTTACCAGGTGCGAACACCTGTCCATATTAAAATTGCATAACTTCAGCCGATCTTCAGCTGATAGTCTTTATTGTTATAGAAATCGTAATGAACTCACTTTACAATGTTTTTTTACGAAATCAACCGTTTCATTAGAAAAATGAAATTCCTCGATCAAACCGGGTTATACAGCTCAAAGATGAATTTCTGTTAGTTTGTTTTTTCTTAATAAAACTCCATACCGTTTGTCCTAAATTCCCCAAATTTCGCTCAGTGGATCTTTCTTACTAGGTGCGAACACCTGTCCATATTAAAATTTCATAACTTCAGCCAGTCTCTGGGTATATTCTTTATTGTTATAAAAATCGTTATGATTTCACTTTAAATTTGTTCACGTTTATTAGAAAAATGAAATTCCCCGGGTGAAACCGGGATATACAGCTAGTTATCTATATAAATAAAGATGAAATTCTGTTTGTTTGTTTGTTCTTTATAGAAATCCATACCGTTTGTCCTAAATTCTCTAAATTTCTCTCAGTGGTTCTTTCATACCCGGTGCGAACGCCTGTCCATATTAAAATTGCATAACTTCAGCCGATCTTCAGCTAATTTTCTTTATTGTTATAAAAATCGTAATGAACTCGCTTTACAATGCTTTTTTACGAAATTGACCATTTCATCAAAATAATGAAAGTCTCCGGGTGAAACCGGGATGTACAGCTACAATCTATATAAATAAAGATAAAATTCTGTTTGTTCTTTATAGAAATCCATACTGTTTGTCCTAAATTCTTCAAATTCCCCTCAGTTGTTCTTTGATACCAGGTGCGAACACCCGTCCATATTAAAATTGCATAGCTTCAGCCAATCTCTGGGTATATTTTTTGTTGTTATAAAATTCGTCATGATCTCGCTTTACAATGCTTTATTTTCGAAATCGACCGTTTGAGTCGAAAAAATGGCCTTAAAATACATTTTATAGATTTTGAAGAGGCCAACAAGGCCCGGTAAGACCGTCCCTTGGCAGGCGTCGAGTTCTGGGATTTTTAAACCATATGTTTTTTTTTTAACATTACAATAAGTTTATTCACATGTATGGTAAATTTATTTTTTAAAAATGCCTCCTAAGAAGCGAGCTTCAATAGGAGTAGTGAGCTCAAAAGCTAAAAAACAACGTCAAATATGAGCAGCTGAAGCTCTCGGCGAACATCAAAATAGGATTGAACAACAGAGGCTTAGAAAGGCAGAATCGCGGGAAACTGAGTCTGCCCAGGAATACGAGGCCCGCTTTGCGCCACAAAGGCTTAGGCAAGCCGATTTGCGAGAAGCTGAAACTGCAGGGCAAAATTTCTGTTTGTTTGTTCGTTCTTTATAGAAATCCATACCGTTTATCCTAAATTCTCCAAATTTCGCTCAGTGGTTCTTTCATACCAGGTGCGAACACCTGTCCATATTAAAATTGCATAACTTCAGCCGATCTTCAGCTGATATTCTTTATTGTGATAAAAATTATAATTATCTCACTTTACAATGTTTTTTTTTTTACGAAATCGACCGGTTTTTAGAAAAATAAAATTCCCCGAGTGAAACCGGGATATACAGCTATAATCTATATAAATAAAGATAAAATTCTGTTTGTTCTTTATAGAAATCCATACCGTTTGTCCTAAATTCTCCAAATTTCGCTCAGTTGTTCTTTGATACCAGGTGCGAACACCTGTCCATATTAAAATTACATAACTTCAGCCACTCTCTGGGTATATTCTTTATTGTTATAAAAATCGTTTTTATCGGGCTTTACACTGGTAATTACGAAATCGACCGTTTGAGTCGATATAAGTCTTACTTAATAGATTTTATAGATTTAAAAAATGAAATCCGGGTGAAACCGGTATATACAGCTAGTATAGAATAAATGCTTCGGTGCATCATTATATCATTTATATTATATTTTATTTTATTTTCCAAACTTAGTTTTGTTGAAGCAGACAATAAAACGTGAGGCAGTGGATTCGTTCTGCCCCTCGACGTAACTGACCTGAATTAAAGTTTCCTGCTAAAAATTGCCTTTTTTTTTCTTTTCTTTTTTTTTTTTTTTACACCGGCTTTCTCTAATTGTGTAAATTGGGTTATTGCGGAAGCTGCAATTGTTGAAGTTTGTCGGGGTGTACTGGCTAAATAAAATCATATTTCAACAATACACATCTCTGTAAAATAGAAATCCTAATATTATTATGCCATCTTAGTTTGAGGAACAACATTTAGATAAATTTATTGATATAAAAATAAAAATCTGGTGCGTGCGCGCAACACACAACATTCACTTACCAACGTACTTAGATTAGAAATTGATGTGTTTTGTTAATTGCCACTTCTCAAAGTCACACATTTTCCACATTCATTTCTTATTTTTGTTTTTATTTACTCTATAAAAAATACTGTTTTTTTTTTATTATTGAGTAAAAGTTTTTACTCCTTAAGTCTTTTTGATCATAATACTCCAAGTCGGGTGATTTTATAATCCTCTATGTAGTTGTTGAAAACTTCATTTAGTTACTACAAAACAAATAATTTTCATTAAATGAACAGAACGGCTTTAATTATAATCAATGGTAAGTCATTAAAGGCGTAATCCATATAGATTTATTTAGATAAAATAAAAAAAAAACGTAAAAGTGGGGAAACAAAGTTATGAAATATGCCCCCATCGGTTTGATCAATTTTAATGAAATTTTTGCTGTCATATCTTGGGCATATACCTACATCAAATACCCACTTTTATTAAAATCGTTAGAGCCGTTTTTGAAAAAATCGAAAAAAACCTAAAAAGTTATAAAATAAAGTACCACCTCCGTTTGACCAATTTTGTTGAAATTTTTAATGTCTCATCGCGGGCATCTACATACACCAAATTTCAGGTTCGTACGGTTTTGAGCTAGTCTGTTCACACACAGAGACCATTTCGCAGGACTTGGTTATTTGGACTCAGGGGAACCCAAAACGTGTATTTACGTTGAAAACCGGAAGTCGAAATTTTTCACGATCGCAATACTTTCCTTTACTACATATTAAATATATAGGTAAGTGAAAGTAAAATACGACAGTCACTGATATCAAGTGAAAAATAAACAAGTCCCCTTACCCAGCAATTCAATCAAACTCGATGAATATCATGTTTTAAAAATTGTAAAAAATTTTGTCGAATGGTTTATTATATCAATGGTAAATTCCAATTATATTCTTTACTAGCTGTATGTCCCGGTTTCACCCGGGAAATTTAATTTTTCTAATGAAACGGTCGATTTCGTAAAAAAACCATTGTAAAGCGAGATCATTACGATTTTTATTAGGGTAAAGAATATCAGCTGAAGAAGGGGTGAAGTTATGCAATTTTAATATGGACAGGTGTTCGCACCTGGTATGAAAGAACCACTGAGCGAAATTTGGAGAATTTAGGATAACGGTATGGATTTCTATAAAGAACAAACAAACAAACAGAAATATTGCCCTGCAGTTTCAGCTTCTCGCAAATCGGCTTGCCTAAGCCAAGGCGGGCCTCGTATTCCTGGGCAGACTCAGTTTCCCGCGATTCTGCCTGTCTAAGCCTCTGTTGTTCAATCCTATTTTGATGTTCGTCGAGAGTTTCATCTGCTCGTATTTGACGTTGTTTTTTAGCTTTTGAGCTCACTACTCCTATTGAAGCTCGCTTCTTAGGAGGCATTTTAAAAAAATAAATTTACCATACATGTGAATAAACGTATTGTAATGTTAAAAAAAAACAAAAAACATATGGTTTAAAAATTATAGAACTCGACGCCTGCCAAGGGACGGTCTTACCGGGCCTTGTTGGCCTCTTCAAAATCTATAAAATGAATTTTAAGGCCGTTTATTTCGACTCAAACGGTCGATTTCATAAAAAAAAAAAAACATTTTAAAGCGAGATCATGACGAATTTTATAACAATAAAGAATATACCCAGAGATTGGCTGAAGCTATGCAATTTTAATATGGACGGGTGTTCGCACCTGGTATCAAAGAACTACTGAGCGAAATTTGGAGAATTTAGGACAAACGGTATGGATTTATATAAAGAACAAATAAACAAAAAAACAAACAGAATTTCATCTTTATTCATATAGATTAGTTGATTTTACATATTTCATTCACTAACATACTATGGTCAAATATAAGGTATAAAAAATAAAAACTTTAACTCATCTAAATTCTTTACCAAACAATTTTAAATTTAGCGTAAAGTTCTATTTTAAATCCCGTTGGTTTTTAGATTACCTGAAACGTTTTTATCTTTATCGGTGAATTGATTTGGGTGTATTAGAAAGAATTGGATATATCTCATTCAACGCATTATAGCTACTCAGCCTCAGCAACGCGTGATAGGGTTTGCTCGTTCTAATAAAAATCTAACAATATGTCACATTTTCCAATCTAAACAAGCTAAAGCTGGCTGTAAGGAGGTATCTTATTGGCCGGTGACAATAACTTTGCATAAGGCGCTTCCTGATTGGTCCATCATTACTTAATCCTGACCAATCAGCCTCCATATAGCCAGTTACCGCCCACTCTCTTGCTTCACAACATTCCAGGATGGTAATTCATGACCCACTTGTTTTGTTGTTAAACAACACCTTCTGATCTATTTAATATATAGGGGTTAAAATTTGTTGTTAGAGCAATCGGTTATTGTTATTGTTTATTATATTATATGTATACACATTGGAATTCTTTGTGAATCTGACCAATGAACATAAATGTTGACTTTAATATGCAAATAAAGATATTAGCCATTGATATGTTTTTTAAAAATAATTTTAATGGATGGGAAAAGTTTGAACTACGGCCGGGAATCGAACCCAGATCCTCTGCATACAATGTTCTTTTTCCCATTAAAATTATTTATAAATGGTTACAAATGAAGAAACTAGTTTTTTGGATGATCACTTGTGAAGTTTTGTTCAAGTGTATTTTCAATTTTACTATATACCTAAAAACAGCAACTAGGGAAAATAGACTTTGTTCACAAATAGCAGAGCAGGACTAAGACTCCAATCCATTCCGAAAAGCGTAGAATATTCTCGAACAATCAAGAACAGGTAGTAGGACAGTTGGTAACGCCCCAACAAAAATCCTAGAACGTTTCAAAGTAACAATATCAAAATCATATGCTTTTGTTACAATAATCTCTATAAATATAAGAGGCTTTGTCCTGACTGACAGAATCAACGCAGAGTAAAAACTACTAATGATAGAAACTTGAAGTTCGAAATTTAGACTTAAAACGCGATGTAGGTAACCACTATTTTTTATACTATTTTACACTATTAACTAATTTCAAAAATGTAATCCCTAAGGGGCTTAAATGGCGAAATTGTCGTTTAACTCTAACGGAAATCTATTGTTGAGATTTTAAACCATATGTTTTTTATTTGAGTAACGATTTAACGTTACAATAGTATTAAAATAGACATTCACATAAAATATGGCTACTGATTATTTAAATATTAGTGGTAATCAAATTATGCACACTGTGATTCTCATGATTGGGGATGGTGCGTGTTTATTTCGATCTCTTTTCCATATATTTCTCCATATATATACATATATATATATATATATATATATATATATATATATATATATATATATATATATACTTCTCCACATATATATACTACTCCATATATATATACTTCTCCATATGTATAAGATGCTTTGTCCTGACTGACAGAATCAACGCAGAGCAAAAACTACTTATGATTAGAAACTTCGGAATTTAGATTTTAAAAGCGATGTAGGTAACCACTAAGAAAGGAATATCAAAAATGTAACCCCTAAGAATATCTAAAATGTAAATGGCGAAATTGTCGTTTAACTCTAACGGACATCTATGTACGAACTTCGAGAAAATATATCTAATTAGGACTCATTTTAAAGAATTTGATACGACGAGTTTATCTCGAAAGGCCCTATTGGGCGTCGAAAACCATGTTTTACAGCCGAAAAATGAAGCGTTCACGACGAGTAAGTCACTTTTTGTTTCGGCTGTTTTAGTGAACTCTCTCCATTGCGCGTCTCCGTCTCTTCTACCGAGCCGGCAGCTTCCCCCTCCAACATTCCACCTACCAGAAGCTCAAATTCTACTAAATCTCCTTAACATATTATATTAGATCAACACCAAGATAATGGTCACAGAATTGATTATACAGGCTCGCGGGCGAAGCCGCGACGGGGAATGCTAGTGACAAATATAAGAAGAGCACTTGTAATTGATAAACGGTATTGGTTACAATCAAGTGCGGTGGGAGGTTCAACCTCCATATTGGATTTCCTCAATCCATCAAAGTATCAAGTTCCCAGTCAACTTCTACCTCTGCTCCAGGAGCTTCTGCCGATCTTAGAGAATCGATTGAGTGCCACTCAGTTTACACATGTAAAATTACATTAAAAAAAAAAAAAATACACTGAAGGAATTAACAAAAAATTGTTTATAATAAAAATTATAAGTAAATAAATATATCTTTGCCGTACAAACATCGTGCACCTATTTGCGCTTCAATAAATAGAAATTTTGAATTAACAAAAATCTAAATTATTATAAAAAGATATAAATTAGCGGTTTTTTTTCATGGATTCATAAAATCCAACGTTTATATGTTAAAAGTTCTATTCTAAATCCCTTGATTTTTAGACTAGATAAAAAAAAAATTCATCTTAATTAGTGAATTTTTATTTGGCTGTTTTAAAAACAGTAGGATATGATGAATTCAGCGCAATATAGCAACTGAGCTTGAGTAACGCGTCTACTAGTAGATAATGAAACTCGTATTATTTAACTGTATAATATTTTTCTTGCAGATATGTAGGTAAGGCGGTACGTAATCTACTAGTTTATTTTTTTAACATTACTTTATGTCACTAAGGCTCATCGGACGATGCTACAGTGGAAGTCCTAATTTTTGCCTATCCAGGTATATTAGGACAAGGGGTCTTTAATTAGTACCTGACAATTTGCAGGTTCGGTACGTCCATTTTCGGTCCTAACCGAGGGACGGCATAGCCGCCAAGGATTTTTTACTGCCTTCAAAAAATTCTAGGGCCACCTCAGGACGCGAACTCGCGACCTTTAGATTAGGCTGCTATGCTAACCACTTCATCAAAGATGACACCATGGTGAACTAGTTATTTGATAAAAATGGACATAGTCTTGTTTTTAGCTGCCTTGTCGAATGGGTGATTATCAAACTAGAGCAAGTTTTACATTTTATTTTCGAAATTTTTCAGTGTGGTTAAAAAAAAAAAAAGTACATGTATTGGGACCCATCCATAGCAAATCTAGCATAATAGCAGTTCATGATCATTGCTTGAAATTCAGATAATTTAATATAAAATTTCATTGCCACGGCAATGATTTCAGTTAGGTACGTCAATGACTAATTGTATAACTGTCTTAATTCCATTTATTGTTTAGTATATTCCACATTTAATGCAGAATCGGATGATACCATAAGAATTGCCATAATGATTTCTTATTAAGGGAAAAAAATTCTTAAACATAATATCATATTTTTTTCCAGAAATAAAAGAGGCATCGAAAAATAACTTAAGCAAATAACTAACCCCGATTCACTTAATTCATTTATATTGCTGGAAGGAGGATGAAATCAATTAATTACAGATCTTGCATCATCTCGAAGAATTCCAAAGATTTTAGAGAAAAGGAAAAATCTTTTTCACAATATACCTTTAAGCACCTCGAGGAATAGAAATGATCAGATTGAGAATTTTGTTTTCATTTGGTAGAAATTAATTTTTTTTAATATAAACTTGTTGCAAGTGCCTTGTCCTCTTTAATTCATGTTCTCATGCTCGTTCAAAAGTGAAAAACAACATAATTATTTAAAACTGAAATAAGTATCCGACTCTTTGATGAATCCAAATAGTTTAATTATTTCATTAACTGATTCAAATTTTCGTGACTAATACAAAAAATGTATCCTTCTTTTTTAAAACACCAGTACATTGAAAGGTTCAAATCAGCAAAAACTAGAATAGCTTAGTTTGTTTTAGTCGAAGAGACACATTATTGTAAATATTTTATATCCTGTCAGTTAATTTTTTTTGTCTTCCCCTCCTGGTATGATGCAGAAATGTTCATTATTTAAAAGCGGTTTTATATTCTCTTTCATTATGTTGCCTTACAATAGTCATTGCCATGAACAAATATTTGGCCACGACAGGAAATATCCACGAGAATGAGGCGGGGAAAGCTCAACGAGAATGAAAAAATGACATTTACAAATTTTCCTTGTAAAAACTATATGATTTACGAAAGAACGAATGTCATAATTTAATAGAGCGAGCTTAGGACAAAAAGAAGAAAATATTTTTAGGCCGCAAATTGATAAAGAACAACGAAAAATTCGGGCCACGTGAATGAGGGTAATAAACATAAGCTTCCATTTTCGATGAAAGAACACCCCGGCGTGGGCCGAAATAGTGCAGAAGGTAATAAACAGAGGGGAAATCTTACTCGACCTTATTGACATTATTGAAATTCTCTCTTTGGGTCACTTAATTCCTTCTTGGTTGGTGTACGCCTCGATAATTCATGCGTCCACGGTAATGGCGTCATAACCCAGTGACAATTTTTAAGTAGGGGAGAGCGGGGTTGGTTGGCAACAGTTTTCACTTTTTGATTGTTGAGTCGTTCCTGTTAATATAATCCTAATAGGGCTGATATCACTGTAAACTCTAAGTATTAGAGTACTTCAAGTATTTTGTTTCACCACATAATATTTAATACTAAGATCATAGAAAATTGAAGAATTCGTCAATCCAGAGTATGCCAATTAACCCCCTATGTGGGGCAGGTTGGCCTAGAAGGTGGGGTTCTTTAGCCATCTCATTTAAGTACTGCCTGACAGATATTATTGTCATTAAAAGCTGCACTATAATGGTATAGTAATTATGAATTGGTTTTTAACAGCTTTTAAGAGAAAATAGATTGACAATAATAGAAGATAAAAGTTTAGACTGTCTTCACTTTCTGCATAAGAAAAATTGCTTTCATCCTCCTTGATGGAACTAAAGACTATTGGTAGTTTCACCTCTTGTTTATGTTTACCTTGTTTTTGCTAATTGCTACTGCGCAAACAAACCCCATTTGAAGAGAGCCAACTAACCCCACAGGAGAGATCATATGAAAGATGTCTGCCAGGACAGGGGAGAACAATCAAACAAGAAACTGGTAAATTGAAAGGTTAGGTTTCAGGAGTTTGGGGCTATGTGAACAGAATCGGAGTCAAATGTTTTTCCATACCTTTAAACCAAATTTACTGAAAGTATAAAAATTTTCTTACATGTTGTAAATTCAATCAAAGAAGCACACTCTTCTCTACACTGTTAGCATCGGATTGAAAACTCAGTACAAGACTCCCAAGGTCGAGCGCGTCACAGGGTTCAATGGTGGGGTCTTCACAATAGGTGTGATGGAAACTATAAGCCAATGGCCAACATACCCCCTATGCCAACCAACCCCGCTCTCCCCTATTTTTTATTGGTTTATCATTTACACCAAATGGTTGAAAATCGTGTTATTTTAATTCTTCTTCCGTTATATTACAATCAGGGTTATAAGTTTTTGTCAATTAATGAGTACTATAAACCAAAATATATATTATGTAAGAAAATCGTTACAGGTGACAGCCCACGAGAATGACGAATAACATAAAAAATCATCAGATTCGATCAGAAGACCATAGAAGTATGTTAGAATTTTCATTTCATCAGTAAGATATCAGCTGAGAGAAAATTTTTACATCTAAAAAAAGAGGCAACAATGCCGGGTTTGGCTTTGAATATGGAGTGACAAGAAGTTGCCCATAGTTTGAGAATCACCCGAATATCTTTTATATTAAGATTTGTTTAACTTCATTTTATGCCGGACGATGCTACAGTGGGAGTCCTAAATTTTTCCTCTCCGGTATAATTAGGATAGGGATCTTTAACGAGTACCTGACATCGACAGGCTCTGGACCTCCATTTTAGGTCCTAACCGAGGGACGACATAGCCAAGGATTTTTTACTGTCTTTAAAAATTCTAGGGCCGCCTCGGGACGTGAACCACTATGCATACCACTACATTACAGGTGACCCCTGGGTCAACTATCTATTTGATAAAAATGGACATAGTCGTGTTTTTAGCTGCCTTGTCGAATATCTCTTATACTAAAATTTGTTTGTTTAATTTCACTTTAAGCAACTAAGGCTAATCGGACGATGCTACAGTATAATTAGGATAGGGATCTTTAACGAGTACCTGACATCGTACAGGCTCGGAACCTCCATTTTACGTCCTAATCGAGGGACGGCATAGCCAAGGAATTTTTACTTCCTTAAAAAATATCCTAGGGCCTCGAATTACCTGCGACCTCTTATACTAAACTTAATTCAAGTTAGTTCATTTAGAGGACCCGTATACAGACAAAACTCGTAACAATTTTAAAGAGACCACAAATATCGGGATTGGGAGAGGGGGGCACCTGAGCCGGAGTGGGGCGGATGGAGCCGTGGCAGGAAGTCTCTTTAATTTAGACCCGGAAGGAGGCAGTTAGTAATAAGCTCACATTGTCTCCCCTTCACGGCCTCATATATATCCACTCATATCGCATAATATACAGAAGGCCTTGTCATTGTTATATTTAACGTTAAATTTCAAAGTACTTATGTACATACTATATACTAAGCCTCTATTATCCGAATTACGCATATTTAAATTGCCCAGATTAACGGCGCACTTGAAGGGAAAATTGATAAAACATGGTTATATTATTTCACTCAAATAATTGATAATAATAAACTATTCAATATCTATATAAATAAAGATGAAATTCTATTTGTTTGTTTGTTTATTTGTTCTTTATAGAAATCCATACCGTTTGTTCTAATTTCTCCAAATTTCGCTCAGTGGTTCTTTCAGACCAGGTTCTAACACCTGTCCATATTAAAATTGCATAACTTCAGCCGATCTTCAGCTGATATTCTTTATTGTGATAAAAATTATAATGATCTCACTTTACAATGTTTTTTTTTACGAAATCGACCGTTTTTTAGAAAAATGAAATCCCTGTATGAAACCGGGATATACAGCATTAATCTATGTATATAAAGATGAAATTCTGTTTGTTCTTTATAGAAATCCATACCGTTTGTCCTAAATTCTCCAAGTTTCGCTCAGTGGTTCTTTCAGACCAGGTGCGAACACCTGCCCATATTAAAATTGCATAACTTCAGCCGATCTCCGGGTATATTCTTTGTTGTTATAATAATTGTTTAGATCTCGCTTTACATTGGTTTTTACCTAATCAACCGTTTGAGTCGATAAAAGTCTCAGTTTATAGATTTTATAGATTTAAAAAACGAAATTCTCCGGGTGAAACAGGTATATACAGCTAGTTGTTTATATATTTCACTTTAGTGTTAGATTATGGATTTTCTTTAATGAAGGAATCTTTTCCAATGGTTATGTTGTATTTAATTGTCCCAACGTTTCGGGCTATTGACCCATCTTATGGGGTTACCTATTGTACAATTTTTAGTCCCATTGCTATTGTCCTTATATAAAATTGTTATATATGAAAAATTCCTTATGATACATAATCAACTTATACGTATTTAACACTTTTTATGGCTGTGGACTAATTTCATTGTTATGAACACTGAACCTGTGCGATGTGAAGTTAAAGATTTCTATCTTAACTATCCTCAACATTAAAAATTACTCCAAAGCCATACAATATGTTAAAAATAAGTTGATTATGTACAATAAGAAAATACAGTTATATTTTTCATATATAACAATTTATAAAATTATAAAATAAATTATAAATTAATTATTATGAATTAATAAATTATAAATTTATAAAATATTAGGCGAATGAACTAAAAAATTTTAAAATAGATAACCCTAGAAGATTGGCCAATAGGCCGAAAAGTTGGGACAATTAAATATAAAATAACCCATGGAAGAGATTCCTTCACGAATGAAAACCCTTGATAAAACATGCTATAAATAATGTGTATTTATTTAAACAAATAAAAATACCTTTTATTATTAGTTCTATACACAAAACAAGGGATCACTAAACATAAGATGACTAAGATAAAGGTGTCAACCACTATGGCAGAGTTGAGCAAAATTAAGTTGTAATTACTAACTTGGTGTACTGGTTAGCATGGCAACCTACAATACTAAAGGCCCTGGGTTAGCGCCCCGAGGTGGCCCTAGGATTTTATAAAGGGTGTAAAAAATCCTTCGCTATGCCTTCCCTCGGGTAGGACGTAAAATGGAAGTCCAGAGCCTGTACGATGTCAGGTACTAAGATCCCTATCCTAATTATAGCTGGATAGGCAAAATTTAGTTCTCCCATTGTAGCATCGTCCGATTAGCCTTAGTAGCATAAAAATGGACGTTAAACAAATAAACAAACAAACTACCTACTAATTAAAGTAGTTTTAGTTACAACTATTAACTACATTAGTAATCAGTAGTTAATGACGCACAAATACATTATTGTAACTATTAGTTGGTAATTGAGATAATTTAACTTTCAACTGCTCATGACTGTTCTCATATGTGATTTTTGATTTTGATTCAGTAGAGGTAACTTTGGTATTCACCATGCTCACACATCCAATTTCTTCTCATCTGTCCTAATCAACTCCTTTGATCCCAACGGACAGCCGTTGATATAAAGACAGCAGCTTGCTCTGAATAGTGTTGGCAGGTTCGCCTACGCTTGACCTCAGAGCAGCAATTTACAAGACGCGCGTTGTAATCCAAGATTCACTTCTCGGTGTATTCTGCATAAGAAGTATTTTTACATCGAAATTGTATTTCATAAGACTGCTCTAAGCTATTTATTAAACCTAATTAATCTAATAGTAGTCTAATATATCTTGATATTGATATCTTGAAGATTATATAACCAGGTGACATTACCGAATTCCACTTCCCCAATGGGATTGATTCTATAGACCTCTTATAAAACTTATAGTGTCCGTGCAGTGTATTTAAATAAATATAAAGGAATTCCTCAACGTGTTTAAGAGTATTCCCAATACTTATTCAATAATATTTACATATACAGTCGAACCTGGATAACTGGAATCTCTTGGTGACAGGAGTATGATACCACTTACAGAGGTATTCCACTTGTAGATATACATTAATATCAGAAAAATCGTTATTTATTTCCAGTCCCACTTCTTGACGGGCTGTCATCAACGTTTTTGTATTGAGTTCTATGGTTTCCGCGTTCTAGCCAAGCAAAACCAAATCCTCGGCATACCCGGGCACGGGTATATTTTCTCCCAAATTCAAAACCTTTCCGGTACGTGTCACCTCCCTAATGGCACATTCCAGCGCTAAATTAAATAAAATTTGTGATATAGAATGGCCGAGTTTCTAACCAGAGCGAACCTCAAACTTCTCAGAAATATAACTACCGATTCTAACTTTATTGAACGTTTCGGTGGTCATCTTTTAAAACAATTGAAAGGGTCGGGGCAAAACAGTGCTAAGCAACATTTTTAACAAAAATAAGCTGTAGCGGCAGTCTGCTGTATATTACGTAGGACTATATGTCTATGATCGAAATGCCACCTAAATATTACTATATAGAGGTAAGAACCACTTAATGATTTCCGTCCCATCTCTCTGTTATCCAACTTATCCAAACCCTTGGAACGTTTAGTTCAATCCCAGCTATCCAAATACCTAGAGCAAAACAACCTTCTGAACCATCTTCAGTCTGGTTTCAGACCTAACCATTCCACTCAATCCGCCCTCATTAAAATTTCCCAAGATCTCCACACTGCAATAGACCAAAAGAAACTCACCATCCTTATTCTCCTCGACTTCACCAAAGCCTTTGACTCAGTGGACCACAACATCCTTTTAAACAAACTCAAAAACTTCCACATGTCTTATAATGCCCTCCTATGGTTCCAATCTTTCCTCACCAGTCGCTCCCAATTTGTGGCAGTCCCTGACAAACCCCCGTCAAAGCCTCTGCCATTGTCTAAAGGTGTACCTCAGGGTTCCTCTTTATCCCCCACCCTTTTTTCTATCTATATTAATGACCTCCCATCCTCCATCCACCACTCTCAATACCATATGTATGCCGATGACGTCCAGATTTACCTCTCCTTTGACCCCGCTGATTCCCCCGGTGCCATCCAAAAACTCCAGGAAGATATCGACGGAATTTGCGCTTGGGCAAACCTCAACAAACTCACCTTAAACGCCGAGAAGACGAAAGCCATCTTGATTGGATCTCCCTCTCTCCTCAAATCAACCCCTCTTGCTCCAAACCTAGTGCTGAACAACACCTCTATCCCATTCCACAATTCCGTTAAAAACCTAGGCGTTACCTTTGATCAATCCCTCTCATGGAAACCCCACATCTCACAAATTTCCCGTCGTACTGTCTCTACCCTAAAACAGTTCAACCGTCTACAATATCTTCTTCCATTCAAAACCCGCCAACTCCTAGTCTCTTCTCTCATCTTTCCCCACTTTGACTACGGCTGTATGGTGTACGGCGGACTGTCCGGGGAACTCGAAGCCAAACTTAAACGCCTAATGAATTGCACAATACGTTTTGTCTTTGGGATCCCAAGAGATACGCATATAACCCAGTACTACGCCGAGTTAAAGTGGCTCTACCCCTCCTACCGTCGTCGGTACATACTGGCTTCCTTCTTATACCAGGCCATCAGAGCTCAACAACCCTCCTACATCCTACAGAATCTGCAATTCAAATCTTCCATTCAATCCCGCCCAACCAGGTCCCGTACCTCCGATCTCTATCCTCCTCCTCATCGAACTGAAACTTATGAAAAATCCTTCATAATGCAAGCCGTATCCCTCTGGAACTCTATCCCCTCCAATATCCGACACGCTTCATCTGCTTCCACTTTCAAATCCCTCCTCTTCGATTTCCTATTCAACTCCCAAACCAACTTCTGATCACTGAAGGGACATAATAGAGCTTTAGAAGCAACTCTTTTTAGCATGATTTCTATTAGAAAATATCTTATCGATGTACTCAGGCCATTTTATTATATTCCGTTGTCTATATGTATCGGTATTCTTTCTTTCTTCCTCTTGTTTTTATTTCACCTATTATACTTAATGATTATTTTCATGAAGGAATGCAATTTTTGTTTCTGTCTTATTTTATTTATTTTTTCTTTCTGTAAATATTATTTGTAATATTTGTATATGTATATATATACAGTGAAACCTGGTTAAGTGGGACCTCATTAAGTGAAATACATCTAAAATTGGTACAAAACTTGTTGTCCCATCATTTTTCCTTTCAATAGACTCTTTAACTGGAATGTTTACACCTATATAAGTGGAATCAATTTTTGTAGAAGTTACCCACCTGTAAGTGGGACGATTTTTGTACTCACCTCTATAAGTGGAATCCATATTTCTAAGGGTGAAGGGTTATCATGTTGAGCCAAAGTATTGGGAAAAAGTGATAGGAGATACCAATGAGAAGCTTCCAACATTCAAACAGTATTTCCACATGAATGACGAAATTATAACCGCAGGAGACTTGAATGATGAGGAAATCCTTGAAAAATGTTAAAGTTTTCACAATCCGGACCAAGTGAAGAAAACCAAGAAAATTCAAAGGAGCCAGAGTGGGTACCAGGCACTAAAAATTATGCACTAAATTATACTGAGAATTTGCAGACATTATTTGAAATAAATAAAGGAACTGAAGATGAAATTGCTATCAGAAAACTATTAGTTTCATTAATACATTTTTACATAATTATCTAGTAATCTGCATTTTTTATTTTCATATTACTAAAAATATGTAATAATTGTATAAACATCTTTGTTTTTATGATTTTTAAGTGTGCTGTAATATTTTTAATTTCACTTACCTATATATGAAATAAATAGTAAAGGAAAGTATTGCAATCGTGAAATATTTTGACTTCCGGTATTCAACGGAAATAGACGTTTTAAACAAATAAACAAACGTACAAAAATATAAGCGTATAAATGTGGAAAAGTGTGGCGTTTACATATTATCGAAACACGTCGATTTCTAATGTGATTAAGTTCGTAAGTGAAAGTTGCGTGTTGCGCGCATCGTACCAGATTTTTACTTTCACTTACCTATATATGAAATATTGTGATCGTGAAAAATTTCGACTTCCGGTTTTCAACGGAAATACACGTTTTGGGGTCCCCTGAGTCCAAATAACACAGTCCCACGAAATGGTGTGTGTGTGTGTGTGTGTTAAGAGACTAGCTCAAAAACTATGAACCGTGCGAATCCGAAATTAGATATTTAGTGTATGTATCTGCCTGCGATGTGACAGCAAAAATTTCATCTAAATTGCTCAAAGGGAGGGGGTATTTTATTTAATAACTTTTCACGTTTTTTTCGATTTTCTCAAAAACGGCTCTAACGATTTTGATTAAACTGAGTATTTAATTTATTAATATGCCAAAGATGTGATAGCCAACATTTCATCAAAATTGGTCAATCGGAGGGGACTCTTTATTTCATAACTTTTTTCCAATTTTTACCCTTTTTTCGATTATCTCAAAAACGACTTTAACGATTTTCATCAAATTCGTCATGTTTAATGAAAATTAGGTGTTATTTAATATCAGGTAAGCGTTATCATTATTAAAATGTTCTGAGAGGATTATAAAGCAAATGAAAACAAAAATAAGAAATGAATGTGGAAAAATGTGTAACTTAATTTCTTATCTAAGTAAGTTGGTAAGTGAAAGTTGTGTGTTGCGCGCACGCACCAGATTTTTTTATTTTAATTGCAGATTATTTGAAAACATCTCAAAGTGGTACATACCCCTTAACAAGATACCTGAACCCTGGATAGGTCAAAACCATTTTTAATTAGAATACCTCTGTAAGTGGAATTAAACTCCTGTCACCTAGAGATTCCAGTTAACCAGGTTCAACCGTATATGTAAATATTTGGCTTTTTATTTTAAAAAAACGGCATGAAAAGCATGAAAATCCGTTCCTTATTCAAAATCAAGGACCGTTAAATTTTTATCAGATACAAAAATAACAGATATAATTAACAAAACTAAAAAAGTAACTGCATAACTTATATCAGTTACTAGAATTTCAGGTATCAACCATTGCCTAGTTGATACTGTATCGTATTAAGAAGGGTCGGTAGAGGTTGGTAGCAGTGGCGGATGCCTCCTGGATTAGAGGTCGCGGTCACGTGCTCGGCTACTTCCGGTCTTGCTCCCAGCTTCCGCTCCCCCAGGACCAGAATAAAGTGAGCTCCCACTTTCATCTTTTCCTTCCTCTTAACTCCTATAAGGATGAAGTTCGAGTTTTCAACTACAGGGGCGATATAGTGCTGTTGGGACAAAGTAACTGTCAGAAGAAACAGAATACTACACGGAAACGTGAGAAAATCCAATTTCGATTAGGAAATTTTTAGTCTAACATTGATATGATTAGCATGGGAAAGGTTTACCGTTTAGGATATTTAAATGTTATATTTAGGCATTTCAATCAAATCGAAATTACTTTTTTCTATTCCGTTCTCGTTATGTTGATTAAAATATTTGGGCCTGTTGTATTAAGGATTTTATTTAAATTGTTCACTGATGAATCGGAACTTTTCCAGTCAGCAAAGCGTTTATCAATATTTTAGGAATTAGTTCGCTACTAAGACTCGCAATTTTGCGTGCCCACTTTGACCGACGCACACAGGGGTATTTGGCCCTAAACGCTGGCCAAAACCCATTTTTTGAAATTTGAAATTTCTGGTAAATAATGACTCGAAGTTGAAGTAGAGGATCTGTTGGATCATGCAAGGTGATTCTTATCTCTTCCAGGCCCTTAACAGGATATTAAGATGAAACGTAAGACCCTTAACAACCGACTCAACCAACTCTACTCACTTTTTTCTAAAACTACAAAACTGGGACTAAGACAAAAATTAAATACATATTTATACTTGATAAAACCAATATGGACATACTCTTCACAGATATACGGAACAGCTAAAAAGACCCACTTACACCGACTTAAACCTTTCAATCAAAAATGTTAAGACTCGTAGTTAAAGCACCATGGTACGTCACTAAAAAAACACTACATACTGACTTACAAATAGAAACAGTAGACCAACATATAAAGACACTTTATAAACGTTTTCACACTCACTTACAAGGCCACTTCAACCGACTGATTAGAGACATGGCAACAGGTGATATACCAATAAATAGGAGATTAAAAAGGCGTTGGATGAGGGATCTCCTTCTTTAACAAACCAGATTAACTGACACAAGCCAGGGAAGAGGTACCGCTGGGTGCCATTCTTCCCCATGCCTAACATGCCCTTATTTAAATTAGTGTAGCTCTCAAATTTGCTGATTGTCGAAGTTGTTGACAGGCGCAAATCAAGATTTGAAGACAAAAAACAAAATTTGCTTTTACTGAATTATCGGCATTATCATATGATGGATAGTTCGAGGCCAGGTTTGTACTTGTTATCCAGACCGTTATCAATTTTTTGTATTCAATACTAGTATCAATATTTCTTTGTTTTTTGGTAGGTAGATTTTAGAGCTAAAAATAAAATTTGAAGGTTAAAAAGTTATACTTCTGGTCATTTCTGGGCAACGAAATATTTTTTATGATAATGTGTAATTATCGTAGTTTATGTTTCACTTTTCTCATTGGGAAATATTGCCTAGCTAATAGTCTGGAGCAGGTGAAAGAGCTGCAACATAAATTATGAATTTTGAGGAATGATTTCTAAGTAAGGTGGAATGCTTCTTCAAGGAAAGAAAGATTTTTAAAGCAGCAACAAGGAATGGCTAAGTGGGACGATATCAATTAAAAGCTCAATATCTGGTGGACGCCCTGAAAAATCATTTGATGGTTTAAGTGAAAGAAGCAAGAGGCGTAAAACAGGAAAACTCAGATCATCAACTAGCACTGATATGCTGACGTACGCCACTTATATAAAACTAAGAGATTCTGGTGATATCAATGCGTTCCATGTTCAGAAGGATCTAAAAAAAACTCCATCTCGTGCCATAAAATACAGGGAAACATTTAAAAATTTCAATTTATCAGAAAAAATAGAAAAAACCACCTATCTGCACTAGAAGCTTTATTTACATATATTGCATATTGGTGGTTCTATCAAGTGGTTATTTCATAAATTTAGAAATGTTTTCTATATTTGCTAAGGATCCGTATCCTTTTCTCCATAGAAACTTTACGTAAAACTTTATCACCACAAATTTTTATTTTTACCTATTTTACACTATTCCTCTCTTTCAAAAATAATAGTAATAGATAAATTTATAAAGAACCTTTATTTGTTACAAGCATATTTCATAGGTGCAATGCATAAAGAGAAAATAATATGAACATAAATTGTAAAGCCATAAATGCCTATTTCACAGTCGGTGGAGTAACGTAAAAATTGATTTTAGGAAAATTTTCACCTATGAGTATTTTTTTAACTGCTAAAAACATATTTTTAATGTCTATTAGAAATTTAGAAGCCATTTTGAGGACATTTGAACTAATAAAATGGAAGGAAATAGTTTTGGCCAGCTTTTGGGGTCAAATACCTCTGTATAACTTCGATTACATTTATCGGATAAAGTTCAAGCATTTTGCATTCTGTAGCCGTCTAAACTTAAAGAATCCAAAAATAATTTAAGACGCCAGCAACCTATATTATAATGTTATTACGAAGCTGAAACACTTCAGCGATGCCTTTGTCATCCGAACCCATGTGCCTAATAGCTCTTCACGATTTTTTTTTTTTTTTTTTTTTTGTGGTTTGTTTGTTCGTTGTTATGTTTTTTTTTTCGACGAAAATGAGAAAAGATGAGAATGCCCCCCCCCCCAAAAAAAAACACGGAACAATTCTCCCGTGTAGTTTCTCCTCTGGGTTTCATTTTAAGCAGCCCCCTTTGTTAGTTAATGGGCTGTATTCATGTCTAACCCAGCCCTCAGCAACATATACGAGATTAAAAATAATTGCTACAGTTTTTCAGACGAATTATTATCTTATGAATGCTTAACTTTACAATGAATCATAAATGAATTAAGGATCTTCTTAATCCTTATGAAATAATTTTTTACTTTCACTTACCTATATATGAAATATATAGTAAGTGGAAGTATTGCGATCGTGAAAAATTTCGACTTCCGGTTTTCAACGGAAATACACGTTTTGGGACCCCCTGAGTCGAAATAACCAAGTCCCGCGAAATGGTCTGTGTGTGTGTGTGTGTGTGAACAGACTAGCTCAAAAACTATAAACCGTGGGAACCTGAAATTGGGTATTTAGTGTAGGTATATGCCCGCGATGTGACAGCAAAAATTTCATCTAAATTGCTCAAAGGGAGGGGGTACTTTATTTAATAACTTTTTACGTTTTTTTCGATTTTCTCAAAAACGGCTCTAACGATTTTGATTAAACTGAGTATTTGATCTATTTATATGCCCGAGATATGACTGTAAAAATTTCATCAAAATTGATTAACCGGACGGGGGACTTTACTTAATAAATTTTGTATCATTTTCACGTGTTTATTTTATTTACTCAAAAACGGCTATAACGATTTTGATCAAACTGGGTATATGATGTATGTATATGCCCGAGATACGACTGTAAAAATTTCATCAAAATTGATCTACCGGAGGGGGAACTTTACTTAATAAATTTTGTACCAATTTCACGTGCACATATTTTTTATTTACTCAAAAACGATTTTGAAGAAACTGGGTATTTGATGTATGTATATACCAAATATGTAAAAGGCAACATTTCATCAAAATTGGTCCAACTGAGGGGGCACTTTATTTCATGACTTTTTTCCCAATTTTTACCTTTATATCGATTATCTCAAAAACGGCTTTAACGGTTTTTATCAAATTCGTCATGTTTAATGAAAATTGGGTTTTCTTTGATATCAGGTAAGCTTTATCATTATTAAAATGTTCTGAGGGCGCTTTTTTTTTGGGGGGGGGCTTTTTTGTTTGTTTCTTTCTTTCTTATAAAGTACCATTGTTTTTGTTTACATGGAGAAATTAACTGTCTCTCGTTACGCCTAAAAATAAGAAATGGCTAAATATGAGATATGATAAAAATAAAGAAAACATAAAGAGGAGAAAAAAAAAAAAAAAATATTCAGTCAACTCATAAAACTCGTTGTGCCCACGCATGCGGAGTACGCCTTTAATGACAGACTATTGTTCATAATTAAAGCCGTTCTGTTCATTTGAGGAGTATCAATTAACAAAACGCAATAATTTGTAATCTAAGTAAGTTTGTAAGTGAAAGTTGTGTGTTGCGAGCACGCACCAGATTTTTTACTTTCACTTACCTATATATGAAATATATAGTAAGTGGAAGTATTGCGATCGTGAAAAATTTCGACTTCCGGTTTTCAACGGATATACACCTTTTGGCACCCCCTGAGTCGAAATAACCAAGTCCCCCGAAATGGTCTGTGTGTGTGTGTGTGTGTGTGTCTGTGTGTGTGTTTGTGTGTGTGTGAACAGACTAGCTCAAAAACTATAAACCGTGCGAACATTAAATTGGGTATTTAGTGTATGTATATGCCCGCGATGTGACAGCAAAAATTTCATCAAAATTGCTCAATGGGAGGGGGTACTTTATTTAATAACTTTTTACGTTTTTTTCGATTTTCTCAAAAACGGCTCTAACGATTTTGATTAATATGAGTATTTGATCTATGTATATACCGGAGATATGACTGTAAAAATTTCATCAAAATTGATCAACCGGAGGGGGGACTTTACTGAATAAATTTTGTATCATTTTTACGTGTTTTTTTTTATTTCCTCAAAAACGGTTTTAACGATTTTGATCAAACTGGGTATTTGATGTATGTATATGCTAAAGATGTGATACCCAACATTTCATCAAAATTGATCAACCGGAGGGGGGACTTTATTTCATAATTTTTTTTCCAATTTTTACCTTTTTTTCGATGATGACAAAAACGGCTTTAATGAAAATTAGGTGTTCTTTAATATCAGGTAAGCTTTATCATTATTAAAATGTTCTGAGGGGGCTTAAATTGGGTAGGGGCCTTTTTTTTTTCCTTCAATGTACCTTTGTTTTTGTTTATATGGAGAAATTAACTGTCTCTCGTTACGCCTAAAAATGAGAAATGGCTAAATATGAGCTATGATAAAAATAAAGAAAACATATAGGGAAGAAAAAAAGAATCATATTAATAAAATAAAGTCAACTCATAAAACTTTTTGAGCCCACGCATGCGGAGAACGCCTTTAATGACAGACCATTGTTCATGATTAAAGCCGTTCTGTTCATTTGAGAAGTGGCAATTAACAAAACGCATTAATTTCTAATCTAAGTAAGTTGGTAAGTGAAAGTTGTGTGTTTCGTGCACGCACCAGATTTTTTTTTTTTTGTTCGGTACCCCTACCTGGCCATGTGTGGCATACGGGGGGTTACTCTACAGGTGTAACCAACCTATTCTAACCATGGTGGGAGGGTCGAGATTTATTCCGTGGGGCCTCCACGAAATAAAAGTTAACCCTCCCAGGGCGGATTCGAACCGCCGCCGTTCGGCTCGAGCGTGCAACAACGGGTCGCGCTCCTACACGCTCGGCTATCCCGGCCCATACTATATATGAAATATATAGTAAGTGGAAGTATTGCGATCGTGAAAAATTTCGACTTCCAGTTTTCAACGGAAATACACGTTTTGGGACCCCCTGAGTCGAAATAACCAAGTCCCGCGAAATGGTCTGTGTGTGTGTGTGAACAGACTAGCTCAAAAACTATAAACCGTGGGAATCTGAAATTGGGTATTTAGTGTAGGTATATGCCCGCGATGTGACAGCATGAATTTCATCAAAATTACTTAAAGGGAGAGGGTACTTTACTTAATAACTTTTTACGTTTTTTTCGATTTTCTCAAAAACGGCTCTAACGATTTTGATTAAACTGAGTATTTCATCTATTTATATGCCCGAGATATGACTGTAAAAATTTCATCAAAATTGATTAACCGTAGGGGGGACTTTACTTAATAAATTTTGTATCATTTTTACGTGTTTTTTTTTATTTCCTCAAAAACGGTTTTAACGATTTTGATCAAACTGGGTATTTGATGTATGTATATGCTAAAGATGTGATACCCAACATTTCATCAAAATTGATCAACCGGAGGGGGGACTTTATTTCATAATTTTTTTTCCAATTTTTACCTTTTTTTCGATGATGACAAAAACGGCTTTAATGAAAATTAGGTGTTCTTTAATATCAGGTAAGCTTTATCATTATTAAAATGTTCTGAGGGGGCTTAAATTGGGTAGGGGCCTTTTTTTTTTCCTTCAATGTACCTTTGTTTTTGTTTATATGGAGAAATTAACTGTCTCTCGTTACGCCTAAAAATGAGAAATGGCTAAATATGAGCTATGATAAAAATAAAGAAAACATATAGGGAAGAAAAAAAGAATCATATTAATAATATAAAGTCAACTCATAAAACTTTTTGAGCCCACGCATGCGGAGAACGCCTTTAATGACAGACCATTGTTCATGATTAAAGCCGTTCTGTTCATTTGAGAAGTGGCAATTAACAAAACGCATTAATTTCTAATCTAAGTAAGTTGGTAAGTGAAAGTTGTGTGTTGCGTGCACGCACCAGATTTTTTTTTTTTGTTCGGTACCCCTACCTGGCCATGTGTGGCATACGGGGGGTTACTCTACAGGTGTAACCAACCTATTCTAACCATGGTGGGAGGGTCGAGATTTATTCCGTGGGGCCTCCACGAAATAAAAGTTAACCCTCCCAGGGCGGATTCGAACCGCCGCCGTTCGGCTCGAGCGTGCAACAACGGGTCGCGCTCCTACACGCTCGGCTATCCCGGCCCATACTATATATGAAATATATAGTAAGTGGAAGTATTGCGATCGTGAAAAATTTCGACTTCCAGTTTTCAACGGAAATACACGTTTTGGGACCCCCTGAGTCGAAATAACGAAGTCCCGCGAAATGGTCTGTGTGTGTGTGTGTGTGTGTGTGTGTGTGTGAACAGACTAGCTCAAAAACTATAAACCGTGGGAATCTGAAATTGGGTATTTAGTGTAGGTATATGCCCGCGATGTGACAGCAAAAATTTCATCAAAATTGCTCAAACGGAGGGGGTCCTTTATTTAAGAACTTTTTACGTTTTTTTCGATTTTCTCAAAAACGGCTCTAACGATTTTGATTAAACTGAGTATTTGATCTAGTTCTATGCCCGAGATATGACTATTACAATTTCATCAAAATTGATTAACCGGAGGGGGGACTTTACTTAATAAATTATGTATCATTTTCACGTGTTTTTTTTATTTACTCAAAAACGGCTTTAAGGATTTTGATCAAACTGGGTATATGATGTATGTATATGCCCGAGATACGACTGTAAAAATTTCATCAAAATTGATCTACCGGAGGGGGAACTTTACTTAATACATTTTGTACCAATTTCACGTGCACATATTTTTTATTTACTCAAAAACGATTTTGAAGAAACTGGGTATTTGATGTATGTATATACCAAATATGTAAAAGGCAACATTTCATCAAAATTGGTCCAACTGAGGGGGCACTTTATTTCATGACTTTTTTCCCAATTTTTACCTTTATATCGATTATCTCAAAAACGGCTTTAACGGTTTTTATCAAATTCGTCATGTTTAATGAAAATTAGGTTTTCTTTGATATCAGGTAAGCTTTATCATTATTAAAATGTTCTGAGGGCGCTTTTTTTTGGGGGGGGGGGCTTTTTTGTTTGTTTCTTTCTTTCTTATAAAGTACCATTGTTTTTGTTTACATGGAGAAATTAACTGTCTCTCGTTACGCCTAAAAATAAGAAATGGCTAAATATGAGATATGATAAAAATAAAGAAAACATAAAGAGGAGAAAAAAAGAAAAATATTCAGTCAACACATAAAACTCGTTGAGCCCACGCATGCTGAGTACGCCTTTAATGAAAGACCATTGTTCATAATTAAAGCCGTTCTGTTCATTTGAGAAGTGGCAATTAACAAAACGCATTAATTTCTAATCTAAGTAAGTTGGTAAGTGAAAGTTGTGTGTTGCGAGCACGCACCAGATTTTTTTGTTTTATATTATAAGTTGAAATTTTTGACTTCCCTTAATTTATATTTCATATATATGTGCGTGAAAGTGAAAAGAGATTCTATAAATACTTAATAAACTATTAGAAATAAATGTAGTGTATTAGAAATGATTAGAGATAAGACTTTAGGCAAATTGTGTACGGATTAACTCGTATCTCCCTCTCCTCCCAGATCGCCGTACCTAACATAAATCGTCCCAGAGATCGGGAGGCGATAAAGACTAAGGGCCCGAACAAATCCTGGGGAGAATAAATGTAGCCCCGTCTGTTGTGGGCCTGCGCAGCCCCGGGTCCTGTATCGAACGCTCAATCCCCTGCCTCCAGCCTCAGGAACCTCCGGGCGTCTATCTGGATCTACTGGGGGGAGCATCGGGGAGGGTGTCGTCTGCGGTCTGAGCGAGGGACATGGATCAGAACGTTTGAGCCCTTCAAATGAAAACTGAAAAATCTAATAAAATAAAAAAAATAATAATATGAAGAAACAATAGAAATGCCTCTTTCCACAAAAAAAAAAAAAAAAAAAACGTCATAACTTTATTTAACTAGGCAACGTTTCGACTCCTGGAGCCATTTTCAAGCCTATAACCATTTTTTCTGATAGTATCAATTTATATACATGGTGTCCAAAAAGAATATTCGGGGTTTGAAAGTTGAATAAAATCTCAAATATAGAATATCAAGTAGGATATTTACGTTTTATTTAAACACAATGAACTGGAAATTTATTTAGAAAAAACACTATTGTCTAGGTGTTCACCATAACGCTGCTGGCACTCCTCGAATCTCAAACGCAGATGTCTACAAACGCGTTGACACATTGTTCCTGAGATTGCCGTCATTTCTGTTCTGATATTTTGCTTTGGTTGCGCTAGATTCGTCGGTTTCTTTTCGTATACCCTACTTTTCAGGCATCCCCATAGAAAGAAGTCAAGATCGGGAATCCTGTGAGGTCCCAGCTAATGGTGTCTCTACGAGAAATCACTTTTTTTTGGAATAATTCGTTTACCTTAGCAATTGATAAGTCTGAAGTATGGCATGTGGCCCCGTCTTGCTGAAACCATGTTCTGGAGTTATATCCTTTTAACTCTTGAAGTTCTTGAGCCAAAAAACCTCTTATATTTCACAATAACGAATACCCTTTAACCCGAATACTCTTTCTGGACATCCTGTACATTACATAATAATAAAGAATGTATATTACATAAATATTATTTTATAACATTTTACCATTGAAATTATGATATGACATACCATCCTACTTAGCACCCGCTTCTCCAGTATACAATAAAAATCCTAAGCGAACTGCACCAGTTGCTCAGATTGGGAAATATCCCAAATTGGTAAATATAATTTTTCTATCAAACATTTGCAAATACCCAATTTAAACAGAATGTATATAATATGCAATAGAACCCCCTTTAGCCGGGGTAATGATGGGTACGGGTGTCAACGGATAATCGAATTACAACATTTTATTGACTTAATGCGATAGAAAAAAAGATTAATAAAACAAAAAAAAAAACTGCAGAAAATCACTTTTATTATTATTTTAACAAACAACGAACGAACAAAAGAAACAAATGAACTTCTTCAACGCGTTTTTGCATGAACAACTGACTGACAGCTTCATCTACGTCTTTATGTAGAGTTCTTCATTGTTTTCCGAGGACGCGATGTTTGGGCCGACAGACGATACGAAGTCGGAAACGTCTTTTTTCTTCTCCAAAATGTCACGAACAGTTTGCTCGCCGATTCCTAATTCAACGGACAATGTTTTAACACTTTCACATTTTTCTACTCGGTTTATAATGGTCAATTTCTGTTCAAAGGTTAAAATGACAGGGTTTCTTTTTTGTGACATTTTATTAGTTCGTATTTAAATGGAGACTTAATCAAAACTGAGAATATTTTGTTTTGTAGTCAAACAGGCCAGAGTAGGAGTTTCCTAAAATATGAATTGGAGTAATAGTTACCGGAAACATAACATCATAAGATACCAGCTTGTCGTGTTTATTTTATTTCATAATTTCTAAGAATAATTGATGATTAACCATTGTGTAATCGTTAAAACATTTACATATTCATTTTATTTAAATAATTTCTATAAAAATTAAAAACAGCTTATCTAAAAAAATCTGGTGCGTGCGCGCAACACACAACTTTCACTTACCAACTTACTTAGATTAGAAATTGACGTGTTTTGCTAAATATCATTTCCCAAAGTCACACATTTTTCTACATTCATATCTTATATTTGTTAATCGTTAAAGCCGTTTTTGAGTAAATAAAAAAACCCCGTGAAAATGATACAAAATTTATTAAGTAAAGTCCCCCCCCTCCCGCAGATAAATTTTGATGAAATTTTTACAGTCACATCTCGTGCATATAAATACATCAAATACCAAGTTTGATCAAAATCGTTAAAACCGTTTTTGAGTAAATAAAAAGAACACGTGAAAATGATACAAAATTTACTAAGTTAAGTCCCCCCTCCGGTTAATCAATTGTGATGAAATGTTGGTTATCACATCTTTGGCACATAAATACATCAAATACCAAGTTTAATCAAAATCGTTAAAACCGTTTTTGAGTAAATAAAAAAAACATGTGAAAATGATCAAGTTAAGTCCCCCCTCCGGTTGATCAATTTTGATGAAATTTTTACAGTCATATTTCAGGCATATAAATAGATCAAATACTCAGTTTAATCAAAATCGTTAGAGTAGAGTTTTTGAGAAAATCGAAAAAACCCTAAAAAGTTATTAAGTAAAGTACCCCCTCCCTTTAAGTAATTTTGATGAAATTTATGCTGTCACATCGCGGGCATATACCTACACTAAATACCCAATTTCAGGATCGCACGGTTTATAGTTTTTGAGCTAGTCTGTTCACACACACACACACACACACACACACACACACACACACACACACACACACACACACACACACACACACACACACACACACACACACACAGACACACACAGACACACACATACACACAGACCATTTCGCGGGACTTGGTCATTTCGACTCAGGGGACCCCAAAACGTGTATTTCCGTTGAAAACCGGAAGTCGAAATTTTTCACGATCGCAATACTTCCACTTACTATATATTTCATATATAGGTAAGTGAAAGTAAAAAAAAAAGGCTGCTCGGAACCCCGGTTAAAGGTCTGGCCATACATGTCCGCACCGGATCCACACCGTAGCAATAATACAGGTTATGTTCAGAATATTTTTAATTTAACTTACACATTACCTTTAGTTATGCCTAAGGTGGCTTGTGTCTGACATGTGTGGCCTGACCTTTAGGCATAGCTAAAGGTAATATGTAAGTTAATATAAAAATATTCTGAACATAACCTATATTAGTGATGCGGTGCGGATCCGGTGCGGACATGTGTGGCCAGACCCTAATAGAGGCCCGAATAATGTGGGTCCTACTGTACTTTTATTCACTAGTTTTTAGATGACATTAAAAATAAAAATTTATTAAATTGTAACATTAATGTTTTGTAATGTTTGATTATTCCAATAACATACAGTAGTCAAGTATGATGCATGGTATGTAAACATCATAATTTCAATTGGCATAATGTTATTCAAAAATATTCATGTGCGAGGGGAGGCTCATAGTCCAAGCCGAAAAACATAGATTTGGCTACCGGAGCTTACCCACCCTAAATATCGAAAGAAAATGTTGTCTCAATAAATCAACTTAATCATCTGTTGGAAATTTATAGAATTTACACAAAATCACACTCATTGTAGGACAATAAGCATTTAATTTGCAATAAAAGAAATTTTGAGGCCAATAATCGAGATAAAAAGTATCTTATATTTTAATTTTACATTTAATTACACATTTTTATAAAGATCGAATGAATAGTTTCTGATTTTATCGACAAACATGGGGTCACGAGATTTTTATATATATATATATATATATATATATATATATATAAAGATTAATGATAATTTTTGAAGAGAAAAGATTTGGCTCCGCCGGGAATCGAACCCGGGTAAAAATTGACGAACGTCGAGATGACAAAAATTGTACATCTCCCGTAAATACTCGCAAAACTTGCGAGATCGTTGGGAGAGGTGTCAGTGAGGAGAAAGGATTTGGTACCGTTTGGAAGCGACTCCGTGGTGTAATGGATAGCATACCGCGCATGTCACGCGGAAGACCCGGGTTCGATAATTTAAAAATAGGTGGTTACTCCACAATAATGGTTAAATTAATATAAAGATCAATGGTTGGGCAAAAGAACTTCAGACATACAATGTTTTTTTTGTCCCATCTTCTTAAATTCATAATTTACTATGAAGAACAGTCTCCGTTGAAATAATATAATTTTATTTCTTATTCAGGAATAAAAAATTACAATCAAACAGAATTCTTAAGAATTTAAAAACCGTTATTCAAGCTTCAAATTCGATTAATTAAGTCCTTGTATGATCGTATTTTTTTAAAATCTTAACGGACATAGAAATAGTCTAATAAGAAATATGGTTGACACACGCCAGGATACGAGGAGACTAAAAAGGCGCTGGATGAGAGATCTGCTCTCTTAGACAGCCAAGGTAATTGACTGAAGCCAAGAGGGGGGGGGGCTGCTGGGTGCTTTCCCTCCTTTAATTTAATTAATTTGAAAAATAAATTTATACTCTTTATCCTAGAAATTTTATCAGCCTTTTTTAATAAAATGAAACTAAAATATTACACTACACAATTTTTTATATATTAGAAAAAATAATACCATTTCCTTTTAGTCCCAGGTGCCCATTGGATCCACCGCACAGTGGTGAAATTTTGTGATTCGGTGGCCAAAAATTTATAGTTCCTTACCTATTGACGATAATCGAATAATTCTTGAAATCGATAAATCGCTGATCGATCGCATTCGGTCAATCGATTCCTGTTATGGTATTATAGCACCCTTCACCTTCTCCCACTGCGAAAAAAAATAGAACCAACTATTGCCCATAAAATAATTTATGTTTGTTTAAATACTTTCTTATGTATAAAGTATATAGTTAACATGAATGACATTATAACACATTGTCATATTATAATTTTACAGCCATTTTTCTTATTTATAAAATATATTTGGTGCAATAATATAAAAAGTAAAGCTTGATACATAAACAAAAATAATTTCAAAGAGATGAGCATAGATTTTGCTGAAAATATATTTTTTTTTAACATAAAATACTTGAATAATTCACATATCGGCGGCATATTGATTTCATGATTTAAATACCTATATTCGTACATTTTTTTCTTCTTCGCACAATAATTATTTTAAAACCTTTCAAAAGAAGAAAATGCTTGAAAAAGACATGTATATAAGCAGAAAGCTCAATAGTTAATAATACTGACTCATTTCATTCCCTATTGTATAACTCTGTTCCTAATAAACTATTTTATTTAACTTAAAGTGGAGAAAGGATTCATATAAAAATGAATTCAAAATAACTAGAGCGACGGAATTTTTACTTTTTTAGGCTCACGATTAAAAAAAAAATATCAAATGAAAAAGGAATTATTTTATTGTTGTAATTTGGTCAGGAGTAATAGATTTTTGGAGACTGAATTACAAAGTTTTCCCACTGTGCGTTGTTGTCGCACAATACGCAGAGACCGTTTCATGACAGCAGGACGCCAACCTGTCTGCATCGATTAATTATACATAGCGTCATATCGATTGTGGAGAAAGGTCGATAGTGGTGATCTGATATGACAGCCCACCTGTTGTAACGGCTACGGGTCATCAACCTTTAGTACTCACCCTATTTATTTTGAGCGTATTTAAAAAAAAAAAAAAAATTACAAAGGGACGCCAGCTGAGGAAGACATATACAGTTCTTATTAAGTTACAAGCAATTGGCTCTCTTGGATGACAATTAAACATTAGCGTTTAATGAAACAATATATATATATAGATATAGAGTCACAGTTACTTTATTCCAATAAATAATAATATTTTCTGATAAAATCACTGGCATCCCTTTTCTGAAATATATTCCTTCTTATATTTAGTCCGAAATCGAACATTCCAGAAGGATAGAATATTCTCGGAACATGCAGAACATAATGAAATAAATAATAAAACATTTACGTAACTGTTGAAACAAGTAGTCTATAACTCTTTTCCATATAACAGACATAATCATATGACTTTGTACGATTTCGACGGAAACTAGCTTAAAAATATTTTTCACTGCGAACAACATATAACATCTTGAATGCATTCAAAAAACCCTTCGCAAGCAAACTCATGACCTTTCACAACAAGAAAGAGAGTAAAGAGAAAGAAACGCTAAAATAGAAGCGGAAGTGGAAACTACAAACAGGAAACGGAACAATAATGCTGGGTCTAGAACAGCTGCGTTACAGCACCCCATACCTCAACATTGCCCACACAATAATAGAGGTTATTATTGTGTTTCCTTGTATTGAAACAGTCCACAGTAGCTATAACAAGACGATAACCCCTTACGACACGAGGTATACAGACCCGCAACAGCTGCCAGTCATCCAGGTTCCCCTACAGCCAACTTATACGGGGCCCTCCTACCTAAACAATTTTCCTTAATCTTATGAATGCATTTATGTATCATGCCTATATAAAAGGAAATAATATTTTATATATATATGTATATATATATATATATATATAAGTTATTTTTTTATTTAAGGTGGTGAGAGATAGTCAACTGTTATTCTTTACGATAGGTTAAATGAATCAAACTGAAAATCAAGATTTTCAGTTTGAAAAAACATACAAGAACCAACTACCGAACACATAAGATATCTTTATTCCAGCTTTCAGGCTAAAAAGAAGCTGGATGAGATACCTCCTATCTTAAATTAGTGTCAAGACGGAAAAGAGGTGCTGTTGGGTAGTTTCCTTCTTCATACCCAAAATGCCTCTTTCAGGCTGGATTTTTAGACTCGTTTGAATAAAAAATAAAAAACACAACAAAATATTTATATAAATATACAATATAACAAATCTCAATGTTAATATTTAGTTTGAATTTCAAGATTTTTACGATAGCTTAAATGATAATCAGGATTTTCAGTTAAAACATTTTTATTTTGAAAAGCAAACGTTTCGATCCAACTTGTGGTTCTTCATCAGGGCTAAAAGAAAACTAATATATGAGTATCTATGCTAGAGGGTGACAATAAATGAATAGTTTACAGTACTGAAAATAATATAATAGATGGTAACCATTGTACATGAATATTTGAATAAGTGACTGGTTTGCAAGATAAAATAAAATCTGATTGGACCTTCTGAGTCCAGAGTGTTACAAAGACTGAAGGTAAAATAAGGTGAGAGGTAGTGGTAGTGGATAGTTTGCCGACTTCAAAGGTTTATGACGGGGAAATCCAACGCTTTTGAAGTGAAAGACCACATGACAACTGAGTGAAAATAAAATATTAAATACTAACAAAATAGATCGTACTGTATGCAAATATCAAGTAAATATCAGATTTTATTTTATCCTCTTTATCAGATTTTAAAAGTCATTCCTATCAATCCAACCTTTACTTTTGGAATCTATATTTGCATATGGATATTGCATTTTTATATAAATGTCATCCGTTGAATAAGTTCTTAAGTCAAATCCCAAAATGGGTTAACTAGCTAAAAAATAACATGCAGGTGATTTCTTCGTAGTGAATAAGTCAGGTATTGTTCTGAAATGTAGTTATTAAGATTTTTTTTCTCTTCATTCATTGATTCTCACGTGCCAGCGAGCTGCGACAATCAGCGAATTCGATGGCTGCAGCAACGCATTAATACGTAAGGAAATATTACCGAAGGAAAGTGTTTAGCAGCACCTTTTTCCGCGCTTGACACTAATTGAGGAGAGGAGGTCTCTCATCCAGCTTCTTTTTATCCGTCTTCTAGCGTGCACGTCTGCCGTGGCTATGTCGCTTATTATGTTAGTCTGTTATTATGTCCGTGCAAGTTATCATGAAAGCTGGAATAAAGAGATCGTATCTTCGTTCGATAGTTGATTGTTGTCAGTCTGTATGTAGAGTTGTGTTATTTACGCACCAGAGGGCGTCTATAATTTTTCTTAGTGTTAGACTTGAGATGGAAATCAGACAGGCGTATGTCGAAATGTTTAAAGTCACTGTATGTAATCAGCAGGGATGGGATTTTCATGTATTTACATATTTTCTTCTGAGTCTTTGAAATGCATGTATATTTATTCTAAATATTTTTCACCGTGGTACAAACCATTTTAAACTATTTTTATTTTCCATATTTTTTGGTTTTTAAATATTTTTTATATATATTTCAATAAATACATATTTTTCTCCATATATTACTTTTAGGGACTTTACTTTAAAATTATCGTTAATTATTTACTTGGTTTACGTATATTCAATCGATACCTAGAATAAATAAAGTTTGAAGCAGAGAATGAACGTAGAAATAAAACAAAAGTTCTTGGAAAATCAAAAGACACAAAGCAATATCGGCATTTCTCAGAAATTCTGAATCCCCTCTTTTCTTATATAGATGCCTCATCTTTTACAATGTTTATTTTGCCTTAGTTGCTTTACAAATTTTGTGATAAGTTCATACCTGTTGTGGGAAATGCAAAAGATGGAAGAAAACAGAAAAAGCTTACCCGCTAAGCATGTCGCAGAGTTTGCTGAAAAAACATTTAAATGCGGCAGTGAAAAAACATTTCAATGGATCAACGATTTTTGGTTTTACACCATTTGAAAACGGTAAAACACGTAGAAAATAAGTCGAATGACGCGTCAGTCGACGAGGACAGATCGTTCAGCAAATACAAAGCTTTACTTCGAACGATCGTTGTGGATTTTCCGAAGAAAATCCTAGAATGCATCTTATTTTCAAAGTTTTTGGTGGTGAAGGTGAGGAAGTTTAATATGTCCTCCCACATTTCCAAAAACTATGTAAACTATATATATTTTTTATGAGAATACTGAACTATTTAAATATTTTAATGTTCAGTCCATATTTTCATTTATTTCTTCTTTTTTTTCGTCCATATTTCAATTTTTTTTTTTTACATATATTTGCAAATAGATGCCAATATTTATGTACATATTTTGAAATTTTTATTACATGAAAATTCTATCGCTGGTAATCAGTTTCAGATTTTAAATTTTGATGTTTTAAAAAAGAGAGAACAGTATTTTTAGTCGTTTGTTAAGAGTCTGTCTTTTAATTTTTACGTGTGGGCCTCAAGTCATCTTTTTGTCGAATAGTAGTCCCATGTAGCGTACGGTTGAGGAATGTGATTTCCTCCGAAATAGACTGGTGGGCTCGTGTTCGATCCCACGTGGGAGAGGTGTCAGTGAAGAGGAAGGATTTGGCACCGTTTGGAAGCGACTCCGTGGTGTAATGGTTAGCATACCGCGCATGTCACGCGGAAGACCCGGGTTCGATTCCCGGCGGAGCCGAATCTTTTCTCTTCAAAAATAAATTATTTAAAATAATTTACATTTATTTATATATACATATACATATATATATATATATATATATATATATATATATATATATATATATATAAACATCGTGAATAATAATATTTTTATAAATTAATCCGATTTTTTTTACTAAACTGTAACGCTAGCTTTTCGAATAAACGGGAACCCTGAAGCCAGAAGTTAGCACAGCTTTTAAGATTACGAAGAGTGGAGCTATCCAATACTGATACTCCCCCTAACGGCCATTGAAAGAACTAAGTGAGAGTTGTCACCGGCGAGGAGTGGGGCGTCCCAACAGTGGCTCAGTATAGTAGTGAGCATGGCCAAGAGCAAATCTTTGGCGGTCAGGTAGGCGTTATTATATATATATAATATAATATAATATATAATTATATTTATTTTTATTTTTATTAGTTTTTTCCTATAAAGTATGGATATAAAGCGAGGACTAAAGTTTATAAATCTGAGTTGTTTCCGGTCCATCTTGAATTCAATAAAATAAAATAAACGCAATTAAAAATAAAATGACAAATTATACATAAAGATGGAGTTCCTAGCAAGAAGCCTACACAATACTAACTGTTGCGGGTTCGCGTCCTGCGGTAGTTAACCCTTTGCACTCGAGGTGTTCAGAGATGAGCCATTTAAAATTTGTCTCCGCTACGGCATGTAAAGGACATAAACAAATCGTAAAAACTATTTATAGGATATTTCACTTTTGGTGATAAATGTCGGTCGCGGCTCGCGGTGTTTTTCATTATTTTTATACTTCGTTAATCTTTTAACATCGGCTATATTTTGTGGTTTTAATTCATCTTTTATTTCCTCACTTGTACAATAATTTAGTTCGGGGCACCAAATAATCCCTTTACTTTGATTAAGTTTCCCATATGCTTCTACTTTAACCGGAAAGTTATTAAGTAGATTTTCACATTTTGGGAGCTTTTCTGATTGGATATCTGAGAAATCTTCAACTAAAAGGGTCACATCTTGTAATTTTTTAACTGTTTTTACTTTGTAATCGTATTATATTAGTACAATAATCAGTAAATAGAACAATTGTCAAAAAATCTTTTATGTGACAGTAAAGCCTACTCAGAAACAGACCCTAAAATAAACATTGGAATTTAAATTAAATAAATAAATTGTATATTCAATATTTAAAAATCCAGAAAACGTATATCTTAAGTCGTGTCAACCAACTTTTTTCCGCTCACATCAAATCAAATCAGACAAAGGGATAAAAAAAAATGTCTATGGTGTATAAATAAATTAGAGCAATAAATACTTTATAATGTACAAATAGAATTATACACAGACACCGACACGCCCTTATCTCGATAGAACATAAAAATGTTAGTTAGCTATTTGGCCCAATTACTAAGCAAACACGTGAGAAGTTGGTTGTGTACTAAAACGTGATAACTTGTAAACAAAAGAGAAAAAGATGCAAGTTATGTAAATATCTTATCAAATGCGCAATTCGTTGTTAATTTTAGTTTTAGAAGCAAATAAACTTTTTATTAGAATGCATTAGTCATCAAAATAAAAATAAAATAAAAAATAATGTTAGTTATTTGTTGTTGGTTTTTTAAACGTCCCTTTCTGCTACTAAGGCTAATTATGAATAACTAACAAACTCACTATGTATAAAGTAATAATACGACAATTATGGACATACAGGATAGAACTATGAGGCTCTGCAAAACCCTCAAACATCCAAAGAATTCAAGTCCAAGGTATTGAGGAAAATAGCAGACGTAGCATACTATTATGACAAATGACTTACTGCACAAGGACCTTAATATCCCAACAGTCATCGATACAGCCACACAATACTACAAAAACTTCCACCAAAGACTAACATTTAACACGAACCCCTTAGTACAGATACTAACATCTAACATAAGTTTATAAGATATTTATCCAGTCGGAATAGCAAGAATTAGCTTATTGCTAATTTACAGATTGGAAATCTCACAAACAAGACATTGCGTATATGTGTTTAATTATAATAAAAAATATCACTGTTTTTATTTTTTATTCCTCAGTAATTGCATAAAATGTGGTTATATATCAACTCATCTTTATAATCACAATTATTAAATAAATACAACGCGAAAATGATAGAAGGAATTTTTATTTAAATGAAAAAGTGAGTTGAGAAGAAGTTGAAAGTTCATATACGATACGACCAAAACAGTTTTTTGTGTTGTATCCATCTTATTGCCGACTTAAACACGTACAAATAAGAAATTATCATATGTATAAATTGTTTGTTTGTTTAACGTCACTTTATGCTACTAAGGCTAATCGGACGATGCTACAGTGGGAGTCGTAAATTTTGCCTATACAGGTATAATTAGGATAGGGATCTTTAATGAGTACTTGACATCGTACAAGCTTTGGAGCTCCATTTTACGTACTATCCGAGGCATAGCCAAGGGTTTTTTACTCCCTTTAAAAAATCTTAGGGCCACTAAGGGACGCGAACCTGCGATCTTTAGCATTGTAGGATGCTATGCTAACCACTGCACCACAATTTACACCTTTTTCGCATGTAATATATTATTTTAATATCTGGAGTTGTGTGTTTAAACTATCTATATACTCTCTGCAGATTTAGAACACTTTGTAGGCAATAGTAAATAAGAAACAAATACGGATGCTGCTAACCGTTTAAATCTGCGAAGTCACGTACAATCAAATTTAAAAAATCTTTTTTTAATTTGGACACAACACTCTGCAGCCATAGATGTTATACTAGTCTTAAACACTTTAAGCTTTATGCTTTATCTTCATAATTTTTAAAAATTATTTCTATACTTACAATATCGTAAAAATATTTATTGGTGAAACTGTTCATAATTGGTTACTCCACTGTTACCAGCTTGGAACTACTAACTTCCAGTAATATATTAATATGAAATTCATGTTTTAAGCAATTTGTTTTTTGAATATAGATTTTTAATTTTTGCATTTCCAAAAATGTAATATGATATCTTTATATTTTAGTATATAACAAACCATAGTTGATAAAGATCTGAGATTTTTACGCCTCTAAACAAAAACAAACAATATATATGATTATGTTTAAATAATTTTTTAAATACTCTTCGAAACTTTTGGAAAAACAAATCCCCTCACATTAGGTAAATAATGACTTAATATGTTAGTAAATGGGTCACGTCCTGCGCGTGGTAATTATACCTGGGTAGGCAACATTTAGGACTCTCAAAGTAGCATCGTCCGTTTAGCCTTAGTAGCATCAAGGGAGGTTGAACTAGAAACAAGGACTTAATAGAACTTGAACGTTGTGAGCATGGGTCGTTTGGATTTGTGATTGGTTTCAGTTTTTGTATTAAAGGAATTATATTACGTGTTAGTCTGTGGTAAAAGATGTTCGAAGCTGTTGTTATTGTTATATTGATATGTCCTAGGACGATTTAAGTTAGGTAGATTTTAGAATAACCAACCAAGATATAGGTACCATCAGCTAGAATCATGACCATAAATTATTTATATATACATATATTAAAGAAAATGTTAAAAATCCTTGTACTTTATCTGATAGGCAATAAAAACAACAGGAAAATAGCAATATCCTTAGAGAAGATAAGAACAAAAAATAAATCTTTATACACCTTTAAACCAATTTCAAGTTATTCTCGCAAATTTCGGTAAAATGAATAATAACATAAACTAGTTCTTAACAATAATTATTACAAGCTTCGATCAAAACCAATTATTTTCCAAATATTTTTGTACTTAAACTAAAACTGCTAAATTAAGCTAACAACTACTAAATTATTATCTAACATCTGTCATCACTGTTAGCTCAAATTTCCTCACATTTCAGGGTCCGGCTTTTAACCTTTTGCACTCGAGGTCTCCGGAGCGGAGCCTTTTAAAATTTACCTTCAAACTCTAGTTATACTGAAACTTAGTCATAAAAAGATTTTAGTCAAAGAAAATAATTTCAGAAATGCAAAAATTTATTTATTATAGATAGATATAAAAGATATAAATAGATTACAATTTTCAATATTTTGTAAATATGTGTATTATTTTCAAACTACAATATTATCTTTAACAATATTTAATTATTTGTTTTTTTTTTTGTTGCCTCTACGCTGCAGGGTCATTGGCAACGTCTGTATTTTAGACTTTAACAATATTATGGATTATCAATATTATTAACTAGCATTCCCCATCGCGGCTTCGCCCGCGAGCCTTTAAAATCAATTCTGTGACCATTATCTTGGTATTGATCTAATATAATATGTTAACTGATGTTAAGGAGATTTAGTAGAATCGGAGCTTCCGGTAGGTGGAATGTTGGAGGGGGAAGCTGCCGGCTCGGTAGAAGAGACGGAGACCCGCAATGGAGAGAGTTCACTAAAACCGCCAAAACAAAAAATGACTTACTCGTCGTGAACGCTTCATTTTTCGGCTGTAAAACATGGTTTTCGACGCCCAATAGGGCCTTTCGAGTTAAACTCGTCGTATCAAATTCTTTAAAATGAGTCCTAATTAGATATATTTTCTCGAAGTTCGAAAATAGATGTCCGTTAGAATTAAACGACAATTTCGCCATTTACATTTTAGTTATTCTTAGGGGTCACATTATTGATATTCCTTTCGTAGTGGTTACCTACATCGCTTTTAAAATCTTAAATTCCGAAGTTTCTAATCATAAGTAGTTTTTGCTCTGCGTTGATTCTGTCAGTCAGGACAAAGCCTCTTATACATATGGAGAAGTATATATATATGGAGAAATATATGGAGAAGAGATCAAAATAAACACGCACCATCCCCAATCATGGGAATCACAGTGTGCATAATTTGATTACCACTAATTTTTAAATAATCAGTAGCCATATTTTATGTGAATGTCTATTTTAATAATATTGTAACGTTAAATCGATATTCAAATAAAAAAACATATGGTTTAATATCTCAACAATAGATTTCCGTTAGAGTTAAACGACAATTTCGTCATTTAAGCCCCTTAGGGGTTACATTTTTGAAATTCCTTTCTTAGTGGTTACCTACATCGCGTTTAAAATCTAAATTCCGAACATCAAGTTTCTATCATTAGTAGTTTTTGCTCTGCGTTGATTCTGTCAGTCAGGACAAAGCCTCTTATATATATAGAGATTGATTATCATAGATATATAATGTTTAATATCGTTACTCAATATAAAAATATTTAGTATTAATTTAATCATTATCCTGGAAGACCACTCTTGTTTTTAAATAATTTATTTTTGAAGAGAAAAGATTTGGCTCCGCCGGGAATCGAACCCGGGTCTTCCGCTTGACATGCGCGGTATGCTTATCCATTTCACCACGGAGTCGCTTCCAAACGGTGCCAAATCTTTCCTCTTCACTGACACCTCTCCCACGATCTCGCAAATTTTGCGAGTATTTACGGGAGGTGGACAATTTTTGTCCAACTTTTGGGCATCTCTTGTCTTTCGTCAATTTTTAAATTATTTTATATTAATTTAATCATTATCGTGGAAGACCACTCTTGTTTTTAAATTATCTTAAATAATTTATTTTTGAAGAGAATGGATAAGCATAGGTGTAATGGATAAGCATACCGCGCATGCCACGCGGAAGACCCGGGTTCGATTCCCGGCGGAGCCAAATCTTTTCTCTTCAAAAATAAAAATAATATAAAAATATTTAGGTAATTATTCAAAAATCATCATTTAATTTAACAAGTAAAACAATTTAAAAACGTTTTAATTTACACCTATAATCATCAGTAATAAATTTCAAAGTAGCCCCTATTTTACACTCCTATCTAATAATATTTCTTTCCTTATTTTTACTGATTTGGGTTTCAATTTGTTCTTGCTACACTTCAAGTCACTATTACAGTCATATTATTCGTCAAAAACACTTTTATGGAACCTCAATAATGGTATTTCAAATTCGTTAAAAAATTACCATTTTCTGTAATCGTTGAATAATGCTAACATTACTAAACTGAAATGAGTGAAGAAAGTGAAACATTTTGCAATAGAGTGAAGAAAGTGATTACTTTCTTCACAAGTGAAGAAAGTGAATTGCCTTCTTAATTAGTAATAAGTATAAATTAAAAAATAATTTGAAGTTGGAAATTAAATGCTTTTAAATGTTTCTTAACATTGTAAGAATTTATTTTAACAAAATAAATTGAAATGTGAATGAATTATTGGTGGAAATAATCAATATATTTTAAAATTTAAATAAAATAATAATTACCTTCCTTGTTTATAACCTGCACTTGTTTATAACTGCACTACTTGTAACCATGCTTATAACCTACCAACAACATACCATAATCTTTACAACATCCTAATTTTGTTCATATTCTGGTTAGATCTGATCATGTACTACACGATTACAGAAAAAATTTAATATTACACTCGTGAAAAAAGTAGAATTTACAACTCTCGTGAAATTACCACACGAGCGAAGCGAGAAGAGACGAGCGTTAAGAAACATTTAAAAGCATTTAATTTCCAACTTCAAATTATTTTTTAATTTATACTTATTACTAATTAAGAAGGCAATTCACTTTCTTCACTTGTGAAGAAAGTAATCACTTTCTTCACTCTATTGCAAAATGTTTCACTTTCTTCACTCATTTCAGTTTAGTAATGTTAGCATTATTCAACGATTACAGAAAAATGTAATTTTTTAACGAATTTGAAATACCATTATTAAGGTTCCATAAAAGTGTTTTTGACGAATTATATGACTGTAATAGTGACTTGAAGTGTAGCAAGAACAAATTGAAACCCATATCAGTAAAAATAAGCAAAGAAATATTATTAGATCGCTGTGTAAATTGGGGGCTACTTTGAAATTTATTACTGATGATTATAGGTGTAAATTAAAATGTTTTTAAATTGTTTTACTTGTTAAATTAAATGATGATTTTTGCATAATAACCTAAATATTTTTAAATAATTTATTTTTTGAAGAGAAAAGATTTGGCTCCGCCGGGAATCGAACCCGGGTCTTCCGCGTGGCATGCGCTGGATTCTTATCCATTACACCTATGCTTATCCATTCTCTTCAAAAATAAATTATTTAAAATAATTTAAAAACAAGAGTGGTCTTCCACGATAATGATTAAATTAATATAAAATAATTAAACGTTTAAATAGGTAAACGTTTCATTCGAGTTGTAAAATGATCTACTTTCGTCACTTGTATAATAAATAACTATTAATTAGTCTTTCACAACAGTTGTTACGACGTATTTGAAAAATATCCGAATCACTCGGTTTTTTTTGGGCACGATCGTAATTTGTGAACCGCTTACTCACAAGTAATAACTAAAACTAAAATAAAACGGTCCGATGAGATGAGATAATGAATGAACACTAAACTTGTTTTGATTCGAGAAGAATGAAATAATAGGATAGGAATAAATATAACTTTATCTAATCCTATCATAGAAATATTCATCAAAATAGACAACAGTATTAGTAAAAAAACTCCTTTCCTATGACAAAAACATTTATGATCGCAACCCACGGTGAAAAAGATATTGGTAAATTCACACTTTAATTTTAATTGCTCAAAAAGTATAGATGAACCTTAAACATTTTGAAGAAAAAGTTTTATCATAAAGTTATATAGAAACTTTTATTGAGCAAACTTTTTCGTAATAAGTTTTTCAAATACTTTTAAAATGAAACTTATGAAAAAAAGGTTAATGATCCCTGTAGGTAACCCATTTTTGGAATAAATTTGACGTAAGTACTTATTCGACGGATGAAAAATATATAAAAATGCAATATCCATATACAAATATAGATTCCAAAAGTAACGAATAGATTGATTGAAATTGAAACTTTTACACAAAGTTTCTTCAGTTCAGTAAAGGAATTTAACTACCCGAATTCATAATAGTTTGGAAAAAAATTCTTAGTTAATAAAATCAAAATAGACAAAACCAAAACAAACATGATTTTTAAGGAAGAGTATTGAAGATTATCCAACGGATGTAATTTTATATCTCCTAGCGTTAAGAAACAGATCGGATTCGTCTAGTTGTATTCTGATTAAATACAACTGGTGTTCCCAACTAAAAAATGTTTTTGAGACCATAGAAGAGGGTAGATTAATAATTGAAATTAACGCAGCAAAGATAAAAGCAAGTTGTAATTGAATATTGAATAAATATAAATGTTACTTATTAGGTAAAGACATAGAACGATTAGAGCATTCTACCTATAGCGAACATTTAAATCTTTTCTCAAACAACTTCTGAATTTCCGATTATTTATTACTCCCTGCTAACTTTAAATACACTAGGTTGTTAATGCAGATTCGACTTTTGGGTAAATATAGTATCAAAATATCTGTAAAAAATAAAATTGTAATCATTAATCCACAGCATGAGTACAAAATGTGCAATATGAAAAATAATGATGGTGACACTCTATCACATATTGTTTGTATGCCCTATTTATTCCAATCAGAGGTTTTACCAAGGGATGGAAAATATTAATGCAATTCAAATTTTTAAGCTAAAAATCGTAAGAGGTTTACACATTTTGTTTTATTTTATGAACATTATATAAAACTATAGAGATTGGTACGATAAATTTTTATAACAACGGCCTTAGTACATGTCATCAGTTATAGAAATTATCAAATTATTAGTTATTAATTAAGCTTTATTATTTACCTATTTTAACGTTTGATTATTTTTTTTAATCTTTATTTTAAGGTGTTTAATTTCAACTAAATTTTGGATTTTTTATTTTTGAATGATTTTTTTAATTTTTTATATTCATGAATATTAGAAATTAATAATGTAAGTATCTATATGTTTGTTTTGTCGATGGACTCCTTTTGCGTAGGGTGTTTTCCAGAAAGCAAATCTGAAATAGAGTAAACCATACAGTTATTGGCACTCAATACAGTCATTGGCACCCCAACTTTAACTTAAAGAAATAGGTAAACAAGTCCTAATTTTATTTCAAGATATACCTGAGTCTAATGCTTGAAGGGTCCTCTCAGTTATCTATGAAGTAAGTGTTTAGCAAACTAACCAAATGGAAGATTTCAGAATTAAAACCACAGGGTGCTAATAACTAGATTTGGCACTTTTAACAATAAATATTGTCATATGTTAAAACTATAGAACTTTTGACCCAAAAAAACCTCTTGAGTCTTTATAAGGATAGATAAAGAGAAGTTGTTGGAAGTTTCAATTAGATCCCGTCATAAGAATTATTTTTTAATATCACAACTGAAATTTAGTCTTAAGGTTGCCAATAACTGTACGGTTTACCCTAAATCAGTATTGAAATGGAGTTTTTTCTCTTCTGGATCTTTTACGAAAATTTTAAGCAACATACTTATCAGAATCTTCTTAAAAGGCGTATAAGAGTTAAATATTCATTGGAGTGTTAAATTAATCTGTTTGGATTCATATTTAATTTTCGAATTTCGACTAGGTGATGGATGTACGGTATGTGACTGCGTGGTTTGTTATGCAACAGTTGGGCCATTAGTCACAAATAACGCAGGGGGCACTACTAGGCTGTTTCGGTTTAATCTCAACAGTTTTAGAGAAAATTCATTTCCAACCTAAATATTCAAGCATATTATTTATATCAATCTTAATTTTTTTGTTATAAACAGTTCGAATTCATCTACTGGAATTGCAACGAACTCTGTTACAAAAATACAAAAAGTGCTAACCGAAAAACGTTACGTGTCAATATCAATCAGCAATAATTGCCTAACTACTATCAAGATAATCGATTGTATAACTGCCTGCGTTTTCTAGAGAGATATGCGGATATATCGCTTCATCGATTTTTCCTCTATAATCGATAGTAATAATGGAATCAGAGTATTTTATATAGCTTTAGCCAAATTTTTATTTTGAAAAAAAAATAATATTTAAACTACCGCATGATAGATAGATGATGATGATAGATAGAACTAACATTTATTCATAAAGAATATATATACAATTCAGAAAAAAACTATATAGGGTAAACCGTACAGTTATTGACACCCTTAAGACTATTTCTGTGGTGAAATTAAAAAAAAAAAAAAACTTTTTATGAAGGGATCTAATTGAAACTTCCTATAACTCCTCTTTATCTATCCTTATAAAGACTCAAGAGGTTTTTTTGGATCAAAAGTTCAATAGTTTTACCATATAGCGATATTTATTGTAAAAAGTGCAAAATCTAGTTATTGACACCCTGTGGATTTAACAGTGAAATCTTCCCTATGGTTAGTTTGCTAAACACTTACTTCATTGATGACTTAGAGGACCCTTCAAGGATTAGATTCATTTATATCTTGAAATAAAATTAGGACTTGTTTACTTATTTCTTTAAGTTAAAGTTTGGGATGTCAATAACAGTCTGGTTTATCCTATATGAAAATAGTAAGACGTATATAATCAATGGAACCATTCGGTTCACTGCTAGGTTCGGGCATGTTAAAGTTAAACGTGATGTGTTTTCTATTATGTTTAAGTTGAACATGGAAGAATTATTTCTTTTGTTTCTTGGTTTTTGTTTAACGTCATTTTCTGATGCCACTAAGGCTTATCGGACGATCCCGTAGTGAGAGTCCTAAATTTTGCGTACCTATCCAGCTATAATTAGGATAGGGATCTTTAACGAGTACCTGACATCTTACAGGGACCTCCATTTTACGTCCTATCCGTGGGACGGCATAGCTAAGGATTTTTTACTACCATTAAAAAATCCTAGGACCACCCCGGGACGCGAACTCGCGACTTTTAGTATTGTAGGATACTATGCTAAACACTACACAACAGGTTCTTCTTCTATTGGCACGACAGACGCCTAAAGCGGTCCTTGGTCAGCTCAATCATTCTGCCCCAGTATTGTCTGTCTGCAGCTTGTCCCGTGTTTATTCCAGCTTCTCTTACATCTGCAAATACTTTGTCCTTCCATCTAGATCTAGGTCTTCCCCTAGGCCTGGTCCCGACTGGAGTATTTTTGTAGACCTTCGAGAGGCACCTACCATTTTCCATCCTGCTAACATGGCCAAGCCATTTAATTCGTTGTGTTCTGGCAAAATTAGAGATACTGAGGTCCTGGTATTCTTTATACAGCTCCTTATTCTTACGCAGTCGCCATGTACCATTTTCTTTGACAGGGCCCATTATTCGCCTTAGGATCTTTCTTTCAAATCGGTCCACTTTCTTCGCAACGGACTTGTTGAGAGTCCACGTCTTACGGGCATAAGATGCTACTGGCCGTATGAGACATTTGTAGATCCTGATTTTCGTAGCACGGCTCAATAGCCTACTCCTTATGATTTTTTGCTAGGGAGAAATACGCTCGGTTTGCTGCTGCTAGTCTATTCCTTATTTCAGCATCCTCATCCATGTTTTCAGTTATTATGGCTCCCAGATATTGGAAGCTAGTCACAACCATACAACAGGTTACCGCTATTTATAATTGTATTCTAAACTTAATCATATAATGTTTCAAATGTTACCTCTTGAGTTAATGATGGTGAAATCTACCTCTTGAGTTAGAATTATTTTATTAAACTTTAAGATTGTGAATTAAATAAAAGTGAGTCTAAACTTTTGTCTGGTACTGTATGTCATTCCGTTTTTATATGTATATATTTTTTACTTGGTTAAACTCTTACTCACTAAAATGAAACGCCAAACTTGGAACTAACGGCTGTTCTGACTTTTGCTTTAACTTATTATGGATGAAAGCAACGTCAGAAAAATGCTAAAAGAACGTCTAGAAGCTTATCTTAACTAACTCAAAATCGACACTAGCGCTATCCCCGGACAAACAGGCGAACGGATAAAGTTCCTGTTCGAGTTCGTATATTATTTAGATATGCCGAAAAGTTTTCGGTACAGGCTGTTCGAGGGTGAAGTTCGTACAGTGTAAAGGCACCTTAAAAACCTAAACCATCGATTTCCAAACCATCGATCCATCGATATTGCACATATCGATAATCTGTCACCGTTACTCCTTCTTCGTATTTAGTTGCTCCATCATTCCCGCCCGCCTCGATGTGATGACACGGACATGACACGAAATAAGGTCACAGCTAATTAGGAGCAGCCAGGGTTAGCTTCGTCCTCGACCTAACAGGTACAATTAAGAACTTCTCTACTGCGACCTAAGCTGATTCATGAATGAATGGGCTACTCATTGATAAAGTTTGTTAGCGTGACCAGCAGTCATTTGGGCTACGAGTCACTCTTTCAAGAATGCGGCTCTTCAAGGGACCAAGTTTATTTTTAAAAAGTGACTTAAATTTAAAAAAAAAACATTGCGTATGTTAGTTTTAACGCCACTTTATGCCACAAAGGCTTATCGGACGAAGCTTAAGCAGGAGGAGTCATAAATCTTGCCTATCCAGGTATAATCAGGGTAGGGATCTTTAACGAGTACCTGACCTCGCACAGGCTCGGAACTTCCATTTTACGTCCTATCTGAGGCATAGCCAAGGATTTTTGCTACCTTTGAAAAATCCTAGAGGCCACTAAGGGACGCGAACCTCTAGCATAGTAGGATGTCAAACTAATACTATACCAAAGGTAACCCAATTATGCTTTTGTCTTAGAAACGAATATAAAATGAACTCGAATATCAAGCCACTTACTTGATAACTCTTAATCTTGTATATCTTAGATGATGTCATCCTTTGTAATACAAAATTTCTATTTATAATGTTATACCTACAATTACATGACCTATTTACTAACATATTACGTCATTATTTACCAAAGGGGGATGTGTTATTTTCCAAAAGTTATATAAACAATGAACGAAACTTTAGAATTTGAGAGCGTTTAAAATGAGAATTTTTCCTAAATTTCCACTTACCTATATTATGAAATAGATACATCTATCGTGATAAACTCCGAATTCCGGTTTTGACCGACATAAACGTTTTTGAAATATTTCAGAACAAAATAAAACAATAATTTATTTTTTCAAAATGAATTTTAATTTTACAAAACATTTCAAATTCCGATAATAAGATTAAAGAATAAGAAAAAAAAAACACATAGCGTTTGTTAGTTTTAACTTCACTTAATGCCACTATGGCTAATCGGACGAAGCTAAGCTAAGCGGGAGTCCTAAATCTTGTCTATCCAGGTATAATCAGGATAGGGATCTTTAACGAGTACCTGACGCACAGGCTCTGGACCTCCATTTTAGGTCCTATCTGAGGGACGGCATGGCTATTTTTTTTTGGCTATTTTTTACTCCCATTAAAAAATCCTAGAGCCACCGCGGGACGGGATCCCCCCGACCTTTAGTATTATAGATATTAATGGACATATATATATTGTTTGTTTGTTTAACGTCCATTTTTATGCCACTAAGGCTAATCGGACGATGCTACAGTGGGATTCCTAAATTTTGCCTATCCAGGTATAATTAGGATAGGGATCTTTAACGAGTACCTCGGCTCGGTACCTCCATTTTACGTCCTATCCTATAGCTAAGGATTTTTTACTGCCATTAAAAAATCCTAGGGCCACCGCTGGAATCGAACCCGCGATCTTTAGTATTGTAGGTTGCCATGCTAACCACAACACCACAGGTGACCCCGTATATATATATATATATATATATATATATATATATATATATATATATATATATATATATATATATATTTATATGTATTATTATTTTTTAGACAATTTCCTGAATTTGATACAATTGACAAGGTAACTTTTTTTTTTAATTCTCTTCATCCAAGCCTATTTGGCTATACGGTGTTTTTCCGGGAGGGAGTAAAAACGGGGGCTTATACTGAGTTTTTTGCTGAGGGACTGCCTGGAAGAGAGTATTGTTGTGAACCTGATACCTCTAGTATAGTAAGTTTCTATGTTAACCATTATACCACAGCTGATCCCCAAAAAAGAATATTGAGGTGTCTACAGCTTCGAGAGATAAAAAAAAAATAGATAAAATAGATATATAAAATAGATGGATAAAATCTGGTAAAAATAGACATTTTTTTCTTAATGGCATACTTGAGTGTCACTAGAGAGGGAACAATAAACTTTCTATCGAAATTAAAAACGTTTATGTTTTTTTTTAGTATTTAGTAAGTGGTGTACCAAAAGAATGCAGTTTGCACCATTTACTAATGGGTTTTCTTACTTTCCAGGGTTCGTTTGAATCTTTTTTTTTAGAAGGTTATAGAAATAATAATTGAGTTTTAGGCTCAAAGATCGTGTTAATTGTACACGGAGGAAAAATAAACGGAGGGAGCACTTTTGTTAATAAATTCCATTTTATTTTTGATTTGTTTTTTTTTTCTCGATTTCCTCAAAAACGGCTTTAACACTTTTGATCAAACTCGTCATGTTTAATAAGAATCAAGTATTCTTTAATATCAGGTGGGTTTTATCATCATAAGTAGCGTTTTTTTTTTCTTTTCTTATAAAGTATCTTTCATTTTGTTTACATAGAATGATTAACTGTCTCATATCATGCCTAAAAATAAAAAATAAAATAAACCTATATAGGAGAAAAAAATTAAAATATTCCAACAACTGATAAAACTGGGTATTTGATGTATTTGTATGCCCGAGACATGATTACAAAAACTTCATCAAAATTGATCAACCGGAGGGGGTACCTTATTTTATAACTTTTTTCCCCTTTTTAATTTTTTTTCGATTTTCTCAAAAATAGCTTCAACGATTTGGATCAAGCTCGTCATGTTTAATGAGAATCAAGTATTCTTTAATATCAGGTAAGCTTTATCATTATTAAAATGTTCTGAGGGGGCTTAAATGGGGAAGGGGCCTTTTTTGTTTTCCTATAAAGTACCTTTGTTTTTGTTTATATGGAGATGTTATCTGTCTTTCGTTTTGCCTAAAAATAAGAAATGGCTAAATATGAAATATGAAAAAAATCAAGTAAACCTATACCTACAGGAGAAAAAAAGAAAAATATTCCGTCAACTCATTTCATCAACCTGTTTTGATCTCACGCATGCGCAGTAAGCCTTTAATGAAAGCCCAGTGCTTTATAATTAAAGATGGAGTGTGGAGTCCTAAATTTTGTCTATTCAGGTATAATTAGGATAAGAATAATTAATGAGTACCTGACATATTACGGCATGGATTACCTTCTTAAAAAATTCCAGTACGTAGTAGTAAATACCGCGGGACGCGAAACTGGAAATTATATTTTTAAAAATCCCTTCCCCTATTTTGGATTGGCTTGACGTTACAACGCCTGTGGAATTGATGTTGGATATAGAAGCTGGAACCGAACGGAAGTTTGAGTTGAACTGGGGCAATTAGAGGAGATCTTGATTAGCTGCTATTATAACTTGGACCGGAAGGAAATTATCGATCTAACAGCGGTCTTATTTGCCTTCCAATCGATCGTTTGTCTTCCTTCGATATCTGCTAACATTTGAACAATATGCAAACGCCTAAAAATCTCATTGGTCTCACATTCATATGAAAAATAAAATTACATCAATTTCCAATGGGGTTTTAGGCGTTTTTATTAATTTGTACGAAATGGAGCAATAACTGGTTTAAAGAAATTTCTAACAAGTATTGTTCAGTATCTCAGTGTTTTGCTCGATTCAAATTCGACTTTTCCTACAACTATGGCAACCTAACTAAGTAGACGGGTTCATAACTTGATGTTTATTTCTTTCCTGTACAACGCTACTCTCTTCCAGGCAGCCCCTCCGTATAAAACTCGGTATAAACCCCCCACCTTTACCCCCTCACGGAAAAACACCGTATAGCCATAGACTTAGATGAAGAGAATTAAAAAAAAAAATTACCTTGTTACTTTTTCTGATACAAAAATTTTTTTAATATCAAATTCAGGAAAAAGTGTCTTAAAAATAGCAATACTTTAATATCCATATTGGCCTATAATACTAAAGGTCGGGGTTCGTGCCCCGCGGTTGCCCTAGGATTTTTAAAAGGCAGTGAAAAATCCTTGACTATGCTGTCCCTCGGATAGGACGCAAAATAGAGTTCCTGAGCCTCTACCATACAGTGGCAGGCACCCGTTAAAGGTCACAATCATAATTATACCTGGATAGGCAAAATTTAGGACTCCCACTATAGCATCGTCCGATTAACCTTAGTAGCATAAAGCGACGTTAAACAAAGAAACAAATAAATCGTATTGGAACGAAGCTATTAATTCAAGAACCCAACCGTACCGGATCAGTTCCATTGGAAACATTTGTCTCCTTTCTTTTATTTCGATCCCCTTTCCCCTCTTTCCTCCGATTCAGGAAATATTTCCATTTCCCAACAGCTTCCTGTCGAAAGCCGTTTTCCGACTTCCGGCTCACCCTCAGCTCTACCGGATCTTCTCCGATGGGGGATTTCCCGCAAGATGATCGATGACTAAAAAGATCGATTATTGATCACACAGTGCGATTTGATGACCTTACAGAGGCCAGTTTCTTACCTCTGTACTCATGTAACCCGATGCGGACACCAGCAATCGCTCCCTACCCACCTCAATTCAAAATTGGGAAATATTGCCTAGCTAATAGCCTAGAGCAGGTGAAAGAGCAATTTTGAGGCATGATTTATAAGTAAAATGGAATGCTTCTTCAAGGAAAAGAAAAGTTTTTAAAGCAGCAACAAGGAATGGCTAAGTGGGACGATATCAATTATAAGCTCAAGATCTGGTGGACGCCCTGAAAAATCATTTGATGGTTTAAGTGAAAAAAGCAAGAGGCGTAAAACAGAAAAACTCAGATCATCAACTAGCACTGATATGCTGACGTATGCCACTTATATAAAACTAAGAGATTCTGGTGATATCAATGCGTTCCGTGTTCTGAAGGATCAAACAAAAACTCCATCTCGTACCATAAATTATAGGAAAGCATTTAAAAATTTCAATTTATCAGAAAAAACTATCTATCAGCACTGGAAGTTTTATTTACATATATTGCATATTGGTAGTTCTATCAAGTGGTTATTTCATAAATTTAGAAATGTTTTCTATATTTGCTCAGGATCCGTATCCTTTTCTCCATAGAAACTTTACGTAAAACTTTATCACCACAAATTTTTATTTTTACCTATTTTACACTATTCCCATTTTTCAAAAATAATAGTAATAGATAAATTTATAATGAATCTTTATTTTTTACAAGCATATTTCATATGTGCAATGCATAAAGAGAAAATAATACGAACATAAATTGTAAATCCATAGATGCCTATTTCACAGACGGTGGAGTAACGTAAAAATTTATTTTAGGAAAATTTTCAACTATGAATATTTTTTTAACTGCTAAAAACATATTTTTAATGTCTATAAGAAATTTAGAAGCCATTTTGAGGACGTTTGAACTAATAAAATGGAAGGAAATAGTTTTGGCCAGCTTTTGGGTTCAAATACCCCTGTGTGCGACGTGTAGCTATGATTTCGATTTCATTTACCGGGTACAGTTAACGCAATTGTGCATTGTGCAGCCGTCTGAATTCATCCTAGTCGACCAAAATATGTTACGCAGTACTTTTTTTTATTTTGTAAATTTTAATAACTTAAAAAAAAAAAAAAGATGAATACGAAAAGGAAGTATCTGGATAGTCACAGCATAACACAACATTATAAAATGTTTTTAATAAATTGCACAAGAAAACATTTTCCAGGAAAATAGTTTTTCTTATCTTAATAAAACAGAGATAACAGATTTTTTTAAGCATGATTTATTGATGTGCAATAAAGTTAATGCTAATATTGAGCCAAGCATCTTGCGCAAATCTCTGCAATAAAAACGAGCTCTTTATTATCTAGTATAAGTATATAAGTATTCAAACCTCATTCTGGGGGTGTTAACCACATTTAAATAATTAATTAGAAAATAGATATTTTTCAAGAAACCAAAAAAACACAAACAAAATAGTTTGTTTGTTTGTTTAACGTCCCTTTAAGCTGCTAAGGCTAATCGGACGATGCTACAGTGGAAGACCTAAATTTTGCCTATCTAGTTATAATTAGGATAGGGATCTTTAACGATTACCTGACATCGTACAGGTTCGGAACCTCCATTTTACGTCCTATCCTATTTTGTACTAAAAACTGTTGTATTAAGGTCATAGATGCGGTACTACATCATCGTTCATTATTAAGGACATCATAACATCGGCGGATATCTGTTTGCAGGTGAGGTCCACACAGTGTAATGGCATTTATTTCATATATATAGGTAAGTGAAAGTATAAATGCTTCCAAAGCAGGCTAGAATAAGTTCGGTACATCGGCCGAGAACGCTTCAAAGTTTAACTGCAATTACCAACTATTAGGTTGTTCGACCGCTGTTGATGACTATTTACACTGGAGATGGAACACGCGCTAAAGCGGATCGCTGTAACGATCTCTGTTCGGCAAACACTGAATGGCTCAGTCATTATCCGTTTCCATGTTAGCTCTTCTCTCGATATTTGTCACTTGTATCGATTAGTACTGGCAATCGATGAGTTTGTTTACCCCTGACCGCTTCCTCCACCAGTATTCCATCCACGCAGGCTTTTGTTGATTGATTCCTAGATACCTCCATCTATCCACCACCGTCCAATCCCAATCTCCACAAGATCAGCCCCCAACGAATCCTTCCACCTTCGGTTAGGCCTACCCCTCGGACGATCTTAGTCGGCAATCATTTATCAATCGTTTAGGTATTCGTTCGCAACTAAAACTCGCAATTTTGCAGGCCCACTTTAAGCGACGCGCAGCTATAACTTCGATAACTTAGTTAGTTACTATGCCCTAAACATAACACTAAAAGTTGTTTAGATCACACCTCTTCTAAATACAAGTTAATAATCTCATCAAAAACCAGTGCTAACAGCCAAGTAATTATGAGAAAGGGGGTGATGTCCCCCATCCCCCCAAATTTCGTTTTTAATTCACCCCTTCTCGGGGAACGTACAAATATATACAACTCTCTCCACACCGATGATAATCGTTCGAAGGCGAAAGTAAAAGATGTAAAAGGAAAAAAAAAATGCTTTTCCAAGTTGACAACAATAGCATATGACGGAAATAGAAAGTATATTATATCGATACGGTGTTTAGGGTTCAATGAACGATATAATATGCGAGGTTCTCTCAAAAGAAATTAAAATGCGTTTTGACTGTCGTTTTAACACTTTATGCTACTAAGGCTAATCTGACGCTGGTACAGTGGGAGTCCTAAATTTTGCTTATCCAGGTAGGATAGGGATCTTTATCAAGTATCTGTCATCGCACAGGCTGGGGACCTCCATTTTTCATCCTATCCGAGGGACGGTATAGACAAGGATATCGGTTTCGGCCCTCCTCACCTAGACGAGGGACTATCAGTTGTCTTTGTTGGAAAAACCGAATAAATAGGAATTATAGTCAAATATGAATTTTAAGAAGATGAGACAAAAAAATTTTTTTATGACTTAAGCCCTTTGGCCCAAACATGAATGATATATCATGAATGATGAATTTAAGAAAACTTGGATACGGCATTTCTAATTATTTAGAAAATGGCTTTTATTTCCCTCTATAATGTTTTTTTTTCCTCCAAAGTTTTATAACTATGTAAAGATTGTAATGTCATAATATAAATAAATAAAAAATTGTTTAGGGCTAATTAACAATAAAAGAAAGCTGTGGGTTCGTCGAGGCCCCCCTTGGTAAAATCTAGAAGTCATGTACCACTTGGTAATCTTAGGGTCATACTCCCGTTATAAAACAGTTAATATTTATATTTAATAACATTTTAAATTAATATTTATTTATAAAACAGTAGTTTATAATGAACTTGAGCACGGTGTTAACTGAGCTACGGTTTTTGTTTTTTTTTTTTGCATTAAGCGGACAGGGTGCCCCCTCGTATTTTTATTTATTCTTCACTTTAATTGAAAATGCTCTGAATTACTTTCTGAAAGTTGATAATTCCCCGAGAAGCCACCAGAGCGTTGAAGGAGCTTCGTTCCGATCAAAAAGAGTCGATTCGTCAAAGTCGCGATCAACGGAACATTTTTTTCCTGTCTCAAACAGACCGTTTCCGTTAAATAATGATTTGCCCATCTATTTTTCCCGTTTAGGAGCTCGAGAGAAAAATAAAAATAGCTGGAAGTAAGTGTAAATATACCTTTAACACGTTCACGCCGACGTGTACCACCGGTGGCTCACACTAGAATGCCGCCTCGGCCAAATAATTTGATCTTTAACACTTTGACTGCCGAAAAAGAATACCTGAGAGTCAAGCTCTCGTTTCGACACAATTTTAATATTTAATTCTCTGACTAGAGAACAGTTACTCGATTTTAGATGACATGGCAGCCAAAGTGTTGAGAAAGTAGAAATAATTCCTATATAGTTGAAAATTAAAATAATGAAAATTTAATGTAAGTTCATTTATTTTTATATTTATTGGTATTTATTTATATTTATATTGATATACTTATAAACGTATAAGCATTTTTTTTAAATAAAAAATGTAATTAATACTGTAATTTAAACATAACTTGTAGTATAGCATTTTCTATTTTTTTTTTAATATTGTTGGATCGCCAATACTGTATAATTCCCTGGAGTAGCTTCTGCCCGATGGAGCCCGGCACTCCTCGAATCTCAAAGGCAGTAAATAGTATAAATAGTACTGTAAATAGTGAGCGTTACTGTGAAATTATGAGAGGTTTTTTGGCCCAAGAACTTCAAGAGTTTAAAGGATATACTCTAGAACATGGTTTCAGGAAGACGGGGCCACTTGTCATACTTCAGACTTATCAATTGCTACGGTAAACGAATTATTCCAAAACAAAGTGATTACTCGTAGAGGCACCATTAGCTGGCCTTCCAGCGATCTCAGTCCTGTTTCTGTGGGAATACCTGAAAAGTATGGTATACGAAAAGAAACCGAGGAATCTAACGCAATTGAAGCAAAATATCAGAACAGAAATGACTGCAAACTCAGGAACAATGTGTCAACGCGTTTTTAAAAATGTGCGTTTGAGATTCGAGGTGTGCCAGCAGCGTTATGGTGGACACCTAGACAATATTTTTTTTTTCTAAATAAATTTCCAGTTCATTGTGTTTAAATAAAACGTAAACATCCTACTTGATATTCTATAGGCGGGCGCAAGCGACGGTGCTGCTTCTGTGACGGCGCTGCAGGAACTAGAGAAACGGGGATAAAAGCGGGGCCATTACCTGGGATTCATAGGGTTTTTTGGCGTTTATAATTTATTTTTCCATAATTAAAACCCGATTGAGCAAAAAATAATTTGAAAAATATCTAATAGGTATTGCTCGGTCCCTCAGTGTTCAATTAGAAAATCAAAAGACGTGTCATTCCCTTTTATTTCCAAAAAATAAAAAGCTTCTTAAAGAGTGGATTGTAAAATTAAGAATAGATAAGCCTGTTTCGAAACATATGACGATATGTAGTCTTTATTTTAAAGAAAGAGACTATATTTATCCAGGTAAATATTAGTATTTGACATTTTATTATTCCAAAATGCTAGTTTTATGCAAATAACATTGAGACCATAGTGTCATAGATTTGTTTTTCTTTTTTAATTTTCCCCATTTTTCTATTACATCCGTTGTGCTTAATTGTTCCATGTTTTCAATGCGAAGCCTGAAAGTTTTGACTAATAAATAAATAATATGACAAAGAATCTAAGCTGTCATAACAATGATTGTGTGAATAGGTAATTAATGTTATTACTAACCGAAAAACGTCGAGTAAAGTTACAATGATGTGTTTGCATTTACCAGAACTACCAGCTTTACACGTACAATGACAAGAAATTTGCTTATTATTATTAATAAATTTGATTTCCACTTTTATTTGATGGGGCAGTCCTTTTAAGATTGCTAGTTTAAAGGCACGAGGCTTGTAAAAAAACTATTTTTTTATTTTTAGATATTATTCCACATGTAAATATGTGGTTTGCATCAAGAATAGCCTGCCCTTCAATTAATGGTCTTTTAAAATTACCAATTATCTCTATCACATCATATATGTCTAAAACCGTTCTTTCCGACATTTTGCAAAACTACTAGCGCACCCTATATTCGATTGCGCCCGCCTATATATGAGATTTTATTCAACTTTCATACCCCGAATACTCTTTTTGGACACCCTTTATATAAAGATATTCAATTTTTCTGTAGTGCTACTAGCCGAAGTAGACCGAAGTTTGGGTATGTGGTTCGACGCAGTGTAAATCCACCTTACAAGGTGCCACACCCCCCTTGGCACCTGCCGCAGCCACAAGGTCGCGCCCCCCCCTACTACCTATTCATACTACTACTACTCCTACCTACCGAGGTACTACTATACTGCGTACCGTTAGCTCTAACTGCTCTTAGTAAATTAATATTCATGTCTTGACCGAGGAATGCGGGTCTCCTCAACATTCCGATCAGGTAGGCTACGTCGTAATGGCCTTTCATCTTGACAATGCGCCTCTGGTACGTGCCTTATAGAAACCAGTCAGGGTTAGTTAAGATAAACCTTTCGGAACGGGAAATGACTTTACACTGCGTCGAACCTCACCTACGAACAACCTGTCACGAAAACTGTTCGGCTAATCTAAATAAGACTCGAACGTGATATTACTTCGGATGAGCAACTCCAAGATGGCGGTCAGCTTGAGTAAACAACAAGGTATTCCGATCAAGCCCTACACGATATCAACGAATCAGTTCGGGTCTACCGAGAGTTTCCGAGCAGATGTAGTAGTTTGTTTGTTTTTAAAAATATATTATTGTCCAGTTTAAATGTGTTCAAGTTAAATGTAAAAGGTACAAATAAATTAATAATATAAGAATCCGAGTATTCCTAACAACCAGATTACCATCTTTTTGTTATTTCAAGAAAAATGTATTTAAATAAACAAGAACGATATTTTTTAAAATGATTTGATGATGATTTTATATGTCACTAGCTGTATAAACCGGTTTCACCTGGAGATATTTCATTTTTTAAATCTATAAACTGAGACTTTTATCGATTCAAACCGTCGATTTTGTAAAAACCAATGCAAAGTGTGATCAAAACGATTATTATAACAATAAAGAATATACCCAGAGATCGGCTGAAGTTATGCAATTTTAATATGGACAGGTGTTCGCACCTGGTCTGAAAGAACCACTGAGCGAAATTTGGAGAATTTAGGACAAACGGTATGGATTTCTATAAAGAACAAACAGAATTTCATCTTTATATACATAGATTATAGCTGTATATCCCGGATTCTCACGGGGAATTTTATTTTTCTAAAGAAACGGTCGATTTTGTAAAAAAAACATTGTAAAGTGAGATCATTAAGATTTTTACAACAATAAAGAATATCAGCTGAAGTTATGCAATTTTAATATGGACAGGTGTTCGCACCTGGTCTGAATGAACCATTGAGCGTAATTTAGAGAATAAAGAATATCACCTGAAGATCGGCTGAAGTTATGCAATTTTAATATGGATGGGTGTTCGCACCTGGTATCAAAGAACCACTGAGCAAAATCATGAGAATTTAGGACAAACGGTATGGATTTCTATAAAGAACAAATAAACAAACAAACAAACAGAATTTCATCTTTATTTATATAGATTACTTCATAGGAAAAAGAACATATGGTATATGATTTATTAAATTGAAGAAAGGGAATAAAAGTTTTAAGAAATTGTATCTATTAAAATAAATTCAACTATAATTATCGGCTAACTTTATTGTAATCAACTGATGAGTAATTAAATAGAATTAATTTAATTTAATATGTTTCAAATACCAATAATCCCACTTCAGTAGACCTTAATTGGTTACGATATTGCCTCTGTGCAAGGTTAATTTAATTAAATGTTTATATTTTATTGTTATTAAATCTTTATATTTTATATTGTTATTTCAAGAAAAATTTAATTAAATAACCAAATTTAAATCATTTTTTGAAAATGATTTATGATGATTTTAAATGATATGACTCCATAGGAAAAAGAACAAATGGTACATGATTTAGGGTCTGGCCACACATGTCCGCACCGGATCCGCACCGCAGCACTAACATAGGTTATGCCTAAAGGTCAGGCCACACATGTCAGAAACAGGCCACTTTAGGCATAAATAAAGGTAATATGTAAGTTACATTAAAAATATTCTGAACATAACCTATATTAGTGCTGCGGTGCGGATCCGGTGCGGACATGTGTGGCCAGACCCTTATTAGATTGAAGATTTTGTTTAGATCGGATCTAACCAAATAAAGTAAACAACGAATGAATTCCCCTCCAAATATGTGGATAAAACCGACATCGGATCTCGGAAAACACTCGGTAAACCAGAACTGAATCGTAGATATCGGGTAGGGCGTGATCGGAATACCTTGTTGTTTACTCACGCCGGCCGCGGAGTTGCTTATCCGAAGTAGTACCGTACTTTGTCCTTACGGCTCTGAAAACCTAACGAACTCCCTTACTATAGCAGATGGAATCAAAGAGGAACAGAACTCAAAAGGTTATTATCACTATAAGGGTCTGGCCACACATGTCCGCACCGGATCCGCACAGCAGCACTAATATAGGTTATGTTCAGAATATTTTTATTTTAACTTACATATTACCTTTAGTTATGCCTAAAGTGGCCTGTGTCTGACATGTGTGGCCTGACCTTTAGGCATAACTAAAGGTAATATGTAAGTTAAATTAAAAATATTCTGAACATAACCTATATTAGTGCTGCGGTGCGGACATGTGTGGCCAGACCCTAATCATCCCTATTTACCTTACAAATCTTAAGGAAGAGGAAAATTCTATTAGACTAATGGACCTAATCTAGTCACAGATTTAAAAAAAAAAAAACATTATGATTTGTAACATCTATAAAATGAACAAAAATATTATTTTTATATTCTGCATTACTGTTGCTATAGTCATCTTCTTTAACCATGTAGTTCTCTGTAAGTATTATTATTTTTATCACTATTATTTTTGTACAGGATTATGTTCATTTTACGTTTAAAAATTTCAAAATAATTACATCGTAAATATGTGACATGTAAATATTGATATTGTCCAACTTCTTGCTAAAAGAATTCTTAGAAGCAATAAAGATATTCCTTAATTCACTCCGTCCTTAAGGCCGCTTGCTCAGGGATAGCTCTAGTATCATTAAGATATGCTTCTAGACTTCATTTTTCTGCCTTTACTTAAATCGAAAAAACATTAAAGCAAACAGAACAGGTTTTGTCGTCTTTGTGATAAAAATTGTTGTATTAAAGTGTATAGGTGCAGTTAGACATAATTGTTCAATCGAATTCATGTTTCAGTGTAAGTAGCCTATTAAAAAAACTCTTTATCGCCACTTCATGGCACTAAAGCTAATCGGACGATGCTACCGTGGGAGTCCAAAATTTTTCCTATCCAGGTGTAATTAGCATAGGGATCTTTAACGAGTACCTGACATCGTACAGTCTCGGAACCTCCACTATACGTCCTATCCGAGGGACGACATAGACAAGGATTTTTTACTCCCTTTAAAAAATTCCAGGGCCACCGCGGGACGCGAACATGCCACTTTTAGTATTTTAGGTTGCCATGCTAACCACTACACCACAGGTGACCTTGAAAGTATTTGCAATGATGTATATATAAAAAAATGTACAAGAAGTTTTTTTTTTAACAAATAAACATTTATTTTATTATATTCTATGATTATTGTTCTTATTAAAGGTCTAACAAGTGAACAACAATGTTTTCATCGACAATATTGATCTTAAAATTTAATTATCTAAACAGGTATATTTGATCAAATATACCTTGGTTGGCCCCTGGGGTTCAAACATTGAAGGTTGCAAACATTTGTTTGCAAACTCAGTTCCAATAACTTAACCTATTGAAAACGTTCGAAGAAGTCAATGCCTTGTGTATCTATTAACAATTGACTGCAGAATATTAGGGTCAAACGTTTGTCTCTCTGCGATTTATTATTGACCGTATCAGTGGATATAAATCTCATTTATATAGCTGTCGTAACATTGAAACAATGATAAAAAATTAAACATTTTACCATAGGCATACACATAATTTACATAACATACATTATCAAATATTTAACACATAACGTTAAGTAATACCTACTAAAAAAAAAAATATAACATTAGGAAGAATTCCCTAAAATAGAATTTTACCAGCCGTCATAAACTATATATTTTAACAAATATCAGACAATATATGTTTCGATCTCAGAAACAAATATATTTACTAGCAAAAGTTTTCGTACATAAACAATATTATTTGATAATTTCCTAACTAAATAGTTTTATTTAAATTTAGCCATAAATATGAAATTAATTTTTTGCATGCAGTACTTTTTTTTGTTTTTTTTTTATTACCATTTTAAGTCTTTTTGTATTGATAACATCAGCCATCTTCGTAGTCATTTGTGGAGTATCTTTTACTATTATTAAGTACACAATTTTATTTGTTTGTTTGTTTAAGGTCACTTTATGCACTAAGGCTAATCGGACGATGCTACAGTGGGAGTCCTAAATTTCGGGTATCCAGGTGTAATTAGGAAAGGGGTTTTTAACGAGTGCCTGACTTAGTACAGACTCAGGACCTCCATTACTTCCTATAAGACGAACGGCATAGCCAAGGATTTTTTACTCCTTTTAGGGGCCACCGCGGGTCGCGAACCCTCGACCTTTGTATTGTAGGCTGCTATGCTAATCACTATACCACAGGTGACCTCACAATTTTTTTCACTTTGTGTAACAATCAATGAAAATTATATACTCTTATGACACACTAAAACATCTTGTTTCGCAATAAAAATCGACTTATCAATTTATTATCATTGGAAAGAAGACGATTTAAGCTTTCGAAACCCAGTATAATCTATAATCCTTATTTTTTTGGAACATAAATAATCTTAAAGCATAACACGTTAGATATATAGCAGATTAAAGATTAAATATTAGGCAAACGATATCTTCAATATTGTAACAATGTTTGGATTTTAATAATTTTTATTAAACGAAAATAAGATTTTTTACAATTCCACAGAAACTATGAAAACACAAATAATTAAACAGGTTAAAAAAAGTATCAGTTTGTAACTATATAGTAACACAAAAATAACCATATGACTTCAGAACGAGACTAACACTGCTGTCCATCGCTACTTATATTTAGTCTGAAGAAGAACTGTATGGAAGGCTGTATGCATATGTATGCAAGCGTTGATTGTACTCGAACTGTTTGTTTCAACTGTTAATCCGTGCAAACCACAAGTCAAGAAATCTTTAAAATCATACGTTTTGTGTTTTGTTTTGTTTTTTGCAATGGTTTGTATAAATTTTCCCCCAAAGGATGATTCCTTTTTGCGCGTAATGAACTAAATCTATCAGCATCTATGTACACGAACTAAACGTGTAATATGTTATTACACGTCAAGCCGACATCGTACATTATACGTACATCAAGGATTCAGTAAGTCAGTTGAGTGATGTATGTTGTGGGGGAAGTTTGGAGCGGGAAGGCAGTAACTGATAGTTAATTACTTGTTAATTGGAGGGAATTAGTAGCACTACGTAATGGCTGCCTCCAGGGAGCTCTGTAATATCATTTCTGTCTACTGTGTCTAGCACAATAATATGTGTATATGTTTATAATGTTATCGTAACTGTTTATCTTGTAAAAATGTAAATAAATATAACACGTTTAGTAAAAATAAAGACAGAAACACTCCGTGTTTGACAATGACATTGAAGTTACGAGTTCGGTTGTGGCTTATGTAACTGACACGAGACCTTGCCACTCATATTACCGATTGGTCAAACTTTTTTCTTTTCGAAACATGTTGATTTTACTATCCTTCCTCTAAAAAAATATTTTAAACAACCTTCAAGAGTTTAAAAATAATTTTAAATATAGTTATGTTGCATATAGTTAGTGGAAGAAAGATCTAGAACAAGGATTTTTACTGCTTAAAATACCTATAAAATTAACATATTCAAAAAGCCACTTACCAAAGGAAAAATCATGATTAATACGGTTCAAAGAGTAAAAAGTTTATTATTATTAAAAAGTAGAAAATTTTATATTAATTCAATCATTATCGTGGATAACCACTCTTGCTTTTAAATTATTTTAAATAATTTATTTTTGAAGAGAAAAGATTTGGCTCCGCCGGGAATCGAACCCGGGTCTTCCGCGTGACATGCGCGGGATGCTAATCCATTACACCACGGAGTCGCTTCCAAACGGTGCCAAACGGTGCCAACGGTGAAGAGGAAGGATTTGGCACCGTTTGGAAGCGACTCCGTGGTGTAATGGATAAGCATCCCGCGCATGTCACGCGGAAGACCCGGGTTCGATTCCCGGCGGAGCCAAATCTTTTCTCTCTCTTTCTAAAAAATAAATTATTTAGATAATTTTATTTATCTAAAGCCTGATAGTATGCTAATCGAACGATACTCCTAAATTTGGTTAATTCAGGTATAATCAACGAGTTCCTGATATCGCACAGGCTCGAAACCTCATTTTACTTCCTATCCCACCTGACGGTTATGAACCTGCGTCTTTGGGTATAGGTTGTTTGCTATGCTATCCACTAGACCACAGGTGATGTAGTTAATTATATGAACTAAAAATAATAATATTGGGATCTTAATTTATATCTCACTAATTGGAAGGAAAAGTAATTGCCTAGGTAGATAGAGTGGCCTTAAACAAGATGGATCAACTTCGCTCATTAATGAGTAATTTAATAATTATCATACATTTTTTACACCCTTTAAAAGTTCCTTGGGCCACCTGTCTGTCACGAACCCGTGTCTTTGGGTTATAGTAGGTTGCTATGCTAACCACTACACCACAGGTGGCTTTGTAATAGAAATGTTTTTCCATTTCTGTTATAATAAATTTAAATAGGTTTTTATATTTTACTTCTATTTTTTTTTTTTTTTTTTTTTTTTTTTTTTGCGCCTGACAACAAACTTGTGATAGCCAGCAAATGACTTATTATCTAATTTAGTAATGAAATGTTTAATATGGTGAAAGATTGCATTCTGCAGGGCATCTTCTCAGGCTTGTTTCAGTCAGAAATGTGAATTTAGGCGTATATTATAAATTTCTAATTTTTATTCGTTTAATTCTTTTACATATAAAATATTTTTTAACATGATGGAGTGCGAAGTGGCCAAATGGATACCGACAACATCTGATTTGATAACAGGAAGATAACCAGTCCAAAACCCGGAGCCAAGGAACATTTAATAATACTTGGCATTTGTCCCCCACTCTATCCCCTGCCCGGAAAACCCCGTATAGCCAAGAACGGCGAAGAAGAGGAAGAAAAAAATATACATTTTACGAGAAAAAAAATGGCACAGAATACAAAAAATAAGTGTAGAATAAGAAGAATTCTAAATTATTACCTGGAATATCATTAAAAGTGATGGGAAAAAAAAAACCAAATGTATATCTTCCAAAATAAGTTAAGGCATACATGTGAAACAACATTAAGTTTTAGGAACCACTGAGTGCAAAAGTATATTTTTTTTTCTTTTCTGTATTTTGGAATCTGTGGACATGTACCGATCCTCAAACAACAGATTTACATTTAGGAAATAATTTTTTTTTTTTTTTTTTTGGTAGTGGGATGGCCGAGTTGGCGAACGCGTTAGAAAATACAAATGGGAACCCGTATATAGCAATTTAAAATTCAGGAGCCAGGATATTTAATAATACTCGTCACCAATCCCTTATCCTCTCCTGGCCCGGGAAACCCCGTATAGCTTAAAAGGCGAGGAAGGGAAGGAACCACAAAAAAAAAAAATATTGAAATTTAAGTATTTTGAATTATTAATCTTATTTTGCGTTTCTCTTTTCTTATGTTAGAAAATATTTTATTAAAAATAAATAACAGATTCAGAAAAGTACTAACAGACATTTTTAATTTTATATATATATATATATATATATATATATATATATATATATATATATAATAAAGAATAATTAAGCACAGATATGAGTATTTGTAATGACTTTCAGAACATATTAATTTTCTACCTTGTTATAAAAGAAGTTTACTCCATGCTATGACATTATTTACAATGAAAGAAAAAAAAAACAAATCGAAAGTAAAATGGCGAAGTGAAAAAGGAAGAGCCGGCGTCAGAACTAATCGATTTCCGGTGCCAGGGGTGACTGTATTATTTACAACTGGACAGGAAGTGGCTACTAGATAGAGTAAAGTAGAGAGCTAGAATTAGAGATATGAATCGAAACAGCTGAGTTGTCCACGGCCATCACTAACTGCTCGTTCACTATAACCAATTTTTTTATTTATATTTTATCGGAAAATTATAAATATACGGCAAAGCTCTAATTTTCTGAATTAACAGGAGAAGGGGCCGATCCAGTATATAAAATATTCGTTTCATGAGATATTGCTCGAAATTGAGAAAAAAAAGTACCATATTTCGATCCTATAAATGAAAAAAAAAAACACATCGCACGGCGACAGGAACATGATTACAACTCTAGGCTATTGTGATCAAATATTATTTTACCTACCTATAAACTACTATCTTCAGAATGCAGTAGAAACTTGATATGATTATCTAAAATAACTTTTTTAATTGTTACCATCGTCTAAGTGCGATAATATCGATTGCTCTTACAATCGAACAGTGGGCATTAACTCGATCAGTCTCTTACTTCAAACTTCGATGGAATCGTCTTGACAACTAGGAGAAAGCGAAGACTCTTCGGATCGGGAAAGTCGAAAGCTCGGAACGTATTTCTTTTTTTTTTTTATCTTTAGTGTCTTCTTCATTTTCTGTTTCTAAAACTATAAGTTCTTCTTCTTTCTTTTATTTCTATTCTTTTTTTTCTTTTAACCTGTCTTGGTATTGGTTTAGTAACTTTCTCCTCAGTATCCGATGAATAGAAACTTAGATTATTTGTCTATATTGCATCTTACTTAAACTGAGTAACCTTACAGTTTCTATCTATATACTATCTGAAACGATTATTCAAAATCATCATATATGGTAATTGTTTGTTTAACGTCCCTTCAAGGCTAATCTGATGATGCTACAGTGGGAGTCCTAAACGAGTACCTGACATCGTACAGGCTCGGGACCTCCATTTTACGTCCTATCCGAGGGACGGTATAGCCAAGGATATTTTACTCCCTTTGTTTTCTAATAAAACTTAGTGACGTGAAGATTTTCTTATAGGAAAAATAAAGTAATAAATTTTTACGTAAAAAATTGGTGGTTAGGAGTGCATGCGGTATTATTTCTGAATAAAAAAAATATTTATATCTTGTTAAGGTTTTTATTCAGGGAAATTTAGAAACTACTATCTTATATTTAGAATTTGTTTTATCTTTTTCTATATATGTTAAGGTATTCCAACACCAATAATAATATACTCTAAGAATTGATTCCAAGACCAGTTCATCGAAAAAAAATATGCCGCTTGCAATTAATGATGTGGCATTTCCGACTATTTAATTCATTTCGCTCTAATTTCGAAATTATAAGGTCGCCTCCTTTTACATAGAAGGCGACTTGAAGTCTAATTCAGGAAACCGAAACTGTAATATATTTCTGAGAAAATCAAAGTTGAAATAACATGTAATCGGAAGCTAATAAAACCGAAAGAATTCGATTGGTATGACCTTCTGCGTATAAGCAAGGCGTGGTCACCTGTCATCATGTAATATTTCCATATTATTTATTCATTCTATAATTATTTAAAGGAATTCGTTGCCATTTGCGTACTTAGCAGAACCAATAGAGTTTCTATGTGTATTTTGATGATAAATTTGCTTAGACAAGATCATATCTCACATCGGCAAGAACAAATAACTAACACTAATAAAGAAAATGATTGGAATAAATGCTAATAATAAATTTTTGCCATAATTAATATTAATAAAATTCAGAATATAACGCATGATGATATGAGGTAGGTTCTTCCTGAAACAGGTTATCAAGAGCGAGCACGGAGACTTGTTATATTCTTAATTTTTACAGTATTACTTATCAAAACATAAAAATTTAATTTTATGAATGAGATTAATTTATAACTTTTATATATATATATATATATATATATATATATATATATATATATATATATATATTATTTATTTATTAATTAATTTAATTTATTTATATATTAATATATTTACCACTAATCGTCTTTTATTTATATTATATTATTATATTTTATTGTTCTTTTTATATATTGTTATTTTTGTTGTTGTTGTTTGTTTGTTTTGTATTTTAAATCATTTTATCCCATTTTATATAAAACTTTGAGCTGTTGTTGAGTATTGTTACTATTATGTTGCCGTTAATATTTGACCTAGTTTTAAAATTCTTATTTATTATAGTACTAATAGGTGCACAAGGATTTGGTTAACATGTCTTTTGCTAAAACAAATGGATTCCATCTTCCCAGTACAAGTGAAAAGGTAACACATAATTGCTTATGGTGAAAGCACGGATTTTCCTAGTCCTAAACTCCTAAATACCGAAAGAAAATGAAGTGTTGTATCATTAAATCAACTTACACCGCGATCTGTTGGAAATTTATTGAACTTACAAATAATCACACTCAATTTTAGTTTAATAAGCAATTAATTTGCAATAAACTTAAATTGTTGAAATGTTAAGTCCAATAATCGAGATAAAAACTATCCTATCTTTTAAGTTGGATAAAACTAAAAGGGGGTTCATAATTCGTAAAAGGGGTTTTGCAGATTTCACATTACATTCTCTCGTTGCAGGCTTTAAAACGATTCGAGGGAATTTAGGCAACATGAATTCCCAATAGCACCTGATTATCTTTTTGAAGCGTGCTATCATATCTTTCGCTTCATATATTTGCAGTGTTCGGCCAGTCATAAAATAAAGGTAAAAATTGGTTATGTTTTCTTCAATTTTTTCAATATATGTAAATATTTTTTTAAATATTTACAAAAAAATATTGCTGAAATTAACGTAAATAGATTCTATTCTATGTAGTATCTTGTGCGTGAAATGATGATTAGAATAGTCTCACTTTAATAGTCAGGATGCGTAAAGCTGACGCAATTCCCGACTTCCGAGGTGTATCGAGACATCACAGTGGAGAGTTTATTGAACTGTAAATATCCGCTAAATCATTCATCGGGAGAGGAACAATCGATTTGGAACACGATGAATTAGATATCGGCCGAATCGATAAAACCTTATCTCGAATTCACCTCCACCCCCTCCCCCTCCACCAACACTCCCACTCCTCTCATCAAACCGCAGAAATCTGACATTACCTGAGGCTGTTGAACCGTCTTGAAACGTGTAATAACGGGTAATCGAGTTGATATATACTAGGCATGGGTTGATACTTGTATTTTGTATCATTTTCACGTGTTTTTTTTATTTACTTAAAAAACGGTTTTAACGATTTTGATCAAACTGGGTATTTGGTGTACTAATATGCCTGTATGACTGTAAAAATTTCTTCAAAATTGATCAACCGAAGGGGGGACTTTACTTAATAAATTTTGTATCATTTTCACGTGTTTTTTTATTTACTCAAAAACGGCTTTAACGATTTGGACCAAACTGGGTATTTGATGTATGTATATGCCAAAGATGTGATAGCCAACATTCATCGAAATCGATCAACTGGAAGGGGGATTTTACTTAATAAATTTTGTATCATTTTCACGTGTTTTTTTATTTACTCAAAAACGGCTTTAACGATTTTGATCAAAATGGGTATTTGATGTATGTATATGCCAAAGATGTGATAGCCGACATTTCATCAAAATTGATCAAACGGAGGGGAAACTTTATTTCATAACATTTTTCCTAATTCTTAATTTTTTTCGATTATCTCAAAAACGGCTTTAACAATTTTCATCAAACTCTTCATATATAATGAAAATTAGGTGTTCTTTAATATCAGTTGAGCTTTATCATTATTAAAATGTTCTGAGGGGGCTTAAATAAGGTCCCTACCTTATTTTGTTTAGGGGCCTTTTTTGTTTTTTTGTTTCCTACAAAGTACCTTTGTTTTTGTTTATATGGAGAAATTAACTATCACTCGTTACTCCTAAAAATAAGAAATGGCTAAATATGAGATAAGATAAAATCAAGTAAACATATAGAGGAGAAATAAAGAAAAATATTCAGTCAACTCATAAAATACGTTGAGCCCACGCATGAGTAGTACGCCTTTAATGACAGACCATTGTTCATAAGTAAAGCCGTTCTGTTCATTTAATAGAAAGTATTTGTTTCATGGTAACTAATTTGTGATATAATGTGATATGATATTAATAAACTAAACGAAATTTCCAACAAGTACATAGAGAATTATAAAATCAGACGACTTGGAGTATTACGCTTGCATTGCCGAATTATCACAAGTAAAAACTTTTATTTAATAATAAAAGAAATTAGTGTTTTTACACACCAAATGAAAACAAAAATAAGAAATTAATGTGGAAAAATGTGTAACTTTAAGAAGTAGTAATAAACAAAACGCATTAATTTCTAATCTAAGTAAGTTGGTAAGTGAAAGTTGTGTATTGAGCGCACGCACCAGATTTTTTTATAAGTAAACATATTTTTATTTTTTAAATTAAATATATTCCTCAATATGTATTGTAAAATGTAAACCATATCTTGTTTAAATAAAAATGAAACATCAAAAAATATAAACTTGTTCTTGTTATAACTATTGAATTATATTTATTACATATCTATTTATTAATAGTTAAAAGTGTTCAATTATTAAAATCATTAGGTTTGAAAATCGTATATGAGTATCAATCAATAATTTATTTTGATAAAAAATAATACAAGTTTATTATTATTATTTTATATAGGTTATTACTTTCTATTATCTCATTATTGTTAGCGACTAAAATAAATGAATACAATTACCAAAGAGTCTGTTGCTGAATCAAGGATCAGGTATTGAGTAGTTTGCAATGAATACTTCAAGTACTAAATGGTTCAACTGTATCAGTAGTAGCCAGTATCTGGATCATAGCCCGGGGTTAGCTATTCCAAGTATTCATTGTATTAGGACATCACACTCAACTGATACCGAGTATCAATGGATCAGTGAGCATCAGTAACCGGTTCATTTTGGCTGGATCAACTCCTTGTATCAGATACTTTTCAGTTGTCAGTTATATTGTGAAAATAATTTAACATTTCTTGTCAATAAGAAATGCATCAATTAAATGTGAATAATAAATAAATAAGATGGATTGAACAGGCTATTAGTGGAAACATTTTTATACAACTTTTAAATTATTCAGTAATGAATCTTCGACGTGAATTAACACACCGAGATAGGAGCATATAACCATTAGGTTGAGAGGGCAAAGAGGTAATTCGATGTTAATGACAGGTCAAAGAGGAAATGGATGTAGAAAGTACGGTCTTATGGTTAGGGAAGCGTTCAAATTACTGTACTCAACTGGATGCTTCCTCAAGCTACGAGGTTTATAAAACTAAACTCTAAAGTTTAAGATCGTGAAACGAATCTATAAAAATACTACTTTAAGGTGAGGGTGACCCAGATATTGGTTCGAAAGTAAAAACGTCACAAAGTCAAAATCGAAACTTTTTGTAATTCAGTGGCCAAAAATCTATAACTCCTGACCAAACGAAGATAGTCGAATAATTCTTTTTTCATTAATGAGAATGGTATTTCCTTTATCAGTTAGAATATAATATAAAATTTCACAACGAAAACATCTCAAAATTTTTGAGCTACTGCTTTTCTTTCATGCTGGGCCGCATATGATGTATCAGAAGGAACTCAATTTTGCGTAATACAAAACCTACAATTTCAGACTATATTCACAATATTATTAATAGTTCCGTTCTTGTAAGGCGCAAAATATCATATTCTTTTATGTAGGGGATGATCGTGTTAACGCAGGTAGAGGGCTACTTTTGAGTTACAGTTAGTACCTACCAGTTGTACTAACTGCCCCAATGGTAGATTATTTTCTCTAGTCGCCGTTAGTTTAATACTCGGCATCAATCCCCCACCCTCTCCCCTCGCCCGGGAAACCCCGTATAGCCTAACAGGCGAGGAAGGGGAGGACCAATAAATAAATAAAAATAAAAAAAAATAGTCGCTGTTAGTAGGAGACTATTACAATTGAGATTGCAGTTGAAAATTAACATGTGATCATCAAAAAAAAGAGTTCTTTGAGTTTTAACCATCTAATTATGAATGTACTATCTACTATATAAACATAAATAAACAATTTTCTCCTTTCGGGGTCAACAGTGGCGTAGTGGTTAGCATAGCAGCCTGCAATCCTAAAGGTCGCGCATTCGCATCCCGCAGTGGCGCTAGGATTTTTTTTTAGTATTTTTTAAAGGGAGTAAAAAATCCTTGGATAGGACTTAAATTGGATGTCCTCAAAATGAATGGTGGTACTCGTCAAAGATAACTATCCTAATTACACCTGGATAGGCAAAATTTAGGACCCACACAGTATCATCGTCCTAAATGCATTACTGGCAGAAAGTGACGTTAAATGAACCTACAAACTAACTGAAATAAAACGCTGAATTTTCTTATTCATTGGCTAAATTTTTTCACAATAAATTGTGAATTATATTTAAGTCAAATTAAATTGATTATAAAGTTAATTTAAATGAGAAAGTTATATTAAAAAAAAAAAAAAAAGAATTATCTGACTCATTTTAAGATAGGTTGGTCCTTATTTCACCATCGAAATGTGTGGTTAAAGTTTTTTGTGATCAAAGACCGTCCACTACAGTCGCTATTTGTAGGTACGTAGTAAACTCGAGAATGCCGATGAAACTTATCTAAAAAAAACAGTTTCTTGAGTAATAACCTTCTTCTTGCAGAAGTGCGATATGAAAATAAATAAACACTTTTCTCCTTTATGTAAATGATTATTACTATAATAATAATAATAATAAAGGCTTAACGAACCCGAAGGTTCGATGCCGACACCACCACTCGCTCCCTGCACATCTCCATCCATCGACCGCCGCCCAGACCCAACTTAGATCCGCCCTTACGCAATCCTCCCACCTCCGTCTCGGCCTGCCCCTCGGACGTTTCCCATTCGGAACCGCGCTTATTAATCTTTTCGGAATACGTTCACAGCCAAGTTTTGCAATTTTACACGCCCATTTTATTCGTCTTGCTGCAATCACGTCAATTATATTTACTGGGTAGAGTTTACTCAGTTCGGCGTTGTGTAAGCGTCTAAATTCTCCGGTTATTTCATCCCTCTTCAGTCCAAATATTATACGCAGTACTTTATTTTCAAAAACTCAAAGCCTTTGCTCATCCCTCAATGTCAGCGGCCAAGTTTCGCAACCGTAAACGACCGTTGGAAGAATAATAGTTTTGTAAATCCTAATTTTTAAGTTTTGGGACAGAAGGCGGGAGCTAAGCAATTTCGCGACTGAAAAGTAGCAAGTATTACCGGCTTTTAATCTAGCCTTAATTTCCTCATCGATTTCGTTTTTTCTAGTTACCATCGCCCCTAAATATCTAAATTTCTCTACCTGTTCAAACGTATACCCCCCTACATTAATAAATGATTATTACTAATATTATTATTACCGACATATGATATAACTATGATATATGTTTGCAGACAGCTGACGAGCGACGATGACAGCCGAGACCTGTCGTGCGGGGGCTGGTGCGAGTACGTCCTGGTGGTCGTCCTCTCTTCGCTCCTACTGCTCGCTTCGCTAGTACTAGTACTCTTCTGGGCCCTATATTACAGGGAAGGGTTCGCATGGAACGAGGACCCGCAGCGGCAGTTCAACCTCCACCCAGTCCTCATGATCGCAGGCTTCATCTTCTTCTCAGGATTCTGTGAGTACTATAGAGTTCTAGAATATACCATACAGTACACTACACACAGAGTATAGTATCTTAGAATAGCGATTACAGTGGACCAAATAGATTTGTTTACATGGTTAAGCTTTTTATTCAATCTTAGGATTTTATCCAGGATGACCTACTGTCACTGGTGTAACCATTTACTATTAATAGAAACCTCACTTGGGGAGTTATTTTTCGAATTTTAGGCTCTAATGCCTTCCCTGAAACCGACATGGTCGATAGTTGTTCCAGCAAATGCCACCACATTTGATTTGGAAATCTATTATGGAACTAAATTTTTAATAACTAAAATTAAAAAACTATTAATGATTATATGGTACCATATTTTTATTTTACAGAGTAAAGTACGCCGAAGAGTACTCCACGTGTTTTAGTGCTTGTTGTAAAATTCCTAATTTTTTTTTTTTATTGCGAGGTATAATGAGAGACAGTTAATTTCTCCACATAAATAATCTCAAAAGCAGTTTATAGGAAGAAAATATTCCTTCGCCCTTTAAGCCCCATCAGAACATTTCAATGATGGTGAAACCTATCTGATATCAAAGAATACTTGACTCTTATCAAACTCGATGAGTGTAATCAAATTCGCTAGAGCCGTTTTTGAAGGAATTGCAGGAAGACGTAAAAATGTGATAAAATTTATGAAATAAAGAGCCTCCGTACCTTTATTCAATTTTGACGGAATTTTCGCTGTCAAATACCCAATTTCTGGTTCGTACGGTTAATAGTTTTTGAGCTAGTCTATTCACACATACCCACAGAATATTCCGCAGAATTTGTTATTTATGGTTGGACTCAAGGAACCCCAAAACGTGTATTTTCGTTAAGAACTGGAAGTCGAAATTTTTCACGAACGAAATATTATCCCTTGCTATAAGTTTAATATAGCAAAATAAAGCCAATTTCATCAAAAACAGCAAACAATTACATACAGCAAAAATTTCATCAAAATTGATCGAACGGAGGGGGCACTTTATTTAATAGAATTGTATCACGCTTTTCTGCATTTTCCTCAAAAATGGCTCTAACGATTTTGATCAAACTCGTCATGTTATCAATCAAGTATTATTTAACATCAGATAGGTCCTATCATTGAAATGTTCTGAGGGGACTTTGTGTGCGAAATGAATTTTCGCAAAGGAAAATTTTCTTCCTATAAAGTACAAAAAAAAAAAAAAAAAAAAAAAAAAAAAAAAAAAAAATAAATAAATTGCTAAGTATGAAAGAACTTGATAAACAGAAGAAATAAAGAAAAGTATTTCCACAAGATGGATTTTAATTCAGTGAAAGCAAATCTCTATATATACAAGAGGCTTTTTACTGACTGACAGAATCAACGCAGAGCAAAAACTACTAATGATAGAAACTTGAAGTTCGGAATTTAGATTTTAAGCGCGATGTAGGTAACCACTAAGAAAGGAATTTCAAAAATGTAACCCCAAAGGTGTTGAAATGTCTAAATTGTCGTTTTAACACTAACGGGCCTATATTTTTGCACTTCGAGAAAAAATATCTAATTTTGACTCATTTTAAAGATCTTGATACGACGAGTTTAACTCAAGAGCTCCTACGGGGCGACGAAAACCATGTTTTAAAGCCGAAAAATGAAGTGTCCACGAAGAGTAAGCAATTTTTTGTCTCAGCGGTTTTAGTGAACTCTCTCCATAGCGCCTCCCTCTCTTCCACCGAGCCCGCAGCTTCCCCCTCAAACATTCCACCTACCGCAAGCTCCGATCCCTGTTATGTTGTCAATATATAACATATTATATTAAATCAATGCATAGATAATGATTACAGTATTGAATTTAAAGCCTCGCGGGAGAAGCCGCGACGGGGAATGCTAGTATGATATATATCAACGACCTTAATAAGTCATTAGATTCAAGTGAACGGCGGAGTATAATTTGCTGCATCTAATTAACATCATTGTATTGAAATCCATTTTCAACAAGAGTTGTGAAATTTATTCTGAATTGTGAAGAACCGAAACTTTTTATGAAAATCCTCTTGTCCTGGAAGCGGTTTTTTATATTGTTAAGAAAGTTCCTTGAGAGGTAAAGTTGTCAAGTCTCTCGGCTTTAGAAGTTTTATATTCATACTTCGGGAGGAATCCTACAGCTGAATTATTATCTTTTCTATATTTATATCGAAAGTTTGCTAAAATATTCTGATTTGGATTACCAGTATCCGAAGGACTCTTAACCTACTTAAAGTATCCCCTTAGTTCTTTTTTACCTTAAGTATCGCTAGTTAATTTTTTACTTTAAATAAAAAAGTAAGGAATTTCGAGCGCAAACATAGTTCGAATAAAAATATTGAGTTTGGAAATTTGGAAAAACCGAAAATAGACGGTAAAATACATTACAAGATATAATTATATCTTATAGAGGCGATCGGCAATCAGAACCCCTGTAATTCTCTTATACGAGAAATAATAAACATATGGTGGGAACTGGAGTCGATGGCAAAAAAAGTTATTTTCATTTGGGTGCCATCCCACAGAGGAATAAAGGGGAATGAGGCAGCCGATCAAGCAGCAAATATAGCTAGACTGGGAGAATCAGAGAATGTTATAACATTGAAAGAAGTCACAAAAGAGGATTGGCTACACCAATTGAAGAAAAACCAAAGCAAACTTTGGGAGTTAAGGTGGAGGAACGAACAGTCCAAACTATCGGAAGTTAAAGTAGATTGCAAAAAGTGGGCCACAAGCACGAGAATCTCAAGAAGGGAAGAAGTCATAATATGTCGAGTCAGAATTGGGCATTGCCAATTCACGCACGAATATCTTCTCCAAGGACTTGAGGCACCCACATGCCAGGAATGTGATAACGTGCCCCAAACGGTGAAACACCTTCTAATAAACTGTACAAAATACAAACATGTCCGGAAAAAACTAAAAATAGGAAAAACACTAAACGAATTGTTAAAGGACGACGAGGAAAATATTGAAACTTTGTTAAAATACTTAAAAGAAATCACGTATTACAGCAAAATATAAGTGAACATACCGCCAATGACCCTACAGGGTAGAGGCGAAGATAACAGTAAAAAAAAAAATTATATAATAAATAAACATCCACATATACATAATGAGGTAGGTGCTTGTTCTAATATAGGTACAATAAGTTCACTATATTCTTGAAAGGAATTCATGCTCAAATACCCAGTTTGATCAAAATCGTAAGAGCCGTTTTTGAGAAAATCGAAAAAAACGTAAAAAGTTATTAAATAAAGTACCCCCTCACTTTCACCAATTTTGATGAAATTTTTGCTGTCACATATCGGGCATTTACATACACTAAATACCCAATTTCAGGTTCGCACGGTTTATGGTTTTTGAGCTTAGTCTGTTCACACACACACACACGCACTTATAGACACAAACTCAGGCCATTTCGTGGGACTTGGTTATTTGGACTCAGGGGGCCCCAAAACGTTTATTTCCGTTGAAAACCGGAAGGAGAAATTTTTCAAAAATGAAATACTTTCCCTTCCTAAATATTTCATATACAGGTAAGTGAAAGTAAAAATCTGGTGCGATGCGCGAAGCATACAACATTTTACTTACCAACCTACTTAGATTACAAATGGACGTGTTTTCTAGAAAATTGACAATTTTTCCAAATGTCAAGAACTCTTTTAAATCATATGTTTTGAGTTTCAGGTTACACTTTGAAAACGATAAATGTTTTTTTTTTTTCTTTAAATTTTAGTTTAAAGTGTATTTCATTATTAATGTCTACTGGTGTATTTATCATGTAAAAACATATTCAAACGGGAAAAAGTTTAAATGTTGAACTTTGAATGGTCTGTAAAATGAATAAATGTTTGGTATAAATCAATTATAATAACTTTTTGTTTTTAAAACCTCCGAATCACGCTTTCTCCTGCAATATTTACGTTGGCATCAAGTAGCTAAATGCGGATATGATAGACTGAGTTGCATCATTAGCTCACAGACATCTGTGAGGTAAGATCCACCACAGTGATGCGGTTCTGAGTTCATAAGGTATAGTCAGTGATGGAGAAAAACATAGAACTTAAAAGATTTATTTTGATTCGATGAGACGTTTCAGTTTCAATCATTAGGTGTAATGGCATGTAGCTATAAACAAAATATTACAATCTGTAGATATTTAAAAAATTAATCAGTTTAAGCTCTGCTAATTCTGCTCCCCGTAGGTTAGATAGAGCTAAATAAACTGTAACATTATAGCTCAAGGAGTGTAAGTTATTTTTTTTTTAATTATAGCAGAGACAAAAAAAAAAAAAAAATCAAACATATGAAAATCAAATAAATAATAACATATGATTTAAAAAAGAGTATTTCCGTTCGTTTGTTTAACGTCCCTTTATACTACTAAGGCTAATCGGACGAGTACCTCGTACCTCGTATAGGCTCGGGATCTTCATTTTATGTCCTCTCTGAGGGACGGCATAGCCAAGGATTTGTTCCTCCCATTAAAAAAATCGGTACTGGTTGGATAGCCTCCCGGCACTACTAGCGCTCCTAGCGGCACTATCATTAACTACTATCAAAATGTCAGGTTATAAACAAACAACATAATAACAGAAATGCAGGACTGAAAAATGGAAGGAAAAGAGGAAAAATAAATGCTGTTCATTTGATAAATATGCTTATCATTTTAGAAATATGTATAATTTTTAAAACTATATAATATTATATATATATATGTAAGGTGTAATATAAAATAAAAATGTATAATTGGTTAACATATATAATTTTTGATAAATAGAAATAAAAATATATAATGAATAAAAATTAGAGGTATTCTAGTTCCCTCTAACCAGGTCCCTTTTCTTATACCTTTTTCAGAATTGCAAGTTCTAATTCGGCACCACCATCGAATATTATTATTATTAAATTGTAATTTCATGTCATGATTGTTGTGGCATAACATTCCACCTGGAATAATATCAAACTTTTGAAACAACTCCACTGCTTCTTTATCATTAGATACTTTTCTAAATATTTTTTGTAAGTTGTATTCGTCCATTTTGACAAAAATCTGACTAAAAATTAACAACTAACTATAAGTAACTTAAAATTACAACTAATTAACTAAAAGTAACTTAAAATTAACTTAAATTGGTAACTAATTAACTATAAGTAACTTAAAATTAACAACAATCAACACGAAATGAAAAACACCAAATGACAAGATAAGAATATAGCACAATTGAACCTCCCGACCAAGTGTAATGTTTTGCCGCTAGGAGCGCTAGTAGTGCGGGGAGGCTATTCAACCAGTACCAAAAAATCCCAGGGCCACCTCGGGACGCGAACCCACGACCTTTAGTATTGTAGGTTGCCATGCTAACCACTACACCACAGGTGACCCCACATTATTCCGTATATATGTACATATGTAATATAAACGAACTCGGAACAATGTTACATCCAAATTTTGTTTGGTTTATGGAATAAAGTCATTAACGCTATTTCAAACTAATGCCCTTCCAATTTCCAATAACATTCGTGCAAGTATTATATTCAATTTCTCCATTTCAAAAAGTACACTTCCGTGTCTCTTAATAGTGAAGAATGAAAAACAACACTCGGTTAAAAACTAAAAATGAAACTTTCATTTATTGAATATTGGATAGATATGGATCGTTAACATCGTACCATTTAAACACACTTATGTGAGTTTAAATAATTTTTATTAAAAGAAATAATAATTTAGAATGTTAGAAAAACAATAAAAACTAAAATAATCAACAAGGTTACAAAAAGTATCAACTTGTAACGACACAGTGACACAGAAGTAACAAGGTGATTCGATTTTCAGAGCAACACTAACTTTCCAGTCCATCGCTTCTTATATTTAGTCTGAATCAGAACATTCTAGATGCTTCCCGACAAGCGTACAAGATTCTCAAACAGTGACGATCATGTACTTGAACAGTTGATAGCTATTCCGAAAAAAAGTCTAGAACTCTTTTAAATCATATGTTTTGTGTTTCACGTTACACTATATTATTTAGTTAGCATTGGATTTTGTTTTGATAATAATAGATGGTAAGAATATATGTACATGAATATTTAAATAAGTAGCTGGTTAGCTAGACAAAACATAATCTGATATTTACCTTCTGAGTCCAGAGTGATACAAAGACTGAAGGTAAAAAACTGAAAAGTTAATATGCGGTCCCATGGACCGCTAATTTTTACTTTCACTTAGCTATATATGAAATATATAGTAAAGTATTGTAATCGTTAAAAATTTCGATTTCCGGTTTTCAACGGAAACACACATTTCGGGGTCCCCTGATTGAAAATAACTAAGTCCCGCGAAATGATCAGTGTGTGTGTGTGTGTGTGTGTGTGTGTGTGTGAACAGACTAGTTAAAAAAATATAAACCGAACGAACCTGAAATTCGGTATTTTGTATATGTTTTTGCCCGCGATGTGAGAACAAAAATTTCATCAAAATTGGTCAAACAGAGAGGGTATTTTATTTCATAAGTTTATACTTTTTTTTTTTTATTTTCTTAAAAATAGCTTTACGATTTTGATTAAACTCGACACGTTTAATGAGAATCAAGTATTCTTTAGTATCAGGTAAGCTTTATCATTATTAAAATGTTCTGAGGGGGCTTAAATGGGGAAGGGGCCTTTTTTGTTTCTTTGTTTTTTTGTTTCCTATAAAGTACCTTTGTTTTTGTTTATATGGAGAAATCCCTCGTTATGCCTAAAAATAAGAAATGGCTAAAGTAATTCATGCTCCTCGCCCATTGGCGGCTTACCTTAATGATTTTCGCTCTATCGGATGGGAGCTATTCAAGGGCATTATGCAGTAATGGCAATCCATCATTAATAAAATAAACAATACAACCCTACCTCCGATGCGGCTGTCTAGTGTGAGCCACCGGTGGTACACGCCGGCGTGAACGTGTTAAGCATTAGAATTTAAGGTTAATTCAAGGAAGAGGTGAGCTAGCACCGTCTAACTTAGCAAAACACTGTAGTCTCAGTAAAAATTATTTCAATACAACTTAAAATGCACATAAGTGCAGTAAAAGACTTATTATTCAAGGAGGAGATAAATTGAATCAAAAATTATATAATCATAAGAGGCTATGAAAAAAAAATCTTATTAGTTTCAGTTACGTCAAATTCAAATTTAAATAAAATATTTTTCCAAAGGGGGGGCTGGAGCCCCCACACCCCTACCCCGGAATCCTCCAATGAGCAGAAGCAGCCATCGATAAATTACTTTCCCATCAAAATTAATTCACAATTAAGTTTGAATTAGACCTCCACCCGCTCTCCCTATTCCTCGCCGGCTTAAAACTTATTAACTGTGTTTATAAGAAGGCCCTGGCTTATATTTTAAAGCCGCACTTAAAAAGCAGATGAAAATATTAACTCGTCGAGGGTATATTAAACCTGTTTAATACCATAATAATATTAAACCTATTAAGCTATCCACTCAGGTTTTAGTAGCAGTCTAACCAAAGTTAAGTAGACTTGTATAAAGCCATACTTCATTTTAAGCGCCTACTGTTTCATTAAAACCCAAAACAATCAGAGGCAAGTGGGTACTTAGTTTAAAATCCGTCAGTTTGTATTTTAAACTGATTACCAGATATCAGGATTAGGAAGGTTACGATACAACATCATTATTCATTGTTCTTATCAGGGTTTGAAATTCTTAATTAAAAATATCGAAATAAATATCAAATCCCATTTAAATTTTTATCTCGTATCGTTAAAAATCATTTCATTTCATATTTAACTACAGTAAGTGTTAATGACCAATTTATTGAGTACTTACTGGATTATTTCAGCAGAGGCGAAATACGATATAAATAACACACATGTAAAAGGAACTAATAAGTAATATAAGTGGAATAAGGTTTAGTACAATAACTTATAACTTTTTATAATAATAATTTACATTTTTTTTGCTTTCACTTGATGAAATATATAGTAAGTGGAAGTACCAAACTGTTCTAGTACATATCCTAGATTGTACGAGAATCGTCTAGAATGTTGTATTTCGGACTAAACACTATGGCCCCAGTCCATTGCTTCTAATATTTAGAAGATTTTCGAATAATCCAGAATATGGTCACTTTTTTACTTTCACTTACCTATATATGAAATATATAGTAAGTGGAAGTATTGCGATCGTGAAAATTTTCGACTTCCGGTTTTCAACGGAAATACACGTTTTGGGACCCCCTGAGTCGAAATAACCAAGTCCCGCGAAATGGTCTGTGTGTGTGTCTGTGTGTGTGTGTGTGTGTGTGTGTGTGTGTGTGTGTGTGTGTGTGTGTGTGTGTGTGTGTGTGTGTGTGTGTGTGTGTGTGTGTATGTGAACAGACTAGCTCAAAAACTATAAACCGTGGGAACCTGAAATTGGGTATTTAGTGTAGGTATATGCCCGCAATGTGACAGCAAAAATTTCATCAAAATTGCTCAAAGGGAGGGGGTACTTTATTTAATAACTTTTTAAGTTTTTTCGATTTTCTCAAAAACGGCTCTAACGATTTTGATTAAACTAAGTATTTGATCTATTTATATGCCCGAGATATGACTGTAAAAATTTCATCAAAATTGATCAACCGGAGGGGGCACTTTACTTAAATTTTTATTTTTATTTTTATTTTAAGATTTTATTTAAATTTTGTATAATTTTCACGTGTTTTTTTTTTTTATTTACTCAAAAAAGGCTTTAATGATTTTGATGAAACTGGGTATTTGATGTATGTACATGCCAAAGATGTGATAGCCAACATTTCATCAAAATTTGTTTTACGGAGGGGGCACTTTATTTCATAACTTTTTAACCAATTTTTACCTTTTTTTCGATTATCTCAAAAACGGCTTTAACGATTTTCATCAAATTCGTGTTGTTTAATGAAAATTAGGTGTTCTTTAATATCAGGTAAGCTTTATCATTATTAAAATGTTCTGAGGGGGCTTAAATGGGGAAGGGGCCTTTTTTGTTTTCCTATAAAGTACTTTTGTATTTGTTTATATGGAGAAATTATCTGTCTCTTGGTTTCCCTAAAAATAAGAAATGGCTAAATATGAGATATCATAAAAATCAAGGAAACATATAGAGGAGAAAAAAAGAAAAATATTCAGTCAACTCATAAAACGCGTTGAGCGCAAGCGGAGTACGCCTTTAATGACAGACCATTGTTCATAATTAAAGCCGTTCTGTTCATTTGAGAAGTGGCAATTAAAAAAACGCATTAATTTCTAATCTAAGTAAGTTTGTAAGTGAAAGTTGTGTGTTGCGCGAACGCACCAGATTTTTTATTATTAATAGAATTCATAATGTCTATTTATTGTATTGCTAATAGGTGCGCAAGTTAAACTGTCTTTTGCTAAAACAAATAGATTTGATGTTTTCCCCACACGTGAAAAGGCGACACAAAATTGTCCACAGGAAAAAAACGGATAAAATTTGACTACAGGATGCTTGCTCACCATAAATATCGAAATAAAATGAAGTGTTGTGTCAATAAATCAACTTGCACCGCTATCTGTTGGAAATTTATAGAAGTTACAAATAATGATAGTTAATTATAGTATAGTAAGCATTTGATTTGCAATAAAAAAAAATATTGTGGCTCATAATCGGGATTAAAACTATCCTATCTTTTAAGTTGGACAAAACTACACACAATGAGCCAAATTTATTAAGATCGGTTGATTAGTTTCTGATTTTACAACCAACAAACATCAGGACACTAGATTTTTATATATGGATGAAATATAAAGATAGATAAAGATAATATTTGAAAAAAAATTGTTTGCGGCTTTACGATATCATAGGTAACGAAATGATTATCGGAGTACATACATATGTAATCATAAATAAGTTGAAATATTGGATTTTGATACTAACTCTTATTTTCTCGGAAAAAGAATAAAAGTCAAATCCGGACCTTTATAGTTCTAATAAATAAATTGAAATCACATTATGAATTTAATATTTCAGGCCGAAAAACGAAAGTACTGATATGATCGTTATCACAATGAAATCATGAGGGTGCTGATCACGAAAATGATATCGATTTTTCAAGTACGCGCTCAAGTATCGATTTATTACAACTTATCAGATATAAACGATATTATCTTTTCCTTCATATATTCTAGGTCGGTCCAGTTATCGTAAGGACTTTTTTCTCGAATGTTACAATAGTTTTTCCTGGAGGGACAGTCGTGTCAAGTCGAGCCACGTTCAGCAGACCTATAAAGGAAAATTTTGAAGATAGCGATTCGCTTACAACCGATTTTGGGAACATTACCATTTTATTCGCCGCGCTATAATCACCTCTACGATATATTTACTGGGTAGACCTCACTCAGTTCGGCGTTGTGTAAAAGTCTAAATTCACCGGTTGATTCGTCCCTCTTCAGTCCAAATAGTCTATGCAATACCTTATTTTCAAAAACCCTCATGATGGGCACACAACGTTAGCGGAAAAGTAATTTCCTCATTAATACCGACTTTATAATAGAGTATGCCTATTTCAGTAAAATGATCACCAATTTTAACCTCCGTATATATTAATACGATTTCCTTCCCTCTCCCTAAAATATCTTACCTTATAAATAGTAATATTTTATAGCTTGGCTGCTTGTCTAGTTAATAGTCCTTCTTGGAATATTCTTATTTTCATTTTAAATTAGAATTCTAAAATATGAGAGGTAAGGCTCGTATTAAAATGAATATTGATATGAAATAAAATAATCTTTCAATAACAGGAATGAACCATGGAATAGAAATAAAATTTAATACAATCTAAAATAATTTATTCGTTAAAATATTAATATATGAATAACATGATGGAATTGAATTATGGATATTGATCTTTACTATTGACAACGAAAACTATGTAAATTTATTAGACAAATTAGACCTTAACACAATTCTAATTGACTACATTTAATAATAACTAAGTATAAGCGCTTTAAATTACTTGAATTGAATTAATTAACTGAGCTCATTTTTTTTTTTCCCCCTTCCATAGTGGACCACCATTTAGAAATACACCCCCCTCCATGGGAGGGTCGTGTATTTCTAAATTTTTACAGATTCCATGCCATTAGGCATACTACCTGCATAGATTTTAACATTTTTTTTTTTTTTTTTACAGTAATTGTAATCAATCTGAATGTTAAACTCTTCTAACTTAACACAAAACGAATCAAAGGCGAAAAACAGAAATAAACAAAACAAAAATAAACAAAAAATAAACAAAAATAAAAGTTCAAAACACCACTAGGTTTGGTGGAAGATAAGGTCCATTTGTTCTTCTGCCGGGTCTTCTGTCTTCTCTGGAGTCAATTCTGAAGGTTATTAATTTTGAAAATTTGGGTAGTTCCAATTTATATTTTTCAAATAACTTGTTTTCCGGAGTAGGCCATGTGTCACCCTTCATCATGATTGTTTTTGTTAAGTGTCCTCTGTTGTGTTCGTGCAAGTGACAGTCATATAAGATATGTTTAAAAGTTTGTGGAGTTTGTCCGTCACAGTCACAAGTGTTTGTGAAGTCAACTGAGCTCATTAAAGAAAATGAAATAAATTATTCTTCATAATATTCAGAATACTTGCTATCGCTGATGCTGAATGTATGGATGATGTTCTCAATACCCTGGACTCCTCTAGTGTTCTTCTAATCTGAAGATCATAATCAAACTGTTAACTAAGTAGGATGGAGAAAATGCAATGTTAACTAGTCGGCTTGATCGAATGCCCTTTGTTTCTTCTCCCACCCTCGACTTTTTCCTCCTAATTGTGGCGATATCTTGTGGCCGAACCTTGCAATTATATCCCTTTCTCCCTTCAATATAACTCCATCTCTCTTCGACATATCCGCTGGAGCATAGGATGTTACTTCCTGGCAGGTGTCTATACCGGATTTCTACAAATTCCCTTTGTCTGAATCTTGAGTCATCAGATCCTCAATTAAAAATATCTCCTAATTTAGCTATTAATAAATTTTAATTAGGCCATATTTGTTTCACTTATCAATATATATTAAATATTCTACCCTACATAGGAGCACTTTATATCGATTGGGAAGGCCGTGGATTAAAGGAGCAATATACCCAGCGAGACCCCTAAGCCCTTTAGGGGACTAACTTTATAAAGGGGTCTTTATTTAAAGAGAACTTTAGGGATTGGAGGTGAGCTAATACGGTGCTTTGAGCTCGATCCACCCGTCACTGTTTTAACTCACCGCTTCTTAACACACATCTTTATAATCATATATGTTATTAAATATAGCATATATTAACAAATTAACTTTTAGTTTGGCCATAATAAATATTTATTTGTTGACTAAAATAACTCAAATTATTAACATTATTAGAAAAATACTTGTAGCGATACAGTAACAAAAAATCTGGTGCGTGCGCGCAACACACAACTTGCACTTACCAACTTAATTAGATTAGAAAATAATGCGTTTTGTTAATGCCACTTCTCAAAGCTACACATTTTTCCATATTCATTTCGTTTTTATTTAATGTTGGCTATCACATCTTTGGCATATACATACATCAAATACCCAGTTTGATCAAAATAGTTAAAACCGTTTTTGAGTAAATAAAAAAAACACGTGAAAATTATACAAAATTTATTAAGTAAAGTCCCCCCTCCCGTAGATCAATTTTGATGAAATTTTTACAGTCATATCTCGGGCATATAAATACATCAAATACCAAGTTTGATCAAAATCGTTAAAACCGTTTTTGAGTAAATAAAAAAAACACGTGAAAATGATACAAAATTTATAGATCAATTTTGATGAAATTTTTACAGTCATATCTCGGGCATATAAATACATCAAATACCAAGTTTGATCAAAATCGTTAAAACCGTTTTTGAGTAAATAAAAAAAAAACACGTAAAAATGATACAAAATTTATAGATCAATTTTGATGAAATTTTTAGTCATATTTCAGGCATATAAATAGATCAAATACTCAGTTTAATCAAAATCGTTAGAGCCGTTTTTGAGAAAATCGAAAAAAACTTAAAAAGTTATTAAATAAAGTACCCCCTCCCTTTGAGAAATTTTGATGAAATTTTCGCTGTCACATCACGGGCATATACATACACTAAATACCCAATTTCAGATTCGCACGGTTTATAGTTTTTGAGCTAGTCTGTTCACACACACACACACAGACACACAGACAGACACACACACACAGACCATTTCGCGGGACTTGGTTATTTTGACTCAGGGGATCCCAAAACGTGTATTTCCGTTGAAAACCGGAAGTCGAAAATTTTCACGATCGCAATACTTCCACTTACTATATATTTCATATATAGGTAAGTGAAAGTAAAAAACCCGTGAAAATGATACAAAACTTATTAAGTAAAGTACCCCCTCCCGTAGATCAATTTTGATGAAATTTTTACAGTCACATCTCGGGGATATAAATACATCAAATACTAAGTTTGATCAAAATCGTTAAAACCGTTTTTGAGTAAATAAAAAAAACATGTGAAAATGGTACAAAATTTAATAAGTAAAGTTCCCCCTCCCGTAGATCAATTTTGATGAAATTTTTACAGTCATATTTCAGGGATATAAATAGATCAAATACTCAGTTTAATCAAAATCGTTAGAGCCGTTTTAGAGAAAATCGAAAAAAACGTAAAAAATTATTAAATAAAGTACCCCCTCCCTTTGATCAATTTTGATGAAATTTTTACAGTCATATTTCAGGCATATAAATAGATCAAATACTCAGTTTAATCAAAATCGTTATAGCCGTTTTTGAGAAAATCGAAAAAAACTTAAAAAGTTATTAAATAAAGTACCCCCTCCCTTTGAGAAATTTTGATGAAATTTTCGCTGTCACATCACGGGCATATACATACACTAAATACCCAATTTCAGATTCGCACGGTTTATAGTTTTTGAGCTAGTCTGTTCACACACACACACACAGACACACAGACAGACACACACACACAGACCATTTCGCGGGACTTGGTTATTTTGACTCAGGGGATCCCAAAACGTGTATTTCCGTTGAAAACCGGAAGTCGAAAATTTTCACGATCGCAATACTTCCACTTACTATATATTTCATATATAGGTAAGTGAAAGTAAAAAACCCGTGAAAATGATACAAAACTTATTAAGTAAAGTACCCCCTCCCGTAGATCAATTTTGATGAAATTTTTACAGTCACATCTCGGGGATATAAATACATCAAATACTAAGTTTGATCAAAATCGTTAAAACCGTTTTTGAGTAAATAAAAAAAACATGTGAAAATGGTACAAAATTTATTAAGTAAAGTTCCCCCTCCCGTAGATCAATTTTGATGAAATTTTTACAGTCATATTTCAGGGATATAAATAGATCAAATACTCAGTTTAATCAAAATCGTTAGAGCCGTTTTTGAGAAAATCGAAAAAAACGTAAAAAATTATTAAATAAAGTACCCCCTCCCTTTGATCAATTTTGATGAAATTTTTACAGTCATATTTCAGGCATATAAATAGATCAAATACTCAGTTTAATCAAAATCGTTATAGCCGTTTTTGAGAAAATCGAAAAAAACTTAAAAAGTTATTAAATAAAGTACCCCCTCCCTTTGAGAAATTTTGATGAAATTTTCGCTGTCACATCACGGGCATATACATACACTAAATACCCAATTTCAGATTCGCACGGTTTATAGTTTTTGAGCTAGTCTGTTCACACACACACACACAGACACACAGACAGACACACACACACAGACCATTTCGCGGGACTTGGTTATTTTGACTCAGGGGATCCCAAAACGTGTATTTCCGTTGAAAACCGGAAGTCGAAAATTTTCACGATCGCAATACTTCCACTTACTATATATTTCATATATAGGTAAGTGAAAGTAAAAAACCCGTGAAAATGATACAAAACTTATTAAGTAAAGTACCCCCTCCCGTAGATCAATTTTGATGAAATTTTTACAGTCACATCTCGGGGATATAAATACATCAAATACTAAGTTTGATCAAAATCGTTAAAACCGTTTTTGAGTAAATAAAAAAAACATGTGAAAATGGTACAAAATTTATTAAGTAAAGTTCCCCCTCCCGTAGATCAATTTTGATGAAATTTTTACAGTCATATTTCAGGGATATAAATAGATCAAATACTCAGTTTAATCAAAATCGTTAGAGCCGTTTTAGAGAAAATCGAAAAAAACGTAAAAAATTATTAAATAAAGTACCCCCTCCCTTTGATCAATTTTGATGAAATTTTTACAGTCATATTTCAGGCATATAAATAGATCAAATACTCAGTTTAATCAAAATCGTTATAGCCGTTTTTGAGAAAATCGAAAAAAACTTAAAAAGTTATTAAATAAAGTACCCCCTCCCTTTGAGCAATTTTGATGAAATTTTTGCTGTCACATTGCGGGCATATACCTACACTAAATACCCAATTTCAGGTTCCCACGGTTTATAGTTTTTGAGCTAGTCTGTTCACATACACACACACACACACACACACACACACACACACACACACACACACACACACACACACACACACACACACACACACACACACACACACACACACACACACACACACACACACACACACACACACACACACACACACACACACACACACACACACACACACACACACACACACACACACAGACACACACACAGACCATTTCGCGGGACTTGGTTATTTCGACTCAGGGGGTCCCAAAACGTGTATTTCCGTTGAAAACCGGAAGTCGAAAATTTTCACGATCGCAATACTTCCACTTACTATATATTTCATATATAGGTAAGTGAAAGTAAAAAAGTGACCATATTCTGGATTATTCGAAAATCTTCTAAATATTAGAAGCAATGGACTGGGGCCATAGTGTTTAGTCCGAAATACAACATTCTAGACGATTCTCGTACAATCTAGGATATGTACTAGAACAGTTTGGTAACTGTTCGAACAAAGAGTCAAGAACATCTTTCGATGTAACAAACTAAAGTCATACGGTTTTGTTTCACTTTAAAATATATTGAATACATTACCTAATGTATTTAGGTGATAAAATAAATACGCGGGGTCACCTGTGGTGTACTGGTTAGCATAGCAACCTAGGATTTTTTAATGGGGGCAAAAAATTCTTAGCTATGCAGTCCCTAGGATAGGACGTAAAATGGAGATCCTGCGCCTGTACGATGTCAGGTACTCGTTAAAGATCCCAATCCTAATTATACCTGGATAGGCAAAACTTAGGACTCCCGCTGTAGCATCCTCCGATTAGCCTGATTAGCATAAAGTTAAACAAGCAAACAAACAAATAAAAACGCATAATAACAAAGTAAAGTGTTAATTAAAATGAACAACATAAAAATGAAATATCAACTTATAAATTATTCGGAATTTTTTTTTACAAATTTCGTGACAGAAGATAAAAATTCAAACCATAAAGAATGATTCATGATAGAGGTTATTTTGATAGCATTGGGGAGAAATTTTAAGGCATCTTTTGATCATTAAGGTTGCAATTTAGTAGCAGTTACTTTCTCCAAAAATGTAACGGCTATCTGAAGTGAAGATACTTGTTTAATTGAAGTTTTTGAGGTTAATACCTTCTACTATACCGAAGAACCCTTAATATCCATCTGGTTAACTAAATATAATCAGCTTCTTCTTTTAGATAAAAATTAGATATTATACCTTTATATTTTATCTTATCTATAATTTAACAAAGATTTTTTAAAATAATTTTATTAGAAGAGAAAACATTGCCCATGATCGAGAATCGAACCCAGGTGCAATATGGCGAGACCTGGCCGGTGGGATCGCTGAAGAGAAAAGGTTGACGCTGCCTGGAATGTCCCCACTGTTAGGACAATGGTAAGAGCACTGCGACCGGAGATGTAGAGAACCTGGCTTCGAATCTGGATAGTGGAATTCTTCTAATAAAACTATATAAAAATTATAAATTAGTTATTTAAAAATAATAACTAATAAATAATAGTTTATATCGGCGACCACCAAATTCCTCAAACAAAGTACGATACCTTGGACTTATATTTGAAAGAAGGATGACTTGGGGCCCTCATGTCAAAATGAAAAGACAGACTTTAAACAAACGACTGAAAATACTGTAGGGGAGAGCAGGGTTGGTTGGCATAGGGGGTAGGTTGGCCATTGGCTTATAGTTTCCGTCACACCTGTTGTGAAGGCCCCACTATTGTGCCATGTAACCCACTTGATCTCGGGAATCTTGTCCTGAGTTTTCAATCCGATGCTAACAGTGTAGAGAAGAGTGTGCTTCATTGATTGATTTTGCAACATGTAAATAAATTTTTATATTTTCAGTAAATTTGGTTTAAAGGAATGGCAAAACATTTGACTCCGATTCTGTTTACATAGCCCCAAACTCCTTTGAAAAACCTAACCTTTCGTCTAACCAGTTTCTTGTTTGATTGTTCTCCCCTATCATGGCAGCCATCTTTCATATTATCTCTCCTGTGGGGTTAGTTGGCTCTCTTCAACTGGGTTTTGTTGGAGCAATAGCAATTCACAAAAGCAAGATAAACATAATCAAAGGTGAAACTACCAATTGTCTTTAGTTCCAGCAAGGAGGATGAGAGTAATTTTTCTTATTCAGAAAGTGACGACAGTCTAAACTTCTATCTTCTTCTATTGTCATTCTATTTTCCCCTAAAAGCTTGTTAAAACCGGTTCAAAATTATTATACCATTATAGTGCAGCTTTTAATAACAATAATATGTGTCAGGCAGTACTTGAATGAGATGGCTAAACAACCACCCCTTCTAGGCCAACCTGCCCCACCTTGGGGGTTAATTGGCATACTATGGATTGACGAATTCTTCAATTTCCTATAATCTTAGTATTAAATATTATGAGGTGAAAAAAATACTTGAAGTACTCTAATACTTGGAGTTTACAGTGGTATCAGCCACATTGGGATTATATTAACAGGAACGACTCAAAAATCAAAAAAGTGAAAACTGTTGCCAACCAACCCCGCTCTCCCCTACACACTACTTTCCAAATCATCAAAATTGAGAATCAGATAGAAACTCAATACATACACATACTTACTGAAACCCATTTGGACATACGCCTCATAAATTTATGGATCAGCAAAAAAGACACACTTACAAAAACTACAAACCTTCCATTCCAAAATTTTACGACTAGTAACAAACGCACCGGGGCCGGGATGGCCGAGTGGACAAAGACAGTTGCAATAGGTAATTAAAGTTAAGCAACGTCGAGCGTGTTTAGTACTTGGATGGGTGACCGCCCCAGCTGGGTGACCACCCGCCGATGAAAGCCACAAAGTCCAAACTCCCCCCTCCCCCCGGGCGTGATGAGGCCCGTCAGTCTACTGGAGACGTCTCATTACAGGTCCTCCAAGGTCAACGGGGGTTATGTGTTGGGTCAATCACCCGACCATGTAAAAAATCTAACGGATTACGAAACCAAAAACTAGCCTCGGAACTGATAGTCTAAAACTGGTAACGACCCCGGCTTTGTATAAAGGACTCCGTCTTGCCTCGTGGAATGTTCGGAGCTTATACAGACCTGGAGCCGCCCAAACAGTAGTGGAGGAAGCTAAAAGTTACGCTACTGACATAATAGACGTACAAGAAGTTAGGTGGCCCGAGGATGGTGAACTCACTATCGATGGGTACACGATATTCTACAGTGGAAGGAACAAGCAAAACTTTACAGGAGGAACTGCCTTTATAGTAAGCCCCAAGGCTCGGAAATCAATCCTAAGCTTCGTCCCTATTAGCGATCGGATAAGTGTGCTTAGATTCAAAGGAAGATGGTTTAACATCTCCATCATAAACGTTTACGCACCAACAGAAGACAAGGACGATGATATGAAAGATGATTTCTATGAGCAACTTGAGCAAGTGTACGACGGTATTCAACGGTATGACGTAAAATTAGTCATTGGGGATTTCAATGCCAAGATCGGAAGGGAGCGTCAGTTTCGGCCAACAATTGGATCGCACAGTCTTCATGAAACGAGCAGCGAAAATGGAGTAAGATGTGTAAGTTTCGCAGCTGCTAAGAATCTGGTAGTCAGCAGCACCAAGTTCCCGCATAAGGAGATTCATAAGTATACATGGACAAGTCCTGGGGACAGGTGGAGGAACCAGATCGACCACGTGCTGATCGACAAGCGACACCAAAGCTCCATTCAAGATGTGAGGAGCTTTAGGGGAGCCGACTGTGGTTCGGACCATGCCTTGGTGGTAGTCAAGTTCAACCAAAGGCTTAGACGAATCCAGAAGACAGATAGCGACCTGAAACGAATAAGATATGAAATCCAAAGACTAAAGGATCCGGAGACCCAATCACGATTCCAAATAGAGCTGTCCAATAAATTCGAACTTCTCGACCTAGAGAGTACGCCAATTGAGAGCCACTGGGCGGAAATTGAAAAGGTCTTGAAGGAGACAGCGAACAAGGTGATAGGAGTCCAGGTTAAGCGTCAACCAAAGAAATGGTACACGGAGGAATGCCGTAAGGCTGTGGAGGACAAAAGGGCACTGAAGATCCTCAGCCTAGGCAAAAGAGACAAAGAATCCCGAGATAGATACGAAGCTGCTCAGAAAGCAGTAAACAAGACACTGAGAAAGGCAAAGAGAGAATTCTTGTCTCAAAAGCTCAAAGAGATAGAAGATAACTGGCAGGGCGGTAAAATATGTGAATTCTATGCTGACATCAGGAAAGAAAGAACCGGATACAAGGGTAGGAGCACTCAAATGAAAAGCAAACAAGGCAAACTGACAGCAGTCCAAGACGAAGTGCTCGGAATCTGGAAGGATTACTTTGAGCAGCTGCTGAACAGTGAGGATCCCTCAGAGGATGAGGACATGGACCACGCTGAGGACCATCCCAGCGATGTGGTAGAGGAGCCGGATCTACTGGATGTACAGATGGCGATTGAGAAGGTAAAGCGGCGAAAAGCCCCTGGAATAGATAGCTTACCTGGTGAGCTATTCAAGGAAGGGGGTGAGTCACTGACGAGCCATCTACACCAGCTCATCCTGAAAATATGGAGAGAGGAAAAGATCCCGAACGTATGGAACACAGGTCTCATATGCCCAATTCTGAAAAAGGGATCCATGTACGAGTGCGAAAACTATTGAGGAATAGCACTGCTCCCTGTCGCATACAAAATCCTGACCTACATAATTCTAAACAGAATGAACCCATACTATGAAAAGTCCCTTGGCGACTACCAAGCAGGGTTCAGAAGAGGAAGAAGCACGTCCGATCAGATCTTCATCCTTAAACAGATACTCGAGAAACGTTGGGAAATAAATCAAGATGTGCACGCCTTATTCGTCGACTTCAAAGCAGCCTACGACTCGGTCGACAGGAGCTGTCTTTGGAAAATACTGACGGAACTGGGTTTCCCAGGAAAATTGGTACGATTGACACGGGCGTGTATTAATGGATCCCGATGCCGAGTCCTGGTACAAGGAGAAATGACTGAAAGCTTCGACGTGAAGTCAGGATTAAGACAAGGCGACTGCCTATCCCCGATGCTGTTCAACCTGGCCTTGGAAAAATTTATACGAGAATGTACCAAGGCAAGGGGGGAGTGCACGTGGGGAAAATGCATAAGTTCCTCGCCTATGCGGATGATGTGACTGTGCTAGGAAGTAAGAAAGAAGACATTCAGTCACTCGCCGGTTCCCTGATCAATTCAGCGAGAGACATCGGCTTACAAGTTAATCAAAATAAGACGAAGTACATGATAGTAAGCCGGAACCTACACGTAATCGACGATATAAGTGTAGGAAGATATACCTTCCCTAAAGTAGATAACTTCAAATACCTCGGATCTACAGTAACCTCAATAAACGACCAACTAACAGAGGTCGATCAACGAATAGCCAGTGCCAATCGTGCGTTCTTCTCGGTCTCTCGAGTCCTAAGATCTAAGAAAATCTGCCGCCCACTGAAAATCAGGGTCTACAACACAATAATCAAACCCGTGCTAATGTATGGGTGCGAAACTTGGACACTGACCAGAACCTTACAAGCAAGAATCGAAAGATTCGAAAGGAAGGTGCTAAGGACAATTGTAGGCCCGAAGTGGGATAATGAACTGGGGCTCTGGAGAAGAAAGACTAAAGAAGAGATTATAGGGGAAACCCGACAATCGATAGCGCATGATATGAGAGCTAAGAGGTTAAAATGGGCGGGACACGTGGCAAGAAGCAACCCATCAGGCTCCCTCAACATGACGATGAACGCAACAGTGGTCGGTACCCGACCGCGAGGGAGACCCAGAACGAGATGGGCTGACATAATCAAGAAGGAAGCCACCGAACATCGAGTGGTGAACTGGAAAGCCATCGCCCAAGATAGACAGAGGTGGAATAGGCTAGGTGAGGCGGCTAAAGATCTCCAAGGTCTGTAAGCCAACCGAAAAAAAAAAAAAAAAAAAAAAAAAAAAAAAAAAAAAAAAAAACGAACGCACCTTTGTACCTTAGTAACACAACGCTACTAACCGACTTACAACTACCAACTATCGACGAACAAATAAAGACTCTCTATTCTGGCTTCCATATCAAATTACACGGACATAACAATAGTCTGATTAATGACATGGCCACGACTGAGGTGCCTTTTATGAGGCGACTGAAAAGGAGTTGGATGAGAGAGCTCCTCTCCTGAAACAAGTCCGGGGTGATGTGCTGCTGGGCGCTATCTCCCCTCATGCCTAAAATTTCATCAAAGCAGTTGATCTCACATTTGCTGATTGTCGCTTAGCTGCGGCAAGTGCGAATTAAAGTATGAAGAGAAAAAAAAATAAATAAATAATGACTAAAGATTTTAGGTATAACTAATATAGAGTTATAACTAGGGCCCGGATTTATATGTAGTAAAAAATTCAAAATATGTACATATATATGTAGTTATTTTTTGTAAAATACGTAAGAAAAAATGAAAAATATGTAAAATCCATATCATTGTAAAATGGTTTATTTATTCTTTGAAATTCTTTAAGAAAAATATATACAGGAAGGATAATAAATTTTAATGTTGGATACAACTTATATTTTAAAATTATTGGATACAACATACATTTTTAAATTATCAAACAAAAAAGAAAATTTGAAAATTGAGGTCGTAAAATAGCTTTGTAGCGGCTGAAAGAACGCTCTACATCAACCGAAGTCAATGGGGCATATTTAAAACTTGCTAAGTCTGATGGTGAAAATGCTTCTAAAAAATTTTCTTTTATTTCCTCACCACTGTGAATTTTTGCCAATAGTGTGATTTCTTTCCATCCAGGGTTTTTTCTTAACACATCTTGCAATTTATTTTTCATTATGGTTTCGATTTCTCCTGACGCTTCTTCTAGCTTCTCAATGACAAAGTTAACAGGAGCAATGCCTTCGGTTATTGGCATGTTTTGCGTTTCGAGTTTATTTATTAAGTGTATTAAAAAACATGCATTTGAGACTATGTAAGCCAAGTTGTTTTTCAAGTTGAGTTTCTCCATTACGGATTTAGCTTTTTCTATTGTAGCAGCCGGATCTGAAACTAGTTTGGATAGAACATCTTTAATTTTATCGAAGTTCTTGCAGTAATATTCGGCTGCTTTTAACCAAGTGCCCCATCTTGTAATTACTGGCTGAGGAGGCAAAGATAGGTCAGGAAAAACCTCCTTAAAAATGTTTACTCGTTTTGGGGATTTTAAAAATATTTTTTTAACATTCGATATCAAAATATCAACATCCGAAAAATGAAGTCTGACAATCTCTGCTACTCGATGAAAAGCATGGGCGAGGCAAGTGAGATGGATCATACTTGGATAAAATACCTTCAAAGAAGCTCCCGCTTTCACCATATATGGAGCTGCATCTGATAAAAATAATAAAACTTTTTCATGTAGAAAACCAGTTGGCCACAGAAGACTCATAGAATCATTAAAAAAACGTGCAATAGTATCAGAATTACATTTGTCCAGATATTCACAATTTAAGAGAAACTGTGGTGCAGGCGAGTCCTGGCATAGCCTTCCAATTATTATATTTGCAATATATCTCCCTTCAACATCAGTAGTTTCGTCAATCGAAACCCAAATAGGACCATTTTTTATGTCATCTCGAATTTTAACAAGAGTTTCCATGTAAATATCTTTCAAATAATTTTTCCTTAATGTGCTTTCATCCGGTATCTTTTTATCGGTGTAGCGTTCTAAGAAACTCTTGAAATCAGGATTATTAATTTTATGAAAGGGGATGTCAGCTCTAATTAATGCGCGACATAAATCTATATTAAAAGTTGACTCACGTGATGAACCAGCTGAAGAAGCTGCTATGAAGGTCTGTTGCAGCTTTGAGCTTCTTTCTTTGTTCCTTTTATGTTTAGCTGTAGCGATATGCTGGGTAACTTGGAAACGTTGCGAAGTTGACAGTGCTGTATCACAACATGAACAATATAAAATTGCAGAATCACTTTTAAATGTCTCATCGGGAAACTCGCAAATGTACTTGGCAACTAGGTCCCTAGTTTTTGCAGGTACCTTTGGCATTTTTTAACTTAGTATATGCTCGGCGATTGCGATATTACTGATCGTCAGATTGGCTTAAAACTGGAAGGAGTCTAGGGAACAGAGAGTGAGGGATTCTGAGAAAAGGCAAGTAAACAATTCCAATTTTTCAGAGTTGGAAAGTATTCGAATACTAGGAAACAACAACTGCCTGTCTTGGTAATCTAATTTGTACCTTAAAGCTTTATTTTATAAACATCTAACTGCGAAATCGTAGAATGTTACGAAATATGTAATAAAAATGTAACAATATGTATTTTCCCTGAAATATGTAAATATATGTAAAATAAAAACGCGTCTAGATATTTCAAAATATCTGAAAACGTATTTTAAACTGTTGTTAATTATGATATGTAACTCAAATAAAAATATGTAAATACATATGAATATCCGGGCCCTAGTTATAACCAACAACAAACTTGTATTATTTTATTTATCGACAATCTGATGCAGAAAGGCATCAATACAGTTGTGAGGAAAGTTTTTTTTCAAGGCAATATTTTTTAACAATCTAAAACGCAAGATTAGTACATAAAACTATATTATATACTAAGGCCGCCCCAAACAGCTAGTACCATGTGGGTACTAATACTATCGGAGAGAATTACTGGGCGATGGGGGCCAGTTATTTAAATTTCCAAGCCCCCATTGCTACTTCTATATCCCTTTCTCTGGAGAAAGCTTGGACACTAATAGTGGTCGTTATGGTCTTGAGGTAGTTCCACCTGATATAATGTTTGCTTTTCTTATTTATATTATGAACTGATAAGTCTTTCCCCTTTCGCTAATATGCCCTTTAAAATGCTCTTACATAAAAAAAAAAAAAAAAAATTGATAAATAAAAAAAAGAATTCTGCATAGTAATGATACGGAAATTACAAAAAAAAAAGTACGTGAAAGTAAAAAAAATACAATGTTGATTCAGTCGTTGAGGAACTTGTTCTGGAAATAAATTTGGATAAGACAAAATATATGTTTATCTGCAGAAGTGGGGACGATTACGGTTATATTTACATAGAGGGTAATTATAATAATAATTAGGTAGAGGTAAGCTCCCCCCCTCCAGAAAATAGAAAAAAAGAAAAAGCTATTAAATTCTTATTCAGGTATTACTTCGGTTAAGCAGCTTTAAGTTGGCGGCTGGCGGGAGCAAACAAGGTATTCCGATCACGCCCTACTCAATATCCACCGTTCCATTCGGATTTACTCGAGTGTTCCCGAGCAGATGTAGTCGAGAATCCGAGTATTCATAAACCATCAGATTATTATTTTTTGTTATATCAAGAAAAATGTATTTAAACGTTCACCTTTAAACGGCGTATACTTACCATTTCTAATGTAAGTTGGTAAGTGAAAGTTGTGTGTTGTGCGCATCGCACCTGATTTTTTTAATATGGGAATTAGTAAACTATAATAAATAAAATATACTTATAACTGCTTTCTTAGCTATGAATTTAAATAAAAAAATAAACTGTCACTTTTTGAGAATAATAGAATATACCTGTTGTTTTCTAAAGAATAGTCAAGACCTCAAAATTTGAAAATGTATTTCCAGTTTATGATCTGCCGTCATTATTAATCGATTCATATTTACTATACATCGTCGAAAAACATGATTGTTATTTCTAGAATCCCCAAAGATAATATTTTCATAATAAAATTTAAAGTACAGAATCCAATGTGAAGCATCTGGGGCCAACTTCATTTTTTATGTACCACTCTATGACGGAACTAACTTTCCAATTGAGTAAAAGAAAAAAAAACGTTATTGAGGAAAAATGTTTTGGTTTCCCTTTTCGATAGCACTTGAGGACACCATTTTCAAAAAATAATTTAAGTTGGAGAAAGGAGGATGGAAAGCGAAAGTTTAGTGATGAGTGCACTGCACCAGTTTCCTCCTTTCAGCCCATGGTCACCTTGTCTAGAGCAGATATCAGAAAAGTTCCTTATGATTTTTTTTTTTTTTTTTTTTTTCATCAAGCTTCTTTAGTTTTAGTAAACGTAGCAATGTTCCAAGCGGACGATCACATGACATGAAAGTCCACTGGGCTTCACCAATTTCTTTTCTGATAATACCACGTGTCACCGCTTCCTCGAGTTACCAAACGCCGTAGAAGGCAGAAATGACCAGTCTCTGTGACAGAAGGATTACGGGTTCGGCCAAGTCGATCCGTGGATCCTTCTTGTATAACGTCCTTCGATCTAGATGTCCGGTCATCCGTGTCCTTCGTGTCTTGGAAGGATATTATCTAATCGTTCCTATCATCGGAAGGTTTATAAAAAAAAAAAAACATTTAAAGGAGAAATTATTTCATGAAACTTTAAAAAAAATTATCTTAATATCGATTCGTGTCATGTCTCCGAGATATTTCCTGGTTACAGGGTAATTGGTCTACAGTGATTATTCAATTATATTCATTGTTATGCTCAATACTTTTTATCAGTTAACGACTAAACTTGAATCACTGTTTATCCATTGGCCAAATAGAAAAGTAAGTAGATTTAGACAATTTTATTTGGAGAGGAAAGATTATACCGCTGCCGGGAATCGAACCCAGGTCATCTGCATGCATGACGCTATTTCAATTAGATCCTTGTTATCTGGACAATTGATTAGTCCCCCGGTTATTACGTTGCAATGTGGTGATAACTCGTGGTTGGGACGCTGAAGAGAAAGGATCGTCACAGCTGGGATTAGCTCCAAGGTTAGCTCAATGGTAGAGCGCTGCAACGGAGGTGCAGAGGACCTGGGTTGGATTTCCGGCCGTGGTCGAATGTTTTTTCTACTAATAAAATTTTTTAAAAATGATAAATTAATTATTATTAAATTAACTAGCTAAGGTGCCCGGCTTCGCTCCGGTAGTTGTGTGGTAGTTTTAATAACAGAAAAACTTTAAAATTAAAGGAAATATAGAGCAAAATTAGCACTTTCTTGAAACTTCTAACATGGTTTCAATATTAAGATTCGAGATCTGCAGTGTCCGCCCAAATAAGGAACCCTATATACTTTAAAGGGTGTTGAAAATGATGAATGAACAATTAATTAATTTTAATGCAACTTTGTCGAGTTATGCATCGTTTTTGATGGTTTCTATGATTCTGAATCGTATAAGCCCATTCCAAGCAGTCAGCAGATAATAAGTTATTAGCTTATTGTTGAAAAATCTATTAGTAAAAAAACTATATTTCGAGTACAAATTAAGCGCCGACTACTGTGATGGTCCTATTAGATCCAGAAGCATAGAAACTACCGAAGATTCATAGAAACGTTTTTTTTAAGACCTTTCTTCCAGTTCAACCTCCCTTAAAATATCCCCCCCCGTAATTTGGTTGGACTCTGCACCCTCCACTCTTACTGCTATTAAAAAGTGAAAACCAAAATATCATGAGGGCACAATTTTTTCATCATATTTCTTTTTATCCTGAGCTATGAGGGGTGATAAAATCTTATTGAAAAAATGCTGTAATTGGATTTAGTTATTTTGTCAACAGGAATGCTGATCATACATAGTAATAAAACCATTTTTCATAATTAAATACAATAAGAACACTTCAAACTTTTTATTTTCGATTTATAATCAGTCAATTCAGCTCTTCTTTTTTGTTTTATGTCTGTTTTTATTCTCTGTACTGTACTACTAAACAATGTTCACTCATATTGCATTAAATTTACTTAAGTATATATTATATATTGATTAAATATAATGCGTTAATCAATTAACTTTCTTATGAGAAAATTAATTTTGTAAGATATCCAGGCAGTTTTCTAATTGATTGCAGAGATGTAAAATCATTTTTTTATTTTGAACGCAAAGGTGAAATTAATTATTTTCGCTTGATGTTTTAGTAATTTAAAAAGAACAGCTGTAAAATACATAACCTTTACAATCTGAACGGAATGAATGAACAATAAACATCGAGTAAAACGCACCCTAGCGCTTCCTGGTAGCCTGGAGCTCGAACTAAATTTTTCATTCATAAACTCGTACGTCATTCTCAGGTAGGCTAATTACATGGTGCGAGAGGCTTAAAATTCCAGTCCTTTTCTCTTCAATTTTACACCCTTAAGAGAAAAACGGAAACCTTCTCCGTTAGGGGTTCTATAGCGGTACGCTGACATAACTTTATTAAACATATGTTGAATGGTTTTTGAGCCTTATCGGCACGCACATTGTACACTTTGCTTTATAATATATATTGATTAATAAAATTACCCTGGCTCCGGGCTATTTTAATAATACTCTGCATCAATCCTCCTCCCTTTCCTCTGGCCCGGGAAATCCTCGCAGATAGAAGGGGAGTAACGAAAAGAAAAAAAAAAAAAAAAAAACTTTCGCTTACTAACCTTATTATATTATTAATTTGGCGCTACAACTTAGTGATGAGTCCTGGCCTCCTCAAGCAGCTTCCTCCAAACGTCTCTGCCTCTGGCAGCCACCATCCAGTCCCTGATGCCGAGCATAGTTCGTGCGTCATTCACCACACCATCAGACCATCGTAGCTTCGGTCTTCCCCTCTGCCTGCTCCCGAAGATCCGCTCTGTCAGCAGCTTCCTTGTTATCTCGTCGTTTCCCATTGGAGCCACATTTCCAGCCCAACGCAGTCTACCAGCGCGAGGGATTTGTGTGACATCCGGCTCTTGGTAGATACTAACAGTTCCTGGTTGTTCCTTCTCCTCCATTCGCTTCCAACCCTCTTTCTTCCCAATATCCGTCGGAGTACTTTTCTTTCTAATATTTGGAGATCCTGTTCGGTCTTTTTCGGGATCGTCCTTGTTTCAGAACTGTAGAGGAGTATAAGTGTCTTGTAGAGAGTTATCTTTGTTTGCCAGGAGAGGTAATTGCTTACTAAGTGTCTACGCAGTCCAAAGCAGCATCGGTTGGACAAGACAATTCTATTTTTGATCTCTTGTTCGATTGCATTTTCTTGAGTAACAATCGAACCCAGGTAACTAAATTTCGCTACTTTCTCAAAAGTGAAAAGTGACCCTATTGTGATAGTTTCGCCTTCTAATGGTGCTTGTTTACTAACTTACTTTGATTAGAAATTGATGTGTTTTGATAAATATGCAAGCCAAATTCCTCAATTTCACAAATTTTTTCACATCCATTTACTTATTTTTGTTTGCATTTGCTCTCTAAAGTACCTACACTATTTTTTTACTTTCACTTACCTATATATGAAATATATAGTAAGTGGAAGTATTGCGATCGTGAAAATTTTCGACTTCTGGTTTTCAACGGAAATACACGTTTTGGGACCCCCTGAGTCGAAATAACCAAGTCCCGCGAAATGGTCTGTGTGTGTGTCTGTGTGTGTGTGTGTGTGTGTGTGTATGTGAACAGACTAGCTCAAAAACTATAAACCGTGGGAACCTGAAATTGGGTATTTAGTGTAGGTATATGCCCGCGATGTGACAGCAAAAATTTCATCAAAATTTCTCAAAGGGAGGGGGTACTTTATTTAATAACTTTTTACGTTTTTTTCGATTTTCTCAAAAACGGCTCTAACGATTTTGATTAAACTGAGTATTTGATCGATTTATATGCCCGAAATATGACTGTAAAAATTTCATCAAAATTGATTAACCGGAGGGGGGACTTTACTTAATAAATTTTGTATCATTTTCACGTGTTTTTTTTATTTACTCAAAAACGGTTTTAACGATTTTGATCAAACTTGGTATTTGATGTATTTATATGCCCGAGATGTGATTGTAAAAATTTCATCAAAATTGATCTACGGGAGGGGGGACTTTACTTAATAAATTTTGTACCATTTTCACGTGTTTTTTTTTATTTACTCAAAAACGGTTTTAACGATTTTTATCAAACTTGGTATTTGATGTATTTATATGCCCGAGAAGTGACTGTAAAAATTTCATCAAAATTGATCTACGGGAGGGGGGACTTTACTTAGTAAATTTTGTACCATTTTCACATGTTTTTTTTATTTACTCAAAAACGGTTTTAACGATTTTGATCAAACTTGGTATTTGATGTATTTATATGCCCGAGATGTGACTGTAAAAATTTCATCAAAATTGATCTACGGGATGGGGGACTTTACTTAATAAATTTTGTACCATTTTCACATGTTTTTTTTATTTACTCAAAAACGGTTTTAACGATTTTGATCAAACTTGGTATTTGATGTATTTATATGCCCGAGATATGACTGTAAAAATTTCATCAAAATTGATCTACGGGAGGGGGGACTTTACTTAATAAATTTTGTATCATTTTCACAGGCTTTTTTATTTACTCAAAAACGGCTTTAACGATTAACAAAAATAAGATATGAATGTAAAAAATGTGTGACTTTGGGAAATGATTATTAGCAAAACACGTCAATTTCTAATCTAAGTAAGTTGGTAAGTGAAAGTTGTGTGTTGCGCGCACGCACCAAATTTTTTTTTTTATTATTATTAAATAAAAGTTTTTACTTGCGATAATTCAGCAATGCAAGCGTCTGATTTTATATTTCTGTGAGTGTTGCGAAGTGAGAGATGTGTGTTCCGTGCATCACACCGGTTTTTTTATTTTATTTTTTTTTTAATGCTTTTCTCATTACATAACACTTATTTATCTCTTTGCCATATTGCCCAATAACTACCCTTTTATCTCTTTGTTCTGTTGCAGCGATGCTACTGTACAGGATCAGTAGGTGCTGCAGGCGGATCTACGTGAAGTTGCTGCACACGATATTCCACGCCCTGGCGATACCCTGCATCGTCCTCGGGTTCATGGCCGTCCTGGACCACCACAACCTCAGCGATCCCCCCATCACCAACTTCTACAGCATCCACTCCTGGATGGGCCTCGTCACCATGGGGCTATTCGCAATACAGGTATAACTGCTTCCCTCATAACTTAGAACAAAGCGGGTTTTGAAGTGAACTTGCTACCACGTTTTTCCTCCAAACGGGGTGAGCAATCTATTACCCAGATAATAACCCAATGGCGACGCCAGGGTTCTACTGAATAAATAAAAATATTTAAATATGAAAATAAATCCAAAATAAAAAATATAAAACGGGCGCCACACTATTTGTTTATGGAAAATAGTGAAATCCACGAATTATAAAAAAAATAAATGGAATAAAAATATATAAACAATTAAATATACACAGGAGGAAAAGGAAAAAAAAAATGAAAATATTGATATAATTAGATTTTAAAAAAATAATTTAGTGCGATCACACCAAAGAATCAAAGAAATCAAAGTGTACTATTGAGTGAACTAATTGGTGAAAAGAAAATTAATCCATAATTAAAAAGAAAATTAATGATAAAATTAAATTAATTTCGTTAAGGTTTATTTATTTATTATTTATGTAATAATTATTATTAATATGAATATTAAAATTAATTTAATTAATATCAATGTCAGGCAATAACACAAAAAAAAAAAAAATAATTTCTCAATAAAAAAGTACTATCAAACACCTGGATTTGAACTTTTAACCTCAACAACGTAAGTCTAGCGCGGTATGCACTAGGCAAACATGATTCATTACTTGAAACAGTGGTAACAGTTCAACTTACCTATTGTCAGTATAATTCTATTATCAGAGTAACTAGGTTTACAGCTGAAATTCTTTTACATTATTTATTTAAATCCTTTTAAAATGTTTTTATTCATTAATAATTAAAAAAATAAAGAGATACAAACGAAATCAAACTTAACCAAACTACAAACTAAATCAAATGAAATTAACCCCTTAATTTTCTAAAATTAACATACATAAAGAAATTAAAGTATTTAATACATGCATACAAAAAAAAACAGAAAACCAAAAGAAATGTCATCTCCTCCTTTTGCTGATTAATTCAATTAGAAACAAATAAAAAAAAGAGTCTGTAATTCCCAATTCTAGCAGGACTTCCTAGCCTCTCCTCTCCTCCGTCGCTGTTGCCTTCCTTTCGTCAAATCTCCCGATGGAATCGCATTCCGGTAATCCACCGTCTGCACTCGCGTTTTGGGTGAATCAGAAGCCAAGGTCCATTCAAATTATCCGGTAAAGGTCTGGCCACACATGTCCGCACCGGATCCGCACCGTAGAAATAATACAGGTTATGTTCAGAATATTTTTAATTTAACTTACATACTACCTTTAGTTATGCCTAAAGTTCAAGCCACATGTCAGACACAGGCCACTTTAGGCATAACTAAAGGTAATATGTAAGTTAAATTAAAAATATTCTGAACATAACCTGTATTATTGCTACGGTGCGGATCCGGTGCGGACATGTGTGGCCAGACCCTTAAACCGTAGAAATTTCTTTTAACCAAAACATACCATGGGCTCACGACACTCGCTAAACTCACTTGTCTTTCTCTCTGCCGGCCACCACTCGGTCGCACACTTTAACTCTCGTTTCGATTGTCGATTTTTCAAATCCGTTAGTTTATTTCAAATAAAGATTAAATATTATCTATCGTTAATTATTTACAATTAATTATATTACATGAACATAGAAAAACAAGTATTTCTATTATTCATATTAAATATACACCGTTATTTTAATTAGACACCAGCTGCTCTGACTTATAAAACAGAAATAATTTTTGTTTTGGTTTTGTTGCAATGACGAAATTTTTAAATTAAATTTAAATGCTTAACGAAAATTTAACCGTAACAAACTCCTATTATTTAGGAGAGGTATTAAGATTAAACGTTAAGGTCGGTTGGTTGATTAGGATGCTGATTATGAAATTTTTATCGATTTTTCGATTATGTGCTCAGATATCGATTTATTACAAATGACGCAATATGAACGGTATTGGGGTCGGCTCATGGGTTAATTAGTGTGTGATTATAAAAATTAAATCGATTTTAAGGTTACCCCAATGGTATAAATTCATCCTATTATATTATTGTAATAAATCGTTAGCTGAGGGTGTACTAATAAAATTGACATAATTTCCACATTCAGCCCCTCAAGTAACTTAGGAGCCGACCCCAATATCGTTTATATCGCCTAAGTTGTAATAAATCGATACCTAAGCTATTAATCGAACAGTCAATATCATTAATATAATCAACACCCTAATCAACCTAGAACTCTATTTCAACATTGTTTATATCGGATAAGATGTATTTATTTCTATGCTCGAAAAATGTTAATATGTCGATCTTCGAAATCGAAAATCATAAATGCAGTGAGTGATTACATATTTACACACGTACACCCAAGACCTTTTTCCTATCTCACACTAAATTCTAACCATCCCTAACCCATTAACTGCGCGAGGTGATATGAGATCGGGGATAGGTGGCTGCGCCGGCCTGTCTCAGGGCTACTACCCGCTGGTGCGCGGAATTTTCAACACCCCATGACACTCGCGCTATTATTTCTCTAGCTGTTCATTTAGGTTCCTATTTGTTTTAATGAAAAAAATTACTTGTTAATCTCCAGTTATTATATTATTATAATATTAGTTTAGCCTGTTTTTAATCAAATATGAATTTAATTATGAAATAACAAATTTTTCCCACAAAAGGTATTATTGTTTCTATATTTTTTGATCCGTTTCTATTTGTTTCTATCACCTTTTTTGATCCGGGATTATGGACTGGCCAAACCAGAATGTATATTGGCAGGCCTAGTCTCCGGTCCTATTTTTGAAGGCTCATGCTGTCAAGCGTTAAAAGCTGGAAAGCACAACTTATGAGTCAGAAATTATTTCTTAAGTTTCACGCGGTCTAGCGATCAGCGCTAGACTTACAAGTTCCAGTAACATCCACTAAATCGCCACACAACGATCCAGTATACTGGCATTGCGCAGTTATACGATAAAACAGCGATGTCAGTATACTGGCATATCGCGCTCGGGGCATGGCCGGCCTCTGCCGATTAACCCCCCGGGAAGGGTTAATCACTCTCTAACCACCGCTCACCTTCCCTAACCGCTTCTATCAGCCCCTAACCACCTCTAACCGTCCTTAACCCGGCGTTGGTCGCGTTGTGAGCATTTTGCTCACACTTGCCGAAAATCTTGTGTATTTCGCTTATTTATTTTTCTTTAATTCTGATATTTTTTCTATTTATCATTTATACATTAACTCACTTTAAGAAGTTGTTTTTGAAAAAAAAAATTGCCGCGCTAAGCCCCAATAAAACGTTTTGTTCGAAAAAACGGGAGCGTGAGCAAAATGCTCACAGCGCGACCATCCGTGACACAGAACTGAGCCACCGTGCGGGCCGCTCCGAGACCTGCACGGACGTGCCCATCTCCGCTGTAATGAGCCCAAATCTTGTCAGTACACGTTTGTGTTTCTTTGATAAAATATTGTAATTGTTCTGTTAGTTAGTTTAGTTCGGAAAATGAGTGGAACAAGACGTGCTGCGAAAATATTACGGCTTTTGGGGGATCGTCCGAAGAAAAATATGACTAAGTATTTTCGTCTCTTCTCTTCGATTTTTTAGTAAAAGCTTAGATTAGTTTTTATATTACTTTCACTTACCTATATATGAAATATATAGTAAGTGGAAGTATTGCGATCGTGAATATTTTCGACTTCCGGTTTTCAACGGAAATACACGTTTTGGGACCCCCTGAGTCGAAATAACCAAGTCCCGCGAAATGGTCTGTGTGTGTGTGTGTCTGTGTGTGTGTGTGTGTGTGTGTATATGAACAGACTAGCTCAAAAACTATAAACCGTGGGAACCTGAAATTGGGTATTTAGTGTAGGTATATGCCCGCGATGAGACAGCAAAAATTTCATCAAAATTGCTCAAAGGGAGGGGGTACTTTATTTAATAACTTTTTGCGTTTTTTTCGATTTTCTCAAAAACGGCTCTAACGATTTTGATTAAACTGAATATTTGATCGATTTATATGCCGGAAATATGACTGTAAAAATTTCATCAAAATTGATTAACCGGAGGGGGGACTTTACTTAATAAATTTTGTATCATTTCCACGTGTTTTTTTTATTTACTCAAAAACGGTTTTAACGATTTTGATCAAACTTGGTATTTGATGTATTTATATGCCCGAGATGTGACTGTAAAAATTTCATCAAAATGGATCTACGGGAGGGGGGACTTTACTTAATAAATTTTGTACCATTTTCACATGTTTTTTTTATTTACTCAGAAAACGGTTTTAACGATTTTGATCAAACTTGGTATTTGATGTATTTATATGCCAAAGATGTGATAACCAACATTTCATCACAATTGATCAACCGGAGGGGGGACTTTACTTAATAAATTTTGTATCATTTTCACATGTTTTTTTTAATTTACTCAAAAACGGTTTTAACGATTTTGATCAAACTTGGTATTTGATGTATTTATATGCCCGAGATATGACTGTAAAAATTTCATCAAAATTAATCTACGGGAGGGGGGAATTTACCTAATAATTTTTGTATCATTTTCACGGGGTTTTTTTATTTACTCAAAAACGTTTTTAACGATTATTAAAAATAAGATATGAATGTAGAAAAATGTGTGACTTTGGGAAATGATATTTAGCAAAACACGTCAATTTCTAATCTAAGTAAGTTGGTAAGTGAAAGTTGTGTGTTGCGCGCACGCACCAGATTTTTTTTGAGTAAAACGGGGTATTTCGTTTTTAGATTGTTATTCGTTATTGTTTTCATTAGATTCTTCTTATTCCAATGGTACCAACTTTATGCGATTTTTAATATTTTTATATTTTTTTTTTCTACTAATAATTTCATATTTTTACTTTCACTTACCTATATATGAAATATATAGTAAGTGGAAGTATTGCGATCGTGAATATTTTCGACTTCCGGTTTTCAACGGAAATACACGTTTTGGGACCCCCTGAGTCGAAATAACCAAGTCCCGCGAAATGGTCTGTGTGTGTGTGTGTCTGTGTGTGTGTGTGTGTGTGTGTATATGAACAGACTAGCTCAAAAACTATAAACCGTGGGAACCTGAAATTGGGTATTTAGTGTAGGTATATGCCCGCGATGAGACAGCAAAAATTTCATCAAAATTGCTCAAAGGGAGGGGGTACTTTATTTAATAACTTTTTGCGTTTTTTTCGATTTTCTCAAAAACGGCTCTAACGATTTTGATTAAACTGAATATTTGATCGATTTATATGCCGGAAATATGACTGTAAAAATTTCATCAAAATTGATTAACCGGAGGGGGGACTTTACTTAATAAATTTTGTATCATTTCCACGTGTTTTTTTTATTTACTCAAAAACGGTTTTAACGATTTTGATCAAACTTGGTATTTGATGTATTTATATGCCCGAGATGTGACTGTAAAAATTTCATCAAAATGGATCTACGGGAGGGGGGACTTTACTTAATAAATTTTGTACCATTTTCACATGTTTTTTTTATTTACTCAGAAAACGGTTTTAACGATTTTGATCAAACTTGGTATTTGATGTATTTATATGCCAAAGATGTGATAACCAACATTTCATCACAATTGATCAACCGGAGGGGGGACTTTACTTAATAAATTTTGTATCATTTTCACATGTTTTTTTTAATTTACTCAAAAACGGTTTTAACGATTTTGATCAAACTTGGTATTTGATGTATTTATATGCCCGAGATATGACTGTAAAAATTTCATCAAAATTAATCTACGGGAGGGGGGAATTTACCTAATAATTTTTGTATCATTTTCACGGGGTTTTTTTATTTACTCAAAAACGTTTTTAACGATTATTAAAAATAAGATATGAATGTAGAAAAATGTGTGACTTTGGGAAATGATATTTAGCAAAACACGTCAATTTCTAATCTAAGTAAGTTGGTAAGTGAAAGTTGTGTGTTGCGCGCACGCACCAGATTTTTTTTGAGTAAAACGGGGTATTTCGTTTTTAGATTGTTATTCGTTATTGTTTTCATTAGATTCTTCTTATTCCAATGGTACCAACTTTATGCGATTTTTAATATTTTTATATTTTTTTTTTCTACTAATAATTTCATATTTTTACTTTCACTTACCTATATATGAAATATATAGTAAGTGGAAGTATTGCGATCGTGAAAAATTTCGACTTCCGGTTTTCAACGGAAATACACGTTTTGGGGTCCCCTGAGTCGAAATAACCAAGTCCCGCGAAATGGTCTGTGTGTGTGTGTGTGTGTGTGTCTGTGTGTGTGTGTGTGTGTGTGAACAGACTAGCTCGAAAACTGTAAACCGTGCGAACCTGAAATTGGGTATTTAGTGTATGTATATGCCCGCGATGTGACAGCGAAAATTTCATCAAAATTTCTCAAAGGGAGGGGGTACTTTATTTAATAACTTTTTAAGTTTTTTTCGATTTTCTCAAAAACGGCTCTAACGATTTTGATTAAACTGAGTATTTGATCTATTTATTTGCCAAAGATGTGACTGTAAAAATTTCATCAAAATTGATCAACCGGAGGGGGGACTTTACTTAATAAATTTTGTATCATTTTAACGTGTTATTTTTTATTTACTCAAAAACGGTTTTAACGATTTTGATCAAACTGGGTATTTGATCTATTTTTATGGCCGAGATATGACTGTAAAAATTTCATCGAAATTTATCAACCGGAGGGGGGACTTTACTTAATAAATTTTGTATCGTTTTCACGTGTTTTTTTTTTATTTACTCAAAAACGGTTTTAACGATTTTGATCAAACTGGGTATTTGATCTATTTTTATGGCCGAGATATGACTGTGAAAATTTCATCGAAATTGATCAACGGGAGGGGGGACTTTACTTAAAAAAATTGGTATCGTTTTCACGTGTTTTTTTTTTATTTACTCAAAAATGGTTTTAATGATTTTGATCAAACTGGGTATTTGATCTATTTTTATGGCCGAGATATGACTGTAAAAATTTCATCGAAATTGATCAACCGGAGGGGGGACTTTACTTAATAAATTTTGTATAATTTTCACGTGTTTTTTTTTATTTTCTCAAAAACGGTTTTAACGATTTATTTTTTTGTTTGTTTCCTATAAAGTACCTTTGTTTTTGTTTATATTGAGAAATTAACTGTCTCTCGTTACGCCTAAAAATAAGAAATGGCTATATATGAGATATGATAAAAATAAAGAAAACATAAAAAAGAAAAAAAGAAAAATATTCATAAAACTCGTTGAGCCCACGCATGCGGAGTACGCCTTTAATGACAGACCGGCTTTTGACCTTCACGACTTCGACGACGACCGTACCTGGCCGAACGACCTCCACCGATCGTCATCCTATCATGAGGTCAAGAAAAGAGAGGAAGGGGACAGAACCTGCTAAACAGCCTGACCCCAACAAACACTCATGACCTGTACAGGTCGGCGTTTGGTGGTCCCAGTAACCACGACCACCACGGCTACACCAGGCACCCCTAGAGGTCCTGGCACCACCCAATGACGACGCCCGGGAGAGCGTCGTCCCCGTGGTACCATTTGGCATCACCGCCTTAAATCCGGAATGGATAGCGGGCCGGACAGGGAGTTTTTTAACTAAGCCTGTCCTACGGATTCTCCTACTTAGGGCATGATGGCGGGGGCTTACCACCATAGCCTAAGGAGGACTGGTCCCGTGCCAGCGCCTCTGTCGTTCGCGAGTTGTAAACAACTCCCCAGGGGGCACCACAAGGAGGTGACAGTAGGCGTTGCAGGGGATCGGGCAAGCGGGGAACAACAGACAGTGAGTGGGGCACTATAGCCTGATGTTCCCACATGAGGGGAGGAAGACTCCCGCACCCGTCTTCCGCCTCAGCCCCCCTTTACCCCTGCCATTTGCCCCCCACGCCTTTAATGACAGACCATTGTTCATAATAAAAGCCGATCTGTTCATTTGAGAAGTGGCAATTAATTTTGATCAAACTGGGTATTTGATGTATGCATACGCCAAAGATGTGACTGTTAAAATTTCATCAAAATTGATCAACCGGAGGGGGGACTTTACTTAATAAATTTTGTATCATTTTCACGGGTTTTTTATTTACTCAAAAACGGCTTTAACGATTAACAAAAATAAGATATGAATGTAGAAAAATGTGTGACTTTGGGAAATGATATTTAACAAAACACGTCAATTTCTAATCTAAGTAAGTTGGAAAGTGAAAGTTGTGTGTTGCGCGCACGCACCAGATTTTTCTTTTTATAATTTTGGTTAATGTATGCTACTGCACTTTTCTTACAATAAATACTTATTTTTTTATGTAAAAATCGTGTTAATAAAGCATTTATTCTTGTTTACTCTCTTCTATTCATTCCCCTCCTATAAAACAAGTATAATGAATGCATTAAACTGATGAAAACACCTTAAATAGATTAATAATTTATTGATAAACATATCCTAAATTAAAAGAAACAAAAATATGACGAAGAATGCCGCTTAAAAATAATAGAATAGCCAAAAACTGAGGTGTGAGCAATTTGCTCACGCGCTACCAACGGTGTCTCACGAAGGGGCGCGACCAGCGCCGGGTTAATCACCCCTAACCATCCCTAACCGCGCATTACCACTCCTAACCACGTTCTGGGCAACCAAAAAGGCTACAAAAAGAGAAGATAAGGAAAAACCTTCAACAAGTAACTTCCAATTTTCGACTGTTTTTAGGACTACTAAGGAAATAATACAAATTTTCAAGTCTACATAATATTTTTAATAATAGTTATCCCTGTCAATTTTTATCAATCTTCCTCTCTCCTGTGCATTACTTCTTACTATCTAATCTTTTTGTTTACCTGCTTGCTCCAGTTCGTAGTGGGATTCTTCAGCTTCCTCCTGCTGCTGTGCTGCGACAACTCGACGGCGGGGTTCAGGGCCTCGCTGGTCCCGCTCCACGCTACCTTCGGCCTCACCACTTTCGTCTTGGCCGCGGCGACGGCTCTCACTGGACTCACGCAGGCTGCCTTCTTCAAGTTCGGGTGAGTTCTCCTTTGTTTATCTAACACCACTAATCCATTTTCCAAATTCCGTAATCTCTACATCCAGTCCTTCGGAAAACGTGGGTTTCTGAACGCATTCTAGAGTAACCTCAGCGACAAAATTAGAGCGGTTTCGCAACTAAATGAACTAGTTTGATCCTTACCCCTGAAGATCATTGGTATCAATGCGTGATTTAAATAATGATATCATCTTCTATATCATCAAATAAATAAAGCCGTTTCGTGCATAGAACGGTTCGGTAATTTGTCCAACTATATCTTTACGTACCGTAAAAATGAGGTGACATTGTGACCAATGGGGTGACTTTGTGACAATCCTATTTTTCTACAATTTTTGAATTTCCCTCCTTAAAAAGAATCAGGTTAGGCAATTCAGTGTACTTGTCAGTTGGTCAGTAATGTGCTGCAACCTACTGGCCACATATAACTTCTTTCATTCCATTTACCATGGTGCTTTATTTCAAAGTTTCAACTAAATGAAAACAATCAAACATATTTGAAATAAAGCACCCTGGTAAATGGAATGAAAGAAGTTATATGTGGCCAATAGGTTGCAGCACATTACTGACCAACTGACAAGTACACTGAATTGCCTAACCTGATTCTTTTTAAGGAGGGAAATTCAAAAACTGTAGAAAAATAGGCTTGTCACAAAGTCACCACATTAGTCACAATGTCACCTCATTTTACGGTATATAAATATCTCGTGTCCCGATGTTTGTCGGAGGAATCAGAAACTACTCAACCGATCTTGACAAAATTGGCTCATTGTGTGTAGTTTTGTCCAACTTAAAAAATAGGATAGTTTTTATCTTGATTATTGGCCTTAATATTTCTTGTATTGCAAATTAAGTGCTTATTGTACTAAAATTGAGTGTGATTACTTGTATGTTCTATAAATTGCCAACTGATAGCGGTGTAATTGGATTAATAGACACAAAACTTCATTTCCTTTCTATATTTAGGGTGGGTACCTAAGCATAAATCTATTTTTTCCGGCTTGGAAAATGGGCAATTATCGCTTTTTCACGTGAGGAGAAACAGCGAATCTATTTATTTTAGCAAAAGACAGGATAACCAAAATCGGTTTTCATAACCTGTTTCAGTTAGAACCTATTGATACGATATCTCATATTATCATGTGTTATGTACTGAATTTAATTAAAATTTATTATGGCAAAAGATTATTTTGGTACATTTTTGATAACTGTATTTTGATGGTACTAAACCTTTTGCATTTATATTCTTTACTAGTTCCTTTTACATGTGTGTAACTTATATTTAATCTTTCCTCTTGTGAAATAATCCCGTAAGTGATAAATGAATGGATCATTAATACTTACTATATTCAAATATTAGGCTCAAAAACACATTTAAAATGGGAATAATATACTGTGTGATGATGAACTTACAAGCCAAATAAAATAAATATATATAGCAACATTAATCTCGTTTTCTTTTATAATCATGGCCATTGTTTAGATAATATTAGATGTAAAAAATAAAAACTTTAACTCTTCTAAATTATTTACCAAAGAATTTAAAATTTGGCGATTGGTTCCCCTTTAAATCCCGTTGGTCTTTAGATTAGCTGAAACGCTGTTATCTTTGTCAGTGGATTTTGATATGAAAATATTTAAAAGAATATGGTGTAATCAAATATTTTTTAGGACTAATTATTGATATTATAACTATGTTCATAATCACAGCTTGAAGGGAAGATGCTAAATATTAGCTTCAAAAATTGGAAAATCCTGCAGATTTTATATTTTTTTTTACTCTTTATAACATATTTTTCATTAAATATAGTAGTATAAAAAGTAGGCAAATAAATGGATGTTAATTGGCTAAACCACTGAATGATTTATGGATCCGAGTTTTGAGGAATTGACCGGAAGTATTTTCTTATCCAGCAACTTTTATATTCGCAACTTACAAAACATTTCACCTGTGGCCATATCATTGATAAGTGTGTTAACACGTACGTAAAACTTTTAAATTTAAAACTTGCTAGAATGAGTTGTAAATCAGATAGAAAGCTTTAAAAGATTTTGTAAGATTACCCAAAGTTATTTCGCGTGGTGCAAACACTAGAGGATTATACTCTTTTGATGTTTGATTAGAGTCGACTAAATCTAGTTTTAGCTGATAAAAGTGATTATCGGATATATGGTAAACTTTCGGAACAAACAACTAAACAATGTTATAGGTTTATAATTATATATAGTGCCCTGAAAATATTTTACTGAAAGTTCACTTTAATAATATTTTACAGAATCTCTCATTTATCATTTATCATTTATCCCCTTTAGGAGAGTGAGGGTCCCAAACGTCAAGTATTAAAACAAGCCGAGTTTGAGTAAATGGTTTTCTATGCTTGTATGCGACACATTTTGGGCCTTAGCAATTTATCGCACTGATTGGGTGAGATTTTGATCCATAATGGCTTTGACATTGCCCGTGGACGACCATGGAACATCATTGATGTCAAAATTTCCTGGATGAAATTTGACATACAAATTTCGACATGTGCGTTCGTTCGGGTAAGGCATCATTCCCACAAACACTGCAAATTTTTCTATGTGGTTCTGCAGCAAACTTACCTTTTTTAAAATAATACAACAAAATATGGCGATAATCTATATAAATAAAGATGAAAATCTGTTTGTTTGTTCTTTACAGGAATCCATACCATTTGTCCTAAATTCTCCAAAATTCGCTCAGTGGTTCTTAGATACCAGGTGCGAACATCTGTTCATATTAAAATTGCATAACTTCAACCGATCTTCAGCTGAGATTCTTTATTGTTATAAAGATGATCTCCTATCTGATAATATAATAATAATGATCTCGCTATACGAAATCGACCGTTTCTTTGGAAAAATGAAATTCCCCCTGTGAAACCGGGATATACAGCTATAATCTATGTATATAAAGATAAAATTCTGTTTGTTCTTTATAGAAATCTATACCGTTTGTCCTAAATTCTCCGAATTTCGCTCAGTGGAATTGTATCCGGTTTGAAAGTGAAACAGAAGTTTTTGGACCTCAAACGCCATTTTCAAGCATCTTATTACAACTAGATGGGAAATTTTTAAGAAAATTTCCTATTATTACACTGTCTTAAGGTGTTCTACTTACATCAATAAATTTATATTCCTTATAATTGGCTAGAGGCATCTCTTAAGAGGAAGAAAACTTGATAAACAAAAATTAAGAAAGTCCCTGATGAAGTTGGGAATCTCATTTTTTTTTTCTTAGAAGATTAATAAAACTCGAAAGTTCTGTGAACTCTTCTCATCCACCCCTCCCCCACCCCACCCATTTTATTCAACTTCTCTCTTGAACTTATGAAGGACTTTGCATCTTTCTTCTGTCAGGAATTTTTAATTCAACCCAAGTTCTTAAATATGACATAAACTCAACCTCTCTTTTTGAATACTTATAAAGCATTTCAATCTCTTGTACTTCGATTGGTGCGAAGAAATAAAAATATATAGAAAAAATACAATAATGAAGTGATATCTTTCCATTCTCACCAACAAAGGCAGTAAGGAGAACATTGTAATCATAATGGATCACACCTGGGCAAAAAGTATTTTAATTTTTATTTTAAAATACTTTATTTTAAATAGCAAGTATTTAAAATAAATTTGAATAAAATGCATTTTAACCTCAAATCATTTAAAATACTTTTCGATAAAATTATTTTTAATGCAAAATAAAAAAAGTATTTTGTATTTTAAATAAAAAAAATCAAAATGAAAATACAAAATACTTTTAAAACATATAAGCTAGTGCATTGAAATTGATTAAAAAATAAATATTTTTTTAAATCGACAGTTTTTATTTAAATTTGTTTCGGTTGTCTTTGCTTGGTGTAATGTATCTGGTACTCAGATCATCTTCGCTTTCGTTTTGTCGAAATTATTAAATTAAATTTCTTTTTCTACAGATCCAATCAGATTCGGAACCTATTTAAAATAATTGGGCAACCCATTGGACTATTCGCTATCCATACACCATCCTAAGACCTCCGTCCAATAGGAATTTCGGCAAATCAGCCCTAACGCAATGACCGATTATAACTTTATTGAATGTATCAGTCATACACATTTCTACTAAGTTTACTAACTCTTTTGGTGTTGTCTCAAGATTAGGATCCTGTTACTATCGAATATACCGGTAAAAAGTCTATAATTTTTATAGATAAAAAACCCCCCCCCCCCGTAAAAAAACCTATTTACTGTAAAAATTATGAGGAATTGGCCTTGTTATTTGACTTATGAACAATCTTTGTATCATATTTCGTGACAATTAAATATGGCGGTAAAAAGTTAATATTTCAACCTCGACCCCAAAATCTATGCATAAAACCATGTATGAGAAATGAAATCATTAGGCGTCTATTTAGATAATCAAAAACCACCAATGTGACAAAATTTGTTGAAATCGGATGAAGCGGTGCAAAGTTAATTGCGCCCCCCCCCCCCATAAAAAACCAAAAAAAAAAACCAACACAAACTGTAATAAATGTACTTGCTCAATATTTAGGAGTGAGAGCTCTAGTGCAAAAGACTACACTATACTATTACGAAAATTGTTTAACTTCAAACAACCTACTTAAGATTTATTTTATTATTTAAAATACAAATGAAAATACTTTTTTTTTATTTTAGTATTTTAGAATTAAAATGAAAATACTTTTTTTATTTGAGTATTTTAGAATTAAAATGAAAATAAACATGTGATTTATTTTATTTTAATTCTAAAATACTAAAATAAAAAAAAAGTATTTTCATTTGTATTTAAAATACTTTTATTTAAAATAATTCCCAGGTCTGTAATGGATGTAAAAAAATTATTTTTATCAAAAATCCCTAACTTTCTATGAACAGATATTCCTATTTATATAACTATTACACCTAGTTATGCGAATTCAATGTGGATACTAATTCACTGGTGTTTGGTCTAAAGGGGTTAAGTCATCGAATGTGATGCTTAAACAATGATTTACCAAGCTGTTGAAAATCATTATAAATTCTTTCTGATTGTATTTCTTTGTTGAACTACATTCTTACATACTATTACATCTTACATACATACTAAATAAATGAAACTATATTCTTTCAACAGAGACTGTAATAAATTATGATTAATTTATTATTTAAGAAAACGCAGACCACGCAGCCAATTTGGCGAGACAAGAAGATTCGGAACACTTAATATTATTAAAAGAGATCACAACAGAAGATTGGCTTACTATATTAAAGAAAACTCTGACAGAAAAATGGGAATCACGATGGAGGAACAAACCGTCAAAATTAGCCGAGATAAAACAAGACTGCAAAAAATGGACGACAAGCTTTAGCACCTCAAGAAGAGAAGAAATGATATTGTGCCTATGGCTACCTTCTCAAGGGTCTGGAGGCACCCACATGCCAAAAATGTGACAATGCTGCTCTGACAGTAAAGCACATTTTATTACATTGTCCTCAGTTCGATGTTCTCCGGAACAACATAATAAAGATAAAACGCTAGCAGAATTGTTAAAAGACAACGATACGAAAATAGTCACCCTACTGGAATACCTAAAAGAAACCAAGGTGTATAGCATAGTTTAACAGAACACAACGCTAATGACCCTAAAGGTTAGAGGCTAAATACAATACAATACAATAAGGCTTAACGGACCCGAAGGCCCGACGCCGACACCACCAATCGGTCCCTACATACCTCCATCCATCTACCACCGTCCAATCCCAAATTCACAAGATCTGCTTTCACCGAATCTTCCCACCTTCGCCTAGGCCTACCCCTCGGCCGTTTTCCAGTCGGCAAAGCGTTCATCAATCTTTTAGGAATTCGTTCACTACTAAGACTCGTCATTTTGCATGCCCACTTTAGCCGACGCGCAGTTATAGACTCGATTACATTTGCCGGGTAAAACTCACGCAATTCCGCATTGTGTAGCCGTCTAAATTCTCCTGTTGACTCATCTTTCCTCTTCTGTTAACTTAATTTCCTCTTCGATTTCGTTTTTTCTAGTTACAGTAGATCCTAAATATCTAAATTTCTCAACGGCTTCGAAAATTTCCCCTTCTACTTCAATATCGCCAAAATTGTCACCACTGTTTGTGGTGTTTGGGTGAACTAAAAAATATGTGATTAGGGCGTTCAAACCTACGTCACACCCTTCAGCAAGCCTGGGGGGCCGCTCTCATTGTTGGTCAGCGAGTCCTACGGACTTAGCTGGGAGGAACTTCCTAGGAATTTCCACTGACCATCCCCACATCCGCCCGACGCTCCCCATACGCGGTAAAGAGACCCGCGCGAGGTAGAGGCTAAAAAGAAGAAGAAAAAAATATGATTAACGAATAAATTTTAATCAATTCTGAATTTTAAAAATAAGAGACAAAAAAAAATTTGTTTGACTTAAGCCCTTTTGCCCAAACATGAACGAATTATTAACTGTATAAATCGGGAACAAATATAATAAAGGCTCAAAGAACCCGAAGGTTCAATGCCGACACCACCACTCGCTCCCTGCACACCTCGATCCACCGACCGCCGCCCAGACCCAACTTCGATAGATATGCCTTCACGCAATCCTCCCACCTCCGTCTCGGCCTGCCCCTCGGAAGTTTCCCAGTCGGATTTGCGCTCATTAATCTTTCATTCATTCATTCTCTTCCAAGTTTTGCAATATTATTCGTCGCTCTACTATCACCTGTATTAACAATTATATTTTCGGGTACAGCTCATTCAGTTCGGCGATGAGCAAACTCTCTAAACGTGCCTTTACAATTTGAATAAAGTATCTCACCATCGAACAGGTAAACCACAGAACCTTGCCGTACCGGCGTTCAGCGAACAGGTATTTACACTTAAACATAAAGTCGAGCGAACAATGATTTCTTACTGCACCTTTTTATTTTTTTTCCGGTTGGAGCATTAGGCCTAACGAGACCTTTGGCCGCGCAGTGTGGTCTTCTTACAGACAATTGTGTTGCTTGCGGGAGCACAGACAGCCTGGAGGGAGTAGCCCAAACCTCACGTTGCTGCAAGCCATGGTCACCATGGTGCAGCGGCAGACTGCCCATAGCTCCATAACCAATCCCATTGGGGCCAATTTGGCAGTGTCCTTCCCACCGAAGGCGTCAGCTCTCTCGTGTTCAAGGACAGTGACAAACTGGACTAGGTCCAAGGATTATGGCAGCTCAGAGTTATCAGGCCCCGAGGACCTATATTTCTTTCCCCGAAGCATACCGTCCTTGAACTAAACCTCCGGGCGGTTACTGACATCCTGGAAAACCACACCACGATTCTCGATGAGATACACGGGAAAAGTTCATTATTCCTACGCCCGGTTGGTGTGGGTCACCTCCAGTAGGCTGACGGGCCTCACATACCCGTGGGTGGGGGGTAGATTTGGACTGCGTGGCGTTCATTGGTGAGAGGTCACTCGAATGGAGCGGTCACCCATCCAAGTACTAACCACGATGGACGTTGCTTAACTTTGATTAGCTATTGCAAGCGCCCTTGTCCACTCGGCCATCCCGGCCCCCAATTTCTGACTGCACCTATACACCTTAATAATGTTCATTAAAAAAACGGTTGACTTGAAACTATTTACAGATCTACCTTTTTCTATAATTTATTATGGATAAAAGCAACGTGAGAAAAATGCTAAAAGAAGGTCTATAAGCTTATATTAACTAACTCAAGAGCGACAGAAAAAGTACCTTTTTTAGTTCGTGTCTTATTTAGATTTGACTGTTTTGAGTGTGAGGTTCGCACAGTGTAAAGGCACCTTAAAATTCTCCGGTAGATTCGTATCTCTTCGGTCCCAACATTCTACACAGTAGTTAGTATATTTTCAAATACCTAAAGCCGTTACTCGCCCCTCAATATAATCGTCCAAATTTCACTACTACACATCTAGAACGGTTGGTAGAATATTAGTAAATTCGAATTTTTAAGTTTTGGGACAGCTTAAGCAATTTCGCAACTAAAAATAACTATGTATCTCCTAGCTTAACGTAAGTTATTGTTCGTTGGTTTGCTTAACGTCACTTTATGCCACGCTAATTGACGATGCTACAGTGGTTGTCCTAAGTTTTGCCTATTCAGGTATAATTAGTAAAGGGATCTTTAACGAGTACCAGCATCGTACAGGCTCAGGACCTCCATTTTACGTCCTATCCAAGGACGGCATAGCCAAAGATTTTTTACTACCTTTAAAAATTCCTCGGCCCAAAGCGGGATGCGAACTCGCGGCCTTTAGTATTGTAGGTTGCTATGCTAACCACTACACTACAGGTGCCGAAGAGTATCTGACTTTTTATTTTTAACCGGGGGGGGGGGGGGATGTTCTACGAACCCATAGCTTTCTTTTATTGAGAATTATCTCTAAATAATTTTTTTTTTTAATTGATTTCACAAGATTACAATATTTACATATTTATAAACCTGTGGCTATAATAAAAAAATTAAAGAACGAAATGACACTCATTTTTAAAGAGTTCGAAAGAAATGTAATTGACATGTTTTCTAAAAGTCATCATTCATGATATATAAGATATTTAACTAATATTAATTTATATTTCTATCCGAATTTGTTAACATGAGAATGATTCTGTACCAAAATATTTGAAAAGGTAAGGTTAATAAATAAATAAAGGGCTTAAGACGCGTAAGAAGAAAATTCTAATAAGATGCTCCTATGGAATGGCAACGTCGATCGAGAATTATCTTGCATTCGTTTAAATTTAACATTTAAAAATGTGATCCTAAGAACTTTCATAAATACGCGAAAGAAGGAGAATTATCACGTACCTCTCGAGAAACCTGGCAGCTTTCAGGAGATCTAAGATCATCAACAACAAACACGTGCCTGTGACACTCTGGAAGAACTCGGGTGTGAATTGCGGGCTAGAAAGCTACCGTGGAGAAAACCTTTTCAACAGATGAAGATAAAACATTATCTAAAGAGCAGAGTGAAATGTCCGAGCGTGAAATCTTAAAACCGTTCTGGATTGGACGTCCCACCTCGAAGAGATGACTAGATCTAACATCTCTTTGTCGATATATATATATATATATATTGTAATATCGTGAAATAATTTTTATTTCTTTTTTTTTTTTATTTGTCTTCCCATTCCTCGCCTGTTAGGCTATACGGGGTTTCCCGGGCCAGTGGAGAGTGTAGGGGATTGATGCCGAGTATTATTAAATTTCCCCTGGCTCCGGGTTTTGAACTTGCTATCTTTCGTTTCTCAACCATACGTTGCCATGGGCACTACGCGTTTGCCCACTCGGCCATCCCGCCACCATCTTATTTCAGTTATTTATACATAAATAATTTTAAAAATATTTAGAATTAATCAACAATAAAAGGAAATCATGGGTTCGTAAAACACCCCCATTGGTTAAAAATAAGAAGTCAGATAATCTTTGGTAATTTTTTTTTCGCAACTACTAGAGAAGCTATCATATTTCGTGTTTATCTTTATTTCAAATGGAGGATAATATATTTATTTTTTTATATTTAGCAAATTTATTTATTTTTTATGTTGCGGCCCTTCTGACACACCGCCATAAGCAATAAAACAACAGAAACCTCACTGCATAGATATAAAAAGTTCCTTACCATGAAAGTCGGGAATGCAGCGAAGAACAATGCACCGAGATTCTAGAACAAATAGAGAGAGCAGAAATAATACAAGGTCACAGATCCAATCGATAGTAGAGTTTTAAATTAATCGAAGTTCTTCTTTTTAAGAAAACGTGCCGGCGAAAGCTTTCACTTGCTGTCGACCTCGTTGTTGGCCCCATCAAGTTCTTGGACAGGAAGGCCGATGTAGTGCTGGGCGGATGAGGTCTAGAACAATCGACAGGTCCCGTTTGTCCTGATAATCGATTACTCGAGTCGGATGATACTTCACCCCAGTCAATTCTACAGTTGGCTGGGCTTGTCCTACAACTTTCGAATGATTTAAACTCTAATTTTATTTAAGCTTTTTTTACTTTCACTTACCTATATATGAAATATATAGTAAGTGGAAGTATTGCGATCGTGAAAAATTTCGACTTCCGGTTTTCAAAGGAAATACACGTTTTGGGGTCCCCTGAGTCGAAATGACCAAGTCCCGCGAAATGGTCTGTGTGTGTGTGTGTGTGTGTGTGTGTGTGTGTGTGTGTGTGTGTGTGTGTGTGTGTGTGTGTGTGTGTGTGTGTGTGTGTGTGTGTGTGTGTGTGAACAGACTAGCTCAAAAACTATAAACCGTGGGAACCTGAAATTGGGTATTTAGTGTAGGTATATGCCCGCGATGTGACAGCAAAAATTTCATCAAAATTGCTCAAAGGGAGGGGGTACTTTATTTAATAACTTTTTACGTTTTTTTCGATTTTCTCAAAAACGGCTTTAACGATTTTGATTAAACTGAGTATTTGATGTATTTATATGCCCGAGATATTACTGTAAACATTTCATAAACATTGCTCAAAGGGAGGGGGGACTTTACTTAGTAAATTTCGTATCATTGTCACGTGTTTTTTTTATTTACACAAAAACGGCTCTAACGATTTTCATTAAACTGAGTATTTGATCTATTTATATGCCCGAGATAAGACTGTCAAAATTTCATCAAAATTGATTAACCGTAGGGGGGACTTTACTTAATAAATGTTGTACCAATTTCACGTGTACATATTTTTTATTTACTCAAAAACGGCTTTAACGATTTTAAAGAAACTGGGTATTTGATGTACGTATATACCAAACATGTAAAAGCCAACATTTCATCAAAATTGGTCCAACTGAGGGGGCACTTTATTTCATGACTTTTTTTTCCAATTTTTACCTTTTTTTCGATGATCTCAAAAACGGCTTTAACGATTTTGATCAAATTCGTCATGTTTAATGAAAATTAGGTTTTCTTTAATATCAGGTAAGATTTATCATTATTAAAATGTTCTGAGGGGACTATTTGTTTTGGGAAGGGGCCTTTTTTGTTTGTTTGTTTCTTTCTTATAAAGTACCTGTTTTTGTTTACATGGAGAAATTAACTGTCTCTCGTTACGCCTAAAAATAAGAAATGGCTAAATATGAGATATGATAAACATATAATATAATTATATGTTTATAATTCTTTATTATAAAATAAAGAAAACATAAAGAGGAGAAAAAAAGAAAAATATTCAGTCAACTCATAAAACTCGTGGAGCCCATGCTTCGGATTACGCCTTTAATGTGAGAAGTGGCAATTAACGAAACACATTAATTTCTAATCTGAGTAAGTTGGTAAGTGAAAGTTGTGTGTTGCGAGCACGCACCAGATTTTTTTTTCTTTCGTAACCTAGAGTAATTAGGTTAATATGAATTGATTAGTATGAATAATTATAGGTCGCCGGTTAACGTCTTGCGGTGGCCCTAGGATTTTTATGGGAGTAAAAATTCCTTGGCTATGTATACCGTTCCTTGGATAGGACGTAAAACGGAGGTACCGAGCCTATGCGATGTCAAGTACTCGTTAAAGATATTTTTTTTTTTAACGTCCTTGCTTTTAAGGTTTGGACAATTCATATTAATATTTTTAGTCACCGTAAATGATATTTAGTTTAAACTTCAGGCTGTTGAATTTAAATTTAGACCAACAATTTGGATTTGTAACTATTGATAATAATGGGGACCGATGAATAATTTTTTTAGTTAGCTTTTATTTTTATCAATTTAAAGGATTTTGTTATGACTGAAAAAGAATAATTGTAAAATATAAAGATTAAAAATTTAAACTTCCACCGCATTTTTCTAAATTTAATGCTAATAATAAATATTCTTTTCGATCAAATGTTTTGTTTTTCACGTTACCGTATGAAATATTAGAAATGAAGAAAAATAATCAGTAACAAATTTTTTGCCAAAATATATGAAATGGGGCAGCGTGAAAAAATTTTGATATGTAAAGGAACTGCTGACGTATAAGATCTAGTATTCATTCTTTCGTTTTTTTTTATTTTTATTTTTTATTCATAAATAAAATATTGTAGCACATATGTTGGTGTGATAATTTTATTAGAAGAAAACAATAATTTACAATGCCAAACAAAAAATAAAAATACAAATACTTAACAAGGTTACGAAAAGTATCAACTTGTAACTTCACAGTAACACCAAAGTAACCATATAATTCGATCTTCAGAGCAAGACATCTCTCCATTCTATCGCTCCTTCTAGATCAAAACAGTCTAGAAGGTTCTCGAACAGTCACGAACATGTACTAGAATAGTTTGTAACTTTCCCAAGATTTGTTTTTCAAGTTATAATGCCATCCCACATATATTATTTCACGAAGCCTCAAAATCGGTTTTTCATGAAAGGTCCTGCCTTGCTAAAATGCCATGAATGTGGTATCGTTAGATTCAGTATTTCACAGAGCTTTTTGCTAATCGTAATCTCAGTATTCGTTATTTGGTCCAAAATGAATAAAAATCAATCTAAACATATTGATTTCACCGGCTCAAGATGCGGATTAAATTGGATTTTATCAATTATGATATGACCATAAGGAATTCTACATGGAACTAACAGGGGTTCGTGTTTTAAATCCCTAAAACATACCATTTTTGAGATAACGCAGAGTTTAATAACTAGCAATCTATAGCTATGATTATTTGTCTAAAATGATAAATCTCTTAAATGTTGATCCGACAGATCAATTTTTTTTTTTTTTTTTTTGTTCGGTACCCCTACCTGGCTATGTTTGGCATACGGGGGGTTACTCTACAGGTGTAACCAACCTATTCTAACCATGGTGGGAGGGTCGACATTTATTCTGTGGGGCCTCCACGAAATAAAAGTCAACCCTCCCAGGGCGGATTCGAACCGCCGCCGATCGGCTCGAGCGTGCAACAACGGGTCGCGCTCCTACACGCTCGGCTATCCCGGCCCCGACAGATCAATTTGGGTTATATAAATTGAGATAGGAAAATTGATATGACCAGTTAGTATCTTATAAATATATACTTTTTTTTTTTTTTGGTCCTCCCCTTCCTCGACTTTTAGGCTATACGGGGTTTCCCGGGCCTTGAACTTGCTAACTTTCGGTTCTCAATCATACGTTGCCATGGGCAACGCGTATTTTCTGACGCGTTTGCCCACTCGGCCATCCCGCCACCCAAGTATGTTATATTATTTATAGTAAATGTCTTAAATAAATATATTTAGTTGTTATTATGAATTGCACTGTTGAATTCCTCCCAAGGAACCTAAATACTAAGTACCCCTTGCACAATATTTCTTTGGTTAGTTAGAGGTGTGTGGGTTAGTAGAGTAGTGTCAGCAACAAGCACCAAGGTGACGGTTCTCGTTTGCAGCGAGGAGTACAAGACGCTACCGGAAGAGGGCATCATCATCAACTGCCTTGGACTGGTACTTGTGGCCGCTGTCATCGCCATGTTCTACGCCCTCAGCAGGCCGGACTTCCGCTACTTCGGCCGCACCCTGGTCTCCAACGTCGAGATCTAGGATTCCACTCTGGAGCTCAACCTGCTCCAGATGTGAACGAGTCGTTCTCGACCGGCTGTTATGCGTTCAGAACCCACCCTTTAAACACTGCCTTTAAATATATATTTTTATCTCAAAATGAAATACAGAACGGTCTCGATAATCCGAACACCTAGTAAACCACTGCTAGTAAAGTAAAAAAATGTTTGTGTTGTCTGATCAGAGACGGGATAATCAGGAAATAACTACATTTTTAGAGTCCAAATTTGTTTTCCTGGTATCTCACTTCCCAAAACCCAAGTTTACTTGAAGGGGTCAGAGCAAAATAGTGCCAAGCAACATTTTTAACAAAAATAAACTGTAGCTGCCGTCTCTTGTTTATTATGTAGTACTGTATTTCTATGATGGAAATGCCACTTGAAATATGTCTATAAAGCACTCTATAGTCATATTTAGGTGACATTTCCATCATTGACATATAGTCCTACATAATATCCAACAGACGGCAACTACAGTGTTTTTGTTAAAAATGTTGCTTGACACTATTTTGCCCCGACCCCTTCATTTCTGAACTCCAGTGATCATCGCTAAGCTCATGCAGACCAGATTTTAGGAAATTTAATAATGTTCTCGTAGAAAAACTGTTTGCCAGAGAAAAATTCGTGAGAAGACATCCATAAATACCGAAATCGGCTCAAAGAATAACTAGACCGAATGTTACTAAGATGCAGAACCTTCCAAAGGTTGGTCTAATACTTAGCAGTCTCTTGTATTGATTTTTATTTTACTGGAAAATATATCTATAGGTTTTTTATTATTCAACGCTTTTCAACAATAGAAACGCTTTACACGTTCACTCCGGGACTGTTTAATGCTTTTCGCTCTATCGGACGGGAGTTATTCCAAGGCATTATGCAGTATCGGCAATCCAACAATAATAAAAAAAACAATAAAAAATACTATCCTATTAGTTATGTTTATAACACGATATTGATTAAAATTGTTATTAAAAAATAAATGTTTATACGTTGATAAGGATATTAATATAAATATAAAAATTAACGAATTTACCTTTAATTTTCAGATATAGAGAAATTGTTTCTACTTTCTTAACACTTTGGTCGCCATGTCACCTGAAATCGAGTAACTGTTCTCTGACAAGAGAATTAAATATTAAAATTGTGTCGAAACGAGAGCGTGATTCTCAGGTATTCTTTTTCGGCAGTCAAAGTGTTAAAGATCTAATTATTTGGCAGAGGTGGCATTCTAGTGTGAGCCACCGGTGGTTCACGCCGCCCGATGAGTCAGTCAAGTGTGAGCCACCGGTGGTACACATCGGCGTGAACGTGTTAAAGGCATTTATTACACGCTTGAAGTTGTTGAATGGTTGCAACATCAACTTCCGAAGACTGGTACTTAAAGGAATTAGCAAGATCATATTCAGAAATAATTAACATAATTGCAATAATTAATAATACATTTTTGTTATTTGCGCTATGTTTCCATTACTTCAATTACAATTAAATCTTTGATAATCCGAATGGTTAGAACATGCAATCTCCGTGTTCGGATTATTGAAACCATTCTGTATATTTTAACAATATTTAATTTAATAACCTATTTGCAAAGACTTTTAATTTGCAAAAAAAATATATATAACATTTTGATACTGAGCTGACGCAAAACTTCCATTTCGAAGAACAAAATACTTAAAATCCTCAACATATCTTCAAGTTCTGATTCTTGAAAGTTTAGATTTAGTTTGTATTCTATTAATAAGTAAGTTTAATGTAAATCGGTACTTATGCTGTTATAAAAATAACCTGATTGTTTATGTTTATTTTCTAAATGTTCTATTATATTCTTTCAAAATTTAAATCCTTTTGAAAGATTATAACTTCAAAAATTAACCATAACTTATCGTTTGGGGGAAAATTGCCACAATCCAAAAAAATAAAATTTTACAGAAGCACATCTTGTGATTATTATTTTTCTATCAAACCTATCGAAGACTGTATTTACAGCTCTGTAGCGTTAAGGATTGGATTTAAAAATCTTAATTTTTTATTTACTAAAAAGATGATATAGGAAAAACGAAATTTTTTTTTATTGTGGCAGTCTTCTTCCAAAGCGATAAAATGTATAATTTACAACAAATGTAAACCTGAGTGTTATACTTTGAAGTTTGGCTTATTCTTCAAACAATATTTTTCGATCCTTTCGAATTTATTTTTTTAAACAATAAGTTTAAAAATGCCTTCACGATGTAATATTTTCATGTTACAACCTTTAGAAAAAAAAAACGTATAATTATAAAGCCACTAAAAAGTCATTAAATTTAAATAGAACTCAAGTAAATTTCTGAATAAAATAAAACAGATTCCATTAATCTTCCTTACTTTTATTTTTAATTCTTCAAAAGAATTGGGATTTTAAAAAAATAAAACATCTTTGTTCATTTACCTCATGTTAAATAATTCACGTTCGATTCAATTCGTCCCTTCCGGAGGAAACTCGTTCCGCTCAAAAAAAAAAAGTCAGGTTTTAGTTAAGAATTGATTTCCGCAAGCCAATGGCGTAGTTATACAATACTCGTCCAATGAAATCAATCCACCCTATCGAACCGGAAATCCATTGTTACTAAAAAATATTCAATTTTTTTTGGACAAAGCCACTTTGATTTTTATAATATTTTTTAATATCATTGAGAAATGACAGACGTCAAATTACACTAAACACTGCCATTTTTGCCAAAATTCCATTGACATAGGGTACACCGTACAGTTATTGGTACCCTTAAGAATACATTTCAGTGGTTAAATTTAAAAAAATTCTTTTTATGAAGGATCAAATTGAAACTTCCTATAGCTCCTCATTATCTATCCTCATAAAGACTCAAGAGAGTTTTTTTGGGTCAAAAGTTCAATAGTTTTACCATATGGCAATATTTATTGTTAAAAGTGCCAAATCTAGTAATTGGCACCCTGTGGATTAAATTGTGAAATCTTCCCTATGGTTAGTTTGTTAAAGTCTTTCTTCATAGATGACTTAAGGACCCTTCAAACATTAGACTCATCTATATCTTGTAATAAAATTAGGACTTGTTTACCTATTTCTTTAAATTAAAGTTGAGGTGCCAATAACTGTACTGAGTGCCAATAACTGTATGGTTTACCCAATTAAAGATCTTTTATCTCTGTTGAATGTTTAAAAGAATTATTCGCTATGAACGTGGCTGATTTACGTAATTTTGGGGTTTAAGACTGAAAAATAAAAAATAAAATCATAATAATAATTATATCAAGACTTTATTCGTAAATGAATAAATTGAGTCTTTTGTAAAAAAGTACAAACAATTTTTTTTTTTCTTTTTGGCAATTTTTTCTCCCTTCGGAAGGTTAAAAATTAAGATTTTTTACTATGTTTTATAAAAATTACGAAAGACTGGCCTTTGCCTCGATTTAAACCCAAATTCCATTGCCTCCAGTATGGCGCTTTTTCCACCTGAGCTACCAGGCACATTTCCTGGTCAAGTCAGTCTTTTCTCTCTTTATAAAAAAAATAGTTAAACATTATAATAATAAGTGACATATATTCATGACTGAGAAATGAATAAATTAATAAGATTTTTGTTTCTTTCGGTTCTGTTTTCCTATATTTAATTTTAGTATTGATTTTATTGGTTTTTTTATAAAAATAAGGATCTATTAAATTGATGGTAAAGCTTTAGTTTTGCAATTGTAGCATGGTAGTGAAGTTTGAACTGATTTTTCACCAATCAAAGAGTATTAGATATGTCAATGTTTTAAGAATGTGTTTAGGTTAAAGTAAAAAAAAAAATTATCAACAATTGTACAACTTCTTCCTAGCAAACATATTAGAACAGACAGAATTTTAATTGATGATTAAATATGACCAACACATCGACCAAAAAACAAAAACTCTTTTCAACCTGGATTATTTTTTTTTTATTATAATTTTTTTAAACGTTAATCTGTTAGTGCGGTTAAAAGTATTTCAATGTCAAAGTTTTTCGACATTATTCGAGATATTTCAAATAGGACGCTGGGTGAGCTTTATTTGTTAGTTACACCATTATTAATTTTGTAATGATTTTTTAAAATGAATATTTACACTTTTAAAAATGCATGGGCATAGGGCAGGATTAAAGTATAAAATATTTTCTATTATATTCAAATAATTGAAGGTGAGATATCAAAATCCTCTATTTTTTTTTCTTTTTTGTATGGTTTTTAAAAACAAGTCGTAACATTACATTTTCAACCAACGTTTCGGAAATCGCTTCCATCTTCAGGGTTTTTCTATAAATATTCTCACATATTTAAAATTTCTATTAACTCATCCAGCAATTTTCTTCGGCCTCTCCAAATATGGTCTTCACCTTTTTCCATAAAATTATTTCAAGTATTTAAAGTTGTCCGTAAAACAACGTTTTATTTCTCAAAAATGAGGCTAGATTTTTTTTTTTTACTTATGATTCGAATTTAGCGCACAGGAAAATATAAAAATCAGGTACAATTTTCCTTTAAAACTATGCCTCGAGGATAATTTTTAAGTGTTATATTTTTCATTGCAGTACTTAAAATAAAAACATCAATGTTTTAGAAACTTTAACATCGGTGTCGTATCACTATCACCACTTAAATTTTAAATGCTTTAACTATTTAAATTATAATTAAATAATATATACATGGATAAAATCCACTAGAAGTGCTTATTGGCTAATATTTGGCTGTCTATGTAAATAATCATATATATATTATGATGGTGAATGATAGTTGACCGCAGATATAATGGACAGGAATTGGTCGGGGATGCGGTCAAAATAATAAGCACAAATATGTGATATTTACATATCTATTGTAGTCGTCGCTTTATATAGAATGTCGAGTGCTGTGAGGTCACTCGGCATTCTACAACAGTGAGAAAAGCCCTGATGATGACCTAAAATTTTGGTCGAAACGTCGGCCACAATAAAATATGTAAATATCACATAATTGTGCTTATTATTTTGACCGCACCCCCAAACAATTCCTGTGTGTTATGGTGAGCCATAACTTCCTTAATACACCATTAAGTTTCATGAATAAGGGATCATTTTAAAGCTTACCTTAAACGCTACAACGGAAAAATATACAAATTATCGTTTCGCCTTCTATTTCAAGTTATAAACGAAAAACCGCGGTTTTCGCGAGAAAATCAAAACGATCGTAGAGGTTTCTAAATGGTTTCAATGTTTTCAAGTTCTCAAGGAGAACTTTTTCGGTCATATAATTTTTTTCGATTGATCCCTTTGTTTGCGAGTTGCAAGCGAAAATTCCAATTCGCAGCGAACATTTAAAAATGGACGCAGGGCTTTTCGAAGGTGTCCATTTTTCAGTAGGGGAGAGCGGGGTTGGCTGGCAACAGTTTTCACTTTTTTGATTGTCGAATCGTTCCTGTTAATATAATCCCAATAGGGCTGATACCACTTTAAACTTCAAGTATTTTTTACACCACATAATATTTATTACTAAGATCATGGAAAATAAAAGAATTCTTCAACCCAGAGTATGCCAATAAACCCCCTGTGTGGGGGCAGGTTGGCCTAGAAGGTGGGGTTGTTTAGCTATCTCATTCAAGTCCTGTCTGACAGATATTATTGTTATTAAAAAATGCACTATAATGGTATAATAATTATGAATCGGTTTTTAACAGCATTTAAGGGAAAATAGAATGACAATAAAAGAAGATAGAAGTTTAGACTGTCGTCACTTTCTGCATAAGAAAAATTGCTCTCATCCTCCTAGCTGGAACTAAAGACAATGGTTTCACCTTTGTTTATGTTTACCTTGCTTTTGTGAATTGCTACTGCGCAAACAAACCCAAGTTAAAGAGAGCCAACTAACCCCACAGGAGAGATCATATGAAAGATGGCTGCCAGGACAGGGGAGAACAATCAAACAAGAAACTGGTTCGTCGAAAGATTAGGTTTTTCAAAGGAGTTTGGGGCTATGTGAACAGAATCGGAGTCAAATGTTTGCCATACCTTTAAACCAAATTTACTGAAAATATAAAAATTTACTTACATGTTGTTAAATCAATCAATGAAGCACATTCTTCTCTACACTGTTAGCATCGGATTGAAAACTTAGAACAAGACTCCCGAGGTCGAGCGGGTCACATGGTACGATGGAGGGGCATTCAAAACAGGTGTGACGGAAACTATAAGCCAATTGCCAACCTACCCCCTATGCCAACCAACCCCGCTCTCCCCTATAATTCCATCAGTCGATACGAACAGTTTTGGTTATATACATCTTTTCCGATTTTCGCCATCGTTTGCGAGTTACAAGCAAAAACATGCGATTTCAGTCAATAGAATCAGCGCATTCCCTTTCCGCGATTATGTGTATTTAAGTACTCCGTCTTCTAACCTCACAAAGGTAGGATTGTATTGGGTTGTAAAAAAAGTTCATAGCGTTTTTTAAGAATATATTTAATTAAAAATTTCAGATACATGTAAATATTTTTAATCAATGATATATGACCCATTTTGATCTATAACTTGTTTCTATCTTTCAGGTAATTTTGTAATTCCGTCCTCCCAGAACTGTTCAGTTTTCTGCGCGATGAACTCGTCTATGTGCTTTTTACATTCCTCGAGCGAGTTATATTGTTTCCCGTTGAGGGGGTTTTGAAGAGACCGGAATAAGTGGTAATCTGTTGGGGCAAGATCTGGTGAATAGGGTGGGTGGGTTATCACATCCCAGCCAAACTCCTACAATTTGTGCCGAGTCTGTAAAGATGTGAGGAACCCATACATCGCTTCGAGAAACATATCCCGCAGCTCCCAAATGATTTGAAACACTTGTATGTGATATGCCAAGTATTTTGCGATATCCTGGGTCGTATAGTGAGGGTTATCGGTCACTAATTGTTGAATTTGTTCGTCATCAACAGTTGAAGGACGACCAGAGCGCTTGGCGTCTTCCAACTCAAAATTTCCGGTTCTGAACCGAGCAAACCACTTACGGACGGTGCTTTCCCCTACGGCGTCATCTCCATACACGCTGCAAATTTTGTTGACCGTCTGTGCAACGGATTTTCCTTTTCGGAAATAAAATAGCATTAGGCGAAAATGAATTTTATCTCCTGCATTTTGGACTAACACTATACACTTGAACAATAGAAGATCCCGGTTGAAACTGATGCATAAAAGAACGTTATCTAATCCCTTTTTAGAATATGTAAACATTATTGACCATGTAAACAGGATTAACAAACACAGAAAGGATTAAATTAAAATAATGAAAAACGCTACGAACTTTTTTTACAACCCAATACTTGCATAACTATATTTGTTCAAACGTTCAGTTGCATGTGGCGGTTTCCAGGGTGCGCTCTTTCAATGACATCTATGTCTGTGTAAAACAAACCCACCAAAAAACAATCACAGATTACCATATCGTAACTTCAAACATAGTGTTTAAAGAGTGAACATTTTAAACACATCTATTCCTTACTTCAACCCTGAACTATGCCCATGACGCACTAAATACGCACTATACTATACTAAATATACGGTGTGTACTTTAATTAAGTGTGATTTAACTAGGTTAGAGAGGGAACGCTTCGCGCGGCTCAGCTAGCTTACTTTTAAAAATCATCGAAATATCAAATAGTAACCCTTAAGAAAATTTTTCTGAGTATTTTGGATTTGCCGCCATGTTATTTCAGCTGAACTAAAGCTTTATCAAGTTAATTAATGAGTGTATTAATTTTTAAATATGTTATTATACAATATATAATTATGATTAACATCTAAGACATTAGAATTAGATTTTTTTTTTCCATATTTGTTGTTGATGTTGGCACTTTTTCCTAAAAATCGGTGTTGGTATTTTCTACGATCCCTCACTTATGTGTTCACCAGAGCTTAAATTAGACATGTACCTGTGGGACCACCGTTTTCAAATTTAAAAGAAAAAATATTGATTCAATTTTAGTAAATATTTTTTAAAAATGTAAAGGTATATAAATTGACTTGGTTGATATAGCCACAACTTACTTATTGAGTGTATACTAAAAGTGTTCATTATTCTAAAATTCGATGTTAGAAATTTGTTATCAATATATTTTTTCACAAATGATTATAAAAAATTTGATCTCTGTATTTTTGTAATTAGATCTAATTTGATGAAAAAGTGATTAGTTTTATCATGCAATGTCGTTCATTATTTGCAATCATAAGTGCAATTCAAATTAAAATTTTCTGTGCCCTAAAAACCGAGATATATTTGCACTTTATTCAACTCTTTACTGAATAATGCTAAAACTATTCATAGCAAAAAACTCTGTTCTCTCGTTAAAACCTTTGAATGATTATTAACCAGTGGAGATTACAATTCTTTTTAACCGGTAATTAAGTGAACAAGAACATTTTCTTGACAAAATTGTTCAAAAAACTTGACCGTGTAAACAGGTATATTTGGTCTATTGCAATCGCACCTAGCGGTCAAAAAGCGAAGCAACATTTTGTATAAAACAAGCCTTAAAGAAAATTTTCGATAATTTGAGGGTGGCAATTCGACTATAGGGTGCGCTAGTAGTTTGGCAAAATGTCGGAAGGAACGGGGATAGAGATAGTTGATGTGATAGAGATAATTGGTAATTTTAAAAGACCATTTATTGAAGGGCAAGCTATCCTTGATGCAAACCACATAATTACATGTGGAATAATATCCAGAAGTAAAAAACCAGTTAATTTACAAGCCTTGTGCCTTCAAACAAGTGATTTAAAGGCCCATCAAATGAAACTGGAAATCAAGTTTATTAATAATAATAAGCAATTTTCTTGTAATTGTACGTGTAAAGCTGGTAAATGCAAACACATCATTGTAACTTTACTCTATGTTTTTCTGTAGGTAATAACATTAATTACCTATTCATACAATCATTGTTATGACAGCTGTAATTTTCATGACAGCTTAGTTTCTTTGTCATGTAATTTATTTATTTGTCAAAACTTTCAGGCATCACATTGAAAACTTGGAACAATTAAGCATAACGGATGTAAAACAAAAATGGGGAAAATTAAAAAAGAAAAACAAATCTATGACACTATGGTCCCGATGTTATTAGCATAAAACTAGCATTTTGGAATAATAAAATGTCAAATACTAAAATAAACCTGGATAAATATAGTCACTTTCTTTAAAATGAAGACTATATCGTCATATGTTTAGAAACAGGCTTATCTATTTTTAATTTTACAATGCACTCTTTAAGAAGCTTTTTATTTTTTTGGAAATAAATGGAATGGCACGTCTTTTGAATTTCTAATCGAACACTGAGGGACCGAGCAATGCATACTAGACATTTTTCAAATAATATTTTGCCCAATCGGGTTTTAATTATGGAAAAATAAATTAAAAACGCCAAAAAAACCCTATGACTCCCAGGTAATGGCCCGGCTTCTTTCCCCGTTTCTCCAGTTTCAGTCAAGAAGCAGCGCCCGCGAATATCTAATCTAAAGTATTATTTTTTTTTTAATATTAAGACCGCACTCCACACGAAATAATCTAAATGATAACATTTCCACAAATTATGTTTTTATAAACTCAGCACAGCAGATAACTTGTTCTCATATTTATTTAAGAGTTATAGCGCTGTATCTGTTGAAACCCGAGGTAGAAATATTAATGAAATAAGCCGGTAGGGGGCGCTGATTAACGATCTCACCGGAAGTACACAGCTTCATAAATCAGGGCTCGCTTGTTCCCATTATCACTGCCACCAGGATCCGCATTATAATTTCTACGATTAATTTAGAAACATTATTACCATATATTCATGAACGACATTGCTTGATGATTTAGCAAATATAAATATATATTATATATAATAGCATGCTCTCTATATCATAATGACATATTTCTATTGACAATAACCTTTTAGCTAATGTTGTAGCTTGATGTCTTTATAATAATTCTATTATCTAGCACTTATAGCAATATTGAATCTATGTCGTTCGTTGAGCTTATTTCATTGTTGGACTAATTCTATATATGTATTTAAGATTTTCATAGTTTTTGTATTAATGAATGTTTATTTAATAAATAATTATATGTCTGAATTCTGTTATATTCATATTAAAGAGCCTTTCATGTTTTGAAAAAAATAAAAAATGAAAAGTTTCAGATCTTGTTTTAGAATGTTTACAAAGAGAACTAAGAGAAACCTTCCAAAGAGGTAAGAACCACAGACAAAAGATAGCCTTTTGCCACAACACGTTTGGAACACTACCGCTTCTCTGAAAGATTCGAAGAACTTAAGGGTTAAGGGTTTGATTGAATGTTTGGTCGCTTTACTGTTGAGCATGATTGCAACTACAATATATTCAACATTTCAAACCTTCTTGAAGTCAATTAAAAAGGCTTTTTGTAAAGGAGTCTTGACAATTTTTTCCGTCTGAAGTCACGTCATTATGGCGCTTCTGCTTTCACAAATCGTGCTCTACAATTTTTTTTTTTTTTTTTGTTTTCTTTTAATTTTCTTTATATTACACTGTGTTATATCAATTTTTTTTTTCACATCACATCACTAGCACATCAATATTGTAGCACTTACAACAACTGCTTGCTTATTTTTATTTTGTACTAGCTTTGGTACCCGGCATCGCTCAAGGAATCGTGTGATAGAATAAAATAATAAATTTTAATACATATTAGTAGAGAAGAAATAGACCAAGATTAACCACGATAACAACAAATTTTGTCCGGGAGGGCCAAATGGACAGAGGCGCTTGCAATAGGTAATCAAAGTTAAGCAACGTCGGGCGTGTTCAGCACTTGGATGGATGACCAATGAATGGGTTACCACCCGCCAATGAATGCCACGCAGTCCAAGCCTACCCCCACCCCCGGGTATGTGAGGACCCACACACCGGGCAGAGGCAGCTCACACTGACCGGGCCTAGGAGTGATGTTCCTTCCCCGTGTATCCCATTGAGAATTTTGGTGTAGTTTTCCAGGATATCAGTAACCGCCCGGAGGTTTGGTACAAGGACGGTATGCTTCAGGGAAAGAAATATAGGTCCTCTGGGCCTGCTGACTCTGGGCTACCATAATCCTTGGACCTAGACCAGTTTGTCACTGTCCTTGAACCCGAGAGAGCTGACGCCATCGGTGGGAAGGACACTGCCAAATGGCCCCAATGGAATAATGTAGCTATAGGCAGTCTGCCACTGCACCATGGTGACCATGGCTTGCAGCAACGTGAGGTTTGGGCTAACCCCTCCAGGCTGCCTGTGTTCCCGCAAGCAACACCAATGTCTGTAAGAAGACCATACTGCGTGGCCAAAGGCCCTACCCTTGGAAATTTTTTCGCATTTAAAGATAGAATTGGGCTTTCCTTAAAGTAAGGAAGTAAGTTAAAGAACAAACTATATGCAGAACAAGCCTTAATTCTGTTAGTTGTGGGAAAGGAACATGAAGGTAAAAAAGCTGATTGGCAGATCCAAATGAAGGGCTGTGGGGCTGCAAACCCCCCCCCGCCCCTTCAGAACTGCAGCCCCCCTTTACAATTGGCTGGATTCGCCCATGTGTGAGACAGGTATTGTACCGCACCGGTAATTGGTGTCTGCTGCACGATAATGCACCATCCCTCAAAACTATCACCCAATTTTGGCCCAACAGTCGGTCTCCACAATTTATCACCCGCCCTACTCTCCAGATCTGGCTCCAAAAGACTTTTTTGCATTCCCCAAAATTGAAGATGAACATGAAGGGAGACCGTAGAGGTAATGCAAAGGAATGTAACCAGGGCTCTGAATGCTATTCCATTCAGTTTATGATCTCCATATACAAAGGCACTTTAGGAGAACAAAAGAAATGTCTTCGGCATTTAAGCAACCTCAGATTTTTAAATGCTGAAAAAGCTTACCTGATAAGAAAAGTTACTTGATTCTCATTAAACATGACGAGTTTTATCACAATCGTTTGAGCAGTTTTTGAGAAAATCGGAAAATAAAGTGCACCCTCCGTTTGACCTATTTTTATGAAATCCTGGCTGTCACATTGCGGCATATACATACATCAAATACCCAGTTTGATCAAAACCTTTACAGCCGTTTTTGAGAATATGATTTTATAATTCTTCCGTCTGACTTTATAATTCTTTATGTAGTTGTTAAAAACTTCATATAGTTACCATGAATCAAATAATTTCCATTAAATTAACAGAACATCTTTAATTATAAACAAACGTCTGTCATTAATGGAGTATTTCGCTAATAATGCGTTATAGAAAAAAAAAAAAAAAAAAAAAACCCTTCTCCATTTAAGCCCACTTAAAAATTTTTAATAATGATAAAGCTTACCTAATATTAAAGAATACTAGATTCTCATAACACATGACAAGTTTAATCAAAATCGTTAAAGCTGTTTTTGAGAAAATCGAAAGAAAAAAAACGTAAACATTGTTAAAATTTATGAAACAAAGTGCCCCCTCCGTTTGATAAATTTTGATGAAATTTTTTCTGTCATATATCGGGCATATACATACATCAAATACCCAGTTTTATCGAAATCGTTCGAGCCGTTTTTAAGAAAATCTAAAAAAACGTAAAAAGTTATGAAAATAAAGTACCATCTCCGCTTGACCAATTTTGATGGCATATGTATACCAAATGCCCAATTTCAGGTTCGCACGGTTTATAGTTTTTGAGCTAGTCTGTTCACACACACACACACACACACACACACACAGACCATTTCGCGGTACTTGGTTATTTAGACTCAGGGGGCCCCAAAACGTGTATTTCCGTTGAGAACCGGAAGTCGAAATTTTTCACGATCGCAATACTTCCACTTACTATTTATTTCATATATAGGTAAGTGAAAGTAAAAAAACGAGACAAAAAACCTTTTTTATGACTTAAGCCCTTTTGCCCAAACATGAACGAATTATTAACTGTATAAATCGGGAACAAATATAATAAAGGCTTAAAGAACCCGAAGGTTCGATACCGACACCTACCACACGTTCCCTGCAGAGCTCTATCCATCGACCTCCATCCAGACCCAACTTCGACAGATCTGCCTTCACGCAATCCTCCCACCTCCGTCTCGGCCTACCCCTCGGAAGTTTAAAGTTATGAAATAAAGTGCCCCTTCCGTTAAACAAATTTTGATGAAATGTTGGCTATCACATATTTGGCATATACATACATCAAATACCCAGTTTGATCAAAATCGTTAAAGCCTTTTTTGAGTAAATAAAAAAAACACGTGAAAATTATACAAAATTTATTAAGTAAAGTCCCCCCTCCGGTTAATCAATTTTGATGAAATGTTTACAGTCATATTTCGGGCATATAAATAGATCAAATATTCAGTTTAATCAAAATCGTTAGAGCCGTTTTCGAGAAAATCGAAAAAAACTTAAAAAGTTATTAAATAAAGTACCCCCTCCCTTTGAGCAATGTTGATGAAATTTTTGCTGTCAAGTCAAGGGCATATACATACACTAAATACCTAATTTCAGTTTCGTATGGTTTATAGTTTTTGAGCTAGTCTGTTCACACACACACCATTTCGCGGGACTTGGTTATTTGGACTCAGGGGACCCAAAAACGTCTATTTCCGTTGAAAACCGGAAGTCGAAATTTTTCACGATCGCAATAATTTCCCTTACTGTATATTTCATTTATATGTGGTAAGTGAAAGTAAAAATGACATCGAATAGAACTGATTTTTTTCTTTATCCCTGGTAACAATTTGTTGCTCCAAACGACGCGGTAGCCATTTTCTCCGATATCGGATAATGGTTGACAATGACAATATCGGCCCATCACGCCCTCTTCATTCAGTGCTCGAACAATGGACAACTGTTTTAACCCTCGCCGATTTCTGGGGCGTATTTCTCCTTCTGTTGGCAGTGGTTATATCTTCCATTCCAATATCCACATTTTTTCATTTCCGATTCTCGATTGTGCCCAAAAATTCCTTTTTCCAGAAAGATGTCACAATAAGCGAAAGAAAAGTGATAATAAATTTCAAACAATTAATTTTTTTCCTTTAATACACCTGAAAACACAACTTTTGAAAGTGTAAATTAGTTATATATATATATATATATATATATATATATATATATATATATATATATATATATATAGGGAGCGGGGTAGCGCACTGGTAAGGCAGTGGACTGCCGTGCTTAAGGTCCCGAGTTCGAATCTGACATGGCTTATGATATCTTTATTATTCGCCACAGTTCGTCTCGTGGGCCGAGAGACCCTCCTGGGGCAAACCCAGCCTCTATAAAGTGGGTACCCTTAATTGAAAAATTAAGGGGAAAAAACCTGGCGGTTGAGCGTGATCACGGTCAAATCACCTCCTTGCACGACCGCTGACCAAGAAACAGTACTCTTCCTTACATAGTACTGCACCCAAGACCCTTTATGGGTTGTAGTGGTACAGGTTTTTTTTTTTATATATATATATATATATATATATATATATATAATGCAGAGTTGGGCATATTTAGATAAAAATGTAATCATGATTATGAATAATAATAAAAAATGTGAATAATTATTGTAATCATCATTCACAAATCATTCTTTAGCCCGGAATCATTAATCATGAATTGTATTAATCACTGGTCGTGGAGTATTCACGAATAAAATGTATTCAAAAATCATGAATGACCATTATTCATTATTAAATGGTAGTCAGTAATCATGATTAAGAAGAATTCATTATTCATGGTTACTCATTGCTCATTAATCATGACTAATGGGAATTCAGTACTCACGGTTACAGATCATTCATTAATCATGAATAATATAAATTCATTAACCATGATTAAAAAAAAATCACGATTCTGAGTCTTACTAATCATGAATGATGATTGAAAATTTGTTTGCTCATTCTATTTGTGTCAATTACCTTTAATAATGCTCATTGGAATTAGGGTCTAATTCTTTAGTTTTTTTTTTTATTTTATTGGATCTCCCCTTCCTCGCCTTATAGGCTACACGGGGTTTCCCGGGCCAGGGCGGAGGGTGGGGGATTGATGCCGAGTATTATTAAATGTCACCTGGCTCCGGGTTTTGAACTTGCTATCTTTCGGTTCTCAATCATACGTTGCCATGGGCAACGCTTATTTTTTAACGCGGTTGCCCACTTGGCCATCCCGCCACCCTTAATTCTTTACTTGTGATGTTATGCTGTTCAGTTGACATTCTTAGTACTTGTCCTTGCTCATTAGGACAGCATTTAATTCAGAAATGCTTCCTCCTCTTTTAAATTTAAATGAATAATGGTTATGAATAGATCATATCCATGATTGATGATCGGTGAATATTTGTTATTCATGATTGATGAATATTAGGTATTCATGATTGATGAATATTATATTAATCCTAGCTCATGAATATATTTTATTCATGAATAATGACTAACTGAATTTATCAGTATTCGTTAATCATGAATAACTGAATACCAGTTATTTATTATTCATTTCAAATGAATACCATTAACACTCAACAATCATTAAAAATACTCCGCTCTGATTATGAATTCATTATTCATTTGTTTTAAGATTACAATTTTTCATATTCATTAATCATTATTCAGATTACAATTTACCCAACTCTGATATAATGTATATCTTATATATAGAAAACATGGTATATCTTACGTATATTTTAGAAAACATGGGAATTATCTAGGAAAAGTTCTTTCTAATTATAAAGAAAATTACTTTCATTTCCCTCTATAATTTTTTTTTTTTTTTTTTAACATCCACAGTTTTATTAATATGTAAATATAGTAATCTCATGAAAAAAAATTTAAAAAAAAATAGTAGTTTGTAATTAGTAGATTACAATTTTTAATATTTAGTATATATGTGTATTATTTTAAAACTACAAAATTACCTTTAACAATATCATGGAATTATTACAGTTAATTATCATAGATACATGATGTACAATATGGTTATTCAATATAAAAATATTTAGATTATTATTCAACAATCTTCATTTAATTTATCAAGTAAAACAGTTTCCAAATCATTTTAATGTACACTTATAATCATCAAGAATAAATTTCAAAGTAGCCCCCATTTTACACAGCTATCTAATAACATTTCTTTGCTTATTTTACTGATATGGGTTTTAATTTGTTGGTGCAACACTTCAAGTCACTATTACAGTCATATAATTTGTCAAAAACACTTTTACGGAACCTACATAAACGGTTTTTAAAATTTATTAAAAAATTACTTTTAATTATTCTTTCACAACAGTTGTTGAGACGAATTTGAAAAAAACTTCGAATCACTTGGTTTTTTTTTTCGCACCTTTGTAATTTGTGAACCGCTTAATCACAGGTAATAACTAAAACTAAAATGAAACGGTCCGGTGAGATGAGATAATGAATGAACACTAGACTTGTTTTAATTCGAGAAGAATGAAGTAGTAGGATAGGAATATATATAACTTTAAGTAATCCTATCATAGGACTATTCATCAAAATAAACAACAATATAAGTAAACAATCTCTTTTCCTATGATAAAAACTCTTATGATCACAACCCAAAGCGAAAAAATTATTGTTAAACTCACACTTTAATTTTAATTGCTCAAAAGGTTTAGGTGAGCCTTAAACTTTTTGAAGAAAAACTTTTATCATAAAGTTATTTGAAAACTTTTTCGTAATAAGTTTTTCAATTACTTTTAAAATGAAACTTATTAAACAAGGTAGGTGACCTTTTCGACCCGTGTTTATGCCTTTTAAATTTTTCACAATTATTTCCCAAATGCTTTGATGCAGCTTCAGATTTTTGGTGTTCACAAATCTATTTGTATGTACATATTCAATTTCCATTGGCTTAAATGTGTGATTAAATCTATTGAATAGATTAATTTTGATAAAGAAAAATAAAAATGCAAAGAAGTTGAAGGCACTGATGTACATAGAGTGACAGAGTTTGTGTTTGTGTGTGTGACATCATTCCAGTCATTAACCTAATTTCAATGCCTTGTCTTTCGACTAACTTCAGATCAAGATCACAACTTGTTACCCCCTCTCCCTTTCTAAAAGTTTTATTTTACAACAAATATCAATATCAATATAATTGTTTTGTTTATATTTCGGAAATTAAATCAATCTTAAAATATTTATTAACTGTTTTGTCTATTCCATTAGACCTAATTATCTTAATTTTTTAAGATAATTTGTTATAATTTAATTAATATAGGTGATAACATAAAAATATTATTGAGATGTAAATATTTTTAAAATAATTATAATTTTAAGGATAAAATCTGTATTTATCAATGCCGGTTGGTATAGTATCAAGATTAAAATTGCCTTTTATATATATATATATATATATATATATATATATATATATATATATATATATATATATATAAGCAAGCATTTACAAAATTAAGTGGAAAAAAAAATTGAATTAAATCTTTGATTCCAATTTTTCTGAACAGGTCCGTCTTCCTTAAGAATTCTGTAACTGATGTGATTTTACGTTGATCGTCACTAAGTACATCCGATATATTGCCTGCCAGGCCAAATTTGGCTAATCTAGAGGTGTAGTTTGAATTCTGTATATAGACACAATCTGCTTTTTTTTCTCTCTTTTTATGCACACATAAACACACCCTTATATTTGTATAAAGCTGGACCACAATGATGCTTATTTGTATATTATATGTAAATAAGTCTTTTGAAAATGATATATATATTTGTCTCAATTATTCTTTCTGTCACTTTAGGGCGGACTACAGCCAGTGGCCGCAAGAATCCATCATCATGAATGCTCTAGCATTGGTCCTCATCGCTCTCATCATCCTTATTTCATACGCAGTTCGCCGGGAGACTCTCCGCGTCAAGCCGTTATCATATTTGTCAGAAAGGTAATAACTAGATAAGTTTCTATAGTTTGTTCATAATCTTGCCCTTTCTTAAGTTTTTTAATATTTTTACATCAGGTTTGTCTCATTTCAAAATTTAATTTCTTAAGTTATTTTATTTTCTTTGAACATTTTAGGGATTCCCTTTAGCATATTATAAGCCACATATCAGTGAAATGAAGTGAATTAAAACATTATAGTTTTCACTATTATTTTGAACTGAGGGCACAGCAGATGTAATATAATAAAAAATTATAAATTTCAACCATATTTTTTAAATCTTGAAATTCAATAATTTATCATATCATTCATTAGTTTGTAATTTCAATTTCAATAAGTAATTAACTCAAAAGAATTTGTTATGATGTGAGCTTATAACTTCTAGAGTTTAATTACTGAACCATTATGACTAATTTGGCCTTTCTTATCATTTTTATTATTTTATTTTATTTTTTAGTATCATAGTTACATTATAGTTACAGCATAGTTACATTATTACAGAAAGTGAACTCAAATGTATCTCTTAACACCATGGAAAAGATGATGTATTTTTGCATGGGGCCGAAGCATTTTCCCTAATTTATAAATTTAATATGATTAGAATGATATATAAATTGCAAAATAAATAAATAAAACATTTAATTTTAGCCATTAACAATAATTTTAAAAGAGGTGTGTTCGTACTGCCCAGCTCCGGGGTAACAGCCTGCTATCTGAAGTAGCAGGGGGATGTCCGGTTATGACCGCCAAATTAAGCCATAGGAGATAGTTTAGGAGAGATAGAATAGGAGATGGTTTAGGATATAGGTTGACCATCACTGCTTGGAGCGAGGTTGGGGCTCAATGCACCCCCAAATTAAATTAAAAAAAAAAAAACCAAGCCAATTGCATTGGCGAATTGTTTGGAGCCGGAGCAGTCCCGTAGGCCTTGAAATCAGCCTCGACAGGCAGGCCTCTGGCCCAGAACAACCTTTTAGCTGGCGGGAGCGGGTGGTACCTGGGGACCTCCTCAGCCCCAGCCAATAGTCCAACAGTGGTACGATCGTACCGCTTGGCGCTCAATACGTTAAATATGTGATGATGCAGGAAATAAAATAATTGGAAATATTAAATTAAATAAAATTTTGACTTCAAAACTCAAATAAACCTAAAAGAAATCGGTTGACCCTAAATTTTCTTAAAAAATTGTTTTGAACTACTGATTCCATACGTAATTGGTGGTAAAATTATAAATTCTTTCTAAAATGATCGAGCAACCATCTTTGGACCACTTGATATGGATTGACCCTATATTGAAAAATAAAGGAGCATACAATATTTTATAAAGAGAGCAGACTTACGTATCCAGGTGTAAATCCAACAGAAAACAGACTCGGCAGGAAAGTTTTTCAATGTAGTTAAAAGGAGACTTCATTAACAGAAGAGAGATTTCTACAGGAACGAGGTGATTAAATACAAAAACAATTTCATACAGATATAAACATATTCTGGTGATTCCGTTAGGACATTAAAAAAAGTATTAAAGTCTACTGCAAAGTTCCAATAGTAGATATTTTAGGAATCAATGGAAAAACAGGAAATTAGGACCACCACAGTAAGGAAGAACCTAATCTAAAGCTTATATAAACAGTGATTAACACGTTAGGTGCGGCGGCGTATTTGAGCAGTATCCTGAATTGGACGGTATCGGTCCCCGGGGTTCGACTGCTAGTATGAGCCACAGACGATATCGGGCGTCGGGTTCCAATGGGAATACTTTGACGAAAGCATTATCTTTTGATTAAAAGGAAATTAAATGAGTGTCTCAAAGGCATTATCTCTTGGTAAGGATTGGAACTAGGAATAAAAGGGGCAGGGAAGGCCGATACAGGATTTAAGTCATTCTTTATTGAAGACCGGACCTCGCAGTCCAATTCTGAAAAATAACAGAATTTCAGCTGTTAGGAGCACTTTCTGCACTAAAATGAAATAATCTCATTAAAAATCGACTAAATTGAAGTGTTCGGACTTTCGGACATTTTCATGTGAAAATCGGCTGTCAAGAAGGTTATGTAAGACATCTGATCCCGGGGACCGATGCCGCACCTAACGTGTTAAGGAGAACTAACACCACGTCATTAGACTGGATAGAAATAGAACAGCCAGAACAGTCTATAAGACACATGCGGATGGTCATATACAAAGAGGAAAGTCAAGATGAAAGGAGAAAGGGAGGAAGGCATCAAAGAAGTATTAGTGAATAGGTGAATGCATTAGAAAAGGAGAAGAGAATTTGCAAGAGACAAAGATATATAGTTCAGGCTCTATGAGGGAACCCTGACACTTCGGTCTTGCGGTAGACGGGGACTCGATGAAGGAAGTTTAGTCATGTGAGATTTCCATTGAGTTCCGGGTGACACTACTATTTGTTTCTTTAACATAATTTCATCGAAAGCCCGATTGTTTTAAATATAATGGTCTTCCTGTTTGAAAACATGTTCTTTCCCAAACCTCCTCCCAGAACTTGTATATTAAAGTCTTGATCAATAACAATTTCTAAATCATAAGATATCCTCTATTATTGTCAAACCTTCTGTATCCAGATAAAAACACTTCCTGAAAACATTTATATTTTTCTTTAAAAGGAGTTTGGCTATTTTATTTTTAATGTTATTGTGCCATTACAAGATGAGAAGTAGGTTATTAAGACATTTTCCATTACGTGAGCTGGGGTTCTTTCACTGTAGGTAATATTTGCGGTAGCTTTGTATTCATTATAGGAAAGATCACCAAATCCAAACATCTTATCAAGAAAAACCATAGGTCCAATGCCAACCAATGCCAAGACCTAATAAAAATGGTGTGTGTTTTCCATTGAGTTTTCGTGTAATAGTCCCTCCTCCATGTTCTGCAAGTAATTTTTTTCTTTAACTTTCATTTTAATAATTTCTTCAAAAACCTGTCTGTTTTAAATTTAATGGTTCCCCTATTTGAAAAAAATTTCTTTCCCCAATCTCCTCTCAGAACAAGTATTTCGAAATATTGATCAATGATCATTCATGTCAATCATTATTGTGAAATCGAATATAATCTTCTAAATCCTACGATATCCTCAATTCTTGTTGAACCTTCTGTATACAGATAAAAAAAACTTCCTGAAAACATTTATAATTTTTCTTTAAAAGGAGTTTGGCTATTTGAGTTTTAATGTTACTTTGCCAGCCGGGGTTCTTTATTCACTTGGCAATATTTGCAGCAATATGATATAAATGATAGGAAATATTTCTGAAACCAAACATTTTATCAAGAAAAACGATGTATCCACCAAGGTGCAGTACATGTTTCAAACCCAATATTTGACCGGATATGGTTATTACTGAAATACTTTTTGCTAGAATATTATATTACAACTAACTAATATTATATACAATATTATATTATAACTAACCTAAAATATTTTTAAAAAATAATGTATTAAAATTCTTTCTATATTACAGGTTATAGGGAAAGGTTGAGCCGTTGGGGGAAGCCCCACCGGCCCGGTTCTAACATAGACCAACCGACGAGACCAAACAACACAAGATATATCGGAGTCACTTCCAACAACACGACTCCAATCCACCGCCAGCAGAATCTTGTGATTGCGTTTGTGGAGCAACTCTCTCAACAACTTTCTAAAAGGCTAGGATTCCCTCAAAGACTGGTCTTCGCTCAAAGCAGCTGTTGGCTGAGATTTTAAAATTGCTCACAAAACAAATAAAATAGATTAAAAAATAGTTTGATAAAAGAACCACTAACAAATCACACAAAATGTCTCACAAAGCTAAGGCAACAAAAACATTTTTCACTTCCTGGGATATTTTTCTCAGAGTGCAGTAAATGATGTTTCTTCGTAGAATTCAACCAATAAACAATTATCTTCAGTCATAATAAGTGAAATTTATTAACAAATTTAGAGAACCAAGTTTAAATACTTTTATTATTTTTATTTCTTCTTCATTTCAGATAACTGTTATAACTATCTGAAAATTTTCTTCTTTTTTTTCACTAGCGATGGCTGTGGCTATGGTTGGTTTTTGAACAACAAATTTAACGGTTTTGTTGTGTAGTCATATTAGCTTTAATTATTATTTTTGTGGGATTCCCCGGACTGAAATACTTGATTTTCCCAAAATAAAGAAAAGAAGTATTATAACGCATGCCAAATAATATTAATTTTTTTGATATAGAATGCAAGGCCTCAAAGTCTCGTATAATTTCAATAATTCACTTAATCGTGCAGGTTACATGCCAAATTTTCGCCTATTCAGTCTGTGTCTAATGAGTCTAATGAGTCTGTTTCTAGCTTGCATGTGAAACTGTTGTAGCCCTGAAGATGCCTGAATAGGCGAAAATTTGGCATGTAACCTGCACGATTAAGTGAATTATTGAAATTATACGAGACTTTGAGGCCTTGCATTCTATATCTATAATTATATAGTCTCTTCCTAAAAGCTTGTTTACTAAATTAATTTTTTTTTTTTTTTTTAAATCCTTTTACTAAAGAAGAAAAAAAATAGAAACCGAGTGTAATTCAGGTTTGTATAATACAAACGTGGCAAAATTCATTTGATTGTAATACAATTTTGTATTTTTAATTACTATTTATTATCTTTTAGAGGCTTAGAAAATTTTAAAAAAATTTCAAATTTTTTATGTTAAAAAAAATGTATGTAGTGGATCTTGTATACTAAAACATCTTATAATCCAAAGTATACATAGTAGATGTTGATATGAAATATATATACTGTCTAATCGGTTAGAAAAGTTTTTTGATACTCAAGTTTTAAGGAAGTAAAAATAAGACGTGTGTTTAGAAAATTAGAAGAGTGAAAGTATTTGGATAAATATAATCGGACCATATCTTCTTAAATATATAATAACTTTGGGGAGGATATCATAGTTCTATTTTACTTTTTCTTGCAAAATCTCTAGCTGATTCCCAATAAAGACCTTTAGATTGTTATTGTTTTAAATTTTACGACGAGAATCCCATAAGTTTTCAGTTCAATTCAAGTCCATTAATATGGTAACAATTTTCATAATTATTGTTGATCTATCCTATTTTTATCAATAAATTGTGTTCCCACTTTAAAAATTAAGAACAAATTAATTTTTTTGCTAAATTAATGTAAATAAACATTTTTTTTTTTAACAATGAAATTTTCTTATTGAATTATTTTCTTGCTAAAGATATTTTATTTAATCAACATAATAAGTTTTTCTATATTAAGCCACCTTTTTAAACACCAAATTGATCGAGTTAATGACATTATAATAGATGATTAAATCCAATTAACTTTTAATCCCACTTTAACAAAGGTTCTGACGACTGTATTTTCAATTTCTTTAAAAGTTATAATTTATTGTTGAATAGGACCAATATATATTTCAGCAACATGGAAGAATGAAATAAAATTTTCATTATTCAAAAATGTTATAAATAGATGAAAACTTTCTTTTTCAAATAGAAGATATAGTAATCTTTGAAGTATTAACTTTGCAAGACTGCTTTAGTTAGAGAAACAAATAATAGTTGCTTGAGAAAACGGTTTGTTAAAACATAAATGCACTCTAAAATATTTACTCTTTGAAACATTACAAAAAAGTATTAAATTTAAGATTTGAAAACAACATTGAGTGTTAAGGTATTTCTCCAAGTATTTAGATAGACCTCTTGAAAACTTGAAATAAATGTAGTCCTATCAGCCTAAATCTTTAATGTAAACTTAGGATTAGTAGTGATGTAAAACTATCATTAATATAAAGTGGCATATAAATCCCTCTTATCACCGAAGACCTTTGGCCTTATCAGAGCGATAGCAGGAGGGGGGGCTTGAATTTTCCTTTTCGATAGTTTCGACAATTTAAAACTAACAATAGTTTTACATCACTATAGATTAGAAGAAATATCATATGTGGTTATTTTCTGAACAAAAAAAAATTATTTTTTATTTGTTTACATCCCCAATTTTTTTTTATTTAAGATATTATTTTACCAGAGAATATTAATAAGAACAGAATTTAAGATATTAGTGAATTAATGATTGGTTCAGAATTATAAGGTTGGACCTTATAAAATAAAAATACGAACGTATTTTTTAAACCATTACAATTCTGAAAAAATGCACATTTAAAAGTGTAATGAAATGATTTAAATTACTAATTTCCTTTATTACAGTTCCCTATCTAGACTAACACACCCAAATGTTATTCTTTGTGATTTTCCATTTATATGAATACCTATCATTTTAATGATATTCAATTTTTTTTTAAATTTCGTTCATTTTTTATATCCTCTACCAAAGCTACTTGATAGTAATTAATGTTAGAATAATTTTTAAAAATGAAAAAAAAAAAAAGAATAGAGATTTAATCCTTTCTTAAAAAGGATTGATATTACAAAAATTAAATATTTTCAATTATGCATGTGATATACATATAATTACTGTCCTTTCCAGTAATGTGTAACTAACACTTCCAAAGGCCAATGTTTTTATATTCAATTATTAGTTAATAAATATAAAAAAAATATATATATAAAAACTAAATGTTATGTATGCTATATATATGTTGTAATGTAAGGTGTTATTAAGAACTTATTTGTGAAATTTAAATATTAATTTAATCGAGATTGTTTTTTTGTAAATAGTTAACGAAAGGAAAATTCATTTGAAATAGTTTATTTAATTGTTATTAAGCTGCGAACCAGCTATATTTGTTTATATCAATATATTATTAAATATATATATATAATACATGTTCTACATACATACCATTGTTTAATAAAAGATAAAATATGTTTAGAAATTTATGTTGTTTTTTATATATAAGGAGAATAAAAAGATATTTTCTCTCTGAAAGATTTTTGTTTTTTATTTTATTTATGTGGCAACTGTTTTCAATTTAACGACACTGCTAGAGTGATCAAAAGATGAGAAATATACTTCAAGTCGTCTTCTTCTCTTTTTTTCACTCTTTTGTTGGTACCTGAAGGCTAAATTTCAGTAGAATATGACAGGTAATTAAAAAAAAAATCTTACAGAAAGATTGTATATTTTTATTCTCTTAATCCGAGTTTCCTATGAAATTAAGCTGTAATAAAAAAAAAATATTTGTTTTGTTCCTTTAATAAAAAATAAAGTTTTATAGGAAACATTGATGCTTTATGATTCCCACCATCCTGAAAGAATCAATATCATGAATAAAACGAAACCTTATTTACGATTACTAATTCTGATTCTGCAAATTAAGTATGATAATATTCTAACAACAATGTGGGTTAAAATAATTGTATTTACATAACACTATAATACAAAAATATCAAACAAACAATTAAAGCTCAAATTAGTAACAACTTTACGAAACGTTTACTACCAGTGACAGAACAGTGGCTCAAAAGTAACCTTATGATTTGATGTTCAATCACTCCTCATATTTAGCCCAAAATGGGCCCAACTAGATAAGTGTAGAACATTCCAAAACATGTGATCATGTACTAATATATTACTTTAACTGTTCCAGGCAATTCTAGAACAGTAACTGAAATAGATATCTGTTTTAGTTTCACATGAAAATATTATACTTATACTTGCTTTATTATCTTACACCACTAGTTCAAGATACCTTCCTTGTTTGCATGGGTGTCACCAGCACCAAATTATTGGGGGGGGGGGGGCTCAATATTTTCCTAGATAGGGTAGGTAGAAATTCGAGGGGCTAAAAGTTGAAATAATAACCCCTAAAAACAAATGTTGGAGCATTTAAATTCATCCTCCAATGCTGTATTTTAAAGGTATTTATAGTCTCTTAAAATTTTAATTGTGTTTCAGTTAAGGTCTGGCCACACATGTCCGCACCGGATCCGCACCGTAGCAATAATACAGGTTATGTTCAGAATATTTTTAATTTAACTTGCATGTTACCTTTAGTTATGCCTAAAGTTCAAGCCACACATGTCAGACACAGGCCACTTTAGGCATAACTTAAGGTAATATGTAAGTTAAATTAAAAATATTCTGAACATAACCTGTATTATTGCTACGGTGCGGATCCGGTGCGGACATGTGTGGCCAGACCCTTATACATTAAAAAATCTGGTGCAACACACAACTTTCACTTACCAACTTACTTAGATTAGAAATTAATGCGTTTTGTTAATTGCCACTTCTCAAATGAACAGAACAGCTTTAATTATAAACAATGGTCTGGTAATGCATAATGAGAGACAGTTAATTTCTCCATATAAACAAAAACAAAGGTACTTAATAGAAAACAAACAAACAAAAAAGGCCCCAACCACCACCAAAAAAAGCCCCCTCAAAACATTTTAATAATGATAAAGCTTACCTGATATTAAAGAACACCTAATTTTCATTAAATATGACGAATTTGATACAAATCGTTTAAGCCGTTTTTGAGATCATCGAAAAAAAGGTAAAAATTGGAAAAAAAAGTCATGAAATAAAGTGCCCCCTCAGTTGGACCAATTTTGATGAAATGTTGGCTTTTACATATTTGGTATATACATACATCAAATACCCAGTTTCTTCAAAATCGTTAAAGCCGTTTCTGAGTAAATAAAAAATATGTACACGTGAAATTAGTACAAAATTTATTAAGTAAAGTCCCCCCCCCTCCGGTTGATCAATTTTGATGAAATTTTTACAGTCATATCTCGGGCATATAAATATATCAAATACTCAGTTTAATCAAAATCGTTAGGGCCGTTTTTGAGAAAATCAAAAAAAACTTTAAAAGTTATTAAATAAAGTACCCAGGGGCCCGGTGTGGCTTTGCGGTAAAGCGCCGTACTCCCATGCCGGAGCTGCGGGTTCGAGTCCCCCCCTGGGTGGTACTTTTCTTTCTTAGGAGAAGTATCACCCAGTGCCATGGGTGTTAGTATGGGCAGTATAGGGCTTCAGTGGAAGCCTTGAAGTCCCCAAAAAAATAAATAAATAAATAAACATAAAAATAAAGTACCCCCTCCCTTTGAGCAATTTTATGAACTTTTTGCTGTCATATCGCGGGCATATACATACACTAAATACCCAATTTCAGATTCGCACGGTTTATAGTATACACACACACACACACACACACACACACACACACACGCGCGCGCGCGCGCGCGCGCACACACACACACACACTCAGGGGATCCCAAAACGTGTATTTCCATTGAAAACCGGAAGTCGAAATTTTTCACGATCGCAATACTTCCACTTACTATATATTTCATATAGGTAAGTGAAAGTAAAAAGGGAAGTGTTAAGGCTTAATGTTGAAAGATGTAGGCCAAAATTTCTTGATTGAATTTTATCCAAGTTTTTCTTCTGATTCTGATCCAACTAATTTCATTTCTTTCCATTAACTTCGATAAGCTTCATCAAATTGATGGAAAGTAGGATCAAGCTGCTCGATCAAGCTGAACACCAATCTGTGGGTCAATCTGTGGCTGAATTACCCCCTTTCTAACCATGTCATCCAACTCCGCTTTGACTTTATCCTGGAGGGGAAAAGGCACCCGTCTAGGGTAGGGAACGGAAAATGGCTTTTCTCCAGGTTTAAGCACTATCTTGTAGGAGTTACCTAGGACCTCTCCTTGTCTACTAATAACTTGGGGAAATTTTTTTAATTTTTTATTACTTTACTGGAATACCGCAAATAGTCCCCCCTTCCCAACAGAGATTCTTTTTGGCCCAAAATAATATAAAGTTCTTCCTCCCTGTTTAGCTCCCCATAACTTAGTGTACCCTGAGACACCCCATAGCATTTAAAGAAATTCCACCTGCCTCCCTTAAAACCTTATTATTTCGGGGAGTTAGATTTAAACATCTCGAATCTTCAAGACCCATTACACATGCATCCACCCCTATATCTATTTTAAATTTGATTTTTTCCCATTAACCAAAATCGAAACATAAAATGGTTTACCGCCATCATTTCCACTTGTATAGTAGATTGCATCAACACGGACCCGACTGGAAGCAATGTCCTCATCTGACTCAGATGCCTGATCCACCTTTTCGTGATCTACTTCACCAAGTTCCTTATTTTTCTTTCTTCAGAGGAATTTTCTCCAAATATGGCCCTTACACTTGCAGAAAAAACAAACCACATTCTTGAATGGACAATCATCCTTGTAATGGTACCATCCACATCTATAGCATCTCTTCTCACCTGAAGTAAAAGGTTTTTTCATTGGGGAAACTGCTTTTCGTTTAAAATTTTCAACAGTTCCTATTTCAGGAAACTTCTCGTTAAAAAAATGATGATTAGGCCGCTTGATCACATCTTGTTGTACTAATACCATGTGTTCCGCCTGTCTAGCCCTTTTCCTAGCCATCTCAAATGTTAATTTTGGCTGTAACTGAAGTTCTGAGGAAAGATGAGGAACTGCCATGCCTGTAACTAATTTCAGAAGCAAAATATCTTGATCTATTTTGCACCCATTGCAACTCTATTCGCATCTATTCAGGAGCTTATACAAGTCCGTGATATATTCATGTATTGATTCTCCTGAGACTTGAACCCTCTAAAAGAATTTGGTCCATTAAAAAAATAAATTCTTTCCTTCAAAGTTCACTCTCTTCTCAGGCGGTGGTCCGATAGAGGTTAAAAATATGTCTCCTTCCTCACCTGAATAATAAACTAAAACATTTACCTGCAGGGAACCACTTTTTTCGATCAATCCGGATGCTGAACAATAGAACTCGAATCTCTTGATCCGTTGACCCCAATCTTGTGAGTTCCTAATTGAAAAATATTCAGGCTGCTTTATCTCAAATAATGAATTTGAAGCCCCTTCGCTGGACTTTTTTTATCGCATCCAGCAATGCTTACGCTAACTCTTCCATCGTTCAAAATTCCGCTGCCACCATGTAAAGAGTTTAAAAACAATAAGAAAATTTTTTTTTCAGTAGCATTTTACCTACATATATAGGGGTCACCTGTGGTGTAGTGGTTAGCATAGAAACCTACAATACTAAAGTCGCGAGTTCGCGTCCCAAGGTGGCCCTAGGATTTTTTAAGGGGAGTAAAAAATCCTTATCTATACCTTATTTATCCATTCCTCGTATAGGACGTAAAATGGAGGTCCCGAGCCTGTACGATGTCAGGTACTCCTTAAAGATCCCTATCCTAATTATAACTGGATAGGCAAAATTTAGGACTCCCACTTTAGCATCGTCCGATTAGCCTTAGTGGCATAAAGTGACATTAAAACAATCAAACAAACAAACATACATATAACCGTTAAATAGCTTACTTCAACTGAATTATACAAACTGAATAAAACATATGTTTTTATAACAAATGATTTTTACAAAGAGATCATATGACATTATTATATACAATTAATATCCTCTACAGGTATCAGAAATGGATATTACATGGTTAAAATGGCCACCAGTACATAATTGAATTATCAAGTATTAACTGTTCAATAATTTGACAACATTGAACATTTTATTTTATAAATGCTAGAGAATAAAGAAATATTTTCTTCTTTTTAAAAGTATTTTTGAAAAGTTTTTAGTGATTATTAGATGCTTAAAGATTTATATAATTCTTTTTTTTAAATTATTTTGACCAATGTACTGAATACGTTGCCATAAATCATAAGTTATTTTAAAATAATATAATAAAATGATCGTTAAAGTACATAAATATTATTGAATTTTTATTTTACTTTAAGGTTATTTTATTGAACATAAAATAATCCTATTTAGTTTTCGGTGTTAGAAAAGCCTATTTTATGGATCTTTCAGTTGACAAAATGACTAACTCCAATTTCAATATTTTTAAGGAAAGAAATTTTAAAAATATGTCTATAAGTTACTTTTTATTTTGAATTTATATTTTAGTAAACCGTCATCATTGATATTTCTCCCATACTTTAACAAAATTTAAAGGTACAAATTCAATGAGAAATATTATTAAAAATTTCCTCAAAAATTTTGAAATAGTTGTTGAATATTATTAATATTAGAATAGTTTTATTTTTTTTTTTTAATAATAAGTTTTATTAATTCTTTATTTTATTTATTAAGTGTTATGTTTTCTTCATTTTTATTTTTATTTGATTTCAATTTATTGAAAATAAAATAATGCTACTGATTTAACGATATCAAACGCTTTATTTTAAAAATATTATAAATATAAAAACCAGTAAATAGTTTATTCTTTTTATAAGATATTTTTGAAGTTTTTTTTGTTATTTATAGATGCTTAGGGATTTTTATAATTTTTTTTTTTTCCAACAATACACTGAATATGGTACCCTAAATCATAATTTATTTAATTTATAATAAAATTATTCTAAAAGACTAGAACTATTATTGTGTTATTTTATTTAAAATAAAATTTATTTTTGGGATTTAGAAAGGACTAATATATGGGCGTTTCATTTGAAAGTATGATTAACTGCAACTTCAAAATTTTTCAGGAAAGCACTTTTAAGTTGAAATTTCTTTCATGAAAGATGTTGAATGTTTTAACAATATTAAAAATAGAACATAAATAATTAACAATATAACAATATTGTTACAATTACAATTCACAATATGACGATATTTTTAATGTTGTTAAAAATTTTAACAATATTTCTCCTAGGTAAATTCATAGGTTTTTTATTTTGTATTTTTATTTTAGTAAACAGTTACCATTATTATATCTCATAATTTTCAGTCATTCTGTCAATCTGTCTGTCACTTAAATGTAATTGAATTATGAAGTGTTAACTGTTTAATGTTGCAAATTTTATTTTATAATATATAGCTGTATATCCCGGTTTCACCCGGGGAATTTCGACTTGTCTCCAATGTAAAGCGACATCACAATGTTTTTTATAACAATAAAGAATATACCCAGAGATTGGCTGAATATGCAATCTTAATATAGACAGGTGTTCGCACCTGGTATGAAAGAAGCACTGAGCGAAATTTGAAGAATTTAGGACAAACGGTATGGATTTCTATAAAGAACAAACAAACAAACAGAATTTCATCTTTTTTTATATAGATTAGAAAAGTAAAAATAAATTAATAATTTGTTATTTTAAAGTTATAAGTTTATTTTTATAACTAATTAATTAGAAGATAAAAGATTCGACCATGGCCGGGAATCGAACGCTGTGATCGAATATTTTATCTTCTAATTAATTAGTTAAAAAAATTATAACTTAATTGTTTAACTAACAATCATGATTAAATGACATCATTGTAAGTTTATTATTTATATAAGGTATTTTGAAGTATTTTTAGTGATTATTAGATGTTTTGGAATTTCTATAATTTATTTTTTGAACAATGCACTGAATATAGTACCCTAAATCATAATTTATTTTAAAATAATATAATAAAATGATCATTAAAGAATAGAAATGCTAGTCAAGTTTTTTTATATAGATCCTTTATTCACCTCAAACTTTTACAATATTCTGTTCAACGTTTCGGCACTAAGCCATTTTCAGGAAGAACATCTAAAAAATTTTAATTTCAAGTTAAAAACAATTAAATAATGAATTATGTTCATACCCACCTGTGACCACAATAGGCTGAGTAACCTTGTCATAAAATTAAAAAAATAAATTTACTAGTTAAAAACTATAGTCTTTTCATTCAAGCTTCACAGTCAAATGGATTATTATACCAATCCCCTTATCCCCTCCAACATTTAACTTCACTGTTACCTAAATAAACAATTGGAAGATATTGATAGAATAATAGAAATGCTATTTTTTTTTTTTTAATGTAATGTTGTTTAAAATAAAATAAAGAAATCTATTTTTGTTTATTGGAAAGGACTATTGTATGGGCCTTTCATTTGAAAGAATATGTAGCAGCATAGCAACACATGTTTTAAAATAATTGTGTACAGTAGCCTACAGACATCAAGCCTTACAGTCCTTGTTCCAACATACCAGTGAAATATACAATAGTATTTTGCCGGCTAGCCAATCTAATCATTACAGGTAGGGTGCACCCTATAGAAAAATGTTATTGTTATTGTAAGTAATTTACAATTGATATATTTATTATATGTTCCATAATTAAGGAGATGAAATTATTTCTGTATTATTTAGTTCGTAATTATGTTGTTTATACTTTCATTCATTTTCTGTAACCATTCAATTGATGTTCATATTTTCATGTAAATAAAACGATTTTCATATTTATTGAGTGAAAATAATTTAATTATAAAATGCCATGTGGCGAAGTTAACCTTATATAGGTTACAGTGGTGACCCCGACGTGATTAAAAATTAATTGAGTTCGTCACATGTGTTTAAATTTAATTTTTTTTTAAATCTTTAATTTCCTAAATTAAATTTTCTATTATATTCTGTTTTCGAGACACTTTATAATTTGATTTATCTATTCACTCAATAAATATATTTAGTTTTATAATATTTCAGTATATGCGTAAAGATGGGTAATGAAGATAATACGACTGAAGATCCTAAGCTCAATGTCGCGAATTCGATCTCTGTTGAAAAGAAAATCCCTCCCTTCTGGAAGTCTGAGCCGGAACTTTGGTTTGTTAGGGTGGAAGCAGTATTTTCCCGCTCTAAAATTACCAACAGTCATACTAAATTTGAAATTATTGTCCCTCTCCTCGATTTTGAGGTTATTAAACAAGTATCCGATTTGGTTAAAAATCCCTCATCTACCCCTTACAAGGATGTTAAGCAACGTCTCATCGAAGTATATGCCGAATCCGAGAATAAAAGAATCCAGCGCCTGTTGGAAAGTAGACAAATGGGCGATGAAAAGCCTTCGCAATTCCTTCGTTCACTCAAAAACTTAGCTGGGGAAACATTTTCTAAAGAAGTAATTAAAACTCTTTGGATGCGTTCTCTCCCATCTTACACCCAGGCTATACTGTTATCAACTACTCACACAGATGTTGATTTACTTGCTACCATTGCGGATAAAATACATGACGTTGATCCTCCGGCTATCTTAGCTGTCTCTACGGCAACCCCACTCAGCGGAACTTCTAGCCTGGAAGAGAAGGTCGACAAACTTGCCGAACAGGTCGCTACTTTAGTGGCTGGAAGTCATAGGACGGACCACAGCAGATTTAGAAGAGATTCACGGAATCGCCAACGATCAACAAGCAGGCCAAGAAATACTCATTTCGAAGACTGGCTTTGTTTTTATCACTACAAATTCAAACAGAAAGCACGGAAATGTGTTCAACCATGCGCTTGGGAGAAGAAAAACAAGAAAATAAATCAGGAAAACTAACAAGCGGACCGGAAATGGCGTTAACCGGCACCGCCTTTACCCAACGCCGCCTATTCGTAACTGATCAGCGGTCAGGTTTAGCCTTTCTAATTGACACTGGTGCATCAATTTCAGTTATCCCACCTAACAAAAATTCAAGACCAGATCCTCAAGAACTCGTATTATATGCAGCTAACTCAACGAAGATCACAACTTACGGCATACGCCATCTAAAGTTGGATCTTGGACTGAGGCGAATATTTTCTTGGGAATTTGTCGTGGCAGATGTACCTAAGCCAATTATAGGGGCCGATTTTATGTTTAACTTTAATTTAATAGTTGATCTTCAGGGACAACAACTTATAGACAAGATCACTCGACTTTCGTCGAAAGGAAGAATAGCTGAAGAAATTCCTTCTAGCATCTCTGCTGTACCGGAAAGCCACCCATTCGCTACTTTACTGCGAAAGTACCCTGACATCACAAGGCCCTCCTCTACTAAAAAACCTGTCAAGCATAATACGGAGCACGTGATTGAAACTACAGGGAGACCAGTCAATGCTAAAGCTCGAAGACTTCCTCCGGAAAAATATCTCCTAGTAAAAGAGGAATTTCAGCGCATGATGGAACAAGGAATATGTCAACCATCAAAGAGTCAATGGAGCAGTCCTCTTCATATTGTTGTAAAGAAAGACGGTTCTCTAAGACCTTGTGGAGACTACAGGCGACTGAATGCCCAGACCATTCCAGATCGTTACGGCGTTCCCAATATAATGGATTTCCGTAACAATTTGTATGGGAAGAAAATTTTTTCCAGACTCGATCTTGTCAGAGCCTATTATCACATACCGATCAAGAAAGAAGACATTCCAAAAACCGCCATCGCGACTCCTTTTGGTTTGTATGAATTTTTGGTTATGTGTTTCGGCTTGCGCAATGCAGCTCAAACCTTCCAAAGGTTTATGGATAATATGTTCAGAGACTTGCCATTCTGTTTCGTTCTTCTAGATGACCTGCTGATTGCTTCCGACAACCTGGAGGAGCATCTCATTCACCTGGAAGAGATCTTCAGACGCTTAAATGAAAACGGCTTGACGCTAAACATCGATAAATGTGAATTTGGGCTAAACGAGATCGACTTTCTTGGATATCATATTACAGCCGAAGGCATAAAACCACAGATGTCGAAAGTAAAGGCCATTATGGAGTATCCAAAACCCCAAGATGCTAAGTCTCTCAGACGTTTTTTGGGCATGCTAAATTTTTACAGGCCCTGCCTACCGAAAACAGCCGGAACGCAAGCATCCCTAAATAAATATTTGCATGGCAGTAAGAAGAACAACCGCACCCCGATTGAGTGGACTGAAGAAAGTAACGCTGCGTTTGAGGAATGTAAAGCTAATTTAAGGGACGCCGCTCTTTTAGCTCACCCTAAATTTGACGCAGATTTATCCCTGGCATGCGACGCTTCGAACCACACTATGGGCGCGGTACTTCAACAACGGGATGGTGGAGTATGGGTTCCTTTAGGTTTCTATTCGAAGGCCCTATCGGAAAGCCAACGCACATATTCAGCCTATGATAGGGAGTTGCTGGCAATATATTCCGCTGTTAGATACTTTAGACCTGTTGTCGAAGGTCGAACATTTTCAATCTGGACGGATCATAAACCTCTAGTTTATGCCATGCTTCAAAAACCCGAATCAGCATCGCCAATCAGGATAAGATGGCTAAATTTTATTAGCCAATTTAGTACGGACATTAGGCATATTGAAGGGCAACAAAACCTCGTCGCAGACGCTCTTTCTCGCGTAGAAGAGTTGCAGCTTACGAACGACCTTGAGAAATTGGCCGCTCTTCAGAAGTCGGATCCTGAAGTGAAAGATCTGCAAGGGCAGCCTAATCTTACCCTGAAGTTCCTGAACTTGCCTGGATCCTCCCGACCTGTTTTGTGTGAAACCTCGACCTCGACAGCTAGGATCTACATACCGAAAGAAATGAGAAGGGAAATATTCGATGCAATTCATGGTCTTAGCCATCCTGGTATTAGAACTACCCGGAAGTTGATAGCTAAGAAATATTTTTGGCCACAGATGAATAAGGAAGTAGCAGAATGGGCCAAATGCTGCACTTCCTGCCAGGCGGCCAAGGTCACGAGACATACCGTTACAGTACCTGGTAAAGTTGAATTTTCTGGCCGTTTTGACCACGTACACGTAGATATTCTTGGACCACTGCCTCCGTCGCAAGGAAAAAGATATTGCGTCACCATCATAGATCGTTTTACACGATGGCCAGAAGCTATACCTGTTGAAGAAATCACGGCTGACGTTGTAGCAACAGCTTTCTACGATGGATGGATATCCCGATTCGGAGTCCCTAGTAAGTTGACAACTGATCAGGGGCGACAATTTGAAAGCAACCTTTTTCAAAGTCTCGTCAAGTTACTCGGCGCAGAGAAGATGCGTACAACCCCCTATCATCCTCAAGGGAACGGTTGTGTAGAGAGATGGCACAGGTCACTCAAATCAGCCTTGGTTGCTCATCTCGACGCCAACAACTGGTCAAGAATATTGCCAAGTGTTCTGTTAGGTCTCAGAGTAGCCATAAGGGACGATTTAAATTTTAGTGCTGCTGAGGCAGTTTATGGTCAAACGCTACGCCTACCTGGCGAGTTCCTCAGTTCCTCGCAGTCCTCTACCGATCTACCAGATATGGTTCGTGAACTAAAAGAGTTCATGTCAGATCTGCGACCTGCCGAATTCCGCCAAAGCCACCGAAGCATTTTTCTTCACAAGTCCCTTCAGACCGCATCTCACATGTTCCTTCGGGATGACAAAATCAAAAAGGCACTTACACCACCATACACCGGACCCTATCCTGTCATTAGCAGAACCGACAAGTTGTGTACATTGAAGCTTCCGAATAGAGAACTGACTGTTTCATTGGACCGTGTAAAGCCTGCCTTTCTTCTCACTGATCCTAAGACACCTCTAGAAGAGTCTCCAGCCGCTGTGTCAAACACCCTTCTGCCACCTGATCCTGATTCTCCACATCACTCGGGAGAGGCCTATGAAGATGGCAAATTTGGAACACCGCAAGAGAACCTAGAGGAGCTCAAAAGTAGACCAGGAAGTAATAACAAGCCTAACGTTGGCTTCCTGAACACAATTATTTGAGGGGAGTCCTGTAGCAGCATAGCAACACATGTTTTAAAATAATTGTGTACAGTAGCCTACAGACATCAAGCCTTACAGTCCTTGTTCCAACATACCAGTGAAATATACAATAGTATTTTGCCGGCTAGCCAATCTAATCATTACAGGTAGGGTGCACCCTATAGAAAAATGTTATTGTTATTGTAAGTAATTTACAATTGATATATTTATTATATGTTCCATAATTAAGGAGATGAAATTATTTCTGTATTATTTAGTTCGTAATTATGTTGTTTATACTTTCATTCATTTTCTGTAACCATTCAATTGATGTTCATATTTTCATGTAAATAAAACGATTTTCATATTTATTGAGTGAAAATAATTTAATTATAAAATGCCATGTGGCGAAGTTAACCTTATATAGGTTACAAATAATTACCTGCAATTTCAACATTTTTCAAGGAAGCACTTTTAACCATATTTTTCTTTTGTAAATTCGTAGCTTTTTATAATTGTATTAATATTTTGGTAAACTGTTATCGTAAATACTTCTCCCATACTTTACCAATATAAAAAGGTACTGATTTTCCAAAGAGAAATATTATTAAAAGAGCTTTCCTGAAAAAATTTGAAATTGGAATTAGTCATTCTGTCAATCTATCAGTCACTTAAAAGTAATTGAATTGTGAAGTATTGTTTTTTTTTTTTTTAGTAAGTAAGTATTTTTTTTGTCTTTTTAAATCTTTTTATACCATTTGATAAAACTTTGAGATGTTGTTGGATATTGTTATTATTATGCTGCTGTTGTTACTCCATATTATTAATATTTTACCTAGTTTTCAAAATTTTAATTATTACATACATTACTTAATATTTAGAGGCCAGTTAAGCCTATAGAGAGAAAGTGTTATAAATGAAAAAAAAAGAATGAAAAAGAAAAAAAAATATGTTTCTTTGTATATATATATATATATATATATATATATATATATATATATTAGTTTTATTAGTATTTAGAATTTAACAAATAATCTATATAAGATAGATGAGTACGCTGTGTATTAGCAACCCAATATAATTGGACAGTAACACTATTTTCAATAAAGTGTTTCTCTCTTATTAATAATTTAACAATATTGCACATTTTATTTTATAAAATATTATAAAATTGAAAATAAATAAATAGTTTGTTCTTTTAAAGTTATAAGTTTATTTTTTGTATAAGGTATTTTTGAAGTATTTTTAGTGATTATTAGATGCTTAGGGAGTGTTTGGCTCGAGCAGGACAGGTGGCGCTGCGGTCGGCGGCCAATGGCGTCCCTCAGTCTTCCATCCCACTCGGTGCGTACGGTGTTGTCAGTGTCTGTGTCAGTGTTTGTGCCATTCTCATTCAACATTAATCGAGGATAGATTTATATTTTTTGTGCAAACAATCTGTGATTTGTTAACATCAACAAGTTTCCTCGATTTCTTCACCTGTTCCGGCATCACGAACCAGTCTACGACCACTACACACACTACAAGAGGTAATCGTTAAAACTTATTTACTACCGATCTCTTTTGGTTCGCGTGGGCGAGAACGTCTCCCTGCTTTTCCTTGCCAACTCTCTGTTTTTATTTACGATTACAATTTCCCTTTTACGATTCACAACTTCATCATTTTACGAATACCGATAACTAAAGTGTACTTATCAGCTATGTATTTGCCGACTGAGAAAAATTTTTAAACGTTACTGGAATTCGTTTGTAACTTTCATCAGTATCATTAAAGATACAACTCTCTTAAATAAACTAATATTTTAATTCCCCACGTAAATATAACTTAAATCAACCGTCCCTTGTACATATTAGTTCTCACACAGACACTATTGATTTCCGTATTTACACAAACACACATATACTGTGTTTTATCAACAATATTTTCTTTAAATTTAATCACTTTTTCATAAGATTTTTTATGATTTAATTGTAAAGTATTCGTACGATCTGTTTGCCGCTTAAAGTGTGAGCATGCACCTGTACTTGTTCCTGAATGTGCGTGTGTGTGTATGTGTGAAAGGTGAGCTGATTACAGTTTGACAGATGTTTAACAACCTTTAAAAAAAAGTTATAAAAATCATAATTTTCTATTTTCAATTATTTCTATGATAACATCCATGAAAATAATATACATTTTTGAATATGTACAAAGTTTTAAAAGCTTAAATTTTTATCTACTTCGATGAGTTTTTGCCTGGTTTTTAATAGCTACTATTAAAGTGTATTACATACTTTAACTATATTTTTTAGTTTTAACACGAATGCATGGACCAGTACGTTTTAGTATAATTCATGTAAAATTTCTCATTAGATTACAATGATAATATACGATATCTTGATAGAGTTAGTAAACATTTTTCTTGCATAACCGGTTTTATGTCGAATGAAATCAACAGATTTGCAAATTACGTCCGGCTATTTATAGATGAGTCTATTATAAGAAAATAAACGTAACTAACATTTATTTTGTTATATAAGTTGTTTTCCACATCGTAATTATTATTTTTTTAAATATTTTATTATTCATTATTCGATATATTATTATTTATTCAAATGACGAGCTAGTAAAATAAATATTCATCTTTGAAATTATAATATGATTCATTTGGGAAATCTATTGTTTGTCTAATGTCATATAATCGAAATATTCTGAAGCGTTTTAAAAATATTAGAATCAGATTTACAAAAAATAAAAAATAATGGTCAATGCCGATTTTATTTTATTTAGCTATTTAATGAAATTTATTTCCTTTTATCCTCAAGCTAGTTGAAAAACCTTTTTAATTTTTCGTTTTTGAAAAGAAAATTAGACGTTTTACGAGCTCTCGTTTTTGAATTTTTATTATAACAACAGAGTCAGATTTCCACCACTCCATTCTTCTAACGTTTATTATATCTGCCTTTAAGATAACTCTTGGGCCACAGGATCGATCGTAGTTTTGGTTTATTTAGTAAAGTTAAAAAATGCTTTCTTAAAAAATAATTTACTTCTCTAAATTTCGTGGTTTAAATTTATATTATTTTTAATTATTATCTTCAGCTTCAAAATTTGCATTAATTTTTGGCCGAGGTTCAGTTTGTATACGAGACGTTTTTGGGATGATACCGGCAGTATACAACCTTGACATAAGTCTTATCGGTATCTTATTGGTGATAACATTTTGTTTGTTTTTTCACTCTAATTATTTTGTTACATTGCGCTTTTTTCAATTGCTTAATGATTCATTAACTATGAAAGAAATAAAAATTAATTAGAATAGTAAAATTTTTAAATATTTTTTATAAGAAGAGGGAAGATTGTTCTTGACCGGGATTCGAACCCGAATTTCCTTATCACTAATAAGGCGCTCTTGCCACCAGGCACTATTCCCGGTCAATTCAATTCTTTCTCTTTGCATTATACGGGGTAGTAGACTAAGGGCGGATTCGCTCCCGGTTCGCTCTCGGTCTGGCAAAAGATTCTAAAGAAAAATAGAAAGATAGTATTCCACTATCGGTACAGGTCAGGTCTCGCTCCGCTCCCGGCCCGGTCCGCTCTCGATCTCACCCATTCACTCTATCGCTCCGCTCCCGGTCCGATCTTACTGGCAAAACATTCTAAAGAGGTCCGGTCTCGCTCCGCTCCCGCTCCAGTCTCGCTCCGCTCCCGCTCCAGTCTCACTCCGCTCCCGCTCCAGTCTAGCTCCGCTCTCGCTCCATCCAGATCATTCTTGATGAAATTTTATTTGAGGGAGATTGAACCAGTTGCAGCATTTACCGATAGTGTTCTCTTCTTTTCCTGATTCATATTTAATTATTTTAATATATTTTTTGTTAATGATCTGACAGTGCGACCACCTGTCCATATTAAACTTGCATAATTTATTAAATTTAAATATATGAATATATCTTTATATATGAAAAATAAAGATTTGTAGATGAAACTTTTTTTTTTAAAGTACACGAGATCGTTTCACATCGATGATTATTATAATATACTTATCTCCCTTTAAAAAAAAAAAGGGTAAAGCTATCACTTTGTTACTTTTAGACGTGGTCTATTTAAGGAGTTAATATGACCGTAATATAAGCGAATTTCCATCGCGTCCCTATGAAGTATAGTAAAAAAAAAAGTGTATATATTTTAAATAATTTATGTTTATATTTTTGATTCCAGATTTTAGCAATTTAAGTATCAATGCCTGAAATTATGATTTTTTAAATAATTATAACCACGTTAGCAAAATTTAAATATGCCCATCTCGTAGTTTCTGTTATTTTATAAACTATTTTTTGCTATTATTGTTCTTATTTTTAACTAACTAATCAAGAAAGAGGTGAGCACCATCACCGGTAACCTAGAAAAACTATTAAATTTTCAAAAATTACATTTTCTCGATACCCCTTAAAATGCATATGACTGCCGTAAAAGGTTTACTATTCAAGGAAGCAATCAATTCAATCGAGAAATTACTAAATCATAAGAGGCTATGAAAAAAAAAAAAAAAAAATTTAACTAGCTGTATATACCGGTTTCACCCGGTGAATTTCATTTTTTAAATCTGTAAAATCTATAAATTGAGACTTTTATCGACTCAAACGGTCGATTTCGTAAAAACTAATTTAAAGCGAGATCAAAACGATTTTTATAAAAATAAAGAATATACCCAGAGATTGGCTGGAGTTATGCAATTTTAATATGGACAGGTGTTCGCTCCTGGTATTATAGAACCACTGAGCGAACTTTGGAGAATTTATGACAAACGATATGGATTTCTATAAAGAACAAACAAACAAACAGAATTTCATCTTTATTTATACAGATAATATTACATAAATAGCAGTTAAAAAACAATTTTAATAAACCTAAAGTTGTTATTTATCGAGATTAGTAGTGTCCGTCGCTTCGAAGCTACCACGCTGGCAATACTCACACATTGAATGAGTTTCTTCATGTTAGAATGTATTTTTAGCTAAGTTTTTGTACATATGCGTATTACTTGACGTAAGTAGTTTCCCAATACCGACATATGCAAAATATTTCGCGTTTCTCTCCTAGCAATAGCACGTGTTGTATGCATTAGTCGACTAAAAAAAATTCAATACAAAAAATCAGGGTTACAATAAACATTGAATTATGAAATTATTATTATTTTTATTTTTTCAAAACTATTACAAACGCAACGCAAAACATAGAACTCAATGGTTTATTTTCACAATAATTTAATACTTGATATTTGTAAAAATGTGTATGCTAGTATTAGATAACAAAAGGGATTAGGTTTTCTTTTATGTGCAGATCCAGTTTTAGATCATAATATGCCATTTTAAAAACTTTTAACATTCATTTACATCAAATTTGAAAAGTTCACATGTCTTCTGAGGCCCACATGTAATGTCATGAGAGTACAAAAAACAAAAATTATATTATTTGGGATAAAGTTTTTTTTTTATTTTGAAGTAGCTTTTTTTCTTTTAAAGTCTTTACTAAAAAAAAAAAAAAAAAAACAAAAAAAAAAAAAAAAAAAAACTGTTTTATATAGCTCTAGAATATGTCATTAGGCAGGTGATAAAACCGAAAGGTTATAAATCTCGGTGGAAATATATATGTACTCGGTTTTGCTGACGATTTGGTTTTGCTTGGCGATGAAATGGAAACGATATAACAAAATACAGTAACTTTGATGAAAGAGGGCAAAGAAGTAGGCCTAGAAATAAATTCGGAAAAGAGAAAATGTTTGAAGCCGTTGAAAAATTTAGATATTAAGGATCTACAATAACTAGAAAAAAATTAATTGAAGAGGAAATTAATGCTGGGCTAAAGGCGGGAATTTTTTTTTCTTTTTCTTGCGGTTGCAAAATTACTTTTGCTGTCATATCATATACGTACACCAAATGTCCAATTTCTTGTTCGTACGGTTTATAGTTTCTGAGCTAGTCTTTTTGCAGACACACACACACAGACCATTTCGCGGACTTGGTTTTTTGGACCCATGCATTCCCTTAATACATATTTTACATGTAGGTAAGTGAAAGTAAACAAAAAAAATCTGGTGCGTGCTCGCAACACACAACTTTCACTTACCAACTTACTTAGATTATAAATTAATGCGTTTTGTTAATTGCCACTTCTCAAATAAACAGAACTGCTTTAATTATGAACAATGGTCTATCATTAAAGGTTTTCTCCTTCTTTATTTTTATCATATCTCATATTTAGCCATTTCTTATTTTTAGGCGTAACGAGAGACAGTTAATTTCTGCATATAAACAAAAACAAAGGTACTTTATAGGAAACAAAAAAGGCCCACACCCCCCCCAAAAAAGCCCCCTCAAACATTTTAATAATGATAAGCTATATGATAAGCTTACCTGATATTAAAGAACACCTAATTTTCATTAAACATGACGAATTTGATAAAAATCGTAAAAGCCGTTTTTGAGATCATCGAAAACAGGTAAAATTGGAAAAAAAAATATTAAATAAAGTCCCCCCTCCGGTTGATCAATTTTGATGAAATGTTGGCTATCACATCTTTGGCATATACATACATCAAATACCCAGTTTGATCAAAATCGTTATAACCGTTCTTGAGTAAATAAAAAAATCACGTGAAAATTATATAAAATTTATTATGTAAAGTCCAACCTCCGGTTAATCAATTTTGATGAAATTTTTACGGTCATATCTCGGGCATATAAATAGATCAAATACTCAGTTTAATCAAAATCGTTAGAGCCGTTTTTGAGAAAATCGGAAAAAACTTAAAAAGTTATTAAATAAAGTACCCCCTCCCTTTGAGCAATTTTGATGAAATTTTTGCTGTCACATCGCGGGCGTATACCTACACTAAATACCCCATTTCAGATTCGCAAGGTTTATAGTTTTTGAGCTAGTCTGTCAAGTGTCACACAGACACACAGACAGACACACACACACAGACAGACACACACACACACACACACACACACACACACACACACACACAGACCATTTCGCGGGACTTGGTTAATTGTACTCAGGGGACCCCAAAACGTGTATTTCCGTTGAGAACCGGAAGTCGAAATTTTTCACGATCGCAATACTTCCACTTACTATATATTTCATATATAGGTAAGTGAAAGTAAAAATCAGAATTTATTGAGACCGTCCGAAGTACGACCAAGTCGGATAATGAACGGTTTTTTAGCTCATATAACTTTTGATCAATAAAATAAGAATAGTTGTTATTTTTTTGAGTACGAGGTACACTCTGGTTTGAAACAGGAGGATTCGCTATATCCTGTTTTATTTAATTTAGCTCTAGAATATGCCATTGGGGAGTTGATATATCCGTACCAGGTTTTGCTGATGATTTGGTTTGCTTGGCGATGACGTGGAAACGATAGAACTGAATACAAAAACATTGATGAAAGCCGGTAAAGAATTAGGACTAGATAAAAATACGGAAAGAACACAATGTATGGTTAGCCGTAGAAACGGTGACGATTTTGGCGATATTGAAGTAGAAGAGGAAATGTTTGAAACCCGTTGATAAATTTAGATATTTAGAAATGCTAAAGGCGGGAATTTTTTATTTTACTTTTCGGTTGCAAATTTACTTAGCTCACGCCTCCTGTCCCGAAATTGAAAAATAAGAATTTAAAAATCTGGTGCGTGCTCGCAACACACAACTTTCACTTACCACCTTACTTAGATAAGAAATTAATGCGTTTTGTTTATTGCCACTTTCCAAATGAACAGAACGGCTTTAATTATGAACAATGGTCTATCATTAAAGGCGTACTCCGCATGCGTGGGCTCAACAAGTTTTATGAGTTGACTGAATATTTTTCTTTTTTTCTCCTCTTTATGTTTTCTTTATTTTTATCATATCTCATATTTAGCCATTTCTTATTTTTAGGCGTAACTAGAGAAAGTTAATTTCTCCATGTAAACAAAAACTAAGGTACTTTATAAGAAAGAAACAAACAAACAAAAAAGGCCCCCCCCCCCAAAAAAAAAGCCCCCTCAGAACATTTTAATAATGATAAAGCTTACCTGATATTTAAAAAACCTAATTTTCATTAAACATGACGAATTTGATAAAAATCGTTAAAGCCGTTTTTGAAATCGAAAAAAAGGTAAAAATTGGAAAAAAGTCATGAAATAAAGTGCCCCCTCAGTTGGACCAATTTTGATGAAATGTTGGCTTTTACATATTTGGTATATACATACATCAAATACCCAGTTTCTTCAAAATCTTTAAAGCCGTTTTTGAGTAAATAAAAAAAACACGTGAAAATTATACAAAATTTATTAAGTAAAGTCCCCCCCCCCCCCCGGTTAGTGAATTTTGATGAAATTTTCACAGTCATATCTCGGGCATATAAATAGATCAAATACTCAGTTTAATCAAAATCGTTAGAGCCGTTTTTGAGAAAATCGAAAAAAAAATTAAAAAGTTATTAAATAAAGTACCCCCTCCCTTTGAGCAATTTTGATGAAATTTTTGCTGTCACATCGCGGGCATATACCTACACTAACTACCCAATTTCAGGTTCCCTCGGTTTATAGTTTTTGAGCTAGTCTGTTCACACACACACAGACCATTTCGCGGGACTTGGTTATTTCGACTCAGGGGGTCCCAAAACGTGTATTTCCGTTGAAAACCGGAAGTCGAAATTTTTCACGATCGCAATACTTCCACTTACTATATATTTCATATATAGGTAAGTGAAAGTAAAAAACTAGTAATTCTTCCTACGGTTCTTTACGGATGTGAAACATGGCCGCTTACAGTAAGGGATGATAAATGCCTAAAGGCCTTTGAAGATAAAGTACTGCGTAGAATATTTGGGCCGAATAAGGATGATTCAACCGGAGAATTTAGAAGGCTACACAATGCAGAATTGCCTAAACTGTACCCGGCAAACGTAATCGCTCGTCGGTTAAAGTTGGCGTGCAAATTTGCGGGTCTTAGTTGCGAACGAATATCTAAAATATTGATAAACCCTTTTCGAACTGGAAAACGCCCGAGGGGTAGGACTAGGTTAAGGAAGGAGAATTCGGCGAGGACTGATGTTGTGGAGTTGGTATTGGACGGGGGGAAGTGGATGGAGCTGGGAAGGCAGCGATTGCTGGTGTCGGCATCGTACCTTCGGGTTCGCTAAGCCTTTAATATTAGACTATAATTTTTATTTTATTTTTTGAAGCCTTAAAAAATAATATAATAGTAATAAGTAGTAGTAAAATAACATGCGGTCTAGACAAGCCTCGGAGATAGTTAATAATATTATTGACCTAATTTTATTTTTAACACGTTAGGTACGGCATCTGTTCCTGGGGTCCGAAGTCTTACATTCCCCTCTTAACAACCGATTTTGACATAAAAATGTCCGGAAATCGGAACATTTCAACAATCAATTTAGTCGATAACAGCTGAAATTATGTTGTTTTTTAGAATCGGACTCCGAGGTTCGATTTTCGATAAAGTATGACATAAATCCTGTATCGGACCCCGGGGCATGTCCTTCGCGCCTATTATGTCTAGTTCCAATTCTTACCGAGAGATAATGCCCTTGAGACGCTCATAAAATTCACTTTTCGGTCAAAAGATAACGTTTTCGTCAGAGCATTCCCATCGGACCCCTACGCCCGATATCGTCTGTGGCTCATCCCAGCACTCTGACCCCTGGGACCGATACTGTTCAATTCAGGATACCCGTAAAATACACCGCCATACCTAACGTGTTAATTTAAATCTCATTTTATAAATTAATATTAAAAAAAAAAAATGATTTCTTGAATTTCGTTCCTAAATAGCAATCTTAAATAATCGACCCGATATGATTGTGTTGTTCTAAGATGTCATCAACTTGACCTATTTGTTAAGATGAGTGTGGGTGGATCGATCAGCTGTGAACCCAATATCATCTCGACCCCACAATCTCTGCGATACATCTAGCCTTGGTTCACTTCATAATCTATTTTTTTTTTATAACCAACAGAGCTGGTTATTTTTAATTTAACTTAATGTAATAGTAATGTTTTATTTTCATTATTATGTTCCTATCTATATAAATAAAGTTGAAATTCTGTTTGTTTGTTTGTTTGTTTATTTGTTCTTTATAGAAATCCATACCGTTTGTCCTAAATTCTCCAAATTTCGCTTAGTGGTTCTTTGATACCAGGTGCGAACACCTGTCCATATTAAAATTGCATAACTTCAGCCGATCTTCAGCTGATATTCTTTATTCTCCGAATTTCGCTAAGTGGTTCTTTCAGACCAGGTGCGAACACCTGTCCATATTAAAATTGCATAACTTCAGCCGATCTTCAGCTCATATTCATTATTCTCCAAATTTCGCTCAGTGGTTCTTTCAGACCAGGTGCGAACACCTGTTCATATTAAAATTGCATATCTTCACCTGATATTCTTTATTGTTAAAAAAATCATAATGTTCTCACTTTACAATGTTTTTTTTTTTACGAAATCGACCGTTTCTTTATATACAGCTATAATCTATGTATATAAAGATGAAATTCTTACCGTTTGTCTTAAATTCTCCAAATTTCGCTCAGTGGTTCTTTCAGACCAGGTGCGAACACCTGTTCATGTTAAAGTTAATTGCATGTTAATATGTTAATTGCATAACTTCAGCCGATCTCAGGTTATATTCTTTATTGTTATAATAATCGTTATGATATCGCTTTACATTGGTTTTACGAAATCGACAGTTTGAGTCGATAAAAGTCTCACTTAATAGATTTTAAAAATGAACTTCTCCGGGTGAAACCGGTATATACAGCTAGTAATGTAATAATAATGTTTTATTTTCCTTATGAGTGTTTACAAATTTTATCATAATTAACAGTCATAGTTAGTTATCATCCATTAAAACTTGGATTACATATTTACAATTGAATGAAATAATAAACCTTTTGCTTTCTAAAACAATATTATTTTATTTACACTGTACCATACATGTTAGTATTCTAACCTAAAACAAAGCACAAAACATATGGTGTAGGAAGCTCTAGACTTGTTCGAACGTCCTAAAAGTTGGAATAAACTGGCATGTTTGTGACTATTATACGATGTTCGGATACCTTCTACGCTGGTCTAGAAACTTCAAGGACCGACCTCTGACGACTGGAGAGTTAGTCTTGTTCTGAAGCTCAAGTCATATGGTTCTTTCTGTGTTGCAAAGTGATAATTTTCGTTACCTGCTTAATATTTTGTGTTCTAATAATTTGTGTGGTACTTTAAATTAATATTTTTCTTTGAATAAAAGTTGTTTAACTCAGATAAGTTTTACAATATTAACACAAAAAAAGTGTATCTATCTTATTATGATCCAAGGTGTTAAGCGAAATTTACGAAATGTTTGTTTGTTTAACGTCACTTCATGTCACTAAGGCTAATCGGAAGATGCTACATTGGGAGTTCTAAATTTTGCCAATCCAGTTATAATTAGGATAGGGATCTTTAACTGACATCGTACAGGCTTGGGACCTCCATTTTACGTCCTATCCGAGGGACGGTATAGCCAAGGATTTTTTACTGCCATTATAAAATCCTAGGGCCGCCTCGGGACGCGAACCCGTGACCTTTAGTATTGAAGGTTGCCATGCTAAATTATAAATAACTAAGTAACTAAATGACTAAATAAATAACTAAAAAATAATCAAAATATCAATCAATAAAAATTGGAATCCCAACCTTATTTACCAATATTCAAATCCATATTACAAGTTCGGAATACTATTTAATATAACAATTATTATGAGATAATTCTATAGTACTAAATTGTTACTTTCTTGTATACTTTACTTTCACTTACCTATATATGAAATATATAGTAAGGAAAGTATTTGCGATCGTGAAAAATTTCTACTTCCGGTTTTCAACGGAAATACACGTTTTGGGGTCCCCTGAGTCCAATTAACCAAGTCCCACGAAATGGTCTGTGTGTGTGTGTATGTGAACAGACTAGCTCAAAAACTATAAACGGCACAGACCTGAAATTGGGTATTTGGTGTACATATAAGCCCGCGATGTGACAGTAAAAATTTCATCAAAATTGATTAATTGGAGGGGGCACTTTATTTAATAAACTTTTTCTTATGTTCACGTGTTTTTTTTTATTTACTCAACAACGGCTTTAATGATTTTGATCAGACTGGATATTTGGTGTATGTATATGCTCACGATGTGACAGCCAAAATTTCATCTGAATTGGTCAAACGCGGGGGACTCTTTATTTCATAACTTTTTTCCAATTTTTACATTTTATTCGAACATCTCAAAAACGGCTTTAATGATTTTGATTAAATTAATCATTTTTAAACAAAATCAAGTCATCTTTTTTATATTATTTATAGAAATTGCAATTAAAAAAAATGTCAATTTCTAATCTAAGTAAGTTGGTAAGTGAAAGTTGTGTGTTGCGCGCATCGTATCAGATTTTTTTTATCTCTTATTATATTAATTGTAATTATTCTTCTCTATATATTGTTTATGATTGCGTTGTAGGTAACCTTCCAGGCAATTAAAAAACCTATCATATTTACAACTATTACCAATGGATTCCTCACCAAAAAAAAATCATAAACACATATCTGGGTTAACCTTTGGTATAATAGTTAGCAGAGCAATCTACAATACAGTCACTGTAGTGATTAAATACACAAATCACAAGATTCATTGAACCTTCCCTGTTACATTTGCTTGTTTATGTACGAATAGGGTCATTACGAATCAAATCAAGGAGGGTCTGAACCTTAAGGTCTTGGATTTTAAAAATTTTCTAGTTATTAGTTGCATGTTGTTTTTCAGATATAACTATTTTAAGTATTAAAAAAACTATGCCTTTTTTGAAAACATTTTTTGGATTATACCTATAAATCTATTTGAGCTAGAAAGCTAAAACGAGTGTGGGGTCACTAGGTAGGTATAGTAGTTAGCATAGCAACCTACTATACTAAAGCCCCGCGGTAGCCATAGAATTTTTACTTAATGGGAGTAAGAAATCCTTGGCTGAGCCGTCCCTCGGAAAGGACGTAAAATGAAGGTCTCGATCCTGTACAATGTTAGGTGCTCGTTAAAGATCACTATCCTAATTATACCTAGATAGGCAAAATTTAGGACTCCCACTGTAGCATCGACCGATTAGCCTTAATATCACAAAGTGAAATCAAACAAAAGATCATATATCTAAAAATCACAAAACCAGGCGCCGAATTACACCTAATGCAAGAAACTTTTTTTTTTGCTTTTCTGAAAAGTTCTTTTTTATAGCCTTTGATTTACCGTAAACCCGACGATATATAGTCAAACTGGGTAACCTTAAACTGGGCTATTATTCCGTTCGATTAAAAAATTCCTTTGGCTACATTTAAATTTTTTTAACCAATTTCAAGTCTGCCGGGGGACGCTAGTCACCTAAGCTACTTACGCCACTTTAGAAGACTTGAGATATGCCGTAGTGCGTAAACCGGCCTTGAGACACGATTAAGGAAGTCAAAACGTTAACGTTAAACAATCCTCAAGTTATCTTAGTTTTATTGTTCTCGAACATTGATTCTCTGTTTTTATTTTTCTCACAGGCAAAGAAGAAACATAAAACATTTTTGTAATATATATTTATAACATTCAAGTTTTGAAGCAAGAAGTTACGCAACCGGAGACCAGACCAGATAGCACAGCGAGCTCTTTAAGATATTGCTTCGGTATCGAAGTGGTTCCCAGAAGCTTTGGTCATCAACAATCGATTGATCGAGTCCAGGACTGGATGCAATAACAAAAACTAGAACACTTATTCTGACCTCGATTTTTTAAAATATTCTACAATCGATTATTTTTGTCACAGCGCGTCACCCGACCTTCATCCTGTGTTAACGTCGTATCTAATGCTTATATTCATAATTTCATGCATTATTTATAGCTTTTTTCGTTTTAAATAAATATATGTTCACTTTTTCCTCATTCTGATGATTTGCTTTTATCTTTTATCATTTAAAATAAAAATATAGCATATATAAATAATAATTAACAAAATTTGTTTAAATTATGGAAACCTAAACAGAACGAACGTGTATTTAATTTTAAGCATATTTATTGACGCAATAGTTGCAAATTAATGATGTGCAAAAGATCATTGATGTAGCAGTGTTGCCCATGTATATCGATGTAGCAGTGTTGCCCATGTGTATCAATTTTGTTGTTTTATAGATTACTTCTTTTTAAAAGTTCTTTATATTTAATAACATTCTATTTATAAAATATTATTAATTATTTTATTAGAAAATAACTAGTTAAATATTAATATCAAGTAAAAATTGTGTAAATATTTTATTTCTTAATTTGTGCAACCATATTGCAACACTGTCAATGATCTTTTAAAATTATAAAAATCATCTGTTTTAATTAGTCTGTGTTGAAAAATATCTGTGTGAACATATGAAAATCGTTAACCTTATGTGGAATAAATAAATAAATAAATAAATATCATTAATATATATTACAAAGCAAAGTGTACTATGTGCGTGCCGAAAAGGCTCAAAAACGACTACAGGTACTATCAAGAATGTTATGTCGTCTTATTACCCTAATGCCCCTAACGATGAAGAAGGTTTCAGTTTTAATTTTAAGTTTGTAATGTTAAAGGGACAAGGTCTGTAATTTTAAGCCTCTCGCTACAAGTAATTAGCCTCTCTAATAAGCCCAGGCGAGTTAATGAATGAAAACATTTAGTTCGACATTTGGAAGCCAGGAGCGCTAGCTAAACTCAATTCATAAGGTTATCGTACATTAGTTCGGTTTGTTATGGTTTTAGCTTCAGCTGTTTTCTTTAAATTACACGAGATTATGTATTAATAATTATTTTTTTCTTTTTATTTTTCAATAATGAATTGAAATTAAAAATAAACAAAACCAACTGGATTCCTAAGCGACTTTTAAGTTTTACAGAAGAGGAAGGAATTGATTGAAACATTACCTTTAATCAATATACAATATAAGAGTAAATTTACAACAAAAGAAAAATTGCTTATTAGTGAGCGAATAAAAACTAACACTGAATAAAATAGATAATATGAATAAAAGATATGAAATATATATCGAAAATAAAGTGTTCATATAATATTTCTGTTAAATAGTTCTGTTCTGTTCGTAAATTTTCGAATTCGAAAAAGGAAAAGTAACTGAAGTTGTAAGGATGCGGTAGCGTCATAAGAGTGGTCTCAATGGAATCAGAACATAGAAACCATTAAAGATGGTACATACCAGGACATTTACTGTCAGGACAGGATATTTGCTGCCAAAATAATTTTTCTTAATCTAGAAAAGTAAGAAAACGCATTGAGAGAACCGCATTAATGGGGTCTCTTATACCCAAACCATAAATATTCGGTAGAACAACGGAAAGAATCTTCACCATGACCAAGGAGCAGTGGTAAATCCTAATCCCGTAAGTTTTGTTGATAGAGTAAACATAAAAATTCCACCCTTTTGGTTTGAAAAACCAGAGATATGGTTTCTACCAAGTAGAAGCACAGTTTAGTATCAACGGTATAGTTAGGGAAGAAAGAAAATTCATATACATGGGCAACACTGCTACAAGTTAATGTTATTTAAAGGTTTAAAAATAATAAATAGGATTTTGATAACATCTTAAGGCCAAAAAAAAGTTCTACTCTTGTTGTTAGAACAAACTAAGTTCTAATACATATTCGAGACTGTTCGAGAATTCGAGAGAAGCAGCTATAATTAATAAACTAATTCAGACTAATTAGATGGAGTAATGGACTAGAAAGTTAGTCTTGTTCTGAAACTTGAATCATATGGTTATTACTGTTACAAGTTGAATACTTTTTGTTAACTTATTAGTTTGTTTGTTTGTTTAACGTTTATGCAACTAGGGCTAATCGGGCGATGCTACAGTGAGAGTCCTAAATTTTTCATATCCAGGTATAATTAGGATAGCGATCTTTAAAGAGTACCTGACATCGTACAGGCTCGGGACCACCATTTTACGTTGTATCCGAGGGACGGCATAGCTAATGATTTTTTATTCCCCATTAAAAAATCCAAGGGCCACCACGGGGCGCAAACCCGCGAATTATTAGTTATTTGATCAAATTATTTAAACAAAGTGTTACATTATTATGTTAATTAAACGATGTGTTAGTCTCAATGAAGTTTTGCTTTTCTAACTTCTAGTTCTTCTCAGCCAGTTCTTCTTTCTAACTTCTACTTCTGTTATTAAATAATAGGGTAAACCATACAGTTATTTACACCCTTGAGATACAGTTATTTACACCCCTACATGTCTGTGGTGAAATTAAAAGAAATACTTTTTATGAAGGGATCAAATTGAAACTGCCTATAGCTCCTCTTTATCTATCCTTATAAAGACTCAAAAGTTTTTTTTTGGGTCAAAAGTTCAACAGTTTTACCATATGGCAATATTTATTGTTAAAAGTGCAAAAACTAGTTATTGACACCCTGTGAATTTAATTGTTAAATCTTCCCTATGGTTAGTTTGTTAAAGTTTTACTTCATAGATGACTTAGAGGACCCTTCAAACATTAGGTTCACTTATATCTTGAAATAAAATTAGGACTTATGTAACGGGTCGCGAGTGAACGCATAACTTTAGTGCTGTAATGGGTCGTGAGCGAACGGCCAACTTTTTATTTATGTTAAAGGCCATTTAAATTGATTTACCACTGATTACAGTTTTATATATATTCTTATTATTATTTTATTATTTAATCTTATTATTTTACCTAATCATAATTAATTTTTTTATTCATGTTTTATCGAAAAGAATTTTATTTTATGATCAGTGGTAAATACGTCTTAGCAAACAAGGGAAGTGTTAACGTTGTTGGTTAAAAAAGTTAGTTGTTAATTGTGAGTTATTCGGCCTTAGTAAAGTGTTTTTCTTATACATCATAATTTCTTATATATATTATAATTGTCATTTACCCGGAATTTGTAGGTGGACTTTTGTTTTGGATTAACGATCTGGTTTTCTTGCCTAGCGTGTTTAAATAAAATTGTTTTGTTTGTGCTATTTGTTTATTTTCTTGTTTGTCTTCTTCGTTCATCTTAAACGAACTCTAAACTTATATAATTATTTCTTTAAGTTAAAGGTGTGGGGGGGGGTCAATAACTGTATGGTTTACCCCCTACCGGAAAAATGAACTTGATAAACCTGTTAAGGTGCCTTTACACTTTGCGAACCTCACCTTCGAACAGGTAATACCCCGTACCTTGCCGTACCAGCGTACAACGAACAGCAATTCACACTAAAACGTAAAGTCTAGCGAACAATAATGTATGACCGCACCTATGCACCGTAATAGAATGATTTTCATTACCAAGACGGCTGACCAGGAACTAGCGGCTGTTCTGACTTTTGCTCAAACTTATTATGGATAAAAGCGACGTCAGAAAAATGCTAAAAACAAGGCCTAGAAGCTTATCTTAACTAACTCAAAAGCGACATTAGCGCTATCCGCGATCCCACTGGTGAACAGATAAAGTACCTTTTAGAGTTCGTTTCACATTCAGATTAGCCGAACATTGTTCCGGACAGACTTTTCGAGGGTGAGCTTCGCACAGTGTAATGGCATATTTTAGATTGCAAAAAGTAACTTACTTATAAATAGACCAGCATTGAAAAACAGTTTTCGAACAAAATATCCTTCGACAAATTGTTTTGTCTTAAACCTGTAAAATTTCTTAGCCAAATCCGAATACTTCAACATTTTATTTTCATCTCTTAATTTTATTATTCGGAACAGAATTTGTAATACATTGCGTGAGCTTAATTAGTTTTTCCATCAAACTGATAACGATTTCCAATCTTTGTTTAAAAATCGATTATGGGGAAACGACTGAATCGATTATAACTGCAAGTACAGTCAAAATCGTTTATAACGACACCGGCTATAAAGTACAATCGGATATAACAAACAAAATAATCGGCCCCATGAAATAACATACAGAAAAAAACATTAATATCGCTTACAACGGACATCGGTTATAGTGAACAGGTCGGTTAGAGCGAACACTTTTCTTGGAACAGTAGCAGTTAAAATGTCGCTTACAGCGTACATTTCAAGATTTCAAGTTCTACGAAATGAAGAAAACAAGTTTAATTTACTTTACATCAATGCACTCGACAGTGTCTCAATTCAGTTCTCTCTTGTCTTTATTCACGGAAACATGCCATCACAACAATATATGGTATGTACGATTGAAGAACAGTTGGGATAGTTTGCCGAGTCGATTCCGCGAGTACGATACCCCGTGAATTAAAAACATCTCGTTCAACTGGATATGAAACTCCAGTAAATGTCAAAGAAATTTTCCCGGTTGTCTCCACTTCAATCGAAAAATTTCCTCGAACTATAAGGAAGGCGACAAACAAGAATGCAGATTTTTTTATTTAACTTAACTTATTTATATGTATTTTTGGATTTTATAATATGTATTTTCACCCTTTTTTCATTATATATTTTTTAATTTACGTAATTTTATTTTTTATAAAATTTAAAATGTCTATATTTTTAGAATACCAAGATTTTGACATTTTGCATTATGAGTATGGTTTATTTAGTACATATTATGTACTTTAATTGTTATTAGTTATTATACACTTAAATTGACGTAAGATTAATTATGTATGACGTAGTAAGTATGTATGACGTAAGATGAAAATATTTATCGATAATGCTAAATATTTAACAGACCCAAAATTAAGACGAAGTGACTGTAGGAACCAGTGTAACACCGTTTACAGCGAACTGTTCGTTACAACCGATAATATCTCTTAAAGAGAACATCGGCTATAACGTACAAAAACCTCCAGTCCCTTGAAGTTCGTTATTAACGATTTTGTCTGTACATCATTCGACGCAAGCATTTAGGATTTTTATTTTAAGATGAGTAGGGGAGGCCCGGTCAAAGTGAATAGGTCGGGCAAAGCGAATAAGCACTTTCATAGACACGGTAACAATGCTAGCGCTTTGGGTGGCTAATGCGAGAACTAGGGGTAGAAGCCGCTTCACAGGACGGAGAGATATTAGTAGTGTTTCATTTTAGTTGTGTGATAATTTAACGAAAAGTGGTAAGGTTCTTTAAATTTGTAAGGTAAGTTTTTATAACATTGTTGTGTAACCAATACAAGTGTAATATGTATTGCATGGTTTAGTTAAAACTGTACTATAAGCAGATAGTTTTGGCGGGAACTGCCGATTTTTAGATTATATGGTGGTAGTCTAATTTAGTGTTTAGTTAAAATGGCGCGCGCCGGGCAAAGTTAGTTTTATCTGTCTAAGATCCTACGGGGAGCCTCCATTTGACGACTGGATACAGTGTGGACAGTACAAGGATTGGGTGCATGAAGGATGTTCACCGTACTCTGGTGTCGGATCCTTTTTCTGTGACATTTGCCATGAATCATAATCATGAAAACGACACATGTATAGCATAGAAATGTGTATCTGTAATTAAACAATGTCTTCTTAAAATTTGTTTTCATTTTCCAGGTTTTATTCCTAAGTTGGATTACTATATTCACTTTGCCCGGGTAGAACGGGCAAAGTGAATAATTGACAAAAAATAAAAATAAAATACTTTTTAATAACTAGGATTGGCTTAACATAACTGATATTTTTACAATAAGTTGATAATATGTCTCTTACTCTAATTTATGTATTAAGTTGTATTCATATGGTTCCAAGTATTTTTAAGAAATATTTTTCTCTTAACATATTCACTTTGCCCGGTTCACCAGTACGATTTTCTTTGCGATTGGTCGTTTTCGATACATGATCAAAAGTCTGAAAATTTGCTATTTTTAGGCCACACGATACAATAATATTTTCTCGGGGGAAATAATGTTTAAGGTTTGAATAATGTGTGAATTTGTGTAATAGTAGAAAACTAGTTTTAACTCGTTGAATGCATTTTATTATATTTCTGTAGTGCCTAAGATTCCCGACTGGAATTAATTAATATTTCAGAGCCAGACGCTAGTCGCCGGAATGCCCCAGTTATTCAACCATCATTAATAAAACGGCACCTTTCTAAGCCTTTTTATGCTAAATGGCCTATTTTTCTGCAAGAATCGTAATGTAAATAAAGTGTTTTTTTGTTGGAAAATCGGAAGAAGGGTATGAGAGACAACTTGAAATATCTTCGGAAAAACCCTTAAGAGGAAAATAAAAATGGAAAACCCACCGAGCATGGAAGATGTGATGATTAAGTGTTTATAACTCATTCCGTGAAGGTTATACTGTCAGATGGAATATTTATTTATTTATTTAACTTAAACATGTATTTCAAGTTGTTTTTAGGAAAATCAACAGTATTATATTCGAATAATTGAGTGTTTTTTACTTTCACTTACCTATATATGAAATATATAGTAAGTGGAAGTATTGCGATCGTGAAAAATTTCAACTTCCGGTTTTCAACGGAAATACACGTTTTGGGACCCCCTGAGTCGAAATAACCAAGTCCCGCGAAATGGTCTCTGTGTGTGTGTGTGTGTGTGTGTGTGTGTGTGTGTGTGTGTGTGTGTGTGTGTGTGTGTGTGTGTGTGTGTGTGCGCGTGTGCGTGTGCGTGTGCGTGTGCGTGTGCGTGCGTGTGTGCGTGTGTGCGCGTGTGCGCGTGTGCGCGTGTGCGCGTGTGCGCGTGTGTGCGTGTGTGTGTGTGTGTGTGTGAACAGACTAGCTCAAAAACTATAAACCGTGGGAACCTGAAATAGGGTATTTAGTGTAGGTATATGCCCGCGATGTGACAGCAAAAATTTCATCAAACTTGCTCAAAGGGAGGGGGTACTTTATTTAATAACTTTTACGTTTTTTTCGATTTTCTCAAAAACGGTTCTAACGATTTTGATTAAACTGAGTATTTGATCTATTTATATGCCCGAGATATGACTGTAAAAATTTCATCAAAATTGATTAACAGGAGGGGGGACTTCACTTAATAAATTTTGTATCATTTTCACGTGTTTTATTTATTTACTCAAAAACGGCTTTAACGATTTTGATCAAACTGGGTATATGATGTATGTATATGCCCGAGATACGACTGTAAAAATTTCATCAAAATTGATCAACCGGAGGGGGGACTTTACTTAATAAATTTTGTACCAATTTCACGTGTACATATTTTCTATTTACTCACAAACGGCTTTAACGATTTTGAAGAAACTGGGTATTTGATGTATGTATATACCAAATATGTAAAAGCCAACATTTCATCAAAATTGGTCCAACTGAGGGGGCACTTTATTTCATGACTTTTTTTTCCAATTTTTCCCTTTTTTTCGATTATCTCAAAAACGGCTTTAACGATTTTTATCAAATTCGTCATGTTTAATGAAAATTAGGTTTTCTTTAATATCAAGTAAGCTTTATCATTATTAAAATGTTCTGAGGGGGCTTTTTTTTGGGGGGGGGGCGGTCCTTTTTTGTTTGTTTCTTTCTTATAACGTACATATGTTTTTGTTAACATGGAGAAATTAACTGTCTCTCGTTACGTCTAACGATAAGAAATATCTAAATATGAGATATGATAAAAATAAAGACATAAACATAAAAAGGAAAACATAAAAAGGAGAAAAAAAGAAAAATATTCAGTCAACTCATAAAACTCGTTGAGCCCACGCATGCGGAGTACGCCTTTAATGACAGACCATTGTTCATAATTAAAGCCGTTCTGTTCATCTGAGAAGTGGCAATTAACAAAACGCAGTAATTTCTAATCTAGGTAAGTTGGTAAGTGAAAGTTGTGTTTAGCGCGCACGCACAAGATTTTTTCTTTTTAGTTTAATCACAAACAAGTCGAAATATCAATTTTTTAAGTCAGTTTTCTATTATTCATTGTTAAATATAATAGCTTATTTTCTCTTTTACTTACCTATATATGTAATACAGTCGAACCTGGTTAAGTGGGACCTACTTTAGTGAAATACCCCTATAACTAGTACAAAACGTGTTGTTCCTTCATTTTTCTCTTAAATAAACTCTTTAACTGAAATGTTTTCACCTCTATAAGTGGAATACATTTTTTTGGGAGTGGAATCCACATTTCTAAGAAAACGTGAAGGGTTATCCTGTTCAGCCAAAAAATATCAAATAATTGTATCAATATTTTATGAATATGTGGTTTTTAAGTGTGTGCTGTAATATTTTTTATAAAAATTCCAAGATGTTTTAAAACCTCTTTTAGTGGTACATGCCCCCTTAACAAGATACCTGCACCCTGGATACCCAAGATACCCTGAATAATTGAAACCTTTTTTAAGTTGAATACCTCTGTAAGTGGAATTAAAATACTGTCACCTAGAGATTACAGTTATCCAGGTTCGACTGTATATTGTTAGGGAAAGTATTTCGATCTTGAAAAATTTCGGTTTCTAGTTTTCAATGGAAATATATGTTTTGGAATCCCCTGATTTAAAACAACCGCGTCCTGCGAAATGATCTGTGTTTAGGAACAGACTAGCTCAAATATAATAATAAATATAATAAGGGGGGAAGTAGAAACGTATATGGGTCATTCTCACCAAAGTGGGCACTTTTTACGGCGTTTTTATTTTAAATTTTATGGTTACAAATAAACTTTTTTTTTCGGTGTAATACTATTCCTTAGCCTATAAGAAGCAAGGAGTCGACGTGGAAGAACACCGATTCACGTTAAATTTTTTTTTTTTTTTTTTTAAATTTCTCATTATTAAGGACTGATGATGCTTTGAAAAAGTTGAGCACCAAAAAAAAGCTTCAATCCATGTCGCTATCTTCATTTCCCTGAAGCATTTTATTTACAGTAAGACAGGGGAATGAATTTTTAAGGCTTATTTGATAACCGTTGAAAGGAAAAAAAAGATATCATAATGCTATTTGAAAAACGAAATCTGTGCTACAAAATCTTTTATCTCTCAAAAATTAGAAAAGAAAAAACTTGCCTGACCAAAACTATAGAGGACAGGGGAATGAAGTCTATTAAACGTAACCTCTCAAGTTTGAGAACTTATTTGCTTCTGGAGAGCTTGGATTTGTACTGAGGTTAAGTTAACAGTCGGGGTTGCTTAGGGAAAGACCCCTTCCTGCTGACTATATATTTTTAACTAATTTCCCGCCTGAATAGTGTGGTGACAATTTAATTTTAAAAATTGACAAGGGAATGAAAGAAAACCTGTGGGACAACATAAAAATTAGTTTTTTTCAATTCTAATCCTTTATGATCAAGGATTCGACTGCTTTTATGAAATTTTACAGTATTGTGAACAAATTGAACAGAAAAAAAAGTAAAAATTGACCTAGTATTCGGACACAGAACTCTTACTTTGAGCAGAATCAGACCTCGGGAAATGACAGGGGAATGAATTTCGAACTTTTTCTGGTGTTTTTAAGGTACGTGTGTTATACAATTAAAATAAAGTCGTATGGGGTCTACCTTTACAACTCGCCTTGATTTACAAAATTGATGTCTTAGAGTCCTAAGTTTTTCTAAATCACTACAAACAGCCTGGGACACAAAAGTGCCCTCTTACGTGAGAATGACCCATATGTGATGAAAATTATTTAACAAATTTGTAAATATCTACATTCATTAACTGAGTTTATACAAAAGTGTTTTCTTGAAATCCTCCAACACCTTTAAAGATATTTACTGTTCGTATCTTTATCTGTTAGGGAACCTCTTTTGAATTTTCCATGGTTTTAGTTAAAGAGTAGTAGGTGTTCCATGTTCCTCCGAAATAATACTAACCCTGTAAGGTCCAAAATACAAAACATCCATACGGTTGTTCCATTTACATATAAATAGAGTTAGTAACGAAACCGGGCACGTTTGTACTATTATTGCCAGGTATTGGTGTGAAATTTCCATATCCTGTAATATTCCAGCCTTTAGCCATATTGGTTTTCGCTATCTCTGGATACTTGGAGGAGACAAAGCGGAAGTAGGGAAAGTGAAGAGCGGAGATAGCGGGCTGCCTTATCACTCAACTCCACGGCCTGCCTTATCTACCAACTCTAATGGCACACTTTTATACCTCGCTGCGAACTGCTAATCCCTAGCCTTCTGTATCATCCACGAGTGGATTTACTCTTCCTATGTGTATATAGATTAGTACTCCAATAGCTCACTATCAGCGCCATTATCTATTCTATAGCGAAATTGTATGCTTTAAATCTGTGCATCGTTATGTTTCATGAAGAAAAATCTTTTTACGTCTATTGTACATTTTGCATTTACATTGAATTACTTAACTAAAATAAAATGCGTCAGCACTTATATTTCTTGTTAAGAAATATTTCTCGTTATCTCTCATTTTTAGGCATTATGAGGGACAGTAAATTTACCCATATAAAAAGAAACAAAGGTACTTTATAGGAAAACAAAAAAAAAAAAAAAAAAACATTCTCAATTTAAGCTCCCTCAGAACATTTTTATAATGATAAAACTTACCTAATATTAAAAAATCTTGTGCCTAACACACAACTTTCACTTACCGACTTAGATTAGAAATTGATGTGTTTTGTTAATTGCCACTTCTCAAAGTCACACATTTTTCCACATTCATTTCTTATTTTTGTTTTTATTTGCTCTATAAAAACTACTGTAACACTTATGTGGGTTAAAGAATATTTATTAACAGAAATATTCAGTTATCACAATGCCAACGAATTATTAAAACTTAAACACTTGAGCAGGTTACAAAAATGATAACTTTATCACACACAATCATATGACTTGAGCAACACAGTCAAGTCACAGACTTCCACTTCGACTAACTCGTTCAGTCTCTGCCCCTTATATATATCGTAAATAGTGGGGCCTGGATCATTCTAGAACAATGTAGGCAGATCTACGTCTCTGTGGACTAGGCCGTAGAATGATCTAGACCCAAACAGTTTGTTCCAACCGCTTATTTTGTTCCAACAAGCGGTCCGGGAGGTTACGCTATATGTTTTTTTTATTTGCTTATCGATTTAACGTTACACTACTAATTTTTTTTATTATTAAATAAAAGTTTTTACATGTGATAATTCGGCAATGCAAGCATAATACTCCAAATCGTCTGATTTTATAATTCTCTATATAGTTGTTGAAAACTTGATTTAGTTACCATGAAACAAATAATTCTCATGAAAAGAACGTCTTTAATTATAAACAAGGGTCTATCATTAAAGCCGTACTGCGCATGCGTGAGTTCAGTATGTTTCATGAGTTGACTGAATATTTTTCTTATTTTCTCCTGCATGTGTTTACTTGATTTTTTTTCATATTTCATATTCATCCATTCTTTATTTTTAGGCGTAACGAGAGACAGTTGATTTCTCCATATAAAAAAACAAAAACAAAGGTACTTTATAGCAAAACAAAAAAGGCCCCTTCCAAATTTGAGCCCCCTCAGAACATTTTATCAGAACAGACATTAATGTATATTCGATTCTCATTAAACATGTCGAGTTTAATCAAAATCTTTATAGTCGTTTTTAAGAAAATCGAAAAAAACACGTAAAAATGGGTCAAAAAGTATGAAATAAAGTGCCCCCTCCTTTTGAACAATTTTGATGAAATTTTTGCGGGCACATTCGTACATCAAATACCGAATTTAATGTTCGTACGGTTTATAGTTTTTGAGCTAGTCTGTTGTTTGTCTCCATAAGTTATAATCAGTATTGGAAAACTTGAAAGTTGTCTGTACTTTTCGATTCATTATTGTTTATTTCTTTTTCTAGGCGCCTAAAAATCCTAATTTCGTCAACTGTTGAGTTTTTCTTTACTGCTAGCTTGTTTTTTAACTTGAAAGTTGCTTATTATAAATATATTGTGAAAGTGAATCAATAGTGGTATAAATGGCTCATAGTAAATTTAAACTTAATTTTGAAATATCCGTCTCTCATTCCTTTCCGAAAAACGAGAACGATTACTGTTCCTCTAAAACGACTAAATATTACATTCAGAAATCTTTTATGAAACTTAAGTTTATAAACTAAAAAATAATTAATTTAAGATTGCCAATAATTTGATCTTTAAACATGAGGAGTTTAATCAAAATCTTAAGAGCCGTTTTTGAGAAAATAGAAAATAACGTAAAAAAATCCACTCCTTTGAATCAATTTTGATGATTTTTTTGCCGTCCCATCGCGAGAATATACATACATCAAATATCTGATTTCTGTTTCACACTCAGACTATTTCCCGGGACTATAACTCAATAGATCCAAAAAGTGTATTTCTGTTGAAAACCGGAAATCGAAATCGTTTGCGATCGCAATACTTTTCCTTACTATACATTTCATATATTGGTAAGTGAAAGTAAAGAAGTATTTTTTTACTTTCACTTACCTATATATGAAATATATAGTAAGTGGAAGTATTGCGATCGTGAAAATTTTCGACTTCCGGTTTTCAACGGAAATACACGTTTTGGGGTCCCCTGAGTCCAATTAACCAAGTCCCGCAAAATGGTCTGTGTGTGTGTGTCTGTGTGTGTGTGTGTGTGTGTGTGTGTGTGTGTGTGAACAGACTAGCTCAAAAACTATAAACCGTGGGAACCTGAAATTGGGTATTTAGTGTAGGTATATGCCCGCGATGTGACAGCAAAAATTTCATCAAAATCGCTCAAAGGGAGGGGGTACTTTATTTAATAACTTTTTACGTTTTTTTCGATTTTCTCAAAAACGGCTCTAACGATTTTGATTAAACTGAGTATTTGATCTATGTATATGCCCGAGATATGACTGTAAAAATTTCATCAAAATTGATTAACCGGAGGGGGGACTTTACTTAATAAATTTTGTATCATTTTCACGTGTTTTTTTTATTTACTCAAAAACGGTTTTAACGATTTTGATCAAACTTGGTATTTGATGTATTTATATGCCCGAGATATGACTGTAAAAATTTCATCAAAATTGATCTACGGGAGGGGGGACTTTACTTAATAAATTTTGTATCATTTTCACGGGTTTTTTTATTTACTCAAAAACGGCTTTAACGATTAACAAAAATAAGATATGAATGTAGAAAAATGTGTGACTTTGGGAAATGATAATTAGCAAAACACCTCAATTTCTAATCTAAGTAAGTTGGTAAGTGAAAGTTGTGTGTTGCGCGCACGCACCAGATTTTTTTTCATTTACATTAGTAATAATAATTAGTTTCAAACTAAATTTTATTCTTTCTATTTTCACATACTAGACTCATTTCTTGTTAGCGGTGAATAATATTTGTAAAAATTTAATATTACATCTTATATTAAGTAAAAATCGGGGACTTGTAAATAATAAATTAATAGTTAATAATGAAAGATAAAAAAACTTTATAAACTAAAGAATGTGTTCTTTCTTATTGCCTCCATGAATCAGAATCAGAAATGCCTTTATAAATAGCGATGCACTAGACAACAACCAGCCCACTGCACTTGAGTGGTTATACAAATATCTTTGATTAATCTTATCAAACATCCTCTGGCGTTACAAAGAACAAACAACGGGAAACACCTGTCTTCTTGAGATCAGTTTTATTTGATTAATATAATCAGATCATGAATCATGTTTATAAGTATATTTTATGTAATTGAAACAATAAAATAAATAAATAGTTACGTAATATCAGTAATAGTGACCAGACAATATGTCAATGTCGCTGAGAAGATTTGAATTATTCCTGTTTAAATTTTTATTTATATTTTCAAGAATTTTAAGCCGTGTTTTTCATTAAAAAAAAAAAAAAAAAACTTCCATTTTTTCTTCTAAAGCTTCTCCATTCTCCAACGTGGCCTGATGTGCGATTTTTATTTACACATTCAACGCTAAGTACGTCCCAGGGACATACCACTGGACGAGCCCAGGTGGCTTACTACGTCTCAGGGACGTACTCAGGTATCTTATATCCTATCCACTTAAAAGCGATGGCCGGATAATTTTGAATTTAGGTAGGCAGCCACCTGCACTGGTTCATGACTCATTTCGGCGGTTTTTGTTTCCTCCTAGCTGCTTAATAGCCAAAGTTGCCGATTTTTAAAGTTTTCACTTTTTTTTGCCTGATTTTAAAATTATTTTCACTACGTATATTATATTTTATTATTATATTACATTATCTAGTTACAGTTGATTAGTAAAAGAACAAATAACTATATATAAAATTTTTTAGGTACAAGAACGATACTTGTCGATGCTGAAACTGCGCTTGGGCAACCACAAACTCAATATTTTTTTAACTTTTTGTACGTACTAATTTATTTGAATTTCATGTCACATGTGAACTTTTTTTTTTTTTACGAAATTTCAACGCTTGATGTTGGAAACTCAATTTTATACTTAAACTTTAAAAACCACTTAAACTTAAAAAGTCTTGAGTTTGAATTAACCACTTATTCCCTGGGATGGCAGATTTAATGGTACCATTAAATAATCTTTTTACTTTCACTTACCTATATATGAAATATATAGTAAGAGGAAGTATTGCGATCGTGAAAATTTTCGACTTCCGGTTTTCAACGGAAATACACGTTTTGGGGTCCCCTGAGTCGAAATAACCAAGTCCCGCGAAATGGTCTGTGTGTGTGAACAGACTGGCTCAAAAACTATAAACCGTGCGAACCTGAAATTGGGTATTTAGAGTATGTATATGCCCGCGATGTGACAGCAAAAATTTCATCAAATTTACTCAAAGGGAGGGGGTACTTTATTTAATAACTTTTTAAGTTTTTTTCGATTTTCTCAAAAACGGCTCTAACGATTTTGATTAAACTAAGTATTTCATCTATTTTTATGCCCGAGATATGACTGTAAAAATTTCATCAAAATTGATCAACCGGAGGGGGACTTTACTTAATAAATTTTGTATCATTTTCACGTGTGTTTTTTATTTACTCAAAAACGGCTTTAACGATTTTGATCAAACTTAGTATTTAATGTACTTATATGCCCGAGATATGATTGTAAAAATTTCATCAAAATTGATCTACAGGAGGGGGACTTTATTTCATAACTTTTTTCCAATTTTTACCTTTTTGATCGATTATCTCAAAAACGGCTTTAACGATTTTTATCAAATTCGTTATGTTTAATGAAAGTTAGTTGTTATTTAATATCAGGTAAGCTTTATCATTATTAAAATGTTCTGAGAGGGCTTAAATGGGGAAGGGGCCTTTTTTGTTTTCCTATAAAGTACCTTTGTTTTAGTTAATATTGAGAAATGAACTGTCTGTCATCACGCCTAAAAATAAGAAATGGCTAAATATGATATATGAAGAAAATCAAGTAAACATATACAGGAGAAAAGAAGAAAAATAATCCGTCGACTCATAAAGCACCTCGAGCTCATGCATGCGCCGTACGCCTTTAATGACAAACCAATGCGTTAATATTAAAGATGTTCTGTTCATTCGAGAAGTGGCAAATAACAAAACGCATTAAGTTCTAATCTAAGTAAGTTGTTAAGTGAAAGTTGTGTGTTGCGCGCACGCACCAGATTTTTTATTTTTAAGAACATTCCCTAGACAATACGAAGTACCCTAACCATCCCTATTTAGTAGCGCGGTACCCCATCCTCTCCCATAATATCCACAAAGGATGTTTAGACTAGAAGAGACGCGCCTTGAGATTTACAAAGGACAACTGGAGCACACTAAACTATCCTTCCACAACGGCTTCCAGTTGTGAGCAGAGGAAACACATCAAAGGGATATGGCGTCTCTCCAGCGAACCGTGGAGTCAACTAATAGTTTCTTCGGAGTTGATGGCTAAGGGCAGTTTCTATGATGTACTAGTAAGAAATATCACATATAATATTTCTCAAGGCCTTTTTTTTTTGTCGGTACGCCATAACATCCTCGATACTTCATCAGATGTCATGACTGAGGAATCCTTTTAAAACTTTCCTTAAGCGCTACACCGGAAAAATAACAAATCTCGCATTTTGCGTTGTAAGCAACCCATTGCGAGTTACAAGCAACCGACGTTTTTGCGAGAAAATCAAAATGGTCATAGAGGTTTCTAAATGTTATCAATCTTTTCAGGTTTCGAGAACATTTTCGGTCATTTAAATTTTTTTCGATGTACATGTATTTTTTTTTCGGTCCTTTTTTCTATAGTAGTTTTATTTTATTTTTTATTTAATGCTATAGTGTATTAATCTTAGCTAATCTACTTCTATATACTTCAATTGCTTTAATTCACTTAAATTTTAATCTCGGCGCAAATTTGAGCCGTTTTCCACTGAAAAGAAAGAACCATTTGGCGGTGTTTAATGAAGAGCAATCGTCTCTCCCGGTCTTCTCGCCATTTATTAGAACTGTAATACTGAATGAGCTTAAAATTAACATAAGTTAAAATGAAATCTAAAGAAAAAAAATGAGTTTGCTGGAGGGAAATTGGCAACATATGGGATCTAATGTGGAGTGAATTAACTGGAAGAGAAATTAGTAAACTTTATTTTAACTTACATGGCTGTTATAATAATTCTATATTAGTCTTGAGGCTAAGCAGATAGTAGTTCAGTTTTTTAATTTTGATCCTTTATTAACCTCACGCTATTTTTACAATAGTCGGTTCAACGTTTCGGCACTAAGCCATTTTCAAGAAGAAGACCTAAAATTTAGAATTTCTATACTTTTGAACTCAATAAATTAAAATAAAAAAATTGGTTTAAAATCTCAACAATAGATTTCCGTTAGAGTTAAACGACAATTTCGCCACTTAAGCCCCTTAGGGGTTACATTTTTGAAATTCCTTTCTTAGTGGTTACCTACATCGCGTTTAAAGTCTAAATTCCGAACTTCAATTTCTATCATTAGTAGTTTTTGCTCTGCGTTGATTCTGTCAGTCAGGACAAAGCCTCTTATATATATATATATATAGAGAGAGAGAGAGAGATTTTATTATTATATTACATTATCTAGTTACAGTTGATTAGTAAAAGAACAAATAACTATATATAAAAATTTTTAGGGACAAGAACGATATTTGTCGATGCTGAAACTGCGCTTGGGCAACCACAAACTCAATATTTTTTTAACTTTTTGTACGTACTAATTTATTTGAATTTCATGTCACATGTGAACTTTTTTTTTTTTACGAAATTTCAACGTTCGATATTGAAAACTTAATTTTATACAAAAACTTTAAAAAACACTTAAACTTTAAAAGTCTTGAAACAGTTAAGTGATGAAATATGTTTTTACCCACCTGTGACCAAAATTTTTCAAATAAATTAGGCTGACTACCCTTGTCAAAAATTAAAAATCTTTTTACTAGTTAAAAACTATAGTCACTTTTGGTAAGAATCACAGTCAAATGGATTATTTTATCCCCTCCAACATGTAACTTCACTGTTACTTAAATAAACAATTTGCAAATATTAAATTAAAATCATGATTAAATTTCTTACATTTTTTTAATTTACTATTTATTAATTTTCTAAAATTTTGAAATTCAAAATAAAAAATGTTTATATAAATTTCCAGACAGATAACTTCTTATTATTAGGACAATCAATTATTAATTTTACTTAGAATTTCCGCATAGTTTAAATTTTTAGAGTCATTTTTAAAATTTACTGTCTTATCTATATTTTCTGAAATTGACGTGGCTTCAAGCATTCTTCTCTTATATACACTTGATTACCTATGCATTACCTCAACTCCATCAAAATCAAACCTATGCTGTGTTACATGTTCCACTAGACCTGTTTTTTTGTCATTTTTTTTTTTTTTTTTTATATTTTTCACATCATTTTTATGTTGGTACATCCGGTCAGAAACATATTGCTTTGTTTCACCAATGTATATTGCTAGGCAATCCAAACAAGGTATTTTATAGACTACTTCGGATTGGTTTTTAACATTTATTTTATCTTTCATATTACTGTATATGTTGTCCACTTTATTTGTCGGCTTAAAACTTTACTTATATTCACCTACATCATAATCTTCAAAAGATTTTTTTATCTTTTCTCCTAGACCTCCTAGACTGACATTATTATTATGTTCTATTTTTGGAGCCACCTCCCGCTACTACTCGCAAAACTTGTGAGATAGGGGGAGTAGGTATCAGTGAAGAGGAAGGATTTGCTCTGCCTTGAGCCGAGCTCTGTGGTGTAGCGGTTAGCATCCTCGCATGTAACGCAGGAGACCCAGGTTCGACTCCCGGCGGAGCCAAATCTTTTCTCTTCAAAAAATAAATTATTTAAAAATAATTTAAAAATGGTGGTCAGCCACAAATTAAGATTAGATTAATTAAAATATATTCCTTTTATTTTATTATAATTTTTTGCCCATACTTTTTCAATTAATTTTTAATTGATCGTGGTCACAGGTGGGTAAAAACATATTTCATCACTTAACTTTTTTTAATTTTAATTTATTGATTTCAAAAGTATAGAAATTCTAAATTTTAGGTCTTTTTCTTGAAAATGGCTGAGTGCCGAAACGTTGAACCGACTATTGTAAAAATAGTGTGAGGTTAATAAAGGATCAAAATTTAAAAAACTTAATGACTATTATAATTAATGCGGATGTGGTGGATGAGCCATAACTATGGATGAAATGAAGGTTGAAATACTGTAGAATTGATGAAAGAAATCGGTATGAAAGAATGTAGGATTTCTTCCTATATTACATTTTTGAGCATGCTTACTCGTAATAAAATAAAAGAAAATTCCTTCTTCACTTCGGCCAGTCCTCACCCCTCACTGCCAAAAGGGGCTCACTAAGGCCCGATGCACTTTTCTGCGATCCGGACTATAAGCCAGGGGTACCTGGAGTATAATGGTATAATCCGGTCGGTCCATTTTACTCCAGGTACACCTGACCTGGATTATAGTCCGGATCGCAGAAAAGTGTCGTCCGTGTGCACCGGGCCTAAAGGTGCCTTTACACTCTACGAACCTCACCTTCGAACAGGTTCTCCCACGAACCTTGCCGTACCAGCGTTCAAACAAACTGCCATTTATACATAACGTGACGTTAGGCGAACAAATATGGCTGACGCACCTAACGCTAGCTTATGATGAAGAAAAACATCTACATTATCAATATATTTTATTTTATATGAAAAATATAAAAATAGTAGACGAATTACAAGCTTCTTTCACTTGGGAAAACCCAAATCAAAATTGACACTACCCCCGAACAAAGGCGAACACATGAATAACCTTGTATACACGAACAGTGTTCGGGAAGACAGTTCTAGGATAAAGTACAGTGTAAAAATGCACCTTATGAACTCTTACTCCTTATTTCTTCGTAAAGAAAAGGAACGGAGTCACCATTGGTATAGTGGTTAGCATATCAACCTACAATATTAAAGGTCGCAGGTTCGCGTCCAGTCCAAGTGGAGTAAAAAACCTTTGCTATGCCGTCCCTCGGGTAGGACGTAAAATGGAGTTCCCGAGCCTGTACGATGTCAGATACTCGTTAAAGATCCCTGTCCTAATTATGCTTGGATAGACAAAATTAAGGACTACCACTTTAGCATCGTCTGATTAGCCTTAGTGGCATATAGTGGCGTTAAACAAACAAACATGTGTTTTGGATAGTAAAGGGTGTTTTTTTTGGATGTGCACAAGTTAAAATTATAATAAAACAAAGAAATATATTTTTAATATCAATGAAACGAACTTTATTGAATAGAAAACTTCATGACATTAATGTTTAAATACGATTTCAGCCATGTGGCCTCCACGGTTAGCGCGTACAAGTCGCAATCTGGAACACTAATTTTCACAAACTTTTCCCTTTATTTGCGGCCGTATATCGCCAATAACTCGTGGAATGTTGATTTCGAGGTGTTCAATTGTCTGTGGTTTATCGACATAGACAAGTGACTTGACATAACCCCAAAGAAATAGGCTTCATCGGAAAACAAAATTTTGAATGGAAATTCAATATCCATATCAATTTATGCTTCAGCCCATTCGCCGAATTGGCGGCACATGCGATGGTCGTTCGGCTTTAATTCCTGCACCAGTTGAATCTTGAAAGCTTTTAATCCCAGCTCCTTTCGTAAAATCTTCCATAAAGTGGAAGGACAAAACCCAAGTTGCTGAGTACGGCGACGATTCGATTGATATGGATTATCTTCAATGCTTTCCTGTACAGTGGATGCAGCTTCTTCAGTGCGCACTGTTCGGCGTCTCACGGGATGCTCATTATCATCAAGAGTAAACGTGGTCCGAAAACGATCCATTGTTATTAGAATTAGCCGCTCTGAAGGACGATTATGTACACCGTAAAATGGTGTGAAGTGCCCGATAAGTTTGACGAACAGAACCATTATTTCAATAAAAAATTTCAACAATTTTCAAGCGTTGCTCTGGTGTAAGTCTAACCATAATGAAATGACAAACCAAAATGAAAAAATAGCAACTATCAGCTGTTGAATATGTTATCAAATAAAGCAGTGTTGCCAACTCTAAGTTGTACACCTCCAAAAAAAACACCCTTTACGTATTGGATGCGAGAGGAGTTTGATTTTTTGGAGGTTCCCAACTAGATCTAAGTATATACAAACAGATCTTTGTCATATTGTCATATAAAGGAGTCTTTTGTAATTGATGGGGAGTTTTAGGCCTTTTCCTTATATGTGTTATAGTAGGAGGTAACGTAGAGTAGTTTCCTGTCGTCTCAAACTTGTATGAGGAAGTTAAACCAAGTTAGACATTTTCTAAACTTGAATTAATCTGAGCCTTATCCTTAGGGCTCCCCACAGTAGCATCGCCGTATTAGCCTTAGTAGCATAAAGTGACGTTAAACAAAGAAAAGGAAAAGAAAAAACTTGATGTAGCTCCACTCTAAGTTACTCAGCCTAGATTTTCTTGCAATTTTTTCAGGATTTTCATCGGCAGTGTAAGAAAAAGAAGTTATCAGAACTGTCTATAGGCGCAAGCGACGGTGCTGCTTCTGCGACGGTGCTACGGGAACTAGAGAAACGGGGATAAAAGCCGGGCCATTGCCTGGGATTCATAGGGTTTTTTGGCGTTTTTAATTTATTTTTCCATAATTAAAACCCGATTGAGCAAAAAATCATTTGAAAAATATCTAATAGGTATTGCTCGGACCTCAGTGTTCAATTAAAAAATCAAAAGACGTGTCATTCCCTTTTATGGATTATAAAATTAAGAATAGATAAGCCTGTTTCGAAACATATGACGATATGTAGTCTTTATTTTAAAGAAAGAGACTATATTTATCCAGGTAAATATTAGTATTTGACATTTTATTATTCCAAAATGCTAGTTTTATGCAAATAACATTGAGACCATTGTGTCATAGATTTGTTTTTTCTTTTTTAATTTTCTCCATTTTTCTATTACATCCGTTGTGCTTAATTGTTCCATGTTTTCAATGCGAAGCCTGAAAGTATTGACAAATAAATAAATAATATGCCAAGAATCTAAGCTGTCATAACAATGATCGTGTGAATAGGTAATTAATGTTATTACTAACCGAAAAACGTCGAGTAAAGTTACAATGATGTATTTGCATTTACCAGAACTACCAGCTTTACACGTACAATGACAAGAAAATTGCTTATTATTAATAATAAATTTGATTTCCACTTTTATTTGATGGGGCAGTCCTTTAAGATTGCTAGTTTAAAGGCACGAGATTTGTAAAATAACTCCACATTTTATTATGTGGTTTGCATCAAGGATAGCCTGTCCTTCAATTAGTGGTCTTTTAAAATTACCAATTATCTCTATCATATCAACTATGTCTAACACCGTTCTTTCCGACATTTTGCAAAACTACTAGCGCACCCTATATTCGATTGCGCCCGCCTATAGACTGCGTTTTCGTTTATTTGATTCCGTTCCAGGAACAGGTAATTTGTAATCCCTTAAAAGCTAAAGCGAAGAGATAGTAATAAAATCAAATAAAAGCTCTTTTTGACCAAAGAGGATGAAATCAGAGAAAACTTCAAAAAAAGTATAAAAACCTTGGAATCATGAAGAAATTGGCCCTTCAAACCATTAGACTTTAGTAAATAAAGTTTGATTTTGTTATTTTGTAATGACTTCTGAGCCGTCTGAAATGAACCTTTATTGCTCAAAAAGTCGCTAAATTGCTTTGTTCGGATAGATAGATCTTGTCTGATTCTTGACCCGTGATAACAGCATTGAATTCTCGATTATACAGCTTGTGGTGGGTGGATTGGTTTCCGGGACGAGATCAAAGCGACTAACATCATCAAAATTCCGGTCCATGGAATTCCTCTAATTTCAAATGTTTCGCGCATTGCTATAGTAATTTCTCTTTTTCATATATACATACACACACACACACACACATATCTATATATATATATATATATATATATATATATATATATATATAATCAGCTGTTAAATAATATAAATATAGGTTATTCAAAGCGTAGTTGTTTGTTTAACGTCCCTTTATGCAATCAAGGCCAATCGGACGATGGTTCAGTGGGAGCCCTTAATTTTGTCTATCTAAGCATAATTAGGATACGGATCTTGAACTAGTATCTGACATCGTACAGGCTCGGGACCTCCATTTTACTTCCTATCCAAAGGACGGCATAGCCAAAATTGTCCCACCAAAAAACTCCCATTAAAAATACTAGGACCACCGCGGGACGCGAGCCTTCGACCTTTAGTATTGTAAGCCAGGTTTTTATTTATTTTTTTTTTTTTTATTTGTCCTCCCCTTCCTCGCCGTTTAGGCTATACGGGGCTTCCCGGGCCAGGGGAGAGGGTGGGAGATTAATGCCTAAAATTATTAAATTCCCCCTGGCTCCGGTTTTTGAACTTGCTATCTTCTGGTTCTCAAATCATCTGTCCGGTTGATTGTAAGCTAGGTTGCTATGCTAACCGTTTTACCACAGGTGACCCCCTCCAAGACATAGTAATTGACATTACGTATAAACTAGCTGAATCGCATACCTCCTTAATTTAAAACCTATTCGTAATTCATTGGGCAAAAAGCTCCTGACCAAAATTCGACCAAGTCGGACATTGAACGGATTTTCATCTCATATTTTCACCTCCCTGAAGTTGATTTTAAATATGATAAAATTGTGTTAATTTCACATCTTTTTCGACTGTTGAAGTGCTAGAATTTTCTTTAATGTCTTCTTCTGAGTCAGAATCGATTATCTCTTGATTCTAACTCGTGAAATTCCTAGTTTTTTTTTTGTTTTTTTTATCAACGTCCACGACCGACAGAGGCATTCTGTGTTGTCATTATTATAGTGTTTTTAAATCGATAATAAATCTATGACCTACTTGCTGGACTTGCAAAGAGATCGTTCAAAATATAACTTTGCAGTCTAGAATAGCAATAAGTATGAGGTATATTCCAACAAGATGGGCAGTGGGGATATAGAAGGTAGAGAATATATTATGGAGGCAGTGGGCTATATATCAGACCGATACAGGTGGCGCTGATCTCACCTCACAAACTGTCCTATCTAACATCTTTCTCAACTCTTTATGATTCACTGTATATATATTTTTCATGGCGATATCCCTTCCTATATACATATATCATATAATTCAGAAACATTACCCGCAATCTGTATATTAAGGTGTTCTACATTTTATAACTGACATCATCTCAACTCAAATTTTTAAGAAACGCTAACTCTCTAGTCCATCGCCTCTTGTATTTAATATGAAATAGAACAATCTACAATGTTCCCAACGAGCCTTGATCATTCTCGGACAGTCACGAACATGTATTAGAACAGTTTGTTCCAACGATAGTTCTAAATTTGTTGTTGGAACGAATAACAGATGGAACAAACTCTTCGAGTACCATCTAGGAGTACGTACAACCTTCCAGACAGTTCCAATGTTCTGGCCCGGCGTAGATGCTATTCGAACATTGCAGTCACAAACATGCACAATGACAGTTTGTTCCAACTGTTATTTCGTTCTAACAACAAGTCTAGAACTATTCTAACCATATTTTTTGTTTCACGTTACAATATAAAAGATAATTTATTTATAAATAATTTAGAGGTGTGTAATTGAAGGGGTCGGGGCAAAATAGTGCCAAGCAACATTTTAAAAAAAATCTGGTGCGTGCGCGCAACACACAACTTTCACTTACCAACTTACTTAGATTAGAAATTGACGTGTTTTGCTAAATATCATTTCCCAAAGTCACGCATTTTTCTACATTCATATCTTATTTTTGTTAATCGTTAAAGCCGTTTTTGAGTAAATATAAAACCCCGTGAAAATGATACAAAATTTATTAAGTAAAGTCCCACCTTCGGTTGATCAATTTTGATGAAAAGTTGGCTATCACATATTTGGCATATACATACATCAAATACCTAGTTTGATCAAAATCGTTAAAGCCGATTTAGAGTAAATAAAAAAAACACGTAAAAATGTTACAAAATTATTTAGTAAAGTCCCCCCTCCGGTTAATCAATTTTGATGAAATTTTTACAGTCATATCTCGGGCATATTAATACATTAAATACTCAGTTTAATCAAAATCGTTAGAGCCGTTTTTGAGAAAATCGAAAAAAACCTAAAAAGTTATTAAGTAAAGTACCCCCTCCCTTTAAGTAATTTTGATGAAATTTATGCTGTCACATCGCGGGCATATACCTACACTAAATACCCAATTTCAGGATCGCACGGTTTATAGTTTTTGAGCTAGTCTGTTCACACACACACAGACACACACACACACACACAGACCATTTCGCGGGACTTGGTCATTTCGACTCAGGGGACCACAAAACGTGTATTTCCATTGAAAACCGGAAGTCGAAAATTTTCACGATCGCAATACTTCCACTTACTATATATTTCATATATAGCTAAGTGAAAGTAAAAATGAACTGTAGCTGCAGTCTGCTGTATATTACATAGGACCATATGTCTATGATGGAAATGCCACCTAAATATGACTATATAGAGCCTCTACAGTCATATTTAGGTGGCATTTCCATCATAGACATATAGTCCTACGTAATATACAGCCGAATGCAGCTACAGTTTATTGTTGTTAAAAATGTTGCTTGGCACTATTTTGCCCCGCCCCTTCAATTGTCAGCTGTTTTCTTTAAGACTGGATGATAAATTATTTGGATTTAGGCTTTACGTTTTTTATTTGGAGAGCCTACTACATTTCGATCCAAATATTGAAATGAAATGTAATATATGAAAAATAATTTTATTACCCTCCGACTGATACATTATACATTCATAATACAGAGATCTAGCCAGTGTGGTCTTATTGAGTAATTGAGTAAATATTGAGTCCCAATTACAGCGTACATGTACCACTCTGGACTCAAAAAGTCCTGATGAAGATCCACATGTTTGGATCGAAACGTAGACTCTCCAAATAAAACACTTTTCATTGAAAATCCTGATAATTTATTTTATTTCTTTATTTGTTTGTTTTATTTTAAATGCGTAAGAGCTCTTCCGTCATCAACGCCTAAAAAATGATTTTTCTTTCTTGATAATTTATCATCCTAAATAGTAAATTAATTATTTTTTTTTTTTTTTTTAGGTATGTGTCAACGGTGTATGTCCAACGTATGTTGGGTGCAGTTTTATATTTGATCACAGCAAGCATGGTGCTGGTTGTAAGTGTTTTCTCATATTATTCCTAACATTTTAATATGTACTTAATGTACATTAAGAGATAAAAAAAACAAGGATACAATATTTCATGAAATAATTAGGAATCGCTGTATTTATAAAAAAAAGATATCCTATGAATGCAATTTTAAATATTTTGTATAAAAGAATAAAACTATTATTGACATTATTAACTGTAAAAAACGTCATTTTTACATTACTACGAGTATATATTTAGTATATACGTAGTAGCTGACCAAGTGATAACTTTGATTCAGGTATAAATTTACTATCAATATTTAAATTATTAATAATAAAAAATATTTTTTTTTAATAAATCTTTTTTTTATATAAGCTCATAGAAAATTAAATGTTAAAAAAAAAATCTTTAAATGATTTATTTACAAATATAGTCTTAAATAGAATTATTCTCATAATCTTCGAAAACTTAAAAAGAATAAAATAATTGTAAAAAATCGAATACAAACGTAAAATAAAGTCCAGTATTAATAACATAATTTTTTTTTTCTTTCTGGAAATAAAATGATTGATACTACTGTCATATTTAAAAAACAATATCTAAAACATTGTAATCTAGCGTATGTCTCTTTTTTTCTCGTTTTAGATGATCGTGAAAACAAAACAATTTCTCTATCTTGACTTCTGATCACTTTAGTTGATTTTCCTGGCACATTCTTTTTAGGAGTCTCGTGACATTGTTGAAATTTTCTGCTATTTAGGCCACATAATAGTTTTTTCCCTTTTGTTGAACTAACAAAAATGAATAAACCACTTATATTAACAACACACAAAATGAAATAAAAACAAAACATAAACAGGGAAAAAAGTAAGGTACACCCTACTGTTATACAACCTTTTTATTGGCCACTAGATTGATGTCACAGTTCGCGCATGCGATTCACGGTCGAATTTCTTATGTTGTCGAGCTATAACATAGTAGTATTGTTTAATACCTTTATTTTATTTATTTATATATATTTCTTGAGGTGCCATTTATTTCTACATGTTTGTAATGTTCTTTGATTTACGACTATTAATAACGATTAATATTCGTTATACGCTTATACTCCCCATTGACCTAGTTAGTGTTTTACTCCTAAAGGATCCGATTGTCCTGTACTATTAATTCAGCCCGGTAGGTTGCGCCCCTGCCGTCGAATTGATCTCTCTTAAAAGGTTGATTAATGCCACTGGGTCGCGACCTGAACTTTATCACCACCTCGTTGGTGTCATCGTGTATCCAACTTTTCGCAATCTCTTTCGATAAACTATTCATCTGCATTGTTCAGCTACAAAGCCAAGCATAATCCAGCGGAATTTGTTGTTATTTTACTAATATCCTAATCCAAACTTTATCGTGGTTGTCCAAAAAGAGTATTCGGTGTTTGAAAGTTGAATAAAATCTCTAATTTAGAATATCAAGTAGGATGTTTATGTTTAATTTAAACACATTGAACTGGAAATGTATTTAAAAAAAAAAAAACAATATTGTCCATACTATAAGGCTACAGATTTCTAAAAACGCGTTGACACATTGTTCCTGAGATTGCCGTCATTTCTGTTCTGATATTTTGCCTCATTGCGTTACATTCGTCGGTTTCTTTTCGTATACACTACTTTTCAGGCATCCCTACAGAAAGAAGCCAAGAGGACTGAGATCAAGACCCCTGGAGGCCCCAGCTAATGGTAAATCTACGAGAAATCACTTTGTTTTGGAATAATTCGTTTACCATAGCAATTGATAAGTCTGAAGTATGGCAAGTGGCCCAGTCTTGCTGAAACCATGTTCTAGAGTTATATTCTTTAAACTCTTGAAGTTCTTGGGACAAAAAACCTCTTATCATTTCACAGTAACAAAAACCCGAATACTCTTTCTGGACACTCTGTATTATAAAGATATTTATAGTCTCTAAAAACTTGTAAATTTATGTCTCAGTTAGAATAGTTGCTAAAGCTTCATGTTGAATTATGTGGCCCGAAATTTCTTGATTGAATTTTATCCAAATTCTCCTTCTGATCCTGATTCAACTTATTTTATTATATTACATCAACTTCTATAAGCATGATCGAGTTGATGGAAAGTAGGATGAAGCTGCTTGGTTTATAAAAGAAATTAAGTCCAATTCTGGATACCAAACTTCGTTAATGAAATCATAAAATAAGGATCAATCTGAAATAAAAATTACATAATTCATCAAATACAGAGTACACTTGAAGATGCTTTGAAAATAGCGACACGGCGCTATTTCCATCCGAACCCACTTGTCTCCAACAGTGCTTCCTCTTCTACCCCAGACAATCCTCCGAGGCGTCTGAAAAGAATATGGCCTAGAGATCTACTAAATTAAAAAAATCTGGTGCGTGCGCGCAACACACAACTTTCACTTACCAACTTACTTAGATTAGAAATTGACGTGTTTTGCCAATTATCATTTCCTAAAGTCACACATTTTTCTACATTCATATCTTATTTTTGTTAATCGTTAAAGCCGTTTTTGAGTAAATAAAAAAAAACCGTGAAAATGATACAAAATTTATTAAGTAAAGTCCCCCCTCCCGTAGATCAATTTTGAAGAAATTTTTACAGTCGTATCTCGGGCATATAAATACATTAAATACCAAGTTTGATCAAAATCGTTAAAACCTTTTTTGAGTAAATAAAAAAAACACGTGAAAATGATACAAAATTTATTAAGTAAAGTCCCCCCTCCGGTTGATCAATTGTGATGAAATGTTGGTTATCACATCTTTGGCATATAAATACATCAAATACCAAGTTTGATCAAAATCGTTAAAACCGTTTTTGAGTAAATAAAAAAAACATGTGAAAATGATACAAAATTTATTAAGTAAAGTCCCCCCTCCGGTTGATCAATTTTGATGAAATTTTTACAGTCATATTTCAGGCATATAGATAGATCAAATACTCAGTTTAATCAAAACCGTTAGAGCCGTTTTTGAGAAAATCGAAAAAAACATAAAAAGTTATTAAATAAACTACCCCCTCCCTTTGAGCAAATTTTATGAAATTTTTGCTGTCACATCGCGGGCTTATACATACTCTAAATACCCAACTTCAGGTTCGCATTATAGTTTTTGAGCTAGTCTGTTCACACACACACACACACACAGACAGACCATTTCGCGGGACTTGGTTATTTCGACTCAGGGGGTCCCAAAACGTGTATTTCCGTTGAAAACCGGAAGTCGAAAATTTTCACGATCGCAATACTTCCACTTACTATATATTTCATATATAGGTAAGTGAGGGCCGGGGATAGCCGAGCGTGTTCGAGCGCGGCCCGCTTTAACACGCTCGAGCCGAACGGTGGCGGTTCGAATCCGCCCTGGGATGGTTGACTTTTATTTCGTGGAGGCCCCACGGAATAAATCTCAACCTACCCACCATGGTTAGGATAGGTTTGGTTACACCTGTAGAGTAACCCCCCGTATGCCAAACATGGCCAGGTAGGGGTACCGACAAAAAAAAAAATATAGGTAAGTGAAAGTAAAAACCATATTTGAGTGCTATCAATCGGTAGTTTCTCTACATGCCTTTACATGTCATTAATTTACTCATGTCATATTTACTTATTGTATTGATGTTATACAGTCGTAAATTTCAATAAATAAATTTAAAAAAAAAAAGAAATGTGGTTCACACCCTTGCTATGTAACTATCTGCTTGACCTGGAAAACTAATCCCATTGAAATTCATAATTAGGATTTAGTAGATCTTGATAGCATTAGAATAGAATCAATGTTTATGGTTGACCCAGTTAGTATTTTCTCGAATTAATTCAATTACGTCGAACAAGTGAAAAAAAAGTACAGATGAATAGAGAATGGGAGAAATTAATTTTTCCCTCATGAAAGTGTAACTCTCGAGATAAGTTTAGTGGGGAATCTTTTAACTCGTGAGTACAATGAGGCAGCCCTGGGAAATTCCAACCGTGAGAACGTTTAAAACTGCTTCTTTCTTTTTTTCCTTTTATGTTTTCACTTTGCTCAGTCTCTTTCTTTTAACCCGGGAAAGGTAGCGCTTCGTCGATGAGATGAAGTGACCATATTATCGTTTCAGGGAAGCCTAATCATCATCTGAATGCAGTATTTATAATAGTTTAAAACAGACCTTATTTACATTTACACTTTTTATGTCTTTTGTCTATTAGAAACTTAGAATGGTGTAATGTACTTATTACAAGTTAAGGTTCAATATACGCAAAACACTTTGATTTTTAATGTATGATTTATTGGAAAGAATAATTATTTCATACAAAAAAACCAACGAAAAAATGTCACAAAAGCAAAATCGCTAGAAATCATGAAACAGTAACTGGAATAAATAAAGTGCCCCCTCCGGTTGATCAATACAGATGAAATTTTTACAGTCATATCTCGGGCATGTTAATAGATCTAATACTAAGTTTAATTAAAAATCGTTAGAGCCGTTTTGGAGAAAATGGAAAAAAACGTAAAAAGTTATTAAATAAAGTACCCCCTCCCTTTGACTAATTTTGATGAAATTTTTGCTGTCACATCGCGGGCGTATATAAACACTAAATACCCGATTCCAGGTTCCCACGGTTTATAGTTTTTGAGCTAGTCTGTTCTCACACACACACACACACACACAGACACATGGACACACACACACACACACAGACCATTTCGCGGGACTTGGTTATTTTGAATCAGGGGATCCCAAAACGTGTATTTCCGTTGAAAACCGGAAGTCGAATTTTTTCACGATCGCAATACTTTCACTTACTATATATTTCATATATAGGTAAGTGAAAGTAAAAACAATAAAAACTCAAATTATCAACAACGTTACAAAAAGTAACTACTTTTAACAACCACATGCTTCCATCTTCAGAGCCAGGACTAAAGACTCCAGTCCATTGCTTCTTATATTTAGTCTTTAAACGAACATTCTAGAAGTTTCTAGAAAAGCGTAGAAGGTTTTCGTACAGTGTGGAATATTTTCTAGAACAGTTAGTTAGCTATTCCTACAAGAAATCTACAACTCTCCATCATGCTAAAGTTCTTATCGATTAGTTAACATCGGTAGTATTGAAAATGTTATATCCTTCTAGTCGATACCTCTAACCTCTTTGGAATACCCTGTTACACGCCCGTGTCGGCGTCCTTCACGATGGTTTTAGTCACGAGTTTGTTGAGTAGTGTGAAGAACTCTTGTGTCTTGTCAGCCTCTTTGAATGGTAGACCTGACCGTGACATAGTTCCTTCGCTACTTGTAGTTTTGTTATTGTTTTAATATAACCAGTATAAACATGAATGAATTTATTTTATAGTCAGTCTATAATTGTCATTTATACATAAAATTAATGTATTTAATTACAATTATAGTTGTTTGTTTAACGTTCCTGCAGCTTATGCTACTAAGGCTAATCAGACGATGCTGCAGTTGGAGTCCTAAATTCTGCCTATCATATAATTAGCATAGGGATCTTTAACGAATACCTAACATTGTACAGGCTCATACAGCACCTTTAGACGAATTTAAGAGTTATCTATAAATACTTTAGAAATCACTGTATGTATCATCACTATCTAAAAATAATAAGTACAACAAAAAAGAAAAGTAAAAATACGAAAATGTTAGAGAGAGGACACATGGTAAAACCCGGGTCGAATACCCTATAGTGGTCGAATACCCTATAGTCATTACCCCATAATTACACCTAAGTCGAAATTCCCGAAATTCCAAAAGTAGCTCAGATATTCGAAAGTACAGACGTTCGTGATAAAAGTCCCATTGGTTGTCTCCGTATTCCTTGTGAGCTAGAGGAATATAGGGGGATGAACTCATCAAGGTTCGTGGAGTTCCTTGCTTAAATTAATAATGAACCTTTGAAAGTTTTAAAGTCACTTAAATCAAGATTCAAATAAAAAACATTTTACTGTTTTTTATTTTTACTTTCACTTACTTATATATGAAATAAATAGTAAGGGAAAGTATTGCGATCGTGAAAAATTTCGACTTCCGGTTTTCAACGGAAATACACGTTTTGAGGTCCCCTGAGTCCAATTAACCAAGTCCCGCGAAATGGTCTGTTTTTGTGTGTGAACAGACTACCTCAAAAACTATAAACCGTGCGAACCTGAAATTGGGTATTTAGTGTATGTATATGCCAAAGACGTGACAGCTAACATTTCATTAAAATTGGTCAAACGGAGGGGGCACTTTATTTCATAATTTTTTCGACTATCTCAAAAACGGCTTTAATTATTTTGATCAAATTCGTTATGTTTTAAGAAAATTATTTGTTCTTTAATATCAGATAAGCTTTGTCATTATTAAAATGTTTTGAGGGGGCTTACATGGAGAAGGGGCCTTTTAGGTTTTCCTATAAAGTAACTTTGTTTTTGTTTATATGGAAAAATTTACTGTCTCTCGTTATGCCTAAAAACAAGAAATCGCTAAACATAAAATATGAAAAATCAAGTAAACATGTAGAGTAGAAAAAAACATTTTATAAAAAAATATTAAACCGACTTCGAAACCTAGGAACCAGTAAAAATAAATTCACTGAAAAGTATGAAATAATTACCTTCTGATTTTTATGAATACACAGCAACATTGAAAATGGTATAAAAAGTGGAAAAATGCAATAAGACGAATAATTTTATTTTAATTTGTACAAATACACACTAATTGTTAATAAAAATTATTAAATTTAAATATTAAATACTATGTTCAATTCAACACAATCTTTTCGGAGGCGGCGCAAAATAGAAATAACATGTTACTGATACAATTCCATTAGCAGGCATTGAAATCAATAGCTGGGAAGAGAAGATCCATTTAGAAGATTTTCATAATGTCTAGTGTAAAAAATTTTAAATTTTGCGCCGCCTCCGAAAAGATTGTGTTGTATTGAACATAGTATTTAATATTTTAATTTAATAATTTTTATTAACAATTAGTGTGTATTTGTACAAATCAAAATAAAATTATTCGTCTTATTGCACCTTTCCACTTTTTATACCATTTTCAATTTTGCTGTGTATTCATAAAAATTAGAACGTAATTATTTCATACTTTTCAGTGAATTTATTTTTACTGGTTCCTAGGTTTCGAAGTCGGTTTAATATTTTTTTATAAAATGTTTTTTATTTCACAATTTTTAGTTGGAGAATATAACTAATGTAGAAAACCGTACGTTGGTTTAAAAATTTCGTTGGTCATTGGTCGTTGATAAAATAAACGTTGGTTTAAAAATTTCGAAATCTTTTTACGCTCTACCACGTTTGTCTTTCCCAGGTCTTTTTATTATACAATAATTGTATAAAATTATTATGAAATACACTTTACCTTTTCAATTTTATGAATACACACAGAAAAGTGGGAAAGCGGTGCGTGTATTATACAACTTTCAACACACTACTTTTTATGATTATAAATGGATTTTTTTTTTTTTTTTTTAAAAGATCAATGTTGAATTGGGGAGGGAACACATAAAATGTTTTTCCACAATGACAATATTTTTCCTTTTCTAAATGTCGTCAGTACTTGTCATTTACGCAGAGAATCAGTGTTCCGAGATGTGTTGAGTTAAATATACATAAATCCGGCCATTCCAAGATGAAGTAGATAAGTCACTGAACAAGTCGAGATTCTGGCCGGTTTTAGACATGATATCGTTAATGGAGAATCGATGAGGATGCTAATATGACCTATAGTAAATTTGAAAGTAATTTTTAAATTTTGATGGCTTGAATATCCTACTGAAAACTATTGCGATATTATACACGACTTCATTGGATTACATCATTGGATAGAAGTCCCTGCAAAAAAAGGGGCAACCATAAAATTTATCGATATCAAAAAGACTGCCCCGCTAGGATAGAAGCAACAGGGTTTGGGACTCACATATGGTTAATTTTTTATTACGAAGGATATTATTATTCTCCGTATTAGACTACTGACTTAATTCCAAAGGTTGATTCAATTATGTTCGTAATTCTTTTCGATGAATTTTTTACTAAATTTATTACCGAAGTACTATGAATTATATCCTTCGTAATAAAACATTATTCAGAAAATAAATTGTTAAACAATGTTGCTTCAATTCTAGTAGCGTAGCATTTATCATCATTTTTAACAATCATTTCCATGATTGCCAAATTTTTGCTGAGGGGACAATGAGGTTGTTTTCGGGTAGTTATCAAGTTTTATTTTGTAGTTTTTATTGATGGATGAACACCAGCAAAAGCCTCGATAGTTGTAGAAACAAATTTAAAAACCGATACTAGTAATCCGGATAACATAACAGAAGTGTCACCCTTAAAGGATCGGCACAAGACCTTCGGCAAGATATTCAACAGTAACCGAGTGTATCCGGAAGAAGTATCTGAATCCTTTATTAAGTCAACTGAAAATGAGCTTTTCCAGGAATTATTGTATTCTTTTTTAATGTGCATAGTCAATAAAAGATAGAAATCAAAATCTAATTTAAATCAATAATAGCTACGATTTTAAATTTAAACGATCCTTCGGGAACTTGAAGAAGTCTTAAATTCTGCTTTAAAACGATTACCGATTAAATACTTAATCTTTCTTGGAATTCCACGAATTTTGTTGTTTTATGATTATGGTGTCCAACCGTTGATTAGATTTAAATTAAGAAGGTTTACTGTTATCGGTGAATATACATCTATCTATTATTTATGCTAATATCGCTACAGAAAACGACAGCGATATTATATTCTGCTGATATTTATATCTTCATTTAAATCTAATGTTGAAAAATTAATTTAGGTTATGTATAGGTTTGTTCCAACAAGCACGTAAAACACATCGATAACTAACAGACTGCTCGTGTTCTCCCCCCACTCTTTTGATTCTGAATTTGATTGGTTGGTTTTCCCATTTGATTCATCCAGCAGTAATACAATATTTGGGTTTGTTAGTAATCAATTAGTTTTAATAGCTTGTTGGACCATACCTTATGTTATATATGCCATATGTTTTTCCAATTAGTAAACAATTTGAGCGATAATTAAATAATTATTTTCATGTTTTTTCCCGATAACTTCTTAAATAAATTAGGAACCCCAAAAAGGTTTAAATGGGACCACCTTGGGAAAATACTCTTCAAGATGCAAAAGGTTTCGTTCCAATTGGTCCACCCATCTCTGAGTAATCGGTGAACATACATAGAAAAAAAAAAAAAAAAAAGTCGGTTAAAAAAGAAAAATATTCCTGTAACACATTGAGCCTACGCATGCGGAGTACGACTTTAATGACAGACCATCGTTAACAATTAAAGCCGTTCTGTTCATTTAATGGAAATTATTTGTTTCATGGTAACTAAATGAACTTTTCAACAACTACGTTATAAAATCAGACTTGGCCGAGTTGGAGTATTATACTTGCATTGTCGAATCATCACAAGTAAAAACTTTAATTAATTATAAAAAATAGTTTTTTTTTAAAGAGCAAATAGAAACCAAAATAAGATATGAATGTGGAAAAATGTGTGACTTTGAGTTGTGGCAATTAACGAAACACATCAATTTCTAATGTAAGTAAGTTGGTAAGTGAAAGTTGTTTGTTGCGCGCAGGCACCAGATTTTTATCATTTATTTGCCATTATTCCTTGCCTATCAAGTTGCCTTTACACTGTGTCGGACCTCACTTTCGAACAGCCTCAAAGCTAATCTAAATGAGACACTAACATTGTATTATAAAATCGTATGCTATTCATGATCTTCATGATCCTAATATATTAACAGTTGCTAATGCTAATGAAATATTATTAATGACAGCTAAAGATGATATTTACTGTTGTAAAATATTTAATAATACATTACGAACTGCAATATTCTTATTCTATACCCGCTCGCTAATTTAAATATTTGCAATGACACTATTGAGTACTTGTTTTGACTAGAGATGCGACATCGAAGGCAAAACATCAATCTTTTGAACATCGATGTTTTTTAATTTATACATTCTTTAAACATTAACGTATTTAAATCTATGTTTAAGTGTAAAGAATGTTTATTTTTCATAATAAATGTATAAAGACATCGATATTATCGACCTAGTTTTAGGTTTTTCAAATTCATTAATTAAACATTCAACTGTTAGGACCCAAACATATTCAGACATTGATTTCGTTTCCGTTGTATATACAGACATTCGTATTTCTGGTGAATATTGTAAAATATTTTGCGAGCAGCTGTTTTAAATAAGTAATTCAATTATGATACTATAGTTTACAGTTTTCATAATTTATCAACTTATTTGAAGTTGAAATTTTTACAGAAACAAGAAAGAGTAGGAAAAACAGAGCTAATGTATCCGATATAATGTCAAACATCATTGTTAAAAACAACTTGGTTTTTATCATAACATCGATGTTAAAACATATGTGTTTTCGTCCCAAACATCGATGTTATAAACAAGTTTGTTATTGTTGAAGCATCGACGTTAAAATAACTTGGTTATTGTCAAAACATCGATGTTAAAACATATTTGTTTCTGTCAAAAACATCGATGTTAAAAACATTTATTTTCGTCCAAAATGTCAATGGTAAAAACAACTTGGCTATTATCAAAACATCGATGTTAAAATGTACTTGTTTTTGTCTATAACATCGATTTTAAAAACAAGTTTGTTATTGTTAAAACATCAATGTTAAAAACATCTTTTTTATAGCTAAAACATCGATGTTAAGAGCATATATATTGTTGTTTTTTGTGCAAAACATCGATGTTAAAGATATTTTGTTTTGCCTATAACACCGATTTTTAAAACAACTGGGTTATTGTTAAAGCATATTTGGGGGGGAGGGTCACCTGTAGTATATTGGTTAGCATGGCAACCTACAATACTAAAGGTCGCAGGTTCGCGTGCTGAGGTGGCCCTAGGATATTTTAATGGGAGTAAAAAATCCTTAGCCATGCTGTCCCTGGGATAGGACGTGAAATGGAGGTCCCGAGCCTGTACGATGTCAGGTACTCGTTAAACATCTCTATACTAATTATACCTGGATAGGCAAACTTTAGGACTCCCACTGTAGTAGCATTGTCCGATTAGCCTTAGTGGCATAAAGTGACTTTAAACAAACAAAACATATTTGTTTTTGTCCAAAACATCGATGTTAAAAACAACTTGGTTATTTTTAAAACATATTTGTTTTTGTCCAAAACATCGATGTTAAAAACAACTTGGTTATTGTTAAAACATATTTGTTTTTGTCCAAAACATCGATGTTAAAAACAACTTGGTTATTGTTAAAACATATTTGTTTTTGTCCAAAACATCGATGTTAAAAACAACTTTGTTGTTATCAAAACATCGATGTTAAAATATACTTGTTTTTGTCCAAAACATCGATTTTAAAAATAAGTTTGTTATTGTTAAAACATCAATGTTAAAAACATCTTTTTTATAGCTAAAACATCGATGTTAAGAGCATATATATTGTTGTTTTTTGTGCAAAACATCGATGTTAAAGATATTTTGTTTTGCCTATAACACCGATTTTTAAAACAACTGTGTTATTGTTAAAGCATATTTGGGGGGGAGGGTCACCTGTAGTATATTGGTTAGCATGGCAACCTACAATACTAAAGGTCGCAGGTTCGCGTGCTGAGGTGGCCCTAGGATATTTTAATGGGAGTAAAAAATCCTTAGCCATGCTGTCCCTGGGATAGGACGTGAAATGGAGGTCCCGAGCCTGTACGATGTCAGGTACTCGTTAAACATCTCTATACTAATTATACCTGGATAGGCAAACTTTAGGACTCCCACTGTAGTAGCATTGTCCGATTAGCCTTAGTGGCATAAAGTGACTTTAAACAAACAAAACATATTTGTTTTTGTCCAAAACATCGATGTTAAAAACAACTTGGTCATTGTTAAAACATATTTGTTTTTTTTCGCATCCCTAGTTTTGACTTTCTATACATTGTGGTGTTTGTTAATGTTATTTATTTTGTTATTGACAATATTGCAATTATTTATACATAATTAGTACTTCAGTGGTAGTTATTTATTTTATTTATAATATTTATATTGGTTTTAACAATAACTAGTTGACCCGGCTAACTGCTATTGCATAATTCACAATGAATGGATAGCTTTTGAGCTCTAACTGTCAAGTTTTAACGGGCTTATCTTTATATCATGAGTTTTTCGATTTTATGACACAATCTTTACAATACCTAATACATTTTAAGTTTAGAAGTTTTAATATAGACGAATCTTTTCTTTTTTGTATTGTATATACGAATATTGGACAATAAATTCTTGAATGGGACTTTAGTACCAGCACACTCTGTGCCGCATTGCGTAGGAGACTACCATTGCCAAGTCTGCTGCTGGTTTTTCGATTCTTAGATATTATTTACCTTCCTTAGCAGAAACCAGAATTCAGTATTTTATCAGTTACATTTCCTGTTTAAAATATTCTTTTGAATTGCAATTTCATTTATAAACGTTCGAGCAGACCCGACCACACGTTGCTCTCAGTAGCTATCATGCATTGAATTAATTATATCCTGTTCTTTTTAATTCAGTCAAATCAAAATTCACTAATAAAGATAAAAACGTTACAGCTAATTTAAAAACCAATGGTATTTAAAATAGAACTTTAGGCCAAATTTAAAATTGTTTGATAAAGAATTTAGAAGGGTTAAGGTTTTTATCGTAAACCGGAAAAGGAACTAATAAAGAATATAATTGCAAAAATGCTTTGTACAATCATAATAGACAGCGAAAATGTACCGAATTAATCTTTTGCCTTAATGCATATTAGTTAAATTCAGAATATAACACATGGTTCTACCCGAAAGAGGTTATGAAAAGTTCTCAAACCATGTAAAAAAAAAACAATATATTCTTACAGTACTACTTATCAGAACAAAAAAATTATTAATGAGATAATTTATAGCTTTTATAATCATTTTAAAATCTCGTCAATAAGTAAATTTGTCAATATTGTAATTACACCTCACTGTTACACAGCATGTATGTATGTAATAATAGAAAACTAGTTTTAACTCGTTGAATGCAGTTTATTATACTTCTGTAGTGCCTAAGATTCCCGACTGGAATTAATTAATATTTCAGCGCCACTTGCTAGTCGCCGGAATGCCCCAGTTATTCAACCATCATAAATAAAACGGCACCTTTCCGAGCCAAGCGTATATTTTTAACGATAATATATGTTTTTTTTTATTTCCATTTACATCAACAAGTAACTTTTTTTTTTCCGGTTGGCGCATTAGGCCTTCCCACCGATGGCGTCAGCTCTCTCGGGTTCAAGGACAGTGACAAACTGGTCTAGGTCCAAGGATTATAGTAACTCAGAGTCAGCAGGCCCCGAGGACCTGTATATCTTTCCCCGAAGCATACCGTCCTTGAACCAAACCTCCGGGCGATTACTGACGTCCTGGAAAACCACACCACGATTCTCGATGAGATACACGGGGAAGGTTCATCACTCCTACGTCCGGTCGGTGTGAGTCGCCTCCAATAGGCTGACGGGCCTCACATACCCGGGGGTGGGGGTAAACTTGGACTGCGTGGCGGTCACCCATCCAAGTACTAACCACGATGGACGTTGCTTAACTTTGATTACCTATTACAAGCTCCCTTGTCCACTCGGCCACCCCGGCCCCATCATCAAGTAACTTTATATATATAAAAATCTCGTGTCCCGATTTTTGTCGAAGGTAAAATCAGAAACTATTCAACCGATTCTGATGAAGTTTGGCTCATTGTGTTTAGTTTTGTCCAACTTACGAGATAGGATAGTTTTTATATCGATTGTTGACCCCAATATTTCTTTTATTGCAAATTAAATGCTTATTATGCTACGATTGGGTGTGGTTATCTGTAAGTTCTATAAATTAACAACAGATGGCGGGGTATGTTGATTTATTGACACAACACTTCATTTTCTTTCGATTTTTAGGGTGGGCAAATCTATTTTTTCTAGCTTGGACTAGGAAAATCCGTGTTTTTCCCATGGGCAACTATGTATCGCCTTTTCACGTGAGGGGAAAATATGGAATCTATTTGTTATAGCCAAGGACAGGTTAACCAATCATTCTGCACCTATTGGAACTACATTAAATATAAATTGTAAATTCTAATAATAAATTTGTTTTTAAAATTATTATTAAAAAAAGTTACAAACTAAAATTATATTCTCATTAATAAAATTAAATTTTAATGTTTTGATAAATAGTTCAGTAAGAATATAATATGGTTGGAGGTTTCTCTCGCTCCGAGCACGCTTTTTTGATAACCTGCTCCAGGTAGAACCTATTAATATGATATCTAATCAAGATATCTAATATCATCGTGTGTTATATTCTGAATTTAATTAATATGTGTTATGGCTAAAGATTAATTTGATACATTTTGGCTAACTGTCTATTTTGATTGTAATAAACCCTGTTCCAATTATATTATTTATTATCCGTTATTTATATTTAATCTCATCTCGGCTCTGTTGAAATAATCCAGTAAGAGCTAAATGAATGGGTCATTAATACTTATTATGGTCAAATATGAGATGTAAAAAATAAAAACTTTAACCCTTCTAAATTCTTTACTAAACAATTTAATATGTGGCCTAAAATTCAATTTTAAATTCCGTTGGTTTTTAAATTAGCTGAAACGTTCACTTTATCAGTGAATTTTGATTTTATTGTATTGAAAAGAATGGGATGTAACTAATTCAACGCATTGTAGCTACTGAGCCACAGCAACGAGTGGACGGGACTCTTCGTCTTTTTTTCATAAATAAAAATCTCGTGTCCCGATGTTTGTCGGAGGTAAAATTATAAACTACTCTCTGAAATTTGGTTCATTGTATTTTTGTCCAACTTAAATGATGGGATAGTTATTATAAATAAGGATAGTTATATACCATAAATGCTTATTAAACTATATGTATACTGTGTGATTATTTGCGATTTCTATAAATTCCCAACAGAAGGCGGTGTAAGTTGATTTATGGACACAACACTTCATTTTCTTTTTACTTCCACTTACCTATATATGAAATATAAAGTAAGTGGAAGTATTGCGATCGTGAAAATTTTCGACTTCCGGTTTTCAACGGAAATACACGTTTTGGGACCCCCTGAGTCGAAATAACCAAGTCCCGCGAAATGGTCTGTGTGTGTGTGTGTGTGTGTGTGTGTGTGTGTGTGTGTGTGTGTGTGTGTGTGTGTGAACAGACTAGCTCAAAAACTAAAAACCGTGGGAACCTGAAATTGGGTATTTAGAGCATATATAAGCCCGCGATGTGACAGCAAAAATTTCATCATAATTGCTCAAAGGGAGGGGGTACTTTATTTAATAACTTTTTACGTTTTTTTCGATTCTCAAAAACGGCTCTAACGATTTTGATTAAACTAAGTATTTGATCGATTTATATGCCCGAAATATGACTGTAAAAATTTCATCAAAATTGATTAACCGGAGGGGGGACTTAACTTAATAAATTTTGTATCATTTTCACGTGTTTTTTTTATTTACTCAAAAACGGTTTTAACGATTTTGATCAAACTTGGTATTTGATGTATTTATATGCCCGAGATATGACTGTAAAAATTTCATCAAAATTGATCTACGGGAGGGGGGACTTTACTTAATAAATTTTGTATCATTTTCACGGGTTTTTTATTTACTCAAAAACGGCTTTAACGATTAACAAAAATAAGATATGAATGTAGAAAAATGTGTGACTTTGGGAAATGATAATTAGCAAAACACGTCAATTTCTAATCTAAGTAAGTTGGTAAGTGAAAGTTGTGTGTTGCGCGCACGCACCAGATTTTTATATTTAGGGAGGGTAAGCATCCAGTAGGCAAATCTACATTTTCCTACTTGGACTAGGAAAATCCGTGTTTTTCCCATGGCAAATTATTTGTGGCCTTTTCACGTTTGGGGAAAACATCGAATCTATTTGTTTTAGCAAAAGACAGGTTATCATAGTGCACCTATTATCACTACAACAAATAAAAATTGTGAATTCTAATTATAAAATTTTTTTAAGTTATTATAAAAGCTATAAATTATCTCATTAATATTTTGTTTTAATAAGTAGTACTGTAAGAACATATGTTTTTTTTTCACATGGTTTGAGAACTTCATAACCTGTTTCAGGTAGAACCATGTGTTATTATAATCTGAATTGAATTAATATGTATTATGGGAAAAGATTAATTCAGTACATTTTCGCTGTCTATTGTGATTGTATAAAGCCTTATTCCACTTATATTCTTTATAAGTTCTGTTTTAAATCCAGTTGGTTTTTAGATTAGCTGAAACGCTTTTATCTTTTTCAGTGAATTTTGATTTGACTGCAATAAAAATAATAAGATATAATTAGTTAGGATATCAACGTATTACAGCTACTGCCACAGCAACGCGTGCCCGGGTCTGTATACAAAATTCTCTCTTTTGGTTGTAATTATATTTTTCGTTGACTATAACCCGTTCCGAGTTTATACCAGCTACCGCGTCTAGATCTGAGATATAATGACGGCGCGTCCTGTTCCCACGCTGATATCAAGACGGCAAAACAAAACAAAATAAAAAAGGCGGTGTAATTGTCCGCTGGCTCTTGTGGTTACATTCCCATCACCTGGCGCTCATACCTGACTATCAGGTAATTATTACCTGCTCCGCCACCGTGGGGACCCTATAATCATTCTTGTAAAGGTGTAAATATTTTTTAATTAATTTACAAACTTACCTAGCTTAAGTTTAATACTTCTAGCTGTTTTTTTTTTTGTTTTTTTTTTGTTTAAACTTCATATTGCTCTCGTACCTAATTTTTTTTTTTTAACTTCCTTAAGATAGGTTAAATCGGACTGTACATAGACAAACGACTCACTTGGAACATACATACCAAATTTAAAAAACTGGAACTCAACAGGCGGTACAAGCAGCATTCACATCTGGACTACAGATCATCACTCGCCTTAAGAAACAAGCGACTAATTTACACTACAATTTTAAGACCCATTTGGACATACGGAGCAGAATTTAAGGGTTCCGAGAAAAACATCCACATTAGTAAAATACAAATTTCACGATCCAAAATTCTCAGAAAACCACAAATGCACCTTGGTTAATTTCAAATCATACACTACACAATGACATGAACATACCGACAGTAAAATCTTACATACAAGACAAACACCAAACATTTCACTCTTCAACGCTACATCACCCTAAAGGCCTATTTACACACATCAGTGACGGCACAGTGGCGGAACCTGTCAGTGATTCAACTTCCTGTAATCTCTCAGTTCGTTCGATTCACACACAACCGTAACGTCACCGGCACCAGTCAGTACCTTTTTTCAGCTAAAAATCACGTACATTATTTTGGCCGCGTGTATATTGCACAACTTTGTGAAAAAATACGACCAAAATAGTTATAGCTACCCTCCTCATGTAGAATCGAATAGTGGGAACCGCGCACTTCAAAATTTAGAATCTCAAGGTGGGAATGCAACATTATACGCATATCGAGTGAGAGAAATATTCACAGAATATTTCAATTCTGAAGCTGGAGCCCTTCCTTGGTTATAAATATAAAAAATAAAATGCTAAGCCGGAATGCAACATTAAGCGCATTCCATTGAGAGAATAATTTACAGAATGTTTCAATTTTTTCAAAAATTATTATTCAGTGATTATGTTTTTCTCATCAGTGTGACTAAAAATGCCAAGTTTTTATTTTTTTCTGAACATTAGTATTTAAGTAAAAAATCCTAGAAGGGCAATTTGCATGGAACATTTGGAATATCAAACGCTACATATCTTACTATACACTATTAATACAATTAGTCCTAGAATGAGGAATCTTGTACCATATTTTTATAATTGCAAGGGCTTTAATTTAGCATATAACTAGTTTGCAGTACTTAAAATTTTAACTTTTTTTAGAAACAATTAATTATTTTATAAACAATCCAAAATCGGATTTTAAAATATATACCTACATTATTCAGATTGGTACAATGAAAATTTTTAATCTTTCTAGGACAAATAGTATTTGAGCTATGTGCGTTTACATGTTTTAAAAATTGCAATTCTTCGATTTTAATCAAAACTAAACAATGGTAATATATTTTATAAGAAATATGAAATATAAATAATAATTTATGTTTGTTATTTTACAAGCTAGTATTGACTCATTTTAAAAATTCATAAAGATCTGCATGAATCGAAGACCCATTGGGCTTGTTTGTAAATCTAAACATTAAAATGATATAGGATTTTGGTTATAGAATGTGATTACGTTAAATTGAATTTTTTTTTTTAGAAATAAATTAATTCAGTATCATATATAACTATAAACAACTTTAAAGAAATTAGACAAATACAAATTTGTGTTTACTTACCAGTTGTTTTCATTCCCTCTCCAATTTTATTCCAAATAGTGTTTTTGAATTCAGTGTCCATGTACCTTGGGTGTGCCAGATCGTACAGCACAGGATACAAACGCACCAATTCAATGAGTTTTTCGTCATTCATCTTATTTTAATGAAAATCACTGTTTGAATCCGTCAGTGAAAAAATAAAAATATCGGTGAGGACTAACCTGAAATATCACCGATGGATCACTGACGGGGCACTGCCTCACTGATACGGTACTGTGCCGGTTGTGTGGAAACAGACTCATCTGAAATACATGGAAGAATATCTTAAAATAAGCCGGACGGATTACTTGCCGGTGCCGTCACTGATGTGTGTGAATAGGCCTTAACCCACTCATTTATTCTCTTTCCTCCTCCCTGTTACCTGGTCAGCCACGACGTCAAAAATGGCCAAGAGACCTCTTACTATAATAAATTATAAAAATGCATCAAGAAAGTCAAAGTCAAAACAATAGTGACCAAATTTTCTTAATGCGCCACTGCTCACGTGCATATCTACATCCGCACCTGTCTTTAATAACATTGACAGTCAGTGGTTTATACGTGTATAACAGTTGTATAATAAAGGCATGTCAGGCTTGAAGAAGAGCAAGTACCCAGCTGTAACTCTTCCATGGCATTATTTTAGAATAAACTAAATGAAACTGAAACTTGGGGATGATCTCGCATCCACAGCCTTTTTCCAGCTTCTCTTGATTCCGTCAGGCATGCTATCAGCAGATATGGTGAGTTGGTCATACAATAATAAAAAATAATTCATATGTAGATCACCATACTACCATATAAATTCTGCCAAGATACATTATAGATTTAGCTGCTCTATAATATTGTAGTTGCCTATTTATAAAGGCGCCACGTAAAGGCCACGCCTCTAGACAGCTCAGCGTCTTTATTAGCCACGCCAGAGACGAGAATGGTTAAATGGTTCGGACGAAAGATAAGGAACCGTAATGTTGTCCCCTGCCTGAATGCGACGACATTATGTTTTATTTATGTCATGAAGCGCATTAGTCACGATGTTTATTTACTCTGGTGACTGTAGCGAAATCCCTCTGATGGTTACGTTAATATCTAAGCCCGCAGACCGTGGATCGAAGCGGCTGTGACTCACTCGCCATGTTAGCGTTCATCACAAACGATTCCCTGGATGTCTCATTACTGACTGACTCAGCTGTGGGCTGGCGATGGGTCTTCTAAGGAAGTATCGGCCTATAATTTTCTGTACCTAAACTTTTTCGGGTTATTCTCTCTCTCCGCCAAATATTTGATGAAATATTAGAATAAGCGGTATTGTAAATCAGCTATATTTCGACATAAAATAAAGCTTATGGGGTCACCTGTGTTATAGTTGTTAGCATGGCAACCAACAATAATAAACATCGCAGGTTCGCGTCCCGCGGTGGCCCTAGGATTTTTTAATGGGAGTAAAAAATCTTTTGCAATGCCGTTCTTTGGATAGGACATGGAATGGAGGTTCGATGTCAAGTACTCGTTAAAGATCCCTATCCTAATTATACCCGGATAGGCCCCCCACTGTAGCATCGGCCGATTAGCCTTAATAGCATAAAGTGACTTCAAACAAACAAACATATATCTAAAAATCATAAAACCAGGCGCCGAATTACACCAAATGCAAGAAACCGTTTTTTGGCTTTCCTGAAAAGTTCTATATGTGCACACTTTGATTTAGCGTAAACCCTACGATATATAATCTAACTGTCTAATCTTATACTAGGCTGTAACCATTTTCAGTTAATCCGTTCAATAATAAAAATCCTTTTGACTACATTTATTTTTTAAGGAAATTTCTTAAAAAAATCCGACATATTCGAGGGTTGCGTTCCGAATGTTATGCCAAATCAACTACTTCGATAAATGAGAATCCTGGTTGCATGGTTACTTGAAGAGGGTTGGTATAGCATTCCCCTAAATACGGTTACATTGACCTTTTTATAAAGTTTTTATTCATTGCAGTTACGACTTAGATTGAAACTGATAAAAATTATTTCAAGGTATAATCGAACCCATCCCCATTTCACAGAAATGTTCATCTTATTCCCTAATAAAAAAGGAAAGTAAAAAATGAAAATAGAAACGTGGTTTATAGCTCCTATCGTTCGATATGAAAATTTTTATTATTCTACCTCCTCCCCCCCCCCCCCGTCATCACCTCAGAATATCGATGGTATCGATAGTTTTACATCACAAGTAGAAACGGAGACTTCGCATAGTAAAATTATAATATTATTATAGGTTAAATGATAATCAGGATTTTCAGTTGGAATTTTTTTTTTTTTTTTTTTTTATTATCGAAAGCCAACGTTTCGATCCAACTTGTGGGTCTTCATCAGGGCTAAAATAAAACAAATATAATAGTAGAGGTGAGAGATAGCCAACTGTTCTTCAATTACGATAGGTTAAATGATAGTCAGGATTTTCAGTTTACAATGATTTTATTGTGAATGATTGAAACGTTGGCTTACCACAATAAAATCATTGTAAACGGAAAATCCTGACTATCATTTAACCTATCGTAAAACAAATATAAGATTATCTATAATGAAGGAAATTTGTTGACTGTAGAAGAATATAAGATGGAAATAGTTGGGGGTGCGGTCAAATGAAAACACTATATGTGAAATAACATATATATTGTGCCGACGTTTCGACCTGATATTCAGGTCTTCTTCAGGGCTAAATATAAAACAAGATAGCAACCAATAAATATGAAGAAAAGAAAAATTAAATAAATAAATAAAACAATTATGTATATATATATATATATATATATATATATATGTATATATATATCTATATATACATATATATGCATGAAAAATGAAAATGAGATAATAATTGCATAATAGAATAATATAAATTAATTTTTTTTATTTTTTTTTTGGACTTAGATATTAAACAAAAGAATATGAATAAAATTTTTGGATTTTAAGTAATACAATTGTCAAATATGGAAAGCTATACAAATCAAAAATATGCCTATAATAAACTAAAGAATAACAATATTAAATGGGATACGGAATAGATGTATTAAAGCGGAAGGAATATGTGCGAAGTGAAAAAAGAAAAAGACGGGTAAAAGGGAATATGTTATTTCACATATAGTGTTTTCATTTGACCGCACCCCCAACTATTTCCATCTCATAAGAGTATCTATGCTAGAGGATGACAATAAGTGAATATTTTACAGAACTGACAATAATATAAAAAAAATGGTAAGCATTTTACATGAACATATAAATAAGTAGCTGGTTTGCAGGATAAAATAGAATCTGATATTTACCTTCTGAGTCAAGGTAGATACAAAGACTGAAGGTAAAATAAGGTGAGAGGTAGTGGTAGTGGATAGTTTGCTGACTTCAAAGGTTTATGACGGGGAAACCCAACGCTTTTGAAGTGAAAGGGAACATGACAACTGAGTGGATCGAAACGTGGCTTTCGATAATAATAAAAAAGAAAAAAATCCAACTGAAAATCCTGATAATCATTTAACCTATCGTATAGAGTTGACACAACAGTAGACTATCTCTCACCTCTGTATTATTATTATTTAATTATATTTTATAAGAACACATTCTAAGTTATATGAGACCTGATAAGGAAGTATGTCTCGTAAGTGATAGGCTTAATATGAAGGCTTGTCGCTCAAACTGTTAACTAGTTTGCTGAGTCAAGTAGTTATCTGTTAGTTCAGTCTCTTCTCTAACTTGGCTAGTTCAATTATAACTTCTTAAGGCTGTTTTGTTCCCTGTTTCCTGTTACCTATTCAACTGAAAATTAAGATTAAGTACTAACTTTCTAATATCATGTTGGACACAAAATCGGTTTAAACAATTTCCGTTTACTTAAAAGTTACAAAGATGTCAAAAAAAAAAATAAAATAATGAGAACTCAAAATAAATCCAAAGTTACGACGAAGTAGCAGTTAAAAATATAGGGGAGAGCGGGGTTGGTTGGCATAGGGGGTAGGTTGGCCATTGTCTTATAGTTTCCGTCACACCTGTTGTGAAGACCCCACCATTGTACCATGTGACCCGCTCGAACTCGTGAGTCTTGTCCTGAGTTTTCAATCCGATGCTGACAGTGTAGAGAAGAGTGTGCTTCATTGATTGATTTTACAATATGTAAGTAAATTTTTATATTTTCAGTAAAGTTGTTTAAAGGCATGGAAAAACATTTGACTCCTATTCTTTTCACATAGCCCCAAACTGCTTTGAAAAACCTAACTTTTCGACTAACCAGTTTCTTGTTTGATTGTTCTCCCCTGTCCTGGCAGTCATCTTTCATATGATCTCTCCTGTGGGGTTAGTTGGCACTCTTCAACTTTTTTTTGGCGCAGTAGCAATTCACAAAAGCAAGGTAAACATAATCAAAGGCGAAACTACCAATTGTCGTTAGTTCCAGCGAGGAAGATGAGAGCAATTTTTCTTATGCAAAAAGTGACGACAGTCTAAACTTCTATCTTCTTCTATTGTCATTCTATTTTCCCTTAACAGCTGTTAAAAACCGATTCAAAATTATTATACCATTATAGTGCAGCTTTTAATAACAATAATATGTGTCAGGCAGTACTTGAATGATATGGCTAAACAACCCCAACTTATAGGCCAACCTGCCCCACATAGGGGGTTAATTGGCGTACTCTGGATTGACGAATTCTTCAATTTTCTATGATCATAGTATTAAATTTTATGTTGTGAAAAAAATACTTGAAGTACTCTAATACTTGGAGTTTACAGTGGTATCAGCCCCATTGGGATTATATTAACAGGAACGACTCAAGAATAAAAAAAGTGGAAACTGTTGCCATCCAACCACGCTCTCCTCTACTATATATGTAAGAATATTTCATAAAGAAGTTTTTAATTTAAGTCTTTAATAGATGATGCTTTAATAAGTTGGAGTTCATGGGCCATCTCCACAATAATTTAGTAAACAAGTTTGAAGGAAGAGACTATTTAATTATAGATATAGAATGCAAGGCTTCGAAGTCTCGTATTATTTCAATAATTCACTTAATCATGCTGATTACATGCCAAATTTTCGCCTATTCACGCATCTTTAGGGCTGTAAGAGTTTCGCAGGCAAGCTTGAAACAGACAGACAGAAGTCGGAAGTGAATTATTTAAATAATACCAGACTTTGGAGGCCTTGCACTCTATATCTATAATTCAATAGATCAATCTACCTACAAACTTGTTTACTAAATTATTGTGGAGATGGCCCATGAAATCCAACTTATTAAAGCATCATCTATTAAATTACAAACTTCTTTATGAAATTCAAATTGTTATCACTTCAGATACTTTAGGTAATATAAGAATATTTTCTTAAATGAAATTATAAAGGTTTATGAATATAAACTCTACAAGCTTGAATTACCAATAATATATTCATATTCCCCAAGTAAAACTAAGTAATCTATATTTGTATTCGCAGAGATATCGCATGACTAAATTGCAATATGAGACTGGTGACATTGGTAGGGTTACAAGATCACATGAACTTCGTTCGTGTAAAAATATCATATGCCAAAGTTAGACATCTTTTGTTTCTCATTGATTTTATTCTAATGTATTGAGTGTCGAATATGATACATTTTATCAAGGGGTCTACAAATTACAAAGATTTCTGTTAAGAATTTTTTGGTTTATTTACATATGCATAAATTTTGACATTTTCTTAAATTTGCTATCAACTAATGTAAGAAAAAAAATATGCTAAATGACAGGTAAAAAACAAAACAAAAACTAAATAACACACAATCGGAAGTATAAGGTTATACGGAAAACATAAGGTTATAATCGGAAATATAAGATGGCCGCTGTTGAGGCGTTGGCCATGAGATTTTCTGCATTAAACAGTGATACATGTATTTTTTCTTTTACGATAAGTTACCTAAATAATAATTAGGATTTTCAGTTTGAAAAAAAATTCATTTTCGAAAGCAAACGTTTCGATCTAACTTGTGAATCTTCACCAGGGCTAAAATAAAACAAATATATGAGTATCTAAGCTAGAGGATGACAATAAATGATGTCACGTTATTTTACCTTCAGTCTTTGTATCTACCTGGACTCAGAAGATGAATATCAGATTCATTTAAATATCCAGCCACTTATTTAAATATTCATGTATAATGCTTACCATCTTTTATATTACCTATTATCAGTTCAGTAAAGTTATCATTTATTGTCATCCTCTAGTATAAATACTCCTATATTTGTTTTCTTTTAGCCCTGATGAAGATCCACAAGTTAGCTTTTCAAAATATAAATGTTTTAACTGGAAATCCTGATAATCATTTAACCTATCGTATAGAATAACAGTTGACTATCTCTCACCTCTACAATATTTTCTTTTACATTTAGCCTTTCACTTGTTTTTGTTTTGTTTTTTAAAAATAAAAACAAATTTTAAAAACTCTTATTTCTCTAGTTAAATATTCTCAGAATCCATACACTACCTATTCATAAATACTTTCTTAAAAGTTTCGCAAAATAAACTATCCCACAAGGCTAGATTAAAGCCGGTAATGCTTATAGTATCGAAATCGCCTAGCTTAAAGTTAAACAAGGATTTACAATACTATATATAAAAACAAATAAACAAGCATTTACGCCATTAAACATGATCAAACGATTAAACCATCCAGTTGACCATGGTTTGATTAACAGTCGATGACACATCTCTGGAATCAAAATATTAATTTTTACATTAATTTTACTATAGATTACACAAAAGTATCTTTCTATCTACATTGACTCTTGTGTGAAGACCTAAAAGAAAGAAGTGTCATAGCAGTAGCAAGGAGGAGTTGCTAGAGCATTATAGCAGTGTACGTGACCTGGGACTTCCCCTGCCAGATCGGGTGGTTACTTATTCAATGGGTTCGGTCATCCGACTTAAGAGGTCTCGGAGGCACGCTGCCAAACCTCTCTGGGAAATCCTTAGGATCTGTGGGAATCGAATCCGAGTCCTGTCTTGTAATAGTTAGTTTTGATACACAAGGTGGAGACCCTTAATATTTAATAAAGAAGTCCAACAACAAGAGTAGACACGGCCTCGACTTAAAGTTAAAGTTTCAAGTTTTAGCGTTCTGGTGTCGACCCTAGTTGCAGTTAGTGAGTTTTCATCTTTTTACTCTCACTTACCTATATATGAAATATATAGTAAGTGGAAGTATTGCGATCGTGAAAAATTTCGACTTCCGGTTTTCAACGGAAATACACGTTTTGGGACCCCCTGAGTCGAAATAACCAAGTCCCGCGAAATGGTCTGTGTGTGTGTGTGTGTGTGTGTGTGTGTGTGTGTGTGTGTGTGTGTGTGTGTGTGTGTGTGTGTGTATGTATGTGTGTGTGTGTGTATGTTTGTGTGTGTGTGTGTGAACAGACTAGCTCAAAAACTATAAACCGTGGGAACATGAAATTGGGTATTTAGTGCAGGTATATGCCCGCGATGTGACAGCAAAAGTTTCATCAAAATTGCTCAAAGGGAGGGGGTACTTTATTTAATAACTTTTTCCGTTTTTTTCGATTTTCTCAAAAACGGCTCTAACGATTTTGATTAAACTGAGTATTTGATTTATTTATATGCCCGAGATATAACTGTAAAAATTTCATTAAACTTGATTAACCGGAGGGGGGACTTTACTTAATAAATTTTGTTTCATTTTCACGTGTTTTTTTTATTTACTCAAAAACGGCTTTAAGGATTTTGATCAAACTAGGTATATGATGTATGTATATGCCCGAGATACGACTGTAAAAATTTCATCAAAATTGATCAACCGGAGGGGGGACTTTACTTGATAAATTTTGTACAAATTTCACGTGTATATATTTTTTATTTACTCAAAAACGGCTTTAACGATTTTGATCAAACTTGGTATTTGATGTATTTATATTCCCGAGATATGACTGTAAAAATTTCATCAAAATTGATCAACAGGAGGGGGGACTTTACTTATTAAATTTTGTTCAATTTTTACCTTTTTGATCGATTATCTCAAAAACGGCTTTAAAGATTTTTATCAAATTCGTTATGTTTAATGAAAATTAGGTTTTCTTTAATATCAGGTAAGCTTTATCATTATTAAAATGTTCTGAGGGGGCTTTTTTTTCTTGGGGGGGGGCCTTTTTTGTTTGTTTGTTTCTTTCTTATAAAGTACCTTTGTTTTTGTTTACATGGAGAAATTAACTGTCTCTCGTTACGCCTAAAAATAAGAAATGGCTAAATATGAGATATGATAAAAATAAAGAAAACATAAAGAGGAGAAAAAAAGAAAAATATTCTGTCTCTTAAAAAAGCTTCTCTCGTAAAACTCGTTGAGCCCACGCTTGCGGAGTACGCCTTTAATGACAGACCATTGTTCATAATTAAAGCCGTTCTGTTCATTTGAGAAGTGGCAATTAACAAAACGCATTAATTTCTAATCTAAGTAAGTTGGTAAGTGAAAGTAGTGTGTTGGGAGCACGCACCAGATTTTTTATGTTCATTCCGGTACGAACACGTTGAAATTTTAACATTCGTCAAGATTTTATAAACATTAAAGGATATTAACACATGATACTAGTCATGCAGTTTTGTTGTGTACATAAATAGAATTATATCTACGTAATTTGTAAATTATTTGTAGTGAAATTTGTGTTCTTTTATTTCTATGATGAATTTAAATGGCTTCTTGAAACGTCTAATAGATACTTATGGATAATCCTATTCCCTCTGTAACTGCGATTATCTAGTGCAATATATATCTTTGCTTGTTTGATGTCCCTTTATGCTACTAAGGCTAATCGGACGATGTTACAGTAGAAGTCCTAAATTTTGCCTATCCAGGTATAATAAAGATAGGGATCTTCAACGAGTACCTGATCCGTAGAGGATCGGCCCTCCATTTTACGTCCTATCCGAGGGACGGCATAGCCAATCATTTTTAACCCGGAAGCGAACCCACGACCTTTAGTATTGTAGGCTGCTAAGCTAACTACTACATCACCGGTGATCCCCTATTTTTCTTTATCGGTTACATTTATAGCTTTCCTTTATTTTTTGAGCTTCATTTTACTGACTCTATTAAAAGATAATCACGATTTGGAAATTGCCTTCTTCTGATCACAGGCTGCAGTGACATTTTATAAACTATAATGGACGTCTTCCGAATTTAGCTAACTCCCATCTCATTATTTTCATCTAAAAAGTGCCTCGATTTAATAGATCTTAACTTTCGACTTCCACTCGCTACGCTCGCTCAAAAGGGATATACAATCCACCAGAGGTAACTTTTCATTGGAGATCTGGCCCAAATTAAACGAATTTCTCAAAAACGGTTCAAAAATACATTTTCTCTGATCAAAGCTCATTAAATAATTTAAACTGTTTTTCTTTTTTTTTTCTTTTTCCAAATCCATCAATACCAAAAGCAGACTAGCGCTTCATCAATGTGTGATGTATCAGGTGCACAAGTACCTTAAAATAATATCCAAAAATATTACTTTTCCCTCTTGCGGTACTATAATAGAACGTGTACAGCTTTTCAAGCACTTAATATGAGCGATGGAGGAAGGTTAGTGCTCCGAACGGAAGCTGCTCTGACGTCACCGCTGCGCCAAAGAGCTTACCAACTAGCCGGAAGTAGCCTTGCACAATGGCGGCGCCAATTGGGATGCAGGATTTGGCACCTAACTTGCAACCTTCTTACATTCAGCTGACACATCGAGCTTTATATGTTTAATCAATAATATTTTTTGTTGTATTAGCAGGCCTGAAAGCTTAATATAAATGTTGTATTAAGGTGCATAGATTGCATTAGTCTTAGCAGTAATCGGACGATGCCACAGTGGAAGTCCTAAATTTGCCCCTAAATTTTTTGATATTGATCTTTAACGAGTACCTGACGGATTTTACGTCCTATCCGAGGAACTACATAGCCAAGGATTTCTTACTCTCTTTAAGAACAAGCCTAGAGCCACCGCGGACCTCCAACCCGCGACCTAGTATTGTAAGTTGCTATGCTAACCACTACGCCACATTTGACCTATACATATACATTATATGTGCTTAATTCATTCACTTTGAAATTATTAATATTAAATTTTGTTTTTCAGGTATGTTTGATGCTCTTTAATAGTCAATCAAAATCTGCAGATGCAGTGTTTTCTAAATTATGCATATCATCGCTTTATATTATTTTTCTCAATTAAGACTATTTATTTTATATTAATTTAATCATTATTGTGGGTAACCACCTTGTTTTTAAATTATTTTTAAATAATTTATTTTTGAAGAGAAATGATTTGGCTCCGCCGGGAATCGAACCCGGGTCCTCCGCGTGACATGCGCGGTAAGCTAACCATTGCACCACGAAGCTTGCTTCCAAACGGTGCCACAGCGAAGCGAGCTCCGTAGTGCAATGGTTGGCATACCGCGCACGTCACGCGGAGGACCCGAGTTCGATTCCCGACAGAGCCAAATCTTTTCTCTTCAAAAATAAATTATTTAAAAATTATTTATTTTATATATTTATAAAAAGTAAGTTTTTGTTACTTGCATTATTTATACCCCTTAAAAATCAATTGTGTGCTCAGTTTTATTGATGTCTTCTACTAGACCTGTTATTCTGTAAAAAATAAAGTTACCATTAAGAAATAACCGTTACTAGTCATAAAGTAACTGGCGTAAAACATGTAACAGAATCTCTTTAAATTAAAAAAACTAAGTTTTTAAAATGTAACAAATAGCTTAATTTTTATTGGATACAATAGTAACGTAAAATCACATATGAGCATTTTTACAAAAAAAATAAAAGCCTGAAAACTTACAACTTGATAGTTGAGATGCTGTTTGTAAAAGCACCTTTACACTCTACGAACTTTACCTTCGAACACCACTCCCGAACATCCTTCACATCGACTGTTCGGGTGTTCTAAGCACTTCATCTGTTCGCCTGTGTTCGGGGGTAGCGCTAGTGTCACTTTTGATTTTGTTTCTTCCAAAGTGACTGGAGTTGTTTGTGACATTAGTGCCCCGTTCTAATTCGTCTCCTATTTTTTTTATTTTTCAGATAATATAAAACATATTGATGATGGACATTTTTTCTTCAACAAACTAGCGTTGGGCGCGTCAGCCGTATTGGTTTGTTTAACGTCACATTAAGTAAAGGCACCTATATACCTAATATGTTTTACAAAAAAAAAAAAAAAAAAAATTAATCAGAATTAATCATTATCTGTGAAGATAAACTCAAGCCATTTGTTCTCTTTATCACTGATAATTTGAATCTTATGAATGGGACTGGGCGAAAGTTATGAATGAAATGTGCGGACTGCAAACTCGGCCCCTAACGAGGTCCTTAATCAAACCTTTTCGTGGTCCACCCACAACACAGACCTCAATCCTACCCCCCAGGGAACTCGGGTAACGGTACAAAAACTATAGGTTTTTAACGTTAAATCGATGGTTAAACAGAAAGTAATAGGAATTGAAATAATTATAAAATAAAAAAAGATATAACATTATGGAACATTTTGTAAAACTTATTTGGGTTTTACAACTTTTTAATTAACGTTTTAACATTCATTCATTCAATTAACGTTTTAACAATTTTTATTTAACGGAAATAATAATTTACAATGCCACACAAATAATGTAAACACAAATAATTTAACCGGTTCCAAAATACTTTGGATGAGGCCCTTTATGCATATGATCCATTGGATGCATATACTTATACATATCCATTGGATGGCCGTCCCAAAATACAAAACACTTTGTAAAAATGCAGTTTTGTGTTTCGTTTTTTTTTCACGTTACAATATTTACTTAAATGCAAATATAAAAAAAAAAAAAAAAAATTGAATTTAAACTAAGATACACTGACTGACCAAAATACAACACCTGACCATCAATTCGGTTTTTGTACTTAACACTCAACAATACAACCAAGGGCGTACCCAGGATCAAAACTAGGGGGGGGGGGCAAGCTAAAAACTGGGGGGGGGGCAAGCTATGGTCATTCAGGTTGTAACACCTTACCACGGAAAAGGTGAATTTAACCAAAATTATGTATAATTATAGCAAGTGCTTTATCAACTAAGTTATTACAATTATTTTCTTGAAAAAAGTGTATTCTATTATTGATTCCAGTCTTAAAAGCCTAAAAAATTATTGCTTCCAGCCTTCCAGGGGGCCCCCTGCCCCCCGCTGGGTACGCCCATGAATACAACAATTACACCGAGTTACCGACTACATTGCTAGAGCACTAGAGGAGAAAAAATACGCAAATGGTGTATTTATGGATGTTGCCCAAGCATTTGATAAGGTCCGGCACCAGGGGCTTCTCTTCAAACTCAAAACCGTACTATCCCACACATACTATCTCATACTCCAATCTTATCTCTCCGACCGATTTTTCTCTATCCGACAGGGCTCAGGGATTCCTTCAGTCCGACAAAACTTAGCAGGAGTTCCGCAGGGGTCAATACTCGATCCCTTACTATATATTATATATACACATGACATTAGTACAAACCCCGAAACATTAATTGCAACCTTCGCAGACGATACAACAATTTTAACAAAACACCATGACAAAAATTTACAAAATCACTTAATACTTTTGACAAAATATTATTCACTCTGGAAAATAAAATTGAACGATGACAAATCCCAACACATAACATTCACACTCCGACGAGATACTCGTACATGTCCACCAGTTTACATCGGCGACCACCAAATTCCTCAAACAGACAAAGTGCGATACCTTGGAATAATATTTGACAGAAGGATGACTTGGGACCCTCATTTCAAAATGAAAAGGCAGACATTAAACAAGCGACTGAAAATACTATACTCACTATTTTCAAAATCATCAAAATTGAAAATCAGACAGAAACTTAGTACTTACACATACTTACTGAAACCCATATGGACGTACGGCAAACAAATTTATGATATTCACTACTACCTTAACACATTTTTCACTACCGTTCACTCCCACACTTTGAAATTGTTTTCATAATTTTTTAAAAGAACAATAAAAGGTTCTCCTGTCTGGCTACTATTTAAAAAGTGAAGGTAATATACCACTGAGTACGTATGAATTTTTTCGGCCCGAAATTATAACTTTTAAATAATGAAATTTTAACAAGTGAAATCTACGCACCTTCAGATAATGACCCTTGTTTGGAATACAATCTATTTAAATAAAGATGAAATTCTGTTTGTTTGATCTTTATAGAAATCCCTACCGTTTGTCCTAAATTCTCCAAAGTTCGCTCAGTGGTTCTCTTATACCAGATGCGAACACCTGTCTATATTAAAATTTCATAACTTCAGCCAATCCCTGAGAACATTCTTTAATGTTATAAAAATCGTTATGATCTCGCTTTACATTACATTTTTACGTAATCAAACGTTTGAGTCGAGAAAAAAAAATCATTTCTGTTGTAACGAACTTTTCTGAACCCACGACTATTCTCATTGTTTTCAAAATTTCCTGGTGAAACCCGGGATATACAGCTAGTTATAAATGAATTAAAAATAAATTTATAGTTGTTATGTTGTTCAATAAATAAATTTTACAAAATCTGATGGTGAGTCTGAACTTTTGACTGGTACTGTATGTAAATGAAGTTATAAAAAAAAAACTAACCATTAACGACAGAGTTAAAATATTCGTTATCGCCCTTAAAGTAACTATTTTATTGTAGGCAAAAATATAATACTCTTCATTACATTTACGGTCAACTAATAGGGTGTATAAAAAAAAATGACCGTTTCGTCAAATGCATGAATTCCAAGGACTGTAAAGACGTTAATCCTATTTATTGTTTACCAATAAGTCCTGTACTCTTTAGAATGTTAATCTAACTTTATTTATCAACACTGGACTTACTCAATAATACCTCAGTTCAAAAGTTTTTGCTGGAGAAGCAACATGACGGTGTCTTACGAAATTCTTGTTATTTTGAGACATTATTGGAAAAAATCGTGTTCTGCCGTCTCCTTGACGAGCGTACCACGCGGCGTTGGTTCCAAAAATTTCACAGTGGAGATACGACCTTAGAACGGAAGAAGGCGTATTTTGGAACTATGAAGGTGTAATCCATCATGAATTCGTACCTCATGGAACCATAATTAACTCTGACCTCTATTGCATACAGTTAGATAGAGTATATGCAAAACTGCCGCAACTTTATCCAGCTTTGGTCAATCGAAAAGGAGTTCTGTTACAGCAAGATAACGCCCGGCCGCATACTTCCCGTCAAGCCAAGGAAAAATTAAAAAATCTTGATGGGATCGAACTTCTTCCTCACCCACCATATAGCCCAGACCTTGCTCCATCAGATTTTTATTTGTTTCGGTCAATGGCCCACTTCTTGAAAGGGAAAAAATTTGATACCTTTGAAGAAGTCGAAACAGCGGTGCAGGGATTCTTCGATAGCCATCCTAAAGAGTGGTACCAGCAGGGGATCATGCAACTGGCGGAAAGATGGCAAGCAACATTAGATAACAATGGGATATATTTTGAATACTAATTTTATTGTAAAGTATAAAAAAAATATATATTAATTTTTTGTCTAAAACGGTCATTTTTTTTTATACGCCCTATTATCTTCCATCATGACCCGAAGTACTTTTGTAACTTTACAGGAATATTCAGTAATCGATAAAACAGAGCGAACTACGAACAAAAGGAACAAATCGGCGCTATGTTGAGTTGATTGGGGGGGGGGGAGACAGGAGGGGGGGGGGGTGTATTGTGTCCAGTGCCTTTGTAATAGAACTTTACTGCCCGTTAATGAGAACGGATTGTCTATCCCACAATGTAGGAATACGAGGTCACCGCAGGACCGGGCTTGTAATTAATTCCGATAGCGGCGGATATAGCGTTCCGTTAGAGAGAGAGGAGATGTTATTTCAAAGGAATAATTCATCTGCATTGTTCAGCAACTACAAAGCCAAGCATAATCCAGCAGAATTCGTTGTTATTTTACTAATAGCCTAATCCAAACTTTAACGTGGTTGTCCAAAAAGAGTATTCGGTGTTTGAAAGTTGAATAAAATCTCTAATATGAGACGTTCTTTTACAAACCGAATACCTTTCTGACCGACACATTTTAGATTTAACTGAAACCTCTTTTACGGGTTCTATATCGAAAAAAAAGAGAGGATTTTTTTTTTATTTTCGATATTTCGAAAAATAAACAAGATCGAAAATTCGTGAATTTGATGATTTATCGATAATAGCCTATTTTTCAAAAAATCATAACTCTAGTTCTATTTAAGCTAAAAAATCTAATTTTTTTTTATTTTGAAGGTAAAAAGACAAGCTTTAAGAAAAAAATACTTTCAAAACAAATTGTTTTTATTAACAATTTTAATGTTTAAATCGGTTTTTAACAGTGGCGCCACCCATGAATCAACTTTTTACTATTTTTATCGTATTCTGCGTCAAATTTTCTATCAAAAACGCTTTTTTTTCCTAAAGCTTGTCTTTTTACCTTCAAAATAAAAAAAAATTAGATTTTTTAGCTTAAACAGAACCGGAGTTATGAATTTTTGAAAAATAGGCTATTACCGATAAATCATAAAATTCACGAATTTTCGATCTTGTTTTTTTTTTTTTATCAAAATATCGAAAATAAAAAAAAATCTTCTTACACGTATCTCTTTTTTTTCGATATAGAACCCGTAGAAAAGGTTTCAGTTAAATCTAAAATGTTACGGTCAATTTTTGTCCAAATCTGTTCGGTTTGTAAAAGAATGTCCCATATAGAATATCAAGTAGTAATGTTTACGTTTTATTAAAACACATTGAACTGGAAACGTATTTAGAAAAAAACAATACCGTAAAACGAGGTGACTTTGTGACTAATGGGGTGACTTTGTGACAAGCCTATTTTTCTACAGTTTTTGAATTTCCCTCCTTAAAAAGGATCAGGTTAGGCAATTCAGTGTACTTGTTCGTTGGTCAGTAATGTGCTGCAACCTACTGGCCACATATAACTTCTTTCATTCCATTTATCCTGGTGCTTTATTTCAAATTTTCAAGTAAATGAAAGAAGTTATATGTGGCCAGTAGGTTGCAGCACATTACTGACCAACGAACAAGTACACTGAATTGCCTAACCTGGTTCTTTTTAAGGAGGGAAATTCAAAAACTAGAGAAAAATAGGCTTGTCACAAAGTCAACACATTTTACGGTATTGTCTATACCATAAGGCTACAGATTTCTAAAAACGCGTTGACACATTGTTCCTGAGATTGCCGTAATTTCTGTTCTGATATTTTGCCTCATTGCGTTAGATTGGGAGGCCAGCTAATGGTGCCTCTTCGAGAAATCATTTTGTTTTGAAATAATTCGTTTACCGTAGCAATTGATAAGCCTGAAGTATGGCAAGTGGCCCCGTCTTGCTGAAACCATGTTCTAGAGTTATATCCTTTAAACTTTTGAAGTTCTCGGGCCAAAAAACCTCTTAAGTTGCCTTTACACCTTACGAACCTCACCTTCGAACCTTGCCGTACCGACGTGAAGCGAACAGCCATTTATACTTCACGTGGCGTTAAGCGAACCAATATGGCTGACGCACCACAAGCTAGCTTATGATAAAGAAAAAATCTCCTTTATCAATATATTTTATATTATCTGTAAAATAAAAAAGTAGGAGACGAATTACAACGTATCACAAATTACACTAGTATCACAAACAACTCCTGTCACTTAGAAAACCCCAAATCATGAGTGACACTAGCGCTACCCCCGAACCCAGGCGAACAGATGAAGTACCTAGAACACCCGAACAGTCGATGTGAAGGCTTCACGAAGGTTGTTCGAGGGTGGTGTTCGAAGGTAAAGTTCGTAAGGTGTAAAGGCACCTTTATCATTTCACAGTAACAAAAACCCGAATACTCGTTCTGGACACCCTGTAACATATTTTAGAGTTGTGTAAAGGTCAAAGCCCGGATTTTTCATGCCGTAAAAAGTGTCCAAAATATGCAGCTTAAATTCTAAAAATATGCTATAGACCTATGGCAATATCCAAACATACTAAAAACTATTTTTTTTTTTATCCTATAAAATATTTTAGTAATATTTTTTTATAAAAATTATATGATATTTTTGAATCAGTAAACTATTGTTCACTGTGTAATATTAATAGGTAATATTAATTTGTATCTCTTCTTTAATTTGTATCTCTTGTAGGTCTTTCGGGCGAATATAAGGTGGGGGACCAGCCACCAACCCTGAAATTATTAGTACATCAAAATAAAATAATAATATAAAACATTGTAATGAATGTTGCAAAGTGTTCTGCTACGTAACATTGAGAAGGTTGCTTGTTGAAGTGCGAATTATCAAAAACTTGATTTTAAAATATTTGCATTCAAAGCTAGGGGGTTTGAACATTTAGGGTTCTACATCTAAATTACTATTATTAATATATGGTTAGGGGTTTATTCATGATTACTCATTATTCATTAATCATGACTATTGGGGATTCACTACCCATGATTGCAGATCATTCTATAATCATTAATAATATAAATTCATTAATCATGATAAAAAAAAATCAGAATTCTGAGTTTTACTAATCCATGAATGATGATTGAAAATTTGTTTGCTCCTTCCATTCTTGTCAATAGACCTTTACTAATACCCATTGGAATTAGGGTCTAATTCTTTACTCCTGACTTCCAATGCTGTTCAGTTGACTACTCCCACTGCTTAGGACTGCATGAAATGCATCCAGGTCTTTTAGATTTATCGTATTCATGATTGATGATTGGCGAGTATTTGTTATTCATGTTTCATGATTATTAGGTATTCATGATTGATGCATATTATATTAATCCTAGCTCATGAATATATTTCATTCATGAATAATGAAACTGAATTTATCGGTATTCGTTAATCATGAATAACTGAATACCAGTTATTCATTATTCATTTGTTTTATGGTTACCGATTATTCATATTCACTAATCATTATTCTGATTACAATTCGCCCAACTCTGCTCGCACCAACCAGTGGAAAAGGACCAAAAACAATAACAAAACTTGTAAGAACTTAAGCTTGTTTGATGGAATTTTTTTTTTTTTTTTTGGTTTGTTTCAGGTTTGTTACTGTTTTTCAGGTTCTATAAAACACAAAACAAAACATAAAATCCAACCTAAAATACTAAAGGTCGCGGGTTCGCGTCCCATGTTGGCCCTAGGAAGGATTGAAATAAATAAATCCTTGGCTGTGCCGCTCCTCGGATAGGGCGTAAAATGGAGGTCCCAAGCCTGTGCGATGTAAGGCACTCATTAAAGACCCCTATCGTGATCATACCTGAATACGTAAAATTTAGTACTCCCAATGTAGCATCGTCCGATTAGCTGAAGTAGCAGGAAATGTTTAACAAACTATTTATCCCAATGCATTCCGTCGAAAAAAACAATGTAAACCTTCCTTTTTTAAAGTTAAATAAAAATTGAGAATTCATCAATCAAAATCACAGATCCCCACGTCTCCGTTGAATTCTATTACATTTAAGACCTAATCCAACAAAATGAATTGTTTCGGTGGGAGCAGCAAATTGTTTGTTTCGCTCGACTTCACGTTACAGTATAAATAACTGTTCGTGGTACGCCGGTACGGTAAGGTTCGGGGAATTAGATATTCCAGTTTAAAGTTCGCACAGTGTACAGACACCTTTACATCCTATCCAAGGAAAGGCATTGCTAAGAATTTCTTTTTCCCTTTAAAATAGCCTAAGGCTACCGCGGGACGCGAAACCTTGACCTTAAGTATTGTAGACTGCTATGCTAATCCCACCAACAACCTTGGCTATGGAGTCCCTCGGATAGGATGTAAAATGTACAGAAGGTATCCCGAGCCTGTACTATGGCAGGTACTCGTTAAAGATCACTATCCTAATAATACCTGGATAGGCAAAATTTAGGCCCCGCTCATCGTCCGATGAGCCTTGAGTGACGTTAAACAAACAAAAAATAAAACATAAACTCAACTGTCCGTTTAGTGGAAAACCGCCTTTAGATACCTTATACATCACAATTCATCGTAACTGGGAACCGTGAAAGAAAGGTGTCCACACTAGAGTTATTGAGTGTCGAAACTAACACTGATGTGATTCTAGTCACACATCTTTGCTCAAACAAACCTCTATGCCGTGTTCTGATGTAAAAATTTGGTTGTATGCTAATAATTGTATCACAGATAATATAACTTCTTATTGATTTTTATTGTTATTATTTTATGCTGAAAATACGCTCAAATAGTTTAAAACCATTACTCTCTTAACTTCTACTGTATTAGATCTACTATATCAGTCTGGTGAGTGAAAATGTGCCATGTGTTGCTCACAATTATTAGATTGAAAATAGATGAAAAAATACTTCTGCTATAGAAGAAATAAAACGCAATAAGGAAGGAATAAAAATAAAGAATACATGTAGAAGTTTATAGATGTATGTGGGAGTTAGTAAAGCCTGTATGCTTAACTCTAAGTTAAGTGGAGGGATAACCTATCAATCAGAAATCGTTAGAAAAGCGTTGCGTGTGTGAGTGTCAGTGAGCGAGCTTCAGATTTTGCGATAGTTTGCTTACAAGGCATGCGCACTAAACAATCAGTGATTGCCTAGATAACGATACGAAGTTTGCGATGGGAACCTATTATTTGCTAAAATATGAAGTAGAGATGGGGTCACCTGTGGTGTAGTGATTAGCTATGCCATCCCTCGAATAGGACATAAAATGGAAGTCCCGAGCCTGTACGATGTCAGGTACTCGTTAAAGATCCCTATCCTAATTATACCTGGATAGGCAAAATTTAGGACTCCCGATGTAGCATCGTCCGATTAGCCTTAGTAGCATAAATTGACGTTAAACAAACAACAAACAAAACATAAACTCAACTGTCCGTTTAGTGGAAAACCGCCTCTGAGTATGAGTTGGAATACCTCATACATCACTATCCATCGTAATCGTGAACCGTGAAAGAAAGGTGTCCATACTAGAGTTATTGCGTGTCGACCTTAACTCTGATGTGATTCAAGTCACACGTCTTTGCTCAAACAAACCTCTATGCCGTGTTCTGATGATTTCCTTTTTCGACCTCTATGGGCTGCTCGCACCTGGCAGGTGATTGGAGGTCGTGGAAGATACATTCCAACACGGTCCAATCATTTCATAGCGGTCATTGTGAAGTCCGTTGGAACTGAGACTGATTGTAAAGTAGGACTAGGCAACATTAGAATATTTTTCCCGTTAGATTTTTGTTAATCATTGTTTTGTTAATTCACGAATGATTGATTACCTGGAGCTACTCAGACGTGAATCTATGTAAAATATTTAACGTTTTGTTCTGTTTTCTATTTTTTTAATCTAAAATAAAAAATAAAAAAAATGTATTGGCCAGCAGAGCAGCCTAAAATCCTAAATGTAGGGTTTCGTATTCCGCGGTGGCCTTATATTTTCTTAAAGAGTTATATTATATATAACTCCATCCTTAGCGATGCCTTCTTTCGGATTGGACGTAAAATGAAGGTTTCGGATAGGGATGCGACATCGATGCTTCTAAAACATAGATGTTTTTACAAAACAAAAATATTTTTAATATTTAATAGATTTTGAGATATCTACAATATGTCCCTCCCAACTATACTATGTCTACACTTCTTATACGCATAATAGATAATATGATTTTCTCAATAATACATAATATCCTGTCATATTGTCTTGTTTTTGTAAAATGAAAAATGTTCGTCTTCAAGCAAGACCAATCACGCAAAAATTCATAAAGGAGCAACTAGCAGAAGAAGGTAAGTCATGTTTTCACGGTTACAAGCTGAAACGAAGTTTTGAACCAAAATTTAATTTTTAAGTGCTGTTTACAATGAACCGTATAGTCCTGTATGATTTAAATTGTCCTATTGATGTTTTGGAGATTTCCACATTTATGTGGCACCCAACTATACAATATTTACAGTTCTTATATAATTAATAGAAAATATTATTTTCTTAATAATATATTATCTCCTGTCATATTGTACTGTTTATAGGCTAATAACTTTTAGGTTTTTACAGTTATTGAATAACCGGTTACAGTGTTTTTATTACATGCTTATCATAGATATATCTGAGTAACCTTATGCAGTTTTTATGGTAATAAATGTTTTTGTTTATTTAATGTTAAAAAAACACCTTCTATTAACTTTCCATTAACAGAGTAACCTGTTATTTAGCACTGTTACTTATATTCGTTATTGTCCCAACGGCTCCCCAAGAACGACATAGCGCAGAGATAGCAGAAGCCCTGCGATGACCCGTATTGTTCCCTACAGATAGCGCTCCTTCAGCTAACAGATAGATCTTGTTCTGTTTATTCGAGTCCTGTTCGACACAGTAAAAAACTCATAGTTTCCAAATTTATAAGGTCAATCCATATTAAGTGGTCCAGAGTCGGTAGCTTCGTCATTTATATATTTATATATACTTAGTGCTCATGTGCAGCTCCCTCAGCAGTTATGGATGTTGAATCTGATTGATTTGACTGATGATCCCTGATTTATTTATTTTTAAGGGAAAAGAGATAGCCTATGGCTCTAAACACTTATGTACTAAATAATTCTTTTAAATGTAAAATAAAATGTTACAGAGCAATTTTTTTTCTAACATAAAATGTTTTTTTGCATAGTGTAGAACTAGAGGATAATCCAAACACTCGAGGATCGCGGTCTGAATGTTCTCGCGTCTTGTACCTTAAAAATCAACTTGGTCGAGAACTGAGGATTCCGGGAGCACGGTTACTAAAAGAGGGTTGGTATTCCTCTAAATTTTCCTTGACTTTATCATAGCTAATAAAGTTATGATTTTTTATCTAACTTTATAATAACAAATATTACCCATCCTCTCTTATTACTGTAATGTTGTATTGTTTACTGTAATCTTATTCCGTAATTTAAAGAAAAATAAAAGTGCAATTAAAAACAATTGTTGTGGCTCCTATTGTTCTGAATGAAGAATTCAAGTATTCTACCCCCCCCCCCCCTCATTACTTTATAATGTCGATAGTTTTGATAGTTTCACATCACTAGTTTATAGCCTAATATTGTTGGGCATGAATTTTGTTTTTTTTTATTTACTGTAAAATATTATTTAATTTTTATTAATTTAATCATTATTGTGGGTAACCACCTTGTTTTTAAATTATTTTAAATAATTTATTTTTGAAGAGAAAAGATTTGGCTCAGCCGGTAATCGAACCCGGGTCTTCCGCGTGACACGCGCGGTATGCTAACCATTACACCACGGAGCTCGCTTCCAAACGGTGCCAAATCCTTCCTCTTCACTCACCCCTCTCCCAAGATCTCACAAGTTTTGCGATTATTTACGAGAGGTGGACAATTTTTGTTCAATTTTGGGCATCTCTTGACATTCGTCAATTTTTAAATTATTTTATTTATTTAATTAGTAGTTGACAGGCGCAAAATTTTATTTTGTGGATTCAACTAATTGCTATGATATAAAACTGAGAAGGTAGAAAAATAATTAAGATTACACATAATTAAGCCCTACGACCGCATATATATAATTTCTTTTGGGTTGTTTTGCCTTATTACAAGATATGCTAGTACCTATCCTATTCAACATTAATTTTGGATACTTTTCAATGCCATAGGGTAAACCATACAGTTATTGACACCCTAACTTCTAATTAAAGAAATAAGTAAACAAGTCCTAATTTTATCTCAAGATATACATGAGTCTAATGTTTGAAGGGTCCTCTAAGTCATCTATGAAGTAAGAAGACTTTGACAAACTAACCATAGATAAGATTTCACAATTAAATCCCCACGGTGTCAATAACTAGTTTTTGCACTTTTTACAATAAATATTGCATATGGTAAAACTATTGAACTTTTGATAAAAAAAAACCTGTTGACTCTTTATAAGGATAGATAAAGAGGAGCTATAGGAAGTTTCAATTTGATCCCTTCATAAAAACTATTTTTTTTATTTTCACCACAGAAATGTAGTCTTAAGGGTGTCAATAACCGTACGGTTTACCCTATATCGTTGTTATTATTAAAGTCCACAAAACATTTTTTTTTTGTTATAGCTACAAATGAACATTGAAAATAATTTTATATCTTTGCAATTAGTGGAGTCCACAGGATGAAATATTGACAGTTCAATTTTCTAACCAAGGACTTAATCTGAGCTAGATTTCAAATTTTTACTTTCATACCCAACAGAGATATTAAGCTTCAAACCTTTAATAAATTTTAAAATCTTGTATTTTCCAACAAAAAAAATATAATTTTTAATTCTCCATTATTAATGTTGCTTGGAAATTTGGGATCTGTTTATATTGTCCGTTACAAAAGAACTATTAAATTTGACGAGTTTTTTATTTTTAATTACACTAAAATAAGATCTGACAATTTTATTCGCAATTTGAAGAGGTGTGTCCCAAGGTAACCCTTGCACTCTGATTTAACATAACAATTGAGCTTTTGACAGGGTACTTCCAGCGGGGCACAATGGAAAACACATTTCCTATTCAAGGACCTTTTTGTTCTAATTTTAAATTGAATGAGACAATAGCTGCAGATGAATAAATCGGCAGACAAAATATTTACAACTCCTAGTAATCGAATATTCTCTTTGAAGTGTAGTTTGAGTCAGTAAGCACAACTGACCCATAAAATAGTCATTATCAGATCGAAATAGATCTCATAGAATAGTGTATTTTCTAAGCGATGATTATCTGTAGTCTAAATTGCGACAGTTGGTGGTATTGCATTGTCAGTTATTTTTTCTATGTATGTTCCGAGTGAGTCTTCATACTAGTTCTCTTCATATTTAGTTTATCATGTTAACCAAAGAAGATCATTATGCAAATCTATATTATACAACCTAGGCTAATCGGACGATGCTACAGTGGGTGGGTGTCCTTAATTTCGTCTATGTTAATGAGGATAGGGTTCATTCATGAGTATCTGACATAGTACAGGCTCGAGGTCTCCATTTTACGTCCCATCCGAAGGAGGGCTTAGCCAAGGATTTTTCTCTATCTTTAAAAAATCCTAGGGCCTCCGCAGTATGCGATCCCGCGACCTTTACTATTGTAGGCTGCTATTTGTAGCAGTAGCTGATATATATTACGAATTTATGTTGGAAGTTAAGTGGTAATATGTGATTGCACTGTATTGTCAGATATTGTTTTGTATTTATTTTCCGAGTAAGTCTTTTGTCCAAGTATATAGTCTTAGGTAACTTTTTTAGTTATCTGAAAGCACTATCGTCGACATTTAAAACCCTAAAATATATTATATCCCTAAATATGGCACATAGGCCTATTGTATTATATATATTATAATATTATCCTTATATATATAAAAATCTCGTGTCCGTATGTTTGTCTCTCTATTTCTCAGAAACTACTCAACCGATTTTAATGAAATTTGGCTCAATTTATATAGTTTTGGCCAACTTACCGGACCGGATAGTTTTTAAATTGATTAGTGATCAAATAATTCTTATATAGCGAATTACTGCAAATACAGTAGGTCGTGTTATGATTTATTAACATGGCTACACATGTCGATTTAATAACCTTTTTGTTTACAAGCATGCTATTATAATTACGGTTATAATAGTTTTGTATTGCGTTATTAGTAAGTGCAGTTATTTGGTCTTATTGTTCCATCTTTATATTCTGCAGGCAAATAGTAATAAAAATCTTTATATTTATTCTTAATTTTCATTTATGGATAAATCAAGAAAAGGTTACACCAAAGTCTCAAAAGTGTATGTATTTTTCCTTCCTTTTCCTTTTTTATTTGTATTCTTTCCAATTCCTAGCTAAATGTTCTAACACTGTGCTCTGGTCGACCCTGATATCAACGGCTATAATTGGAATCGTCCTTATGTATGTGTAAAATTTAAAAAATGTCAGCGAAGATTTTGTATTGTATTATGTAAGTGCAGTTATTTGTTCATAGTTTTCCATCATTATATTCCACTGGCAGATAGTTGTAAAATCTTTGTATTCATTCTGAATTTTAATTAAAGAATATAAATCAAGAAAACGTTATAACAAATTCTCAAAAGTGTAGGTATTTTTCCTTCCTTTTCCTTTTTTATTTGTATTCTTTCCAATTCCTAGCTAAATGCTCTAACACTGTGCTCTGGTCGACCCTGATATCAACTTTTAGAAAAGTAAATACATTTTAGGCTATAATTGGAATCGTCCTTATGTATGTGTAAAATTTAAAAAATGTCAGCGAAGATTTTGTATTGTATTATGTAAGTGCAGTTATTTGTTCATAGTTTTCCATCATTATATTCCACTGGCAGATAGTTGTAAAATCTTTGTATTCATTCTGAATTTTAATTAAAGAATATAAATCAAGAAAACGTTATAACAAATTCTCAAAAGTGTAGGTATTTTTCCTTCCTTTTCCTTTTTTATTTGTATTCTTTCCAATTCCTAGCTAAATGCTCTAACACTGTGCTCTGGTCGACCCTGATATCAACTTTTAGAAAAGTAAATACATTTTAATAACTTGAAATAGGCTATAATTGGAATCGTCCTTTTATATATGTGAAATTTAAAAAATGTCAGCGTAGATTTTGTATTGTATTATGTAAGTGCTGTTATTTGTTCATAGTGTTCCATCATTATATTCCACTGGCAAATAGTTGTAAAATCTTTGTATTCATTCTTAATTTTAGTTAAAGAATAAACCATGAAAAGGTTACTACAAATTCTTAAAAGTGTTGGTTTTTTTCCTTCGTTTTTCTTTTTTATTTGTATTTCATTCCAATCACAAGCTGAACACTAAAACAATTTGCTGTGGTCTACTGGTCCATCCTGATATCAACTTTTAGAAAAGTAAATACATTTTAATAACTTAAAATAGTCTATTCTTATATGTATATGTGTAAAATTTAAAAAATGTTAGTGAAGAATTGTAATTCTTTCTTAATCAACAATTATTTGAAGTAGAAAAAATTAAATCTCAATGGAATACACATAGTTCCTTTCTGTTCAGCAGAGGTATATTTTTCTTTATATGTAGAATTTAAAACATGTTAGCGAAAATTTCTAATCCCTTCTTAATCAATGATAATTTAAAATAGACAAAATTTAATCCCAACAGAATACAGATCGTTCCTTCCTTTTTAGCAGAGTTGTAATTATCTTTATAAGTAAAATTTATAAAATGCCAGCAATGATTTATAATCTCTTCAAATTTATAGTATTTTGAAATTATTAGATTAGAAATAGGTTTTTAGAATATTTTATACATTACTTAATTAAAAATAATCAATATTCAAATTAAAATATGTCCGGCTGAATTTAAAACAATTAGTCTAAATAATAAAAACATGTGTTTCTTTAAATATCAAACATCCTTTAAACATCATTACATATGTAAAATTTATAGAAAGCCAAAGAAAATTTTAATCCTTTCTTAATCAACTATATTTTAAAGTTGAAAAAATAAATTGAATCCCAATGGAATACAGATTATTCCTTCCTGATCAGTGTAATTATCTTTATATGTAAAATTTAAAAATTGTCTGATTTCTTAATCCTTTCTTTAATTTAAAGTAGGCTATTATTTGGAATGATATTTTGGTGTAAATTTCACTAGAATACATTTATTTACTTATCTAAATGTTGATATTTTTCCATATTATGAAAATTACACTTCCACTGCACAAGGAGGATCTGTGTGTATTCCATTTATTTGTATTTTTTGTATTCCATTTTATTCCGATTATTAGCTAATCCCTGAAATGCTTTGCTGTGGCTCTTTTAGATAAGTAAAAAAATGTATTCCGGTGAAATTTACCCAAAAATATCTTTCCAAATCATAGTTTAAATATCCGGGGACATTCATTCACCTTGTGTAAAAGACCTGATATGTTCGGCCAATTCGCGAAAACCTTATTATATAGTGATGTTCCACGCTTTTATACATGGAATAAATTAAGTAAAAAGTGGGAGCCACGTAAACAAGGAGAACCACATCCCTCAATAGCAGGCATATTCAAAGCTAAGACATTGGCTCGACTCTACACCGTTCATCCAAAACACCGTGAATGCTTTTTTTTTGCGTTTGTTGTTGGTAAATATTCCTGGGCCAACATCTTTCGAATTTTTGCGAACAGTTAATGGTCGGGTGTTCGATAACTATCAAGATGCATGTCGCGAGTTGCAATTTCTAGAAGAGGACAACCATTGGGACGTGACTCTCGCTGATGCAGCATTGACATCGACGCCGAATAGTATTCGTCAGTTGTTTGCAATTATTTTGACGACATGTTATCCTACACAATCATTGACTTTGTGGGATAAATATAAAAACTATATGGCAGAAGATATTCTGCATCGCTATAAACAAGCAAACCAACTTCCATATCTAGATTTCACTCCAGAGATCTATAATGAAGCATTAATGTTGATCGAAGATCTATGTATTTCAATTTCAAATTTGCCACTCAATTATTATAGTTTGCCATCACCTAATCGCCCAGCCACCGACTTAGTTAACACTGATTTGCAACGAGAAAAACAGTACAAGGAGGTTGACTTAGCTATGGTTATTACGAAAAATGAACCATTACTGACAGCTGAGCAAAAAAATATTTATCATCGGATTATGCTGGCCATTGATAATGAACAAGGCGGTTTTTTTTTCTTGGACGCACCTGCTGGAACTGGAAAGACATTTTTAATATCGTTGATTCTGGCGAAGGTACGGTCACAACGAAAAATTGCAGTGGCAGTTGCATCGTCAGGCATTGCTGCCACTTTGTTAGATGGTGGACGAACGGCACATTCAGCATTCAAGCTACCATTAGACCTTCATTACCAACCAAATGCTATATGTAATATTAAAAAAAATAGTGGAATGGCTGCAGTATTGCAAACGAGTTCTATAATAATCTGGGATGAGTGCACTATGGCACATAAAACATGCACTAGAAGCATTTAATAGAACAATGCAAGATTTTAAAGGGAATAACAAACTTTTCGGTGGTACTGTCCTACTACTCTCAGGAGACTTCCGCCAGACATTACCAGTTATTCCCCGATCAACTTTTGCCGACGAGATTAACGCATGTTTGAAACAATCGTTTTTATGGCGAGGTGTCGAAATACTTCGATTGACCGTAAATATGAGAGTACTACTGCAAAATGATCCATGGGCAGATATATTTTGTAAACAATTGATAGATATAGGAAACGGTGAAATAGAGCTGGATCAAAATTCACAATTTATCAAGTTACCAGAAAATTTCTGTACTGTTGTAGAAACCAAAAATGAACTCATAGAAAGTGTCTTTCCTGATATTTTGAGCAATTATTTGGACTACAAATGGCTGGGTAGTCGTGCTATTTTGGCAGCAAAAAATGTTGATGTCGATGAAACAAACTTCCAAATTCAACAATCGTTGCCAGGTCAGCTCATTTCTATTAAATCAATTGACAATGTTCTAGATGAAAACGAAGCAGTAAATTTCCCAACTGAATTTTTGAATTCCCTGGAAATACCAGGAATGCCACCACACAATCTCCAATTGAAGATTGGCTCACCGATCATTCTTCTTCGGAACTTGAATCCTCCTCAATTGTGCAACGGTACACGCTTGGTCATTAAAAGGATGACAGGAAATGTAATTAAAGCAACGATTTTGACTGGAAGGTTTACAGGGGATACCGTCCTGTTGCCACGTATTCCCCTGACACCGTCAGATTTTTCAATAAAATTTAAAAGGCTCCAATTTCCTGTTCGTTTGGCTTTTGCCATGACCATAAACAAATCCCAAGGGCAGACAATGTCCACTTGCGGGTTGGACTTTGAAAATCCTTGGTTTTCCCATGGGCAATTGTATGTCGCCTGCTCACGTGTGGGGAAACCGTCAAATCTGTTCGTGTTAGCAAAAAACAGGTTAACCAAAAACATAGTGCACAAAATAGTACTGGAATAAATAAAAATTCTTGATTGTATTATGTAAAAAACAGTAAATTATTATTCTAAATAAATATTTGAAAATTAACCTTAATCTTTATCATTGAATATTGGTTTGACTTTGTATTTATTTAAAGATATCGTTAAAGGTCCCTATCCTAATTATACCTGGTTAGGCAAACTTTAGAACTCTCACTGTAGCATCGTCCGATTAGCTTTAGTGGCATAAAGTGATGTTAAATCAAACAAACAAACAAAGATATTAGGATATAATTAATTCAACGCATTATAGCTAATGAGCCACAGCAACGCGTGGCCGGGTCTGCTAGTATATTATATATATAAAAATAATATATTATAAATTTGGACTATAAAACAAGGAAGAGACGAAATAAGAACTTGCTATTTATTATTTACATCTCAATTTTGCTAACGAAGACGGACCTGGCCTGAATACAGAAGTAGTCTGATTCTCAATTAAAGACCAAAACAGGTTATTGTGGTGTCTCAGGCTATCTTGTTTAGGTTAACGAAACGGATATTCAAGTTTGTTATGTGAATTTTAAAATCAACCTAAAATGTGTCAAAACGTTTCGATGAGTAAACATCTATAAAGACCTGCTTACGTGGTTAAAGTTTTTAAACGATGTTTGCTTAGTTGCTTCGCGTTTTAAAGGGTTAACGCTTGAACACGTTTATAAATTTATTTATTTAGGGATTATGATAATTATGATGCAAGCTACTTTTCGTTAGCGAAATTAGTTAGCTTATACCATCTGTCCCAAAATATAAACAAATCATATTCACAAAACTATCATTCTCCCAACAGTCCTTTACGGATGTTAAACGTGGGGATGACCAACTGCTTTGGGTTTTTGAAAATAATGTGCCGGTAGAATGTTTGGACCGAAGAGGGACGAATCTACTGGAATTTTATGTAATCAGCGCCTGTGCTAATATTGGTGCGCGTCCAGCAAATTTGTGGATAAAGGTCTGGCCACACATGTCCGCACCGGATCCGCACCGTAGCAATAATATAGGTTATGTTCAGAATATTTTTAATTTAACTTACATATTACCTTTAGTTATGCCTAAATTTCAGGCCACATATGTCAGACAAAGGCCACTTTAAGCATAACTAAAGGTAATATGCAAGTTAAATTAAAAATATTCTGAACATAACCTATATTAATGCTACGGTGCGGACATGTGTGGCCAGACCCTAATGCGAAGTTTATCTTCGATTTGCTTGATTTAAATTATGTGCTCGAGCATATCCCTCGGCCAATGTCTTTTTAATCTACGTTGGACGGGTAACTGGGAGGAAGAAAGAAAAGAAACAAGTTGGTTTGAATGGTTATGAGGTGAACAGTGAAATGTAGTGTGTTTGTCACGAATGTATAATTTTACTGTTGGGATGTCCATTTCTTTGTGTATTTTGTTGTTAGAAATATACCATGGAACGTTAGTTTTTTGAAGAATTTTGTTTATGTGTACTTTTTTTGCGGAACCCCAAAGTTCTCCTGCGTATGTCCAAATAGGTTTTAGTATCGTGTTGCATATTAGTCTTTTGTTTCGTAAGTTAAGTATTGATCTGTAGTCTAGGAGATGTGACAGTTGTTTATATCGTCTGGTCAGTTCTTGTCTTTTTAGTTTTGTATGTATGTTCCATGTGAGTCTTTTGTCTAAGTACAGACCTAGGTAACGTACATAGTTTTTAGATGGCACAGAAGTATCATTGATTTTTATTGGAGAACGTTTTGGCTTCCTCAGTGAGAAACTTACATGGTTCGACTTAGTTGCATTTATTTTTATTTTCAATTTTTGAAACCAATTTTCTTGGTCGAATAGAACACGATCTTAAAATTAATATTATGAATTCGACTAATTATTGCAATTTTGAGTATGTTACAAAGCTGTATTGCAGAGCTGAGCATAGGACCAAATAGCTTGAGCTACACGCGGACAGTATACAGTGCCATTGTGCCTCCAGATAACAATGCTCTTCTCCGAACGGAGATTACGTCCGCACGCACATTGTCTTCCGAGTAGAGTGCCAAAGGACTGAGGCCGTCAGTGTCTAAATATAGTCAAGATGTCGTCAATTTGACTCCGGCCCTGTCTTAGGCTGCTGGTTCTGAGGAAGGTGATTCGCTATATTAAATTATTTGCTTTTTTACTTTCACTTACTTATATATAAAAGATATAGTAAGGGAAAGTATTGCGATCGTCAAAAATTTCTACTTCCGGTTTTCAACAGAAATGCACGTTTTGGGAAATACAGACTACCTCAAAAACTATAAACCTTACTAACCTGAAATTAGGTATTTGGTGTATGTATATGCTCGACATGTGACACAGAAAATTTCATCAAAATTGATCAATTGTAGGGGCACTTTATTCAATAAATTTTGTCTCATTTTCAAGTTTTATTTTTTTATTTTTTATTTACTCAGAAACTGCTATAACGATTTTGATCAATATGGGTATTTGATTTATGCATGCAACCGCGATATTACAGCCAAAATTTCATATCCCGAATTATTTTCTCTTCTTGGCTGTCTTCTGGTTTTTCTTATTTAGACCAGACGAGGACCTAAAATTTGGGTCGAAACGTCGGCACAATTAAATGTGTGATGTGCGCCTTTTATTTTTACCGCGCCCCCGACCATTCCCTCTTCTTCAGAATTTCTACCTTTAGTATCCTTGAACTTTTAAACGAAGTGTTTGAAAGTCCGTTATTTAAGAAGGGAAATAAATAATACTTCTTCTTCTAAAAGACTCAGGAAAGGAATTTGCAAAAAGATGTCGAAAACAAGTTCGCAAACTGACGAAGACTTCCGGACTTTAAGAGACAACGAGAGGTCTGCAGTGAACAAGCGAAGGGAATTAAAAGTTCCTCCGTTATACAGAAAGTTACAAAAAAAAAAAAAAACAAGATAATATTAAAGACAAGAATAAATATTCGAGGGATTACAAATTAAATACTCAATTATTTTTAAACTTTATTCCCACAAAGCTTATATTTAAATATTAGAGTTTGTTATAGTAGTATCGCTAAGCCACTTTTAGGCGGGGCCAATATGGCGCCGTTAAATGAAGCCCGCAGCACCATTAAAACAAGATTTATTTATAGGTAGGTTAAATGATGGTCAGGATTTTCAGTTTACAATGATTTATTATGGTAAGCCAACGTTTCGATCCAACTTGTGGATCTTCATCAGGGCTAAAAGAAAACAAATATATGAGTATCTATGCTAGAGGGTGACAATAAATGGATACATTACAGAACTGATAATAATATAAAATATGGTGTATAAATGAATATTAAAATAAGAGGCTGGTTAACAAGATAAAATAGACTCTGATATTTACCTACTGAGTCCAGGTGGATACTAAGGCTAAAGGTAAAAATAAGGTGAGAGGTAGTGGTAGGGGGTTAGTTTGCCGACTTCAAAGGTTTATGACGGGGAAATCCAACGCTTTTGAAGTGAAGGCACATGACATCTGAGTGAACAAAAATATTTAAAAACTAACAAAGTAGATGGTATTGTATACAAATAGTTGTGTCTGGACTGAATAATAACATAGAAATGAGATAATACATAATGTAACAATGCATACAAATTTGGAAAATATACAGAAAGAAGCATACAATACAAAAAATAATAATAGTACAAGATAATTGCAGGTACCTAGGACATCAAAACTAGGATTTGAAGATGCGGAAGATGTTAGAATAAGTAGATGAAATTATCTCTTTATCAGTTTTGTGATTTACCGGGTTATTTGTTTCTAGATGGATGAAAATGGATTCTGAGAGGAGACGTTTGTCGTGGTTAGATACAGTAGCTAATATGGAGGGGTTCTCAAAGTCGAAGGAATGGTTGTGGGCAATGGCATGTTCTGCTATTTAGATGTAGACGAATTACGCATGGAAATACTGTATTTATGTTGATAAATACGTTTTTAAAAATAATTTTTGGTTTCACCGATATAGCAACTGTTGCAATTAAGCGTGGAGCACTGGTTACGATAAACTACACTACACTTGTCTAGGAGAGGTACAGGGTCTTTGAGTTTTGTAAAAAAAAAAATTTAATTTATTGTTATTTTTTAATACTAGGCGCATGTGTGGGAAACTCGATGAGAAGGATTTTTTAATTTTGTTTGAGAGAATGGGGATATATGGGATAGATCTGTATTGGAAAATAGAAATCGGAGGTTGTGTTTCCAATTAATGTCCCCCTCTAGCATAGATACTCATATATTTGTTTTCTTTTAGCCCTGTTGAAGATCCACAAGTTGGATCGAAACGTTGGCTTACCATAATAAATCATTGTGAACTGAAAATCCTGGCCATCATTTAACCTATCGTAATTGAAGAACAGTTGACCATCTCTCATCTCTAAGATTTATTTATAATTTTTTTCTTCTACAAATTGGACTTCAAACGAAAGGTCATAAGACATTTTAATAGTTCTTTTATAAGTTAAATATTGATAGAAAGACTTTTACTTTATTTATTCAACTCGAAATATCGGTTTAGATGAAGCCAACACAAAAGATAGCCAGGCATTGTACAGAAGCCTGCGGAGGGGACCGAACACTCGAGACAACCTCCCCCTGCTTTGCAACAACACCTCTTCAACAAGATGTCCTCTTCAATTATCCGTCACTTCTCAAGGAATGCAGCCTGTTAGGGTCTGTAAAGAATATCGCCTCATTACAATGCCTTTTCATTACTATCAAACTAGGGGTGAAAATAGAATTCGAAGAAATATTTCAGACATATTTTTGATTCCTTGTCATTCAGACGAAAAATCGATGCTTACCAACCGTGAAGTAATATATTTTTCCTCCCGAGACATTATGGTAATACGATGATGGCATTATAACGGTTGGAAGCCTTAGCATCCTGGGAAGACCCTTCCTGCCGAATATCCTATACATCGCGGTGTCATCCTTTAAGGAAGTGTAAGGGAGCACCGACAGTTCATTGTGATTCCTGCGGTGCTGGCTTATTAATAATGAGGTCGAGTCTTCGCTCTGAGCCGAATCGATAAATAATTCCAAGTCCTTTCTTCGGCAGAGCAATGTCCGCTCTGTACAGTTTGCTTCCTAGGGATCAAGTCAAGATCCATTGATCGCGCTGTATTAAATTCAGAGCTAGGCGGTAGTTCATTGCATATTCAAGTACTAACTACAAGTTAAGCAGTGCTAGTTAGAAAGAAACAACTCCTTTTTTGACTACTCTAGAAGTAGTTAGTATTCTCAACTACCAATTACCAGTTGAAAATTAAAAATATTTTATTTTTGAAGAGATAAGATTGGGGGGCTCCGCCGGGAGTCGAACCCGGGTCTCCCGCGTGACATGCGCGGTATGTTAACCACTACACCACAGAGCTCGCTTCCAAGCGGAGCCAATCCTTCCTCTTCACTGATACATCTGTCTCCCCCGATCTCACAATTTTTGCGAGTAGTAACGGGAGGCAGACAATTTTTGGTATCTCTTGATGAACGCCAATTTTAAATGATTTTATATTAATTCAATCTTTATTCGTGGGTAACCACCTTTTTTAAATATTTTAGTTTTGTAGAGAAATTTAATAATAAAATATTTATAATTAATTAAAATAAGGTGGTTACCCACGAATAAAGATTGAATTAATATAAAAATATTTAACTTCAATGGTAAATAATTTTGAAAGTGTCGCTCCAACACGCAGTCCCCCAGTAAATGTCCCCCACTCTTTTGATTTAAGTTTATTTGTTTGCTTTTCACGTCCATTTGGTTCTTGTGCAATAACCGGGGATAGGATTTATATGTAATAAAAATTTCAAAATATGTACATTAATATGGATGTTTTTTTGCAAATATATGTTACAAAAATATGGACAAAAAAAGGAAAAAAGAAATGAAAACATAGACTGAAAATTGAAATAGGTAAATAGTTTAATTCACATTCAAAACTAAATATATGTACATTTGAAATCTTTTTTTTTTTTTTTTTTTTTTGATGTTATTTAACGTCGCTTCGACTGCTTTGGCCATTAGGGACGACTGATCTTCTTAAATGTATGGCATTAATTTTGTTCTCTTGAGGTATCTTAGGGTTTTTTCTATACCAATGTTTGTTTTATAGGGATACGGCATTATGATGTTGAGGTCGCGGCGTTCCTTCGAGTATTGGTGACATACGAAGAGATGTTCCACTGTAAGAGGAGCATTATCACAAGTTTGGCAAGTTGGCTGGTGAAGTCCAATAAGCAGGTGGATGTGAGTCAGCTTCGTGTGACCAATTCTAAGTCAGGTTATTATGGCTGCTTCCTTCGTAGTTAGGTTCTTTGGTGGCACCCAGGCACGGTTTTCTTCTTTGATCACGTTACGTTCTGTATTGAAATTTTTATAAAATATCAAAATAAAAAATAATTTTATTGTTGAAATCATTTTCGGAAATGTAAAAACACATATTAAACTTCCTCATTCAACATTGCAAATATTTAAGCAATTTAAGATTTTCTTCAGAAAATCGACTACGATTCTCCGAAAATCCTTTAAGAGCTGGATTATTTATATAAAGGAATATCCGCCTTTAACAATGTCCGTTACTAATCAGAGTTTAAAGAAGACCTACTTAAACTTACTCCTACAAAAGTAAAAAAAGTTTTTTGATTTTTTTTTTTCTTATTTTCTACGTGTTTCGCTATTTTCAAATGCTGTAAAATCAAAAATCGTCGATCCGTTGAAATGTTTTTAAGCATAACAAACAATACAGAACACCTTCACTGTCGCATGTAAATGTTTCTTCTGCAAATTCCGCGACTTACTTAGCCTATTCATAACCTTAGTACGCCATCTTGTTTATAACCTTTAACAAACCGATGGTGCTTATATTCTTGTTTATATTTATGTAAAGTGAAATACCCTAACCATAAGGGGTCGGTAACATGTGGTGTATTAGTTTAGTTAGCATTGCATCCTACAGTACTAGAGGTTAACATTTCGCCAGGTGGCCGTAGGATTTTTAAAAGGGCTTTCCTTGGCTATTTATTTTATTTTATTTTATTACCTCTCGCAAAGGTAAATATTCAAAAAGTCTTTATTATGTGGTGAAGCGGTGGGGGAGGTTGGGTGGGGATTTACCCCCCCCCCCAGTTGCACGGGAACGGAGTCTTAGGCAGTATAAAAATTTCTATTTAAATCGAAAGAGTAAAAAGGAGTAATTTAATCGAAATATTAATAATATTTAAAAAAAATAATTAAAATCGAGCGTAGTCCTCGGCTCCAAGGGTAGAGGCTAAATATCGGTGATGGAAATTGGCCATGAGGCCAAAAATAGGGGGGTAGGTGCTGGAATAATGTTAAAAATCGGTGTAACTGCTCTTACCCACCCCCTTAACCCTATTTTCTGGCTTGAGTTATCATACCTAGAAAGCATACAAATTGAACGAGAACGAAGTGTTAGGCACTATAAAAATTGCCAATTAAATCGAAAGAGTAAAAAGGACTACTTGAATCTTAATAATAAAAAAAAAAAAAAAAAAAAAAAATCGAGCGTAGCCACGGCTCTAAGGGTAGAAGCTAATTATCGGTGATGGAAATTGGATGAGGCCAAAAATAGGGGGTAGGTGCAGTTTATCCTTGGCTATGTCGACCTTCGGTTAGGACTTGAGACGGAGATACCGTTAAAGATCCCTGTCCTAATTACACCTGGATAGGCAAAATTTAGGACTCCCACTGTAGCATTGCCTGATTAGCCTTAGTATATTTCCTTTTCAATATATATTTATACATTACAGAGCGTATTCTATTTTATTTTTCTTTGATATGCCAAACAAAACAAACCAACACCTGTATAGCAATAATTTTTTTTTCCGTTACCGAAATAGAAATATCAACATAATCCGTGCCAAAAGAATTTGGCCTTAGGTGATCTTGAAATATCTTAACCCAAATATTCCTAATACAAACAGACATCTATGTATAGATTCCTTTTTTTTTTTTTTAATGGCACGCATGCCTTGATGTTTGAATGTGATATAATAAAGGCTTAGCGAACCCGAAGGTTCGATGCCGACACCAGCAATCGCTGCCTACACAGCTCCATCCGCCTCCCCTCGCTCCAATCTCAACTCTACAAGATCAGCCCTCGCCGAATCCTCCCATCTTCGCCATGCCCACCCCTCGGTCGTTTACCAGTCGGCAAAACGTTTCTCAACCTTTTAGGTATTAATTCGCAACTAATACTCCCAATTTTTTAAGCCCCCTTTAACCGACTAGTGGCTTTAAATAACCTCGATTACATTTGCTGGGTACAGCTCATGCAATTCTGCATTGTGTAGCCATAATTATCCTTTTAATTATCCTTCTTCGGCCTAAATATTCTACGCAGTACTTAATTTTCAAAGATCTTAAGGCGTGGCTCATCCCTTAAAGTGTCATGAGCTGTGTTCAAAAATAAGAAATAGGTATTACGTTTGAAATTTTTTTTTTTTTTTTTTTTTTACGGCTAATATAAAATTTAGAATCTTAGAAAAGAAAGAAAACATAAAAATTTCAATATTAAAACAAAAGCTCAAAGCTAAGGATAAACTTGAATGGTTGATAAAAATTCAATGTATATAACCGGTTCGGTTAGTATATATATTTACTTTGGCTATTACCATTTTTTTTTTTTTTTTGGTCCTCCCCTTCCTCGCCTTGTAGGCTATACGGGGTTTCCCGGGCCAGGGGAGAGGGTGGGGGATTGATACCGAAGTATTATTACATTTTCCCCTGGCTCCGGGTTTTGAACTTGCTATCATTCGGTTCTCAATCATATGTTGCCATGGGCAACGCATATTTTTTAACGCTTTTGCCCACTCTGCCATCCCGCGGATTGGCTATTACCATCTTAATACTTAAACATTTTATATTTTTTATCTTATTTTTTTGAGGGGTAGGGGGTTGGAGGGCTTGCCAACTTAACAGCTCTTTATCTCTCATGCATATGGTCAAGAGATAAAATAGCTAGTACTTTTATTCAATCAAGTAGTTGTTCTAGTTGGTACATGATGCAACCAAGTATTAATTCTCTAGCGTGTTTTTAATCAACTTATTTTAGACACAAAAGGTGAAGTGCAATTGTATCATATGTTACATCGCAAAAAGCTCACTAAATTATGCAGTTTTTAGGAAATTTGAGTTTTAATAAATGTTTTGTGTTTTGCGCGTTAAAAGGCCACTGAAAGTAGATTTTAAAAAACTAGAACTAACTCATCTTTGAGGAAATTTAATGTTGACTAAGAAAATATCATCGCTCTTGTTTCTACGCTAAACCAAAGTAAAGAAAACTATCATTTTTTCGAAAAAAGTAAGATTTTAAAAATAAAAATTCTCTGCCCAACAGATTGAGAAGGTAAACACATTTCTGCGCCATTCTAACCTGTTTAGCATGCAGTATAACCCAATTTTTTTTTTTTTACACTATGTCTGGGACATCCAGTATATATTCTAAGCTATTCTTTTTTTGTACCATATAAAACAGCGATTTTTTTGGAAGACATTGTGCAAAATCAAAACAGCATTAATGGAGAAAAACATCCCGTTCATTTTTAAATTTTAAATTGATCGTTAAAGATTTACTAATTTTTTGGTTGGAGGAATGCGTTATGAGCGTTTGAATACAGCGAAAAAATATATTTAATTTCTGGATCATATTGGTTCGTGGTAATGAAACTAAGATGTCATGATGACCGAGAGTGTTTAGTTCAGAAACATCTTAACCTTCCACTGCGTGTTGAAATTATTTCATGGCAGACCCATAGAATAATTCTCCAGAATCCCACACTGGTTAAAATGGGTTGGTTATACATACACCATGGCTGCTAATGCCTAGTAAGAGGTAGTTAAGATGTAAAAAGGTCAACTCACCAGAAATAACACTTGATGGTCGTTTTAAATTTAGTTAGCATATATTTGTTCTGCTGCACTTCCTGCATCTATTTTTACTTCACCTAACGACTCCATTTCCTGTTAGCTTACAACGCAGGAACTTAATAACTTTATCATCAATATATAAATGAGAGAATGAAATAATATATGTGGACTGCAATAATAATCTAATTTGTTTATTCAACGTACCTTTGTGTAAAATACGAGATTAAAAAAAATTTGTTTGTTTTATAAAATTTATTTTCAATCTGAAGCTGTTACAGGTCTATTTAATCTTTTTTATTCTGAATATTTGTCTGACAAAGTGCATAAATATCTTTTATGATAATTCAATGTTTTGTATTATAAATAATAAACAAACGTAATATTAAATCTGTCCTATTAAACCTTAAGATATATCGTTATCTTTTTTTAAAAGACCCTCACTAAAATATTCTTGGACTCCGTCCAATGGGAGCGCTGGTTAATGTCATCGACAGGAATTCTCGGGATTTCCGATTTTTTTTCATATCTAAATATATCTAAAGTTCATTCGGAGTCTTGTATAACTATCTGTTAGTTTCGTTTTTAAGTCACATTTTTTATATATATTTATTTATGGTCTTTTTGGTTAAATATTTATCTTGTAATATTTAAATTATTTTATTAGAAGAGAAAAGATTCGACCACGGCCAGAAATCGAACCCAGGTCCTCCGCATCTACGTTGCGGCGCTCACAGAGCTAAAAGAGTCGATCACGTCTGGGACGGCCCCACGGTTAGCTCAGTGGTAAGAGCGCCGCAACGTAGATGCGGAGGACCTGGGTTCGATTCCCGGACGTGGTCGAATCTTTTATCTTCTAATAAAATAATTTAAATTTTTTTTATATAAGTTAGTTTTGGTTAGATATTTTATTTTATTTAAAATAATGTTATAATATTTTCGTAACACATTTCATTATAATTCTGGGATGGAAATAATTACGGATAAGGTGAGATATATGGTTATACAAAGAAGTGGTGGCTATTTTGCTGATATTACTATAGAAGGAAATACGTCTTAAGCTCTTTTGGTATGTGAGAGTGCTTGTATAGGTAGGGTGTTGACTGCTAGAACCTAACTCCCATATTCAACATATGATAATAGCCAAATGACTAACATCTTGGATCTAAACCATGTAATCAATATCAATATATATTATAAAGCAAAGTGTAAAATGTGCGTGCCGAAAAGGCTCAAAAAAAGACTACACGTACGACCAAGAAAGCTATGTAATCGTGTAGCAGTATAACCCCTAACCATGAAGAAGTTTTCCGTTTTTATCTTTAGGGTGTAAAATTTAAGAGAAAAGGGCCGGAATTTCAAGCCTCTCGCACCATGTAATTAGCCTACCTTTACGGGTTTGTGAATGAAAAATTTAGTTTGAGTCTCCTGACTACCAGGAAGCGCTAGGCGTTTCACTCAATGTTTATTGTCCATTCATTCAGTTTGTAAGGTTTATATATTTTTTCTTCACAGTTCTTTTAAAAAATGATCTGTATTAGGTAAACGAATATACTGTGTATTAGCAACACAATATAATTGGGCAGTATCACTATTTTCAATAAAGTGTTTCTCTCTCTTCTTAAACATTAAACGTAAATAAGTAGTTTCTCCTTTGCGTTAAAAAAAAAATATAATGATTTTGCATCTCTGCAATGAATTAGAAAACCAACTGGAACAAATTAATTTTCACATAAAAAGTCTATTTGATCAACACATTACATTTAATCAATATATATTATATGAGTATATTTAATGCAATGCGATTGAACATTTCTTAGTAGTAGAGTGAGCGAATAAAAACAGACATAAAAAAAAAAAAAAGAGATAACTTGAATGAATATAAATCAAAACAAAAAGTTTGAAGTGTTCTTATTGTAGTTATGAAAAAGAAGTTTGTTTGATTACTATACATGATGAGCTTTCCAGTTGACAAAATGGCTCTAACTCCAATTTTAGCATTTTTTCAATAAGATTTTATCACTCCTTCTAGTTCAATAAAGAGAAATATGGTAAAGAAATTGTGCCTTGATTTGCGTAAAATTAATTCAATCCCCAATATAGGGTTCCTTATTTGGGCGGAATCTGCAGATCTCGAATCTTAATAATAATACAAAGTTTAAACCGAAGTTTGAAGAAGGTGCTACATTTTTCTATGATACTACCACATAACTACTGGAGCAAAGCCGGGCACCCTAACTAGTATATGTTAAATTACAGTGAAAGATGTCATGATCAACGAAAAGAAAATTCAACAAGCTTTAACACTAGCTATGAATGTATTTTGTAATGTCAGATCGTGTTATTGTCACAATATATCATTTGAAAACGATTTCTGATTAGGAACGTGTTCTATTAATCAAAACAAAAACTAGATAATTCCTCCAATTATGGATGATAGAATGAATCGGAATGAGAACTTGGTATTTCCCTAATATGGAAGTTAACTGTCTTGACCTAATATCGATCTGCGTCTTCCATATCGATTAGCTGAGGACAGATCGTTGGATCGAAATACAAATAGGCTAGTTATGCAACACATGTTCTGAATGAACGCACAGACAGGGTACATGTTATTAGGTCACCATTGTGATGTGATGGTGTCCTCGTTATAGTGATTAGTGTACACTGATGTTATATTGTGATTTTCCATATAATGCTGTAGTGGTCACCCGTGGTGTAGTGGTTAGCAAAGAAAGCTACTATACTAAAGGTCGCGGGTTCGCGTCCCGAGGTGGCCCTAGAATTTTTTAATGGGAGTAAAAAGTCCTTGTCCATGCTATCCCTCGGATGGGACGTAAAATGGAGGTCCCGAGCCTGTACGATGTCAGGTACTTGTTAAAGATCCCTAAACTAATTTTACCTGGATAGGCAAAATTTAGGACTTCTACTGTAGCATCGTCCGATTAGTGGCATAAACATTTAATGCTATAGTTTAGGCCTGAAAATAGGGGTCTGTTTCAGAAGCCTACCTCCAGTTATTTTGCCGTGGTAACAGTTACTTATGATTATCATTGTCTTAACCTTAAATGTTATTGAATTGTATCCATCAAAATACCTGGGTATTAATTGTTTTACTGAAACATATGTTAAATTAACCATTCTTTTTATTGATACTTAATATTATATTGTGAAAAAGTCATTATTAAAATGGGATTGCTAGATTTGGTTTGGAAGATAAATGATGAAGATTCTGCCGTGTATTAAGCCAGGGACTTTGATCATTCAGACTGTTGGGCGAGCTATGGCGGGATTCCGAAGCTGGAAGGTTTCAATTTCAAGCACCAAACCGTCAACCATTCTAAACATTTTGTTGACCCATTAACAGGAGCCCATACTAACAATATCGAGGGTTTATGGGCCTTAGCGAAACGACGTAACAAAATTCAGTGTGGAACTAGCAGCAATCATTTGGATTCTTATTTATGTGAGTTTTTAAGGCGTCAAAGATACGCAAATTGTGATTATTTTGACAAAATATTAAGTGATATAATCAAGTTTATGCCCCCAGGAAATTAAAGTGACATATGTTTTTTTGTAAATAATTATTCAGTAAAATATAATGTTCATCAATTACTTTTGAGGTTATTTAAAAGAGTAATCATATTGTTCTTAAAAAGTAACCGTTGCCATGGCAAAAATAACTGAAGGTAGGCTTCTGAAACAGACTCGAAAATAGAAAAATGCTTTAGGTTATATTCTTGCTCTGTATAGTCTGCCTTTCGTACTGTGTATATGACACAATTCAACGGAAAAAATGCTCGGAAAAAATCACAAGGGAACTAGTACATTAATTAATTAAGTAAATCTTTAATTAAAGAAAGAAACCCTTAAAGAAATTAAAATAAATACTTTTAATAAAAACTTTTCATAAAAATAAACCGAAATATTTAAATATTGTAATAATTATATGGATTTAACAATTTTCAAAGCCACACAAATTATGTGGAAAAAATATTTAAACAGTTTACAAAAATGATGATCATTTTGTAACACACTAATAACCATATCAGTTGAGCTGGAGAACACGACTTACAACAACTCTCCAGTCCATCGCTACTCATATTTAGTCGTAAGGGGAACAGCCTCGAATGTTCTAGGCCAGAGAACATCCTAGTCACAAACATCTACTAAGGCAGTTTGTTCCAACAGTCAGCTCGTTCCAACAACGAGTCTACAGCTATTATAATCCATATGTTTTGTTTCAGGTACAATATTTATAATTCAAGCTTGAAAAAGGAATAGTCGTGAAAATGCTGTATATAAGATTCGTTAGTTCGATTTAAGACAGTCAGGCTCTGATGCACCGAATTAACAATAAGTTGTAAAAACACTTACTTCCGGCGGAATCTTTCAATACATAAAAATCTCGGGGGTAAACTCAGAAACTACTCGACCGATCTTTATAAAACTTGGCTCATTGTGTGTAGTTTTGTCCAACTTGAAAGATAGGATGCTTTTTTCCCGATAATTGGCCTCAATTTATCTTTTCTTGCAAACTAAAAGCTTATTATGATACAATTGAGTGTGATTATTTGTAAGTCTTATAAATTCCCAACAGATGGCGGTGTAAGTTCGATATTTAGGGAGTGTAAGCATCCAGTAGTCAAATCTATTTTTTCTTGCTTGGACTTGGAAAATCCATGTTTTTTCTACGGGCCTGTGTTAATCAATATATTATAAAGCAAAGTGTACAATGTGCGTGCCGAAAAGGCTCAAAAACAACTACACGTACTATCAAGTATGTTATGTCGTCGTATTGCCCTATTGCCCCTAACGATGAAGAAGTTTTCAGTTTTCATTTCAAGTGTGTAATGTTGAAGGGACAAGGGCTGTAATTTTAAGCCTCTCGCTACATGTAATTAGCCCCTCTAATAAGCCTAGGCGAGTTAATGAATGAAAAAATTTAGTTCGACATTTGGAAGCCAGGAGCGCTAGCTAAACTCACTTCAGAAGGCTATCGTTCATTAGTTCGGTTAGTTATGGTTAATTATGTATAAATAACTATTTTTTCCTTTTTATTTTTAAATAAGGTCATTACATCTCTGCAATGAATTGAAATTAAAAATAAACAAAACCAACTGGATTCCTAAGCGACTTAAGTTTTACAGAAGAGGAAAGAATTGGTCGAAACATTGCCTTCAATCAATATACAATATAAGAGTAAATTTACAACAAAAGAAAAATTGCTTATTAGTGTAGTGAGCGAATAAAAACTAACACTGAATAAAATAGATAACATGAATAAAAGATATAACTTAATGGAATATATATCGAAAATAAAGTGTTCACATAATACTTCTGTTTAATAGTTCTGTTCTGTTCGTAAATTTTCAACCGAATTCGAAAAAGGAGAAGTTACTCAACTTGATAAGGATGCGGGATCGTCATGAGAATGGTCTTAATGGAATCAGAACATAGAAACAATACAAAATGGTACATACCAGGACATATTTGCTGCCAAAATAATTTTTATTAATCTAGAAAAGGGAAGAAAACGCATTGAGAGAACCGCATTAATAGCATCTCTTATGCTCAAACCCTATATGGGCGGACTCGCAGGTTTCGAAACTAACCACTAATACTAAACTGAAGTTTCAGGATGGTACAAATTTTGTTTTAAACATGATTAATTTTGGTCTATTTTTCTGTACTATTACATTTTAAAGTTATTGTTTCATTCCACCTATTCCACAACTCCCTGAGCGAAGCCGGGCCCCACAGCTAGTAAATAAAATAAATATGTGCCGCCTTTTCACGTGTGTGGAAAGCATCGAATGTATTTGTTTAGCAAAAGACATTTTGATAACCTTTTTCAGGTTGAACCTACCGCTATGATATCTAATCTCATATCATCGTGTGTTATTTGAATTTAATTAATACGTATTATGACAAAAGATTAATTTGGTACATTTTTCTGTGTATTGTGATTGTACTAAACCCTATTCCAATTATATTCTTTATTAGTTCCTTTTATATGTGTGTTATTTATATGTAATCTCGCCTCTGCTGGAATAATCCAGTAAGTGCTGAATGAATGGATCATAAGTACTTACCATAGTCAAATATGAGGTGTAAAAAATTAAAACTTTAACCCTTCTAAATTCTTTACTAAACAATTTTAAATTTGGCGTAAAGTTCCATTTGAAATCTCGTTGGGTTTTAGATTAGCTGAAACGTTTTTATCTTTACCAGTGAATTTCGATTTGACTATATTAAAAAGAATAGAAAAAATTAATCACTTTATGCTACTAAGGCTAATAAGACGATGCTACAGTGGGAGTCCTGAATTTTTTCTATCCTATGGTAAGGGATCTTTAACGAGTACATGACATCTTTCAGGCTCGGGACCTCCACTTTACGTCCTATCCGATAGACGGCATAGCCAAAGATTTTTTACTCCCTTTAAAAAATCCTAGGGCCACCGGGGGATGTAGATTACTATGCTAACCATTACACCACAGGTGACGCCAACATTAAATGTTGTTTAATCTTTTGTGGCAGTTGTCAAGTTATCAAGACCTAAATGGAATTCACTAATGCGGTCCTTCATATCCTTTGACTGAAGTGAACGCATGACAAGGTTATACATAGAGCTACAATTTAATCTGAAATATAATTATGTTATTATAAGCTTAGCTAGAGGTGGCTATATAATTATATATGTTTACATTTATCTGGCTGCAGCTATCTCCAACGGAAGTAGGTTGGAAGAGAGTAATTTACAATCCTAATAATCTTATCTTCCTTTATGTTATTTTTATCTTGAATCATTCTCTCGAAGCTATCAAGCGAATCGGAGGAGCTAATAAATATTTCCTTATGAGTCTTAACGACTCCGGAAATCTATGCAGTAAAATATAAAGCACCATAAGGAAGTTGCAAAATATTGAATTTCTGTTAGAACGAATAATGAAGATTTATTTTATCTTTCTCAACTAAAATTTAGTTCGTAACATCAGATTAATACTACATTTATTATTTATATGAAAATTCCGACTTCAAATATTGATTACAAGCATAGTTCTTTATTGGGGTAAGTTGAAAAAAATAATCAGATAATTATTTTCTAGATTTCTGTTACATAAAAATCTGGGGAAACACAAAATTTCCATTAAATATGTATGTTTCAAAACACATTGACAACTCTTTCCCATGAACAGGACGTCTTTTATTAGAAACAGTAGGCTTACTGCGCATGCGTGAGCTTAACGTGTTTTATGAGTTGTCGGAATATATTTTTTTCTTATGTATATGTTTACTCGATTTTTTTATGTTTAGCCATTTCTTATTTTTAGGCATATCAAGAGACAGTTCTCCATATAAACAAAAACAAAGGTACTTTATAAGAAAACTTCCCCATTAAAGCCCCCTCAAAACATTTCGATGATGATAAAACCCACCTGATATTAAAGAATACTTGATTCTTATTAAACATTACGAGTTCGATCAAATTTGTTTAAGCCATTTTTCAGAAAATCGAAAAAAACGTAAAAATGGGGGAAAAAAAAGTTATGAAATAAAGTTCCCCCTCCGTTTGATCAATTTCGATGAAATTTTTACTGTCATATCGCGGGCATATACATACATCAAATACCCATTTTTATCAAAATCGTGCAAGCCGTTTTTAAGGTAATCGGAACCAACGTAAAAAGTTAAGAAATAAAGAGCCCCCTCCATTTGACCAATTTTGATATATATAGCAAATATCGAATCCCAAAATGAGACAAAATTTAGAAAAGTCGAAATTTTTCACGATCGTAAAAATTTTCAGTGCAGAAGATTTATTATTCCCTTTCATTATTGGCCATGAAATAAATAAAGATGGCAAATGAATTTTGACTAATGGCAACCTTAATGCCCAAAACGTCATTACCGAGTGGATATTTCTCATCTTGAATCAAAAGGTAATATAAACATATTTACCGCAACGTGAAACACAAAAGATATTATTAAAAAAATTCTAGACTTGTTGGAACTAGCAGTTGGAACAAACCGTTCGAGTACTATCTACGCTGGCCCAGAACCTTCCAAGCAGTTCTTCTTACGACTAAATATAAGGCGCGATGGACAGCAGTGTTAGTCTTGTGCTGAAGCTCTAGCCATGAGGTTATTTTTGTGTTACTGTGTAGTTACAAAGTGATACTTTTTGTAACCTGTTTTAATATTTGTGTTTTCATAGTTTCTTGGCATTGTAAAAGTCTTAATTTTGTCCAATAACCCTCAATTCAACCCTCAAATTCTTGCAATACTCTATAATCAATATATATTATAAAGCAAAGTGTACAATGTGCGTGCCGAAAAGGCTCAAAAACGACTCCACGTGGGATTAAGGAAGTTATGTCAGCGTGTTGCTGTATAACCCCTAATGGAGAAGAAGGTTTCTGTTTTTCTCTTAAGGGTGTAAAATTGAAGAAAAAAGGGCTAGAATTTTAAGCCTCTCGCACCATTTAATTAGCCTCTCTGAGATTGAGATACGAGTTTATGCATGAAAAATTTAGTTCGAGCTCCAGGCTACCAGGAAGCGCTAGGGTGCGTTTCACTCGATGTTTATTGTTCATTCATTCCGTTAAAGTTGTAAAGGTTATGTATTTGTTCAGCTGTTCTTTTTAAATTACTAAAAAATCAAGCGAAAATAATTAGTTTCACCTTTTCTTTCAAAATAAAATAATGATTTTACATATCAATTAGAAAACCGACTGGATACCTTACAAAATAAATTTTTTCATAAGAAGGTTAATTGATTAACACATTATATTTAATCAATATATAATATATACCTACTTAAGTAAATTTAATGCAATATGAGTGAACATTTTTGAGTAGTACAGTGAGCGAATAAAAACAGACATAAAACAAAATAGGAGAGCTGAATCGACTGATGATAAATCGAAAATAAAATGTTTGAAGTGTTCTTATTGTATGTAATTATGAAAAATTGTTTTATTACTATGTATGATGAGCATTCCAGTTGACAAAATGACTAAATCCAATTACAGCATGTTTTCAATAAGATTTTATCACCCCTCATAGTTCAGGATAAAAAGAAATATGATGAAAAAATTGTGCCCTCATGATATTTTGGTTTTCACTTTATAATAGTAGGTGCAGTGTCCGGCCAAATAACGGGGGGGGGATATCTTATGGGAGATTGAACTGGAAGAAAGGTCTTAAAAAAAAAGTTTCTATGAATCTTCGGTAGTTTCTAAACTTCTGGATCTAATAGGACCATCACAGTAGTCGGCGCTTAAGTTGTAATCGAAATATAGTTTTTTAACTAATATATTTTTCAACCATAATCTAATAACTTATTATCTGCTGACTGCTGGGATGGGCTTATAGAATTCAGAATCACAGAAACCATCAAAAACGATGCATGACTCGACAAAGTTGCAGCAAAATTAATGGTTCATTCACCATTTTCAACCTTCTTTAAAGTATATAGGGTTCCTTATTTGGGCGGACTCTGCAGTTATCGAATCTTAATATTGATACCATGTTAAAAGTTTCAAGAAAGTGCTAATTTTATTCTATATTTCCTTTAATTTTAAAGTTTTTCTGTTATTAAAACTACCGGAGCGAAGCCGGGCACCCTAGCTAGTGTAGTATAAATACTACCTGTTTTGTAATATAGGTAAAAATAATACCTCTTCGGCTGTGAGAAAGCAAAGGTAATATAAATATACCCTCAGCAGTCCTGAAATACCAGCTGCGTCGAGTTTAAAAATACTTCGTGATGAATTATTCATTTATGTGGGTGTGTGTTGAAGTGAGGTTACCCACTGGCTTTCCATGCTCTACCGATCCGGTTGTTTGCTATATTATTGACTTTATTATTTTAGGGCAGAAATTGAAGTTGTTCGTTTTACATACATCACCTATATGCAGTATTTGGGCGCATGGAAATCTTAATTTATTTCTAAGGATATGTGAAAAATTGATTTCAGTCCATTAATAACACGAAAAATATACTTGATATTTGACTCGGTCGTTTGAGAAACTCGACGTGTCGACAAATTCAAATTATTGGAAAATTAAAAAAAAAAATCTGGTGCGATGCGCGCAACACACAACTTTCACTTACCAACTTACTTAGATTAGAAATTGACATGTTTTTTTAATTGCCATTTCTATAACTAATATAAAAAAGATGACTTGATTCTGATTAAAAATGATTAATTTAATCAAAATCATTAAAGCCGTTTTTGAGATATTCGAAATAAATGTAAAAATTGGAAACAAAGTTATGAAATAAAGAGCCCCCTGCGTTTGACCAATTTCGATGAAATTTTAGCTGTCACATCGTGAGCATATATATACACCAAATATCCAGTCTGATCGAAATCGTTAAAGCCGTTTTTAAGTAAATTAAAAAAAAAAAATAGGTGATAATGAGAAAAACATTTATTAAATAAAGTGTCCCCTCCGTTTAACCAATTTTGATGAAATTTTGGCTGACGCATCACAGGCATATACATACATCAAATACCAAGTTTGATAAAAATCGTTAAAGCCGTTTTTTAATAAATAAATGAAAACACTTGAAAATGGGACAACATTTATTAAGTAAAGTGCCCCCTCTATTTGATCAATTTTGATGAAATTTTGACTTTAACCTCTCTGGCATATACATACACTAAATACCGAGTGTTGTAAAATCAATCAATGAAGCACACTCTTCTCTACACTGCTATGTAGAGCTACACTGCTGCTCTACACTGCTCTAGCATCAGATTGAAAACTCAGGACAAGATTCCCGAGGTCGAGCGGGTCACATGGTATAATGGTGGGGCCTTCACAACAGGTCTGATGGAAACTATAAGCCAATGGCCAACCTACCCCCTATGCCAACCAACCCCGCTCTCCCCTACAATACTCTACTCGTTTACCGTATGGGTTCACTGGGACAGCCTCCCAATATTATATAAAATCTTAGGGTCACCGCTGGACGCGAACCTGCTACCTTTAGTATTATAGGTTGCCATGCTAACCCATATACCACAGGTGACCCCGCTGTGTAAATTTTCTTTTCCAATAGTCGGATAATATACTTCACCTCTACCTACCTTTGCGTTAGCGTCTCCTAAAATTATCTACATTCAATTTCGCCATAATGTATCGTAAATCCACTCTTGTTTATCGCAAAAATATATGTTTATATAAATTTTTTATAAAATTTTTGCGAGAAATGTTATAATTTGAGTGAAAATGATAAGAACTCTTTAAAAAACTGTTTATAGCTTAGTAATTTGATAAAACAAAGGTCGACAATATTTAATGCTAAGTCTTTAACTTCAAGGTGATCCATTCTTCAACGCTATTATTATTTTGTTTTTTTACTACTGAAATGCAATAAAAATCTTTTATGAATATTAAAACCCAGGAAATGATAGTGTTGTAAGCTAGAACAGGGAAGTCGTTAAAATAATTAATTACACCGGAATGATCTGTATTGAGTTCAATTGTCCATATTTTAGTCTGCGATATTTAAATTTCTGTTTAGGGAGCGATTAGTGTAGTGATTTAAACCTACCGATGGTTTAGATAGTATCGGACATAAAACTCGATACAATCGATAGTATGAGGTGATGGGGGGGGGGGGAATAGTAGAATTTTTCATTTGGAACAAACATGAGCTAATATGCTCGTTTTCAATTGCACTTATTTCTTTTCTTTCATATTTGGTGTCTGTCATTAACTGAGTGATTGTTAAGTGAAGAAACTAGCAGGGAATCAGTTGTTTTGTTTTATTCTTTATTCTAACAAGTTGCAACAGTAACAATTTACATGTAACAGTAACAATTTACATGTAACAGTAACAATTTATTTGTAACAGTAACAACTTATATGAGCGACCCATTCGATTTTTTAGGCTAATACCTCATATTTTTAGCCTAGACAAATTTATATGTATTTAGCCTGATAAATGGGTTTCTTTTTATAATTTCTAATTCAGTATACCTTTGAAATTCAATCAGAATGGTGAAAGGATGATTCTGATCAATTAATCTGAGTTTATATTTTTTTAAGTGATGTTAATATTTTTTGTATAGAGTAGTTGTTCAGGCAAGTTAGGTTTTAACAATAAAAACCTTTCGCTTCCCTGATGAAGAAAGTACGGCCGGTGCTCAATGCTCCTAGTTTTGTTGGTTAATGTAATAAAAAGTTTTAAATTATAAAAGAATAACATAAAATGTATTTTACATAAAGTTTACCTTTGAAGTTAATAAAAATATTCGCAAAATAAACCAGAAGAACAAAATAATATGAATGAAAGGAAATAAAGAAAATTCTCTGATGTTTTAGAGCTTAAACAATAATTTATTAAATACAAATAATTTATTAAATAAGAATGAAACTTAAATGATTGAATGAAAATGAAATACAACTTATAAACTATTATATACAAAATATACTTTAATCGAATGGCCATTGATAAACTATAGGATGAAACAATAAAGAAACGGTTAATAAATATAATACATTGATAGATAACTAAGTTCACCAATTTAATTTTAATGTTAAAAGGTTAAGTTCAATGTTTAGAAAAGGTTATTTCAATTTGAAGATCAAACAGTGGGATCAAACAATTTATCAACAACAAGATCAAACAATTTAATGTTCATACATTATTAAAAATAATAATAATGGAATTATTTTACTTTAAATGTCCATCCAGCTGGGAACTTAATCTTCCTCTTCGCTTCGTCTTCTAAAATAATGTCTGCAAATGTGCACAATACACAACTGAACACACTGGGTGTACAAGAATGTCATAAAATGTTTTTAGAGAATGTTTTAAGTGTGAGGAGTAATGCGTACTCGGCTGGCGAGAAACAACAGCTGACTGCTCGATGAAGCGTCTTTTGTTTTTCTCAGAACTTTGGCTCAAAGCGTCTTCGACCAATCAAAAACGCCCACACCACATAACACTAAACTAATGTTGATCGGATACTTAATATCCATTGGCATAAGATTCAATTTTAATAAACTTGGCACATCTATATAAATAAAGATGAAATTCTGTTTGTTTGTTTTTTTTATTTGTTCTTTATAGAAATCCACACAGTTTGTCCTAAATTCTCCAAATTTCGCTCAGTGGTTCTTTGATACCAGGTGCGAACACCTGTCCATATTAAAACTGCATAACTTCAGCCAATCTCTGGATATATTCTTTATTGTTAAAAAAAATCGTCACAATCTCGCTATACGATGGTTTTTTTTACGAAATCGACCGTTTGAGTCGAAAAAACGGCCTAAAAAATTTGTTTGTTCTTTATAGGAATCCATACCGTTTATCCTAAATTCTCCGAATTTCGCTCAGTGGTTCTTTCATACCAGGTGCGAAAACCTGTCTATATTAAAATTGCATAACTTTAGCCAATCTTCAGCTGATATTCTTTATCCTAACAAAAATCATAATGGTCTCACTTTACACTGTTTTTTTTACGAAATCGACCGTTTCTTTAGAAAAATGAAATTCCCCGAGTAAAACCGGGATATACTGCTATAATCTATGTATATAAGGATGAAATTCTGTTTGTCCTTTTTTTTACGAAATCGACCGTTTGAGTCGAAAAAACGGCCTAAAAAATTTGTTTGTTCTTTATAGGAATCCATACCGTTTATCCTAAATTCTCCGAATTTCGCTCAGTGGTTCTTTCATACCAGGTGCGAAAACCTGTCTATATTAAAATTGCATAACTTTAGCCAATCTTCAGCTGATATTCTTTATCCTAACAAAAATCATAATGATCTCGCTTTACAATGGTTTTTTACGAAATCGACCGTTTCATTAGAAAAATGAAATTCCCGGTTGAAACCAGAACATACAGCTAGTAATTTATATATCAACATTAAATTTAAAATTAATTTGAAAATAATGAATTAAACAACAAATAAACTAAAATAATTTAAAATAACATATGGGTTCCCTGAACAGTAGTTACGCATTTTTTATTAGAAAATAAATACAATTACACTGTTATATTTTTTTTTATTTTCCATTTAAGTGAATTATACAGCAGAAGAGTGCTTATAAGCAGGTGCTATTCCCAATTAAAAACAAGTTTTTCGATGGTCCTATCGATATTTAAAAAAACTATCGATAGCCTTGGTAGTTTATAAGTATCGATAGTAGTATCGATAGTTTTATATCACTAGATTGGTGGAGTCGGCATTGGGCCTTCGGGTTCGCTAAGCCTTTATTCTATTCTCTCTCTCTCTCTCTCTCTCTCTCTCTCTCTCTCTCTCATTTATTATTTTTATTTAACTGAAAATATATATTTATAAAGAATGTTTGATGAATAAATATAAATATTAAATTCCCTTGGGGCAGACAGGTTGAATTTGACAGGCGATACGGCGTTAGGCATTGCTACCCTTCAACCCTTTACCCTGTCACTTATTCGGGTTTGAACTTTTGGATATTTAATGGCTGACACTTGGCCATTTTTTCGGCTTTGTTCACAATTTTTTTTTATTTATTTATTTATATATATATATATATATATATATATATATATATATATATATTTATATACATAAAACATGAAAACATTAAATAAGCATGCAGCACAATTCGGAAATACGAAATTTTGAAATTCACACTAAGTTGTTTGTGTTAAAAGAATATCATAAAAAAAAATAAATTTTTAGGAACTTTAAGAATGTTTAGCACGTCTAACCTCGATTAAGAGAATATATTTTTGTAAACTGGTGATTATTTATTTTTCAATTTTTACCCCTAGAGTAGGAGTATATGTTATGTTAGAAATGTAAGCTATTTATGTTATTGTCTCCGAATACGTTTGAGGGATGGTAACTAGAAACTCCGAAATCGATAAGGATATTGAGGTTAGGCTAAAGGCCGAAAATTCTTTGAAGAAAATTTGAGATATTACGTTGTTGAAAGTAGTTATCTATTGATCTAGAAACAAAAATGCACTTCACGAACTTTTTGTTAACAAAAAAAAAAAATCGCAATAAAATTTTGGGTTCATAAGTTAATGACTCTTTTAGTCAAAATATAGTTTTTATTTCTGTAAATAATTAAACTGGAGGCATTAAAACGCTTGAAAACAGCATAAATTGTTTTTTTAATTTTGTTATTTTTCACGGCAAAGGGCGTGTAACAAAGTTACTAAAAAAATTGGAAATGTTTTAAAAATAACAATTTTTAAATATTTTCAACAATTTTTTAAGTAAAAGTTTTTTTATTTTTTCAGGTGCTATGGACCAGGAAAGAGGGCTGCTCGATTGAGATGAGGCTTAGGGAGGAGACTGAACTCAACAGTGGCAGGTCAGCTTATTATATATATATATATATATATATATATATATATATATATATATATATATATATATATATATATATATATATATATATACACACTACTCGATAAAATCATAGGCCACCCCATTCATTTTAAAATTTAATAAGAAATCTTCAACGTTTTATCTTTTTCATTGTATGTAAGAATCATAATAGAAGTTTGACAAATAAATATAGGCTAATAATCCAATAATTAAAAATATTTACATGAAAACAAGAAAATAAACGAAAATTGATTGCGGCAAAATTATAGGCCACTTTTAAAATTATGTGTATTTTTATCATTATTAATATTTATTGAGCCCCCTTATTTTTCTAAAACGTTAATCATTCTATTTTGAAGGGATTTAAAGAGGTTTGTATATATCTGTGCCTAAATTAAACTACTAAGTTTGAATGGTGAGCTCTGAGTTCGTCCAGAGAAGTAAATTGGCTTCCTGCAGCGAATACTGCCCTACTCAATTGTACCAAACAGTTTTCGATGCAGTTGAGATCAAAAGAACAAGCTTTCCGAGGCAAAAGTGAAATATTATTCTATTCAAAATATTTTTTTACCAGCCGTGTGGGCTGGAGCGTTGTCTTGTCAGGAAACGGACCTTTCTTTGATGAACTCGTTTATATGCTCCATTACTGGCTCTCTTATGTTGCCCAATACTTTTTAGCATTAGTTTCTAAAGTAAAAATTTTATCCGACTTCGCCACGATAATTATTACTGACCCAAATCATGACGCCACCATCACCAATTTGCCAGCGACTTAAAATGCTTTGGTTTCTTGGTGGTCATGAAAATAGTATTTGAGGTCATCTATAAACAATCTAAATTTACCGGTTTTTGGTAGAGAATATAACTTTTCCCAAACTTTTCTAACAACCAATATGATCCTGCACAAACTTTTTTATACTCGACTTAGCGTTGTTGTGAAACTGATGGTTTTTTTCTGAATCCTCTGCCGTTTCAAGTGTTCTGCACTCAGAAGGATTTTTTGCACGTTTCGGATGTTAGTGATCACTGCAGCTAACAAAGCGATGTGTCTTGAAGCTCCTGCAGAGTTGGATGCTTCACAAAATATTCTCCTTTTTTCTAGCATAGGGTAACCCCTTAGACTGTCAGGGCATTTCTTTGTGTCATCTTTACCTCCCATATTTAAATAATTTGTAATCACGTGCCTGCACCGGTATTGAGCTCTAATAATTATTGAAATTGTTCAATTTTTCCGCGTAAGGATTTATTAATTTCACCTATTTTACAGCACATTATCTCTAGGAATTTCAATTGTTTTAAATTTATTTCTAAACACTTCAGTAATTAAAAATCAAAAAATTAATTCAATAGCACGAATAGTTTGACTGGGGATTTAATAAAACACTGAGTGGCCTATGTTTTTGTCGCACATGAAAAAAAAGCCTTATAAGAAGATAAAGGATTAAAATGATAACTTAGGGGGAATTTATACATTGATATAATAATCTACTTGCCAAAGACGTAAAATAAGTATAATTACATTCTTTTCAATTATTTACTAGTTCTTGTAACTGAAAAATTGTGGGGTGGCCTATCATTTAGTCGCGTAGTGTATATATATATATATTTTTTTTTTCTTTGGGTCCAACCCTTCCTCGCCGTTTAGGCTATACGGGGTTTCCCGGGCCAGGGGAGAGGGTGGGGGATTAATGCCGAGTATTATTAAAATTCCCCTGGCTCCGGGTTTTGAACTTGCTATCTTCTGGTTCTCAAATCATCTGTCCGGTTGTCAGTGCCAACGCGTATTTTCTAACGCGTTTAGCCACTCGGCCATCCCGCCACCCCATATATATATATATATATATATGTGTGTGTATATATTTATTTATAAATCTATTGCCAGAGGTCATAAGGCGTAGATCACTCGGCCATCGTGAAGGGTTGTCCTGTTGCCTTGTCCCCATGGATTAAATCTCGACCTACCCAATACGGTTAGGGTTGTTGAGACTGAACCTTAACAACCCTATTATAAAATAGAAATACCTACATATTTTAATCATGCAGGCATAATTCATCTAGTAAATATACAGATACATTTTAGCAATACAACAGCCTGTTATATATTATGTATTACATAATATAACTCATTCATTAACTTATAAACGGTTTCATAGAATATTCGTTCCCTGCTAGAAGAGTATCGTTTTATATTCAGACTATATAACCTGGAAACTGCCTTCATGTATTCTCGCTTCCTCCCAAATAAACTGAGTTTTGGTAAAACAATTTCCATTCCGCTCCTACCTTCCAGGCCAGGGAAGAAAAACATTTTCCACTGTTCTGTATAAGTAAGCGATAGGGTCCCTTTTTCTTCTTCCTTATCGTGTTTAGACAGTTTCCTTTACTGCTTATTCTTCTTACTATTTGTGTATTTTTACTCTCACATAAATAATGGATCAAGTGAAAAACGCTTATTTAGATTTTGAGAAAAACGAAAAAATATTTCTTTTGATTACGCAATCCTGCGCTGTGTAGCCGTCTAAATATTTCGGATTATTCATCACATTAAGATCTGTTGGATGAATTACAGTTTTGTAAATTCTAGTTTTTAAGTTTCGAAACAGATGGCGTGAGCTAATCAATATGAATGAATGAATAATGCTTCTATTTAAATAAATACAAAATTTACAACAAAAAAATAAAATAATCTTCAAAGCATTGAAAGTGGCAGTAAGCTGTCTGTCGAGTTAGCTACAGTTTATACATAAAACGTTATTTATTTTTCGGTTAAAAATTGAAATTCTGAATAATACAATATCTTTTTTTTTATTTACGACTGTTTACGACATTAAGTCATCTGTCGTCCCCAATAATAAGCGCTCTCCATTTCTTTCGGTCTTCCCAGTCTCCCCTCTCTTATCCCTCTGTTCATCATTCCTTCTTCCACTCCGTCATACCGGAGATTTCTCGGGCGACCTTTTTGGATTTTTTGGATTCGGGACACTCCGCATGCTCGCCTCCAAACATCCATTTCTAGGGCTAAGAGCCTACCTGCTTGTTTAGCTTTTAATGTCCACGCTTCTGCCGAGTAGAGGCTGACGCTTTCCAAAAAGGCTTTATACATTATTTTTTTTGTTTTCATGCTGACATTCCTACTCCATAATACCGAGCTCAAGATCCCGATGATTTTTTTTCCTTGAACGACCTTTTCCTGTATAAAATACAATATCTGTATTTTACAATTTTACTTAAGTAAGCGGAAAGTTTTATCCAGCCGTTCAGTATATTTAATACTTCTTCTAAGGTTAACTTTTCCTTACCCATGTATACCTTTCTAAACTCCTTCAAAACAGGACATATTCCCAAAAAGCGATGCTCCGGCAAAAGGTATCCGGAAAAAGGTATCCTCCGGCACGCTTAAGTTACACATGGCACAAGTGAATATCCTGTCGCTTCTCCATGTTTAGTAATTTAGTCCCAGCAATTCGCCTCTTGCTCTGAATATTAATGATTTTTGATATAAGCTCAGTGATTTGTTGCTTATATATTGTTTAGCCTAATCTATATCTAGTTTTTTATACAATGTGTGGAATTCGCTGTTTTTAGCCTAGTTTAACATTTCGGCCTTAATTTCAACCTTAATTTTGTTTATTAAATGTTCCGAAAGTGATAAAATGTTCCTAAGTAATTAATTTTGCAACAGTAAATGATCAAGAATTTCCCGCATATAAACTAGCCTTAACTCTATTAAAAAATCTCTTAAATTTATTATTTATTTTTTCTTCTTATCACAGAGCTAAAGGGATAACCTGTGGTGTAGCGGTTAGAATAGCAACTTACAGTACTGAAAGTCGTTTGTTCGCGTCCAACGGTGGCCTTAGGATATTTTTATGGGTTTAAAAAAGCATTAGCTATGCCGTCCCTCGGATAGGACGTAAAAAGGTGCTGCCGAGCCTGTTAGATGTCAGGTACACGTTAAAGATCACAATCCTGATTAAACCTGGATAGACAGAGTTCAGGACTTCCCACTGTAGCATCATCTGATTAGCCATAGTTGCATAAAGTGACGTTGACGACCAATTGAGCTTCATTATCTTCCACCATCACATTTTATCTTCTAATTCAATACTTCCAAGATTGAAATCCAAATTTTACTATTTGGGTATTAGCTAAATATATATATAAGAAAGTTGGGCCATTCCTTCGCCTATTCTGGCAGTTCCATTAGGCTCCCATCACGAAGACCCTAACAAGAAGTTACCTGATCTGCTTTGAGGGGGGTGAGGAAGAGTGGTAGGGGGGGGGGGCTTATTGGAGGCCATGAAGTAATTCGATAGCATGTGTTAGTATCGATCCTAGTCGGCAAATCTGACACCTCCCTTATGTGCTCCCTATCTGTAATATATATCTATAATTATTGCGTAACATTTCTTTCCCAGATAACAAACTACAGGATTAAATATTAAATAAGAATATTAATGTAATATTACCTTTTTTCTTTTTTTTTTTTTAGCTAAAATCATTCATGCCTGAACCTTTCCTACCACCATATGCCAAAATCACGGTGTATACTAAGTTTTAATAGCGAGAAAATTTTTGAATCAATTTTTTTTTATACATTAAAGAATTTTCATGTTATAATTTTTTTAATAAGATTATGAATAAAATTCAAATTAATTTCTTGAACTTTTCTCTTTATTTCGGGTTAATTATACATCCAAAAATATATTAATTTGTCCTTCTTATTTTTCATTAATACGTACAACGTTTCGGACTTTTTTGTCCGAATTGAAAATTCTTCAAGTACCTAACAATATTCTCATTCTATACAAAAACAATATATTTGTTTGTTTTAACGTCACGTTATGCCACTAAGGCTATCTTTTAATATATCGGACGATGGTGGGACTACAGTGGGAGTCCTAAATTTTGCCTATCAGGGTATAATCAGGATAGGGATCTCTCAACGAGTACCAGACATCGTACAGGCTCAGGACCTTATTTTACGTCCTATCCGAGGGACGGCATAGACAAGGACTTTTTACTCCCATTAAAAAAATCCTAGGGCCACCTCGGGACGCGAACTCGCGACCTTTAGTATTGTAGGTTTCTATGCTAACCACTACACCACAGGTGACCCCACAATATATAAAATTACATTGCACTTAAAAACAATAAAAAACAAAATAACAACATATAAAAACTTTTAACATATATTACATTACATATAAAATACATATAAATAGAAAACATCCAAAGAAATTCGAAATAGAAGAAAGAATAAGAAGAAACAAATAACCTCTTGATTTTCTGAAATATTTTGATTTTGTAACAATTATTCACCATACCTTCTCTTATCTATATGTTCTAGGGATGTGATTTTAAATCGATATTATTAACATCGATGTTTTTAATTATTCATTTTTGAACATAAACCTAACCTACGTAAGTAACCAAACTTATCTGAATAATGATATTTATTGAGCTCGGTGGTTTTAATATCAATTTTAAAACATTAATATGGCAACGCCCAAACGTATTTAAACATTGATTTTTTTAAAATATCCATATTTCAAATACTAACCTGTTAGTATTTTAACGTATTTTAACATCGACTTCGCTTCTTAACCCTTTAACCAGGCGGGACGTATATAGGCGTCCAACCTAAACAATACCGTGAACGGGCAGGACGTATAAATACGTCCTTGAAATATATATTGTGCCCTGGAACGGGTAGTACTTATATTTTCGTAAAACATATATATATATATATATATATATATATATATATATATATATATATATATATATATATATATAATTTATAATAATAGTATATTTAATTTATTGTTTTATATATATATATATATATATATATATATATATATATAATTTATAATATTTATAATAATAGTATATTTAATTTATTGTTTTATATATATATATATATATATATATATATATATATATATATATTTTGTACTCTTTATAATTGGTTAAGGCTGTAAAATTTATAATTTCTTAATTCGATACTTTTATATTTTTGTTAGTATTCTTTTCTATTTGTTTGTCATTTTGTGTTTTCCTTTATGGTTTATATATAAATAAACGAAAACGAATATATTTCATATCCTTCCCATTTATTTTAAACATAAATGAAAAAAATAATAATATGAAGTTACATTGCACCGGGCGTGACGTATATACACGTCCTAGTCAAATAGCTCGCGCCCGTTATAGGCTACGTAATTTAAAATGGAACTCCCCGGTTAAAGGGTTAAGTAAGGACATAAAATCATATTTATGGTGAATATTTTTAAATTATTTTATCTTTTAAAAACATTTTTTTTTTTTTTTTTTTGTCATTACATGTTCAACGTCTGACCAGCTGTTCACCTTGAGGCAAATTTTAGAAAAAGGACGGGAGTACATGATACAGACACACCATCTATTTATCGATTTTTGGAACGCTTATGATAGTGTTAACAGGGGGCAACTGTATACAGCTTTAGAATCGCTGAATATCCCTAAGAAGCTTATTAGAATGTGCCAAGCGACAATGGATGGTGGAAACTGTCGAGTTAGAGTACAGGATGAGTACTCCACTGCATTCCCAGGTCCTAGGAGAGGTACTGCATGGGACGAGACGTCGCGGAAGACCGAAGCTGAGGTGGTTGGACGGAGTGTCACACGATGCCAGAGAGCTCCTTGGATCTCGAAACTGGAAAGCGGCCGCACTTGACCGCAACAACTGGCGGAAACTGATTGAAGAGGCCTCGACTCGCTAGCGGGTTGTTGAGCAGAAGAAGAAGAAGAAGAAGACATGTTTAAAGAAAATCTCTGTCTTTTTTAAAAACATATATGTTAAAAAAATCGTTGTAGTTGTTTAAAAGATCTATGTTAAAAAAATCTTTGAACATTCGAAGCATCGATGTTAAAAAATCTGTTTTTTTGTCAAAACATCGGTAAATTTATGCTATTAGCAGAAGTGTTGGAAGCCTTAACGCAAATATCACAACACTTGGCTAATTCTTCAGAGATTTTAGAAAAATGTTTCCTAGCTTTACTCTCTAGAAGAATCTTAATTATTATTAAACTATACCCCTCTATGTAAAAACTAAAACAAAACAAAAGCTATCGTCTCCGAGTAATATAAGTTTAAATACTTCTTACTGTCTCGATGAAAACGTAACAAGTTAGGTGCGGCATTGGTCCCCGGGGTCCGATGCCTTACATTCCTTTTTTAACAGCCGATTTTCACATGAAAATGTCCGAAAGGCCGAACACTTCAAACACTAATTTTAGTCGATTTTAAATGCGATTATTGCAAATGTTACTAACAGCTGAAATTCTATTGATTTTTAGAATCGGACTCCGAGGTCCGATTTTCGATAAAGAATGGCTGTATCGGCCTGTCCTGCGCCTATTACGTCTAGTTCCAATCCTTACAAAGGGATAATTCCCTTGAGACGCTTATTTAGTTTATTCTTAGTCAAAAGATAACGCTTTCGTCAGAGCATTCCCATCGGACCCCGACGTCCGATATCGTCTGTGGCTCATCCCAGCAGTCGGACCCCGGGGACCGATATCCTGTTACGGCGCCGCACCTAACGTGTTAAGTATACGCCAAGACTCCAAGCGTCTCATTTTTATTTTTTTTACTTTCACTTACCCATATATGAAATATATAGTAAGTGGAAGTATTGCGATCGTGAAAAAATTCGACTTCCGTTTTTCAACGGAAATACACGTTTTGGGACCCCCTGATTCGAAATGACCAAGTCCCGCGAAATGGTCTGTGTGTGTGTGTGTGTGTGTGTGTGTGTGTGTGTGTGTGTGTGTGTGTGTGTGTGTGTGTGTTTGTGTGTGTGTGTGTGTGTGTGTGTGTGTGTGTGTGTGTGTGTGTGTGTTTGTGTTTGTGTGTGTGTGTGTGTGTTTGTGTGTGTGTGTGTGTGCGTGTGCGTGTGCGTGTGTGTGAACAGACTAGCTCAAAAACTACAACATTTCATCAAAATTGGTCCAACTGAGGGGGCACTTTATTTTATGACTTTTTTCCAATTTTTACCTTTTTTCGATTATCTCAAAAACGGCTTTAACGATTTTTATCAAATTCGTCATGTTTAATAAAAATTAGGTTTTCTTTAATATCAGGTAAGCTTTATCATTATTAAAATGTTCTAAGAGGGCTTTTTTTTTTTTTTGAGGGAGGGCCTTTTTTATTTGTTTGTTTCTTTCTTATAAAGTACCATTGTTTTTGTTTACATGGAGAAATTAACTGTCTCTCGTTACGCCTAAAAATAAGAAATGGCTAAATATGTGATATGATAAAAATAAAGAAAATATAAAGAGCCCACGCATGCGGAGTACGCCTTTAATGATAGACCATTGTTCATAATTAAAGCCGTTCTGTTCATTTGAGAAGTGGCAATTAACAAAACGCATTAATTTCTAATCTAAGTAAGTTGGTAAGTGAAAGTTGTGTGTTGCGAGCACGCACCAGATTTTTTATCTATTCCTTTCAAGCTTACATTTCCCGAGTGTAAAAACTATGCTACGAAGTTAATTACATTTTCAATTTTCATATTTTTTAGTTGAGTACTTTTTCAATTAAGAAAAAAAAAGTCAGCGAAAAACATCGACCCATAAAACATCGATTATAAGAAAACATCGATGTCGCATATATACTTCCCTATTGGAGCCCCTAAACCGATGTGTTACCGAGCATCGTGTTTCGTTTTTTAATATAATTAAACTTCCTAATGCGTCGAAATATTTTAAAAATTACATTATTTTACGACTCCTTGTAGAGTTTTATACGATTGAATTGCAATGCAAATTAATTCACTTGTAAGGGGCGGATTTACAGATGAGACAAGACTTCGTAGACTCCCATCGTAGTATTTACAAGCGGATTACATTAAGCCTACTTACAGTCAGTGTAGTGACTAAATACATAAATCACAAGATTCATTGAACCTTTCCTGTTGTTTATGTTCACTATTACGATTGTTTGTTTATGTTCGAATAGGGTCATTACGAATCAAATTAAGGAGGGTCACAACCTTAAGGTCTTGGATTTTAATAATTTTGCAGTTATTTTTTGTTGCATGTTTTTTAAAACAGTTTTTGGAGTATATCTTAAGATCTATTTGAGCTAGAAAGCTAAAACAGGTGTGGGGTCACCTGTGGTGTAGTGATCCGCATAGCGACCTACTATACTAAAGGTCGCGGGTTAGTGTCCCGCGGTGGCCCTAGGATTTTTTAAAGGGAGTCAAAATCCTTGGCCGTCCCTCGGACAGGACGTAAAAAGGAGGCCACGAGCTTATTCGATGTCAGGTACTCGTTAAGGATCCCTATCCGAATTACACCCGGCCAAATTTAGGACTTCCACTTTAACAAAGCTAAAACAAGTGTCATATTTTTCTTATTATTATATTATTTCATCATTGTATTACATGCGTTTTCTTTTGATATACCATGACCATATTTTAAAAAGGTGATATCTTAAAAAAATAAATAGTTCTTTCTCAAATTTTGAAACGTACCGTTTTGTTATTCTTTTAATATAATGTAGTTGTTTTTTTCGGTCGATTAATATAATATCGATAGACCCGACCTATTAACGAACGCTATGAGCTGAAAGGGCAAACAAAATTAGTAAAATATCGAGATGATGCAACGCAGCCCTGGGTTCAATCGATTATAAGGTCACCCCCTCTTAACTTGTTATGTTAGCCCCCTCTCCTATTTATTGTGTCTGCTTTAGTTAATTTTTCATATACAAAAGTAAACGATAAAATAAATGAATAAATACTATTAATATTTTGGAATATTTTAATTAATTATTAAATAAAAATGTTTTAGAAATAAAACCAATATAAAAAATCTGGTGCGTGCGCGCAACACACAACTTTCACTTACCAACTTACTTAATTAGAAATTAATGCGTTTTGTTAATTGCCACTTCTCAAATGAACAGAACGGCTTTAATTATGAACAATGGTCTGTCCTTAAAGGTGTACTCCGCATGCGTGGGCTCAACGAGTTTAATGAGTTGACTAAATACTTTTCTTTTTTTCTCCTCTTTATGTTTTCTTTATTTTTATCATATCTCATATTTAGCCATTTCTTATTTTTAGGCGTAACGAGAGACAGTTAATTTCTCCATATAAACAAAAACAAAGGTACTTTATAGGAAACAAACAAACAAAAAAGGCCCCAACCTCCCCCCCCCCAAAAAAAAAGCCCCCTCAGAACATTTTAATAAATGATAAAGCTTACCTGATATTAAAGAACACCTAATTTTCATTAGACATGACGAATTTGATAAAAATAGTTAAAGCCGTTTTTGAGATCATCGAAAAAAAGGTAAAAATTGGAAAAAAATTATGAAATAAAGTGCCCGCTCCGTTTGACCAATTTTGATGAAATTTTTGCTATTACATCTTTGGCATATACATACATCAAATACCCAGTTTGATCAAAATCGTGAAAGCTGTTTTTGAGTAAATAAGAAAAACACGTGAAAATGATACAAAATTTATTAAGTAAAGTCCCCCCTCCGGTTGATCAATTTTGATGAAATGTTGGCTATCACATATTTGGCATATACATACATCAAATACCGAGTTTGATCAAAATCGTTAAAGCCTTTTTTGAGTAAATAAAAAAAACACGTAAAAAAAAATACAAAATTTATTAAGTAAAGTCCCCCCTCCGGTTGATCAATTTCGATGAAATTTTTACAGTCATATCTCGGGCATATGAATAGATCAAATACTCAGTTTAATCAAAATCGTTAGAGCCGTTTTTGAGAAAATCGAAAAAAACGTAAAAAGTTATTAAATAAAGTACCCCCTCCCTTTGAGCAATTTTGATGAAATTTTTTGCTGTCACATCGCGGGCATATACACTAAATACCCAATTTCAGGTTCGCACGGTTTATAGTTTTTGAGCTAGTCTGTTCACACACACACACACACACACACACACACACACAGACCATTTCGCTGGACTTGGTTAATTGGACTCAGGGGACCCCAAAACGTGTATTTCCGTTGAAAACCGGAAGTCGAAATTTTTCACGATCGCAATACTTCCACTTACTATATATTTCATATAGGTAAGTGAAAGTAAAAAGTAATTGATTGTTCGTTAATCAGCTGTTTAGTTTCAATACGAAATATGATTTAAAATACAGTTAAAGTAGGGCGTCGAATATACGAACATCCATTGACCGGAACGTCAATCATCAGAATTTATTTGGTAAACATTTTCCTGAGTTAAAAATTAAATAAGGATTCGCAAAACGTAATGATTTATATCAAAGTAAACATTTTGTAATGTGAAACACAAAACATATGGGGGTAACCTGTGGTGTATTGCTAGGATTTTTTAATAGGAGTAAAAAATCATGGGTATGCTGTCCCTCGGATAGGACGTAAAATCCCGAGCCTGTATGATGTCAGGTACTCGATAAAGATCCCTATCCTAATTATACCTGGATAATCAAAATTCAGTTCTCCCACTGTTGTCCGATTAGCCTTAGTAGCATAAAGTGACGTTAAAACAAACAAACAAAACATATGATTTCAAAGAGTTCTAGACTTGTTGTTGGAACAGTTGCTGGAACAAACTGTTCTAGTACATGTTTGTAACTGTTCGTGAACCTTCTACGCTTGTCGGAAACCTTCTGGACTGTTCTAATTCAGACTAATTATATCAGGCCGGCATTGGATTGGATTGTTAGTCTTGCTCTGAAGTTCGAATCATATGGTTATTTTTTTGTTACTTATATCGTTACAAGTTGATACTTCTTGTAACCTTGTTCATTATTTCAGTATTTATTGGTTTTCTGACATCTTTGTGACTGTTCTAGTACATGTTCGTGACTGTGCGAGAACTTTCTAAGCTTGTCGGAAACTTTCTGGACTGTTCCAATGCAGACTGAATATAAGTAACAATGGTTTGGATAGTTAGTCTTGCTCTGAAGTTTGAATCATATGGTTATTTTTGTGTTATATATTATTACTTGTATCGTTACAAGTTGATACTATTTGTAATCTTTTTGATTATTTCAGTTTTTATTGTTTTTCCGACATTTTGAATTAAACCCTCAATAGTGCTATAATATTTATGTGTCTAGAAGTTAGACTAAATTAATTGAATTAAAAATTAACACGTTAATTTTATTTTAAATATTTGTATGTCATAATTCTCTATCTTAAATGACGGACCCCATTTTGACAGGTATCATAATCCGACAGAAAGAGTTTTATTCTCTAAAAGTCAATACTAAAAGGATTTTAAAAATTGTTTTCAAAAGTTTTATCAGATTATTTCGAATTTTTGTTTTTCTAACCCTGTGAGAAATAAAAATGTGTCTCCGATAACGGTTATAATGTACCTAAGAAGTAATAAAGAAGTATTAAGATTAATCCTCTTCGTCATTACTCTAGACATAGCGCTCAAAAAATCTATGCCAAACATGAGACCCTTCCACCTAGGATTCAGAAGACTCCAGAAAGTACAGTATACAGCACTAGCTTTCGCTGACGACTTGATCGTGTTTGGAAACAATTGCAGGAACCTCAAATTCAACCTCTGTATTCTCCAAGAAGAATTAAAGAAAATAAATATGGTAATCAATACAGAGAAAACCAAGTTTATGAGGTTAGGAAGGAGAAACGACCGTGCGGATAGAATGCTAAGGCTTAATGGAGAGGCAATAGAACAGGTGAGTGACTATAGATACCTTGGGTCCCACCTGAATGAGCACGGATGGCTGGACGGCGAGATTACGGAGAGAGTAAAGGCTGCGGGAAGATGCTTCAATTCCTTAAAGATTGGCTTCCTGGGGAAGAGGGAAATCTCAAAACATACCAAAAAGGTAATTTATAAAAATACTTTCCTTCCGATACTTACGTATGGTAGTGAATCCTGGACCCTCACCACAAAACACAAAAGTCAGATCCAAGCAATGGAGATGAGGTACCTCAGGAAAATCGAGGGAAAGACAAGGCGGGACCGTGTGAGGAACATTACGATCAGAGCGAGCCTGGATGTCAGGCCAGCAGAGGATATTTTAGAAGAACATCGCCTGAGGTGGTTCGGACACGTGTCTCGAATGACGGAGAATCGCATTCCTCGAGCCACATACGAGGCTATCGCCGATGGAAAGAGACCGCAAGGAAGACCTAGGAAGACATGGAATGAAGGACTGAAGGAGGCCTTTGACAGGAGAGGTCTGGACTGGAGGAGAAGGAGACAGTTGGTTCTGGACCGGGATACATGGATCAGGCTGTATCGAAAGGCACCTCACACTGCGCTGCGGTAGAAGAGGGATGATCAAGAAGAAGAAGAAGAAGTATTAAGATGAAAAGTTCTAATGTGAGATTTTTTTTTCAAGATAAGCCATTTGTAATATCATGTTGTTAATACTTAAATAATTTTTAATAGACAAAAACGATAATTTAAAATTTTCTAATGAACAATGAAACTTAAGTAATCACACTATCTAATCATAAATATACTCTATGTACATGCAAGATCTAAATTATGTAAATGAAGAATGGTGAAATACTTCTTTCAAATTTCTTTTATTTAAAAATTAAAAAATTTACAATATGTTGCCAACGTTTCGGACTATTCGTCCCTCTTCAGGGCAAATTTCTTCTGCAAGATCTAGTATAAATATTCCATCATATATTTTGAGTTTCAGATATTTTAGATTTTTGTCTTTCTAACCCTGGAAAAAAAAATTTATTGTGAGATTTTTTTCATTATCATGTTTTTAATACTGTGAGACTATTGTAGATGTAAATAATTTTTATCATACGAAAATAATAATGAACAATGTGAAAAGTACCAACTTTTAAAGAAACACTAACACAAAAGTAACCATATGGTTCGATCTTCAAAGTAAGACTACCTCTCCTGTCCATAGCTCCTTATATTTAGCCCGAATTAGAACAATCCAGAAGGTTCCTTACAAGCGTAGAAGATTCTCGAACTGGTACTAGTACAGTTTGTAACTGTTACAACAAAAATTCTTGAACTCTTTTCGATCAAATGTGTTGTGTTTGTCATTACAATATTTAAGATTTCTTCATGCACTTACCCTTAACCTCTAACAGAAGTATTAAACCTCACAACATGTGGTCTAATGAAAGCAATATCACTAAGACAAGCTGTTAAAAAAATAATATTAATACAAAAAAAAAAGTTCATCGTCGCAGATGGCGCATTGGATATGAAAAAGGGGCGTAGCCACCGAATGATGAGACAAGAGGAATTTTCTCTGAGGGGGGCTTTTTTTTGTTCTCTTGTGTTCGGGCCACTCCTCCCTAAATCCCTTACATCCCACTTTAAATTGTTTAATACTCTATGTAATTTATGATTTGTTGTTTTTAAAGTGTTTTAGAACTACAATCATAGTTTTTTTTTTTTTTATCTGTCAGTTACTGTTAGAACCCAATTAATACTGTAGATTTCCTCAAAAATGTCAGTTACTTAACTGATTGTGCAAGAAATTTGAAAAAAAAAATAAACGAACCAACGACTTATATTATCAAGTAAAGTTAAACGAAACAAAACATATTATTAAAAAAAAAAAAGTTCGTCGTACTTGTTTGAAACTAAGGTGTTCGAGTACCATCTACGCTGACCTAGAGCCTTCCAGACAGTTCTTCTTCAGACCTAATATAAGGAGCGATGCACTGGAGGTTTGTCTTGTTCTGGTGGTTATCTTTGTGTTACTGTGTAGATACTAGGGATGCGACATCGATGTCGATGTTTCTAAAACTCGATGTTTTTGAGAAAAACAAATACATATGTTTTAACATCGATGTTTTTGATTAAAACAACAATTTATATGCTCTTAACATCGATGTTTTAACTATAGCAATGTGGTTTTTAACAATAATAAAGTTGTTTTTAACATTGATGTTTTAACAATAATAAAGTTGATTCTAACATTGATGTTTTTAACATTGATCTTTTGGACGAAATCAAATATGTTTTAACATCGATATTGTAACAATAACAAAGTTGTTTTTAACAACGGTGTATGACATTATAGTGGGTATATTACCTCTGTTCTTACTTCCCTTTCTTGTTTCTGTTAAATTTTAACTTCAAATAAGTTAATAAATTTTGAAAAGGCATAACCGTAGTATCATAACTGAATTACTTATTTAATGCAGCTGCTCGAAAAATCTTTTAAAATATTCACCAGAAATACGATTCTCAGTATATACTATGGAAACGACACCAATGTATGAATATGTTTGGGTCATAACAGTTCAGAATCATTATTAAATGAATATGAAAAACCAACTACGTCGAAAACATCCATGTTTTTATACATTAATTATGAAAAATATACATGCTTTATGCTTAAATATCGATTTAAATACGTTTGGGCAGTAATATGTTAATGTTTAAAGAATGTATAAATTAAAAAACATCGATGTTTTGTGGTCGATGTTTCGGTTATAAAAACATCGATGTCGCATCTCTACTAGTAACATAGCGATACTTCTTGTAATCTGTTTAATTATTTGTGTTTTAATAGTTTGTGTGGCATTATAAATTATTATTTTCGTTTAATAAAACTTTTTAAACGCACATGACAGTCCTATTAAACCATCATTTTTAAAGATATTTTATAAGAAGACAAACGATCGGCCTTGGCCGGTATTCGAGAACGGATTTCCTTATAACTTGTAAGGCGCTCTTTCCACTTGAGCCACCTGGTACATATCTTGGTCAAGTCGATCCTTTCTCTTCTCTGACCTCTTCCCTCTCCTCTCCCTCCGTACGGCCATGACTTATAATAGGGATGAACGTTATGAAGCATTATATACCTAAACAAATATTTTAACCTTGGGTGGCTGAATGGCGTAGTATACAAAAGCGTTAGCATAGAAATCGTATGATTCGGAACCTCAGGATTGCCAGTACAAAACCAGCCATAGGACATTTAATAATCCCCCCACTCTCTCCTCTGGCTCGGGAAACCCCTTATAGCCTGAACGGTGAGGAAGGGTGGTAACAACAAAGTTTATCTTTTAAGTATTAACCCTTTGCTCTGGAGGGCTCCGCACGGAGACAATGCAAATAGCTTTCAGTTTTTAACATATAAGGACATAAACAAATCGTAAAAACTATTTATAGAATATTTCGCTTTTGGTGATAATTGTGTCACGGCTCGCGATGTTTTTATTATTTTTAAGTACTTTAATCGTTTAACATTTGCTATATTTTGAGGTTTTAATTCATCTTTTATTTTCTCAATTGTACAATAATTTAGTTCGGGGCACCAAATAATCCCTTTACTTTGATTTAGTTTCCCATGTGCTTCTGCTTTTACCGGAAAGTTATTAAGTAGATTTTCACATTTTAGGAGCTTTCTAATTGGAAATCTGAGAAAACTAAAAGGGACCCTGGCTCGTAATTTTTTAACTGTTTTTACTTCTCCACTTAGATTTTTCATGCTATTATGTATGATAATGATGATAATCTATATAAAAAAAGTTGAAATTCTGTTTGTCTGTTTATTTATTCTTTATAGAAATCCATACCGTTTGTCCTAAATTCTCCAAATTTCGCTCGGTGGTTCTTTGATACCAGGTGCGAACACCCGTCCATATTAAAATTGCATAGCTTCAGCCAATCTCTGGGTATATTCTTCGTTGTTATAAAATTTGTCATGGTCTCGCTTTACATTGGTTTTTTTTACGAAATCGACCGTTTGGGTCGAAAAACGGGCTAAAAAATCATTTTATAGATTTTGAAGAGGCCAACAAGGCCCGGTAAGACCGTCCCTTGGAAGGCGCCGAGTTCTGGAATTTTTAAACCATATTTCTTTTTCTTTTTTATAACATTAAATACGTTTATTTACATGTATGGAGAAGTTATTTTTTAAAAATGCTTCCTAAGAAGCGAGCTTCAATAGGAGTTCAATACGAGCAGCTGAAACTCTCGACGACCATCAAAATAGGATTGAACAACAGAGGCTTAGACAGGCAGAATCGCGGGAAACTGAGTCTGTCCAGGAATACGAGGCCAGCTTTGCGCCACAGAGGCTTAGGCAAGGCGATTTGCGAGAAGCTAAAACTGCAGGGCAAAATTTCTGTTTGTTTGTTCTTTATAGAAATCCATACCGTTTATCCTAAATTCTCCAAATTTCGCTCGGTGGTTCTTTGATACCAGGTGCGAACACCCGTCCATATTAAAATTGCATAGCTTCAGCCGATCTTCAGCTGATATTCTCTATCCTAATAAAAATCGCAATGATCTCGCTTTACAATGGTTTTTTTACGAAATCGACTGTTTCATTAGAAAAATTAAATTTCCCGGGTGAAACCGGGACATTCAGCTAGTAAAATTATAAAAAAAAAAATATGAAATTTAAAAAAAATAATTTTGAAATTAATATAAAATTATAAAAAAAAAATATATAAAATTTAAAAAAATTAATTACTTTTTTTTGTAACTTTGTGTTCTTGAAGCTTCACAAATACATATAACCGGAATTTCATTACAATTCCTTACTTGGTACTAAAAGTTTACTACTATATAATATTACTTTTTCAGGGTGTACGTTTTGGCGATTAAGTTGCGTCGAGTTGCCGGTAGGTAACGTCCGAAACGGTGCCGAGTGCAAAGGGTTAATAAATTTTGTTTTAAAGATTAATTGTGCCTAACAAGGTTGAAATACCTCAAACCCTTTCCTCAGTCATAAACATTTTACCAGCACGCCACCCCCCCTTGGCGAAATAGTGTTTTCCTCCATTACTCGCCGGTTACGCTATACGAGTTTTACCCGTGCTTGGTTAGATGGGAGGGGGGAGGGTAGTAAATTTTTTTTATTTGGCAGTTTGATCTGTGATGTATAATTATGATGAGTTCATTGCCTCATCACGTATACCTTGTTGACCTGCCGAGAGACTCCCTTGGAACGTGTAGAGTAGCGCCCAATTTCGCCGCTATCCTTTTCATATCGCCGCCCCAGAACAAACACTCGAGATATCCCTCCGGCACAATATTGGTCCAGGGTATCATACCGCCCACGCGCACCGCTAACTATTGACTAAAGTTGTTTGTATTGGTCTACCCCGCTATATCAATCAGTGAAGGAGTCGTTCGTGGGTGTCCAGCCTGCTCGACTGCTGCGTCCCTTGTTTAATTAGATTAATTGATAATAGGGTTAATTAAAATTAAGTTACTATAAATTAAAATGGTCCGTTATGGTCCGTGGATCTTAATTATCTAAATTATTTGGACAAGCAAAAATAAACAGAATGAAATAAACAGTGGAAGTATATTATAATTGGTGAATAATATATACATATATTTATATGATTCCCTTCCCTCTCTCGCAATTTCTTACCTTATAACTAATAAGTTTCTATAGCTTGGATGCTTGTCCTAGATAGTGGTCCCTCTTGGAATGCTCTTATATATAATTATAATTATCATAAAACACCATATTATCATTATGAGAGGTAAGGCTCGCATTAATATTAAAATTGTTATAAACCAAATTATTATTTATCATCAGAATGAACGATGTAGCAGAAGAAAATTAAGTAACTATAAAATAATTTATTCATTGATAGTATTGACACTGAAATAGAGTAGCTGTATTGTTCTTGAACTATATTTAATATTGATACAAAAATTAATTATTTAATTTTATAATTATTTAAATTTAAGTACTTATTCAAATGATTCTAAAAAAAGAAATGTTATACAATCATTAAAGCGCTTTTAGTTAAATTAACTGTGACTATTATAAAACATATTATACTAGCATTCTCCGTCGCGGCTTTGCCCGCGAGCCTTTCAAATCAATTCTGTGATCATTATCTTGGTATTGATTTAATATAATATATTAACTAATGTTAAGGAGATTTAGTAGAATCGGAATGTTCTACCCTTTAACCGGTAGGTGGAATGTTGGAGGGGGAAGCTGCCGGCTCGGTAGAAGAGAGGGAGACGCGCAATGGAGAGAGTTCACTAAAACCGCCTAAACAAAAAATTGCTTACTCGTCGTGAACGATTCATTTTTCGGTTTTAAAACATGCTTTTCCACGCCCCGTAGGCGTGTATCAAGATCTTTAAAATGAGTCCAAATTAGATATTTTTTCTCGAAGTGCAAAAATAGGTGTCCGTTAGAGTTAAACGACAATTTCACAATTTAAACACCGTAGGGGTTACATTTTTTAAATTCCTTTCTTAGCGGTTACCTAAACTCTAAATTCCGAACTTCAAGTTTCTATCATTAGTAGTTTTTGCTCTGCATTGATTCTATCAGTTAGGACAAATCCTCTTACATATATGGAGAAAAAATCGAAATAAACACGCACCATCCCCAATCATGGGAATCACAGTGTGCATTATTTGATTACCACTAATATTTAAATAATCAGTAGCCATATTTTATGTGAATGTCTATTTTAATAATATTGTAACGTTAAATCGATATTCAAATAAAAAACATATGGTTTAAAATCTCAACAATAGATTTCCGTTAGAGTTAAACGACAATTTCGCCATTTAAGCCTCTTAGGGGTTACATTTTTGAAATTCCTTTCTTAGTGGTTACCTACACCGCGTTTAAAATCTAAATTCCGAACTTCAAGTTTCTATCATTAGTAGTTTTTGCTCTGCGTTGATTCTGTCAGTCAGGACAAAGCCTCTTATATAATATAATCTACGAGATAGAATGCCCTTAGTTTCTTCTCCGACTCTCGACCTGTCCTTCCCTTTTGTGGCGACATCTTGTGGCCAAACCCTGCAAATATATCTTTATCTCCCTTAGATATGATAATTCTATCTCTCTTCGATACATCCGCTGGAGCATAGGATGTTACTTCCTGGCAGGTGGCTACCGGATTTCTACTAATTCCCTTTTTCTTCCCTTTTTGAATCTTGAGTCATCAGATCCTCACTTATTTATTATTAAAAATATCTCTTAATTTACCTTTTAATAATTTTTAACTAGGCCATACTTGTTTCACGTATCAATAATATACCTATAAAGAAATATAACAAAGTAATATATACAATACAGGCCTGACAAAGGAGTGAGGTTTTGGCCGGAGCTAAGGCATAATATGTATATGGAATTATTAACATACAAAAGTATATATAGTCGCTTAAATATACCAAGGTTGTGTATATATTTTTCGAGTAAATTCATGCCTGCTTTTCGACTTTTAAAGAGACCAAGAAGGAAAATATGGCAGGGCTACTCGTTAGCCGTTAGCTTCTAATTTATTGTTGGCTGGCCATCTCGCTTTTGGCCCACTCTCTCTAATCTCTTTGGTCAAGGCTATTTCCGATCTCTATGGCCTCTTGATTCATCTCTCCTTTAAGTAATGAATGAATGGCTGGATGAAAAATAGATCCATATAAAGAAGATCGATGAACCCGCAGATGGCTAGTTACATTATGACTAAGAAGGCAGAGCCGACAGTAAAACCTGAATAATATATCGACTAGACTCAGAGTCGATTCAAGGTATGTAAAATATTTATAGGAGCATCCAGACAGGTTTTCAGTTTGATTTTGTTATATTACGCATCATATAACAAAATAAAATATCTGGTGCGTGCGCGCAACACACAGCTTTCACATACCAACTTACTTCAATTATAAATTGATGTTTTGTTAATTGCCACTTCTCAAAGTCACACGTTTTTCCACATTCTTTGCTTATTTATTTTTTATTTTTTGCTCTAATTGTTTTTATTATTAAATAAAAGTTTTTTACTTGTGATAATTCGGCAATGCAAGCATAATACTCCAGGTCGTCTGATTTTATATTTCTCTATGTAGTTGTTGAATACTTCATTTAGTTGCCATGAAACAAATAATTTCCATTAAATGAACAGAACGGCTTTTAGTTACGAACAACGGCATGTCATTAAAGGCGTACTCCGCCTGCGTGGGTTCAACGTGTTTTATGAGTTGACGGAATATTTTTCTTTTTTCTCCTCTATATGTTTACTTGATTTTTTTCATATTTCATATTTAGAAATTTCTTATTTTTAGGCGTAACGAGAGACAGTTAATTTCTATATATAAACTGAAACTAAGGTACTTTATAGGAAAACAAATAATGCCCCTTCCCCATTTAAGATCCCTAAGAACATTTAATAATCATTATTAGGCTTACCTGATATTAAAGAATACCTAATTTTCATTAAACATGACGAATTTGATCAAAATTATTAAAGCCGTTTTTGAGATCATCGAAAAAAGGTAATAATTGGTATAAAAGTTATGAAATAAAGTGCCCCCTAAGTTTTACCAATTTTGATGAAATGTTGGCTGTCACATCTTTGGCATATACATACATTGAATACCCGGTTTTTAATTTTTTTTTTTTTTTTTTTTTTTTCGATACCCCTACCTGGCCATGTGTGGCATACGGGGGGTTACTCTACAGGTGTAACCAACCTATCCTAACCATGGTGGGTAGGTCGAGATTTATTCCGTGGGGCCTCCAAGAAATAAAATTCATCCATCCCAGGGCGGATTCGAACCGCCGCCGTTCGGCTCGAGCATGCTAAAGCGGGCCGCGCTCCAACACGCTCGGCTATCCCCGGCCCCAAATACCCGGTTTCATCAAAATCGTTGAAGCCGTTTTTGAGTAAATAAAAAAAAAAAATGTGAAAATGATACAAAATTTGTTAAGTAAAGTGTCCCCTCTAGTTGAGCAATTATGATGAAATGTTTGCTGTCACATCGTGGGCATATAAATACACTAAATACCTAATTTCAGGTTTGCACGGTTTATAATTTTTGAGCTAGTCTGTTCACACACACTAAAAAAAATAAACTAGCGAACATTTTGGGCTGATTTCTATTGGACCCCTAAAATATAAGGGTTCCTGAAGTGTTGAAGACGTTTAGTGTGCGAGGTGTAGTACGGACTGTGCTACTTGGCTTGGGGTAACCCAGCGCATCATCCTCTATATTTAGCCGAGACCTCTTTGCCTCCACCTGTTGTTATCTACAACTGTTCTCTGCAGGAGTCCTAACATATTGCACTCTATAGGGGGAGTGCAGTCTGTACAGCTCTTGTAATACTTATTTGTAAGTAGTAGTAACGTTTCTTGTTCAGAGTTAGGCATTATTCGAATCATCATTGGAATGGTGGATGACAAATAATTTTTACATTCGCCTACTGATTTATGAAGGGTAACTTCAAAAATCCCCATTTTTGAAGTTGGGTTAAAAAAATGAACTAAAAGAATCCACTTATATCAGTAACGTATAATTTTTTTACTATAACTTACCTATATATGAAATATATAGTAAGTGGAAGTATTGCGATCGTAAAAAAATTCGACTTCCGGTTTTCAACGGAAATACACGTTTTGGGGTCCCCTGAGTCGAAATGACCAAGCCCCGCGAAATGGTCTGTGTGTGTGTGTGTGTGTGTGAACAGACTAGCTCAAAAACTATAAACTGTGCAATCCTGAAATTGGGTATTTAGAGTATGTATAAGCCCGCGATGTGACAGCAAAAATTTCATCAAATTTGCTCTAAGGTAGGGGGTACTTTATTTAATAACTTTTTAAGTTTTTTTCGATTTTCTCAAAAACGGCTCTAACGATTTTGATTAAACTGAGCATTTGATCTATTTATATGCCTGAAACATGACTGTAAAAATTTCATCAAAATTGATCAACCGGAGGTTGAGGTTTGAGATTCATCAAAATTGATCCAACTTTACTTAATAAATTTTGTATCATTTTCACATGGTTTTTTTATTTACTCACAAACGGTTTTAACGATTTTGATCAAACTTGGTATTTGATGTATTTATATGCCAAAGATGTGATAACCAACATTTCATCACAATTGATCAACCGGACTTTACTTAATAAATTGTGTATCATTTTCACATGTTTTTTCTTATTTACTCAAAAACAGTTTTAACGATTTTGATCAAATTTGGTATTTGATGTATTTATATGCCCGAGATATGACTGTAAAAATTTCATCAAAATTGATCTACGGGAGGGGGGACTTTACTTAATAAATTTTGTATCATTTTCACGGGTTTTTTTTATTTACTCAAAAACGGCTTTCACCATACAAGATATGAATGTAGAAAAATGTGTGACTTTGGGAAATGATATTTAGCAAAACACGTCAATTTCTAAGCTAAGTAAGTTTGTAAGTGAAAGTTGTGTGTTGCGCGCACGCACCAGATTTTTTTTTTTAGGAACAAGTAACTAAGAAAAAAAATGAACCACTACAATCCATGAAGGGTCTTGGTTTCAGTACTGTGTAAGGATATATTGTTTTTTTGGTCAGTGATTGTGCAGGGAGGTGAATTGACCGTGAACACGCTCAACCGCCAGGTTTTACCCCCTTAATTTTTCAGTTATAGGTACCCAGTTTATATAGCTAGAGTTTTCCCCTGGAGGATATCTCGGCAAATATGGCAGAATAATAAAGATTAAACCCTGACAAGCAAGATTTGAACTCGGAAACTTGAACAAAGGAGCTCAATGCCTTACCAAGTAACAAAGAAAAACACAATTAAAGTCATGAAAAAATGTTCTAGAATCAATTCTCTTCAGTTGTTCCCCCAAAGAAATGTCTGGACTTTCCAAAAGAAATTTACCACTTTTAAAAACGTGAAGTGGCGAAAAAGACAAAATTTAATATTTAATTACACCATATACTACTAAAAAGATAGCTGGCTATTTAGTTAGCTCTCATATTGATACAAATACGTTAAATCAATATATATTATAAAGCAAAGTGTACAATGTGCGTGCCGGAAAGGCTCAAAAACGACTTCACGTATGACCAAGAAAGCTATGTCGTCGTGTAACAGTATAACCCCTAACCGCGAAGAAGTTTTCCGTTTTTTTCCTTAGGATGAAAAATTTAAGAGAAAAAGACCGCCTCTCGCACCATGTAATTAGCCTACCTTTACGGGTCAATGAATGAAAAATTTAGTTCGAGCTGTTTCACTCAATGTTTGTTGCCCATTCATTCAGTTTTTAAGGGTTATAATATATTTTTTCAGAGTTCTTTTAAAATTTCTAAAAAAATAAGCGTAAATTAGTAGTTTCTCCTTTGCGTTGAAAAAAAATAAATAATGATTTTACATCTCTGCAATGAATTAGAAAACCAACTGGATTCCTTAACAATTTAATTTTCACATAAAAAGGCTAATTGATCAACACATAACATTTAATCAATATATAATCTATAAGTAAATTTAATGCAATATGATTGAAGTAGTACAGTGAGCGAATAAATAAGACATAAGAGATAACTTGACTGAATATAAATCAAAACAAAAGGTTTGTAGTGTTCTTATTGTAGTTATGAAAAAGAAGTTGGTTTGATTACTATGTATGATTGTATTGTATTGTACAATATCTATGATGATATTGTAGTTATGAAAAAGAACTTGGTTTGATTACTATGTATGATGAGCCTTCCATTTGACAAAAAATGGCTAACTCCAATTTCAGCATTTTTTCAATAAGATTTTATCACACCTTATATTTCAGGATAAAAAGGAATATGGTAAAGAAATTGTGCCTTGATTTGCGTAAAATTAATTTTTCTTTTACCATTTCCAATCCCCCATAAAGTACACAGGGTCCCTGATTTGGGTGGATCCTGCAGATCCCGAATCTTAATATTAATACCAACTTAAAACCGGAGTTTCAAGAAGGTGCTAGTTTTTTCTGTTATACTACCACACAACTACCGGAGCGAAGCCGGGCACCCTAGCTAGTTTCGTAATAATATTAATAACTTTCCAAACTAAACTAAACACATTAACCGAAGATGGCATATAGATCAGTTAATAGATAAATAAGCCATGCGATTAAATTATTTACAGTCTTGTAAAACTTTGATTTATAAGGTCTAATACGTTAGATATACTGACAGTGTAACGTGTAAAGTGATGAAGTTGACTAGGGATTAGGTCTACCGTCAGGCGGACGGAGTCAAAATCGTATAATTTTCCTTCGCCATTTGTGACATTTTTATGATGATAAGGTGTACCTGATATTAAAGAATACTTTATTATCATTAAACATGGGGAGTTTAATCAAAAATTGTTAGTGCCGTATTTGAGAAAATCGAAAAAACGTAAAAATGAGACAACATTTATTAAATAAAGTTTGGGGGAGGGGGGTTTGAGCCATTTCAATGAAATTTTTGCTGTCACTTCACGAGCTCATGCATACATCAAATACTCAATTTCAGGTTCCTACAGTTTACAGCTTTTTATGCTAGTCTTGTCACACATAGACCATTTCTTGGGACTTGCTTATTTGGACTCAAGGGACTCGTGTTGAGTCCAATTGAAAACCGGAAGTCGAAATATATTTTCACGATCGCAATATATATATATATCATATAGAGGGTAAACCGTACAGTTATTTGCACCCTTAAGACTAAATTTCAGTGGTGACATTAAAAAAAAATATTCCTATGAAGAGATCTAATAGAAACTTCCTATAACTCCTCTTTATCTATCCTTATAAAGATTCAAGAGGTTTTTTTTGGGTCAAAAGTTCAATAGTTTTACAATATGGCAATATTTATGGATTTAATTGTTTGAAATCTTTCCTGTGGTTAGTTTGTTAAAGTCTTACTTCATAGATGACTTAGAGGACCCTTCAAACATTAGACTCATGTATATCTTGTAATAAAATTAGGACTTGTTTACTTATTTCTTTAACTTAAAGTTGGGGTGCCAATGTATGGTTTACCCTACGTAAGGGAAAGTAAAAAGCAATACTGCACCAATACGTGTACTTGTCCAGAGCGAAATGAACTAAGGAAAATGATAATTTGATAAACAAGTTACTGTGTACAAAAACAGGCGAAATAGAGAATTCCTATGAACGAAATGTTTTCCTAATCCCGATTATATACGATTTATAATTTCTATTTATATAGACCATATGTATCTAATTTGAGATTTTTCGAAAAGCTCTACAAATTTATCCTGTTATTATTTTTGCACTAATATTGCGCATTGTTTCGCGAAATATCGCAATGAGAACAAAAAAATGAATGGAACGAGATGAGAAATGGATTGATGGAGTGTTAGAGGAGGCGCCATTCTGCCGCCTGCCGCTCCACCTACGCCAAACTGGATGCTCTTGACTTAGTTTTTTATTTAAATAATTTCATCTTGGATATTCTGTTCCCTCTTTATATTTTTTAGTTTATTGTATTTGAAATGGCATAAATTTAAGGGTTTTTTATGGAAGTTAAAAATGACCTGTTATATTTAGGTACATAACGAAGGTTTTGGAAAATGAAATGTTTCAAACTAAAAAGGAAGAATGAACATAATTCTGTACAGTTTCACAATGCTGAATTACGAAAGTATATATTATTGTAAATGGTTTTGGTTTAATAACAAAATTATTCAATTTTTACTTTCACTTGCCTACTATGGATGTGACGTCGACACACTTAACATCGATGTTCATCGAAAATATCGATCGGCTCCGAACATCGATGTTAAGTGTGTCGACGTTTTGTTAACATCGACGTTTCTAGTTGAACGTACGTTTCCTTAATGGAAAAATTACTCTAAAAAAAAAAACCTGTACTACAACCCATGAAGGGTCTTGGGTGGAGTGTTGAGTACCTATTTGACGATGTTTTAAGAAAAGCAGATATTATTTTCAACATCAATGTTTTAACAACATAGATTTTTTTTAAACATCGGATAAAACACTTTCTTGTTTTATTAATCATATTAATTATTAATGCCCCTTCATTAATAACAAAGGCATAGGGCAGAGGGAAATATGTACAAATTAAAGAATGATATTTGACTACACCAAGTGTAAAGATGTGAATTTTATTGATCTTTGAAGATGGGCAGATAGCCCTAAACGTTATGGTCCGGGATAGCCGAGCTTGTTGGAACGCGACCCGCACGCTCGAGCCGAACGGTGGTGGTTCGAATCCGCCCTGGGAGGCTTGACTTTTATTTCGTGGAGCCCTCATGGAATAAATCTCTACCATCATACCATGGTTAGGATAGGTTGGTTACGCCTTAGAGAAACCCCCCGTATGCCACATATGGCCAGGTATGGGTACCGAACAAAAAAATTTTCACGATCGCAATACTTCCACTTACTAAATATTTCATATATAGGTAAGTGAAAATAAAAAACAAAAGCCCGAAACGTTAGTTAAATAAAGTTGAGTAGAGTAATTGGGTTATATTACTTCGAACCTACAAGTTGTTAATATTACAAAAGTGAGACCCAAATCACACGTTTTAATTTGTTGGAGTCACCTGTGGTGTAGTGGTTAGAATGGCAACCCTCAGCCCCACAAAAGTTAAGGTCGGGGGTTCGCGTCCTCTAGGACGTAAAATAGAAGTCCCGAGCCTGTGCGATGTCAGGTACTCGTTAAAGATCCCTATCCTGATTAAACCTGTATAGGCAAAATTTAGAACTCTTACTGTAGCATCGTCCGATTAGCCTTGGTGGCATAAATGGACTTTATACAAACATGTTATTTGAATGCATAAAAACATATTTATGTAAATTTACGTTCAGTTTAGAAGGTATATAAATTTTTATTTTATAATTTTAGAAAACAAATATATAAAGAAAGAAGAAAAAAGGTGACGAGAGGTTTATGTTAATTTGAAAAGTTTCGCAATGGGCTACAGACACCGTATATTGGCGCCATTGAGTCCCGAGTCGATATAAGGGAATTCTCTCCAATGTCATATTTCACACGTGTCTACAGCTTACTAAAAATCTTTTTTTTAGAAGAACAAATATCTATAAATGTTTTTTATGAACATATTTCGTCTTCAAATGTTTCCATCAACACTCTAATAAACATTCATCATACACTGAAATCAAGTAATAGTTTTATTAATAATTATAATAGTTTTATTTATTAATAGCGCTCTGAATGAGTTCTGTTTCGAAAAGACATCTTCCTTTCGTAATACATTAAAGAGTGTAATAGGAGTCACCATAGCAAACTATAACCAAATAGGTTAGCATAGCAAACCACAAAACACAAAATGACGGGTTCGTTCCCGGCATTTGGCCTTAGGATTTTTTAAAGGGTGTGAAAAATCTTTGACTATAATAAAATGGAGGTCCCGAACCTGTGCGATGTCTGATACTCGTTAAAGATCCCTATTCTAATTCTACTTGGATAGGCAAAATTTAGGACTCCCACTGTAGCATCGTCTGATATCAATTCGTTCAATAAACCAACAAAGAGTGTAATAAATTTGTTAATAATAAAAAAAATGTGGCTGACTTTCAGCAATCTATTAGACCCTTGACGAAAGATCATGTTAAGGTATTTTAATTATGTTAAGATTATTCTTATAGAATTTTTTTTAAATCCTAATAGTATTGACATTGCAAGAATTTCCGAGTTGTAAGATTAAAAAATGTCTGGTGCGATGCGCGCAACACCCAACTTTCACTTGCCTACTTAATTACATCAGAAATTAATGTGTTTTGTTAAATGCCATTTACCAAGTCAAACATTTCTCCTCATTATTTAATTTTTTTTTTTTAATTTGCTCTTTAAATTACACTTTTTATTATTAAATAAAAGTTTTTACTTGTGATAATTCGGCAATGCATGCTTAATACTCCAAGTCATCTTATTTTATAGTTCTCTGTGTAGTTGTTGTAAACTTCATTTAGTTACCATTGAAAGAATAATTTTCATTAAATGAACAGAACGGCTTTAAATATGAAGAGTGGTCTGTCATTAAAGGCGTACAGCACATGCGTGAGCTTAACGTGTTTTATGAGTTGAAGGAATATTTTAATTTTTTTCTTTTTTTTACGCTTACCTGATTTTTTTCATATTTCATATTTAGCCATTTCTTATTTTTAAACGAAACGAGATATAGTTGATTTCTCCATATAAACAAAAACAAAGGTACTTTATAGGAAAACAAAAAAGGCCTCTTCCTCATTTATGTTCCCTCAGAACATTTTAATAATGATAAAGCTTGCCTGATATTAAAGATGCCTTTACAACATGACGAATTTGATCAAAATCGTTGAAGCTATTTTTGAGAAAATCGAAAAAAAAAACAAAGTCAAAATGGGAAAAACGTTATGAATTAAAGTGGCCACTCCGGTTGAAGAATTTTGATGAACTTTTTATGGTCATATCTCGGGCATATAAATACATCAAATACGAATTTTTATCAAAATCGTTATAGCCGTTTTTGAGAAAAACGTAAACAGTTATTAAATAAAGTGGTTTATAGTTTTTGAGCTAGTCTGTTAAAACAAACCCAGACCATTTCTGCTTAAAACCGGAAATTTTCACGAATACTTTTCTTTGATTATAAACAATAGTGTCATTAAAGTCGTACTGCGCAAGTGTGTGTTCAGCGTGTTTTACGAGTTGACGGAATATTTTTCTTTCGTTTTTCCGGCATAATTCTGCTTGATTTTTTTTCATATTTCATATTTAGCCATTTCTTATTTTTAGACGAAATGAGAGACAGTTAATTTCTCCATATAAACAAAAACAACATTACTCATTAAAGCCCCCTCAGAACATTTTAATCATGATAAAGCTTACCTGATATTAAAGAATTCTTGATTCTCATTAAACTTGACGAGTTTATTCAAAATCGTTAATAAAATTAAAACTCGAAATTTGTCACTATCGCACTACTTTCCCTTACTATATATTTCATAAAAATAAAAAAATAAAAAATAATAAAATTTAAAAAAATCTAAAAATCTTGCGGTTTTGTCCACAAGCACAATGGATACTTCCAACTTTTATAACTTTCTTCAAATGATGTAGATTTTTTCTCACGGGCTCTCGTCCAGTCGTTTGGAGTATTCCAAAGTGTTAGCGCATTCAACAATCTTTCAGCTGAAAAAAAATAACATCCAACGGCTGATAAAAAATAAAAACATGAAATATGAAAACAAAACCGTTACGAGTGTTTGTTTTTGTTTTGACTCAGTCTGTATTACACTTTTGTTGATGTATTTGTTGCTTTAATAGCTTGAACAATAAATTTTTGTATTTATTTAACTAAATAAAGCGGCAATACCCGATGCTTTACGAGAGAGGGAATATTAACAATGCTGACTAGATTATGAGATAGCGCGCAGCTGATGCGGAAAATAACCAGCCCTGCCGCCGTCACAATGAGCTCGCTGGAATCCTCCATTTCGCCTGTTTTTGTCCACCCCGGTCACTTGTTTGTCATAATATAATTCTCCACATTTCGTTTCCCTCTAGACAAGTACAGATAGTGATATAGTATACATACATACTTATGAAATATATTGGGTAGTACGGAAAGTTCGTAGAGAAATTTGGACAAAAATTAAAATTGATGAACAGCTTTAAATTTATTTATTTAATCTACAAAATATAGTCACCCCCGTTAGCGATTACCCTTTCCCAACGGCTTGGAAGGTCCATTATCCCTTTTTTCCAAAAATCACTGTCCTTACTCCTGATGAACAATAGGAGGTCCGTTTTGACGTCATCTTCTGAAGAGTAGGATTTCCCTTGTAGAAAATTTTCGAGGGAACGGAAAAGATCGAAATCCGAAGGAGCAATGTCAGGAGAGTACGGCGGGTGAGGTAAACCTCCCATTTGAAGCTTAATCAATATATATTATAAAGCAAAGTGTACAATGTGCGTGCCGAAAAGGCTCAAAAACGACTACACCTACTATATGGAATGTTATGTCGTGGCATTGCTCTATTGCCCCTAACGATGAAGAAGGTTTCAGTTTTCATTTTAACTGAGTAATGTTGAAGGGACAAGGGCTGTAATTTTTAACCTCTCGAACATGTAATTAGCCCCTCTAATAAGCCCAGGCGAGGTTAATGAATGAAAAAATTTCGACATTTGGAAACCAGGAGCGCTAGCTAAGCTCAATTCATAAGGTTATCGTTCGTTAGTTCGGTTTGTTATGGTTTTAGCTTCAGCTGTTTTCTTTAAATTACACGAGATTATGTATAAATAATTATTTTTTCCTTTTTATTTTTAAATAAGGTCATTATATCTCTGCAATGAATTGAAATTAAAAACAAAACCAAGCGCATTAAGTTTTACAGAAGAGGAAAGAATTGGTCGAAACATTGCCTTTAATCAATATACAGTATAAGAGTAAGTTTACAACAAAAGAAAAATTGCTTATTAGTGTAGTGAGCGAATAAAAACTAACATTGAATAAAATAGATAACCTATAGATAATATGAATAAAAAATATAACCTAATGGAATATATATCGAAAATAAAGTGTTCATATAATATATCTGTTTAATAGATCTGTTATGTTCGTAAATTTTCAACCGAATTCGAAAAAGGAGAAGTTACTGAACTAGATAAGGATGCGGTATCGTCATGAGAATGGTCGCAATGGAATCAGAACATAGAAACCATAAAAAATGGTACATACCAGGACATATTTGCTACCAAAATAATTTTTCATAAAATTACGTTTAAAGAGGAGTAGAAAAAAAAAATATAGAATTTTGTATAGATAGGCTTTTGCTTTTTCTTCTTAATCTCCTGGCAATCTTTTAAATTCGATTTGAGAGAACCGCATTAGTAGGGTCTCTTATACCCAAACCCTATATGGGCGGACTCTGAGGTTTCGAAACTTACCACTAATACTAAACTGAAGTTTCAGGATGGTACAAATTTTGTTTTATTAATGATTAATTTTGGTCTATCTTTCTGTACTATTATATTTTAAAGTTATTCTTTCATTCCACCTATTCCACAACTCCCTGAGCGAAGCCGGGCCCCAGAGCTAGTAACTTAATAAAGACACCTGGGGCCTAGCGTTGTCTTGGTGGAATAGCACTCCTTTCCGATACAACTCCAACGGTTGATTTGGAGGCTCTTAACTCCGCAGCTATCTCACGGACAGTAATTCGTGGATTACGTTGCGATGTTTGCGATGGCCGTCATAATATCCTCGATGTCAAGAGTCGAACAACGGCCAGCCAAATTGAAATCTCCTGATCTAAACCGCGAAAACCACTTTACACGGTGGGCCAGACCCCCTTACCGTGCACCCCCCCACATCCCTATAAATTGCATATCGTTGTGTTCCTTGTGATAAAAGATTAAGAAAAAGCCAATGTTCCCAGAAAAAAAAGTGGCCGCACTAACCGAAAATGGCGTTCAAACATGGCGGAATGACGATTTTGATTTTAGTTAGTTTTTTGATTACTGACATTCACCATTATGCTTAATTTCGCCATAACTGGTATTTTATTAAAGCTAGATAGTTCTAGATTCAGAATAAATAAACAAACGTTCTAAAATAATTAGTCTTGACAACATAAAATACATTTTAATTCAATTTTTTCAAGTCACTCGCGTAAAAGTTAAAATTCCAAGTTAATTTGTGATTAAACGGCCATCGTTAACGAAAAACACCCTGAAATAAACCATCTGGAGCAATTATTCTTCTTTAGAAATCAGTGGTCAAATTTCAAAATATATCAACTAGTTTCATAGAAAACGGACCTACAAGGCGAAAAGGTGCCGGGGACTCGGGCGCATCCAGTCCTCTGCCACATCGTTCAGTGCTCATACATCATATATTTAAAGCGGGTTTAGGATATTATTTTGAATGTATAATCGAGCCTATGTAACTGCAAGTTTTTAATTTACAGAAATAATTAATATAACCTTTTTTTTTTTTTTTTTTTTTTTTTCATATCTTATTAATAAAGGATATAAATCTGCTAAATAATAATGAATTAGTCGCATATTGCACATTATCTAAACCTCACTTATATTGACAAACTGGTTATCACGAAATTAAATAATAATGTTCTCATAGTTATAGTTGGGTTACAGACACTGACTTCTGATCATTTGTGAAATTTTTTTGATATGCATTTTTGCAAAGTATTGATTATTTACAGATTTAAAAACAATCAAAATAAAAAAGATAAATAAAAAGTTCTGTTTGTTCGTTGATATGTAGAAATAATTGGTAATACAATTTAGGAAGTATATACATAACACGATTTAGTAGCTCACAACAATTAATGAATAATATGAATATATATATATATATATATATATATATATATATATATGTACATATTATTCATTAATTTAAAATTAAACAACTACTGGAGAGGAAAACCAACTAAAACATGTAAGTATTCATGCATCTAATGATCTATAATCCACGAAGTTGTGGCCTTTTTCGGTTTCTGGCATATAACTACACATCAAAAAGTTTACTTTCTCTTTTTTTCGAAAAAAGGGTATAGTAATACAAATAAAATGAAATATTTGAAGTTGAAATTGGATTAGTTATTTAGCCAAACTCCAACATGGAAGATCGGTAATTTTTATCATTTTGGTGAAAACTCATATTCCAACACCTATAACTCGACAATATGTACTCTAAATGAAAAATGTCACAGATAAACGTTTCAGGACATTAAATTTAGCATAAAATAAGCCCATTTATTTTAAAATTAACTTATTCCTGCGTAGAGATACAAATGAAAAAGTGAAAGTATTTTTAGCGCTTACTTCATTCTTTTAACTATATCTTCTTTCCTTCATATAACTACTCAACAAAAAGTTTTCTTTCTCTTTTTTTTGGAAAAAAGGGTATACTAATACAAATAAAATGAAATATTTGAAGTTGAAATCGGATTAGTTATTTAGCCAAATTCGGACATCAATGATCGGTAATTTTAACCATTTTGGTGAAAACTCATATTCCAACGCCTATAATTCAACAATATGTACTCTAAATGAAAAATGTTAGATATACAAGTTTTAGGACATTAAATTTAGCATAAAATAAGCCCACCTAAATAGTTAGTTCTGTGAATATTTTATCATATCCCCTCAGGTTTCACAAAAAGAAGGAATCAAGCGCTACGAATACTTTCACGTTTTCATTTTAATCTCTTCTTAGTAATAAGTTAATTTAAAAATAAATGGGCTTGTTTTATGCTAAATTTGATGTCCTAAAATTTGTATAAGTAACATTTTTCATTTAGATTACAAATTGTCGAGTTATTGGCGTTGGAACATGAGTTTCTACCAAAATGGTTAAAATTACCGATCTTGCATGTTCGAGTTTGGCTAAATAACTAATCCGATTTCAACTTCAAATATTTCATTTTATTTGTATTAGTATACCCTTTTTTTCGAAAAAAAAGAGAAAGTAAACTTTTTTATGTCTAGTTATATGCCAGAAACCGAAAAAGGCCACAACTTCGTGGATTATAGATCATTAGATGCATGAATACTTAGATGTTTTAGTTGGTTTTCCTCTCCAGTAGTGGTTTAATTTTAAATTAATCATAATATGTATATATATATATATATATATATATATATGTATATATATATATACATATTATTCATTAATTGTTGTGAGCTACTAACTCGTGTTATGTATATACTTCCTAAATTGTATTACCAATTATTTCTACATATCAACGAACAAACAGAACTTTTTATGTATCTTTTTTATTTTGATTGTTTTTAAATCTGTAAATAATCAATACTTTGCAAAAATGCATATCAAAAAAATTTCACAAATGATCAGAAGTCAGTGTCTGTAACCCAACTATAACTATGAGAACATTATTATTTAATTTCGTGATAACCAGTTTGTCAATATAAGTGAGGTTTAGATAATGTGCAATATGCGACTAATTCATTATTATTTAGCAGATTTATATCCTTTATTATTATGATTTAAAAAAAAAAAAAAAAAAAAAAAAAAAAAAAAAAAAAAAAAAAAAAAAAAAAAAAGGTTATATTAATTATTTCTGTAAATTAAAAACTTGCAGTTACATAGGCTCGATTATACATTCAAAATAATATCCTAAACCCGCTTTAAATATATGATGTATGAGCACTGAACGATGTGGCAGAGGACTGGATGCGCCCGAGTCCCCGGCACCTTTTCGCCTTGTAGGTCCGTTTTCTATGAAACTAGTTGATATATTTTGAAATTTGACCACTGATTTCTAAAGAAGAATAATTGCTCCAGATGGTTTATTTCAGGGTGTTTTTCGTTAACGATGGCCGTTTAATCACAAATTAACTTGGAATTTTAACTTTTACGCGAGTGACTTGAAAAAATTGAATTAAAATGTATTTTATGTTGTCAAGACTAATTATTTTAGAACGTTTGTTTATTTATTCTGAATCTAGAACTATCTAGCTTTAATAAAATACCAGTTATGGCGAAATTAAGCATAATGGTGAATGTCAGTAATCAAAAAACTAACTAAAATCAAAATCGTCATTCCGCCATGTTTGAACGCCATTTTCGGTTAGTGCGGCCACTTTTTTTTCTGGGAACATTGGCTTTTTCTTAATCTTTTATCACAAGGAACACAACGATATGCAATTTATAGGGATGTGGGGGGGGGTGCACGGTAGGGGGGTCTGGCCCACGTACTACTTCTGAACCGTGCTGTGATAGCGATTGCGGATCGATTAAATCGCTGCCATACACGGCACGAATCTTTCTTGCAGTTTGGGCTGCGTTTTCCCCTTTTTTTAAAAAGATCAGTATAATATGCCGAAAATGAACTGAATCGTCACTCATGTTTGTTTTGCAATAAACTACACTACTGAGCCTCAATAAAGACGGATTCAGTGTTTAAACATAGTTAATTCCATGAGGATTAAAGGCGTATAAATAAACATTAGCTTTGTGATTCATTTTTAGTAGAAAAAGAAAGGTAAATTTTATTTTAAAAATCTCTACGAACTTTTCGGACAACCCAATGGAAGTGATAGCAATTGTGAAAAATTTCGACTCCGGTTTTCAACGGAACTACACGGTTTGGGGTCCCCTGAGGACAAATAAACAAGTCTCGCAAAAGGTTCTATGTAACAACATAGGTTTGTAAACTAAAAAGATATTACTTAAAGAATTTCTTGTACCATATTCCTTTCACTCGTTAACCTGCTTTAAATAATTTGAGCATCTCTTATTTACTATTTAACGTATACGAAAATTTTGTATTGTTAAATAAAAGTTTGTTTTCGTCACTATTTTTCATACAATTGTTCACTATTTACTTGTTGAAAACTTCATTTAGTTACCATGGAAACGATTCCCATTAAATATATCTATTTCCCAAAACGCGTTAACAACTTTTTCCTATAAAAAGAAAGCCTTGAATTCAAGGTTCAACGTGGTTTTATTAGTCGGAATAATTATCTTTTTTTCTCATGTATGTGTGTATTTGATTTTTTTCTATATTTCATATGTATCCATTTCTAGTTTTAGGATTTTAATAAAAGACAGTTTATTTCTCCATAAAAGCAAAATAAAAGGAATCCGAAAATTTTCCTTCGCCATTTAAACCCCCTCAAAATATTTTTATGATGATAATTGTATAGAAGACTGCAGCAGATACGAAGAACAATTTACAAAACTTAATATTGCACGTAACACTTCAGAGGCATTCTACCTCTGATTCTACCAACGCACACAGGTGTATTTGACCCGAAAAGCTGGCCAAAACTATTTCCTTCCATTTTATTAATTCAAAAGTCCTCAAAATGGCTTCTATATTTTTAATAGACATTAAAAATGTTTTTTTGGCAATTTAAAAAATACTCTAAGGAGAAAATTTTCATAAAATAAATTTTTACATAAATCCACCGACTGTGAAATAGGCATCCATGGGTTTAAAATTTATGTTCATATTATTTTCTCTTTATGCAGCCATGAAATATGATTGTAACTAATTAAAGATTTATTATCATTTATCTATTACTATTATGTTTAAAAAATGAAAATAGTGTAAAATAGGTGAATATAAAATGTAATGATGATAAAGAAAAAAAATGTGTTTTCCTAATTCATTAAGAATTGTTTAATACCTCTTAGAAAAACAACTTATATCCCAGGAAGAAACGCACCAACCTTTTTTAAAAATCCATATTAAATTTAATTATTCATTATTCACTTTCCTCGTCACTTGATGAACTTCTGGAATCATCACTATCTGGTAAGTTGGTTGGGGGAGACAACATTTCTAAAGTTTCCTTACAAAACCTGATACCTTTTTTCTTGAACTTCTCATACCTGTGATAACTGGATCTGATGTCAATATTAATCTATTAATTACATCCAGATTGCACTCTGTCCGGGAAAATTTTCGGTTCTTATTTTCTCTATAAACCCGGAAATGGTTATTTCGGGTTTTTGCTGCTTCCTCAGATAAAAGACCAATATGAAGCAGAGGGCTTTTTATTGCTTCAAAACCATCCCTTAAAATTTTGTGAGCAGATGATGTCATAGCATGCCATTGATAAAGTTTCTCCGTATCCGTTGTAAATTTTAAAGTAACAAATAATTTTTCAGAGCGTCCACCAGATCTTGAGCTTTTAAATGATATCGTCCCACTTAGCCATTTCTTGTTGCTGTTTCAAAAACATTTCTTTTCCTTGAGATAGAATCACTTGGAAATCATGCCTCAAAATGGATAAAACAAAATTTTAGCTCTTTCACGTGCTCTAGATTATTACAATATTTCCCAATGAGAAAAGACACCAAAAATTCCCTCTTTTTTTTTTTTAAAGCTAATGTTTTGACTTTAAAAATATGTCAAATAATTCCATTCAGGTTACAGTTATTCTTCCAGAAGATCCTGAAATACAAATAAATGAAAATATAACAAAATTGAATGTTTTTTTATTATTTAATGAAATTGACATTTTAGTAATAAAAAAATATAAGTCTCCTAATCGCAGCTATTCGCAGAATTTTTTCAAGAACCATAATCTACGATAATTCTACATTACCATAAAAAATATTTCAATGCCCAGAAGTATAACTTTTTAACCTTCAAATTTAATTTTTAGCTCTAATATAAACATACCAAAAAAACAAAAAGATATTGATACTAGTATTGAATACAAAAAAATTATAACTATCTGGATAACAAGTACAAACTTTGCCTCGAACTATCCATCATATGATAATGCCGATACTTCAGTAAGAACAAAAAAAATTAATATATTTTTTAGACCAATACTAATGAGCACAGACGAGTTAAAGGATAAGGTCAGATTTGAATTAGAATAGCTGCCGGATTAAGGGCCTGGAAGAGATAAAAATCATCTTGCGTGATCCAACAGGTCCTCTACTTGAACTTCCAGTCATTATTTACCAGAAATTTTAAATTTCAAATAATGGGTTTTGGCCAACTTTTAGGGCCTATTCACACTATCGGTTTCGCACCCGCTCCACTCTCGCTCCGCTCCCGGTCCGCTCTCGCTCTACACCATTCACACTAGGGCTCCGCTCCCGCTCCACTCCCGGTCTGCTCTCCTAATGTCTTACCATATTCACACTATATAATTTTACACCGTTCAATTTTGAAAGGTTTAAGCTATTAAAGCCATTAATAATCGAAGTTGTCTGTATTCGGATTTTAATTAATGATTAACTTTCAGTTATTTAAGTATTCATTTATTCTTCAATTTTACGGCCAAAAAAAACAAAAACAATTTTTCGTTTGTAGAAATAGCTGGTAAGTGTACTTTTCTTGATGAAGAAGATAATATTATCAAAAAATATAATAAGAAGAATATATTGCAACACAATGATAATTATTAATAATAATTATAAATTAATTTAATTAATGGTGAAGAAATAATTTAATTTTTTTTCGGAATGTATTCAAATACGCTTGAAAATTTCAAGTTGAAATCGGCAAATGCTACAAATTTACCGATTGTATTCTCTTCTTTTCCTGATTAATATTTTAATTATTTTTTGCTTTAATATATTTTTTTGTTAATTATCTGACATTTTTCATAATATACTGCATTTTTATTCGTTTCAAATTAAAAGTTATTTTATAATAGCAATGAGTGTGTAGTCAATAAATAAATCGGTGACCATTTTTTACGAGTACATTAATGCATAGCAAAATAAATCTCAAACATAACATGCATTTTTCACGTCGAAAAACCGGGCGTATTGTTGGTGATTCTTTTTTTTTTTTTTTTTATCATTTCAATCGTATTCGAATACATTCGGAAAAAAAAATTAAATTATTTCTTCACCATTAATTAAATTAATTTATAATTATATATATATTTATATATATATATTTTAAAGTTGAATTTTTTTGGCCGTAAAATTGATGAATAAATAAATACTTTAATAACTGAAAGTTAATTATTAATTAAAATCCAAATACAGATGGTTTCGATTATTAATGGCTTCAATCGTGGACGGTGTAAAATTATATAATGTGAATATGAAAAGACTTTAGGAGAGTGGAGCGGGAGCGGAGCGGGAGTGGAGCGAGAGTGGAGCGGGGCCAATATTGTGATTAACCTCTCTCTATTCCTCTTTAGAATATTTTGCCAGTGAGACCGGACCTGGAGCGGAGCGCTAGTGTGAATGGGGTAGAGCGAGAGCGGACCGGGAGTGGAATTCTCTGTCTATTTCTCTTTAGAATATTTGAGCGGACCGGGAGTGGAGCGGGAGCGGAGCGATAGTGTGAATCCGCCCTTAGGGCCAAATACCCCTGTGTGCAACGCTGCGGATAACATAATAAAACTCCTAAAAGAGATCCTCATATTTGAAAAATTAAAATACTATTAAAAGTAAGTATTATTAGTAATAGTAATAGTAATATTAGTTAACAGTAAATATTACAAAGGACAAGAGTGCAATTTGCTATAATATTATAGAGTTATGGAAGGGCGTAATAACCGCGTTGTTGATCGCCCAAATCTAACAATCTAATCTAATGATGATAATTTAATCAACCTGATATTATAGGTTACCTGGTTCTCATTTAGCATGAGAGTTTAATCGAAATCATTAAAGGCGTTTTTGAGGAAATCGAGGAAAAAAAAAAAAAACTTAAAAATGGGACAAAATTTATGAAATAAGGTGCCCCTCCGTTAAATCAATTTTGATGAACTTACGTGATCACATCAATGAGATACAGCAAACACAGGACGCAAAAGAGGTTGGCTTTTTTTTATTCTCTTTAAACGTGACGAGCTTAATCAAAATCGTTAGAACCGTTTTTGAGAAAATCGGGGGGAAAAACGTCTAAAAATGAGCCAAAAATTTTTAAAAAAAGTGCCCCCTCCTTTTTACCAATTTTGATTAATTTTTTTCTGTTATACATACTATTGTATACATAAACATAATTTCAGTTTCGTAGGCTTTATCGTTTTTGAGCTAGTCTGTTCATACACACAGACCATTTCGCGGGACTTGGTTATTTGGGCTCAGGTGCCTTAAAACGTGTTGAAAACGGGAAGTTCAAATTTTTCACGAACGCAGTACTTTCCCAAAGCGTTAACCACTAATCATCGTTAGTGCTAGTTTTAAATTTAAACTCGTTATTAATAAGAAACTGTTACTTTAAGTTTCATAATTGTTTCTTATTGAATGGGCTTTTAATCCGAACAGCCTCCTCCCCCTGAGGAGCCGTTATCGGGAACAAGTTACGGCGCTAAGAGGTGCTGTAGCTGCTTCCCTAACTCGATGAATATACATCAACCCAACTTAAACCGAACTTGTAGGGTAACAGATAGGGGGTTATCGTCTAAGCGGATTACCTTGTCAGCGACATATCCTTCCTTATTTTATTGCTCATCACGCCTAACATAATATTCTTATTATAGTTTATAATTTTCTTTAGGTAAGTTACTACAAAAAAATGTCAAAAGAACAATGAGAACTTCGGTTGTTAACAGATTTAAGAAATAGTTACTAGCATTGACTCAAAATTAACTGTATGCTTCGTTGTTCAAGGTTAGACTAAGCCACTAGTCCATCGGGAACTTAAATATGGTCTGCTGTGTGGTTACATCCAGAAAGGCCTGGAACGATCCAATCATGTGATCTCAGAGTGGCTTGCTACTCGAAAGCTCCCTTTTTTTCTAATTTGCTATCGAATATTCCCAAACTTTAGAGTAAGTTTCATGACTTATGACCACCTTATGTATATGTATATTTGGTAATATTACTACTGATTTGGAAACCACTCTGTCAACTACCTACTGATCACTACTATTTACGGGAGTCACCTGTGGTGTAGTGCTTAGCATAGAAACCTACAATACTAAAGGTCGCGAGTTTGCGTCCCGTGGTGGCCCTAGGATTTTTTAATGGTAGTAAAAAATTCTTGTCTATGCTGTCCCTGGGATAGTACGTAAAATGGAAGTCCCGAGCCTGTACGATGTCAGGTTCTCGTTAAAGATGATATCCTAATTATACCTGGATAGGCAAAATCTCCCACTGTAGCCTCGTCCGATTTGCCTTGGTGGCATAAAGTGATGTTAAAACAAACAAACTACTATTTACAGTTGTTTAAGTAATAGGTAGTAAGTAAGTACTTTTTCATTGACTATTTTAGTGAAATTCATTCATTATACAATTGACTTATGACAGTCTGACTTTCAGGTAAACACATGATGTAAGATAGTTTGGCTTTTTTTTCCCCTCCCTTCTCTCGCCTTTTAGGCTATACGGGGATTCCGAGCCAGGGAAGGGAGTGGGGGATTAATGCCGATTGTTTAATGTACCATGGCTCTGTGTTTTAAATATGCTGTTTTCGGGTTCCCAATTATGCGTTGCCATGGGCAACGCGTATTTACTAACGCGTTTGCCCACGACCATCCCGCTACCCCGTGACAGTTTGACTATTGAAAATCTCTTGAATCTTTTAAGAATCGATTAATCTTTAATATTTCAATGGATTCAGCGTATCCCATTCAATAAATTATATAATCCCACTCAATAAATTCATCCCTTACCTCGAAATCGATAAAAAGGTAGTTAATACAGTCTGGCTCTTAGGTTCTGAACTGCTGAGAGAACATAAGAAATTGTATTAATTCACCGAACATGGCAAGTTATTACAACTTCTTCAGGAATCTTCCTCAATACCTCAAACCTGGAATTAGATCTCGTTTACTGTTGTAACTTAACAGAAATAGACTAAAGCTCTTGGAAACCAGTTTGTGCCGTTCGGAATCCTAGACGGTTCAATGGGTACCAGAACTACCTGCATTCCTGAGATAGGTCTGACTCTGTCTGGGTCAGATCAGAGAGATTTAGCAGCCAACTACATCTTTACATTTACTTCCCACTATGAATGAAATGTTTAGTAAGGGAAAGTATCGCGATCGTAAAAAAATTCGACTTCTGGTTTTCAGCGGAAATACACGTATCGGGGCCACCTCAGTCCCGCGAAATGGTCTGTTCATACAAATTAGCTCAAAAACGATTTTCGTACGAAACTGAAATAAGATCTTTAAGAAAGGTGGTTGAAATGAAATATTGGAGCAACAAGAAAATAATAATTTTACTTTAAGATTATTTAAGAGAAACTATTGGTTTCCATAGCAATTATCAGCAACTATCTTAAAACTAAATCAAAACTTCTAAGAATTAAAAACAATCTTTTTAATTGCAAAATAGGATTTGCGTTGGCGACTCTTAAAGCCAAAAAAAAAAAAAAAATAATAATAATCTTTTTAATATCGTTTTACAACAGAAAACCAAGAGAACTGTTCAGAGAAAAACCCGAGAGGATTGTTGTGGGACATGGCGAAGAAAAAAACAAATTGCTATTCGTAAACTTTAATGAATAACTTTTCACCATTTTCTTTACTTGTTCCTACTATTCTTAAAACACGTTGAGCCCACGCATGCGCAGTATGCCTTTATTGACAGACCATTGTTTATAAGTAAAAGCGTTCCGCTCTGTTGGTTGTTGTTGTTTGATTAACGTCACTTTATGCCACTAAGGCTAATCGGACGATGCTACAGTGGGAGTCCTAAATTTTGCCTATCCAGGTATAATTAGGATAGGGATCTTTAACGATTACTTGATATCGTACAGGCTCGGGACCTCCATTTTACGTCCTATTGTACGAACCCGCGACCTTTAGTATTGTAGGTTGCCATGCTAACCACTACACCAAAGGAGACCCCTCTGCACTGTTTTGGAAAATACATATTGAATGAAAATTATTTGTTTTCATGGTGACTAAGTGAAGTTTTCAACCACTAAATGGAGAATTATAAAGTCAGACATGATGGAGTATTATGCTTGCTTTCTAGTATTATCGCAAATAAAAATAAAAACTTTTGTATGTTACAATATTACAATACTATTTCTTATTGTACTTTGGTGGGTAAATACGTGATGCTCAAGCAGTTTAAGGAGTAAATCACATGTTGCAAAAAAATCGTTAACAATTATTTTTCGGTTAACAAACCTTGGTTCAATAATAAATATCTCAATAAAATATGAGGCATTTTTAGAAGAACAGTAATCGTTTTGCGGTTTCCGGAAAGGCACAAGAGACAAATATTTGAAAATTAAGTTTTAATTTACTGAGAGCCGTAAATAAATCTTTATCACGACATTTAAAAAAAAGGCCCCATAAATAAAGCAATAATCGAAAAGTACTGACAACTTTCAAGCTTTGCAATAAAAATTATATTCTGTAACTTAATTACTTAAAAATAAAGTAAATAAATGTGGAAAAATGTATGAAGTTGCTGTAAGGCGTTTGCATATTTATCTTAACACGCCAATTTCTAATCTAAGTAGGTTGGTAAATAAAAGTTGTGTGTTGCGGTCATCGCACCAGATTTTTCGTTATACACACATTGTCATTGTTATTCTCTTGTATTATTAATAAATTAGTTAAGCATTAGCTATCTTCATTAATCGACTCGATGTTGTAGACTTATATAATCGATAGTGGAAAGTCGATGTGGAGGCAATAAGTTTCCTAAAGTGGATGTTGACTAAAGACCCGCGGTTTGAGGGGAGCAATTTATTTTTGGACAGGGGAAGACCTGGAGCTTGGGGTCAACGCTCTACCGCTGTCCTTAACTTGCCTCATCGCGTCTTCAACTTTCGAGTATTCTGTGAAAGTTACTGTCGTGGCAGTATTGTCTTGTACTGTTGTGGGCTACGGGTTAAAATAATAAATCTTAATAAACAAACAATTAGATCTAATATTTACAGTTATAACCTCTTCGATATTTAAATAATTCCTATAAAAATAACATCTTCTGATTTCTGCTAAGATAAGACGTGTTTCTAAAAAATGCAAAATGTTTTCAGTTTCTTTTTATTAAATAGTGATCATATTGCATTAATATTTGGATAAAATATGTTATAATTTGAATATAATAATTCACAATTAACTTTAAATATCCATTTAAAGGCACTGAAATTAATTAGGTAATTTGTTAAGGGAGTGATTAATTTATTGGTCTTGTTGATATTTTGATGATATTTTTTATTAAGATTAGGGTTGTTAGGATAGTTTTATATGTAAAATATGTATAACTTATTTTGTTATTGTTTAGAATTTATTATTATTACTCAAGAAACATTTATGTCAGACTCCAATTGTATAGGGTACGACCCTGAAAACAAGGTCTAACGGGATCACCTGTGGTGTTGTGGTTAGCATGGCAACCTACAATACTAAAGATCGCGAGTTCGATTCCAGAGGTGGCCCTAGGATTTTTTAATGGGAGTAAAAAATCCTTAGCTATGCCGTCCCTCGGATAGGACGTAAAATGGAGGTCCCGAGCCTGTGCGACGTCAGGTACTCGTTAAAGATCCCTATCCTAATTATACCTGGATAGGCAAACTTTAGGACTCCCACTGTAGCATCGTCCGATTACCTTAGTAGCATAAAAATGGACGTTAAACAAACAAACAAACAAGCTCTAACAAAAAAAAAAAAAAAAAACCATTAAACTAAAACATCGTTTATTTTGGTACAATCTACATTATTACAGGCCCCAACTAACAAATTGAAGAGGGTCCTAGACCATTTTCCACAACTTCGCAAGTCTTGTTCACCAGAATACATTGTCTCTATTCTGATCTAAAGGTGCTTTTACATTGTGCGAACTTCAACCTCCAGCAGGTAATCCCCCGAACTTGCCTCACCGGCGTACCACGAACAACTGTTTACACTAGAACTTGAAGTCAAGCGAAAAATGATGTCTGACCGTACCTATGCACCCTAGATACAACAATTTTAATTGCAAAGAAGGCTGACTTGGAAATAGTGGCTGTTCTTACTTTGGAAGCTATACGGGGTCTCCCGGGCCAGGGGAGAGGGTGGGGGATTAATGCCGAATATTATTAAGTATCCCCTGGTTTTGCTCTAACTTATTATAGAAAAAATCTGATGCGTGCGCGCTACACACAACTTTCACTTACTTACCAACTTACTTAGATTAGATTGCCACTTCTCAAATGAACAGAACGGCTTTAATTATGAACAATGGTCTGTCATTACTCCGCATGCGTAGGCTCAACGAGTTTTATGAGTTGACTGAATATTTTTCTTTTTTTCTCCTCTTTATGATTTCTTTATTTTTATCATATTTCATATTTAGCCATTTCTTATTTTTAGGCGTAACGAGAGACAGTTAATTTCTGCATATAAACAAAAACAAAGGTACTTTATAGGAAACAAACAAACAAAAAAGGATCTAACCCCCCCCCCCAAAAATAAAGCCCCCTAAGAATATTTTAATAATGATAAAGCTTACCTGATATTAAAGAACACCTAATTTTCATTAAACAAGACGAATTTGATAAAAATCGTTAAAGCCGTTTTTGAAATCATCAAAAAAAGGTAAAAATTGGGAAAAAAATACGAAATAAAGCGCCCCCTCCGTTTGATCAATTTTGATGAAATGTTGGGTATCACATCTTTGGCATATACATACATCAAATACCCAGTTTGATCTCAATCTTTAAAGCCATTTTTGAGTAAATAAAAAATATGTACACGTGAAATTGGTACAAAATTTATTAAGTAAAGTGCCCCCTCCGGTTGATCAATTTTGATGAATTTTTCGCAGTCATATCTCGGGCATATTAATACATCAAATACTAAGTTTAATCAAAATTGTTGGAGCCGTTTTTGAGAAAATCGAAAAAAACGTAAAAAGTTATTAAATAAAGTACCCCCTCCCTTTGACCAATTTTGATGAAATTTTTGCTGTTACATCGCGGGCATATACATAAGCTAAATACCCAATTTCAGGTTCGCACGGTTTATGGTTTTTGAGCTAGTCTGTTCACACACACACACACACACACAGACCATTTTGCAGGACTTGGTTATTTGGACTCAGGGGAACCTAAAACGTGTATTTCCGTTGAAAACCGGAAGTCGAAATTTTTCACGATCGCAATACTTCCACTTACTATATATTTCATATATAGGTAAGTGAAAGTAAAAAAAAAAGTCAGAAAAATGTTAAAAGGTCTAGAACCTTAAGGTGCCTTACACTCCACGAACTTTACCTTCGAACACCACCCTCGAACAGCCTTTACGTCGACTGTTCGAGTGTTCTAGGTACTTCATCTGTTCGCCAGTGTTCGAGGGTAGCGCTAGTGTCACTTTTGATTTGGGTTTTTCCCAAGTGACAGGAGTTGTTTGTGATATTAGTGCGCCGTTCTAATTCGTCTCCTATTTTTTTATTTTTCAGATAATATAAAACATATTGATAATGGAGATTTTTTCTTCATCATAAGCTAGCGTTGGGTGCGTCAGCCATATTGGTTCGCTTAACGTCACGTTAAGTATAAATGGCTGTTCGTTGAACGCCGGTACGGGAAGGTTCGAGGGAGAACCTAAGGGTGCCTTTACACCTTACGAACTTTACCTTCGAACACAACCCTCGAACAACCTTCGTAAAGCCTTCACGTCGACTGTTCGGGTGTTCTAGGTACTTCATCTGTTCGCCTAGGTTCGGTGGTAGCGCTAGTGTCACTTTTGATTTTGTTTTATTGGTTCGCTTAACGTCACGTGAAGTATAAATGGCTGTTCGCTTCACGTCGGTACGGCTAGGTTCGAAGGAGAACTTGTTCGAAGGTGAGGTTCCTAAGGTGAAAAGGCACCTTGAAAGGTGACGTTCGTAGAGTGTAAAGGCACCTTTATCTTAACTAACTCGATAGCAGCACCAGCGCTATCCCCGAGCAAACAAGGAAACAGATAAAGTAACGGTTCGAGTTCGTGCCTTATTTAGTTTTGCCGAACAGTGCTCGAGGGTGAAGTTCGTGCATCAGGAGATTGTAATATTTCTCATAGCATTTGAATACATAGCATAATAATTTGAAATACATGGAATGACACGTCTTTTGATTTTTTAATCGAACACTGAGGGACCGAGAAATACCTATTAGACATTTTTCAAATGATTTTTTGCTCAATCGGGTTTTAATTATGGAAAAATAAATTAAAAACGCCAAAAAACCCTACGAATCCCAGGTAATGGCCCGGCTTCTATCCCCGCTTCTCTAGTTCCTGAAAGAAGCAGCACCGTCGCTTGCGCTCGCCTATAGCCAACTTGAGTCTGGTAACCTTACAATACTGAAAGCGCGGGAAGCCTAGATAGGCGGGAATTTCAGCTAGATTTAAATTTTAAACTACAAAATACATTGAGACTGAACATTATAAACATTGGAAAAGAGTAATTATTTTATAGGGAAAGCTCTGGGCAGAAGGTGGTTAACCATGCCAATGCAGGCTTATATTTTTCTTTATAATGTTGTAAATGTATATTAATTGAAAATAAAGCTGTTAATCTATCTATCTATCTAATCACTTACTCTCTGTTGGGCGCTACAGTCCTTGTAGGACCTGGGCTTTTGCCATTCCTCCCCATTCTCCTGATCCTCCTGGACTCCTGATCCCCAGTTTCCTCAAGTCTTCCTCTAGGTCGTCCATCCAACTACGCCTGGGTCTGCCCCTTTTCCTTTTCCCTCCTGGTGCACCATTTAGCATCATCTTAGGCAGCCTACAAAGCTCCATTCTTTCAACATGTCACATCAGGATATCAGACTCCCCATAGAATTCCATTAGTTCCTACAACCGGCTTCCGGCTTTTGCCTCCCTATCATGGAGGCAAGAAAAGAGAGGAAGGGGACAGAACCTGCTAACCAGCCTGACCCCAACAAACACTCATGACCTGCACAGGTCGGCGTTTGGTGGTCCCAGTAACCACGACCACCACGTCCATACCAGGCACCCCTAGAGGTCCTGGCACCACCCACCGATGACGCCCGGGAGAGCGTCATCCCCGTGGTACCATTTGGCATCACCGCCTTAAATCCCGAATGGATAGCGGGCCGGACAGGTAGTTTTTGACTAAGCCTGTCCTACGGATGATCCTACTTAGGATGGCGGGGGCTTACCACCATGGCCTAAGGAGGACTGGTCCCGTGCCAGCGCCTCTGTCGTTCGCGAGTTGTAAACAACTCCCCAGGGGGCACCACAAGGAGGTGACAGTAGGCGTTGCAGGGGATCGGGCAAGCGGGGAACAACAGACAGTGAGTGGGGCACTATAGCCTGATGTTCCCACATGAGGGTAGGAAGACTCCCGCACCCGTCTTCCGCCTCAGTCCCCCTTTACCCCTGCCATTTGCCCCCCCCTTTAGTCCCTACAATGATATTAATGTATACTTACTTTCTTTGGTTGCAGAGAGCAGGGGATGACTCGGAGGTGAGGATGGACCACACGGTGAAGGCCGCCGGAAGACGGAGCCTGGTGGAGCGGCTGTGGTCGCGGTCGCGGTTCGAGAGCCCTGAGCTGGAGGCGCTCTACCAGCGCTACACGTTCAAGCTCCAGCACAGCTCGGTCGTGAGCGCGGTCAGCCTCTTCCTAGCGCTCACCGCACTGCAGGCCGCGGCCTCGCTCCTCTACACCGCCCGCCTCAGCCCCCACAGCGTATACCACCTCCTCCACTCCATACTCTTCCTCATTCTGCTTCTCTTCCTCACCACCAGGTCAGTACTTTATACTTTTATTATATCATAATCAACAAATTAGAATAGAATAGAATAGAAGTTTAGGTACTGGTTGGATAGCCTCCCCGCACTACTAGCGCTCCTAGCGGCACTATTATTAACTACTATCAAAATGTCAGGTTATAAACAAACAACATGATAACAGAAATGCAGGACTGAAAATTAGAAGGAAAAGAGGAAAAATAAATGCTGTTCATTTGATAAATATGCTTATAATTTTAGAAATATGTATAATTTTTAAAACTATATAATATTACATATATATATATGTTAGGTGTAATATAATATAAAAATGTATAATTGGTTAACATATATAATTTTTGATAAATAGAAATAAAAATATATAATGAATAAAAATTAGAGGTATTCTAGTTCCCTCTAAGCAGGTCCCTTTTCTTATACCTTTTTCAGAATTGCAAGTTCTAATTCGGCACCGCCATCGAATATTATTATTATTAAATTGTAATTTCATGTCATGATTGTTTTGGCACAACATTCCACCTGGAATAATATCAAACTTTTGAAACAACTCCACTGCTTCTTTATCATTAGATACTTTTCTAAATATTTTTTGTAAGTTGTATTCGTCCATTTTGACAAAAATCTGACTAAAAATTAACAACTAACTAACTAACTATAAGTAACTTAAAATTAACTTGAAAGTTACAACTAATTAACTAAAAGTAACTTAAAATTAACTTAAATTGGCAACTAATTAACTAAAAGTAACTTGAAATTAACAATAATCTAAAAATTAACAACTATCTTAAAAATTAACAACAATCTTAAAAATTAACAACAATCAACACGAAATGAAAAACACCAAATGACAAGATATAGCACAATTGAACCTCCCGACCAAGTATAATGTTTTGCCGCTAGGAGCGCTAGTAGTGCGGGGAGGCTATTCAACCAGTACCGAAGTTTATTTGCATTCGGGGTTTTTCCCCATACAAATAGAGTTGGCCATTATTGAAAATATGCAACCTACAATAGATATACATACATACACATAAATTCATTGAAAATATCTTACAAAGGTACAATATATACACCATTTTAGAAATTAAGATAATAGCCTCTAGCATACATAACAAATTATAAACCCATATCACAGATATCATAAATTACCTACTTTTAAATAATTTATTTTTTGAAGAGAAAAGATTTGGCTCCGCCGGGAGTCGAACCCGGGTCTCCTGCGTTACATGCGAGGATGCTAACCGCTACACCATAGAGCTCGGCTCAAGGCAGAGCAAATCCTTCCTCTTCACTGATAAATTACCTACGTTTGTTTCTATATCATAATATATAAATGAAAGCAATAAAAAGGTTCTTCATCAAGGTTTCATTGATTGTAACATAAAAAAAAAATAAAATAAAATAAATATAATCTCAAATAAATTTGCAACTTAACTTCTTCTTAACTATTGTAAATAAACACCTATTAAACAATATTATATATATTTATGTACAGAAACGATCAATAATTTGTATATATAATTTATATATGTATATAAAACGAAAGAATAACAAAAGAAAATTTAAAATAATAATTGTCTGAATTAATATTAATTATTCGTCTATTATAAATTGTCGTAATTTGAGGGACTTTACAGAGCAGTAATACAGGTTAGTTAAGGTCTGGTAATCATCAATCGTCAACAGCGCGGTAATACTATTTTCTTCCACGTAATCAGGTAAATATTTTTCCCTATTGGTTAGGTATGTTGGGCAATGAAAGTAAAAGTGCTCTAATGACTCTATTTCTCCTCGATTACAGATTAAACATTTTTTATTTGTTTCAATTACAAATTTTTTCCCTTTATGAAAAACAATAATTTTATTCGAGTTACTCATTCTGATTTGAGCTGCTATACGTATTTTATGGATAGTACACCTGTGTTGAAGATAATTTTGATATTTTTTAAAATCATCGATATTTCTATAAAGAGGATTGTAGGAACTGTTGTAAACTTTATTAATATAATCAACAAATTATTATTATCTAGTATTATTAATAAAAACGAATTTCAGTCCCAAACTTTTTACTTAATTTTATCAGCCTAAATTTAGGAATGCCGGTTGCCGTGTGGGTAAAAGCGTGGTACTAGTGATGTAAAACTATCGATAGTACTATCGATAGTTTATTGGGCTATTCATAGTACTATCGAAAACTTTGTTTTTCAAAGGGGAAAGTAATAACCTCTGCCTTTAAGCACCTTATATAATCAGAAATAATCAAAATGATACGGTACAATTTCATTTATTTTTATACATATATCTACTCTATAAAAAAAAAAAAAAAACATTAATTTAAAAGATATAAAACTCAAATTAACTGAACAAGTATTTTAACACTGCTTCTCACATTAAGTATCATATGATTGTGACTGAAGTAAAAGTGAACTAATACAATAGAACCAAAAACTAAACTAGAAAAAAACTCATGTAATCAATATATATTATAAAGCAAAGTGTACAATGTGCGTGCCGAAAAGGCTCAGAAACGACTCCACACACGATTAAGAGATTTATGTCAGCGTGTAACTGTATGTCCCCTAACGGAGAAGGTTTCCGTTTTTCTCTTAAGGGTGTGAAATTGAAGAGAAAAAGACTGGAATTTTAAGGCTCTCGCAACATGTAATTAGCCTACCCGAGAAAGACATACGAGTTTATGAATGAAAAATTTAGTTCGAGCTGCAGACCACCAGGAAGCGCTAGGTGTTTCACTCAATGTTTATTGTTCATTCATTCCGTTATATTTGTAAAGGTTATATATTTTGTCAGCTGTTCTTTTTAAATTACTAAAAAATCAAGCGAAAATAATTAGTTTTACATTTTCTTTTAAAATAAATTAATGATTTTACATATCTGCAATCAATGAGAAAACCGACTGGATACTTTACTTTTCAATAAGATTTTATCACCGCTCATAGTTCAGGATAAAAAGAAATATGATGAAAAAATTGTGCCCTCATGGTATTTTGGTTTTCACTTAGTAACATTAGTAAGATTGGAGAAGTGCAGAGTTCGGTCAAATTAGGGTGAGGGGGGATATATTAAGGGATGTTGAACTGGAAGAAAGGTCTTACAAAAAAAGTTTCTATGAATCTTCGGTATTTTCTAAACTTCTGGATCTAATGGGACCATCGCAGTAGTCTGCGCTTAAGTTGTACTCGAAATATAGTTTTTTTTAACTAATAATTTAATATATTATTATCTGCTGACTGCTTGGAATGGGCTTATAGGATTCATAATCACAGAAACCATCAAAAACGATGCATGACTCGACAAAGTTGCAGCAAAATTAATTGTTCATCCACCATTTTCAACACTCTATAAAGTATATGGGGTTCCTTATTTGGGCGGACACTGCAGATCTCGAATCTTAATATTGATACAATGTTAAAATTTTAAAGAAAGTGCTAATTTTGTTCTATATTTCCTTTAATTTTAAAGTTTTTCTGTTATTGAAACTGCCACACAAGTACCGGAGCGAAGCCGGGCACACTAGCTAGTGAATAAATAAAACTAAAGAATTGCCGGAATGACCTCAGAGTTATGCCAAGTTATGATATCATGGGCACATACAAAAATTGTGTACTGATTTGGTTAAGATCACTCGGTTATTATCGACAGTAGATGCTCCCTACTTCCTCATTCTAAGAAGGTTGGTGCATTCTTCCCCTTTTGCTTGCCAATGCTAAGGCTCGGTGCACACGGACATTTTTCTGCGATCCGGACTATAAGCTTATAGGCTTGTGGTCAGGGGTACCTGGAGTATAATGGTACAATCCGGTTGGTCCATTATACTCCAGGTACACCTGACCACAAGCCTATAGGCTTATAATCCGGATCGCAGACAAGTGTCGTCCGTGTGCACCGGGCCTACATTGACATCTCTTTGACAGACGGAACCATCAGGACATACCCCGACTACAACCGAAGTACGTGACAATAGAGGTACTTATCCCAGCCACCTCGCTACCTGCTATTGGGTTGTCCGGAAAATAATGCAGGATTTGGTTTTTTTTTTTTTTTTTTTGTTTTCCAATCGCCTAGAGATGGTCATCGACGGTCGATTTGCTTACTTGAAGTTTTTCAGCAAGTTCTCGAACAGTTATTCTGGGGTTTTCTTCCACCGATGATCGGAGAATATCGTCATCAAGAGAGGAAGGCCTTCCACGACCTTATTTATCTTCGAGGCTGAAGTCTCCCTCCCGAAATTTTTTAAACCACCTTTGAACTGTGCACTCAGTAACAATCCACGCTTGGCTGATGTTTCTAGCCGTCTGGGCTCCACTGTGGCCGAGTTTAAACTCGTAAAAGAAAATCGTACGAAATTCACGACGTGACATCGTAGGAAAGACTGGATTATTTCAAAGTAGCGAGATGCTATAGAGATAAACAAACATTGTCGTTTAGAAGAGGATTAGCAACTGTTGACACTCGTACAAATAAATAATCCCCTAAAAGTAGACAGATTACTATATATAGAATGTTTTAAAAGAAAACTTGAAAACCTGCATTATTTTCCGGACCGCCCAATATAAAGGTGCCTTTACACTTTAGGAACATCCTCGAACAAAATTTCCTTAAAATATCACACTTATATAAAACACTGAATGAAAAATAAAACTATTCCTTAATCTTCTGTGAACTGTTATAGCCTCCTCGACACCTGTTATTATTATTAATCGATACAAAAAAAAAAACAGAAATCGATCCCTAGGTATATTTAAGGCTAATAGCCTTGCAATGTTGAGAACGGCCTCGACCATATTTTCTGCATTTCTTTTTTCTATTTTTAAATATTAATTTGCATAATTTTGTACCAGCCGTGCGTTCCGGTCTCAAGCATTCAGTAACCTGTAATTTGCATCAATTCCCATTCCTTCATTGGCTTACGTGTTTCGCTTCATTGGAGCTCAGTGGAATTTAAAGGTGCACTTTTTCACAATCTAAAGGTGAATATTGCCTAGTATGCTGAAGTGGTCAACATTTAGTTGGTGTTTTATATATTGATGTAAAACTATCGAGGCTATCGATAGTGCTATCGAAAATATTGTTTAAAGGATAAAGTGATAACCTATGCCTCTAAGCGCCTAAGCACCTGCCTATAATTCATGGAAATGAATAGTAAAAAAAAGGAACAGTGTAATTTTACTTATGTTTCTAACAAAAAATGCTTATCTACTCTATAAAAAAAAAATATTAACTTCCTGAATGGTTGAATGGACTGAAAAATTGAATGGTTTTATCGGACATGCCTTCCCACTTCATGTAATAATATTCAAACACAACTGACAAAAATCAAAATATTTTCGACATATATAAATCAATAACCTGAGAATATTTTTTTGAAGTATGTATGTTCCAAGGTATGTCTAGAAAAATGTCACAAACGACTTTTTTCCTTAACCAAAAAACACCTTCGAGGATGCGTTCCGAATGTTATCTTTTTTTTTTTTTGGCCCCAAGACTTGCAATCACAAGTCCTATTTCGCCATGTTCAAGAATGTTATCTTGACAAATCAACTACATAGACAACTGGGAATCCTGGTTTCATGGTTACTTGAAGAGAGTTGGTATAAGTCCTCTAAGTACAGTTTCTTGGACCTTTTGATCAAGTTTTTATTTTTTGGCGTTGCGACTAAGCTTGAACCTGATAAAAAGTATTTCAAGGCATATGAAACCCATCCTCCATTTAATAGATAAGAGAGATGGTAGAATTTGCTGGCTAGTTGTTAACCACAACATAGCTAACCCATTTCAATAGCCGAGTCAAGAAAGTTCTGAGCAGAATATTCAAGCGATCTCGCTCAGTTTCCAATCAATAACCAAATCATGTTTTACTTTTTGTTAGGCTAACGAATCTAATCAGTTTTCGAAACTAATTAAATAGCTATTGTAAGGTAAAAAATTGAAAAGAGTTCTAGACTTTTTGTTAGTATAAACAGTTCTAGAACATGTTCGTGACTGTTCCGAAATCTTCTACGCAAGTCTGGAGCCCTTTGTTGCCCAAATTCAGCAATTTCGAATATTATGTCGACAAGAATAAATACGAATTATCGAGGGAACCAAATTACATTGTTTTTATAAGAATTCTGCTGTAGTTAAAATATAATGTAGCTTTAAAATCCGTCGGATATGTCCTAAATATCAAATACCGCACCTAAATAATCATCAACTTAAAGGGAACTATTTGGCAGATAAAGACGCGGTGGTGAAGAGCACGAGATGGGACGAGTTCCAACGTGGCATCGTGTTTTCGTTGAGCTCAAACTGCTCTTGGCAAAGAACTTGTCCTGTTAGGAAATTTCCCATTTACCTTATTTTGAGGATTAGTTAGGAACGTCTTTGTCCTCGAACGCACCATCAGTATTTATAAAAGAACAACAGTGCCAGTAAAATGTATGTTATATTTAAAAATTAAAGAAACTAAACAAAGATTTGAACAAAGCATTTGACAGGGTGCAGAAATAAGACATTGGTAGGGGACTTGTAAAACACGGAGTCCATAAAGGACTAATAAATCCTTGGTCTCTACGATAGGCGGGCGCAAGCGACGGTGCTGCTACTTTACAGGAACTAGAGAAACGGGGATAGAAGCCGGTCCATTACCTGGGATTCATAGGGTTTTTTGGCGTTTTTAATTTATTTTTCCATAATTAAAACCCGATTGAGCAAAAAATCATTTGAAAAATGTCTATTAGGTACTGCTCGGTCCCTCAGTGTTCAATTAAAAAATCAAAAGACGTGTCATTCCATTTATTTCCAAAAAATAAAAAGCTTCTTAAAGAGTGTATTGTAAAATTAAGAATAGATAAGCCTCTTTCGAAACATATGACGGTAAGTAGTCTTCATTTTAAAGAATGTGACTATATTTATCCAGGTAAATATTAGTATTTGACATTTTATTATTCCAAAATGTTAATTTTATGCAAATAACATTGGGACCATATTGTCTTATTTGTTTTTCTTTTTTAATTTTCCCCATTTTTGTCTTACATCCGTTTTTCTTAATTGTTCCAAGTTTTCAATGCGAAGTCTGAAAGTTTTGACAAATAAATAAATAATATGACAAAGAATCTAAGCTGTCATAACAATGATTGTATGAATAGGTAATTAATGTTATTACTAACCGAAAAACGTAGAGTAAAGTTACAATGATGTGTTTGCATTTACCAGAACTACCAGCTTTACACGTACAATGACAAGAAAATTGCTTATTATTTTCAATAAATTTGATTTCCACTTTTACACGTGATAAATGACGGTCGCGGCTCGCGGTGTTTTTGATTATTTTTACAGTACGTTAATCTTTTATCAACGGCTGTATTTTGTGGTTTTAATTCATCTTTTATTTCCTCAATTGTACAATAATTTAGTTCGGGGCACCAAATAATCCCTTTACTTTGATTTAGTCTCCCATGTGCTTCTACTTTAACCGGGAAATTTTCATGTACGTTTTCGCGAATAAGTTGCGTCGAGTTGCCGGTAGGTAACGTCCGAAACGGTGCCGAGTGCAATTAAAATCGAATCGGAAAACAAAAGATATCACACTTGATGCCCAACATCGTTATTAATAGTAATGATGCATATGATATAATAATGAATACAGTAAAATATTCATGGATAACAGGTTGTGTGTAAAATATTGTAACGTTAAACAAAAAAAAAAAACATATGGCTTAAAAGTCACAGCCCTTTTGCCGGAACCAACTAACAGGTAGAGCGAACTGTCATAGAACGTGTTTGAGACTGAAAAGTTCGAGGCCCTTCCTAGTTTATCGAGGTTCTAGACCATTTCCTTACGACTGTCCTTTTAAGGGATGAACGAGGGGACCGTCTTTGTCTTTATTGTTTGTTTTAACGTCACTTTATGCTACTAAGGCTAATCGGACGATGCTACAGTGAGTGTCCTAAATTTTGCCTATCCAGGTATAATTAGGATAGGGATCTCTAACGAGAACCTGACATCGTTCAGGCTCGGGACCTTTTGGGAATTTTTACTCCCTTTAAAAAATGCTATGGTCATTTCAGGACGCGAACCCGTGACCTTTACTATTGTAACTTTCTATGCTAACCTCTACAACTTAGGTGACCCCCTGGTCTTGATTGTGAAGCTCAAGCCATATGATCATTTGTATTACAACGTGACAGTAATTTTGTAAACTGCTTTAACACGTTCACGCCGGAACTATGTTAAATGCTGTTCGCTCTATCGACCTATTCCAGGATATTATGCAGTAACATCATAATGGCAGTTACAACATAATGGCAATCTAACAACAATAATATAAACAATAAAAACTACTAAATTACTATTTATGTATATAATACGATATTAATTATAATTGTTATTAAAAAATAAATGTTTACACGTTTATAAGTATATGAATGAATATAAATACAAATAAATACAAAAATAAATAAATTTTCAGCTATATAGAAATTATTTCTGTTTTCTTAACACTTTGGCTGCCATGTCACCATAAATCGAGTAACTGTTATCTTGTCAGATAATTAAACATTAAAATTTTGTAGAAACGAGAGCATGATTCCCAGGTATTCTTTTTCGGAAGTCAAAGCGTTAAAGATCTAATTATTTGGCAGAGGCGGCATTCTATCGTGAACCACCGGTGGTACACGCCGGAGTGAACGTGTTATTATTTGTGTTTTTATAATTCCTGTGGCATTGACTATTGTTATTCTTATTTGGGTAAATATAGTTCTACCCGCAGAAGTGTTAAAATATTTGTTTTATTTTTCGCATAGCACAATTCTTCCTTATTTTGTTTAGCCCAACTCTGCCTCATGGTAACCTACCTCACTTGAAACATAGTTAGATATCATGGCACGAAATAGCGAGAGGTCGGAGACTTGTAACGTTGTGTTGTACAGGTGATATCCACCTGCCATTAGGTTTATTTTTCACAGTCGCTATCTCAAAGCAAATATACAATACTGTGAGGGGGGTGGTATTGACTGTGTCGGAGCAAACATTTGTTTAATAGATCACTGTTTGTGTTTGTTCGTGCTTGTGTGTTTGTTTGCCTTGTCACTAGCAGCGATAGATAGCCCCACAATCGCTAATCAACACGTCTGGTTTAATGAGATCAATCTTCAGAGAGTTGTTACTCAATCGGCCGTAATAATAAGGAGATTAATACAGATTTTAAAAGTAAAATAAAATTACAAACAACTAGCTGTATGTCCCGGTTTCACCCGGGGGATTTCATTTTTCTAATGAAACGATCGATTTCGTAAAAAAAAACATTGTAAAGCGAGATCATTACGATCTTTATTAGGATAAAGAATATCAGCTGAAGATCGGCTGAAGTTATGCAATTTTAATATGGACAGGTGTTCGCACCTGGTATGAAAGAACCACTGAGCGAAATTTGGAGAATTCAAGGACAAAAGGTGTGGATTTCTATAAAAAACAAACAAACAAACAGAAATATTGCCCTGCAGTTTTAGCTTCTCGCAAATCGGCTTGCCTAACCCTCTGTGGCGCAAAGCGGGCCTTGTATTCCTGGGCAGACTCAGTTTCCCGCGATTCTGCCTGTCTTAGCCTCTGTTGTTCAATCCTATTTTGATTTTCGTCAAGAGTTTCAGCTGCTCGTATTTGACGTTGTTTATTAGCTTTTGAGCTCACTACTCCTATTGAAGCTCGCTTCTTAGGAGGCATTTTTAAAAAATATATTCACCATACATGTAAATAAACGTATTGAAATGCTAAAAAAAAAACAAAGAAACATATGGTTTAAAAATCCCAGAACTCGACGCCTGCCAAGGGACGGTCTTAACGGGCCTTGTTGGCCTCTTCAAAATCTATAAAATGATTTTTTAGGCCGTTTTTTCGACTCAAACGGTCGATTTCGTTAAAAAAAACCATTGTAAAGCGAGATCATGACGACTTTATTAACAATAAAGAATATACCCAGAGATTGGCTGAAGTTATGCAACTTTAATATGGACAGGTGTTCGCACCTGGTATGAAAGGACCACTGAGCGAAATTTGGAGAATTCAAGGACAAAAGGTGTGGATTTCTATAAAAAACAAACAAACAAACAGAAATATTGCCCTGCGGTTTTAGCTTCTCGCAAATCGGCTTGCCTAAGCCTTTGTGGCGCATAGCGGGCCTCGTATTCCTGGGCAGACTCAGTTTCCCGCGATTCTGCCTGTCTAAGCCTCTGTTGTTCAATCTTATTTTGAACTTCGTCGAGAGTTCCAGTTGCTCGTATTTGACGTTGTTTTTTTAGCTTTTGAGCTCACTACTCCTATTGAAGCTCGCTTCTTAGGAGACATTTATAAAAAATAAATTCACCATACATGTAAATAAACGTATTGTAATGTTAAAAAAAAACAAAAAACATATGGTTTAAAAATCCCAGAACTCGACGCCGACCAAGGGACGGTCTTACCGGGCCTTGTTGGCCTCTTCAAAATCTATAAAATGATTTTTAGGCCGTTTTTTCGACTCAAACGGTCGATTTCGTAAAAAAAAACCATTGTAAAGCAAGATCATGACGAATTTTTTAACAATAAAGAATATACCAAGAGATTGGCTGAAGTTATGCAATTTTAATATGGACAGGTGTTCGCACCTGGTATCAAAGAACCACTGAGCGAAATTTGGAGAATTCAAGGACAAAAGGTGTGGATTTCTATAAAAAACAAACAAACAAACAGAAATATTGCCCTGCAGTTTTAGCTTCTCGCAAATCGGCTTGCCTAACCCTCTGTGGCGCAAAGCGGGCCTTGTATTCCTGGGCAGACTCAGTTTCCCGCGATTCTGCCTGTCTTAGCCTCTGTTGTTCAATCCTATTTTGATTTTCGTCAAGAGTTTCAGCTGCTCGTATTTGACGTTGTTTATTAGCTTTTGAGCTCACTACTCCTATTGAAGCTCGCTTCTTAGGAGGCATTTTTAAAAAATATATTCACCATACATGTAAATAAACGTATTGAAATGCTAAAAAAAAAACAAAGAAACATATGGTTTAAAAATCCCAGAACTCGACGCCTGCCAAGGGACGGTCTTAACGGGCCTTGTTGGCCTCTTCAAAATCTATAAAATGATTTTTTAGGCCGTTTTTTCGACTCAAACGGTCGATTTCGTTAAAAAAAACCATTGTAAAGCGAGATCATGACGACTTTATTAACAATAAAGAATATACCCAGAGATTGGCTGAAGTTATGCAACTTTAATATGGACAGGTGTTCGCACCTGGTATGAAAGGACCACTGAGCGAAATTTGGAGAATTCAAGGACAAAAGGTGTGGATTTCTATAAAAAACAAACAAACAAACAGAAATATTGCCCTGCGGTTTTAGCTTCTCGCAAATCGGCTTGCCTAAGCCTTTGTGGCGCATAGCGGGCCTCGTATTCCTGGGCAGACTCAGTTTCCCGCGATTCTGCCTGTCTAAGCCTCTGTTGTTCAATCCTATTTTGATGTTCGTCAAGAGTTTCAGCTGCTCGTATTTGACGTTGTTTATTAGTTTTTGAGCTCACTACTCCTATTGAAGCTCGCTTCTTTGGAGGCATTTATAAAAAATAAATTCACCATACATGTAAATAAACGTATTGAAATGTTAAAAAAAAAAACATATGTTTTAAAAATCCCAGAATATCTACAAAAATTATTTTTGTAATTTATACTTAATTTTATTTTATTTAAATTATTAAACTAGTGTTCTGATTATTAAATGTTAATAGATATAAAAATGTACACGTTTTGAGAATGGGGAAACAGCCCCGAAACGTCAACATGTGCTGTAAATAAATATTTATGGTGAAAAAGGAAGATAATCTTTTGCTAAATTTTTATCAATTATGATATTGTTTTTTATTGTTATTTTTATAAAACAATATAGTTTGACTTAAGACCTTAATACAAACCGATAGCTCTGATTTCGTGCTATAACATTACAACACAATCTCCAAATGCTCAAATAGTGACTTAAGCCCTTACGACCGCGCATCAAAGAATTCGTAAACGACCAGAAACCAAAATAAAGAATAAGTGTGTAATGCTGAACTGATTTCGTTTAATAACTACTCACTACAACTACTTTGGTTTGACAATACGAAACAGGAAATTGGAAAAAAAAAATGATTAGGCAATGGCCTAGGTTCATTTTTATTTTAGGATGAATACATTTTTTAAAGGAATAAAGTTCGAAATTCGGTCGGGAGAAAGCTGAATTTGTTACCAGTTAACTATAGGTTTATTCTAACAAACTAGTCCTCGATTAGTTTTAATGCCCCCCCCCACTCCTTTGATTCTGGTATATTAATAATGACACAATACATTCAGACCTACTTGTTTCTTCTCTTTCTTTCTGTAAGTTACCTTCCCGACGAAGAAGAACATTGGCCAAAAGATATACTTCAACACTAAATCAAGAAAATCGAAATTACATCAAGAAAATCACAGATACTGATGTTTGCATTTTCAAAATATTTCCGATATGTGCACCAGCACAGGTGCAAATTACGTAAAATAATAATAAATAAATTAATTTGGTGGTCACCTGTGGTTAACATGTTGGTAGCACATTATGTAGTGGTTAGCATAGCAATCTACAATATTAAAGGTCGCGGGTTCGCTAACTAGTACTATAGAAAACCCCAGAATAACTGTTCGAGAACTTGCGGAAAAACTTCAAGGAGTTGTCCGGAAATTAATGCAGGATTTGGGTTTTAAAAGAAAAAACTTCAACTTCAAAAAACTTCAAACGGTCGATTTGCTTACTTGAAGTTTTTCCGCAAGTTCTCGAACAGTTATTCTGAGGTTTTCTTCCACCGATGATCGGAGAATATCGTCATCAAGAGAGGAAGGCCTTCCACGACCTTCTTTATCTTCGAGGCTGAAGTCTCCCTCCCGAAAATTTTTAAAACACCTTTGAACAGTGCACTCAGTAACAATTCCCTCGCCCCACACTTGGTTGATGTTTCTAGCCGTCTGGGCTCCACTGCGGCCGAGTTTAAACTCGTAAAAGAAAATCGTACGGAATTCACGACGTGACATCGTAGGAAAGACTGGATTATTTCCAAGTAGCGAGATGCTATAGAGATAAACAAACATTGTCGTTTAGAAGAGGATTAGCAACTGTTGACACTCGTACAAATAAATAATCCCCTAAAAGTAAACAGATTACTATATATAGAATGTTTTAAAATAAAACTTGAAAACCTGCATTATTTTCCGGACAACCCAATAATAAAATCAATTTTTTTATTATTATTATTTTTTTAATATATTTTTTTTATCGGCTTGTTGACAAGATGGCTGACTGTGGGATATATCTGATTTATTCCTGGGTTATATTGAGTAACCTCGGGCTCACTATGCGACTCCGGCCGGCCTAGATTCCACATTTCCATAATAAATGCCAGCCAATAGAAATGCTAACCTCCTGGAGTCGCTGGAATTCCGTCGGCGGGTCTAGCTGGATAATTCCTTTTGAGTAAATCACGTCTACTCCGTTTGTTGAACTTTTGATAAGTTTGTCTTATCAAAAGTTCAAGGAAATAAAAAAAACTGTATATTATGTCAAAATAAATATTAATTATACAGAATTATGGTTACACGGTTTCGTGAATAACGTTACACAACAGCTGATTAAAAATAATAAAATTTTATTTATTTATTTATTTATAGATATTTTTGTACCTTGATTCTAAAAGGGTCAATGTCCAAAATTGGAGAAATTGATTTCTGTAAACAAACGATCTCCATAGAAGAATGTAATGTTGTGTAAAAAGGGCCGAAAACCTGGAATTCATTACCAAGGTAATACCTGAAGTGTGTCGAAAAGAAAATGTCTAAGAAGATAATGAAAATTTCATAAATGGAAAATTTTAATTTGGCGCTTTCTGGGAATGGTAAAATTGGACATTGGCCCTTTTAGAACCAAGGTACAGATATATAACTGCATCAAAATGATATCAGGATATTCAGTAAATGTGAAATTTAATTAATATATAATTTTTTTACTAAAAAAAAATTAAAAATATAACTTTTTTTTTTTTTTTTTTTTTTTTCTTTTTTTGGCTTTGTGTTTATCCACATCCGCCACAATAAAATTGGGTTGGGTATGGGAGCCGTGGACAGAGGCGCACCCCCAAGAGGAGACGAGCCGCACCCGCCGACCAGGGAAGACGCCAAGGCTTGCTTATCCACGTACTTTTCTTTATGTTGATGATAGCATACGAAGCTCATAAGTGAGATGTGGATAAAAACCATTTACAAGGATCCTATATGGAAAAGTCCACATCCCAACGAGGTTCGGGGCAGAACTAGCCCAGCCAGCCATGTCGCGTCCCCCGCCCAGCGGGACCGGCCCGCCCCGACCCCAGGCGGCGACCCCGGGCCCAGCCCCCACCCCAACACCAAAAAATGTTATTAATTATCTAAGAAAGATAATTTTCATATCTTTTTAAATTTTAAAAAAATTTAATGGATTTTTTAAATTTTCATTTTCAGTATTATTATTATTTACCTATATTTCAATTTGATGGTCTAGGATAAACTGAACTATACTGTCTAGCACCTCTAACTTCTTAATGTTTGAAACCAGTAGGCTCACTTTCGTGGGAAGCGGTACCTTGTTGCTAATCAGGGTTTCCATGAGCTCTTCTCTTCCTCTCTCGTATAATTTGCAAGCAAGTATTATATGATCTGGATCGGCCACCGTGGTATTGTCGCAGTTGCAAGTATTGGAGTTTATTATGCCTATTTTATGTAGGTGGTAGGGAAGGCGGTTGTGGTTGAGTCTAAGCCTACACAGGATCGTGAAAAATCTCCTAGGTCTGTTTATTTTCCGAAACCATGCTTTCGTTTGAATCTTAGGTTGTAAACTGCAATAGAAGAGTCCCTTACTATGTTTAGAATTATCATATTGTCTTTGCCATTTTTTATTTTGGGTGTTCCGGCAATGGGCGATAATGTCTGCAGTGGTGATAGAATTGTTGAGCTCTCCGGTGAGTGATGCTTCTTTGGCTAGGCGGTCCACCTTATTATTATAATGATTTTCGCTATGTCCTTTAACCCATATAAAGTGAACTGCTCTGCTTATTCGTGTTAATTTAAACATGAGTAGTTTAATGTCTGTTATAATAGGTCCAGTGGTCGTTTCGGAGCTTTTTAATGCTGTTAGTACGCTTAATGAATCCGATAGAATTATTGATTTTTCATAATTATTGCTATCTATGTATTTTAGGGCTTCGCGAATAGCTAAAGCTTCAGCTGTAAAGATTGTGGCTATGGATGGTAATTTTATTTTTAGTTGATAATTGGTGTTAACCTCTATTATTGCTGCCCCAACATTATTCTCGGATTTAGAGCCGTCTGTATATATTGTGCAAGCAATAGGAGTTCGTCCTGTTTCATAGCAGTCTCTAACGTATTCGGGGTGACCGTCTAGTTCGTCATAAGTAGTTATTACATTCAATTTTCGTAAGGCTACGTCCCAATAAATGGTTTTATTTTCTGGGATAATCAAATTTCCCAATGCCAACTCTCTTAATCGCATCAACATTCGGATTAATAGTGGTGCTTTCTTTCGAGTGTAGGGGTTGTAACTATAGAGGTAAGGAGCCAACTGTAGAAGGGATCTGGTAACTGGGTGTTCTATATTACTGAACCTGGTGGATAAAAATTTGACTGCTAATCTTTCTCTTCTTATTGCTAATGGCATTATATTGGCTTCAATCAGAAGGGCGTTGGTTGGGGTGGAATTCATTGCACCTAAGCAACACCTTAAGGCTCTGAATTGAATCTGATCTATTCTTTTTAGATGTGAGCTTGCTGCATTGTCATAAAACATACTCCCATAATCTATACGTGATAGGATTAGGGCTCTATATATCAATAAACAAATATCGGGATGAGCTCCATATTTTATTCTTGATACACACCGAAGAACATTCATTGATTTTTCTGTTTTTTCCTCAATATATTGTATATAGGGTTTCCACAATAATTTACGGTCTATTGTGACTCCTAAAAATTTAAATGTTGTACATGTTTTAATCTGGAAGGGTCCTAAGTTTAAATGTTCCGGTTGGGGGGTGTTTCTTTTTCTGCTCATTATCATGGCAGCACATTTATCTTCAGCCACAGGTAGACCTAATTCATCATTCCATTTGGCAAATTTTTCCATAAACACGTTCATTGCTTCCTTAGCCATCTCATAGTCGTTATTTGCTCCGTACACCGTAATATCATCCGCGAATTGTGCAATTTTTATTCGGTCAGATTCTAATCTTTTCAGTGATGTTGTGTAGATTGAGAATAATAATGGGCTCAAAACAGCTCCCTGTGGCAAACCTGTAACAATTTCTCTAGGTCCTTGAATTTCTCCTCCTATTTGACAATAAATTATTCTTTTTTCTATGAGGTTCACCACTGTCTTTGTTATTTTGCTAGGAATCTTTTCTCTAACCATCACTTCTTTTAGGCTTTTAATATTCACATTATTGTACGCGTTGGCTAGGTCGACAAATACTGCTATAGTAGTTTCATTTTTGGCCAAGTTTTTTTGGATATCGGTAAGCGCTGTGGCGATGTTATCGTAAGTGCTATGTCCTCTCCTAAATCCGTGTTGAAAATCTGGTATTTTTTTACGCTCTTCTAAAAACCATTCTAGCCTCTTTTTAACCATTCGCTCAAATGTTTTGAGGAGACAAGAAGATAAGGCGATAGGTCGATAAGACGTGGATTTATCCAATGGTTTCCCTGGTTTCCGAATCGGTATAACAATTTGGATCTTCCATTGGGGTATTTTGGTTCCATTTATCCAAATGTCGTTGTAGATTTCCAAGAGTGATCTCTTAGCGTTGGCTGGGAGTCGACTGATCATAGGATAGTGAATTCCGTCATACCCTGGCGCTGTATTAGTATTCATGGATATAGCTGATTCTAGTTCTGTGATTGTGAAAGGTTCATCTATTTCAGGGTTTTCTTCATCTGGAATCTCTTCAGTTTTTATGCATTCCGGTACCGACGGTGGGGCAATAGAGCTCATAAAATCCTCTATAACGGTTTTGTCTATTGTGGATTGTTTGATAGGTAATCCTTTGAGCTTCCTGATCCCGTTCCAAACTTGGCCAATCGGCGTTTCGTGGTTTAAAGAGCTGCAAAATTTGTACCAACTTTCTCGTTTTTTTTCATGGAAATGTCTCCTGCATTCTGAGATGGCTTTTTTGACGGCTATATAATTTGTTGCATTCAAATCCTTTTTATACCTTTGAAATGTAATTTGTTTTTGTTTCCATTTTATCATGCAGCTTTCGTCCCACCAACATTTGGGAGTACGACCAGGTTTATTTCGATTCTTTTTGCCACTGGTATTCCTGGGTATAGTAAAGGCTGCAGCTTCGTTGATAATCTTTAACAAATCTTTATAATTTATTGGTTTTGTGATATTCACTTGTTCTTCCACTATTTGTGTGTATAAGTTCCAGTTTGCTTTCTTAATTAACCATTTATCTGTTGTTTTCTGAATTTTGTCTGCATTCGCCAAATCTATTTTTATTGAAATTGCATAATGATCTGAACCTAGTACTTCAGGTAATACCGACCAATATATCGAAGGTGTTATGCTCGCCGAAGCTAGAGTTATATCGGGGGCCGATGGATTTCTGCCCGGTCTTGTAATAAGGGTTGGTTTTCCATTGTTTAAGAAGCAGAGCCTTTCTTGGTCAATAACCTCTATGAGTTCAGTACCAGCTCTGTCTCGGTAGCTACATCCCCAGGCCTGATGGTGGGCATTTAGGTCACCTCCAACTATTAAGGGTGAGGTAATTGGCTGATAATACGATTCCATTCTCTAGAAGTAAGATTTTGATCGGGTTTTATGTATATTGAAGCAATAGATATAACCCCGGAAGTTAAATGGGCACTTATTGCACAAATCTGTATACGATCCTCAAAGTGGTTCATTATAGGTATCGGTGTAAATTTCATACTTCGATGTATTAGAATTGCACTTCCACCATATCCATCTGCTCGATTTTGTTGGATCATATCGTATTCAGGGATTTTAAATTTATGATTTTTCCTTAGCCACGTTTCTGATAATAGGGCAATATCTATCCCGTCACGTCTTAGGATAAATTCTAAGCAATGTCTGTTTGCTGTAAATGAGCGAATATTCCATTGTATAATACGTACTGAGTCGTCTATCATCTTTGCGTTAAATTTTAATTGTTGTTTTCCTCCTATTTTTATTCTATCCTTTCACAAAATTATTTTCTTCACTTTTGTATATTATTCTACCTCAAAGTTGTTTTGATAGTCCATGCTTAGGTTTTCTACAATATCCATGTTTTCTTGAACTATATTATACAAGGTATGTCCGATTTTGTCTATAATTTCTTTTTTGGACATTTGTTTTTCTTGTATTTCTTGTGAAATTTTACTTAATATTGTGATGTATTTTTCTGCCTCTGACGTTTTCCATGGATTGCTTATCTCGGCTGGTTCTGCCTGCTTAGGTAAAACTTCTCGAGATACTTGATTCCGTAATGAAGGATTGGTAAATGGAGTCCTAACTAGTGTTTTCCTGTATACTTTTCGACGGTTAGGGTTTAGGGTTGAAGGCGCGGGAGCTTCATTGTTTTGATCTTCTTTTATTGCTTGAAGTATATCAAACCGATTCGTACATACGACGGATGCGTAAGATTGGTCAGTGAATTTTTTTATATTTTCTTCTTTTAGTTTTTTATATGTTTCACATTCTTTACTATTTGCGAGATGGTTTTTCTTACAATGAACACACACTGGGTCTTGGTTAGAGTTTGGACAGTCCTTTGCTAAATGTTCATTTCCGCATCTAAGGCATCTTTGTTTCCCTCTACATTGGGCTGCTGAGTGATTAAAGCGGAGGCAATTAGTGCATTGTCTGATTTGTGGGATATATGGTTTAACCCGACAAAAGCTCCCGTATATTGTGATTGAGTCTGGTATTTTTTGTCCACGAAAAGTTATCACGCAAGTGGAGAGTGGGGTGATTTTTACAGTGTCGTTTAAATTTTCATATTTTTTCATTCTTTCTACTTTTATAGGTGTTATTATGGATTGCATATTTTCCAATATTTCTTCGTCAGTTAAATTTAAGTCAACGTCCCGGATAACCCCTGTTTTTTTAATAAAGAAGTCTGGGATATATACGAATAAATTTTCCTTTTTTAAGATTTCGCATTCGACTAGATAGTTAGCTGTTTCTTTTGTAGAACATGTAATTTTTATTCTGTTTCGTCCAGTTATTCGGATTTCTAAAATCGAATTGTTATGAAATTTCTTATCCTGGAAAAGCCATTTTCCGAATAACATAGGGTGGGCATTTCCTAAATTTTTATCATTACTTTCAATAAATACCTGGAAGGGACCGCTATCTTCGGGGCCGTATCGATTATTAACAAGATTTTGTCGATATTCATTTCTTTTTTTTTCCCTTTCACTTATAATTTCATTTTTTCCTTTAATTATTATTTTTTTATACGCTTGGGATGAATTACTAATTAGTGATCTTTTATTGTTATTGGTTGACTTAATGAAATTCGTCGTTTCCCTCATTACCATGTCAAAACTATCTAATTTTGTAGTATTTAATTCAATTTTACTGTGGTTGATGTTTAGTTGGTCATGAAAATTACAATCAGAGATAGGGGGCCGAGAGCCCCCGCTCTCCGATGTCATTTCGTTTTTTCGTTCCCTCCTGGCTATTAAATAATTTTAACAGTTCAAATTAATATAGGAAGTCAAATAAAATTAAAATTTACCTTAGTATTTTATAAAATATATAGATATATAAATAATAAGTAAAATAACACTCTTAATAACTATTTCTACTTATCGCTTGTCACGTAAACAGCCGGTAATCCCAAGGAGCACACGTACACACGTCTATATCGTTTGGAATCCGGTGTCAGACTGAAAAATATAACTTTATAATAGGTTAAATGATGATCAGAGAAATTATATAAACCAATCAGAGAAATTATATAAAACAAATAGCATACCTATGTTTGTGAAACATTAAACAGAATTAAGTATCTATATAAGTAAATACAGATGAGATTCTGTTTGTTCTTTACAGAAATCCTTACCGTTTGTCCTAAATTCTCCAAATTTCGCTCAGTGGTTCTTTGATACCAGGTGCCAACACCTGTCCATATTAAAATTGCATAACTTCAGCCGATCTTCAGCTGATATTCTTTATTCTCCAAATCTCGCTCAGTGGTTCTTTCAGACCAGGTGCGAACACCTGTCCATATTAAAATTGCATAACTTCAGCCGATCTTCAGCTGATATTCTTTATTCTCCAAATCTCGCTCAGTGGTTCTTTCAGACCAGGTGCGAACACCTGTCCATATTAAAATTGCATAACTTCAGCCGATCTTCAGCTGATATTCTTTATTCTCCAAATTTCGCTCAGTGGTTCTTTCAGTCCAGGTGCGAACACCTGTCCATATTTAAATTGCATAACTTCAGCCGATCTTCAGCTGATATTCTTTATTCTCCAAATTTCGCTCAGTGGTTCTTTCAGACCAGGTGCGAACACCTGTCAATATTTAAATTGCATAACTCTGGGTATATTCTTTATTGTTATAATAATCGTTTTGATCTCGCTTTACATTGGTTTTTACAAAATCGACCGTTTGAGTCGATAAAAGTCTGTCTATAGATTTTATAGTTTTAAAAAATGAAATTCTCCCGGTGAAACCGGGATATACAGCTAGTATCTGATAAAAATATACAAAAAAAATGTTGATAGAATTTTACAATTTTTTTTTTTTTTTGTTCTATGTAACACAAACAATATGGTTTTTCTCATTTAGCCCTTATGATGACCTAAAATTTGGGCCGAAACGTCGACTACAATAAAATATGTGATTCAAAGATATTATTGCTACTTATTTTGACCGCATCCTCAACCATTTCCTCTTCATTACATCTACGGTAAACTATCTTCCACCATCATGTTACAGAAATCAGTTACCGAGTTTGAAAAATAAAATAAACACTGCTGCCAATTCAATAGTAATAAAAATTTTAAAGTCATGCAAATCCAACTGTTGGGATTCAAAAGAAAAATTATTTGAGGCAATATCAGAAAGTGTCCTACTACACATGACAGAAATATGGGGAGCGCCTTATTACAATTTAATAGAAAGGGGATGTTTAAAAGTTTACAAACAACTGTTGCAGCTGCCAAAAAACACGCCTAATTCGTACGTGAGAGTGGAAACTGGTAGGTGTCATGTATTAAAAAAAATATTCTCAAGAATGTACAATTGGTGGATTAAACTTCTCATGATGCCAGAGCAATCCTTACCGAAAATTTGTTATTCAAGGTTGACAGAAATTATTGATAGCTCCATTCCATATAACTGGGCCCTTGAAATGAAAAATGTTTTAGCTTTGGTGGGGAGGGTAGATATTTGGGCATGCCAGAATCCTGACTGGGCAATACACTTCAGAAATGATACAATAGAAGCAATGGAAAATCATCTCTTAAGCCGAGACGTGGAAATGGTGATTAACTCTTCTTTCAACCTATACTACAGGGAAGCTAGCAGCCTGGGTATGCGCGAGCTGTACTTGTCCCTCAATTCCACATAAGCCAACAAAGAGTGCTTGCTCAACTCCGAATGGCGAACAAAACGGTAACTCGAATAATTATAAATAGTATGTATAGGAAGTTCAATAGTAGAGAGCCTTGTCAACATTGCCAGGCCGGTATGAACGACGGCATTACCCATTTCCTCTTAATATGTCCGAAATTTGTTGAAAATAGGGAAAAGTATTTGAACAAATATATAATTACACCCTCCACCCCCCCCAGTTAATAGCCGATTTATTAACTGTCGAAAACAACAATAAACTCAGAGATATCTACCTATTTACAGTTTCATCTCTAAAGCTGATCATAGGTTTTCAATAATTATGGAAAATGTGTTCAATTCTTCAGACATCTACAGTAAGATTACTGCTATTGATTTATTTATTATTATGTTTATTTCCATATTGTTGAAGTTCGTAATTTTTAAGCTTTATTCAGACAATTTTGTTTATACGTAACCCAATTTATACATTAAGTATTGTGTATATATTGTATTGTGTATATATTAAGTATTGTATATATTTTCAATTAGAGGATTATTTTTATTTATTTATTTTTTTTTTTATGTAATTAGAAGGTTTTTTTAGCTGTTTCATTCATGGATTTTATTTTTATTTATTTATTGTATCATTTGTTCTTTTACTTTTAAAGTATTATTAATTTTATCATATGAGAGGCATTATGCGAAAAAAGAAGAAAAAAAGAAAAAAACTTGTAATCCGAGTAAATACATTTTTGTAAATATATTCTCTAAGGGCCAAACACCCTGTAATGTAATCTAATTTACAAAATACAGTATATTTTCATTCATTAATTCATTCAAAATAATATATATATATATTCAGGTCCGGATTTCTATACACCATATAATAATAGATATATTCCGAATATCTCATGAATCATATTGGCCCTATTCGATTGAAAAAGTTCGAGTCATTAATAACCAAGAGGAAAATAAGAGGATAAATATTGAAAGTGGGGGGGGGGAGGAAATTGAGAGCGGGGCGGGTCGGAACTTGATAAAATAACAACTTCTCTAACAAAGGCCGTCCTACAATTGAAAACTTTCAACTGTTCAAAACAATTTTCCAGGATTATTTGCGGGGGACAAAGGAAAAGCTGTTATCATTTGTTCTTGGCTAGTTTGTTTCTTATTCATTTTTCTTAAACTTAACTTAAAATTTTATTTAAAAAAATTCATTTCATTTCAATCATACCAAGGAATAAGGGGGATAGGAGGAATATAGCCCAAAACTGAATAAGTGGCTAAAAAAGAAGCATAGAAGCAGAATCTTCTTAGTTAATGAGTGTTTAACCCTCAAATGGATACATGAACTTTACACACGTTTAGGTATACGTGGGGTAGCTCATTACCCCACATTAAAAAAACTCATATAATCAAATGGTATATTATAATTTAATTTAATTATACGGTTTACAATTCTACATTTACATAACTATTATTTGTTACAAATTAAACAAATATCAACTCTATGTTCATTACAAACTGGCAAATTACATTTTTTACAGAATTCTTTTGTTTTTTTTTGGTCTTGACTCCTGCTACACATGACAATGATACAATGATCATACAATGATCTTGATGATTTCGATTTTTAAGGTGGTGGTCTTTGTTCAGCAGTTTTCTTACTTAATTTCAAGATGCTTTCAACGTCATTCTAAAGTTCCGAAGACAAATTTTACTTTCACGTACCTGTATATGAAATATATAGTAAGTGGAAGTATTGCGATCGTGAAAAATTTCGACTTCCGGTTTTCAACGAAAATACACGTTTTGGGGTCCCCTGAGTCCAAAAGACCAAGTCCCGCGAAATGGTCTCTGTGTGTGTGTGTGTGTGTGTGTGTGTGTGTGTGTGTGTGTGTGTGTGTGTGTGTGTGTGTGTGTGTGTGTGTGTGTGTGTGTGTGTGTGTGTGTGTGTGTGTGTGTGTGTGTGTGTGTGTGTGTGTGTGTGTGTGTGTGTGAACAGACTAGCTCAAAAACTATAAACCGTGCGATCCTGAAATTGGGTATTTAGTGTAAGTATATGCCCGCGATATGACAGCATAAATTTCATCAAAATTACTTAAAGGGAGGGGGTACTTTACTTAATAACTTTTTAGGTTTTTTTCGATTTTCTCAAAAATGGCTCTAACGATTTTGATTAAACTGAGTATTTTATCTATTTATATGCCCGAGATATGACTGTAAAAATTTCACCAAAATTGACCAACCTGAGGGGGGACTTTACTTAATAAATTTTGTATCATTTTCACGTGTTTTTTTTTATTCAAAAACGGCTTTAACTATTTTGATCAAACTGGGTATTTGATGTATTTATATGCCAAAGATGTGATAGCCAACATTTCATCAAAATTGGTCTTAGGAAGGGGACCACAAAAACGCATTAATTTCTAATCTAAGTAAGTTGGTAAGTGAAAGTTGTGTGTTGCGCGCACACACCAGATTTTTTCGATAAACGACTGAGCATATGTGGGCGAGCTAATTGTAAGCCAAGTTCTTTCAGAAACGTTTTTCTAACCGGCTTATTCGTGGTTTGGGCCAAGTTAAACAATTAATATGAGTTAATTCCTGCTTGGTCAAGCATACCATAAAAATATCTCAGTGGCCATATTTTGGTTCGACGAGCTACTGAATAATTATAGACCATTTGGTCAAAAGTATCGAACCCACCTTTCGTGGAACTGTAAAAATCAAACGGGTTTTTGAATCGTTTATACAATCAATCTTTTTTTTGAATGGTATTTTCGATGTCAGGATCTACTGAATTTATTGTTGTTTTGCTCGCCATAACTACAAAAGAGATAATATACTAAATTTATTTGACAATCATACATGTATATAGGGGTATTTGGTTACCCCAAAGTACCTTTTTCATGCCTTCAAACTGGAAAAATGAGACTGTCTGTTTGTTTATTTGTAAGCTTATAACCTCATGGAAGAATACCTCGCCCGTCTAGCACTACCAATTTATTAACTACAAGTTTTTGGCGAAATTAATATTGTCTGGGGTAACCGATTACCCCTGTATCCATTTCAGGGTTAAATAAGGTGATCATTTGAAATGTAGTTATTATTATTTGCTATATTTAATTTAATACTTAACTAATATCTTCTTATAAATAAAGTTGAAATTCTGTTTGTTTGTTCTTTATAGAAATCCATACCGTTTGTCCTAAATTCTCCAAATTTCGCTTAGTGGTTCTTTGATACCAGGTGCGAACACCTGTCCATATTAAAATTGCATAACTTCAGCCAATCTCATGGTATATTCTTTATTGTTAAAAAAATCGTCATGATCTCGCTTTACAATGGGTTTTTTTTACGAAATCGACCGTTTGAGTCGAAAAACAGCCTAAAATATCATTTTATACATTTTGAAGAGGCCAACAAGGCCCGGTAAGACCGTCCCTTGGTAGGCGTCGAGTTCTGGGATTTTTAAACCATATGTTTTTTTTTTTTTTTTTAAATTACAATACGTTTATTTACATGTATGGTGAATTTATTTTTTATAAATGCCTCCTAAGAAGCGAGCTTCAATAGGAGTAGTGAGCTCAAAAGCTAAAAACAACGTCAAATACGAGCAGCTGAAACTCTCGACGAACATCAAATTAGAATTGAACAACAGAGGCTTAGACAGGCAGAATCGCGGGAAACTGAGTCTGCCTAGGAATACGAGGCCCGCTTTGCGCCACAAAGGCTTAGTCAAGCCGATTTGCGAGAAGCTGAAACTGCAGGCCAATATTTCTGTTTGTTTGTTTGTTTTTTATAGAAATCCATACCTTTTATCCTAGATTCTCCGAATTTCGCCAGTAGTTCTTTCATACCAGTTGCGAACACCTGTCCATATTAAAATTGCATAACTTCAGCCGATCTTCAGCTGATAGTCTTTATTGTTATAGAAATCGTAATGAACTCACTTTACAATGTTTTTTTACGAAATCAACCGTTTCATTAGAAAAATGAAATTCCCCGATCAAACCGGGTTATACAGCTCAAAGATGAATTTCTGTTAGTTTGTTTTTTCTTAATAAAACTCCATACCGTTTGTCCTAAATTCCCCAAATTTCGCTCAGTGGATCTTTCTTAATAGGTGCGAACACCTGTCCATATTAAAATTTCATAACTTCAGCCAGTTTCTGGGTATATTCTTTATTGTTATAAAAATCGTTATGATTTCACTTTAAATTTGTTCACGTTTATTAGAAAAATGAAATTCCCCGGGTGAAACCGGGATATACAGCTAGTATTTAAATAAAGATGAAATTCTGTTTGTTTGTTTGTTCTTTATAGAAATCCATATCGTTTGTCCTAAATTCTCCAAATTTAGCTCAGTGGTTCTTTCATACCAGGTGCGAACACCTGTCCATATTAAAATTTCATAATTTCAGCCAATCTCTGGGTATATTCTTGATTGTTATAAAATTCGTTATGATCTCGCTTTACATTGGTTTTTTTACGAAATCGACCGTTTGAGTCTAAAAAAGTCTCATTTTATAGATTTAAAAAATCAAATTCCCTGGGTGAAACCGGTAAATATACAGTTAGTGCTATATAATATAACGTCTTTGATACTACAAAATGTCGTATCTCAGAAATTTTCGATTTTTCGATTTTATTGGATTTTTATCAAAACGAGTTGGTCTAGGGTCCTAAAAGTCTAAATATATCACTAGTAAATAGAAAAGAAGAATCGTGCACAGTAAAAAAAAATATTCGAATTTCAAGATTCGTTCAGTCATTAAAACTATACTTACCGAACTGCCTCCTTTACAAAATCATTTATCATCCGTGGTGCCTCCTTTTGGAACTCTTTACCCGTTTCTATCCGTAAAAATGCACCCCTTACATCTTTTAAAACCCAATTATTCCTCCACCTGCTTAATCTTCAAACTACCGCAACTATGTAAAATAATGAAACCTGTTTTGATTTGCAATACTTATCTGTGTTTGTATACATAAATCTTGTTTCTCTTTTATTTATTTTTTTAAGTTCAAATGGTTGAAAACTAGTCAACTTATATTCTAATATCTCATGCTATTGTTTTTTTGTTCAATGAGACTCGCTTTTATTTTATTTCTTTAATTAACAACTTTGTTCTAAACTAGCCAGACAAATGACTCTGGATTTGTACATGTATTGTTATTCTTAGGGGACATGACGTCCCAGAATAAAAATACTTTTTCTTCTTCTTCTTCTTCTAAAACTACCATAAGCGGTCAAATGACCGATTATGAATTTTTGTATAAAAAAAAACGCATAAAATCTTGCACATTTGACTTCATGACTTTCTAATAATTATATACAATTAATATCCTATTATTTTTCTATTTCTATTTTTTTTTTTTTTTTTTTTGTCAGTGAAGAGGAAGGATTTGGCACCGTTTGGAAGCGACTCAGTGGTGTAATGGATAGCGTACCGCGCATGTCATGCGGAAGACCCGGGTTCGATTCCCGGCGGAGCCAAATCTTTTCTATTTAAAAATAAATTATTTTTTTTTTTTTATTTGATTATACTTGCCGTATACCATTATCTACCGCAAGCGGTCATTTGACCGGGAGAACAATTTATGGTTTTATAAGGTTATGGGATCAGAAATTATGATGTACATGCGCACTCAAGCTATTGTATTCAATTCGTTGCACATTTCTGGAAAGACTGTTGCGTAGTTAGTTCAATCAAAATAACTGTGAATCAAAAATTTCGAGAAAGTCGAACTTGCCGCCGATTTTCGAGAAGCCCGTCAACAACTAAAAGAAAGTAGAAATACGAAAGGAACATTGTCTAAATCTACACTACAGATTCCTATCAACGTACACTTTTGTTTAATTATAATAAAGTTACTTTGTTTATTTTCTTCCTAACGTCCATATTTCATACATTCAATCAGGAAACATAAACACCGTTCATTTGACCTGCTATGGTAGAAATAGTATATATTTTGTTGGTATGTTTTGTGTCAATCCTGAATAACACCAGCAAATAACGAAAATTTAAACTCTAACACAAAAAAAAGTTTTACAAATGAATTTAATATCAATTTTAATGTTTCATACGATAATCGAAGACAAAAACTAAAAAAAATGAATTGCAAATAAAATGATTTTTTTGTTCTCTTGAAAATCAGCTGTTAATTGACATACGATCTTTTGCAGCATCTAGTTAGTTCTCGCGAACTTAAATTTTCAAACAGTAATTAATACGGTTTCTTTTCGTGACTAATTACCTCTTTCATAGGTAATTAGTCCAAAAATCTTTATTGGGTAAGACTTTAGATAAGGGAGGGAGGAGGGTTTTCTCCGACCCCACCAGGAAGCACCACTATCGCCAACTCGTTGCCCTCGCGCTCAAGTTAGCTCTCGCACACGTTAAATTTTCATTAACTAATTACTATGTTGTTTTTTTTTTCCTAGCTAATTACCTCTCCCAGAGATTTTTCGTTTGCTTTGCTTTCATAAAATTCTCCAATGTATATGTATTATAGAAGATTCAGAGTCTGAAAAGTAGATATTTTATTTTTATATCCAGTTTTATTAAAATACTTAATAATTTAATAATGCTTTATAATACAATATAATAATGCTGTATAATATTGTTACACTTGCGTGGTTCAAACATTTTTTATGTAATGAAAATAACATCATTCAATGCCACAAAAATGATCAAAACGCAAATGTTTGAACAGTTTACAAGAATTATAACTTTGTAATGCAAAAATAACCATAACTTGAGCTTCAGATCAAGCCTAACTCTCCAGTCCATCGCTCCTTATATATAGTCGTAACAGTCTAGAACCCCCTGGGCCGGCGTAGATGGTACTCGAACATCGTAGTCACAAACACGTGCTATGACGGTTTGTTCCGACTGTTGGTTCCAATAATTCTAGACCATATGTTTTTATTGTTTTTGTTTAACGTTACAATATATTTATTTATTTAATTCTTATTTAGATATGGTAACTTGGCATGACATTCTTATTCAATTCGCTAGCTGCTAGCGTATTAAGCAAATATGCTGACATGACAAGATATTTAAAAAAAAAAAAATAAAAAAAAAGGAAATAAAAGAAAACAAAGGAAAAACAACTGAAATGATAAATGTAAAAGAAAAAGTATATATATATAAATGTTTAATGTATACAATCTTGTGACCACTCCTCAACAGTCTTCTTGATTGTAAGGGTTTGTGGGAGTGGGTAGAGCTTGAGTTAGTGGCTTGGGATTTAGAGTAAGTCTGTCATGAAAGTTACCGTAGCTATATATGGCAGTTACTTGGACGTATGGAATGTCGAAGTCTGTGGTAAAGGTCTCATTGAAGACATAAAAGGGGGCATCTACAATCTTCCTTAATATTTTTTATTGGAAGGACTGCCTGAATCTTATGTTTGATTTTTTGGCTGTTCCGCTTAGTTCAGTTACGTAATTCCAATGTGATTTGTAATTCCAATTTGTAAAGTCAAGTCTAATATCTCCTTAATGATAAGTCTATTCAGTTTGTTTAATGGCCCCAATCAGTAGTCGTTACTTTTGACATTTCTGACGTAATTTTACAAATAACGCCTGATCATGAAAAATTAATTTTTTCTGTAATCGTTGAATAATGGTAACATTACTAAACTGAAATGAGTGAAGAAAGTGAAACATTTTGCAATAGAGTGAAGAAAGTGAATTGCCTTCTTAATTAGTAATAAGTATAAATTAAAAAATAATTGGAAGTTGGAAATTAAATGCTTTTAAATGTTTCTTAACATTGTAAGAATTTATTTTAACAAAATAAATTGAAATGTGAATGAATTATTGGTGGAAATAATCAATATATTTTTAAATTTAAATATAATAATAATTACCTTCCTTGTTTATAACCTACACTTGTTTATAACTGCACTATTTTCACAACCATGCTTATAACCTACCAACAACGTACCATAATCTTCACAACATCCTAATTTTGTTCATATTCTGGTTAGATCTGATCATGTATTACACGATTACAGAAAAAATTTAATATTACACTCGTGAATATTAAACTCGCTTCGCTCGTGTGGGTAAACGTTTCACTCGAGTTGTAAAATGATCTACTTTCGTCACTTGTATAATAAATAACTATTATATCAATACTCTTCTATCTTCAGACTACCACAACTCCAAATATCCTAAAGAACAAAAACATGAAAAGGTGTCACCTGTGGTGTAGTAGCTAGCAAAGCAGCTTATAATACTAAACGTCGCGAGTTCGCATCCCACGGTGGCCCTAAGATTTATTAAGGGAGTAAAAAATCCTTAGCAGTGCATTCCCTCGTATAAGACGTAAAATGAAGTCCCGAGCCTGTGCGATGCCAGGTACTCGTTAAAGATCCCTATCCTAATTATACCTTTATAGGAAAAATTTAAGACTCCCACTGTAGCATCGTCTTATTAGCCTTAGTGGCATAAAGTGGCGTTAAACAAACAAACCTCGTCATAGAGGGTGCGATATGTAGAAGTTGCATTTTGGTGTTGCGTGAAAGGTATACCCCGTGCGCCTTACCAGCAACTCGTGTCTACAGAAAACTTGCTAAATATTGTTCTTATAACGCAATTCTAATGCACTATTTCAATAAATTAAAAGAATTTAAGTAGCTATTATTATTTAATTTTTTTGATACTGGTCAGGGATTTTACAAAAATTTTGAAATTGTCAAATTTTTACGATATCGAAATTATTTGAACTAATAAAAAAAAAAAAAAAAAAAGAAATTTGCATTAAATAATATAAATTCTATGATTTTTTTGTATTATTTCTACCTTGCTTTGTTAATGAACCAGCTATTAAAAAAATGATCACCATACAACAAAAACCTTGTAAACTTTGACAGACCCTTGACATTTTTCAGAAAAAACAATTTAAAAAAAACCCATATTAAATAATAAAGACAACCATCACTTTAGCCCTTGGAGTTCTACTCATATCTACTCATATTTATATGTTGTATATCTGATTCCGTGGGATGGGGGCTATTTTATGGTGTAAGACTTTAAAAAAAATAATGCAAGTGACTTTAATATAAAGGAAAAAAAAAGGAATCTTTTACATTTTCCAAAATAGAAACAAAAATATTTTTTTGACACATAAATAGTTGGCAACAATTAATTCGAGATTATTTTTATTTTATTTTTTTGTCTTTATTATTTATTCGCACCTGACTGCATAATGCTGAAAATCAGCGAATGAGATGGCCGGATGAGAAAATACTGACATGTGAGGCATGGGAAAGAAAAGTACTCAGCAGCACCCCCTTCCAATTACTAGAGCTGTTTAAGTAAGGAGATTCGACGGACATTCGACGCCTTTTTAATCTCCTCCTCGTATTTATTGGGATATCAGCTGTTGCCATGTCCATTATTAGGCGATTTTTGTGTCCATTTCCATTTATAAAACGTAGGTGAACGGGATTAAGTTTAAATTTGAGGTTTTAAGTATTTGATTGTGAGGTCTACTCAAGATTAAGGTGAACACTCAGAGAACGGTTTTCAGAAAAAACAAAACAAAAAACTTTATAACATCGAAACACTTTTAGCAGGATGCCTCTGGTGTAGTGAATAGCATAACAACCTACTAAACTCATTGTCGCGTGTTCTTAGCCCGGCAGGTGGTCCTAAAATATGTTTAACTCTAAACCTACCAGAGCGATCAAATGACCGCTCTTGAGACTTTAATCTAAATTGTTAAATCCCAGGTTTTTATTTTTCTTGAACTTACTGCACGACTTTTTCTATAATATATATCTGTTTAATTTTTCAATATATATTTCTCTTCTTCTTTCGTTTTTCCTGATAATAATATGTACTCTACCGTTGTCTACCCTGAGCGGTCTTTTGACCGCTTGAATATATATGAAATTTTATGAAGTTATCTGCATTGAAATCTCAAACTTAACACAAAAACAGTAGATTTCCAAGAAAATGTCATCCAATTGTGTTCTAGGAAAACGCCATGTGCTTACAGTTTGTTTTATGATGGGTACAGAGCGACTGCTGGTAACTTACGACGTGAGGCAAAATGTCGATCATTCAAATTAGATTACTGGCTCTATAAATATTTGCGTCGTGATTAGTTCTATTTGTAACAGTATGGGATGAAAATAATAAAAACGTTTGATAAAATAAAAAAAACACTATTCAGATAAAAATAACAAAATGAATAATAAAAATAAAGAAACTTCTGTTAAAAAAAATAAATAAATAAACCACTTGAAAATATAACATAAGTCTTAATATGCAATTTTTTTAGCAAGTCACAGTATCCCACATACGTAATCAACACACACTCTGAGAGAGTTTATACGAGTATGTCTGGTTACCCGCAGTGTAGCCAGGTATAAATACATTTACATATCTAATTTCTGGCAACACTGACAAAGGCAGGTTTCTATTTGAAGTAGGTGCTGCTACAATTACAATCTACTGGAAAAGACTATAATGTTTATTTCAAAAGCGGTCATTTGACCACCATCGGTAGAAATAAGTATACATAATATGTCGGTAGGTTTAGTGCTTAAGGAAGCGAAAAATCTTTGATTAGGCCGTCCATTGTAGAGGGCGTAAAATGGAGGTCCCAAGCCTGTACGATGAAGATCCCTATCCTAATTATACCTGGATAGGCAAAATTTAGGACACCCACCGTAGCATCGTCCGATTAGCCTCTAGATAAGTTTATTGTTGCTGCTCTAAAAAGAAAAAAACCCCGACTATAAAATGCCCGCCTATGAAGATTTCTTCTTCCATCCTAGCATTGTATTTCCTCACCCGTAGCAATCGCTAAAGCGAACAGAAGAGCCTTCGGCGGCTGAGACGTAATGGTTCTCCCTCAAAGGGAAGCCAAGCGTTAATATTTTTTTCACTGAGGGGGAGGGGGGCGTTTTAATCTGAGAAAGGGTTGTGTTGGGGTGAGCGCTGCGGGCATGCGCAGGGAGCTCTGTCACTTGTCAAAACAGACCCCCGCTTGTTGATGTTTATATAGTGTCCTGTGTACCGGGGCATCGACTTACAAACATCGATACCTCATGTTTAAAATCGATTCTGATTCTGCTTATAAAATAGTACAATGGCTTCCATGACTGTTGCTATCGTGAAATTGATTTCGGAATTGTTGTGAGTAAAATGACTATAGAAATATTAGGGCCCCCCTTTTACCTATGGGGTAACCAACATCAACACTTTCCGTGCTTTATTTAATTACAATGATTGTTGAAGTAAGGAGATCTCTTAACCAGCGTCTTATTATAAGTTTCATTTTTAAGTATTGTAACGTGAAGCAATCAATGGTATGATAAAATAATTGGTGGACAATACAGTACATTAGTTTATTAAAACGTTACAATTAAAAAAAAAGGCCAAATTCTAACGTTTCGGGCTTTACGTCCATCTTCAGGGCATTTCCCTTGCAATACATAAAGTCCTTTCCTAAATAAAATGTGTAAATAAATCTCTACATATATCAGCTTTAAATCATTGACAATAAGTTACAAAATTACATAAATAATCATTGTACATAATTTTTTTATTGTACTGGTCAATCTATTGCTTTTTTTTCTCAACGTTACGTATATATTATTTTACACATGTTGAAAAATCAATGATAATAATATCCCTTGAATGATAATAGACTAAAAAAAAATATTATTAACGAAAATAACAATTTACAATGCCACAGAAATTATTGAAACAGAAATAATTAAACAGGTTACAAAAAGTATCATTTTGTAACATACGAATTATCATATGACTTCTTTTGAACAAGACAAACTCTCCAGTCCATCGCTTCTTATATTTAGTCGTAAGAGGGCCTGGAATGTTCTGGGCCACCGTAGATGTTATTCGAACATCGTAGTCACAAACATGTACTATGTCAGTTCATTCCAACAAAGGTATAATTCTAAACCATATGTTTTGTATTTTGTTTTTTTTGTAACGTTACAATACAAGAACTCGCATGTTGTAAGAGTCGCGAAGGTTGGTCGACTTCGATAGGACATTGCCAGAATAACTCCGGATCCGACACCTCGCAATATTTTAGATGAAGAAATATACAGAAGCAGAAGAGTGGGAAGGCCCCTGTCAGATGATGTATCCACTGATGCAAGATCCATCCTCGGTGTTGATAACTGGAGAGTAGCTGTGCCTTGTAACTTGTTACAAAGAAGTTAGTAGCAATCGCCCATCCTTAACCTAGACATAACTCATGTTCTCAATTATAAAAGGCTGTATTTATAACACATTGAACTCCAATATAGGTTTAAAATTATTTTATTTATGTAAAACTAGCTAGGGTGCCCGGCTTCGCTCCGGTAGTTGTGTGGTAGTTTTAATACCAGAACAACTTTAAAATTAAAGGAAATATAGAACAAAATTAGCACCTTCTTGAAAATTCGGTTTTAACTTGGTATTAATATTCTGCAGACTTAAGATCTGCAGAGTCCGCCCAAATAAGGAACCCTATATAATTTACAGGGGGTTGAAAATGGTAAATGAACAATTAATTTTGCTGCAACTTTGTCGAGTTATGCATCGTTTTGATGGTTTCTGTGATTCTGAATCCTATAAGCCTATTCCAAGTAGTGAGCAGATAATAAGTTATTAGATTATTGTCGAAAAATCTGGTATCTCAGTTAAAAAAATTATATTTCGAATAAAACTTAATCACTGACTACTATGATGGTCCTATTTGATCCAGAAGTATAAAAACTACCGAAGATTCATAGAAACTTTTTTTTAGACCTTTCTTCCATTTCAACCTCCCTTAAGATATCCCCCGTAATTTGAACGGTTTCTGCACACCCATAATCTTACTACTATTACAAAGTGAAAACCAATATTTCTTGAAGGCACAATTTTTTCATCATATTTCTTTTTATCTTGAACTATGAGGGATGATAAAATCTGGAATGCTGTTATTGGAGTTAGTCGTTTTGTCAACTGGAATGCTCATCATACGTAGTAACCAAACCAACTTCTTTTTCATAACTACAATAAGAACACTTCAAACCTTTTATTTTCGATTTATCTTTAGTCAATTCATCTCTTCTTTTATGTCTAATTTTATTCGCTCACTGTACTACTACGAAATGTTCACTCATATTGCATTAAATTTTCTTAAGTATATATTATATAAAGATTAAATGTAATGTGGTGATCATATATTAGCCTTCTTATGAGAAAACTAATTTTTTAAGGAATCCAGTTGGTTTTCTAATTGATTGGTGAGATGTAAAGTACTTATTTTATTTTGGAACGCAAACTAATTATTTTCCCTTAATTTTTTAGTAATTTAAAAAGAACAGCTGAAAAAATATAGAACGATTACATACTATATGAATGAACAATAAACAGTAAGTGAAACGCACCCTAGCGCTGCCTGGTAGTCTGGAGCTCGAACTAAATTTTTCATTCATAAACTCGTATGTCATTCTTAGCTAGGATAATTAAAAGGTGCGAGAGGCTTAAAATTCCAGTCCTTTTCTCTTCAATTTTACACTCTTAAGAGGAAAACGGAAACCTTCTTCTCCGTAAGGGGCCATATGGATAAACGAAGACATAACTTCTTTAATCCTACGTGGAGTCGTTTTTGAGCCTTTTCGGCACGCACATTGTACACTTTGCTTTATAATATATATTGATTATTTATATATAAATAATTGTAAAATTAAGGTTACTAGGTTAAACAAACTATAGAAACTCAACCTATAAGTGATACGACACACAGTTGGAAAATTTTGTCATTCAGTGGCCAAAAATCTATAACTTCTGATCGAATGACGATAATCGAATAATTCTTTTTTCATTAAAGAGCAGGGATTTTATTTATCAGTGAGAATATAAAAAATAATATTACTATCACTCTAAGTATTTCAAATAATTTTTATATGCATCCTTTCTTCACTTCAATTTAAATAAAATGGTTTATGGTTTATTAGGAACACGGTGGCACTGAGAGAATGAAATGAGTCAGTATTATTATCTATCGAGCTTTCTGCTTACATACATGTCTTTTTCAGGCACTTGCTCCATTTGAAAGATGTTTAAATAATTATTGTCTGATGAAGAAAAAATCCTAAAAATTAAATTAAAAACACCCTATTTTTTAGGAGTTTTAACGGGAAAAAACTGATATCATATAATTCAACGATAAGTATGTTTTATGATTTAGTCTTATTCAAGGCCGAAAATATATTGAAAGGTCAAATATATCATAATATCAATCGCGATAGGCGAGATATCGATTTTAAGATTTAAATCCCTATATTTGAACATCCGTTAAAATTACTAAAAAATAGGGTGTTTTTAATTTAATGTTTTGGATTTTCCTTCATCATACAATAATTATTTAAACATCTTTCAAATGGATGCATATAAGAATTACGATAGGTTAAATGATGGTCAGGACTTTCAGTTTACAATGATTTTATTATGGTAAGCCAACGTTTCGATCCAACTTGTGGATCTCCATCAGGGCTAAAAGAAAACAAATATATGAGTATCTATGCTAGAGGATGACAATAAATAAGTTTATTGTCACCCTCTAGCATAGATACTCATATATTTGTTTCCTTTTAGCCCTGATGAAGATCCACAAGTTGGATCGAAACGTTGGCTTACCATAATAAAATCATTGTAAACTGAAAATCCTGACCATCATTTAACCTATTGTAATTGAAGAACAGTTGACCATCTCTCATCTCTACATATAAGAATTAATTTGAAATTCTTAGAGTGATGGTATTTTTATTTTTTTTATTATCACTGATAAAGAAGATCCCATGCTCTTTAATTGCTTCGTATATTTAGTCCGGAATCCAACATTCCAGATTGGCCCAGTACATTCTCGTTAGTCCCAGAAAATGTGATTACATACTAATGCAGTGCGTAATGTATCCGATCCAACAAAAGTCTGGACCTTTCAGTTTTGAAAGAAGTTACTCATTTCTTTTTTTGTTTTTTTAACCCCACAATATTATGATATCGTAATTTAATCAAGACTTTCTCTTATGTTAATATCTATGTAAATATACATTATTTTAGTATTTTTCATAATAATCTTTTTCATTTCAGATAAATACATATATGAAATAACTATATTTTTGTTCTGACAAGTAAGCTAATATTTCCTTAACTAATTATCAGCAGTGAAATGAATTAATTATCCGTGTTAGGAGTGAAGAGTGGATCCATTGTTCTCTTACCAAGGCCTTGTTAATAATTCTCGATGAGTCGTAGTTCGCTACTAATTTACGTTTTAGTGTAGCTCTTTGGATGATGTATTATTATTCTTTATTTATTATTATTATTATTCTTAAGGCAGCTGAGTTCATTGCTCGTATACAGTAAAATAAATCAATATAATAATCATATTTCTTCTTGTTTAATCAAGGAAAGTTTTATAATATTAATTCAATGATTTCTCGATCATGATTACATGTGTATGTGTTAGTGATGTAAAACTATCGAGACTATCGGCATTGTTTTGAACTATAGATAGTACTATCGATAACTTTTTTAAAGAGGAAAAGTGGGACGCTTAATTATGTGATTAAAACTTATGAAAGGAAACCCAATGGAAAGCTAAAGTATCAATTATTCTAAGCTAAAAACTTAGGAATTTGAATGAAAAATCGAATGCTTTGCTCATATATGTCTTCCAAGTTGATGGAGTAACATTAAAACAAAATAATTGATTGCCTGCCAGTTCCTTGAGTTGAAAATGACGCAATAAATGATATGGAAACCAAATCAAAGTTCTTGTTGCAAAATATTTTCAACTACTAACTCAATTCTTTTTGAAGGAAGCATTTTTAAGGTAATCTATGCCCAGGCAAATGTCGCAAAAACGTCATTTATTTTTCCTTCAGAGAGATCATTCAAAACAATGTCCTTTGACACATTGAAGGATCGCGATCTGAATGTTGTCAGGTTTTGATCGTACAAATCAATTTAGTCGACAACGGGGAGTCCTGGGAGCATGGTTACTTGAAGATTGTTGATATCACTTTCCCCTAAATTCTGATTCCTTGAAACTAACAAAAATTACTTCAATCTGTAAAGGAACTCATCCTCTACTTACGGAAAGGTTTAGCTGGCGCCCCCTAATAAAAAAGAAAAGAAAAGATGAACTAAAAATAAAAACATGCGTTACTGCTCCAATCGTACCAAATAAAAAATCTGGTGCGTGCTCGCAACACACAACTTTCACTTACCAACTTACTTAGATTAGAAATTAATGCGTCTTGTTAATTGCCACTTCTCAAAAGAACAGAACGGCTTTAATTATGAACAATGGTCTGTCAAAGTACTCCGCATGCGTGGGCTCAACGAGTTTTTTGAGTTGACTGAATATTTTTCTTTTTTTCTCCTCTTTATGTTGTCTTTATTTTTATCATATCTCATATTTAGCCATTTCTTATTTTTAGGCGTAACGAGAGACAGTTAATTTCTCCAAATAAACAAGAACAAAGGTACTTTACAAGAAATAAACAAACCAACAAAAAAGGCCCCCCCCAAAAAAAAAAACCCCTCAGAACATTTTAATAATGATAAAGCTTGCCTGATAATAAAGAAAACCTAATTTTCATTAAACATGACGAATTTGATAAAAATCGTTAAAGCCGTTTTTGAGATAATCGAAAAAAAGGTAAAAATTGGAAAAAAGTCATGAAATAAAGTGCCCCCTCAGTTGGACCAATTTTGATGAAATGTTGGCTTTTACATATTTGGTATATGCATACATCAAATACCCAGTTTTTTCAAAATCGTTAAAGCCGTTTTTGAGTAAATAAAAAATATGTACACGTGAAATTGGTAGAAAATTTATTAAGTAAAGTCCCCCCTAGGGTTGATCAATTTTGATGAAATTTTTACAGTCGTATCTCGGGCATATACATACATCATATACCCAGTTTGATCTACATCGTTAAAGCCGTTTTGGGGAAAATAAAAAAACCACGTGAAAATGATACAAAATTTATTAAGTAAAGTCCCCCCTCCGGTTAATCAATTTTGATGAAATTTTTACAGTCATATCTCGGGCATATAAATCGATCAAATACTCAGTTTAATCAAAATCGTTGGATCGACAGTATCCATAGTTTTATGCCCGAAACTATCGATAGTGGAGACTCGATAGTTTTACATCACCAGTATGTGTAGGTGCGAAACGGCCTAGCATTTTTTTTTTTTTTTTTTGTTAGTGTTTGTAACAAGTTAATGTAACACAATTTAAAATTTGCAATCTGCAAATTGCTTTGTAATAAGCAAATTTTGTGGGCAGGCTTCGACACCGTTCCAGTACAGGAGTAATAATAACTTAGTTGGTATCTCTTGGCCACCGCCTTCGAAATTGTCGGGGGTTGTTTGTAGGGGTTTTATCGCTTGTTTAAAACAGAGAAACAAAGAGAAAGTACATCTCGAAATGATAAAAAATATTTAGAGCTTAATGAGAACACGATAAGTGCAAGCAAAAACATTTGCTACTGGTAGATTAATAAAGCGACAAACAGTAGAGTATTTACTATCAAATCATGCCAAAAAGTCCAAAACATAAATTGTACTTGAGAACATCACAGTACCTATTTCCTGGTAGTTTGGGAATGTTTGCATCGAGATATATTTATCTCGTTCATTTTTATATCTTTTATTATATTTTTATCCATTTCCTGCCCGAGGGAACTAGTTTGAATCCATATATCGAGTATGCAGTTGCTTTTTTCTGAGTTATAAGATGTTGTGATTTCTGTGGAATCGAATTAACAAATGATCTGAAATTTCTTTACACAGTTTCGAAAGTTATGTATTTCACTGTGATAACCAGTTTTTTGCAAGTTTTAATACGATTAACGGTTAACTTGTAGTTCTTTTGATTACGATGAAGAAATTTGACTTGTTTGTAAGAATAAAATAGATTATACTGTATTATCGGGCAGATATTTATGCATTAAGTTCAATCGTTCTACTTGCCATACCGCAAAAAAAAAAACACCCGCTCCCTGTTTTTTATAAAAGTATGAAAATGCCTCTGTTGGCACAAAAGGCTTAAAAATTACATATATTTAAACTTAGTAATAATATGTAATTATTATAAAATAATTATACCATTTAATAGATCTATCATATCAATATTGTATTTATTTTTATTCTAAGATTAGGATACAAATGACTAATTTATATTATGTATGTTTGAAAAATGTTTTATTTTATTTAAATTAATTAATTTTACATTGATCGACCGTTTGATGTCAATCATATGTTTATTCAAGAGAGAAACAGGTGAAAAACAAACGCCGCTCAGTTGTTGTCCACTAGCGGTACCGATAACATATTTAAGTTTTCACGCCGGCCGGCTAATTTTTTGTTATTATTATAACAACTTACAAGATTTTAATACGTTGTTATATCTCATAAATTATCACCCGAAACACCGAAGAGGTTCAACTGGACTGGACTAATGAATTGAAAGGAAATTATTAAGATCATCGGATTTCATCCAAACACGGCAAGGAAATAGCGACTATCGTTACGGCTCGACGTTGTTCGCCATTTTCACCACGATAAATCCTCAAAACCCTTGATCAAGGTACCATTTCATTATTTGTGTTTGATTAATAAAACATTGTTTACAATAATTTAATTTTGAAGGCCTAGATAATTTATTTATGAACTGATATATTAGATTGGCCAATATTAGTAATTTACAATTTGTTTAAATTATTCTCTTATTTAAAATATTATCAGTACTTTATAATGTGTATTAGTTTATAATTTAATTAATTTAAATATCTCTTGTTTTGATTAGTCTATAGATTAAAAATTGTTAGTTTTATAAAACTATTAAACTGATATTAATTTGAATTAGTGTTTAGAAATGTTAGTTTTATAAAATTGGTTGATTAAGATTAAATTCATCAGTTAATAAAATTATAAGTTAAGTTAAATGTCAAGTTATTTACTTTAATTGCTATTTCATTAAAATTTATAATTATTGCCATTTTTTTTTTTTTTTCGCTTTTATTTTTTAATCCGCACCTGTTAAATACAAACATTAACAATCAGCAGATGTGCTGGCATATAAAATAAAACAGAACAAAATGGCTTGATAGGCATGAGGAAAAGCAGTACCCAGCGGCACCCCTTCCGCGGCTTTAATTTACTTACGTGCTTGATTCCTTACGTAAGTAGGTCTCTCATCCAGACCCTTTTCAATCGTCTTCTGCTGTTCTCTGGCATGCCAGTTGTGGCCATTTCTTTTATTAATTTGTTGGTATGTTCCTTAAACTTATCATGAGATCGTTTGTAGTACGTCCGTATGTGTTCAATGACTGTAGGAATTTGTATGTCAGTATGTAAAGTCTTGTTATTTATGTACAATGGAGCTTGGGTAATTAGTCGTAGTATCTTGGACTGAAAGGTTTGGATTCTATTCAGGTGTGATTGTTTTGCAATGCCGTATATTTGTATTCCGTAAGTCCAGAGAGGTTTTAATAGGTATGTGTAAATATTTAATTTCTGTCTGGCTTTTAATTTGGAATTTAGTCTGAAGAGTGAGTACAGTAGTTTTAGTCGTATATTTAACGAAGCACGTTTTTTTTGGACATGTGGGCCCCATGTCATTCTCCTATCAAATGTGAGTCCAAGGTATTGTACTCTGTCCGTTTGTGGTATCGGTATATTATTTAAGTAGACAGGTGGACATGTTTCTTTTCGTAGGGTAAATGTGATGTGTCGAGACTTTTGATAATTTATTTGAGTCTTCCAGCGTTTACACCAATCATGTAATTGTAGTAAGTGATGTTGTAAGTCAAGTGAAGCCTGTGTTGCATTTTCGTTTTTTGTAATGATAGCTGTGTCATCTGCGTAGGTAGCCGTAAGAGTGTTTGAAGTTTGAGGTATGTCATGGGTGTATGTGATGTATAGTAGTGGGGCAAGTATTGATCCCTGAGGTACACCAGCGAGAATTGGTCGAATAGAGGAAAGGCCTGAGCCGTGTCTTACTGAAAAAGATCTGTCTGAAAGAAAAGAATGAAGAATTAGATAGTATGTGGGTGGAAGTGCGTTCTTTAGCTTGAAGAGAAGCCCCTGGTGCCAGACTTTGTCGAACGCTTGGGCGACATCCAGAAATACTCCAGTTGCATATAATTTACGCTCTAGTGCGGTCGAAATGTAGTCGGTTACCCTGTGTAGTTGTTGTGATGTTGAGTGTAATTTTCGAAATCCAAATTGGTGGTCAGGGATTATTTGTCTGTCAGTTAGTATTTGTAATAGTCGTGGATACAATAAATTTTCGAATAATTTGGAACATACTGGAAGCAAACTAATTGGTCTGTAAGAGGAAGGACAGTTTGAGTCTTTGTCAGGCTTTTTAATCATAGTGATGTAAGAGTATTTCCACTGAACAGGGAATTTGGTGGTCCTGAGAATGCAGTTAAAGATTGTGGTTAGAAAAACTAGAGCTTTCCTGGGCATTTGCTGGAGCGCCTCTGCGTTTATCAAGTCATATCCCGGGGCTTTTCTTTTCGGCAACTGTCTGATTTCTTGAGCGACTTGTGATGGTGTAAAAGGAGGTGGTGGTAGTGTGAGCTGTAGTGGTATGTCTAAACTATTGTGTATGAAGGCCTCGTGTTCTGAGTTATTGGAGTCCGTATGTGGTTTGAAAACAGACGAAAGGTAGTCAGCAAACAGTTCAGACCTTTCCTCGTCCGAAACAGCCCAGGAGCCATCCTCTCTGCGGAGTGGTGCTGACACCTCACGATGCTTTAAGAGATTCTTGGTGTGCCTCCATAAACTTCCATCGTCTGCCGTTAGGTTGCTAATGTAATTGTCATAGTTTGTGCTTTTGAATTTTTGGATCTGTCTTTTAAGTTCGTTATTTAGTTTATTGAAAATCTGTCTGTCTGAAGGAAGTCTATTCGTATGCCATACTTTACGAGCTCTCCTCTTTGCTCTGATCAGGTCTCTTATATAAGAAGGGTAATGAGGCAAGTTCTGTGCTTTCTGTGGCCTTGGTGTTGAAGAGGTCCAAGCTGCTTCTTGAATACTTGTCGTGAAAGTTTCGACAGCCTCTTCTAGTTCCTATTGGTTTTTGATCGATAGTGGGACAGAGAGTTTTGAGTTCAAATGATCTCTATAAGCGTCCCAGTCCATGCAACCTTTTATAAGCTTCGGTCTGCTTCGATTTTCAGAGGGCTCGTCGAAGAGGACCATGTGCACTGAGGAGTGATCAGAGCAAAGATCAGAGCTTGTACTGACGGTAAATGGCACTGTTCTCAGTCCTTTGGTAATGAAGAAATCTAGTAAGTCGGGTGATTTTCGTCTGGAGGTGGGCCAATAGGTCGGTGAATTCGGAGTTATGGTGTCTAATGAAAGTTCATGAAGGGTAGACCATAGATTTCTGCCTCTTGGCGTGCACAGTCTCGACCCCCAGCATTGATGTTTGGCATTATAGTCACCACCTGCGATGAAGCATCTGCCGAGGCGTTTGAAAAATTCAGAAAACATCGTGGGTGTAAGCTTGTACCTAGGGGGACAGTAAACTGAAGCAAATGTTATGTTGTGGTAGGTCGTGTATAATGTAATGCCTGTGGATTGAATGTCAGGAGTAATGGGTAGATGTATAGGATTGTGTTTAAGTGAACTTTTAACGAGTATCGCTGTTCCTCCATGGGCAGTTTTATCTGGGTGGTCGGTTCTATAAATAGTATAATCTGAAATATAAAGTTTTGAGCGTGGTGTCAGATGTGTTTCAGTAGTAAGTGCTATGTCAATCCGTTTTTCGTGAAGGTATAAGTCAAGTTCAGTGCTGTGCTGAGCCAATCCGTTAGCATTCCATAGGAGAACTGACAGGGAGCCTACAGTCAGGTGTTCACGGGGCATAAGTAGGGCACCAGACCTGCGTAACCTGTGATAGTTGCTGAAGAAGATTGAAAAGGGGCTGGATTAAATTATTTAAACCGTTTATAATATTAAATAGCTGGGTAGAGCCATTATCAACCGTGGGTACCGGCTGGGCAATGCCTCTCCTCATACCTGAACATGATTGCTGGATCTCGGGTCATGCTCTGGGAACTGATGGGCTGTGTTGCTGCTGTGGCTCGGGAATGATGTGTGTTGTCGCTCGGTTGGGGCGCTGTCTGATCGGGGGGAACTCATGCATGCCTGGAGGTCCCTGAGCTGGCTCTGCCGTTGGAGGATGCTGATGGAGGTGGTTTCTTGCCCTACGTTGAGCCCTGAGCAATTTCAATGTCTGGCAGCCTCGGTAATTTGCTGGGTGCTCACCGGCACAGTTGGCACACTTTGCGGGCGTATTTCTAGTTTTTAGACATGAGCTACTTTCATGAAAATCCCCGCATTTCACGCAACGTGGTCGATGATTGCAATATGTTCTAGTGTGCCCATATTGCTGGCACCGCACACATTGAGGAATATTTTTCTTTTTCCTCGGTTCCTCGATTTTTATACGAGAATAATATAGGAATTCTAAGTTAAATATGTCATCTCGGAATGTTTCTTTAGTTATGTCCACAAAGAACATAGGAAGAGGTTGCTTGAATCGTGAGATGACATTAACTACGTTTGTGACTTCATAACCTAGTTTGCTGAACTCTTCTTTAATAATGTTGATAGGTGTTGCATGGTGCAGATGTTTTAGAACAATCCTTGGGTATCTATCTTGTGGTAACTGATAGGTATGAAAGTCTGCGCCTTTATTTCGCAGGCTTGAATTGAGTTTTCGATAGGTTTCAGGAGATTTAGGGTATACAGTAACACCTTTAATGGTAGTTTTGGTTATAAATGAGTTTGGACCGGATTCATTTTCGAGAAAAGAGATGAGTGCTTGGTAGTTTTCAACGCCATTAATAAAAATTGATGGAATTTTATCATTTTGTGGGGTTCTTTCTGGTTCCTGAGTTTGAGAACTACTAGGTTGGGTTAGGGTGGCAAAACGGTTATAGGTTGGAATGACATTTTCTGATGGCCTTTTTTGTTCTCTTGGGTTGCTGGCATCTGACATTGGTCTTTTACGGCTAATAACAAGCTCCCAGGAACCTACGGCATTATTTTCGTCACAATTGTTAGTGTCCATGTGGCTTACCTCATGTTGGGATGATTCCACCATCGTAGATGGCGAAATCTCCTCAATCTTGTTTTGTGTTTTGTCCTCGATGTTGTAATTTTCTTGAGAAAACACTTTTTCGGTAAATATGAAAGGTTTTAACACTAAATTAACGATTTTTCACACAACTAAAACAAACTAACCTTTTCTCTTCATTAACATCAACAGCTGTTCTTCTTATTGCCATTTAAAATCGAATGATATTTTTATTTTTATTTCTATTATCCCTTATTTCAGAAAGTAATTTTTTAGATTAATTGTTATTTATTATGAGTATTTATTTATTAATATAATTAATGTATAATTATTAATAGTTATTATTGATACAATTAAAAGGTAAGGTAGTGTTGGAAACAAAAGAATCTGGCAATTTTAATTTTAAGCGTCAGCAGCGCTAGTGAGCTTCTGACCTCTTACTAAGAGTCAACTCATTTCCGCAACAGCCTCTTTAAGTGAATTTTTACTTTCACTTACCTATATATGAAATATATAGTAAGTGGAAGTATTGCGATCGTGAAAATTTTCGACTTCCGGTTTTCAACGGAAATACACGTTTTGGGGTCCCCTGAGTCAAAATAACCAAGTCCCGCGAAATGGTCTGTGTGTGTGTGTGTCTGTGTGTGTGTGTGTGTGTGTGTGTGTATGTGAACAGACTAGCTCAAAAACTATAAACCGTGCGAACCTGAAATTGGGTATTTAAAGTATGTATATGCCCGCGATGTGACAGCAAAAATTTCATTAAATTTGCTCAAAGGGAGGGGGTACTTTATTTAATAACTTTTTACGTTTTTTTCGATTTTCTCAAAAACGGCTCTAACGATTTTGATTAAACTGAGTATTTGATCTATTTATATGCCCGAGGTATGACCGTAAAAATTTCATCAAAATTGATCAACCGGAGGGGGGACTTTACTTAATAAATTTTGTATCATTTTCACGCGTTTTTTTTATTTACTCAAAAACGGTTTTATCGATTTTGATCAAACTTGGTATTTGATGTATTTATATGCCCGAGATATGACTGTGAAAATTTCATCAAAATTGATCAACCGGAGGGGGGACTTTACTTAATAAATTTTGTATCATTTTCACGGTTTTTTTTTATTTACTCAAAAACGGTTTTATCGATCTTGATCAAACTTGGTATTTGATGTATTTATATGCCCGAGATATGACTGTAAAAATTTCATCAAAATTGATCTACAAGAGGAGGGACTTTACTTGTTAAATTTTGTATCATTTTCAGGTGTTTTTTTTTATTTACTCAAAAACGGTTTTAACGATTTTGATCAAACTTGGTATTTGATGTATGTATATGCCAAAGATGTGATAGCCAACATTTCATCAAAATTGGTCAAACGGAGGGGGCACTTTATTTCATAATTTTTTTCCAATGTTTACCTTTTTGATCGATTATCTCAAAAACGGCTTTAAAGATTTTTATCAAATTCGTCATGTTTAATGAAAATTAGTTTTTATTTAATATCAGGTAAGCTTTATCATTATTAAAATGTTCTGAGGGGGCTTAAATGGGGAAGGGGCCTTTTTTGTTTTTCTATAAAGTACCTTTGTTTTAGTTTATATTGAGAAATTAACTGTCTCTCATCACGCCTAAAAATAAGAAATGGCTAAATATGATATATGAAGAAAATCAAGTAAACATATACAGGAGAAAAAAAGGTGAATATTTCGTCAACTCATAAAACACCTTGAGCTCACGCATGCGCCGAACTCCTTTAATGACAAACCAATGCGTTATAATTAAAGATGTTCTGTTCATTTGAGAAATGGCAATTAACAAAACGCATTAATTTCTAATCTAAGTAAGTTGGTAAGTGAAAGTTGTGTGTTGCGCGCACACACCAGCAGCAAAGCTGCTTTTTTACTTTCACTTACCTATATATGAAATATATAGTAAGTGGAAGTATTGCGATCGTGAAAATTTTCGACTTCCGGTTTTCAACGGAAATACACGTTTTGGGGTCCCCTGAGTCAAAATAACCAAGTCCCGCGAAATGGTCTGTGTGTGTGTCTGTGTGTCTGTGTGTCTGTGTGTCTGTGTGTCTGTGTGTGAACAGATTAGCTCAAAAACTATAAACCTTGCGAACCTGAAATTGGGAATTTAGAGTATGTATGTGCCCGCGATGTGACAGCAAAAATTTCATCAAATTTGCTCAAAGGGAGGGGGTACTTTATTTAATAACTTTTTAAGTTTTTTTCGATTTTCTCAAAAACGGCTCTAACGATTTTGATTAAAATGAGTATTTGATCTATTGATATGCCCGAGATATGACTGTAAAAATTTCATCAAAATTGATCAACCGGAGGGGGGACTTTACTTAATAAATTTTGTATCATTTTCACGTGTTTTTTTTATTTACTCAAAAACGGTTTTAACGATTTTGATCAAACTTGGTATTTGATGTATTTATATGCCCCAGATATGACTGTAAAAATTTCATCAAAATTGATCAACAGGAGGGGGGACTTTACTTAATAAATGTTGTCCAATTTTTACCTTTTTGATCGATTATCTCAAAAACGGCTTTAACGATTTTTATAAAATTCGTTATGTTTAATGAAAATTAGTTGTTATTTAATATCAGGTAAGCTTTATCATTATTAAAATGTTCTGAGGGGGCTTAAATGGGGAAGGGGCTTTTTTTGTTTTTCTATAAAGTACCTTTGTTATAGTTTATATTAACTGTCTCTCATCACGCTTAAAAATAAGAAACGGCTAAATATGATATATGAAGAGAATCAAGTAAACATATACAGGAGAAAAAAAGAAAAATATTCCGTCAACTCATAAAACACCTTGAGCTCACGCATGCGCCGTACGCCTTTAATGACAAACCAATGCGTTATAATTAAACTGTTCTGTTCATTTGATAAGTGGCAATTAACAAAACGCATTAATTTCTAATCTAAGTAAGTTGGTAAGTGAAAGTTGTGTGTTGCTCGCACGCACCAGATTTTTTTAATAACCAAGTCGGTGTTTAGCGTGCAATAAATAATGATCTGAAAATAAATAAATGATCTGAAATTTCTCTTCACAGTTTCGAAAGGTATGTATTTCTCTGTGATAACCAGTTTTTTGCAAGTTTTAATACGAGTATCGTAACGGTTAACTTGTAGTTCTTTTGATTACGATGAAAAAATGTTTGAAAGGATAAAATAGATTATGTTGTATTCGGTATTTATATGTCGGGCATATATTTATGCATTAATTTAAAGTTCAATCGTTCTATTTGCCATACCGCAAAAAAAAAAACACCCCCCCCCTGTTTTTTATAAATGTATGAAAATGCCTCTTTAAGTGAATTTTTTTAATAACCAAGTCGGTGTTTAGAGTGCAATAAATTATTCAAACTCTTTTAAGACGTGTAATGGACAGAATATAGTCGTAATTGGTTAAATATTTAAATCCGTATAATTTTTATAATCTAAATAAATAAAGTTGAAATTCTGTTTGTTTATCCTTTATAGAAATCCATCCATACCGTTTGTCCTGAATTCTCCTAATTTCGCTCAGCGGTTCTGTCATACCAGGTGTGAAAACCTGTCCATATTAAAATTGCATAACTTCAGCCGATCTTCAGCAGATATTCTTTATTGTTATAATAATCGTAATGATCTCCCTTTACAATGGTTTTTATTTACGAAGTCGACCGTTTCATTAGAAAAATGAAATTACCCGGGAATAACCGGGATATTCAGCTGTAATCTATGTAAATAAAAATGAAATTCTGTTTGTTCTTTATTGAAATCCAGCGTTTGTCTATACCGTTTGTCCTAAATTCTCCAAATTTTGCTCAGTGGTTCTTTGATACCAGGTGCGATTCAATTCAATTTAAAAAATTGAATCCTCCGGGTGAAACCGGTATATACAGCTATTAATTAATATTAATAATAAATCATTATTATTATTATTATTAAAAAAGTTTTTTAATATATGAGAGTGATTTAAATCACTCTCATATAAAAAATTTAAGTAGCTTAATAGAATTTACAATTATAAGAAAGAACTCTAAGGTGAGAAAACGATCGATTATATATCTCTTAATGCTAATTGTAAGCTTGGGATTCGTATACGGGATTGGATTAATTTAACATCCCTAAGAGTGTGAGTTTGAGGTTGAGGCCTGTGGTTCAGTGGGAGGGGGGAGGGAGGTTTGTCCTCATAAATTAGGTGACCAAAGTTGGGCCCTTCGTTAGCAATATCGATCTCTTGAGACATCGATAGTTAATAAGGAGTCGGGTTAGAGTCAAGCTTAGCAGAGGATAGATTTACTCTGGGGTCAGTACCCTAGGGACGGTGACGCGGGTATAAGCCATCTAGATTAGGTCGTTTATTTATATCATGCTTTCTCTACAATTTATCTGTACATAATAATTATAGCATTGATGGCTTAACGAACCCGATGGCTCGATGCCGACACCACAACCCGCACACCTCAATCCTCCCATCTCCGTCTCGGCCAACCCCTCGGACTTTTCCCATTCGGTCCTGTGCTTATTAATCTTTAAGGGATTCGTTCACAGTCACAGCTCACTTCAACGGAGTTTCGCAATTTTGCATGCTCATTTTATTCGCCGCGCTGCTATCAACTCTATTATTTACATCGGATACAATTCTCTCGGCGATGTGTAAAAGTCTAAATTACCCGTTTGATTCGTCCCTCTTCGGTGCAGATATTCTGCTCAATACCTTTTTTTCGAAAAACCTCAGCCTTTGCTCATCCATCAATTTTAGCGGCCATGTATCGCATATGTAGTGGATCGCAGGAAAAATAATAGTTTTGTTTATAGTTTCTTTGTTGATCCATATACATATAAATGATCAGTATTATTTTTATAATTTGTATAAGAATTTCTTTATACAGGGCCTCCTGAAAATAGCAACTTGAGAATTTCGGAAAGATTAATCTAGACTATCGAAAGTTGATATTTTCAAAGATATAATGAACTTTTTGAAATATTAATGCCAATATACTTATCTATTCTCTAGCACTTAGACGCCTATAAAAAGGTGTGATTTTTTCCTTATTTCATATTTAGCCATTTCTCGCTACTAGGAATAATAAAGGACTGTTTTTGTCCTAGAAATTTGTTACAATTGTATAATGTAATTGTTACAACGTTTATAGTTGAAAATAACATTGCTCGTTCTGGGATGAGTGAATGAAGAAAAAAAAGCCGTTTTTGAGTAAATAAAAAAAAAAAAAACACCTGAAAGTGAGACAAAATTTATTAAGTAAAGTGGCCCCTCCACTTGATCAATTTTGATGAAATTTTTACTGTCATATCGCGGGCACATACATACATCGAGTATTAAGTTCAATTAAAATCGTTAGAGGCGTTTTTCAGAAAATTGAAAAAAACGTAAAAATAAGAAAATGTTATTATCTATCATGCTTATTGATAAAAACTTAGTTAAATCTTACTTCTCATTTTAATGCTTATCTGTTTTTATGTGCACAGGAACATAATTTTTGCTCTTTTTTTTCTATCTGATACTACATAAAAATGAAACTTGTAACTATCTAGTAAAAATATACAGTGTTTTTATTTTCCTCTTCCCTGAAGGTAAATTTTCTCGAACATTTTAAAATATTATCAAGCGACGCTGCCGTGTTGAGCCTGTAGCAAATAACTTGCCGTTAGGCCTAAGCCATTCTACTAACAAAAAAAAAAAGTATAGGATAAGAGAAAAAGGCCCCGTTGTGCTGTTTCCATTTCAGTCAGTAATCTCCAGATTAGATAGCAAACAAAATGGAACGCGAACAACGTTGAGAGAGAGAGGGAGAGAGAGAGGGAGAGAGAGAGAGAGAGAGAGAGAGAGAGAGAGAGAGAGAGAGAGAGAGAGAGAGAGAGAGAGAGAGAGAGAGAGAGAGAGAGAGAGGTGGGGGGAGGGGGGGATTGTTACGACTACCCTTATCTCTGCTTCGAGCAATTGTAAAATTTAGCAACTACACGGCTCGTTAACTTATACTTACTCTGTTCCCGAGCTTGAAAACTAATTCAGCAAAGGAGATCTCGTATCCATCTTCTTTTATAGCTGCCGTAGCCTCTTATGTTATATGCGTACAATTAATTTAGCATGAAAGCTTGGCTAAAAAGAGCGTATTTGTTGGTCGATAGTTGCGATCAGCCTGTAAGTAGAGTTTCGTTAGTTACGTACCAGAGATCGTCTGGGGTCTTTTTTACAATAGGCACACATTTCATTTCACCAGTAACACTGATATATTTAGTAACAGTTGTGATTTTACCAGCAAGAAACATATGATTTATGTCTATAAACATTATGGTAAAACAAAAAAAAAATATTTATTAGAAACAGAAATACAAACTTTTTAACTAAAAACAAAACTAGAAAAAGTTTATGGGGAGGCCAATCATTTAACATAAATTTTAAAATTTGTTCGAAGAGATCTTCCTCTGTAAAGCCTTAAAAACAATCTTCGTGCTTGAAGTCATTGCACTTAGATTAATTACATTCATTTTTACTAGTTTGGCTTAAATATTTTGACTAATTTAACTATGAAACCAATAATAATAATAAACATTAAGCCTACTTCGAAACCTAGGAAACCAGTAAAAATAAATGCACGGAAAAGTATGAAATAATTACCTTCTGATTTTAATGAATACACAGCAATGTTGAAAATAGCATAAAAAGTGGAAAAATGCAATAAGAGGAATAATTTTATTTTGATTTGTACAAATACACTCTAATTGTTAATAAAAATTATTAAATTAAAATATTAAATACTATGTTCAATACAACAAAATATTTTCGGAGGCGGCGCAAAATGGAAATGACATGTTACTGATACAATTCCATTAGTAGGCATTGAAATCAATAGATAGGAAGAAAAGATCCATTTAGAAGATTTTCATAATGTCTAGTGTTAAGAATTTTAAATTTTGTTTAATTTAAACAAATTGTAATAAAAATAAATTGTTGATTTTTATGACCTATAATAAATTGGAAAGTAATTTTGGAATTATGATCGCTTGAATATCCTTCTGAAAACTATGGTGATATTATACACTACTCCGGTAGGAACTGTTAATATTGCTTTATTTAAATCGATCGTTGGAAAAGTAGTCATTAAACAACATCATTGGATAGAAGTCCCAGCAAAAAAGGGGCAGCCATCAAATTGATCGATATCAAAAAGACTGCCCCGGTAGGATGGAAGCAACAGTGTTTGGGACTCATTTCATGGTTAATTTATTATTACGAAGGATATTATTATTCTCGATACTACAATACTGATTGAATTCAAAAATATTTTTTGGTTGAGTCAATTATGTTCGTAATTCTTTTCGTAATAAAACATTATTCAGAAAATAAATTGCTAAACACGGTTGCTTCGATTCTAGTGGGGTAGCATTTATGATATCAATCATTTTCATGGCTGCTAAATTTCTGCTGAGTGGACTTTCATATAATGAGGTTGTTTTCTGGGAGATATCAAGTTTTATTTTGCAATTTTTATTGATGTATGAACATCAGCAAAAGCCTCAATTAACAGAATAGATTTAGTCAAAAATTCATCGAAAAGAATTACGAACATAATTAACTCAACCAAAAAATATTTTTGAATTAAATCTGTATTTTAGTATCGAGAATAATAATATCCTTCGTAATAATAAATTAACCATAAAATGAGTCCCAAACCCTGTTGCTTCTATTCCTACCGGGATTTCTACCTATTTTTCTATACTATTTTAAAACATATGTTTTGTGTTTTTTTTCGCGTTAGAATATTTTAATCATTACGGTCCCTTAAATAATATTTTTATATTATAAATAGGCAAATATTTTTTAGACAATACAATAACACTTTGGCTTATATTTGAATAGGCTAAACAATGCATGAATAAACTAATAATAGTTTAAGATATATTGCGTATAATTCGATCTAATGATTTAGTTTGTAAAAATTAGAAATAAAGTAGAAAAATAAATAAATCTAAAATATTTGATACTTCCGAGAATAAGTGCCTTTTTTATTTTATTCTATTGTAAAGAAAAAATTGTGGGTATTAGTTATTTATTAAAGAATAAAAGTACTAATAATAATGCTGCACTCATCAGATCAAACTATGCAATCGGAAAAATCGACGTCCTTGGTAAGAATCGATATTAATTTCGAGGTCTCGCCAAAGAGCTATCTTCCTGAAGATAATTAAACCGAGGCATTGAGGCGTAATTGACTAACTGAAAATACCTTTCGACGTCTAGTCTAAAAATTGATCTCATGTTTGTTCGTGCAAACTATCGCGATTTATCTAGAGATCAATTTGGTGTAATATGATCATGTACTAATGATGAATTGATTTAAAAACAAAATATAAATGAATGTAAATATTAAAATTATGAAACAAAAAACAAAATTGTTACTCTATTTTCTCCATTGTAATATTCCCTAATAATAATGAAGGCTTAACGAACCGAAGGTATTTGGCCCTAAAAGCTGGCAAAAACCATTTTTTGAAATTTGAAATTTCTGGTAAACAATGACTCGAAGTTCAAGTAGAGGACCTGTTGGATCATGCAAGGTGATTTTTATCTCTTCCAGGCCCTTAACTTAGCGGATATTCTAGTTACAATCTGACCTTAGCCTTTACCTCTATCTGCTCATAAATTTTGTTCTACAAAATATATTAATTTTCATTGTTTTTACTGAATTATCGGCATTATCATATGATGGATAGTTCGAGGCCAGGTTTGTACTTGTTATCCAGACCGTAATAAATTTTTTGTATTCAATACTAGTATCAATGTTTCTATGTTTTTTGGTAGGTAGATTTTAGAGCTAAAAATAAAATTTGAAGGTTAAAAAGTTATACTTCTGGTCATTTCTAGGCAACGAAATATTTTTTATGATACTGTGCAATTATCGTAGTTTAGGTTTCATGAAAAAAATTCTGCGAATAGCTGCAAATGGGAGACTTATAATTTTTTATTTCTAAAACGTCAGTTTCATCAAATAATATTAAAAAATTAATGTTATTATATTTTCATTTATTTATATTTTAGGATCTTCTGAAATAATAATAATAATAACTATAAGGGTATTATTTGAAATATTTTTAAAGTCGAGAGCATTAGCTTTTAACATAAAATAAGGAATTTTTGTAGTCTTTTCTCATTAGGACATATTGCTTAGCTAATAGCCTAGAGCAGGTGAAAGAGCTAAAACATAAATTATCAATTTTGAGGCATGATTTTTAAGTAACATGGAATGCTTCTTCAAGGAAAAGAAAAGTTTTTAAAGCAGCAACAAGGAATCGCTAAGTGGGACGATATCAATTAAAAACTCAAGATCTGGTGGACGCCCTGAAAAATCATTTATGGTTTAAGTCAAAGAAGCAAGAGGTGTAAAACAGAAAAACTCAGCACTGATTTGCTGACGTACTCCACTTATATAAAACTTAGAGATTCTGGTGATATTAATGCGTTCCATGTTTTGAAGGATCTAACAAAAACTCCCTCTCGTGCCATAAAATATATAGGAAAGCATTTAAAAATTTCAAGTTGTAAAAATAGAAAAAAAAAATACCTATCATCACTGGAAGCTTTATTTACATATATTGCATATTGGTGGATCTATCAAGTAGTTATTTCATAAATTTAGAAATGTTTTCTATATTTCCTAAGGTTCCGTATCCTTTTCTCCATAGAAACTTTACGAAAAACTTTATCACTACAAATTTTTATTTTTACCTATTTTACACTATTCCCATTTTTCAAAAATAATAGTAATAGATAAATTTATAATGAATCTTTATTTGTTACAAGCACATTTCATAGGTGCAATGCATAAAGAGAAAATAATATGAATATAAATTGTAAACCAATAGATGCCTATTTCACAGTCGGTGGATTAACGTAAAAATTTATTTTAGGAAAATTTTCACCTATGAATATTTTTTTAACTGCTTAAGACATATTTTTTTATGTCTATTAGAAATTTAGAAGCCATTTTGAGGACGTTTGAACTAATAAAATGGAAGGAAATAGTTTTGGCCAGCTCTTGGGGTCAAATACCCCTGTGTGCGAAGGTTCGATGCCGACAGCACAACTCGCACCCTGCACAGCTCTACCACCGACCGTTATCCAAATCCAACTTCGACAGGTCTTCCTTAACGCAATCCTCCCACCTCCGTCTCGGCCTTTACCCCTCGGACGTTTCCCATTCAGCTCTGCGCCAATCTTTTCTGAATTCGTTCACCACTAAGTTCCGCAATTTTACAGGCCCATTTTATTCATTCATCTCGCTGCTATCACGACAATTATATTTACCGGCTACAGTTCACTCAGTTTGGCGTTGAGTAAGCGTCCAAAATCTCCGGTTAGTTCATCCCTCTTCTAGTGCAAATATTCTACACAGTATCTTATTTTCACAAAACCTTAGCATTCTCTCATCCTCCAATGTTAGCGACCACGTTTCGTATCTACAATGTACTACAGGAAGAATAATAGTTTTATAAATCCTGATTTTAAAGTTTCGGGACGGAAGCTAAGAAATTTCGCTACTGAAAAGTAGCAAGCAGACAGACAGACAGACAGACAAATGTGTTTATTTATATACAGAAACAGAAAAAAATTAAAATACAATGAAAATCTCACCAAAACACCACTGCATTGAGAAACACCCGTTCGCAGGAGTTCTGATTTAATAGTAACTTAAAGTAAAATATTACTACTCGCCTCTTAATAAAAACAAATAAAATAAGTAAATAAATATAATGGTGGTACAGAAAAAAATAAATAAAAATAATAATAATAATTATTAAATTAAGGAAAAGTAGCAAGCATTTCCGGCTTTTAATCTAGTCTTATTTGCTCATCGATTTCTAAAATATTGTAGATTAAACAATTTTTATCTAAAGAAAATAATCATTTACAATGCCACACAAATTATTGAAACACAAATAATTAAACAGGTTACGGAAATAATCACTCTGTAACACAAAAATAACCAAATGACTTGAGATTCAGAACTAGACTAACTCTCCAGTCCATCGCTCCTTATATTTAGTCATAAGAAGAACCGCCACGAAGGTTCGAGGCAAGCGTGGATGGTACTCGAACATCATAGTCACAAATGCGTACTGTGGCTGTTTGATCGTTCCAACAACAAGAAGAACGAACTATTCTAAGCCATATCGTTTTAGTTTTGTTGCACTATTTAAATTCTCTACGTGTTCAAACGTATTCCCCTCTTCATCAATATCATATTATGACAATATTGTCACCGCTTATACAAGTCTAATAGCCCCTGTCGTTCAAAAAGCGAAGTTACGTTTAATTGTGTGAACAGTCCTTCCCTTTTAGATATTTAAAATTTTATCATCGAAATGTTCTGACGCATTTTAGTTTTTTAGTTTTTTTTAATAATTTTAAAATTCAAATAACAAACTTGAATACCCGTTTAGTTAACCGAAACAAGACTATAGCCTGAGACATCACAATAACCTGTTTTGGTCTTTAATTGAGAACCACCCAACCACTTCTGTATTCAGGCCTGGTCCCGTCTTCGTTAGGAAAATTGAGATGTGTCATAAATAATAAACAGCAAGTTCTGATCTCGTATCTGTCTTGTTTAATAGTTCAAATTTTTATTATATTTTTCTTGAAGATATTAATAAAATAATTTAATGCCTATGTGTCACTTCAAAAATTATATCGTTGAGGGTTGTAAATTCAACGACAGTGTCTTCCATAAACTATGGACTTTACTTGGACAAAACACGCACTCAGAACATATATATAATGGGATCAATGAGTGGTACCAAGGCCCAAGAAAGCCTACTGAAATTGAAAAAAAAAAATGAAAATAAATTGTGGTGCCCTTGTTACCCTAAGACTTTTAAAGGGAGTACGAAATCCTTAGCTATGCCCTCGGATTGGACGTAAAATGGAGCCTGTACGAAGTCGGGTATTCGTAAAAGACCCCTATCCTAATTATACCTGGATAGACAAAATTAAATCACAATCACTTTTGCATCGTCCGATTAGCCTTTGTGGCATACTATAGATTTGTGTAATGAAATTTTTTTTTTTTTTTTTTTGGGTCTTCAAGGCTTCCACTGAAGCACTATACTGCCCATACTAACATCTATGGCACTGGTATACTTCTACGAAAAAAAAGCACCACCCAGGGCGGGACTCGAACCCGCAGCTTTACCGCACAGCCACAACGGGCCCCAAATTCTTTAGTTTATATGATAAACTAAATATGATTGTTTGTTTAACGTCACTTTATGCCACTAAGGCTAATCGCACAATGCTACAGTGGGAGTCCTAAATTTTGGCTATTCAGGTATAATTAAGATAGGGATCTTTAACGAGCACCTGATGCCTGAAGCCTTTAATTTTACAACAGAAATGTAGTCTTAAGGGTGTCCAATAACTGTCCGGTTTACCCTATATTGACATTATCTTTACAGAAATTTTTCGGTAGGAAATTTTAGGCTACAATATATATTTTTTTTTTTTTTTTTTTTTTGTGCACTTATTTTGAAAACTATGCAAGGAATGGATAAAATTTGGTGTAAATTGTTTGATGGCAAGCTAAAGCGATGTGACATCAATCTAATGATCCAAATTGAGACGTATATATTAATGTTATCAGGTATATTTACATATATATAGAGGTAGCAGTGGTAAATTATGACGTTCGTGGGCGTCTATAAATATTCTAACGTCGTTATTAAAGTCTCTTAATTTGAATTTTCTCCAAGCATAAATCCTACTTTCTCGAGTTTTATTAGTAAGTGTTCGTTCAAATATTGTTTTAATAGATTGTTATCATTTAATTAAAGCCGATTTTTAATCAGAGTATATCAATAGACGTACGTCATGTAATAGCTGTTAGAAATTAGATACCACTCTTCCTAATAAACTCAGAGTGAAGTCCATGTTAAGAATATATTGTTTTTTATAACCAAAAAAAAAACACAAATAACCAAGTACCGCGAAATGGTCTGTGTGTGTGTGTTAACAGACTAGCTCAAAAACTGTAAACCGTACGAACCTGAAATTGGGTATTTGGTATATGTATATGCCCGAGATATGACTGAAAAAATTTCATCAAAATCGATCAACCGGAGGGGGCTTTTTTTATTTCAGAAGGTTTTTCTCAAAAATAGCTTTAACGATTTTGATTAAACTCGTCATTTTTAATGAGAATCGAGTATTCTTTAATATCAGGTAAGCTTTATCATTATTAAAATGTTCTGAGGGGCATAAATGAGTTGGGGCCTTTTTTGTTTTCCTATGAAGTACCTTTGTTTTTGTTTATATGGAAAAATTATCTGTCTCTCGTTTCGCCTAAAAATAAGAAATGGCTAAATATGAAATATGAAAAAAATCAAGTAAACATATACAGGAGAAAAAAAGAAAAATATTCCGTGAACTCATAGAACACGTTGAGCTCACGCATTTAATAACAGACCAATGCTTTTTAATTAAAGGTGTTCTTTTCATTTATTGGAAATTATTTGTTTCATGGTAACTTTATGAATTTTTCAACAACTACATAGAGAATTATAAAATCAGACGATTTGGAGTACTATGCTTGCATTGCCGAATTATCACAAGTAAAAACTTTTATTTAATAATTACAAACAAATAGTGCACTTTAAAGAGCTGATAATGTGTGACTTTGAGAAATGGCATTTAACAAAACACGTCAATTTCTAATCAATGTAAGTTGGTAAGTGAAAGTGTTGTGTTGCGCGTAGCGCACCAGATTTTTTTTTGTAATAAAAATAATTTAAACCCACATATGTGTTACAATACAATGTCCTTGCTGCACTTATCCTCATATTGTAGTCATAGATCGTTTATTGCTATAAAATGCAAATTATTAAAACAGGGCAACTAGTTCGAATTGCCTTCTTGATACATTTGCTAAGTTTGTTTTTAGTTTATTTGCTCTGCTATATTAATTTTAATTTATTTTTAAAAGCATTGACAGAAAAAATTGTCATGAGGACCCGCTTGTTAAAAGTTTATTCTACTTTATTCTTTGATATCATTAAAACTTCATTGCCTTTATTTTCAAGCAATATTTAAAAAAAAAAAAAAAAAAAAAAAAAAATCGTTCGTTGGAACTCTGATTCAATACATAATGGGAACTTATTTAAATAGAACGATTATGTGTGATGTGCAGTGAAACCAATTATGTTATGGCGTTTACATACTATCGAAACGCGTCGATTTCTAATCAAAGTAAGTTCGTAAGTGAAAGTTGTGTGTTGCGCGCTTCGCACCAGATATTTTTAACACTAGAAAGACGGGAGCTTAGTATATACCTATATTGCCTGAAAGCAGTCAAAATGACTGCATTGTGAAAAAATAACTAATGCCCAAAGAAATTTGTTTGACAGTAATTTTTAAAATATTTTTTCTGTAATCGTTGAATAATGGTAACATTACTAAACTGAAATGAGTGAAGAAAGTGAAACATTTTGCAATAGAGTGAAGAAAGTGATTACTTTCTTCACAAGTGAAGAAAGTGAATTGCCTTCTTAATTAGTAATAAGTATAAATTAAAAAATAATTTGAAGTTGGAAATTAAATGCTTTTAAATGTTTCTTAACATTGTAAGAATTTATTTTAATAAAATAAATTGAAATGTGAATGAATTATTGGTGGAAATAATCAATATATTTTAAAATTTAAATATAATAATAATTACCATCCTTGTTTATAACCTGCACTTGTTTATAACTTTATAACTTGTTTATAACCATGCTTATAACCTACCAACAACATACCATAATCTTCACAACATCCTAATTTTGTTCAAATTCTGGTTAGATCTGATCATGTATTACACGATTACAGAAAAAATTTAATATTACACTCGTGAAAAAAGTAGAATTTACAAAATGATCTAACTTCGTAAAATAATCTACTTTCGTCACTTGGATAATAAATAACTATTATATCACTTACAGTCATATAACAAGTTATTAATAAGTATTAACAATAAAAAAAATGTATTTTAGTTCGAAAAAAAAATAATTTATACATTATCTGGACATTTTAAGCAAATGAAAGTGCAAATATTTTTGGATGTACATCTTCCGCAAACATACTTTTTACATTTTTGACAAATATTATTTGTTTTGTTATTGTGGCAAAGTAGTATTTGAAAATTTTTTCGTTTGGTAGATATATAACACATATATATTCCGGAAGTGAAGGACGGGGGAGGGCAACAACAACGATTAATTAACCGATTTATATGTTGTAGAAAAAGTCTCAAAATTATAAGAAGCTGTGTCATTATTTTCTTAATTGAAATTCAAAAGCAGTCAAAATGACTTGCTTAGGCAATCTAGTGTTAATCAATAATCTTAAGCATTTTTTATCATACGAGAGTCGGCTCAAAAGGTAGAGGCTAAATATCGGTGATGTAAATTGGATGAGGCCAAAAATAGAGGGGTAGGTGCGGGAATAATATTAAAAATCGGTGTAACCGCTCTTTTATTTATTATTAATTATTATTATTTTATTAATTACTCCTTTTTACTATTTCGATTTAATTAGAAATTTTTATACTGCCTAAGACTCCGTTCCCGTGCAATTTGTATGCTTTCGAGGTACGAAATTGCTGTCTAGCCGAGATTCGGCTATGTAGCATAAAAAGCATTTAAAAAAAGCATAAAAAAAAAGCATTTAAAAAGCATTTTTATGCCGACTCGTATGATAAATATTAAAATTATTTAGAATATATTTCCTGCCTACCCAGTAGGGAATGGCCAACAGCCGTTACTCTCTCGCCATGCCTACAAGATATTTTCGTTTATAAATATGCATTTACCCTTAGCTATGTCGGCCCATATGGTTCTCAGGCCTCGGCTAGGCTTGAAGAAAAAATAAAATATTTTTGCTCATTTTTATACTGGTTTAATATCAAGCACAATCTAAACCAAGGCTGGTTAAAATATATATCTTTCCAATTTTTGAAAAAAAAAAAAAGAATCGTAATCTTTTCCTAAGTTAATTTTTACTAGCTGTGGGGCCCGGCTTCGCTCAGGGACTTGTGAAATAGGTGGAATGAAAGAATAACTTTAAAATGTAATAGTACAGAAAAATAGGCCAAAATTAATCAAGATTAAGACGAAGTTTGTACCATCCTGAAACTTCAGTTTAGTATTAGAGGTAAGTTTCGAAACCTCAGAGTCCGCCCATATATGGTTGGGGTATAAGAGATCCTAATAATGCGGTTCTCTTAATGCGTTTTCTTCCCTTTTCTAGATTAAGAAAAAATATTTTGGCAGCAAATATGTCCTGGCATGTACCATTTTTTATGGTTTCTATGTTCTGATCCCATTGAGACCATTCTCATGACGATACCGCATCCTTATCAACCAACTTTTCCTTTTTCGAATTCGGTTGAAAATTTACGAACAGAACAGAACTATTAAACAGAAATATTATATGAACTCTTTATTTTCGATATATATTCCATTAGGTTATATCTTTTATTCATATTATCTATAGGTTATATCTTTTATTCATATTATCTTTAGGTTATCTATTTTATTCAATGTTAGTTTTTATTTTCTCACTACACTAATAAGCAATTTTTCTTTTGTTGTAAATTTACTCTTATATTGTATATTGATTAAAGGCAATGTTTCGACCAATTCTTTCCTCTTCTGTAAAACTTCATTCGCTTAGGAATACAGTTGGTTTTGTTTTTAATTCCAATTCATTGCAGAGATGTAATGACCTTATTTAAAAATAAAAAGGAAAAAATAATTATTTATACATAATCTCGTGTAATTTAAAGAAAACAGCTGAAGCTAAAACCCTAACAAAGCGAACTAATGAACGATAACCTTATGAATTGAGCTTAGCTAGCGCTCCTGGCTTCCAAATGTCGAACTAATTCACTGGTTCATTCATTCATTTTCATTCATTAACTCGCCTGGGCTTATTAGAGGAGCTAATTACATGTAGCGAGAGGCTTAAAATTACAACCCTTGTCCCTTCAACATTACTCAGTTAAAATGAAAACTGAAACCTTCTTCATCGTTATGGGCAATAGGGCAATACGACGACATAACATTCCATATAGTAGGTGTAGTCGTTTTTGAGCCTTTTCGGCACGCACATTGTACACTTTACTTTATAATATATATTGATTATTGGGCCATACCCCGTCAAATCAACACAAAAATATATCATTTTGAACCTCACCATCTCGGATTTTCTTAAAATTTGGTATTTGTGTCCTACTTGTATCTACTAGAACAATTGTGAAATATAACTGAGATATGTCCACCCGTTTGTAATACGAATTGTAATACATTATAATAAAACCCTCGAAAATAGGTGCAGGAACAGAAAAAATCATAAAAATTAATTTCAAAATTTTCAAAAAATGCATTTTTTTAAATTTTTATATTTTTTTTTTAAATAAAAAAGCTCATACTGCCTATACCTATACATTGTTGTATGTCACATGAAACGGCACAGAATGCGCTGTTAAACGACACCAATCTCATTGTCCTAATCAAATTTGTAAAACATGTACATGATTTTTTCTGTTTCTGGACTTATTTTTGAGGGTTTTGTAGACCAATAATTAAAAATCTGGTGCGATGCGCGCAACACACAACTTTCACTCACTAACTTACTTGGATTAGAAATCGTCGTGTCTCGATAATATGTAAACGCCATTCCTCAACTTCACACATTTAAGTGTATACTTATATTTCTAGATCTCCATATCTGCATCGCAAAATTTGGTAATTCTCAGCACTTTTCGATTCATTATTGCTAATTTATATATGAAGGGACTAATTTCATCAACAGTCGAGTTTTTTAATGCTTGCTTGTTTTTTACTATGAGTTGCTTTTTGCAAATACATCGTGAAGCTGAATGAGGTGTATTTTAAGCCGTTTTTGAGTAAACAAAAAAAATCACGTGATGAGACAGCACTTATTAAGCAAAGTGCCCCCTCTAATTAATCAATTTTGATGAACTTTTTACTGTCGCATCGCAGGCATATGGATACACCAAATACCGAGTTTAATCAAAATCGTTAGAGCCGTTTTTGAGAAAATCGAAATAAACCTAAAAATTAGACAAATTCCTTTAAATAAAGTACACCCTCCGTTTGACCCATTGTGATGAAATTTTTGCTGTCACATCGCGGGCATATACATACACTAAATACCCAATTTCAGGTCTGTGCGGTTTGTAGTTTTTGAGCTAGTCTGTTCACACACACACACACACACAGACCATTACGCGGGACTTGGTCATTTCGACTCAGGGGACCCCAAAACGTATATTTCCATTGAAAACCGGAAGTCGAAATTTTTCACGATCGCAATACTTTCCTTACTATATATTTCATATATAAGTAGGTAAGTGAAAGTAAAAATCTGGTGCGTGCTCGCAACACACAACTTTCACTTACCAACTTACTTAGATTAGTAATTAATGCGTTTTGTTAATTGCCACTTCTCATATGAACAGAACGGCTTTAATTATGAACAATGGTCTGTCATTTTTTGACTGAATATTTTTCTTTATTTCTCCTCTTTATGTTTTCTTTATTTTTGTCATATCTCATATTTAGCCATTTCTTATTTTTAGGCGTAACGAGAGACACTTAATTTCTCCATGTAAACAAAAACAAAAGTATTTCATAAGAAAGAAACAAACAAACAAAAAAGGCCCCAACCCCTCCCCCCCCCCCCCAAAAAAAAGCCCCTTTGATTTGATTTGATCTATTTATATGCTCGAGATATGACTGTAAAAATGTCATCAAAATTGATTAACCGGAGGGGGGACTTTACTTAAATTTTGTATCATTGTCATGTGTTTTTTTTTTTTGCTCAAAAACGGCTTCAACGAATTTGATCAAACTGGGTATATGATGTATGTATATGCCCGAGATACGACTGTACAAATTTCATCAAAGTTGATCAACCGAAGGGGGGAATTTACTTAATAAATTTTGTACCAATTTCACGTGTACATATTTTTTATTTACTCAAAAACGGCTTTAACGATTTTGAAGAAACTGGGTATTTGATGTATGTATATACCAAATATGTAAAAGCCAACATTTCATCAAAATTGGTCCAACTGAGGGGGCACCTTATTACCCCCTCCCTTTGAGCAATTTTGATGAAATTTTTGCTGTCACATCGCGGGCATATACCTACACTAAATACCCAATTTCAGGTTCCCACGGTTTATAGTTTTTGAGCTAGTCTGTTCACACACACACACACACACAAACACACACACACACACACACACACACACACACACACACACACACACACACACACACACACACACACACACACACAGACCATTTCGCGGGACTTGGTTATTTCGACTCAGGTGGTCCCAAAACGTGTATTTCCGTTGAAAACCGGAAGTCGAAATTTTTCACGATCGCAATACTTCCACTTACTATATATTTCATATATAGGTAAGTGAAAGTAAAAAACGGGTGGACATATCTCAGTAAAATTTCACAATTGTTCTAATAGATATTATATTTAATGTTTACCTGAGATCAATGGTTCTTCAAGTTGATTAGACATGTTACAAGCCTTCACGCGTGTTCCTAACATTAATACTTGAAGCCAATCCTCTTAAGCAGTTTCCTGAGAACTCCATTAATCCTTGTTTAGGGGAATCATGGACGTTCGATAAATTACTGTGTAGAGAATGATAAATCAAATTAGGATATTTTTAGTTCCTTACATCCTTACCATTTTTACTGCTAATGCTTTCATTTAAGAATTTGTCACTGAAAATACTGTACAATTCAGATTGTATCAATAGTACTAAAATTGTATTAATGTAGATTGTAAGTATTAAGGTTTCTTGAGGAAACGATGGAAGGCTATGAAAAAATTACTAAGCACTTGATACTCATAGTCAACGACCGTTCAATTTTATAACAGATCAAAAAAGTATCAGTAACACTTTTAACAGATACTAAAATTTCATGTATCAAACTAAAAGACAGTTCCACCGCTGACTGTATTTACCCCCTCCATCGGCGATATTAACGGAGACGGTTGTTAGAGCGAGCTGCCGGCGGCGCAATCAGCGCACTCTACTTTCGGGTCACGTATCAAGTTACCGATGCTAGAACACATCACCTGATTTCCACCACATCTGTTGGCTTCGTCTTTTCCAGATTTCTGCCTTCCTTGAGCAAAATATAAACCTTACATCATCACCTTGCTTTGCATAATTAACTTATAAGCGTACAAATAGAGTTTATTTCGAAAATTTAATAATAATATTTACCAGAAAAGCAATTTCTAGTAATAGTAAAATAAAAATACAAGGAAAGTAATATAGTGTATATCATATAAATCTTGAGGCCACCTGCGGTGTAGTGGTTAGCAGAGCAACCTACATACATTACCAACGGTCGCGGGTTCGCGTCCCACGGCTGCCACGGTAAAGGATGTTACAAATCCTTGGCTATCCCGTACCGGATAGGACGTAAAATGGAGGTCCTGAGCCTGTACGATGTCAGGTACTCGTAAACGATCCCTAGGATAGGCTATGTGGCTCCCAATGTAGCCTCGCCCGATTATCCTTAGTGTCATAAACTTACGTTAAACAAAGAAACAATCAATCAGAAGGAAGACTGTCCGTTTTGTTTTGTTGCTACGTTTTTTTTTTTACTACTAAATATTGAAATAATTTTGTGGTTTAAACAATTTTTATTGAACGAAAATTTTTACATTGCCACACAAACTATGAAAACAAAAATAATTAAACAGGTTACAAAAATTATCACATTGTAAACACAAAAATAACCGTAAAACTTGAGCTTCAGAACAAGACTAACTCTGCTGTCCATGGCTCCTTATATTTAGTCTGAAGAAGAACTGTCTGGAAGGTTTTAGGTCAGCGCAGACGGTAACCTCGCTGTAGTCACAAACATGTACTAGAACAGTTTGTTCCAACAACAAGTCTAGAACTAATTAAAATCTTGTGTTTTCTCATGTTTTATGTTACAATATTGTTGATTCTTTTCTTGGAAATTCTTTTCATTTCTTTTTTTTTTTTTTTTTTTTCCTTTTAGCGTGAAGAAATTAAATTACAAATAAATGACTCAATAATTATAATATGTGTAATGGAACAATAAGATAAGAGCTCAACAAAAAAAGTAATGATAATGAAAAAATAATATTATATAAATAATATAGGTGTTATTGCTTTCCGATTGACCCCGTTTCAGGGAATAAAATGCTAAAAGGTGTTGATATTTATTTCGAAATATATAACTTTAAATACTTCTCTTCTACAATTTGACATTTATTGGAGGAGAGTTTTTTCTTTGGATTTTTTGTACCCTAAATATGACAGTGGGTTATTAAGTGTTTCAAAATTTATTAATTTTTGGAGAGGGTGGGGGATTGATGCCGAGTATTATTAAATGTCCCCTGGCTCCGGGTTTTGAACATGCTGTCTTCGTATTTCCAATCAGTCGTTGCCATGGGCATTGCGTATTTTCTAACGCGTTTGCCCACTTGGCCATCCCGCCACCTTCCACTTACCTTTATATGAAAATGTTCATGTTGCCTTTTTTGTTTTCCTATAAAGTACCTTTGATATTGTTTATATGGAGAAATTATCTAACGCCTGTTATTATTACTTAATATAATTTTTTGATAACTAGATACCCCTTGCTTATAAAAATTAAGTGCTCTTTTGATTGGTACAAACAAAAAATTTAATATTTTTTTTTTTTTCAAATCTATTAAAGATATTCCAATGAAACTTCACCTGTTATTATGCTTCCAACTATTTAGGGTAACTGTACCATAAGTTGACATTGCTCTGATAGTTGACTATTTGTACAAAAAGTGTGAATAATAAGATTCAGGGTTGATTATTTTGGTTCAAAATTTGGCGGTAATTTGCCAAGTTATGCTGGTTAGCTGTGCTGCCATCGACATTAGTTTGATGAAATCTCAAGCTTATAATGGCAAATTTTCTAGTAGCCTGAAAACTTGGTTTCCGCTACCCTGTTTCATTAAAGTGGAAATCAAGTTAAATAAGCTTTTTAGTTGGTTTGATTCAGTTCAATTATGGTTTAATTACTTTTATGGTATTCATTAAGTTCATGAGAATCATTTGATATCCTTTTTAATATATTTATGCAATGTTTTAGGGCTTAAATGTAGGTGTCAACTATTAGAACAGATATTAATCCATAATTTCAATAGTTGACATTGATGTCAACTACCGCTAGCATTAGCAAATGGTGTTCTATCTTTGGGTGGTTTATGAAAGTCTGAGTCTGGCTGGATGACCAGGTGTCTTATTTTATGAATTTATAGTTGTTGTATTGAATTTAGTCTATCCATGGAGGATTGAGAGCAAAATTGCATTGCCAATAATCCTATTCCTGAAGGGACACGCGTCTCATTGGACTCTCCCCACTTTCCAATTATGTGTTACTTGCAATTAGACGCACTCTATCAAAATGCTACACATTTCATCCAACCAATGAATGTGGCCATCTTTAATTGTCTAAAAGAGAACTGGAAGAGTACGTAAAAAATGAAACTTCTGGCCGTTATTAAAATCTATTTACTATACTTACTTAACTGGATGATCCATTTTTCGTTTACATCATACATTTTTCGTGTTTGTTTTGTTTTTCTCATTTAAGCTTTTTATGTTTAAAATGATTAAATTTTGGAAATTTTATTTTGTTTCCATTGTGAATTTATTAGTTTATAAATAAAAAAAAGGTTAACTTTTATTGCAGTCTTTACTATCTAATAAAAATTATAGGAAATCAAAATAATGCATGTGTCAACTTTAAACCCATAAATGTCAACTTTCCAAACTTTTACATTTTGATGTGTCAACTATTGGTTCATTTTAGAAGCTTCTAAGAAATAAATGCTTTTATTCCTAGTTTTCTAGAGGGATTGGCCTAACTAAATTCATAACAAAGATTATCCTAACATCAATATATTGGTAAACAGTGTCAATAATATAATTTTTTTCTTAAACTGTCAACTATTGTTACAGTTACCCTACTTGTTTGTTTGTTTGTTTAAAGTCACTTTATGCCACTCAGGCTTGTCGGACGATGCTACAGTGGGAGTCCTAAATTTTGTCCTATCCAGGTATAACTGGATAAAAACCTTTAATGAGTACCTGCCATTGTACAGGCTCAGGACTTCCATTTTATGTCCTTTACGAAGGACGGCATAGCCAAGGATTCTTTACTCCTTTTGAAAAATCCTAGGAGCTTTATTATTGTAGGTTGCTATGCTAACCACTACACCACATGTGACCCCGCCAACTATTTGTTAATACGTACCTAAAATGCAATGCATGATGTTCACTTAGATATGGCTAACTCTTCATTGATTTGATTCACTTTTCTCTTTACAGGTACATGCAGGATACCTACCTTCTGTGGGTATGCTACGTTGTCCTCTTCTTCTGCTGCACCTACACGGCGGTCTCCTTGCCGATCGGGCCCACCTCCCTGGGCCTCGAGACCCGGCGGGTCTTCCCGGAAGGGGTGTGGCCGATCCTCTTCGCGCTCTTCCTGGGCTACGGGATGATGCCCCTGAGGACCTGGGTGGCTGCCCTCTTTGGGGCGGCACTTCCGCTGATCCACCTGGCAGTGTCCGCCGCCGTCGTTGACAACTTCCACCAGCTCCTCTGGCAGCAGGTAATTGTGGATCTATTCAGTGTTCACTATTCAGTGTTGTAAAAATATTTATACTTACTTTTTACATGTGCATGCACAAAACTCCTAAAGCAATGGTCTCAAACATTATTATTATACAAAACACAATACACCGTAGGAAGAATAACAGTTTTGTAAATCCCAACTTGCCACATATTCTTTACTACTTTCGAGTATTATAGTACAGTTGCTGACATTTTGCTTCTCAACTAAAGTTTTCGCTTTTTACAAATTGTTAAATTAGCCAGGGATACTAAGCCACAGTTTATCATAGTTTTGAGCTACATTAACAGTGGGATACATTAAATGTTATTTTAAAAAGTATCTAATTTTGTTCTGAGAAGCTAAATTTGGGGGGATCTGGAATCTTAATATTCCTTTCTGAAGAAAAAATTCATAAATCTTGAAACACTAAATAACCCACATATTTAGGGCACAAAAAAATTCAAAGAAAAAACTCTCCACCATTAAATGTCAAGTTGTATAACTGAAGTATTTAATGGGATATATTTCGAAATAAATATCAACAGCTCTTAGCATTTTATTCGCTGAAAAGGGGTCAATCGGAAAGCAATAACACCTATATCTTTATATATATAAATATTTCGTGTCCCGATGTTTGGCGGAGGTACACTCAGAAACTACTTAACAGATTTTGATGAAATTTGGCTCATTGTGTGCAGTTTTGTCCAACTTAAAAGATAGGATAGTTTTTATCTCAAAAGATTGATCACAATATTTCTTTTATTGCGAATTATTGCAAATACAGTAGGTAGTGTTTCGATTTATTAACATGGCGTCATGTATCGATTTCATAACCTTTTTTTTGTTTGTCTTGGGTAAAATAAGAAACTACTCAACCGATTTTTAATAAATTCGGATAAAATACGGTTCATTTGGTGTAGTTTTTTCCAACTTAAAAGATAGTGGTAGTTACTTATCTCGATTATTGGCTTTAATATTTCTTTTATTGCAAATTAAATACTTATTATACTACAGTTGAGTGTGATTATTTGTAAGTTCTATAAATTTCCGAAAGATGCGGTGCAAGTTGATTTATGGACAAAACACTTTATTTTCTTTCGATATTTAGGGTGGATAAGCATAAATTTATTTTTTCGGGCTTTGACTAGGTCATTATGTGTCGCCTTTTCACGTTTCGGGAAAAGATCGAATCTATTTGCAGTTTTAGCAGAAGACTGGTTAACCAAAATCACTGTGCACCTATTAGCACTTTATTAAATAGAGATTTTGAATTCTAATAATAAAAAAATGTACATTATTGTTGTAAAAAGTTATAAATTAACGTTATCTATCTCATTCAGCATGGTTTGAGTTTGCTCGTTTTTCATAACATGTTTCAGGTGGAACCTCAACAAGTAGGCAATATCTCATATCATCATGTGTTATATTCTGAATTTAATTTATGTGTTAGAACAAAAGAATAATTTTGTAAGCTAACTGTCTATTGTGTTTGTACTAAACCCTATTCCAATTATATTTTTTATTAGTTCCTTTTTTCGTGTGTGTTATTTATATTTAATCGAGCCTCTGCTGAAATAATCCAGTAAGTGCTAAATGAATGGATCATTAATACTTACTATAGTCAAATATGCGATGTAAAAAATAAAAATAAATTAATGAAACCTTCTAAAGTCTTTACCAAACAATTTTAAATTTGGCGTAAAGTTCTATTTTAAATTCCGATGATTTTTAGATTAGCTCAAACATTATTTTTACCTGTGAATTTTGATTTGACTGTATTAAAAATAATAGGATATAATTAATTCTGCTAGTGAGCCACAGCAACGCGTTATTTTAATAAGTCTGTTGGCCACCGCCTCAAACTCTGTCGGTGTGGAAAGTGTGCACTTGTTAGATTTAAGTGTTTTTACTAATTGGTTGAAAGTTAGTCTTTGGTGAAAGCTTTTGTAGTATAGTGTGGCTCTGTATCGATTACTCTTTGGATGTTGAGTTCCTCGTGTAGTAAGTCATTAGTGACGTAGTAATGCGCACTTACTATCTTCCTCACTACTTTTGATTTAAAGGATTGGATTCTTTGGATATTTTAGGGCTTTGCAGTGCCACATAACTCAGTGGATTTGATAAAATATTCATAAAAATAACTATTTAGACTGTTAGGTACCTTGGCAAAATTTATCTTTTATTTTAACAGATGTAAGATGGTTGTTTAGTAGTTCAAAATAGTTAATGCTTCAAAAACCATAGTCTTAGCAGGAAGTTAGCACTACGAATACTTTCAACGTTTTATTTTTATTTCTTCTAGGATTTAGCTAATGTTGTGTATAGGGAGCTTTTTTCATGCTAAATTTGACGCTCTGCAACTTTCATCTAAATTTTTTTTCATTTAAACTAGATATTTTTTATTTAGAGGAGTAGGAACACGGTTTCCACCAAAATCGTAAAAATTACAGATTATTGATGTACTAAACCCGGCTAAACCGCTAAACCTATTTAAACTTCAAATATAGGTATCGTTCTATTTTCAATAGTATAGCCTTTTATAGCAAATAGATAGCAATACTTCGTGATCTTTATTTGCCTATTTATATTCGAGAAACTGAAAAAAATTCCGAAACTTTCACGGATTTTAAACCATTAGGCGCTAAATACGTTCACGTTTTAATTACTTTGTCTTCACAGGAGTGTGCTAATTTTAAAATTAATGAGCTCGTTTTCCACAGAATTTGGTATTCTACAACTCTTTTTCTTTTCTACCCTCTTCAAAATTGCAGGCCTTGGAACATGAGCGTAATTCATTTTTCCGTTAAAGTGGCTAAATTGACAATCGGTTTTGGCGAAAAGGCTTACCCGATTTTAACTGTGAGGACCTCAGTCGCCATGAAATTTTATGCTTTTTTATTTTCGAAGGAACACTATTTTCTCTGCGATAAATTTTTTTCGAGTTGAGCAAAAAATTAAAAAAAGTTCGAAAATGTCGATTTTGTTATAAAATTTGATGGCAGCCGATCTGAGGTGGCAGACGTTCACATTTGTTGTCTATGAAATGAGTACTTTCAGCCTATGTGATAAAAAACTTTCTTAAAACCACACCCTTTTTTGACCCTCAGCTCCCGGACTATATTATTGGGTCGTTGAGAACATGTCGAGGTCGCTGAGAACAACTGAATTAAGTCCGTTTAAAATTTTATTTATATTTTCCAGGATATTTATTTTTCAAACGTCTTCCATTTTTTCTTGCAAATTATGATAACTTTATTTTCAAATCAACACCTGACTTATTTAAACATTTAACTATGAAAAAACCGCCGCCATACTTGTTTTTAGTCACTTAACCCATTTGGGGCTCAAGTTGACTTAACCAGTTATTTACTGCCATGAGAGATATATTTAAATTATTCCCGATTGTTTAGGTAATTAAATATCCTTAAAAATAAAATAAACGAACGCTATTTATTTCAAGTTAAAAGCCATTTCGAGGTTGAGTGAATTGGAGAGAGGAAAATCACTACAGAGGGAACTACTATTTATAGACCTGACCGATCGCCTCTGGCTTGGAGCTTCCTCAGGTCGCGCCGATATCTGTAATCGAATCTAATCCGCTCGATTTATATCGATTATTACCCATGTTACGATCCCATCGATTAAGTCAACCGAACCTTTGAGTAAATGTCGTGAAAATTGCCAAAGTATGGTGCAGATAAGATAGCAAAACTTAATCTAAATTCTGCATCGGTTGTATCCCCAAGAATCGACAAGTAAACATAAATGTTTTTACTTTCACTTACCTATATATGAAATATATAGTAAGTGGAAGTATTGCGATCGTGAAAATTTTCGACTTCCGGTTTTCAACGGAAATACACGTTTTGGGGTCCCCTGAGTCCAAATAACCAAGTCCCGCGAAATGGTCTCTGTGTGTGTGTGTGTGTGTGTGTGTGAACAGACTAGCTCAAAAACTATAAACCGTGCGAACCTGAAATTGGGAATTTAGTATATGTATATACCCGCGATGTGACAGCAAAAATTTCATTAAAATTGCTCAAAGGGACGGGGTACTTTATTTAATAACTTTTAATATTTTTTTCGATTTACTCAAAAACGGCTTTAAAGATTTTGATCAAACTGGGTATTTGATGTATGTATATGCCAATTATGTGATAGCCAACATTTCATCAAAATTGATCAACCGAAGGGGGGGCTTTACTTAATAAATTTTGTATCATTTTCACGGGTTTTTTTATTTACTCAAAAACGGCTTTAACGGTTAACAAAAATAAGATATAAATGTAGAAAAATGTTTGACTTTGGGAAATGATATTTAGCAAAACACGTCAATTTCTAATCTAAGTAAGTTGGTAAGTGAAAGTTGTGTGTTGCACGCACGCACCAGATTTTTACCTTATAAAATGTAATAAAACCCAAGAATGGTTTTGGTACGTCGAGATCAATACGAGAGCTTTGATTGGTTGTTGGTTACCTTGTATTAACACGTTAGGTGCGGCGGCGTATTTTAGGGGTAACCTGAATTGGACGGTATCGGTCCCAGTGGTCTGACTGCTAGGATGTGCCACAGATATCGGGCGTCGAGGTCCGATGGGAATACTTTGACAAAAGCGTTATCTTTTGATTAAAAGAGAATTAAATGAGCGTCTCAAGGGCATTATCTCTTGGTAAGGATTGGAACTAGACATAATATGCGCAGGGCAGGCCGATACAGGATTTACGCCATTCTTTATCGAAAATCGGACCTCGGAGTCCGATTCTAAAAAACAACATAATTTCAGCTGTTAGCAACATTTTCTGCACTAAAATGCGATAATCTCATTAAACATCGACTAAATTGAGTATTGGAAGTGTTCGGACATTTTCATGTGAAAATCGGCTGTTAAGAGGGAATGTAAGGCATCGGACCCCGGGGACCGATGCCGCACCTAACGTGTTAAGAAGGGCTGCGATTTACGCAACGAAAGCGTTATGTTTAAGGCATCGTAACTACGTAATTGCATTTTTCGCTTTAAAATAAAAAAAAATCTGAAAGCCAAAATATTTGGGGGGGGTCATGACCCCTCTGGATCCGTCCTTGCTTTCAAGATAATGATACTGAAAACTACGAGGTTAAGTTTTAAGTTATATATTTCTCATTATGGTGTTGTTGTTTTTTTAAACAAATAAAATGTAATTGAAGGGGTCGGGGCAAAACAGTGCCAAGCAATGTTTTTAGCAAAAATAAACTGTAGCTGCATTCTGTTGTATATTATGTAGTACTATAGGCGGGCGCAATCGAATATAGGGTGCGCTAGTAGTTTTGCAAAATGTCGGAAAGAACGGTGTTAGACTTAGTTGATGTGATAGAGATAATTGGTAATTTTAAAAGACCATTAATTGAAGGGCAGGCTATTCTTGATGCAAACCACATATTTACATGTGGAATAACATCTAAAAATAAAAAAACAGTTATTTTACAAGCCTCGTGTCTTTAAACTAGCAATCTTAAAGGACTGCCCCATCAAATAAAAGTGGAAATCAAATTTATTAATAATAATAAGCAATTTTCTTGTAAACTGGTAGTTCTGGTAAATGCAAACACATCATTGTAACTTTACTCGACGTTTTTCGGTTAGTAATAACATTAATTACCTGTTCACACAACCATTGTTACGACAGCTTAGATTCTTTGTCATATTATTTATTTATTTGTCAAAACTTTCAGGCTTCGCATTGAAAACATGGAACAATTAAGCACAACGGATGTAATGAAAAATGGAGAAAATTAAAAAAGAAAAACAAATCTATGACACTATGGTCTCAATGTTATTTGCATAAAACTAGCATTTTGGAATAATAAAATGTCAAATACTAATATTTACCTGAATAAATATAGTCTCTCTCTTTAAAATAAAGACTACATATCGTCATATGTTTCGAAACAGGCTTATCTATTCTTAATTTTACAATGCACTCTTTAAGAAGCTTTTTATTTTTTGAAAATAAAAGGGAATGACACGTCTTTTGACTTTCTAATTGAACATTGAGGGACCGAGCAATACCTACTAGATATTTTTCAAATGATTTTTTGCTCAATCGGGTTCTAATTATGGAAAAATAAATTAAAAACGCCAAAAAACCCTATGAATCCCAGGTAATGGCCCGGCTTTTATCCTCGTTTCTCTAGTTCCTGTAGCACCGTCGCAGAAGCAGCACCGTCGCTTGCGCCCGCCTATATGTCTATGATGGAAATGCCACCTAAATATGATTATAGAGCACTCTTCAGTCGTATTTCAGGTGGCATTTACATCATAGACATACGAGGGGTGATCAAAAAGTTCCAGGACTGATTTTTTATTAATTTATTTAAAAAATCTACAGGCTATTGGACGTTGTCCGTGCTTTTTTGGGGGTTGGGGAGGCTTTTGTCTTCCATTGTGATGACTGGACCTTCGTTTCCACGTCGTAGCCATAAACCCACGTTTCATCTCCAGTAATGACTTGTTTTAAGAAGTTTTCATTGTCATTTGCCATTTCAAGAAGTTCCTGACAAACTTGAACTCTGTGTTCTTTCTGCTGCTCAGTCAACAGTCTCGGAACAAACTTTGCAGCCACCCTTCTCATCTGCAAATTTTCTGTTAAAATCTGTTGACACGAACCAAATGAAATGTTCAATTCTTCAGCCATCTCACGAATGGTTAGTCGACGATTAGAACGCACGAGACTGTTCAATCTTGCAACATGATCGTCGTCAGTCGAAGTTGATGGGCGCCCCTGAACGAGAATCATCTTCACACGATGTCCGGCCTTCCTTGAACCTTTTGTACCACTCATGACACCTTGACCGACTCAGACATTCATCACCGAAAGCCACTTGCAACATTTGAAAAGTTTCAGTAAACATTTTACCCAACTTCACACAAAACTTTACGCAAACGCGATGCTCTTCCTTTACATTCATTTCACAAAATCGCCGAACACAAAAGACTTTTTTTTACGAAAACAGCAGTAACTTTGCAATGAAGAAGGTTATCAACAAACTGAATAAACAGCTGAGCTCAGGAAGAGTCACGCTAAACAATGCTGCCAACCGCACTGCTCTATGACACTCCATTGCCGCGCAATCTCAACAGTCCTGGAACTTTTTGATCACCCCTCGTATAGTACTACATAATACACAACAGAATGCAGCTACAGTTTATTTTTGTTAAAAATATTGCTTGGCACTGTTTTGCCCCGACCCCTTCAATTCAACTAAAAACATTGATTTTATATTAATTTAACCATCATTGTGGGTAACCACCTATTTTTTAAATTATTTAAAAACATTGATGTTTTAGAAACCTGAACATTTATGCCGCAAGCCTACTACCAGATGCTCGGTGTTAAGGTTATAACATTGCGATCAGCTGATCCATTCCTTAATATAGTATTGACAAGAAGTGTTTAAATCATCCCTAAAGATCCGTTGCCATCCTGACCAATGATAAGGAGGCTCTGACAGATGTCGCTGACAGAGGTGAAGATATATTTCGGCTGCTATTGGTGCATGGAAGGGGACCGGAAATAGACTGCTGTGTTGTTGTAGTCTGGTCGGGGATATAAATCTTAACGTACCAGTCTGCTATACATTGTTCTCAGTCTGTGTAAATAAATATTTTTATATATATATTTATTTATACCTATTTACCCGCGTAAAACGGACTACTTTTAATACTTACGTTACGGTAGATGGACGAGCTGTACCTTAGTTCATAAGGTGTGATAAGGATACGCAGCTTGGATCAAGAAGCATATAAATTATCAAAAAAACATGCTTTACCCGAATTACTAACAGCAAAATCTGGTGCGATGCGCGCAACACACAACTTTTACTTACCAACTTACTTAGATTAGAAATTAACGTGTTTTGTTAAATGCCATTCCTCAAAGTCACACATTTTTGTACATTCATTTACTTATTTTTGTTTGTATTTGCACTCTAAAGTACACTAATTTTGTTTATTATTAAATAAAAGTTTTTACTTGTGATAATTCGGCTAAACTTTAAGTCGTCTGATTTTACGACTCTCTATGTAGTTGTTGAAAACTATATATAGTTACGATGAAACAATTAATTTCCATGAAATGAACAGAACATCTTTCGTTATAAACAATGGTCGGTCATTGATGGCGTACTGCGCATGCGCACGATTGTGCTCAACGAGTTTTATTAGTTGACGGAATGCTTTTATTTTTATTTTTTTTCTCGTATATATGTTTACTTGATTCTTTTCATATATCATATTTAGCCATTCCTTATTTTTAGGCGAAACGATTTACCCCCTTCCCCATTTAAGCCCCCTCAGAACATTTTAATAATGATAAAGCTTACCTGACATTAAATAATGTTTTATTCTCATTAAACGAACAGACAATACGCGTGACTATGCTTTTAACAATAGAGTTTGCTGTAATCAACTAATATTTTATTGGTTAAACTCTAATAAATTCGTAAAATCGCATTTTTATTTAATTTTTTGCATTGGGTCCTCTCCTGCCAAAATATTTGGGGGGAGGGGGGGCAGTCCCCTCATGACAAAATATTGGGGGGGACGCGTCCCTCCTGCAACCCCCCCCCGGTGGTGACGCCCGTGACTTAGACCAACAGAACAGCCGCTAGTCCCTAGTCAGCCGTCTATGTAATGAAAATTGTTGCGCTGTCAGACACTATAGGCGAGCGCAAGCGACGGTGCTGCTTCTTTCAGGAACTAGAGAAACGGGATAGAAGCGATAGAATCATAGGGTCTTTTGGCGTTTTTAATTTATTTTTCCATAATTAAAACCCGATTGAGCAAAAAATCATTTGAAAAATGTCTAATAGGTATTGCTCGGCCCCTCAGTGTTCAATTAGAAAATCAAAAGACGTGTAATTCCATTTCCATTTCCAAAAAATAAAAAGCTTCTTAAAGGGTGGATTGTAAAATTTAGAATAGATAAGCCTGTTTCGAAACATATGACGATATGTAGTCTTCATTTTAAAGAAAGTGACTATGTTTATTCAGGTAAATATTAGTATGTGACATTTTATTATTCAAAAATGCTAGTTTTAGGCAAATAACATTGGGACCATAGTGTCATAGATTTGTTTTTCTTTTTTAATTTTTCCCATTTTTATATTACATCCGTTGTGCTTAATTGTTCCAAGTTTTTAATGCGATGTCTGAAGGTTTTGACATATAAATAAATAATATGACAAAGAAACTAAGCTGTCATGAAAATGACAGCTGCCATAACAATAATTGTATGAATAGGTAATTAATGTTATTACTAACCGAAAAAGGTAGAGTAAAGTTACAATGATGTTTTTGCATTTACCAGAACTACCAGCTTTACAAGAAAATAGCTTATTATTATTAATAAATTTGATTTCCACTTTTATTTGATGGGGCAGTCCTTTAAGATTGCTTGTTTGAAGGCACAAGGCTTGTAAAATGACTGTTTTTTTACTTATAGATATTAATCCACATGTAATTATGTGGTTTGCATCAAGGATAGCCTGCACTTCAATTAATGGTCTCTTAAAATTACCAATTATCTCTATCACATCATCTAAATCTATCCCCGTTCTTTCCGACATTTTGCAAAACTACTAGCGCACCCTATAGTCGATTGCGCCCGCCTATAGTTCGCTGGACTTAAGGTTTCAGTGTAAAAAGCTGTTCGTGGTACGCCGGTACGGCAAGGTTCGCACAGTATAAAGGCAACATAAGGAAAACTTCAAACTCAGGCGTTGACCCAAATCCTGACGCACTTCAGGTTCCAGTCGCTCGCATAACTCATCTCGGTTTCATCACGCCGATAGACCGGTTCCATTTCGGATTCGGTTCGTCCTGGGAACATCTTTATTTGTTTACCGTGCCTCGCTTCTGGTAGTAAAACCGTGACAAAACAACTTACTTTAGACCTACCACCACCCTTGGGGGAAAAACAACCTCAATAACCTCATTTTTATTCTGTGATAGGTTAAATGATGATCAGGATTTTCAGTTTGAAAAAAAAATTATTTTCGATCCAACTTGTGGATCTTCATCAGGGCTAAAATAAATCAAATATATGAGTATCTATGCTAGAGGATGACAATAAATGAATATTTTACAGAACTGATAATAATATAAAACATGGTAAGCATTATACATCAATATTTAAATTAGTAGCTGGTTAGCAGGATTAAATAGAATCTGATATTTACCTTCTGAGTCAAGGTAGATACAAAGACTGAAGGTAAAATAAGGTAAGAGGTAGTGTTAGGGGATAGTTTGCCGACTTCAAAGGTTTATGACGGGGAAACTCAACGCTTTTGAAGTGAAAGGCTACATGACAACTGAGTGAAAATAAAATATTAAAAACTAACAAAATTGAGCTATATTGAGCAACAAAATTGAGCACCTATATGGGGTAACAATGCATAAAAAATTGAAAAATATACAGAAGGAAGTTATACAATACTAAAGATAATAATAATACAAGAGGTACTGCTACTGACATCGATAATTGCGGATACCTATGAAATCAAAACTAGGATTTGAAAATGCGGAAGATGTTAGAATAAGTGGATGAAATTATCTCTTTATCTGTTTTGTGATTTACAGGGTTAGTTTTTTCCATATGGATGAAAATGGATTCTGAGAGGAGTCGTTTATCGTGGTACCAAAGCTTTTTTGATTTTTTGTATGATATCCCTAATGCGAAATCATATAATACAGGGTGTCCAGAAAGAGTATCCGGGTTTTTGTTATTGTGAAATGATAAGAGGTTTTTTAGCCCAAGAACTTCCAGAGTTTATAGGATATATAACAGAACATAATATAATAGAACATTGTTTCAGCAAGAAGGGGCCACTTGCCATACTTCAGACTTATCAATTGCTACGGTAAACGAACTATTCCAAAACAAAGTGATTTCTCGTAGAGTCACCATTAGCTGGCCTCCCAGGAGTCCCGATCTCAGTCCTCTTGACTTCTTTCTGTGTGGATACCTGAAAAGTAGGGTATACGAAAAGAAACCGACGAATCTAACGCAATTGAAGCAAAATATCTGAACAGAAATGACGGCAATCTCAGGAACAATGTGTCAACGCGTTTTTAGAAATCTGCGTTTGAGATTCGAGGAGTGCCAGCAGCGTTATGGTGGACACCTAGACAATATTGTTTTTTCTAAATAAATTTCCAGTTCATTGTGTTTAAATAAAGCGTAAACATCCTACTTGATATTCTATATTTGAGATTTTATTCAACTTTCAAACCCCGAATACTCTTTTTGGACACCCTATTTTTTTTTTTGTCGTCCGCCATAACTTCCTTAATACTTCATCAAACTTCATGAATGAGGCATCATTTAAAAGCTTTCCTTAATCTCTACACCGGAAAAACATATAAATCACTCATTTCGCCTTCGATTGCGAGTTATAAGCGCAAAACCGCGGGTTTTGCAAAGAAAATGGTCGTACAGGTTTCTAAATGATGTCAATCTTTTCAGGTTTTCAAGGAGAACTTTTCGGTCATATACATTATTTCGATTAACCCTTCGTTTGCTAATTGTAAGCGAAAAACTGCGATTCTCAGCGAAAATGATCGCGGGGCTTTTTCGTAGGTGTCATTTTTTTCAGTTTGTTGTTAAATTTTTAGAGATGAGAGATGGTCAACTGTTCTTCAATTACGATAGGTTAAATAATGGTCAGGATTTTCAGTTTACAATGATATTTATTATGGTAAGCCAACGTTTCGATCCAGCTTGTGGATCTTCATCAGGGCTAAAAGAAAACAAATATATGAGTATCTATGCTAGAGGGTGACAATAAATGGATACATTACAGAACTGATAATATTATAAAAGATGGTATACATAAATATTAAAATAAGAGGCTGGTTAACAAGATAAAATAGAATATGATATTTACCTACATGACGCACTAAATACACACTATACGATACTAAATATACGGCGTGTACTTTAATTTAGTGGGATTTAAGTAGTTTGGTGTGCGAATGCTTCGCACGGCTCAGCTGGTTTATCATTATCTTAATTTAGTCATTTCACCTTATCTGACAGTGTTGCCAAACTTTATACATTTTTACTTTCACTTACCTATATATGAAATATATAGTAAGTGGAAGTATTGCGATCGTGAAAATTTTCGACTTCCGGTTTTCAACGGAAATACACGTTTCGGGGTCCACTGAGTCAAAATAACCAAGTCCCGCGAAATGGTCTGTGTGTGTGTGTCTGTGTGTCTGTGTGTGTGTGTGTGTGAACAGACTAGCTCAAAAACTATAAACCGTGCGAACCTAAAATTGGGTATTTAGAGTATGTATAAGCCCGCGATGTGACAGCAAAAATTTCATCAAATTTGCTCAAAGGGAGGGGGTACTTTATTTAATAACTTTTTAAGTTTTTTTCGATTTTCTCAAAAACGGCTCTAACGATTTTGATTAAACTGAGTATTTGATCTATTTATATGCCTGAAATATGACTGTAAAAATTTCATCAAAATTGATCAACCGGAGGGGGGACTTTACTTAATAAATTTTGTATCATTTTCACATGTTCTTTTTATTTACTCAAAAACGGTTTTAACGATTTTGATCAAACTTGGTATTTGATGTATTTATATGCCCGAGATAAGACTGTAAAAATTTCATCAAAATTGATCTACGGGAGGGGGGACTTTACTTAATAAATTTTGTATCATTTTCACGGGGTTTTTTTATTTACTCAAAAACGGCTTTAACGATTAACAAAAATAGGATATGAATGTAGAAAAATGTGTGACTTTGGGAAATGATATTTAGCAAAACACGTCAATTTCTAATCTAAGTAAGTTGGTAAGTGAAAGTTGTGTGTTGTGCGCACGCACCAGATTTTTTTAATTTTTAATGACGAAACTTTAATGCGCGTATTCAGGGTTTCTAACGAGCTACTGATCTGATAGAAGGAAAAAACGAAAATATTTAAAAAGCGGGAAAGAAAACAAACGTGCAAATCGCCAGAAACGGTAACTATTCGAAGAAAACAGAGCATAATGAGCCGGTATTCGATGCATTTACAAACGCATTTCGGGTCACCTGTGCTATAGTGGTTAGCATAGAAACTTACAATACTAATTGTCGCGGGTTGCGCCCTAGGATTTTTTAATGGGAGTAAAAATTCCTTTGTCTATGCCGTCCCTAAAATGGAGGTCCCGAGCCTGTACGATGTCAGGTACTCGTTCCCTATCCTAATTATACCTGGATAGGAACAATTTAGGACTCCTCCTGTAGCAGCGTCCGATTAGCCTTAGTGACATTAAGTGACGTTAAACAAACAAACAAGAGCCTTCAAATGATTCTTAGAAATATTTTAGTTTTTAAAATTTCATAAGTTATAAATTTGGTTTTCAAGATAAGCATCTGGCAATGACCTCGCCTGCCTTCCAAATTTAAATATTCCACTCTACTCGTGTTATAGCGGATCATATTAATAAATCTTCTAGATGTAATCGTAAAATAGTTTATTTATAAGAATGAACACCCGTGGTATATTTACATTTCGTTGAGTGAAAGAAATATTTTAATATTTACACCTGCCTGCTGCCTTAGCCAATGCTATTTAAATAGTTGCTGGCCAAGATCAAGACTAAATTCAGAAATGCCTTTATCTGTTATATATGTTTACTTAAATCTTGTCTACTGATATTAAATTTTTTTTTCTACTTTTTTTAATTAGTTCATTAAAAGTACTTAGACAATTCACTTGGAACATGCATACCAAATTAAAAAACTAGAACGCACCAGACGGTACAAGAAGCTTTCACATCTATCAGGACTACAGATCATCTCTCACCTTAAGAAACAAGTGACTAATTTACACTACTATTTTAAGAACTATTTGGACATACGGAGCAGTAATTTGGGGTTCTGCGAAACACGTCCACATTAACAAAATACAAATTTCATAATCCATAATTCTTAGAAAAATCACAAATGCACCTTGATTTATTTAAAATCATATACTGCACAATATGATCGTACCGGCAGTAAAATCTTACATACAAGACAAATAACAAAAATTCCACAGGGGTCACCTGTGGTAAAGTATAGTTAGCATGGTCAGCTTCCACGTTGGCTGAAACGACAGTGGCCAAGAGACAAGAGACTGACTGCAATAAACTCAAATATTATAAAATGCATCAAGAAGTCAAAAACAACAGTGACCACATTTCCTTGATGCTGCCACCGTTTGCTGGTGCAAATCTACAAACATAACCATACCTCAATTTGTTCATTCTAAATTTAATAATGTTGAGGAGAAAAAGATTAATTCTAGCTAACTATTTATCAATTCAAATCTTCAACTCCTAACCATTTACAATCCCGCCATGCTTTTATTATTAAGTTTTACAATTTTTTATATAGAAGGTTTAGAAAAGATATAGTTCAAATTTATGAACATTTAATTATTAATATTTTTTATCTGGTTTATACAAGAACTAGCATTCCCCATCGCGGCTTTGCCCGCGAGCCTTTAAAATCAATTCTGTGATCATTATCTTGGTATTGATTTAATATAATATGTTTACTGATGTTAAGGAGATTTAGTAGAATCGGAGCTTCCGGTAGGTGGAATAACGGAGGGGAAAGCTGCCGGCTCGGTAGAAGAGAGGGAGTCGCGCAATGGAGAGAGTTCACTAAAACCGCCGAAACAAAACATTGCTTACTCGTGAACGCTTCATTTTTCGGCTTTAAAACATGGGTTTTGACGCCCCGTAGGCCCTTCCGAGTTAAACTCGTCGTATCAAGATCTTTAAAATGAGTCCAAATTAGATATTTTTTCTGGAAGTGCAAAAATAGGCGTCCGTTAGAGTTAAACACCAATTTCGCCATTTAAACCCCTTAGGGGTTACATTTTTAAAATTCCTTTCTTATTGGTTACCTACATAGCGTTTAAAATCTAATTTCTGAACTTCAAGTTTCTATCAATAGTAGTTTTTGCTCTGCATTGATTCTATCAGTCAGGTCATCCCTCTTATATATATGGAGAAAAGATCGAAATAAACACGCACCATCCCAAATCATGGGAATCACAGTGGGCATTATTTGATTACCACTAATATTTAAATAATCAGTAGCCATATTTTATGTGAAAGTCTATTTTAATTATATTGTAACGTTAAATCGATATTCAAATAAAAAACATATGGTTTAAAATCTCAACAATAGATTTCCGTTAGAGTTAAACGACAATTTCGTCATTTAAGCCCTAAGGGGTTACATTTTTGAAATTCCTTTCTTAGTGGTTACCTACATCGCGTTTAAAATCTAAATTCTGAACTTCAAGTTTCTATCATTAGTAGTTTTTGCTCTGCGTTGATTCTGTCAGTCAGGACAAAGCCTCTTATATATATAGAGAGAGATGTAAACATTGTAAAATTATGTATGCATTATGCATAATTATTGACACATATATGTATAATTGGCGCTATGTTTTTTTCTTTATTTTTATATACACTTCCATAAATTCCCCTTATTCAATATTTCGCCATACAACTTTACAATTGAAGGGGTCAGGGCAAAATAGTGCCAAGCAACATTTTTAATAAAAATAAACTGTAGCTGCCATCTCTTGTATATTATGTAGTATTATATGCCCATGATGGAAATGCCACCTAAATATGACTATAGAGTGCTCTATAGTCATATTTCAACTGGCATTTCCATCATAGACGTATAGTACTACATAATAAACAAGAGACGGCAGCTACAGTTTATTGTTATTAAAAATGTTGCTTGGCACTATTTTGCCCTGACCCATTCAATTCTTACTTTAAATGCCTGGTAGCTCCATAATATACTTTTTCTAACTAATTAATAACACCTAAAACTATTTATAGTTTTAAATTAACTGAGTTATTCTTTGAACTGAACCAACTCTGTAAAGTAACTGCACTTCAATTTTCTATTAACCGACTGACTGCCTCTTCTTTTTTTTTAAGTATCTATGAAACTCCAGATTATTCCTCTGACTTCTGGAACGTTCTGTTTTCCCACCAATTTTATATTAACTAATTAAAAAATCATGCAATAATAGCTTGTATTATGAACTTGATGTTCATTATCATGATTATTAATTATTAATTAATTAAAATACAAATGTTACAGGTCGCTGCCAACGTGATAATATTCTCCTGTGCCAATGCGATAGGCCTCCTTCTCCACTCGCTCATGGAACATGCACAGAGGCGGGCTTTCCTCGACACTAGGAACTGCATTGCCGCTCGGCTCGAACTGGAGGATGAAAATGAAAAACTGGTCAGTTTGTTTATTATACGAAGGTACAAGTACCTTACACTGTTTATTGGTATCTTTTCAGAACTAATAGTTTTGACATAAAACTATCGATAGTCTGACGTAATGATCAGCGGAGGGGGGGGGGGGGGATAGAATAGTAGAATTTTTCATTTGTAATAGGCGGGCGCAATCGACTATAGGGTGCGCTAGTAGTTTTGCAAAATGTCGGAAAGAACGGTGTTAGACTTAGTTGATGTGATAGAGATAATTGGTAATTTTAAAAGACCATTAATTGATGGGCAGGCTATCCTTGATGCAAACCACATAATTACATGTGGAATAATATCTAAAAATAAAAAAACAGTTATTTTACGAGCCTCGTGCCTTTAAACTAGCAATCTTAAAGGACTGCCCCATCAAATAAAAGTGGAAATCAAATTTATTAATAATAACAAGCAATTTTCTTGTCATTGTACGTGTAAAGCTGGTAGTTCTGGTAAATGCAAACACATCAGTGTAACTTTACTCGACGTTTTTCGGTTAGTAATAACATTAATTACCTATTCACACAATCATTGTTATGACAGCTTAGATTCTTTGTCATATTATTTATTTATTTGTCAAAACTTTCAGGCTTCGCATTGAAAACATGGAACAATTAAGCACAATGGATGTAATATAGAAATGGGGAGAATTAAAAAAGAAAAACAAATCTATGACACTATGGTCTCAATGTTATTTGCATAAAACTAGCATTTTGGAATAATAAAATGTCAAATACTAATATTTGCCTGGATAAATATAGTCTCTTTCTTTAAAATAAAGACTACATATCGTCATATGTTTCGAAACAGGCTTATCTATTCTTAATTTTACAATCCACTCTTTAAGAAGCTTTTTATTTTTTGGAAATAAAAGGGAATGACACGTCTTTTGATTTTCTAATTGAACACTGAGGGACCGAGCAATACCTATTAGATATTTTTCAAATGATTTTTTGCTCAATCGGGTTTTAATTATGGAAAAATAAATTAAAAACGCCAAAAAACCCTATGAATCCCATGTAATGGCCTGGGCTTTAATCCCCGTTTCTCTAGTTCCTGTAGCACCGTCGCAGAAGCAGCACCGTCGCTTGCGCCCGCCTATATCTGATATAAATGGTACTGATACTTTTTTGGATCTGATACTTTTATTTGATACTTTTGTATCTGATACACAACATTGAGTGACTGTTGCATTATAATTGAATAAATGAACTATGGCTTAATGAAACTTTATAAGGGCAACAAATTTTTTACTAAGTAAATATATTTTTATTTTTTAAATTAAACATGATCGAGTCTGGCACCCGGGATTGCTGTACAAACTCCGAAAATTCCTTCCTCCTACCTACTTTCTCATTATCCGTTCCTACCTCTCAGACAGACTATTCAAAGTAAATCATAATAATGCCTTTTCATCCCTCTTTTCCCAGTCTGCTGGTGTTCCCCAAGGTAGCATCCTAGGTCCCATCCTATACACAGTTTATACAGCTGACATTCCTACCCATCCCAACACTGTTATCACCACCTACGCCGATGACACAGCTGTGCTAGCAGTTAATAATGACCCAGACCTTGCATCCCAAACTCTCCAATCCCACATCACAATCCTCGAAGATTGGTGTGAAAAATGGAGAATCAAAATCAACCCCAACAAATCCCATCAAATTACCTTTACTCTCCGTCGAAAACCTACGACCTCCTGTCCTACAGTATCCTTTAATAACACTCCACTTATCCCAGTCGAACAGATCCGTTACTTAGGACTTCACTTGGACAAACGCCTTACTTGGAATCCCCATACAAGACTGAAACGGCAAGAAACTGCTCGTCGCTTCCGACTACTTCAACACTTACTTGACAAACGCTCGAAACTACCAATTAATTATAAAAGGCTAATTTACATGACAATAATTAGACCTATTTGGACTTATGGCATCGAGCTTTGGGGCTCCACCAAACCATCAAACTCCTCTCGAATCCAATCCTTGCAATCCAAAATCCTTCGTAAAATCCTTAACGCTCCTTATTTCGTCACAAATAAACTCATCCATAAAGACCTTAATGTCCCATATGTTGCCGATTTGGCCCGATCCAGATACCAATCCTTTCATAATAAACTCCCTACCCACTCGAACCCTCTTGTTTCCAGCCTCGCTTCCTCCTCTATACCAGACAATCCTCCTAGGCGTCTGAAAAGAAGATGGCCTCGGGACCTTCTATGTTGAGTGTATCAGTTGAGAGCTACCAGTGGGTAGCTTCTCTTCATGTTTGTTCAAGACATATTTCTTAGTATTGTCACATTTACTAAATGTATTTATTTAAATACAGTTGTAAATTTCATTAAAAAAAAAAAAAAAAAAAAAAAAAAAAAAAAAAAAAAAAAAAATTAAACATAGTCCCCTGGATATGTATTGTAAAATGTAAACCATAATTTGTTTTACTGAATTATATTTATTTCATAAATATTAATGAATAGTTAAAACTATTCAATTAATAAAATCATTAGGTTTAAAAATCGTATATGGGTATCAATCAATAATTTATTTTGATAAAAAATAATTCAGCTTTATTATTTTATTTAGGTTATTACTTTCTATTATCTCATTATTGTTACCGTCTAAAATAAATGAATAAAATTACCTAAGAGCCTGTTGCTGAATCAAGGGATCAGGTATTAAGTAGTTTGCAAGGAATACTTCAAGTACTAAATGATTCAACTGTTATCAGATACTTTTCAGTATCTGATACGAAGTATTTGATTCATACAACTTGGCCCATCCCTAATACGTAATATTGTTGTAGAATAAGATGAACATTTCTGTGAATAGTAGTAAGGTGTATGCTTCAAAAAGAAGTTCTAATCTATTTGATTTACTTCCCCTTAGCTTGTGGAGGGTAAAAGCTGGCAGACCCGCTTAGCTTCTCAGTGCAACTTTCGTTCCGAGTGCTTAGCTGTTAAAGGGTTAAGAAATGTAAAATGTTATCTTAAAAGTATATAAATGACTTCGCTAGAACCTGATATACACTGATAACACATAACCAATAATTAAATAATTTTTAAAATTAAATTTTACTAACTAAAAGTATATTTTATTAGCTCTTGGCTAGTGACTTATGTTTATGTTCTGTTTCGATAGGTTATGTGACCATGATATCAGCGAACTCATGGTCTTTAGTTGCTCTCAGCTTTTGACTTTCACTTGCTTTACTTGCTCGAAAGTGATAAATAAACACCCTAAGTGTCCTTTTCATTTGAGCTACACACACAAGCCGAACTTCCAAAGTCCTACTGAATTTAAAATGGAGTAAATTAAGACAAATGGCGATGGTGGAAGATCGTTGATCGTAGATGTAATGAAGAGGAAATAGTTTTGGGTGCGGTAAAACAAAAAAAATAGAAATAATATATGCAAATCATGTATTTTATTTTTGCCGTTTTAATCCAAATTTTATGTCATCATCAGGGCTCAATGAGAAAAACCAATCAGAGAAATTATACAAAACAAAAATCAATGTGTGTGAAACATTAAATATATTAGATGTAAATAAACATGAAATTTTCTTTATTAAAAAAAATTGTAAGATTATAGTACACAAACAACAGTACTTGAAAAATGAGAAAAAATCTAAATAGCTTATTTCATTATTCATTTATTACATTTATCACGGTCCGACATCAATAACTATAATCTTACATTTTTTAAAATTCTATAAAAAAATATTTATGTTTATTTTTATCTAATATATTTAATTTTGTTTAATGTTTCCCACACATTTGATTTTTGTTTCATATGATTTATCCGATTGGTTGTTTTCTGGTTTTTCTGATTAAGCCCTGATGATGACCTACAATTTGGGTCGTAGGCAAAAATAAAATATGTAATTCTCACATATTAGGGTTATTTATTTTGACTGCACCCCCAACCATTTCCCCTTTATTAAGACAAATAACAAAATTAAGAATACTTAAGAAAAAAAAAACAATAGAAATTAAACAAACGCGAAGAGATTAGAAAACAAGTTGGTAGGTAGCAGGAAATGACATGAGGTTGTTCTGTCTATTTCCTCCAAGAGGTGCTTGATTTGTTTACCCCGAACATAATGACCCCCGTATCATTCAACTCCTGTAAAAACAAATCTGGCTGATTAAAGGGCTGAGTTACTTTGGAGACGTGCCAAATGTATCGCTGCCTGACCTGTTGCGTCGAGCGAATGTTTGTTTATTGTTCCTTGCCTCATTAATCATCATCAAGTTCCAATTTTCCTTCAGATTGATTTGATACTTCCTTTTTCTTTCTTTACTAGTAGTAATGTCACTTTTTGATTTAATGCAATGCATTTTTATATGATATATTTGTTTGGTTTCAGGAGAGACTGTTACTATCAGTTCTGCCTCAGCATGTCGCGATGGAAATGAAGGATGATATCAAGTCACCCGTTGAAGGCCAGTTCCACAAGATCTATATTCAGAGGCATGAAAATGTCAGGTATGTAACTGTTACATCTTATACTAGCTAGGGTGCCCAGCTTCGCTCCGGTAGTTGTGTGGTACCAAATGGTATATATTGATGCACAGAAGGGCTATTTACATGCTGCGAGAGTCATAAATTTCCTGCCCGGGTCTCTTCAATATCACTCACTCCCTTAAGATAAAGACGAAAACCTTCATGGATAGGGGGTGCAGGGTTACAAAACCATATAACTTTCTTGATCTTCCCTGGAGTTGTTTTTGAGTTTTATCGGCACACGCATTTTACACTTTGTTTCATAATATAAAGCATTTCCAAGTCAACTGTAACCCTTTCGAAGTCACAACAAACTCTTTCCAATAACCCATAACCCTTTCAATACATAACCCTTTCCAAAGCAAATGTAACGCCTTACAACTCAATCTTCTCCCTTTCTATTTTCATTGTAACCAATTCCATTTAAATTGTCACCCTTGGAAAAAAAATATATATATTCATAAAATTTAAGGTTCTTTGAAATGAGTGAAGCTACAACTTGAAAGATTTTTTCCAGGGTGGCAATTCAAATGGGAACGGTTACAATTACAATAAAAAGGGTCATTATTGAGTTGAAAGAGGTTGCATATGATTTGGAAAGGGTTAGGTTCGAATTGGAAAGGGTTTCTTGTGCCTTGCAAAGGATTTAAGGTAACTTGGAAAAGGTTCAAATAGACTTGGAAATGGTATATATTGATTATCTAATATTCACATTTTTATCTATAATAACTACCTATAATATGTAGGAATTATTTTTAAGACCCACTGAAGATAATATTGGGTGTTGAAACATCTGGACGTAATCAAAAAATAAAATAGCAAACACTGTAGAGACTATGATCTGAATTATTTTTCCCCCTTAATTTTACTAATGGAGACAGTGGAAAAAATATTTCATTCTTTTTTTAACCTGATATAGTGGATTGTTAGAACAAACTCACCATTACCATTATGTTTTTTTTCACCCTTTTTAAAGGGGAAGCTGTGGTTTGAATAATAAAATTATATTATATTTCACTGAGATCGTAATTATTTTTTTATTTTCAGTATCCTGTTCGCTGATATCGTCGGATTTACTGTCCTGGCTTCTCAGTGCACCGCGCAGGAGCTAGTTCGCCTCCTAAACGAACTCTTTGGAAGGTTTGATCAGTTAGCCAATGTAAGTTTTTTGTGCCGATCACGTAGTTTATTAAAATTTTTTAAATATGACATTTTTATTTAAATTCATTATCAGTCAAACGTTGCATTAAAGTACTATATATAAATGAAGTTACTAATTTTAAATATATTTTTCTTTTTCTTACAGGATAATCACTGCTTAAGGATAAAGATTCTGGGAGATTGTTACTATTGCGTTTCGGGTCTACCGGATCCAAGGTCTGATCACGCAAAATGCTGCGTTGAAATGGGTTTGGATATGATTGATGCCATAGCGTAAGTTCATTTTTATTTTTTCTGTCTCAATAACAAGTAAATATTATTTGTAAGTAGATATATCATATACTAGCTAGGGTGCCCGGCTTCGCTCCGGTAATATCAGAAAAACTTTAAAATTAAAGGTAATATAGAACAAAATTAGCACCTTCTTGAAACTTCGGTTTTAACTTGGTATCAATATTAAGATTCGAGAACTGCAGAGTCCGCCCAAATAAGGAACCCTATATACTTTATAGGGGGTTGAAAATGGAAAATGAACAATTAATTTTAATGAAACTTTGTCGAGTTATGCATCTTGTTTTATGGTTTCCGTAATTCTGAATTGAATAAGCCCATTCCAAGCAGTCAGCAGATAATAACTTATTAGATTATAGTTGAAAAATCTAATACCCCAGTTAAAGATATTATATTTCGAGTATAACTTAAGCGCCGAATACTGTGAAGATCCTATTAGATCCAGAAGAATAGAAACTACCGAAGATTCTTTGAAACTTTTTTTAAGACTTTTCCTTCATTTCCTTCAATCTCCCTTAAGATATCCCCCCGTAATTTGACTCTGCAGAACTCGAATCTTATTACTATTACAAAGTGAAAAGCAAAATTTTATGAAGGCACAATTTTTTCACCATATATCTTTTTGAAGAACCAAGAGGGATGATAAACTCTTATTGAAAAAATGCTGTATTTGGAGTTAGTCATTTTTCAACCGGAATGCCTATCATACATAGTAATCAAAACAACTTCTTTTTCATAACTACAATAGAACACTTTAAACTTTTTATTTTCGATTTATATTCAGTCAATTTATCTCTTTTTTTTTATGTGTCTTTTTATTCGATCACTGTACTATTCAGAAATGTTCACTCATATTGCATTAAATTTAGTTAAGTATACATTACATACTGATTAAACGTAATCTGTTGATCAATTAGTCTTCTTATGAGAAAATTAATTTTTTTATGAATCCAGTTGGTTTTCTAATTGATTGCAGAGATGTTGAATCATTATTTTATTTTGAAAGCAAAGGATAAACTAATTATTATCGCTTAATTTTTTAGTAATTTAAAAAGAACAGCTGAAAAAATATATAACCTTAACAACCTCCCTGGATGAATGAACAATAAACATAGAGTGAAACGCACCCTAGCGCTTCCTGGTAGCCTGAAGCTCGAACTAAATCTTTCATTCATAAACTCGTACCTCGATCTAAGAGAGGCTAATTAAATGGTGCGAGAGCCTTAAAATTCTAGTCCTTTTCTCTTCAATTTCACACCCTTAAGAGAAAAACGGAAACCTTCTTCTCCGTTAGGGGGCATACAGTTACACACTTACATAAATCTCTTAATCATCCGTGGAGTCGTTTCTGAGCCTTATCGGCACGCACATTGTACACTTTACTTTATAATATATATTGATTAATTTAATCAATTAGCCTCTAGTTTTTTAACATATTTGAAAACTCTGCAAAGAAGCTATACTGGTTTAAATTTGACTTGGGCCCATTTAGTGATCGCACCAGAGAAGCAGAGATAAACTGCTCTTAGTACCAATCAGTCTAAGCAACATTTGAGGAAGTTTTAACATAAACATCACAATTCAAAGAGAATTGTTCTAAATTTTATATTTTTTTCTTGAATCAAAAAGAAAAAAATCAGTTAATATCTATAGCTATCTGCTGCACAAATAAAAGTTTAGTGGACCATTATTCTGAACATGTTTGATTCTACTTTTAAATTCACCCTGCTTCATTTATTTACATTATTGAACTGACAGCATCCCATTGCAGTCTCATAAAAATAACCTTAAGGAATCCTCTTAAACCTTTACAGCCCTATCAATACATTCTAAAAACAATAAACACAAAATTAACTTTGAAAATGCACAGATTTTACACAGGGAAAGCAATACACTTAAAAGAATCGTTGAATCCATATATATATAAAAAAGATCGAAATAGAACTATTAAGAAATAAAAAAGACTCTGAAAAATTCAGCAAACATTACTATGCCATCATAAATAAAATAAAAAATCTGGTGCGTGCGCGCAACACACAACTTTCACTTACCAACTTACTTGAATTAGAAATTGATGTGTTTTGTTAATTGCCACTTCTCAAAGACACATTTTTCAACATTCATTTCTTATTTTTGTTTTTATTTGCTCTATAAAAAATACTAATTTTTTAATTAATTAATAAAAGTTTTTACTTGTTGTAATTCGGCAATGCAAGCATAATACTCCAAGTCATCTGATTTTATGATTCTCTATGTAGTTGTTGAAAACTTAATTTACCATGAAACAAATAATTTCCATTAAATGAACAGAACGGCTTTAATTATAAACAATGGTCTGTCATCAAAGGCGTACTCTGCATGCGTGGGCTCAACGTGTTTTATGAGTTGACTGAATAAGTATTTTTTTTTTTTCTCCTCTATTTATTTACTTTGTTTTTATCATATCTCATATTTAGCCATTTCTTATTTTTAGGCGAAACGAGAGACAGATAATTTCTCCATATAAACAAATACAAAGGTACTTTATCGGAAAACAAAAAAGGCCCATTCCCCATTTAAGCCCCCTCAGGACATTTTAATAATAAAAAATCTTACCTGATATTAAAGAACACCTAATTTTCATTAAACACGACGAATTTAATCAAAATGCTAAAAGCCGTTTTTGAAATAATCGAAAAAAAGTTAAAAATCGGTATAAAAGTTAAGAAATAAAGTGCCCTCTCCCTTTGACCAATTTTGATGAAATGTTGGGTATCACATCTTTGGCATATACATACATCATATACCCAGTTTGATCAAAATCTTTAAAGCCACTTTTGAGTAAATAAAAAAAACACGTGAAAATGATACAAAATTTATTAAGTAAAGTCCCCCCTCCGGTTGATCAATCTTGATGAAATTTTTACAGTCATATCTCAGGCATATAAATAGATCAAATACTCAGTTTAATCAAAATCGTTAGAGCCGTTTTTGAGAAAATCGAAAAAAATTTAAAAAGTTATTAAATAAAGTACCCCCTCACTTTGAGCAATTTTGATGAAATTTTTGCTGTCACATCGCGAGCATATACATACACTAAATACCCAATTTCAGGTTCGCACGGTTTATAGTTTTTGAGCTAGTCTGTTCACACACACACAGACCATTTCGCGGGACTTGGTTAGTTGGACTCAGGGGACCCCAAAACGTGTATTTCCGTTGAAAACCGGAAGTCGAAATTTTTCATGATCGCAATAATTCCACTTACTATATATTTCATATATAGGTAAGTGAAAGTAAAAACCATCAGGATTAAAAGATAGCAGATTCCCCCCAGGTCAGACCAAGTAGGATGTAACATGAAACACCAACTCAGCAATATTCGGCAGATTCTTTATTAGAATGCCTAATAATTTAATATTCACTAGAAGGAGAGGGTTGGTGAGTGATCTTGCCAATTTATTGAGTTTTATTAATGTAACCTTCTTAAATTTAATAACTTGACATGCCTGCATGTCATTTTTATACCTATTTAAAATATATATTTGTATGCATAATGGTTGTTTATAATTGTATGAGTAGATTGCTATGATTAATTATGCACTGTACATACATGTGATGAATATGGACACACTGGTCCGAAACACCCACCAGAATGTAAAAATGTAAACATGTATATTATGAGGCTGCAATGGGATGCCGTCAGTTCAATAATGTAAATCATGCTTTTTTGATATATGACGTTAAAATGAGAGCGATATAAATTTATAATTTTACCAAGTTATAATATTCGAAAATAGATCAATTATCATGTAAATATTAATTATAATATTCTTCAATGTAGGTCTGTGGTCGAAGCTACCGACGTCCAACTTAACATGAGGGTCGGAATTCACTCAGGTCGTGTGCTCTGTGGAGTCCTAGGGCTGCGGAAGTGGCAGTATGACGTTTGGTCGAACGATGTGACTCTTGCGAACAACATGGAAGCCGGCGGCGAACCAGGGTGAGCTTTAGTCCATCTTGCTCTCTATTTATTTATTTTTTATTATGATTTATTTTGGAGGATACAATGTTTATTTATATTTATAAAATATGTAGTTTGTCAATTATTGTGAAAATTTAGAGGTGCGTAACTGTTTTCTTTAAAATAAGGATGATTGTTAATCAGGATTTTCAGTCAAATATTTGTCAGAACTAATTGAGTCAAGAGTAATAGAAAGACTCGCTGTGCTTTTCTGTTTTACCATAGAGTGAGTCTCTGTATTACTCTCAACTCAACAAGCCATGACGAAGATCCACATGTTTGGATTGAAATTTAATTTCTATGAATAAAGAAAATTTGACTGGAAATCCTGATTATCAATTCTCCTATTGTGATAATTTATAATCTTAGTTTTGCGAGAGAAGACGAATATTTTTGATACTTGGTGACTTGAATGTTTGATTCAAGAATATTTGGCCCAAAACATTCAAATGTAGACATCCTTTCAGGCAAGAAGACCAACATCTATAAAATGTTGAATGTTGTGAATGTTCAATACTCGGTCAAAGGACAAGAATGACACTCAAAGGTTCAATCAGCGGCTGTAAGATGGTTGATTGTTCAATCCAGAGTTGGATTGATGTAGCATAACTTGAGTCCTAGGAAGTTACTTTGACATTATCCAAAAAAAAAAAAATAGGAAAATTTTTCAAAACCTAGTGCTAGTGCTCTTATGTTAAATTTTTTTGGTTTTGTTTTTTAATGGCTCCAAGATTAGCCTGTCTTATTTTGACATTTCCATAATAAGTGACGGTAAAATTGTAAATCTTTTGTGGATGGAATGATGTAAGTGCCTATTTACAGACAAGGTGAATTAGAGAGAAGGTGGGCTTACTTGGTAAGGGGCAATATGGCTGCCCGAGACCTATGACGTAGTTGGACAGATCTATGAATTTATCAATGATTAATAATGAATTGATAACGTTGGATAGCCAGGTTATCAGCAGATTGCTCAGCAAAAATGAAAATTTTAAAAATAAAAAAAAGCTAAATATAAGATTAAAAAAGTTAATGAAGAAACAAAAATTAATTATGTAGCATTATAATTATTGTTATAAAAATTGTATTGTATTTAATTTAATTTTATATTTAATTTTATATTTTGAATATATATTTTTATATATAAATATAAATTGTTTAATGCATATTGTTTATGTTTTTTTTTAATTTCAACATTACCATTAATAAGCAATACATTTTATTAATGTTTATTTACCTATAATGAGTTTTTATCCCTTTTTTTACGATCAATTATAAATGGAAACTATTTCTGTAACTTCTAGGTTTTTATTTATTAAGAAGAGAATTCAATACCCATGCGCTGAGTAATGCATCCGATGACGTAAGTAGGAAGAGGTTGTGCGGGTTTGCCTACCCAAGTGAGCCCACCTCTCTATTCACCTTGATTTACAGAGTCTAAGTAACCTCAAGCTGTGTTCGCAAACTAAGATTATAAGTTTTCACGATAGGATGATTTTCTAATCAGGATTTTCAGTCAAATTTTATTCATTTGGAGAGACTTATTTATTTAAGAGAGATTTATTAAAAAATGATGTATCAACATAAAAATAATGTGAAAAATATACAAAAAAATGACAAAAAAAACAGGTCTAGTGGAACATGTACATAAAACACAGCATAGGTTTGAATTTGATGGAGTAGAGGGAATGCATAGGGAATCAAGTGTATATAAGAGAAGAATGCTTGAAACCATGTCAATTAAAGAGAATATTGATAAGACAGTAAATTTTAAAAATGACTCCAAAAATTTAAACAAATTCTAAGTAAAATTAATAATTGATTGTCCTAATATTAAAAGAAGTTATATGTCTGGAAATTTATACAAAAATTTTTATTATGAATTTTAAAATTTTAGAAAATTAATAAATAGTAAAATACAAAAATGTAAGAATTTTAATCATGATTTTAATTAATATTTTCAAATTGTTTATTTAAGTAACAGTGAAGTTACATGTTGGAGGGGATAAGGGGACTGGTAAAATAATCCATTTGACTGTGATTCTTACCTAAAGAGACTATAGTTTTTAACTAGTAAAAAAAATTTTAATTTTTGACAAGGGTAGTCAGCCTATTTTATTTGAAAAATTGTGGTCACAGGTGGGTAAAAACGTATTTCATCACTTAATTGTTTTTTATTTTAATTTGTTAAGTTCAAAAGTATTGAAATTCTAAATTTTAGGTCTTCTTCTTGGAAATGGCTTAGTGCCGAAATGTTGAACCGACTATTGTAAAAATAGTGTGAGGTTAATAAAGGATCAAAATTGAGAAAAAAACTTGACGGCAATCAGGATTTTCAGTCAAATTTTCTTTATTTGGAGAGACTACATTTTATTTAAAAATGAAAATTGACTAAATTTCAACTTATAAGTTTTTCAATTTAGAATTGACTTCTTTCCAGGAGAGTACACATCACTCAATCTACTCTAGACTTTCTCGGAGGTGAATACGAAGTCGAGGCCGGCCACGGAGGTACGAGGAACCAATATCTACGAGATCATGGCGTCACGACTTACTTCATCGTCCCACCTGTCAGGAGGAGGAAGGTAATTTAGAATCTCTTATGTTTACAGTTGTAGATTAGTCGTAGCTAATTTGTCTAGGTGCACTCGTATTAATTCTTCTCTTTTATCCTTCATTCTCTGTCTTCATTCAGTGGCCCGGTACTGATTGTCAACTTTGTCAAAGCTGAATCTTAAACTTGTTTGTCGATTTCATCCTTATCTGTGGATCTTAGTTCCTTCTTCGGGTAACCTCTATTTTTATTTTACTAACTTGCCAGTCTTCTTCAAATGCTTCCATGACAGTCGTTAGGATTTGCCTACAGAACTTCCTTCGTTTCTTTCTCTCCTGCCGGAAGTAACTTCACCGGATTGCAATCTGATTCAGAAATTAACTAAGTGTGTGTTTTTTTGTTTTTATTTAATTTAAAATACTCTTTCAGCCTCTTCTATTCAACACACTACAGGTGAGGTCGGCTCTCGGAAATCACCAGAGGAGGAAGCTGAGCTTCAAGAACGTGTCGAGCGTCGTAGTCCAGCTTCTTCACTCGATCAAGTACTCGATGGAAGTCCCCTTCTCGAACATCGCTACGCCAGCCGAGCACAAGGCATCGACAGCGAGGAAGGTAAGTCGTCACTTCCAATAACATAAATATTTCCATGGTGTTACTATTTGTGAATAACTTAGTTGTGAACTTGGCAAAGTCCATTTCCATCACTGAATTTGTAATAATAGGTACATTTATTTAAAAAAGATATAAAGACATTTCATTAAAAAGAAAATATTTGAGTATTTTATAAATTTAAAACAAATCAGCCCATTCCACAAGCCCTAAAATTATAATGTTATTTTGTTAAGGCAACAGATAGATTTAAACAATCTTCAGTACTATACAGACATAAAGACAAAAATTTTATTTAAATCAATGACTCCTGAATAAAAGAACGTGAAGATGAGTATTTAATAGGAATATTGTTGGAGATTTGAATAGGATTTATGGGAATGTTATGTCTTTTTACTGTTAGAAGTTTCATGCGAAAGTATCTAGAACACAGGTGATGTCCCATCTATCGAGAAAAGACTGATTTGGAATATTAACTTATCGAGAAAAGAGGAACAACATTCGAAGAATTAAACAATACCTAAAAAACATTACTTGTATCATAGCCCTTGGTATCACTTTATATTAATATATGTGATGAAAATGAATAGGAGTAGAAAAGAAAAATAAATAAATAAAGTCTTTATTATTTTTTTTTCTTTTCTATTGGTTGCTACCTTGTTTCATATTAAGCCCTGATGATGACCTGAATGTCAGGTCGAAAGGTCGGCACAATATCTATGTTATTGGACATACAGTGTTTCATTTGACCACACCCCCAACCATTTCCATCACATAAGCTTCTACGATCAACTAATTACCTAAATTATATTAATATAACTATAATTCTAATATAAATAGCAGGCATAATTCTATCAATAAAATGCATTTTTCATACATCAGATGACGCCTAAGTCTTTTTATATTAGGAGGCAAAAATGCTCAAAAATTGCTTTTGTAAATAAAAAATTATATTTCTGAGAAGCATCATGCCTTATATTTATCAATTATGTGTGTCAGCTAAGAGGAATTCCAAATGTTTTTTTTTTTTTTTTAAGATAGTTTTAAGCAGGGTTTGAAATTAACTCTTATTTTCTCGGAAAGAGAATAAAAGTCAAATCAGGACTTTTATATTTCTAATAAATAAATAAAAATCACATCATGACTTTTATATTTCGGGCCAGAAAATAAAAGTCCTGATATGATCTTTATCCCAATGATAGCTAATATAAAAGTCAAAGATTGATTTTAAATATTTAAGGATGAATTTATTAGCTTTTTTTTTCGGATTTCTCCATATTGGTGTATATTATTGGGTTAACCGTTTTTATGGAAATCTTATAGGGTATAATTAATGACCTCATATCGATCTTAAAATCGATTATTAAATTATCAAGGCTGCTGATAATAAAAATAATATCGATATAAAACCTCAGGCTCGCTCAGGTATCGATTATAACTTATCCGATAGTTACAATATTGAGGTCGACTAGGTTATTTAGGGCGCTGATTGTGAATATGATATCTATTTTTCGATTACGCGCTCAGGTATCGATTTATTATAACTTACGCGATATAAACGATATTAGGGTCTGCTCTTCGGTTAATTGAGTCGCTGAATTCGAAAATGATATTTATTTTTCGATTACGCGCTCAGGTATCGATTTATTATAACATACGCGATATAAACGATATTGGGGTCTGCTCTTAGGTTAATTGAGGCGCTGAATTCGGAAATGTTATCGATTTTTCGAATACGCGCTCGGGTATCGATTTATTACAACTTACACGATAAATAAGATACTGTGGTCAGCTAATAAGTTAATGAAGTTGCTGAATTTGGAAATGATATCAATTTTTCGATTAGGCGCCCAGGTATCGATTTATTGCAACTTACATATATGATTATATAAATCGATACCTGGGCGCTTAATCGAAATTTCGATATCATTTCCAAATTGAGCGTCTCAATTTACCTAAGAGCAGACCCCAATATCGTTTATATCGCGTATGTTATAATAAATCGATACCTGAGCGCGTAATCGAAAAATAGATATCATTTTGGAATTCAGCGACTTAATTAACCTTAGAGCGAACTCCAATATCTTATTTATCGTGTAAGTTGTAATAAATCGATACCTGAGCGCGTAATCGAAAAATCTATATCATTTTCGAATTCAGCGACTCAATTAAACTTAGAACAGAGCCCAATATCGTTTATATCGCGAAAGTTATAATAAATCGATACCTGAGCGCGTAATCGAAATACCGATATTATTTCCAAATTCAGCACCTTCATTAACGTATTAGCCGACCACAATATCTTATTTATTGTGTAAGTTGTAATAAATCGATACCTGAGCGCGTAATCAAAAAATCGATATCATTTCCGAATTCAGCACCTTAATTAACCTTAGAGCGAACTCCAATATCTTATTTATCGTGTAAGTTATAATAAATCGATACCTGAGCGCTTAATCGAAAAATCGATATCATTTTCGAATTCAGCGCCTGAATTAACCTAAGAGCAGACCCCAATATCGTTTATATCGCGTAAGTTATAATAAATCGATACCTGTGCACGTAATCGAAAAATCGATATCATATTCACAATCAGCGCCCCAAATAACCTACAAGTCGACCACAATATTGTAAATATCAGATAAGTTATAATCGATACCTGAGGGAGTCTGAGGTTTTATATCGATACTATTTTCATTATCAGCAGCCTCGATAATCTAATAATCGATTTTAAGATCGATATGAGGTCATTAATTATACCCTATAAGATTTCCATAAAAAAGGTTAACCCAATAATGTACATCAATATGGAGAAATCCGAAAAAAAGCTAATAAATTCATCCTTAAATATTTAAAATCAAGCTTTGACTTTTATATTAGCTATCATTGGGATAAAGATCATATCAGGACTTTTATTTTCTGGCCCGAAATATAAAAGTCATGATGTGATTTTTATTTATTTATTAGAAATATAAAAGTCCTGATTTGACTTTTATTCTCTTTCCGAGAAAATAAGAGTTAATTTCAAACCCTGGTTTTAAGGTCTTATTTATAATTTTAAGGTATGAAGATAATTCTTTTAAGGTAACCACAGTAAATTTCATTTATAACTCGGGCTTCTTAGTGCTTACTAGGCTTGTATTCTCACTCTTCTATGTTTGAACAGGGGCTGTCAAAACATGACATTAAAAATTTTGACTTCTCTGGTTTCACAAAGTAATACAAAACCTTAAATGTTGCTTTTCATGTCTTTATTAACTTATTGTACTCAAGCCTATTTTTTTTTTTTTTTTTTATGTAGATATTTCTTAAAGGATTTTTTTTATTGTGGCCATTTTTAATAAACACCACAGTGTGTATATAAATAATGATAATCTAAATAGGCACAAATGCACACGCGTATATATACGGGCACACACAGCACTCACATACAATATGTAAATATTATATTTTTCAAGTAAATAAAATAGCTAAAATTTTGTGCATGGCAAGCTTTTTTTATGATTTAATTGGCCGTTTTGTTCCCTATGTCTTTACCGTGTTGCCTTCAGTTTTTGTGTTATATTTGTGATTGAATTTTTTTTTGTTTTTTTTGTGGTCCACGACTCATATTTTCTTTCACTTACTTACATATGGAATAACTGGTAAGGGAAAGTATTGCGATCGTGAAAGATGTCGACTTCCGGTGTTTAACTGAAATACACGTTTTGGGGTCCCTTGAGTCCAAATAACCAAATCACGCGAAATGGTCTGTGTGTGTGAACAGACTAGCCCAAAAACTATAAACTGTACGATCCTGAAATTGGGTATTTGATATATGTACATGCCCACGATATGACAGCAAAAATTTCATCAAAATCGATCAAACGGAGGGAGCACTTTATTTCATAACTTTTTTCCCCACTTTTTCGTTTCTTTCGATTTTCTCAAAAATAGCTTTAACGATTTTGATTAAACTAAAATTTTAAATTAAAAACTTTTGTTTGATAATAAAAAAATTAGTGTAATTTTAAGAGCAAATAAAAACAAAAATAAGTAAATGAATGTGGAAAATTGTGCGACTTTGAGAATGGCATTTAACAAAACACGTCAATTTTTAATCAAAGTAAGTTGGTAAGTGAAAGTTGTGTGTTGCGCGCTTAGCACTAGATTTTTTTTATTTTTTTTCTTTCTCTACACTACGTTACTGATAGTGAACCTGAATAGCAATTGCAAATAAAATTTCTTTGCTTGCTCTTTAAAATATGCTTGAAATATTTTAGTCTCGGAATTCTTAAAATATTAAACGACTGTCCCGTCAAAATGATTATAGCGTTATTCGATCCAATTAAGATTATCATTTATATTTAAAAAAAAAAATTGTTTAATTCATTCAAACTCTTCTAGTGATTAGGTCTTTTATTATTATACTAGCTAGGGTGCCCGGCTTCGCTTCGGTAGTTGTGTGGTAGTTTTAATAACAGCAAAACTTTAAAATTAAAGGAAATATACAATAAAATTAGCACCTTCTTGAAACATGTTTTTAAATTGGTATTAATATTAAGATTCGATAATTGCAGAGTCCGCCCAAATAAAGAACCCTGTATACTTTATTGGGGGTTGAAAATGGTAAATGAACAATTAATTTTAATGCTACTTTGTCAAGTTATGCATCGTTTTTGATGGTCTCAGTAATTCTGAATCGTATAAGCCAATTCCAAGCAGTCAGCAGATAATAAGTTATTAGATTATAGTTGAAAAGTCTGATATCTCAGTTAAAAATATTATATTTCGAGTACAACTTAAGCGCCGACTACTGTGATGGTCCTATTAGACCCAGGAGGATAGAAACTACCGAAGATTCATAGAAACTTTTTTCAGATCTTTCTTACGTTTTAATCTCCCTTAAGATATCCCCCCGTAATTTGAGTGGACTCTGCAGATCTCAAAACTCACTACTATTACAAAGTGATAACCAAATTCTTTTTCACAATTACATACAATACACTTCATACTTTTTATTTTCGATTTATATTCAATCAATTTATCTCTTTTGTATATCTTTAATGTATGTTTTTATTCGCTCACTGTACTATTAAGAAATGTTCACTCATATTGCATTAAATTTACTAAAGTATGTATTATATATTGATTAAATGTAACGGGTTGATCAATTAGCCTTCTTATGAGAAAATTAATTTTTTAAGGTATCCAGTCGGTTTTCTAATTGATACGTAAAATCATTATTTCATTATGAAAGAAAAGGTGAAACTAATTATTTTCGCTTGATTTTTTAGTAATTTAAAAAGAACAGCTGAACAAATACATAACCTTTACTATCTGAACGGAATGAATGAACAATAAACATCGAGTGAAACGCACCCTAGCGCTTCCTGGTAGCCTGGAGCTCGAACTAAATTTTTCATTCATAAACTCGTATCTCAATCTCAGGTAGGCTAATTACATGGTGCGAGAGGCTTAAAATTCCAGTCCTTTTTTCTTCAATTTTACACTCTTAAGAGAAAAACGGAAACCTTCTTCTCCGTAAGGGGTAAACGAAGACATAACTTCTTTATTCCTACGTGGAGTCGTTTTTAAGCCTTTTCGGCAAGCACATTGTTGCTTTATAATATATATTGATTAATTTGTCTTTACTTTTTTTTTTTTAATTCGCTCTTCTAGTGATTAGGTATTTTATTATTATATTATTTTATGTTTATGTTATATTTTTTTATTTTTATTTATTTTAATTTTGTTTTATTTTGCTTGAACTGCATGGTTTACGATGTATTATTTGCTTCTTTAGGACCCGGTAAGTGTCAACATCGAAGACCACTCAGAACTGTAAAGTATTTCATTGAAATTTTTCTTTATAAATTATTATTTATCGTCAAAGTTGTCCTAGAAGTAAGTTTTAATGTATATTTTTTTTATTTTTTGGGGCCTCTAACAAAAAAATTTATATTTCTTATTAATATTAAAATCTAACCATTTTTATGTTTGCTATTTGAGCTATGGTCGCTGTTGTTCTTCCTAACTATAAATCAACTAGCAATTTTTTTTTTTTTTATTATTATTTAATTTTCATTAGTTCTCGAACAGGACTTCTTAAATTGCGGATTCAATAACCTTTTAAATGATTATGAACAGTCTAAAAATTGATGTGTTGTTTAAAAGAAAGGTGATATTATGATTTAATTTTCCTAGTTTTTTAATTTATTTTTAATTGAGGCGTAGAATTCAAAAAACCAGCCAAGTCCAATTTCCAGATTTTTATTTTTTTTTTTAAATAGTTTTTCTATAGATTATCTGGCTGGATTTGGAACAGACCTTATTTTTGTAGGGCCGTTGTAGTCAATATGATTTAACCTCTTTTGGAAGAAATCCTTCCACCCAATGATAATCTAATAGAAAAACTATTTTTAAAAAAATAAAAAATAAAAATCTGGAAATAGACTTGGCTGGTTTCGGAATTGTACGCTTCAATTGTTAGGAATTTTTTAATATTTTTAGGAATTTTTTAAAATATTAAAATGATTCCCATGTAGTAAAAATTTGATAAGTTCTGTTTCGATTAAATTTGCTTAGCATGAAAAACCAAAAGGGCATGTAACTAACAACTAATCTTTATCGTACAATTAGTTTTATTCATACTGAATGGTTCTGGGATAACAATATAAGGATTTTCAGTTGAATACCCTAATAAGATTTTTGTTATATTTATATATATTTAAAATATTAGACATGAGATAAATAATTTTTTTTTTTAATTTATTGGAAGTGGTAACTTTTTTTATTGATTATCTGAAGAGAAAATAATATAATTCGATTTAGTACCCCCTAAGGGATACACATTTATGAATGTGAGGTTTCTGGAAGACCTATTATTATTCAAGCAGTGGGTTTTGTTGGGCAAGTGTGAAATAATTACACTTACAGAGATCTATTTAAGGAATAAGTTTATTATTGTTAGTTGTGGACTTATAGCAGGTGTGGCCGAGATAACATGAAGTTCATGAGTTTAAGTCCTAGGTGCCAAAGAATAGACTAGAATAAAGGCTTGAAGAACCCAAAGGCCCGATGCGTTTTTACAGCTAACCATATATAACCAAGGTTTCACTTACCACAAAAAAATTAAAAGCAAAAAATAAATGCGAAATATATTGATCAGTACAACAGAAATTTTAAAAACTTGAAACTTTTTCAACGGGTTGAAGTCACACTTGAACAGTTTGTTCCAACTATTCCAACAACAAATCTAGAACTATTTTAATTCATATTTTGTTTTGTTTCGTTTCACATTTCAATATAATTCAGTTTAGTAATATCGAGCCTTTAAGGGATTAGTATTTATGAATATGAGGTTCCTGTACGACCCATTATTCAATATAATTGATGATGATGAACTTATGATTATTATTGTTATTATTATTATTGTTCATAAGTGAACTACAACACTTTCATTTCAAATTTGATTAAAATAAAAAATAAAAAAAACCTTGTAAACAGGTCTATTTCATCCATTCTGATCTCCCCTAGTGGTAAGATAGCGAAGTGATGTTTTGTTCCAAAAGTTATCATATTTTTTACATTACAAAAATGATTTAATATAATTAATCCATCTTAATTCAATTGTTTTGAACTATCTAAATGTACGGTAGATACCGGGTCATTGATATTTTTAAAGCTAACTTGTAACCTTCCTCTTCTTTTCATTAATTAAAACTAATAGAATCAAATAATTCTTATTTTGTTATCTCATTTTAGATAAGAACTAATTTTTCGAAACTCTGCTACAGTAAAAGTTCAGATCATTAATATGTTTTATATGTAACATCAACATTTATGTATACAGTTATCTTCCACAATTTATTTTGCTGTCAACATTTAAGGTTATTTTATTCTTATTGACAGTTTTTCTCTCATCCTCTGTGTCCTCTAATCTTCTTAAATGTTTAAATATAAATATTTCGTCATATATTAAAATCAAGGGAGAGCAGGGTTGGTTGGCATAGGGTGTAGGTTGGCCTTTGGCTTATAGTTTCCGTCACACCTTTTGTGAAGGCGCCACCATCCTACCATGTGACCCCCTCGACCTTAGGAGTCTTGTCATGAGGTTTCAGTCCGATGCTAACAGTGTAGAGAAGAGATTGATTCATTGATTGATTTTACAACATGTAAATAAACTTTTACATTTTCAGTAAATTTGGTTTTAAGGCATGGCAAAACATTTGACTCCTATTCTGTACACGAAGCCCCAAACTCCTTTGAAAAACCTAACCTTTCTATCAACCAGTTTCTTGTTTGGTTGTTCTCCCCTGTCCTGGCAGCCATAAATCATATGATCTCTCCTGTGGGGTTAGTTGGCTCTCTACAACTGGGGTTTGTTGGCGCAGTGGCGAATATGTTGATGTGAACTACTGGGGGCAAGGCATACCCAGGAATTGCGACTGCAATTGGTGATACAGATTTATTAGTCTGCACAATGAAAAAGAAGCACGAGCTTTGGTCATGGCCAAAAAAAAAAAAAGATGAAATATGGTACCCGCTTGCCGATGTTGTAAAATAATTCCGCTACCGTAACTGATCTGTGATGCCAAAAAAACATTCTTTATGACTTTTGAGAACTGGTAAGTATTTAGAGAGAAGTTATTGTTTGCCTAAGAATATTTATCCTACCTATAGTTTTTGAAGATTTGTTGAATTTGTTTTGTTTTATGAAAAATTTGTTTTCATTGTTCTAACGCAATTATGCTTCTAAGCCATTACATTTTTCTAACTTCTGCTGTTTGAAATGTTATAATTTTGTTAAACTGAAATAAGTGCAGCCATGTGGTAAAATGCAGTCATTCTCATTCTTTTTTCCCTTAAGAGCTGTTAAAAACCGATTCAAAATTATTATAGCATTATACTGCAGCTTTTAATAACAATAATATGTGTCAGGCAGAACTTGTATGATATGGCCAACTAACCTCACATTCTAGGCCAACCTGCCTCACACAGGGGGTTAATTGGCATACTTTGGCTTGACGAATTCTTCAATTTTCTATGATCATAGTGTTAAATATTATGAGTTAAAAAAACAATTGAAGTACTCTAATACTTAAAGTTTACAGTGGTGTAAACTCTATTGGGATTTTATTAACAGGAATGACTCAACAATCAAAAAAGTGAAAACTGTTGCCAACCAAACTCACACTCCCCTACAAATAAGGATACATCATAATAAAAAAAAGTCTATTTCTTTACAGTCAGTCACATAACCTCTGTTGACAGTGAAATAAATGGTGAAGCATAACAGAATGTAGAGTTTAAATAAATATTAATTTCAAATGGATTTATTTTTCATTTAAGAATAAATAAACATTTTTAACAATTTTCAAATCTCATAGCGGTTTTCATTTTTCAGGTCCTGGATCTTCAGAGAGCCCTTCACGCCGAACCCGGATCAAGACCATTCAACCCAGCTGATTTCACGATTAGAAACATTAGCAGTCCTAAGGTTGAGTAATTTTATTATTTATTATAAATATAACAGTTTAAATAATACTTGAAAAGGAAGAAAGTCTGGTAATTACCTCTTATCTGGCCTGAATACACTATTGTTTACTAAGGCCTCTATCGTAGTATCGTAGATCTCTATTTACATGAAATGGGTCTTAATAATAATTTATTTTTATATGAATCTTAAGTTGTTTTTAGGAAGATCAACACTGTTATATTCAAATAATTGAGTGGTTTGTTTGTTTGTTTGTTTGTTTAACGTCCATTTTTATGCTACTAAGGCTAATCAGACGATGCTACAGTGGGAGTCCTAAATTTTGCCTATCCAGGTATAATTAGGATAGGGATCTTTAACGAGTACCTGTCATCGTACAGGCTCGGGACCTCCATTTTACGTCCTATCCGAGGGACGGCATAGCTAAGGATTTTTTACTCCCATTAAAAAATCCTAGGGCCACCGCTGGAATCGAACCCGCGACCTTTAGTATTGTAGGTTGCCATGCTAACCACAACACCACAGGTGACCCCCAAATAATTGAGTGGTGATATATCAAATCCTCCTTATTTTTTATATTTTTATTAAGAACAAGTCATATCTTTACATTTTTCAGACTAAGTTTCGAAATTTGTTCCATCAGGGTTTTATTTTAAGCTTAATAAAAATCATACCATATAAGTAAGCAATATTAACAAAAGCTATAAATTGTTTAATGTTAAAATAAAACAAAAATTATATAAATATTTCCACATACATTACCTCTTGTTACTTATCTCTCATTCCCTTCTTTTTTGTATTCAATTTTCTATTTTCCATAATTAAATATAATAGGTCATTTTTAATTATTATATTAAGAAAACAAACAATAATGGTTGTAAAACTAACTAAGACTGAAACAGTGTTTAAAAAAAAATGAAATTAAAAAAAGAGAAAGAAATGGCATCTTTTAACAAGAACATATATTTCTTAAGAGATAAAATCAAATTATTAATATAATTTAAAAAACATTTGTCGTCTGCTGTAATGCATAACATATCCTCAAATACTTAACTTAGAAACACCCCAAAAAATCATTGTAAAAAGTTTTAGACTGACCAACTGATTTTAGAATTTTGTGTTCTTAAATGTTGAAAAGTACATGACATCATTTTGACGATTAAAGCCACTTTTAGATTTTTGAAGTCGTCTAGTTGCTAAAAATATATTTACATTTAAAGTGCTACCTAAAATTTAAAATAAAATTAATCTTTCCATTACATTAAACACTGAACAAAAAATTCTCCACTTATTGAGATTATCATTTTATCATCTACGATCCTGGCCAGGAAAGGGTATGTAAACAATACTCTTTAATTGCATTATCAGAGAATTAATATAACTAACTCTCTCCAAGACTGCTAAACAGTTTCTTAACGTTATGATTATTGCTGAAACCATTTTGATCTAACTAGTTTCTCATTAAATTAATGAATAAATAATGTTGAATTAATTTTTTTTCTATTTTCAGAATAAAGTCACAGACAAGTTCAAGAGGCCTTTTAAGAAGAGACATTCTTCAGTGTACCACCAGCCGCAGAACAGGGTGAACAAGTATCTCGCGCAGGCCATAGAGGCCAGGTCCGTCGACAGAGAGAAGTCGCAACACGTTCACCTCGTCAGCTTAGCGTTCAGGGACAGTAACAAGGAGCGCCAGGTCGGTTTTAATGCTATTAGTTATAAATATACTTAGTCAACTATTCTGTGCTACTGGCACTGTTGTGGGAAACCTGTGTGGCACCTGAGGTCAAGATTCTGTTTTCAGGACCTCTAAGAAATAAATATCAACTGATCTAGATGTTAGAATGAATTCTTCAACAATAATATTAATAGTTTATTCTATTTTATTTGTTTTTATGATATTTTTAGTTAATTTGTCTTCTTATAATATCGATATAATATTGTTTACAGTACCAGACTGAAACCGACAGCGGCTACTCCACGTCGCTCGCCTGCTCACTCATCTTGCTTCTGCTCATCGGGGGGCTCCAGGCAGCCATCCTCCCTCGCACCATAATCCTTTTGTTGCTGTTCCTCACCGCATTTATATGGATCTCAGTGAGTGCTTTTGTTTACTGAAATTGAAATTATTTTTAAATCAGTAATAGTAGTAGTACTAGTCTTCGGAAGTCCCTATCTCACGAAGATAACTAAAGTAAGGTTGTATAAAACTCTGATCCACCCCTTCTTGATGTATGGCTCTGAGACTTGGACCATCTCAGACCATCTCGAGTTCTGACCAGCAGAGGCTCCTTGTTTTCGAGAGAAAAATTCTACGCCGAATCTACAGTCCAGTAAAAGCTTTGAAACTTCAAACGCTCTTTGGGCAGCCGGACATTATTATCCGCATTTGAAGGCTTAGAAGGGCTGGCCACATTGCCAGAATGCCGGAACAGAACATTCCAAAAAGAATGATGCCTGACAAACTCTAGGGTCGAGAGGTGTCAGAAGACCAAAACTTCGGTAAACAGATGGAGTCGTAAAGAATTCAAGACATCTTCTAGATTCTTAGAATTGGATTGCGGATGCGCAGGATAAGGAGCGATGGGGTAATCTTCTTAAGTAGGCCTTGACTCACTAAGTGGGTTGGTGCGCAATTGATAATAATAGTAATAATTTAGTAAATTTAAAAAATCATAATTTTTAAATTTTAAAATATAAAGATTTATTTAAATTTTGAAAGTTATAAAAATATACTGTAACACTATCATGGGTTTGGGTATTTCTTATTTATGAAAAATAATAATTCACAATGGCAGACTAACAATAACAACTTCAAATAATTAACAAGGTTACAAAAAGTATCAACTTGTAACAACACAGTAACAAAAAAGTAACTATATGATTCGATCTTCAGAGCCAGACTAACTCTCCAGTCCATTGCTTCTTATATTTAGTCTGAACTAGTACAGCCTAGAAGGTTCCCGACAAGCGTTGAAGATTCTCGAACAGTCACTAACAGGTAATAGAGCAGTTTGTAACTGTTCCAGCAAAAAGTCTAGGTCTCTTTTCAATCATATGTTTCGTGTTTCACTTTACAATATTAAATTAATTATCTTGATGGTACTGAATCGAGTTCATTCTCAATCTGGAAAGTTAGTAGCTGAATCTATATCTGTATAAAAGAAAACGTTATATAGTATATCAGGTAGTCATATAATATTTAGTTCGGTTTTCTGGCCTCCAGTAAAAGTTTTAATTAAAAATTATCAATTATTATTAAGCAAATTTAATAATTTTTATTATTATAGGTTTAGTTGCTATAACTGCATTGGAGTATTCACCAGAACAATCACACAAATATCATTTATTGCTTCATCGACAACGTTTCAGCTTTATCGCTATTTTCAAGTCTTTAGCTTTTACAACTCATTTGAATTTTTTCATAAAAGTTGTGCGATCGAGGTTCACATCTAACAAAGTACTTCCTTCCTGAAAATAAATAATAACGAATCCATTGAAGACATGTTGCTCCTTCTTCTTAAATTCTTCTTAATTATATCCAATATATAATTTGTTCCTTAACCTCCTGGGATATTAACATAAAATAAGAAGGAGCAACATGTCTTCATTATTCAATCAATTCGTTATTATTTAGTTTTAGGAAGGAAGTACAATCTGACCACTTGTATGATAAAATTCAAAAGAGTTGTAAAAGCTAAAGACTTGAAAATGAAGATAAAGCCGAAACGTCGATGAAGCTATAAATGATATTTGTGTGATTGTCCTGGTGAATGTTCCAATGCAGTTATAGCAACTAAACCTATACTAATAAAAATATCCCAGGATGTTAAGGAACCAATTTTTTTTTTTTTTTTTTTTTTTTTTTCTGTTGGCGCATTAGGCCTAATGAGACCTTTGGCCGCGCAGTGTGGTCTTCTTTCATACATTTGTGTTGCTTGCGGGAGAACAGACAGCCTGGAGGGGGTAGCCCAAACCTCACGTTGCTGCAAGCCATGGTCACCATGGTGCAGCGGCAGACTGCCCGTAGCTCCATAACCAATCCCATTGGGGCCAATTTGGCAGTGTCCTTCCCACCGATGGCGTCAGCTCTCTCGCGTTCAAGGACAGTGACAAACTGGTCTAGGTCCAAGGATTATGGTAGCTCAGAGTCAGCAGGCCAAGAGGACCTATATTTCTTTCCCTGGAGCATACCGTCCTTGAACCAAACCTCCGGGCGGCTACTAACATCCTGGAAGACCACACCACAATTCTGGGGAAGGTTCATCACTCCTACGCCCGGTCGGTGTGAGTCACCTCCTGTAGGCTGACGGGTCTCACATACCCGGGGGTGGGGGTAGACTGGGACTGCGTGGTGTTCATTGGTGGGCAGTCACCCATCCAAGTACTAACCACGATGGACGTTGCTTAACTTTGATTACCTATTGCAAGCGCCCTTGACCACTCGGCCATCCCGGCCCAAGGAACCAATTATATATTGGATATAATTAAGATCAATAATTTTTTTTTTATCGTTGTTATTTATCAAAATCGTCTGAAAAACATCAAAGTTGGCGCCCGAACAATGAGATAGGAAAGCATGACAACGTACCTTGTAAACACTTGAATAAGGAGTAGATGAATTTTACTTCTAAAGGAAGCAGTTTTTTCAACAAGAGTTGAATATTTTGTTCTAAAGTAAACAATAGAGACATTTAAATATTTTTTACAATTTATAGTTTTGACATTTTTTTTGTTTTCAGGTGGTGCTCATGCTCTTATTGGCTGTGAGATTAAGGTGGATAGCGTGGGACATATCCCAAAGTTACGTTCTTAGGTTTGCCATCACAGTCTTCACTATAGTTCTAATTTACACCGTCGGTCAGGTCAACGTTGTAAGTATGCTTAATATTCTCTTATTCACTTTTTGATAACAAATCATATTTTTAGTAAACATATATCTTCCAAAACCTCCATAATTATTTTGAAATCAGGTTTGATGACTAAACAAATTAATATGCCCTTTAACCTTTTGCGAGTCCGTTAACGCTTTGGTCGTTTGATAGCTGGGACTGGCAAATATAATTAACTCTAGAGGTCCTAGGCCTGCATTTCACCAGCATCGATTTTCAGTCCCGCTAGTCTTTTGCCGAGTCCTCCTTGGCATTTTTGAATACAAAGCGCTATTCTAGACAATCGGCTGATCATTTTGGTACCAAATAGTACCTTCAGCACCCAATAAATGTTCTGTAAACCATAACACTCTGAGGCTTCGTAGTTTATTGTTATTTCTTAAATCTTAAAACTTTTTAGTGTTATTTTTAACATTTTCATTGTAAGTTTTGATTATTTTGGGAGTTTTAAATCGTTTAAATATTTAATAAGAGTATTTCGTAATGAAGGACCAAGAAATTTTGCGTGAATTAGACAAGGGTGACTAGAAGATTAGCACAATGGTGAGGATTCCTTCTCAAACTTTACGTTTTCTAGTCAAGAAGGATATCAATGACCTCATCCTGTCCCTATTACCGAAAAAGATTTTTTTCAGTTGTATCTTGCACCTGAGTTGCTTCAACATTTTGATTTTTAAACCAATAAATACACCAAATCATAAATTTACATTAAAAAAGCTGCAGGTCTGTTAAAACCCATTGGCAGAAAACTATACTACACAATGGCGCTATGTAAACAGGCAGGGATTAATGGCAGGGGTTGTTTATGCCGGTCCTTGGCTGGCATTGGACCGTGTGGCCATTCATGAAATCAAGACTTGGACTAAACGAAAATTAGAAATGTACATTAAATTATTTTTAAGGAAGGTACCAAATTAAAGCTGAAAGGATCTCAAAAATTTCTTTTTATTGAATTTTATACAGTCAAAGTCGTAAACATTAAATCTTTGTTGACGTTTCGCCCCTTTTTAAAACATTTTCAAAACTAAAAAGACAAACTAGGAAAAACTATAGTTTTGTATTTTTTATATAGAATTTAAAATAAAATAAGAAGTTAAATTTAAAATTAAAACATTTTATATATACGGCTTGTATATATAAGGATATAAAAATAGCTATAATATTGAACTAACCATTTTTTTATATTTGTTACAGTTCACCTGCCGAGCAGAGTGCCCAGCATTGGTGTCCTGGTCAGATCATAGATCCTGCCCGCTTCCCCAGTACATCCCGATCTCCTGTTGCCTAGCGTCTTTGGCAGCAGCCATTTTTCTGCGGTTGTCGACACTCATCAAGGTCTTCCTGCTCCTTCTCATGTCCCTGTTGCATATACTATTGATCGAGCTGTCCCACAAGGAGCTCTTCAACTGTTACGACCGTAAACTTGGGTTAGTCTTATAATTATAAAATAGTCAAATTTTATTAATAATCGCTACCGAATTATTAATAAGCGCCCCGAAATCCCTACTTGATGGCTAGTATATTGTCACAACGTCCTGCTTCCTATTCCATTCCTTAAAAGAGATTACAAAATGGGATTGACAGTTGACAGCAATCTTTATTGATTTAATCTGAAAAGATATTTAAAAAGTGGTTGAGTGAAATTCCTGCATTTTCAGTTCAAAATTAAAAACTCTGCATATTTTGCACTGGAGAAAATTCCTATATTATTCATGCATTTCCCGCATGCTTGACACACTGTTTAATTATATATGTATTTAGTTTAGTGAATCTTGTATGAGCGCTACCAGATTCTTATTAATTTCAAATCTATTCCTTTCTAGAAAAATATATATATATTTTTTTTCTTTAGGGTTAAATTACCGTAAAGTTATACTTTTACTAAATCAGTATTGTTGCTAATTGCTGATACCTGTTGGGTTGACTATAAATGTTATATACTGGACATGTTATGTTACATTATATTATGTTAAGAGTTGATGTAATTTACATGGCACGTCCCCGTTTGTCATTATCACATTTGTCACTACACCTAGTTTAAAGTTTTCGACCAATTAAAGGTTCTAAAAGTACAAGAGGAATCCATGTTTTATCGAATGACAGTTCAAGTGTAGTTAAAAAAGATAAAAGTTTACTAAACTAAAAGATACTTCATACTAATAAACTCAAGGGTGCTAGAGGCCATGAAAGAGATCGGGTTTACAAGTTGAAATCGTGTAGTCCCAGTCCCTTCTTGGGTATATCAGACACAAATGCAAGTTTCGGCCTGGCCAAAGATTCGGCCAACTTTTGGCCGAAACCGAAAATTCGGTCAGTCACTAATTTTGGTCTTTAATTTCAATCAACTTCTTTTGCTTATTTATTACTAACCCTCTTAAACTATTTTATCTAGTTTCAAATGTTTTTATTTTAGGACTGTTGTTCCAACTCACGTAACTAGTGTCCTCTACATTGTGATGTTCCTGTTGGCGGTCGCTATCCACGGCAGACATGTTGAATGGACCGCAAGGCTCGACTTCTTGTGGCAGATTCAGGTAGTGTTTAAACAAAATTAAATATATCAGTTATGCTAGTTTGGCAACAGAACTTTGTCTTTTTCTTCCTAATAAATTCAAAGTATTAGGAAACAGTTTTATTTATGTATTCATATATTGGGTTGTTTCATATGAAATGTCGAATTTCTAATTTTTGATATACATAGAGGATTTTGTGGGTCTCTGTTGTTTACTTACAAATGTTTACATGTTATAATTAAGCAGTTACTAATCCTCTACTTTTCTTTTATAAACATTAGCTTCCCAATAAATTACACACTTTTTAGTATACCTCCAAATATGAACATGGAAAGACGCGATTTTCGTGTAATATTTTTTTATGATATAAGGCTCGGTCATTCGGCAGCTGTGGCTGCTAGAAACATCTGTAAGGCATTTGGGGAAGGGAGTGTAAGTGAACGAACCAATCGCCGTTGGTTTGCTAAGTTTTCACCCAAAAAAATTGATGGTACAGTATGGTACTCGGCATCAATCCCTCACCCTCTCCCCTGGCCCGGGAAACCCCGTATAGCCTAAACGGCAAGGAAGGGGAACACCCAAAAAAAAAAAAAAAAAAGTTACGGTATGGTGGTCCATCATACATTATTCCTTTTTGCCTAGAGGTGAGACCATTTCCTCCACAACCTACTGAAATGAAATTGTCCAAATGCACGCGAAATTATTGAAGAAACAACCTGGATTGGTAAATCGGAAGGGTCCTATACTCCTACACGACAACACTAGACTCCACGTTTCAAAACGTACTGTGCATACACTGAAAGGACTGGGGTATGAAGTTCTTCCACAATCACCATATTCTCCCAACTTTTCCTGTCCAACCTATTCACCAATTATCATCTGTTCAGGAATTTAGACAACTTCGTCAGAGGAAATTTTTTTGAAAATGATGCTGAAGTCCAAAGTGTGTTTTCAGATTTTGTTTCACTTCAAAGCTCAGAGTTTTTCAATTCCGGGCCAAAAAAGTTAGTGTCTGTTGCGGCCACAGGTAATTTTATTAAATAATTAAGAACAATTGTTAGACAAAATTAATTGTTTATAGCCAGTATAAACAAATTGTTTATAGCGGCCCAGTAGCTACGTTTGGTATTAGCCAATACCAAGCGTAAGCCGGGCCAGTAGCCTTACGTGTGCCGTAAGAGAGACAGGTGAGGTAGCAGCTACCTAAGGAAATTGATCGATCCAGGCTCAAAACTGCTCCAGGAGCACAGAAAGTTGGTCCAGACGGACAAGTTGATTCCACAAAGACGGTAGAGGACATTAAAATTCCTTTTTTTTGTATATACGAGTATTTCGAGTGGAAGTTCTAAGAGATATTAATTAAGTTTTTTTTCTTTTAATTGTTTTTATTGTAACCAGAGGCATATATATTTATTTTTTTTTTTTTAATTCAGGATTTTTCTTTCTTTTTTATTAAATGTTGACCAAGGATCTTATTTATTTTTTTGTTTTCGATAAAAAGGAAATTATTTGTAAATATTAATTCACTTAAAGTTGTGTTACAATAAATATATTGTATTTAAAATTAAAATCATATTTAATTCTGCAGTTACCAGAGATTTATATTTAAATAAGGTTTAGTTTGAAGAAATTCTAAACTCAGATTTTCCAAGCTGCCTTAACAGTGTCACTTTGGGAATAATGTGTAGAAAAAGAAGAAGGTATATTCTTCGAATAAAATTATATTGTTTTCATATTTTATTTTTACTTAAATCCATTTACCTTGAAATTGGACATTTCATGTGAAACAACCCAATAAATAACCAAGGAGGTATATTCATCACATGAAAATGGTTAATTAAGCAATGAGCATACTTAATAACTATGTTGAAGTGGCAGTTTACTTAATATCAAACTTTTCACTTGTAATTATAAAACAAATTTTTCTGGTGTGGTAATTTCAAATGGTTTATGTTTTATGTATAACATTTTATAAACTGGAAAGAAATATTTCAAAATCTACTTATAAACGTGGAAACACAGTTTGTTCTAGACAATACTGCACGTTGTGAATCCTCCTTAAAAAACTGTTCTTTATAAAGAAATAAATAAACAACTATGTCCATTATATATTAATGCGAATCTCAGCAATAACGATATTAGCTGGATTTTTAAAATAAGAGTGGAGCTGCTGTTAATTAACTGGGGATAATGTTAATTATTTATTGTACCAAAATAATGTTAATTAGTGTTATTATATATATAAAAAAAAAAAAATTGCTGTATATGAAATAATGCTGTTGGGCTCACTCTGATGGTCTTCGACCAAGAGTATAAATGCATATCACATTATATAATATGTTGATTATATTTTTAATAAATGCATTTCTTATTCTTATTATAACATTTTATATTTAGTTAACTATTGTCATACCTATTTTCATTTTTGACATTATCGTATTGAACGATTTAAGTTTAACTTTTATACATCAACTTTTTGCAGGCAAATGAAGAAAAACATGATATGGATGCGTTGCAGCTTTCAAATAAGAAAATTTTATTTAACCTCCTACCCGCGCATGTCGCCACCCATTTCTTGGATAATCAGTTCCGCAGTAATATGGTAATTTTACTTCATGCTTCTGGAAGTTGTTATTTTTTTTTTTCACAATTTAATATTTTTATAATGGTGGAGTTGTTTTTTTACTGTCGTAGGTGGATAAAAGTGGTTATAATGGTGGAGTTTTTTTTTTTTTTTTCAGCATCGAACTATTTAAACCCATTCATTTATTATTATTTTTGTAATTTTTTATGCTTATGAAAATGAGAAGGAAAAACATTTAAGTCTGGATGATTCAAGGAATATATTGTAACACTTATGTGGGTTAGCAATTTTTAATCCAAGAAAAATAACAATAGTCAAAGCCACACAAATTATATAAACACGAATATTAAAGCAAAGAATTAAGAATGTTACAACATTTATCACTTTTGTAACACAAATAATCATCTGGCTTAAGCTTCAGAACCAAGATTAACTCTCCAGTCCCATCGCTCCTTATATATAGTCGTAAGGAGAACATTCCAGAACTTTCTCGGCCTGTGACATATTCGAACTTTGTAGTCACAAACACATGCTATGACAGTTTGTTCCAACTACCAGTTCATTCTAACAATAAGTATAAAACCATTCCAAACCATTTGAAGGGTCACGGGGAATAACCACGGTAGTCCAATCTAGTCCATTCTGAGAAAAATGAAATTTAAAGTTTATGGTTATCTTGATCCATTTTCCGAATGTTAAAATCAGTTTCAAAAAACATATTCCTCTAACCCAGATAATTGTTTACCACTGTACAAAATTTCCGAAACAAAATAGTAGTTTAAATGTCAATGAAATAACAAAACATCACCAAACTGCTCATTGTTGGCGGGGAAAAACCACTGTAGTCCTTTGCTTATTTGTTTGTGACCCGTAAATTATTATTACTTTTTTGGGTAAACAAACAAAACTATTTGCTCATAGGAGTAAATTTGTTTCACTATTCTGTCAACTTTTTGTGAGATCTATAGTTATGTTACCCGCGTTGATCTTTTGGCCCCAGTATTAAACTTTTATTAATGAACCGGACTGGAGTTTCATTAATGCCATGAATTGACAAAAAAGCCTTCAAACAAACTTGAGTGTCACTGTACTGATAATTATTGTTCCCAATCTTTACTGTAACTTTATAAACATAAGAAGATTTATTTGGTATAGATACCGCAGAATTTGTTCTGGGACGACCACTTTGAATTGGAATAACAGTTATGATACCGCTAAGGAAGGCGTTTTGCTCATCTCTAGATATTAAAATTATATAATATTTTGTTTCTTGCAGATAAAGGAACGTTTTCAAAACACTTAAATCGTTTACAAAAACAGTTTTCCCCTGACTCGTAAGTTGAAAGTTTGAGTTTTATCATGACATCAGACATTCGTCTGTGTTTTTTTTTTAATTGTGTTCACTTGTATTCTTTTTCACTTGAACTTTAGTCACAGTTCATTTACACTTCAACCACAGACAAACAGCACAGAAATGGACTACTGTTAATCTTTCCCCGACACTCAGGACTTCAACTGTTTTTCCCCCTTGTATCGATTTTAAACTATTGAGTTTATGTGGACTATCGTTTTTTTTTCTCGACTGTAACAAGTATGAAAAGAAAGTACACTTCCTATACTATCAGATGGCACCACTTATTTCAAATCTACAAAAAGTGTACTACCATGGTTTTTCCCCCTGACCCTTCATTTGTTTTTATTTTGTTTAATGTTACAATATTATTCAGTGCATATTAATTTTTTGAAAGTTAATAAAAACAGATCATTATTGTCATATAAAGTCTATGGGCTGCGAATTACATTTAAGAATTAGGTAATATTCTAGAATAGATGTTTCTCGTATTCTATTTTTAAGGGTTTCAATGATATAAACAAAGATTTTTGTGACTCTGAAGACTTAAATCTTCATCATCCGAAAGAAAACATTCATATTTGTGTTCTATGAAATGACTACTTTGAGCCTATAAGATCTAAAACGTTCTTCTGATAAAACACGTTTTTAGGCCCTCAGCTCCCGGCCTAGTACTAAGAGTACTATTCTCATAGACCATCTAATAACATTTATTTTTAAAAATTGTATTGTTTTATGAATGGACTATATTGAACAGTGCTGACAGGCACTTTATGGGGTTGATTAAGCATTGTAAGTTTTTTCTCAAATCGACATACGTTTCATAATACAGTACAGTGCATTCTGTTGCAGGAGCTGTACCATCAAAGTTACTCCCGAGTTGGTGTGGTCTTCGCATCCATCACCAACTATCACGAGTTCTACATGGAGCTCGACGGGAACAATCAAGGGGTCGAGTGTCTGCGTCTTCTCAATGAAATCATAGCCGACTTTGATGAGGTACAGTAAATTAATAAATATCAACTTTTGTACAGCGATTGTTTATATGTATATTATAAAAAAAAAAATTAAAACTTAATTAAGAGATGTGAAGGTCCCGAGTTCGAAACTGACATGGCTTATGATATCTTTATTATTCGCCACAGTTCGTCTCGTGGGCCGTGAGACCCTCCTGGGGCAAACCCAGCCTCTATTAAGTGGGTACCCTTAATTGAAAAATTAAGGGGAAAAAACCTGGCGGTTGAGCGTGATCACGGTCAAATCACCTCCTTGCACGACCGCTGACCAAGAAACAGTACTCTTCCTTACATAGTACTGAACCCAAGACCCTTTATGGGTTGTAGTGGTACAGGTTTTTTTTTTTTTTTTTTTTTTTTTTTAATTAAGAGATGTGAGTTAGTTTCTGTATGGAGGTTTATTATAAATTCTTGGCAAAGACCCTCCAGTTCTTTTCAGAGACATAATTTAACCTTTCGGGGCAACATTGTCCTCATCACCAGAATCAATACAATGCAGTTATATAAACTCTCGCAGAGTGTGTTAACTACGTGTTATGGGATACTTTGTGTTTTGCTAAAGAACTGCATAATTAAGATTTCAATTTAATATTTTCAGTTGATTTATTTGTTTATTCAACAGAAGTTCCTTTATTTTCATTATTTGTTTTATTATTATTATTTGAATACAGTGTTGTTGTTTTTTTTTATTATATCAAACTTTTTTGTTATTTTTATCCCGTACTTTAAAACTTATTAACATCATCTTATTTCTCCTGCATTTATACCCTTGATGACCAAAACTCATGTCTTGTTAAATAACGGAATTATGAAAAGCTGGAGGTTTTCGCTAAGAACTTTTAAAAAATACAATATACAGATTTCTTGATACTTCAATTGGTCTTTCAAGTATGATACTTTCATTTTACATTATCTAAATTTTCTCTACATATTTTATATCGATTTGCAGCTCCTTGGGGAAGAGAGATTCAGGTGTATAGACAAGATCAAGACAGTCGGCTCGACCTACATGGCGGCCGTTGGACTCATGCCCGATCACAGGATAGACGATGACAATTCCGCTTCGCTCTATCTCTGTCATCTTGTTGAGTTTGTGTTCGCGATGAGGGATAAGCTGTTAGCCATCAACGACAACTCCTACAATAACTTTATGTTGAGAGTCGGTGAGTTGATTGTTTCTGTATAAACATCTCACACTTCTATATAATTTCCTTTTATAGTCGGAAAGGCTATTAAAATTTTTTGGTGCAAAGTAATTACATGAATATTTAAAAAAAGTATAATCTGGTTTGGGTAAATGAAATAGATTAAAGTGTCTAGTTCTATGAGTAACTGAAATATAATGTAGAATATTCTCGAATTTTTATATAAAAATAGGCAGAGTTGGGCAATTTGTAATCTGAATAATGATTAATGAATATAAATTATTGGTAATCATAAAACAAATTAATAATGAATAATCATTATTCATAATCAGTACGGAGTACTTTAAATGATTATTGAGTCTTTATAGTATTCATTTGAAATTAATAATGAATGACCGGTATTCAGTTATTCATGATTAATAAATACTGATAAATTCAGCTAGTCATTATTCATTAATAAAATATATTTATGAGCTGGAATTAATATAACATTCATCAATCATGAATGAATATCATGAATAACAAATATTCACCAACCATCAATCATGAATATGATTTATTCATAACCATTATTCATTTAAATTTAAAAGACGAGGATGCATTTCTGAATTAAAAGTTGTCCTAATGAGCAAGGACAAGTCCTAAGCAGTGGGTGTAGTCAACTGAAGAGCATTTGAAGTCACAAGTAAAGAATTAGACCCTAATTCCAATGGGTATTATGAGTAAAGGTCCATTGATAAGAATGGAAAGAGCAAACAAATTTTCAATCATCATTCATGATTAGTAAGACTCAGAATTGTGATTTTTTTTTTGTAATCATGATTAATGAATGATCTGTAATCATGAGTAGTGAATTCCTATTAGTCATGATTAAAGAGTAATCATGAATAATGAATTCTTCTTAATCATAATTACTGACTAACATTTAATAATGAGTAATGGTCATTCATGATTGTTGAATAAATTATATTCATGAATACTCCATGGCCAGTGATTAATAAAATTCATGATTAATGATTCCGCGCTAAAGAATGATTTGTGAATGATGATTACAATCATAAATTCACATTTTTAATTATTAGTCATAATCATGATTAAATTTTTATTTAAATATGCTCAACTCTGAAAATAGGTAATTAACTTTTAATATGTTTTTAACACTAAAAAAATTGGGGGAGAAGGCTCTCTAGAACCTTCTTTATGTCATCTATTTATAAACAACTTTCGTCACTTTAGGAAAATTTGACATGTTCTGGTATTTTTTTACTAGAATTATCGGGTCTTTTTCGTTTAAAGCACGCCAACCTAATTTACTGGTACAAATATGAACATATGGTAACTACTACGTTACTATTTGCGATATCGTTACTTGGTTACATAATACTCGGTTCTTTACAATTACAACATATGACTAAAATATTTAGTTACGATTGTAAACATGGCTTTGTTTAGGTTACACGACCAATTCAAAGATTTAGATAAAATTGTAGATTTTATACAAGAAAAAGGTCTTCTTCATTAAAATAGGATATGCCGCAATGGATATAACATGAAATCAAGCAAGCGAGAGAATTCAGATGGAGATGTAATAATAGATCCTATGGAAATCGGCTTAAGAGAAGGTACGTGGTGTGGAGACATAGGAATCAAAACAAAGATTTATTCGAGGTTATGTTGGAAGACATCTGTAATTTTTGGAAGAAGTTAGAATAAAGTGACAAATAAAATAATAGTTATTAAATATCATTAATTTTAAAAACATGTGTTGTGTTATTTGTAAATGTAGATTCGGTTGGCGTGCTTTAAACAAAAAAGACCCGAATTATCAACAAATTTGACCCTAAAACTGAACTCTGCATAATCGTGGTTGGATATAATAAATCTCTTTCCATTTTACTTTTTTTTTTTTCATTAATTAGTTGAAATCATTCGTATGTTTCTAAAATCTATAATTGACCTCCAAATTAATAATTTGTTTTTATTCTAAAAGGAATCAACATAGGACCCGTCGTTGCTGGTGTCATCGGTGCCCGTAAGCCGCAATACGATATTTGGGGTAATACTGTAAACGTCGCCTCTCGGATGGATTCTACAGGACTTCCGAATCACACTCAGGTAGGTATTCTTATAATAATATTTCTTAGGATTGGCTACATTTAACGAATAATTTAAAGTTTAATTCTTATTTTATTTAATAGTGTGTTGTTGTTTTTGTTTTTTGGTGGGGGAGGTCTTTTCCTTTTCAAGTATCGCAGTTATAATATATTCAAATCAGTTACAAGTACAGAGAAAGTAATTTTTACTCGAATTCAGAACAGGTTGTGTAACCAAAACAGGGGACAAGGTTGGTTTTTTTTTTTTTTTTAAACACGAAACAGCCAGCAAGGACCATGTGAATATCATTTCCGTTTCTTCACACCCTCTTGCTCCAATACTCTTTCATTGTCGTGGAATGTTCCCTTCGCTCTTCCTCGGTCCATTTTCTCCCTCGTCTCTTCTTCTTACCCACAAGAACACCAACCCCTTTCAGTTTTTCCCTAAAAAGTTCTCTATCCAAGCAATCCTTTTCTGTGATTTTTAGCCTGTCCAATTCTTCCTTTATTTGCTTAACATAACCCCCTATACTTTTGTAGTTGCAGACTTTTTCGAAAAATTTTCTTTTTTTGTCTCTCATTACTCATTCTGACCATGTGTCCCTAGAACTTCAGTCTCCTGATCCTGATGACAGTTTCCAAATCTTCCACATTCTTGTATATTTGTTTATTAGATTTTAGTCTGTACCCTTCTTGCATTATCTTGGGTCCATGAATCCTCCTCAGAATCTTCCTCTCAATCCTCAGAATTTTCTCAAGGCTAGGAAGGCTGACTGTTTCTATAACATACCGTATTAAAGGTCTTACCTTTACCTTTACCTTTACCTACGTACAGTAATGCCTTATTTTTGCATTTGAGGACAATTTTTTCTTATTATAGACATTTCTAGTAGCGAAGTTTAGTCTTACCAGTTTGGCTATTCTTTCTTCTATGGATGCCCTATCCGTTCCGTTACTGCATATTAGCTTGCCTAAATATTTAAACTTTTTTGTCACTTTTAATTTCCCATATTTTGTGTCCAATATTTTCTTGTTTAAGTTGGGATCTGTTGTATTAATTTCTATCTTATCATAAGAGATGTGTAGTCCCGTTTTCCCGGATATTTCTTTATAAGTGTTTACCTGGTTTATGGCTTCTTCTTCAGTTTCTGATAGATCGGGCTAGATCGTCTGCAAAGTCCAGACACTTTACTTTCACATTGTCCCTCTTTGTTCCTCTTACTGCACCCGCCTCATTTTGCCAGAATACTTTCATCATTTTGTCCAACACTACATTCAAAAGTATCGGTGACAGACCATCGCCTTGCCTAACCCCCCCCCCCCCCCATGTTTATTTGGAATGGTTCACTTATTAGTCCCTGAAATTTTATTTTTGAAGTGGTATTTGTCAGTGTAAGTTTTATCAGGCTTATCGTTTTTTGGTCTACTCCATATTCCCTTAGAATGTCGAGCAATATATCCCTATCTATTGAATCATAGGCTAGTTTATTGTAAAAAAAAGTTTTTTTTTTTGCAAAATAATTAACATTATCACAGATATCACCAATATCACCAGTTAGTTACTTGAAACAGAAAAGAGCATATTTTTACTTTCACTTACCTATATATGAAATATATAGTAAATGGAAGTATTGCGATCGTGAAAAATTTCGACTTCCGGTTTTCAACGGAAATACACGTTTTGGGGTCCCCTGAGTCCAATTAACCAAGTCCCGCGAAATGGTCTGTGTGTGTGTGAAAATTGCTCAAAGGGAGGGGGTACTTTATTTAATAACTTTTTACTTTTTTTTCGATTTTCTCAAAAACGGCTCTAACGATTTTGATTAAACTGAGTATTTGATCTATTTATATGCTCGAGATCTGACTGTATAAATTTGATCAAAATTGATCAACCGGAGGGGGGACTTTACTTGATAAATTTTGTATAATTTTCACGTGTTTTTTTCTAATTACTCAAAAACGGTTTTAACGATTTTGATCAAACTGGGTATTTGATGTATGTGTATGCCAAAGATGCGATAGCCAACATTACATCAAAATTGATCAACCGGAGGGGGGGACTTTACTTGATAAATTTTGTATGATTTTCACGTGTTTTTTTTATTTACTCATAAAAGGCTTTAACGATTTTGATCAAACTGGGTATTTGATGTATGTATATGCCAAAGATGTGATAGCCAACATTTCATCAAAATTGGTTGAACGGAGGGGGCACTTTATTTCATAACCTTTTAACCAATTTTTAACTTTTTTTCGATGATCTCAAAAACGGCTTTAACGATTTTCATCAAATTCGTGGTGTTTAATGAAAATTAGGTGTTCTTTAATATCAGGTAAGCTTAATGTTCTGAGGGGGCTTAAATGGGGTAGTGGCCTTTTTTGTTTGTTTGTTTTTTTGTTTCCCTATAAAGTACCTTTGTTTTTGTTTATATGGAGAAATTAACTGTCTCTCGTTACACCTAAAAATAAGAAATGGCTAAATCTGAGATATGATAAAAATAAAGAAAACATATAGAGGAGAAAAAAAGATAAATATTCAGTCAACTCATAAAACTCGTTGAGCCAACGCACGCAGAGTACGCCTTTAATGACAGACCATTGTTCACCATTAAAGCCGTTCTGTTTATTTGAGAAGTTAACAAAACGCATTAATTTCTAATCTAAGTAAGTTGGTAAGTGAAAGTTGTGTGTTGCGCGCACGCACCAGATTTTTTTAAATGCTGAAGGCTTATGAAAATTTGTTAAAATTTTATATAAAAATTGTCATCTTTTACATACATCAACACACCTTCATAATTCTACCATTTCCTTCATTTATTTTCGATTTAAGACCAAAACTTTTTAATTGTGGAAAATTTTTTAATGGAAAATTAAAGTCGGGAGTTTTAATTATTTATTAACCCTTTAACAGCTAAGCACTCGGAACGAAAGTTGCACTGAGAAGCTAAGGTGGTCTGCCGGCTTTTACAATCCCCAAGCTAAGGCGTGCAGGCCACTCTCTCCCGCTGACTGCCTCTACTCATCATAACCTTCTCCGACTATTTCTTAATGTTTTATTTATTTTTTATGATTATATAATACCTTTATCATTATTTCAATAAATTAAAATGCTAGATTATCGATTGCAATAACAGATTACGTGAATGCGAAATAAAGCAGTAAATATCACCAAAAAATACAGAGGACTATCACTCAGAGCGTCTAGAACTTGAAATGAATAATGGACTTATAAGACCTTCAAGGCCCATGATGGTAGCCGGGATAAGGGACAGAAAAAAAAAATTTAGCAGGTAAAAAGGGGTGGGACGAACGGAAGACCCAGAAAATAGGCAGCTATCCGAAACAACTATTTCTCCAATAGAGACACCCCTTCAGCCTAGCGGCCGCTAGATGTATTTATTGAGTCTCCGTGGATCCGCTAGGATGTTTTCTCGTGTGAATCTGAGGACGTTAAATAAGTGAAAAACCGATTGCGAGATATAACGTCTTTAGCTACTGGGGACCGGCGGCCCGCCACGAGTAATCTCGTCGTTAGCTAGTTGTGACCGAATTTTTTTTGCGAGATTCGGGGTATATCAGTATATATCAGGTAAGCTTAATGTTCTGAGGGGGCTTAAATGGGGTAGTGGCCTTTTTTGTTTGTTTGTTTTTTTGTTTCCTATAAAGTACCTTTGTTTTTGTTTATATGGAGAAATTAACTGTCTCTCGTTACACCTAAAAATAAGAAATGGCTAAATCTGAGATATGATAAAAATAAAGAAAACATATAGAGGAGAAAAAAAGATAAATATTCAGTCAACTCATAAAACTCGTTGAGCCGACGCACGCAGAGTACACCTTTAATGACAGACCATTGTTCACCATTAAAGCCGTTCTGTTTATTTGAGAAGTTAACAAAACGCATTAATTTCTAATCTAAGTAAGTTGGTAAGTGAAAGTTGTGTGTTGCGCGCACGCACCAGATTTTTTTAAATGCTGAAGGCTTATTAAAATTTGTTAAAATACACATAATTTTATATAGTATATCAGAGATCATCTGGAGCCATGAAAGGGTTAAATGGATGTTTTATTCTTCATATTATCTGGATAGACTGCTTCATTTATTTAAGTTGTTGAATTGATAGCATCCTATTGCAATCTCATAAATGGCTCTGAATTTGAATAAAAGAAAAACTATTAGCAACAAAAGGTTTGCCCTGAGATATTACATGGGTCGTCATGGAAAAATTCTGATATGCTAATGGCGCCCGAACCTGAAAAAGTTAAGCTGACTTAAGCTATTATATAAAAAAGAAACTGTAATATTAATTTCAACTTTTATTTAATGTTTTTTTATATTTAAAAAACTTCTAATTTACTATCATTACTTAAATATATTTGTATTATTTTATTATGTTCTACAGGTTACAGAAGAAGTTTACCAAACTCTTCGGAACCAACCTTACGAGTTCCAGTGCCGTGGTAAAGTAAAAGTCAAAGGGAAAGGTGAAATGACAACATACTTCCTCACCGATCGTGCGCAACCCGGAACATTGCGTGCGGAGGAAATGTCTTCGCTTAGAGCCGCAGCCCTCTCTCCCGGTAAATGTCTCATGATTATTGTTTTATCTATAAAATATTTAGTCTAAATGACTACATGAACATAAACAGGGTTTTTGGAATCTATCGGTTATCTTATGTATAAATTTTAATTAAATTAAAAGCTTTTTAATTTTTGTTGATAAGTTTTATATTTGTATAATTAATTCAAAATTATTTATCAGGGAGCATGTACGGTGGAGTGGCGACACCTTTGGCATTCTTGCAGGGAGCTGCGCCAGATCGTAGCAGGCTGCATAGAGTAGCCGTTCCCCCTCCTATCAAGGAGATCCCCCCTCCACCTCTACCTGTCAGGGAGAACTCCAGGTAAATTTCTGAATTCCTTATTTCATTTTTTTAGTTTTATTTCTGTATGTTCTATTCATCATTAACAAGTTTAGTTCTTTTTAATCCCCTTGGGTCTGTTGTGCATTTTCATAAAGGTAATGTAGTAAGATTAGAGATCTGTAGAGTCGCACAATTTCAACCATGAAAGGTAGCAGCAACAACCCTTAAATGGGTTAAAAAGAACGGAGGTCTGTGCATTAATTTTACTTCATTTAGTATTCAATCTAATAATACCAGAATAATAACAGTATATATTTATATGTGCTTAATATATAATAAGAAGAATAAAGCCTTAATGAACCCGAAGGCTCAATGCCGAAACGACCCCTTCACACCTCCATCCACCTCCCCCGTCCAACCTAGGCCTACCCCTCGGACGTTTTCCAGTCGGCAAAGTGTTTATCAATCTTTTAGGAGCCCTTTAACTGACGCACAGCTATAAATTCGATTAAATTTACTGGGTACAGCTTCTAAACTTTTGAGCATGGAAAATTATAATAAAGATCAAATAAATATACAGGGTGTTTCGGAATTGCACGGCACTATTTTAGGTACGTGTTCTCTAACACAAAATAAACAAAAAAGTTCATATTAACGTGTATCTCAAACTCATTTATTAAACAGATATCAAAGGTTAAAGATTTATTATTACTATTTATTTATTATTATTACAACATTTAGAGTAAATGTTCAAAGGCGCCTCCGTTTTGTTGAATGCAACATTCAGCACGACGAATCCATGCTTCTCTGGCTCTTCGTATAGCATCAGGATGGTGGTTGATAGTTACTGCGGCTTCCACGATCCGATTTCGTAGCTCTTCTTGCGTGTCAACTGCCGCAGAATAAACCATAGACTTCATCCAGCCCCACACAAAATAATCTAATGGCGTTAAATCCGGAGATCGTGGTGGCCATTTAACAGGTCCGTTTCGACCAACCCATCGGTCTCCATAAGTTGCATTTAAATAATCAGTGACACTATGAGAAAAGTGAGCTGGAGCACCGTCATGCATAAACCACAGCCTTTGCCTAATGCCTAGCGGAATATCTTCTAGAATATCATGCAGATTATTTTGCAAAAAATGCAAGTAAGATATACCTGACAGCCTAGGTGGCAAAAAGAAGGGGCCGATGATTTTGTCGCTTAGAAGACCACACCAGACATTTAAAGAGAATGTATGTTGGTAATGTCCAACAGCAGTCGTATGAGGGTTTTATTCGGCCCAAGTATGGGTATTTCGAAAATTAAGAATCCCGTTTCTTGTAAAGCAAGATTCATCAGTAACCAAAATGCAGTTCAGGAAGTTAGGATCTCGTGTGCATTGTCGAATTAACCACTGGGAGAAATTTCTGCGCTTGTTATAATCTTGTGGTAACAAATCTTGCCTACTTGATACGTGAAATGGATATAATTGTTGTTCGCGTAAAGACAATCTTCTGGTACTAGTAGTAGGAGATAACTGAACAGCATCGAGTATTTCTTCTTCTACGTTTGCAGTTCGTCGAAATCGTTGTTGACCGGCGTTCACTCGTATAGGTTTTAGCGTACCATTATCCCTAAGACGTCTTTCAATGGCCTCAAACGTTTTACGATTTGGTATTCTTCGGTTAGGAAATTTTTCACGATATCTTCGAACAGCAGCAGCACCGTTTGTATGTACCTCGCCATAAGTTAAAAGCATGTCTGTTTGTTCATCAAAAGTGAATAAATTTGTGGTATCTCCCATGATAATCATAAATTGAACTGTGTCACAAGATTCACTCACACTAAAACACACAGGACTAGACAAACAGATGAGCAACTACTGTCATTGCTTATCGTTCATTTGTTTATCAGGTGATTAAAACCTTTTATTTAGTATTAAACACGTCAAACGTTGTACAGTCAGTCTTAATGCAGTAAATAAATAATAAATCTTTAACCTTTGATATCTGTTTAATAAATGAGTTTGAGATATATGTTCATATGAACTTTTTTGTTTATTTTGTGTTAGAGAACACGTACCTAAAATAGTGCCGTGCAATTCCGAAACACCCTGTATATACTCAATGCTAGTTTAACTTCTTACATATTTATGGAACATTGATGACGAAGGAGGTTGAGAAATAATTGGGTTTTAACGGAAGTGAGAGATGAAGTTTTATGGATGGAGATAGGTAAGGAATTCCAGAAGGTGGGAGCACGGATGATAAAGGATTTATTGAAGGAGACAGTTCGGTAGAAAGGGATGTACAGGTTAGAGGTTTGGGATCTGGTGTTTATAAATGGAGACGCAGCTATTAGAGAATATATACCGTAAACCGGGGTGACATTGTGACTAATGGGGTGACTTTGTGACAAGCCTATTTTTCTACAGTTTTTGAATTTCCCTCCTTAAAAAGAATCAGGTTAGGCAATTCAGTGTACCTTTCAGGTAGTCAGTAATGTGCTGCAACCTACTGGCTACATATAATTTCTTTCTTTCCATTTACCATGGTGCTTTATTTCATATATGTTTGATTGTTTTCATTTGGTTGAAACCTTGAAATAAAGCACCATGGTAAATGGAATGAAAGAAGTTATATGTGACCAGTAGGTTGCAGCACATTACTGACTATCTGAAAGGTACACTGAATTGTGATTCTTTTTAAGGAGGGAAATTCAAAAACTGTAGAAAAATAGGCTTGTCACAAAGTCATCCCATTAGTCACAATGTCACCCCGGTTTACGGTAGTTAGCGATCTTTATATTTACAAACTTAAAAATTTCTACTAACATTTTATAATCCTTCCCTCTTCCATTGAAGCTTAAAGTAGGCTATTATGTATAATGATGTTTTAAGAGTAAATCTCGCTAGAGTACATTTATTTATTTCTCTAAAATTTAATATTAGAGGTAGCCATAGTAAATCTTACCGGGATTAGCTTGTAATTAATAAAAACTTAGCTTAATAATGTTTGGAAGCCACTTCAAAAACCCTGAATATAAGATGTTTGTTTCTGAATACTATAATGTGTCTTATTTTATAACATAAAAAAAGGTATTTATTTATATAAATTATTCTTAAAATGTTCTAACAATATTTGGATATCTACCCATTTGAAGAGAAAATTCTACTCCGCTGGATACAATTTAACATGGATGGTTCCTTTTACTTAGAATATATAGAGCAATTTTGAAAATAATATATTTTGTTTTCTCCTTTTCATCACATGACTTGAAATTTATAAGAGATAAGGATTCAATGGAAATTTGTAATCAAACAAATTTAAAAAATCATTATTAATATTAATGTTGCTCTAATTTTATGTTATAATATAATTTTATTTAAATATATTGATTGAGAAATGGAAAATCATAAATTATATTATCCTTTTGCTATGTTTGAAGTGCCATGAGACACAATTACAGGTACACCCCACCATGGCCACGACCACCAATGAAGCCACTGCCACGACCTCCGACAGGCCGAGGGGCTTGGGAGCCGCCCGGCGGAGGGTCGCCTTCACTGTCTTCCAGCGACGAGAGCTACAGCAAGACGACTGACGCCTCACCATCACCCTCCCCGCCCCTTCATCACCATGCTGATACGAGGCAGTATCTCTTCCCTTCGGATATTCAGGTGAGCTTTGATATATCATAAAAAAGTTTTAGTATCAATTCTTGAAAAAAAAAAAAAAAAGGACAAATTAAAGTGCTGGGATAAGGACTTATTAACTTTTTTAAGAAATGTATTTTTAAATTAAATGAACATTGTTTACTTTAATGTAACGGTGCACCAAAATAATGCGAGCAGGCTATTTTACGGGTTGGTAATATAACAAATCCTATTGATTATAATGATGATTTTTATTTTTTCTTAGTTTTGTTCATTTCATGGTGAAGGATGCAGTAAATAATTGTAAAAATAATTGCAGATTCCTTGGAATATGTCTTTTTTTCTACTAACAGTGGAATATATCGTAGATTAAAATAAAATATTGTGTTTCTATTATCAATCTCACTTTTATTAAATTATTTTTGGCGCCCGAAAATTTAAAATGTGCTTCCAGACATATTTGAGATAACACTTGTGTTTCTGTCTCCTCAAGGTCAATCCATGTTCCTCCCCCGAAGGCTCACCTCGTGCATCTCATGACTATATTCCTCCGTGCTTCCTCACCAACAATAACCAAGAGAGTTTGCCTTCTTCAAGATCCTTCTCTCCCGCTAAAAATGGAAACAATAATTCTAGGTAAGGATGAATTACTTTTGAATAAGCTTAAAACTCTATGGGTAGGCTACTCCATTATTCTGTAGTCTTTAGAAAAATCTGCCATTGTACCTTCCTCCTTATTTAAACACCTTTTATTTCTCCACCCCCTAATATATAATATAATATAAGTCTTCTGTATTTATGAATTACTATAAATCTAAGTTTATGCTTACATGGTTATATATTTGTACATTCATTTTACCACAGGTGACTTCCAATATATTCTTTATAATCAATAAAAGGAAGGTTAGAAATTGTTAATGATTTTCCTATATAATTTGTTCTTTCTTTAATTTGATTAATATTATAACTTTTTAAATATACAGTTGATCTTTCGTGATTAATATTTATATATTTCACAGGGGAAGCGGTCGCAGTTCTAAAGTGAGAGAATCGCCCCGAGTTTTCAAGACTGGCAGTAGTTCAAGCTCGAGAAAGACTGGTTCGGACAAGGGAATAGAAGGGAACAGGCGCCAGCAGACAGGAGGGAAGCAGAACAGTAACAACGGTGGTTCGCTGGACAACAAGAGTGACAGCTCCGGTAAGAAGGACAGCTCTAGCCAGACCGAGCTGAAGCTGGATCAGGAGGAGGAGTTCGAGCGGAGGATCCGAAGACTACTAGGAGAGCCACCCGCAGGTCACGGCGCCAGGTACGCAGGTCAACAAGACAGGATGGCCTCAGTGGCTCGCATCATCTCTCTCGCCCACAACCAACAGTCCCTCCTCGGCATTACGTGAGTCCTGTCCGTCCTGTATCTAAATCCTCTTCTACTGCGCTCTGGTCTTGATGTCTTCATTCATCGGCGTATTTCAGCTCTTCAGCTAGTAGTGAGGAGTATTTGAACTGAGAATCAAGCCTATTATCGATTTCAAATCATTATTTTTTTTTTATAGATGTTTAAGCTTGGCTCTATTCAATGTTTGAAAAGAGCCAAAATTACAGTGTGCAACTTCGACTCAAAAGTTTTATCAGTTCTTGAATGGAATTATTTAATAGGTTAAATAATGGTCAGGATTTTCAGTTTACAATGATATTTATTATGGTAAGCCAACGTTTCGATCCAGCTTGTGGACCTTCATCAGGGCTACTGAGTCCAGGTGGATACTAAGACTCCATGTATCCATTATTTAACCTATCGTAATTGAAGAACAGTTGACCATCTCTCATCTCTACTAGTGTCTATATATTGGGAATTATTTAAATTGTCTTGTTCTTTTTCAAATAATAATTCCTATAAGTTTTCTTTTGGGTTACCCAGAAAATGAACCTTAACCATCACATATTGTTGGATATACCCATTAAGGTTTCTGCCTCATAGGTTCTAGAGTCAGAGCTATAAGATTTATATCTCTGGGCAGCCAAAGAACATTAATAATAATAATAATTATTATAAATAAATATTAATTGTTCAGGTCGGAATAGTATCCTCATTCCGGACCCTGGCTACGTGAAACAGGAAAATATTAGTTTCAGATAATTTCTGCCTTCTGGCTTCCAAGTATGTAGTAGATATAGGTAGTAGAGTTATGAACTATTTAGTTTATATTACTCCTCCAAAATTTTTTGAACTTTGTTTAATTTACATGTAGTTTTGATTGCCAAGTAGGGTGCCAATCATATTGATATATATATAAATTTCTAACTTTAATGAAATTGAAATAGTGAATCAATGATATTATAATGGTGAAAACAGGTTTGTAAAATAGATAAAACTGAGCAATAAATCTATCTGTGTATATGGATTATTCTATTCATGCAAATTAAAATATCAACTTTCTTGGACTATCGTGGAGCCACGATTTATTCTTCTCAATGGTCTCCACGAGTCGATATTGATTGATATTGCCGTTGGCTGCGAGATCATTTCAAAAAATGTGGCTGCCAATGTCATGGTTGTGACTTTAACATTTCACATTTTAAACATTTTTTTAGTTCTGAGGTTTCTCAGCTGCAGTTATCTTAGTGTAATATGTATTATGAAGACCTTCTAAAAGATTTAGCTGGATATTTATAAACTGATTGCGAAATATCACGGTTAAACATCATCGATTTATATTATTATCGTAGTTAGCCTTTCTACATTATACATTATAATTAGGAAATGATCAGAGTGCAGTATTTTTATGTTTATTTTATTTTTATTTGTTACGTATTTATTTAATTTAAAATTATTTTTGAGGCTTTCAGTTAAGGAATTTTCATCTAGTCAGTCACAAATACATGATGTCATTTAACCCTTTAACAGCCCCGGATGAGATATCTCGGAAAATGGAGACGAACGAACCACAGCATTACTCGTGCCCGGTTGCCTGTCCCCTGTCGCGAAGGACGAGATATCTAGCAACCGGTTTCCCACTTATTTAGCGCCCCCAGCTTCAAAAAAGATAACTTATCCCGACTGCGGCACATCCTATCGAATCGTCACCGCCAGTCCCCAGTATCAGAAGACGTTATATCTCGCAACCGGTTTCTCTCTTATTTAACATCCCCAGTTTCACACGAGATAACTTGTAGTGACTGAGGCACATCTTAGCGGATCATCATAGACTTAATAAGTACATCTAGCGGCAGCTAGGCTGCAGGGGTGTCTGTATAGGGAAAATATTTGTTCCGGCCCAGTAGCTGTGGAATATCTGGGTTCCTCCGATGAACGAAGCTCATCCCACCCCTTTTCTACCTGCTAATCTTTTCGCCTGTCCCTTACCGTCCCATGGGTATGAACAATAAAAAGAAGCGTAAATTAATATGGTTTGGAGGGAACAGATCGGTGGCAAAACGGGTGGGCTGTGAGGGATGGTAGGCTCCCGATAATCCAAGTGCGAAAAAGTTAAGAACGTTTTGTCTTCCTTCACATAAATAACTTCTATATGAAGGCATAGCACTACTTAATTCCCATAAGCAATCAAAGTGTTAACTTGAGAAAGATGTATTGATAGATACATTCTACTCTGACCATTCATTGTTTCTCAGCAGAATGCCTCAAGAATAAACTATTACTGCAAAACATTTGAAAGGCAAATCCAGTCATAACTTTTGATTGATTATATTTATTAACAATTTATTGTTTTTTTTTATTATCTGATATTGACTTGTTACTCCATTACTGTATCTAGGTTAATTTAATTCGGTTTTTGGGATTATTATTTTTTTGGGGGGTGGGTATTCCTCCACCCCCCAAAATAATACAAATAATTTTGGCCAAATAAGGATTTGCATTTCTCTTGTTTTGCTGAATTTTGTTAATTTTTTATTAATTTTTTTCTCTCATAGGATTGTTTTACATTATTTTTAAGTTACTTTTATTTATATTTTTGATTTCTAATTTATTTTAAATCCTTGTCGTTTTATGCCTATCCTTAGTAAAATCCACCTTTTCAACATTTTTCCTAACCAGAACCGAATTGAAATCCATCTGTCATAGTTCTATCTTGTATTTTTAATAACCTTTTTTAATATTGATTATGCAAACAGGTATTGTGAATTTCTTTGTAAGAAATTGAGTAGCTAAATTATACTATTTATTCCCATATATTATCTTCTGGAAATATATTCATAATACGTAAAATATAGCATTTTGATGTCATAATATAATTATGTACTTATGAAAAAAGAGATCAGTTGATGCATTTCTCATTTTGTTAAGATTGAAAAAAAAAAACATTTTTAATCTAACTACAAAATGCATTTTCATTCAGTCTAATCTACACAATATATCATATTAAGTCAAGACAATAAAGTAATAGTTTATAATAAAGAATACCTGCAGTGCGGCGATTCTACTAAAAACACATTTTAAAACCTTTTTTTTTATACACACACACACACACACGCACACGCACGTACGTATGTATATATATATATATATATATATATATATATATATATATATATATATATATAGAGAGAGAGAGAGAGAGAGAGAGAGAGAGAGAGATTGGATTGGTTGAATTTAGAAACAATGCTCGATTATGTTTCAATCTTCGATGAATCACATTAGAAAAACTTTGTTTCATATTTGTCAGTTGTGCTTGTGCGAACACCTATAAGTACCCATACGAGGCGTGGCTATTAAATAACGAGACTGACGCTGTAAAACATTTTATTTTTATTTCATAGATTTTTACTTATTATCACCTTCAATATACACCCCTCCTCTATCCCTACAACGCTCCATGCGAATCTTTCATTGTTCGAAACAGTGCTGGAAGTCTTTTTCTGTCTGCTCCTTCAGGACGCGTGCCGCTTTCTCTTTCACAGCTTCAACAGACTCAAATCTTGTTCCTTTTAATGCAGATTTCACCTTAGGAAACAGATAGAAGTCGCACGGTGCAAGATCTGTCGAATAAGGCAGATGGCCTAACACTGGGATGCTGAATTTGGCTAGAAACCTCTTAACAGACAATGCGGAATGATCCGGCGCATTGTCTTGGTGGAGAACCCATGACTTGTCCTTCCACAATTCAGGCCATATCAAGTTGTACAGTTTCAGCAATCGCACGAATACTTATCTTGAACGTCTTCTCGGCCATCTTGAAAATGCTTAAACCACTCAAAAACACGTGCACGCGATAAACATTCATTGCCATACGCTTCTTTCAATAAATTATAAGTTTCAGTAGCGGTTTTTCCAAGTTTCACAACAATTCGTTGCTCTACTGTTACACTTAACATTTTTCCGGCGAAATAAAAAAACAACTCTAATGCTAACGAAGGCTACGGCTGTATTGATTTGTTTACAGAAGCGAGAGGCACTACATTCGAGAAGGCTTCACGATAACAGCTGTTGGTTGCTGGCGTTTGGCGCATGCGCACTTCTTCTGTAGCAGCGTCAGTCTCGTTATTTAATAGCCACACCTCGTATATACTTATGGTTATGTAATAGGTTAACCACCTATTAACCTATATATAGGTGAATCCTGGTGGATTTTTAAAGAAATAATGCAATTAAGGAGTTACTATGCCCTAAACATAACACTTTTAGTTGTTTAGATCACAGCCCTTCTTAATACACGTTAATAATCTCGTACAAAAATGGTACTGTCACCAACATGATTATGAGATTGGGATGTCATGACCCCACTCAAATTTTGTGCTCAATCCGCACCTGAATCTATATGGTAATATAATAAGTATTATAAAATACCTAGGGGTTTATTTTCTTGTTTCTCCCGAAATATAGACTCTTCTGATCTCAGGGGATGTTTCGTAAAACTATTAGTCCTTCCGTGACGAAACAGAAGGAGTGTTCATTAAAAGAGCCTAGTTGGGCGGAATACAATCTTTAGCAGATAAGAGGGGGGGTTATTACAATTTAACCTCAAACGGTTCAGGGTTGTCCCAATTATAAAAGCTCTTCTTCTTTTTCCAGAAGCATTAAGGTATAACAAGACGCTACTGTAATATTGTGTTCCTTTTAGCTTCCTGGGACCACGGGCGTCACTGTCGGGGAGGGGACAGGGGGGACCGTGTCCCCCCAATATTTTGACAGGAGAGGACCCAATGTAAGAAATTAAATAAAAATGCGATCTTACAAATTTATCCGAGTTTAACCAATAAAATTTAAATATAAAATATTAGTTAATTTCAGCAGACTCTATTGTTAAAAGCTAGTCAGGCGTATTGTATATTTTATGAATTATATATTTATTTTTTTCAGCTCGAACTGTTTTGTTTTATTGCTCTACGTTTGTTTTTTAAACTAAGCACCTTGATCCTACTTTCCATCAATTTGATGAAGCTTATAGAAGTTAATGGAAAGCAATGAAATTAGCGGGATCAGGATCAGAAGAAAAACTTGGATAAAATTCAATCGAGAAATTTTATCATTAAGCCTTAACAATTCCCTATTTTAATGTATAACTGAGGCATAAATTGACAAGTTTTAAGAGACTATAATTAACTTTAAAATTCAGCGTTGGAGGATGAATTTAAATGCCCCAACAGTTGTTTTTAGGGGTTATTATTTCAACTTTTAACCCAACCCTATCTAGGAAAATATTGAGCCGTCCCCCTAATAATTTGATGTTGGTGACACCGATACCTGGGACGAATTTAAGATATCTTAATTAGATTTGTTCTAGAATGGGAAAAGATACCGCAAGACTTATCCCACAAAATTAATGACTATACTTCCTACCTAATGAATTGTTTACTCTACTGTCAATTGAGAGGAATCTGTTTCTTAGATCATTAGGCTTTAGACTATAAGGTAGTTTTTCAAATAAGGTTCAGATCTCCCAAGTCAATAATTACACCTCTTCTAGTTTAATGAGTTGGCCCTTCTTTACTTTGTTGAATAGCTGTAAATTTTCTGTTATTTTATGACATCTAAAATGGGCCTAGTTCCAAAATTAAGTAACTTTGTTCTAAATTATCGATGTTATGCTATAGCTATTTGTCATCGTCATCATTCCCTTTTAATAATGTTTTATGCTATTTTATTTTCATACAGTGATGATGAAATGGAAAGCGAGAAGGTTCGGAAGAGAGATGAAGAACTGCGAGAGGGCGAACAGTTCGAAGCCGAAGAGCAGAGGATAGCGGCCCAAGTCCAAGCCGAGGTTTGTTAAAAGTTTTATTTTATTTTGATTGTTTTACTTTCTAATATAATGCAATACAGGTAAACTTCTATGTTAAGGACACAGATAATTTGTCCGTTAAAGAAAAGTGTCCTCTGAAATGTAGTTGAAATATTAATAATAATTAAAAACTTACATTTAAATTATTCATGTTAAAAATTAGCTGAAAAATTGACAAATATGGGGTGGTGTACCCTGTCCCTTTTGGTATTCTTTTATTATTCATTCTTCTAACATGGCCATACTATTTTCATGTAAAAACACACCTTTTTCAGAATGTATTACCTCTCTAATGACACATTCAAGCGCTAAATTAAATAAAACAGGTGAATGGGAATTCCCTTGATTTAACCCTTTAACTGCTACTAACACAGATATGTGCGGTGGGCAGGCGTGGCTCCAGTGCTACTATCACAGATCTGTGATTCTGAACATCTGCTACTTGCACATATTTCTGTGCCGCTGAAACGGCATCTAGCGGTCTCTAAATCAATCTATGGACTCTTTGAATGCCCAGTAGGTAGTGTAGGCATCTCCTTTTCATTCTATGCCAGGTCTGAGCTTTTTATACCTGGTTTTGCCTAGGCACTGTACCTGTTCGAGTCCCTCAGTATAGTTTGTAGTAAACACAAAAATAGAAAATTAACGATGTATTGCTGTGATGTGTGTGAAGTACCTTTGTATTCATTGCCGTGCTTCAAAACATATCACACACAAGAACATTAATAAAAAATAAAAAAATTTAACTCTACCAATGCCGGTCTAAAGTTTCGATATAAAAATGAGGTTGAAATTTTTTTTTTTTAAATCAGAAATGACGAATTAGCGATGAAAAAATAGCAAAAAGAACTCTGCACTGAGCGGTTGCTCAAGCGGCAGCCCCATAGCACCCACTCAGGTCAAGCCTTGGACTGATCCACAGCGAACAGGTTAAACCCGAATGAACTTCAATCCTCTTGGAAAAATGGTCATCGATTCTAACATTATTGAATGTTTAGGTCATACACATGTTTACTAAGTTTACTAACTTTTTTTGTCTTCCCTGCTCGACAAGAATATTATAAAAAAGAACTTGGTCTAGAAATAAATACGGATAAGATGAAATATATAAGGCAGAAATAGGAACGGTTACTTTAATATTGATGTTGGGGGGAACATCTTTAGATATTTAGGGGCGATGATAACTAAGAAAATAGAAATCGAAGAGGAAATCAAGTTTAGATTAAAAGCGGGAAATGCATACTACTTTCTGATAGCGAAATCACTAAGCTCACTCATTCTTTCCCGAAACTTATAAATTCAAATCTAAAAAATCATTATTCTTCCAACAGTGCTTTACGGATGCGAAATGTGGCCGCTGACATTGAGAAATGAGCTATGCCCTAGGATTTTTAAAAATGAAGTAATATGTAAAATATTTGGACCAAACTGAGTGAACCATGCTCTGTAAATATAATTGATGTGGTATCCGTGAGACAAATAAAATGGGGTTGCATAGGGACCAAGCGGTGGGGTCGGCGTTGAACCTTCGGGTTCGCTAAACCTTTTATTATTATTATTATTATTATACTATTTTAGTCTCCTTTCTCTCATTATTTCCAGTATATTTTTTTCCTCCATTTTTTCTGGAATGAATGAGGTCATTCATTTCTTATTTGCTCTATTTTTGAAACTCTAGCCAACCTCTTCAAAATCCATCTCCACAGTCAGGAATCTTTTACTTTGTTATTTTTCAAGCAATATGTCCTTTTCTTATTATAAGTTTTATAATTATTAATAAGTCCTAGTCGAATTTGGAGTCGTCAACCCGATATAAGAATTGGGCATGATAAACAGTTTAATTGAGAAATTAAGTCTTTATCCCTAATCAAAGAAGTATTGATATATAAGATCAAAATCCAAATTTTTATCTTCAAGAGGAGTTAATATATAAATAAGTTTTTTTGTTGGCTGATCATCAATTTTTATTTTAAAAATTCAGTCATAAAAAGTTTTCTTGAGGGACACGGAGAGATTCTTAATGGTCTGCATCTAGGTAGCATCGGGTGAGCAGGATCTCAACTCCTCTTCTTCTTCCTATTTCCTGTTGCCACCAGTGTGGGGGCGACAGCCTTGGGCCGAAGCAAATTTTCCCCATTTATCCCGATCCCGGCTGAGAGCCTTGACCTCCTGCCAAGACTTGCTAGCCGCTCTGCATTGCTCTTCCACGTTTCTCCGCCTTCGGGATTCCAATCCAGCACCATATAGTACGGCAATATATACATACAGTACATGTAATTATAATTATAATTTTTTTTTTTCGCGACTAGTTACCTCTCCCATAGGTAATTAGTCCAAAAATCTTTATTAGGTAAGACTATAGATTGGGGAGGGGGGGCGGGTTAACCCCCCCCCTCCTGGCTACCGCGACCAACGTTTTCAATGCGATCTCTTGTCAGTTTTCGCGAACTAAAATTTTAAAAACCGTAATTAATACGGTTTTTTTTCGCGACTAGTTACCTCTCGACTAGTTACCTCTCGCATAGGTAATTAGTCCAAAAATCTTTATTAGGTAAGACTATAGATTGGGGAGGGGGGGCGGGTTAACCCCCCCCCCTCCTGGCTACCGCGACCAACGTTTTCAATGCGATCTCTTGTCAGTTTTCGCGAACTAAAATTTTAAAAACCGTAATTAATACGGCTTTTTTTTCGCGACTAGTTACCTCTCGCATAGGTAATTAGTCCAAAAATCTTTATTAGGTAAGACTATAGATAAGGGCGGGGGGGAGGGTTTTCCCCGACCCCACCAGGAACCACCACCGTCGCCAACTAGTTGGCCCCGCGGGCGCGTTAGCTCTCGCACTCGTTAATTTTCATTAACTAATTACTATGGGTTTTTTTTTTCCTAGCTAATTACCTCTCGCAAAGGTAAATATTCAAAAAGTCCTTATTATGTGGTGAAGCGGCGGGTGGGGTTTTACCCCCCCCCCCCCCTCCTGGCTACCGCGACCAACGTTTTCAATGCGATATACTAACTAATAACTAGCCTGTGACCGATCCACTCCATTTTCTTTTTTGTATCTCTTCCTCTTCAGACTGCTGTCTGGCTATGCTCTATAGTTCCTCGTTTTTAACCATACCCTGCCATCTCACGCCAAGGATACGTCTTAGGCATCAGTTGATGAAAACTTGAAGCTGCTTCATGATTCTAACCGTGCTTTTCCTGGTCTCAAAGCCGTATAGTAAGACAGCCTTTACACAGAGATTTGAAGATTTTGATCTTTGTGGACCTGGTATAGTTATTTACATCACTAGTACAGAAAATGACTTTTTACAGTACGAGGTCTGGTTTGACGAGCCCGGCGCAGCCGAGTTCGGTAATTAGACCGAGTACTGTAGAGACACTTTCTGTACAACTGATGTCAATTATTTTACACTATATTGAAAAATAAAATGAAATATATTATAAGAATTTTATTTTGAGTAACATTTAATTAAAAGTGTAAGGTTAATAAATAATGAATGAAAATCATATGGTAGGAGCTATTGATGACTCGTATAAAATCCACATATTTATATTTATATTAAATGTACAATTAGTAATTTTACTAATATTGTATCCTTCAAATGGTAATTGAATGTCATGTTTGGAGTTAGTAAGCTTTTTAAGAGTTTTATTAACATGCGTTTCCTTTACTGTACTAGTACAGTAAAGAAAACCCATGTTTCCTTTACACAACTAGTAGTGTAATGGATCACTTTCTAGGCTAGCTAAAAGTCTAGAAAGAAATAATTTCATAAGCAGTATAATGTAAATATTTTTGTTTTTCCAAACGGCGTACAGTTGAACGAAGGCCGCATTTGCTTTCCTTGATAGAGTCTTCACTTCCTCTTCCACTCCACCTTCTGTTTCAACAATGCTTCCAAGGTACATGCACACGTACTAACCTCTTAAGTGCACGCTCTAACCTGCTCGCAACGTGACCACCCACTTAAAGGACCTCTTGGGACAACGCATTAAGCCTCATATCTTTGGTCTTCTCGGCGTTTATTTTGAGCCCTGCTTGCTTTCTTACTGCTTCCAGATTCTTCAACTTGGCCATCATGTCTCATGTTTCGGCTCCTCGGGTGTTCAATGCAGTAAAAGTTCTTAAACAAAGATTATTCAATTATTCTATTGGGGAATGAATTAGTGCATAGTATTTTGAATTTTTAGTTTAATAGCTCTTTTGTACTAGCTTAGTGATGAGAGAGAAAGTTCATAATCCTATTGCTGCATTATTTTTTACATATTTCTTTCAGATGCACTGCCATGCTTATTTTTAAGTTGAGAAGGAAATTATGTGATCCTGATTACGCATGTATAGGCGAAAATCTGACTTAAAAATTAAATATTAATGTGCCTTTGAAAGCTGTTTTAGGCCTTTTTTACATAATTTAACTTTATTCTTCAGCATGCCTATAAATATAAAAATTTCTTTGCTTCAGGAGGAGGAAGGTGTGAGGTATGAGTCTGAGTGGAGCGAGGAAGAGGCGGCCAGCGAGCCCCTTCTCGCCGACCGGGAGAGCACCGGCTACACGACTGACGACCCAGCCCTCGAGAACATCAGCGTTCTCCACGAGCATGGGCTCACTGACGCTGAGGGTGCCCTCTCCGACGTGAACTCTGTCTTCGAGGCCGGCTGCCAGGATGACGGGGACAACACGTCTCTCTCTTCTCGTGCCTCCTCTAGGCTGCAAGACAGTGACGCTGGTCTCTCCCTCGACAGCCTCTCTCACCTCTACGACTCAGACACCTGTCATCCGGCCTATCCTAGGTTTGCGCTACTTTTTCGATATTTATTAACAGTATCTATAAATGAACTACTTCTTGGTGAATCGCTAAGATCTAATAGTAGTTATGACACTTACTGAAAATAATAGAATTTAATACAATTTACAAAATATTTCTTGGAATAGCGATCCGTTTATTAAATTTATTGCTTGTAAAGTAAGTACACACTTATATTACACTAGCTAGGGTGCCCGGCTTCGCTCCGGTAGTTGTGGGGTAGTTTTAATAATAGAAAAACTTTAAAATTAAAGGAAACATAGAACAAAATTTACACTTTCTTGAAACTTCAGTTTTATCTTGGTATCAATAATAAGATTCGAGATCTGCTGAGTTCGCCCAAATAAAACCCTATATCCTTTATAGACGGGTGAAAATGGTGAATGAACAATTAATTTTAATGCAACTTTGTCGAGTTATGCACCGATTTTGATGGTTTCTGTGATTCTGAATCCTATAAGCCCACTCCAAGCAGTCAGCAGATAATAAGTTATTAGATTATAGTTGAAAAATCTATTAGTTAAAAAAATTATATTTCGAGTACAACTTATACTGTGACTATTAGATCTAGAAGAATAGAAACTACCGAAAACTCATAGAAACTTTTTTTTAAGACCTTTTTTCCATTTCAACCTCCTTTAAGATATCCCCCCGTAATTTGAGCGGACTCTGCAGAGCTCGAATCTTACTACTATTACAAAGTGGAAACTAAAATATCATGAAGGCACAATTTTTTCACCATATTTCTTTTTATCCTGAACTCTGAGGGATGATAAAATCTTATTGAAAAAATACTGTAATTGGATTTAGCCATTTTATCAACAGGAATGCTCCTCATACATAGTAATCAAACTTCTTTTTCATAATTACATACAATAAGAACACTTCAATTTTTTTATTCAGTCAATTTATCTCTTTTTTTTTATGTCTATTTTTATTCGCTCACCGTGCTACTAAGAAAGGTTCACTCATATTGCATTAAATTTACTTAAGTATATATTATATGTTAATTAAATGTAATTTGTTTATTATTAATTAATTTTGTAAGGAATCCAGATGGTTTTCTAATTTATTGCAGAGATGTAAAATCATAATTTTATTTTGAAAGCAAAGGATAAACTAATTATTTTCGCTTGATTTTTTAATAATTTAAAAAGAACAGCTGAAAAAATATATAACCTTTACAAACTGAACTGGATGAATGAACAATAAACATTGAGTGAAACGCACCCTAGCGCTTTCTGGTAGTCTGGAACTGGAACTAAATTTTTTATTCATAAATTCGTATGTCATTTTCAGGTAGGCTAATTAAATGGTGCGAGAGGCTTAAAATTCCAGTCCTTTTACCTTCAATTTTACACCCTTAAGAAAAAAACTGAAACCTTCTTCCCCGTTAGGGGTTATATAGCTACACCCTGACATAACTTTCTTCATCGTACGTTGAGTCGTTTTTGAGCCTTATCGGCACTTACATTGTACACTTTGCTTCATAGTATATAATGATTAAAACATATAATTTAGAGATGGGGAATAGTCAACTGTTAATCTTTATGATAGGTTGAGTGATAGTCAGGATTTTTAGTTAAACATTTTTTTATTTTGAAATGCCAACATTTCGATCTCTACATGTGGATCTTCATCAGGGCTAAAAGAAGACAAATATATGAGTATCTATATGTTAGAAGGTGACAATTAAATAAATACTTTACAAATAATGATAATTGTATAAAAGATGGTAAGCATTATACATGAATATTTAAATAAGTAGCTAGTAGTTTTTTGGCTGCCTCTCCGAACCATTCTCATTCACATTTATTGGTTATAGTTATTTACATCACTAGTACAGAAAGCAGCTTTTTACAGTACGAGGCCTGGTTTGACGAGCGAGGCGCAGCCGAGTACTGTAGGGACACTTTCTACACAAGTGATGTAAATTATTTTACATTATACTGAAAAATGAAATAAAATACATCATAAGAATTATATTTTGGGTAACATTTAATAAAATGTGTAAGGTTAACAAATCTGGAATCCAGGGCAATGAAAAAGCTGATGACCTAGCAAGAAAAGGCTCAGCCAAAAGACCCATCACCCCTGAACCGGTAATTGGCATAAGCTTAAGCTATGCCAAAAGAAGGATAGGGGAAATCTAATGGTGCAATTAAAAAACGGAATTGGAATGACAAAACACAGTATCACTCCAAATTCTTTTTAAAAGGCTACTCTGTCAAAAGAGGTGACATTCTACTGAACTTGGACAGCGATCTATACAGGACACTGTAAACTTAACAAACATATGCACAGGCTCAAACTCGCAGACTCACCTATCTGCAGATTCTGTGGCTAGGAGGATGAGACAGCTTATCACAAAATAAGCTGGTGTGAACGACTTGTTAGGCTAAGATTCAGCATCTTTGGCGAGGTAAACTTACCTGACCCAAGCACTAATGAACTGGTCAACCCAACTGGTTTGCTAAAATTTACTGATGCTCTAAATATAGCAATTTAAAACTCAGACAAGTTAGGCGCACAATAGACCCAGGAGGTCGCAGTGCACATGGCCACACAAAAAAAAAAAAAAAAAAAGGTTACCAAATAATGAATGAAAATCATATGTTAGGAGCTATTGATGAATTGTAAAAAATCTACATATTTATATTTCTATTAAATGTACAATTAGTATTATTACTAATATTGAATCCTTCAAATGGTAATTGAATGTCACGTTTGGAGTTAGTATACTTTTTATAATTCATATTATATAACGGATCATCTCTAAATAGATCATCAACTTTTGTTTATTCCTGTAGTTTATTATATTCAAATTCACATCTGTTTTGGGAATATTCACATCACCAACTTCAGATATATTTTAATTAAAGTGATGAAAAGGTTAGTAAGCTTTTTAAGAGTTTTATTAACATGTTTTTTCTTTAATGTACTAGTACAGTAAAGAAAACCCATGTTTCCTTTACACAACTAGTAGTGTAATGGATCACTTTCTAGGCTAGCTAACTGTCTAGAAAGAAATTCTTTCATAAGCAGTATAATGTAAAAGTATTTTCTAATGGTATTTCTGTTATCCGTCCATTCGCTTAACCATCACGTCTCTGGTCCCGACAGTGACGGTTAATCGAACCGTACAATAAAAATAAAATAAAACATTAAAGCTGTCATTTTACTGTTTCAGGTTCAACAATTTCAACCGAAGAGCCAGGGATGCCTCTACTGACATGTCTAACCTCGCGAACATCCGCAGTATGTCGGAGAGCATCACGAGGAACTTTGGCCAGCCGGAGCTGACGGAAACAGATTCGGATCTCTAGCTAACATTGGAATGTAACAACAACCCGTATAGGCGACTGTTTCGCTAGCGGTTGAACTGCCCGCTCCGAGGAGCGAATTTAAACTAAATTTTTCTGAAAAGATAATTTACCTTCCTTCGTAGAATGAATTTTATCCTTTTTATCTTGCCTCCTTGTTCAAGATTAGGAAGCATGCATTTTGTTATGGATAGTCACCAACTTTATTAAATTAAAGAAGGCCTATAAGTTTACTATTATCCGTAACGGTATTTAATATTATTAAAATTAATTATTTACTACATCGAATTTGCTACCCCGTTGTTGATGATTAAAGCTTTTTAAACATAAAATCAAAAAATTATTTTAAATAACCGGTACTTAAATTGGATACTTATTACGCACTACCTATTTATTTTTTAAAATAATCAATTTTTTGCAATATTTGTTGTTTTATCGAATTAGTTACTATATATTTAATATTTTATATTGGTGCTTTTTATTGTGTAAATATGAGTTTATTATCTCCTACCGTGTAAATATATATTTATATGAAAATTATATTTAAAGAGAGAATTTAGCGTTGCTCAGAGAACAGGCCTTGTTGAGTGTTGTTCATATTGTTAGATAATAAAATATTATATTGACGCAATTTCTGCGTTATTTGATGAAATGTATTATAATATATATTATAGGCATATGATTAAAATTGTATTTGTAATATAAATGCACAGATTTGTAGTTTATATGAGTTTATGTTATTTGAGTATATATGAGAAATATATATATATAAATATACAGTCACATTATTAAAATGTATTTATGGAAAAATAATTGGTTCAAGCATGTAAATTCTGTTTTAACAACTACGTTAGGAAGACTGTGCAATCGTTTGTAATCAGCTGTGTTTGTAAGCGTTTATGCTACATTGACAAAATTTTTAACTCAGAGCTGATTATGAATTATTAAAAGATTTTATTGATATTAGATAGCAATAGAATTTTATTACTAATTTATAGATTTGTTTAGACTTGTGGTTTTCATTTATTTGTCTCATTGACTGTTATTTTGTAATTTTGATAGACTCTTGAAAACTAAAATAAGGGGTCACATATTTCACTATTTGTCTAAAAAAAAAAAAAAAAGGCCTAATTTTTATTTTCTTAACAATTTTACACGAATTGTTTTTATTTTAATATTTTGTATTGTTTATTTGTTCCTGTACTGACCCAATATGAATTTTATGGATTATATTTTACATTGCACTTGCTTTTTTAAAAAAATTTGAATCGGTTGTTATTGCCGATTCACATTAGTCACAGTTTTCAGTTTTTTAATTTGTACAAATATTATTAACAGTACTTATTTTATAGTTATAATAGATATTTATAATTTATTTTATTTTTTGTTAAGTAAGTAAACATTTAAGTTGTAAATTATGGATGGACCTTAATTTGAAGAAGTTCTGCTTTCACACTGACTATTAGTATAATTGGAAAAATATAGATTAAGATCTGATCTTATTTAATATGTTTACAAAATTACGACACAGATTATGCTTGGTAAATTAAAAAAAAATATATTATTAAAAAAAATTGTGCCAAATGCTGTATATTTATAAATGTTTTTAAATTTTTTTACAAAATTGAATTGTTTTTAAAAAATTTTACAAAATTGAATTGTTTTATTAGTGTTTGATGTATTTTATTATTATTTAAATAATGCCTCCATCTTATCATTCATTAGATAGATACACTTTTGCTGAAGAATTACAAATCTTTTCTTGAATATATTCTTTTGCGGTTAATTTTTAAAATTAAAATAGCTAATCATTTTAAGTTCCATAACATGGTCCATTCATATCGCTAGAGGAACGAGGAGCATGAAACGCTTACAGTGTGATGGTACCTTGACTGACTCCAACGGCATCTATTAATGGTAATAACAACTACTATACCTCTCTTCTCAATTACAGTAATTAGTCAAAACTTTTAATAAAAAATTTCGATAAAGATAGGAGATATTCTTCAGGTTTTATCTTCGAATTGGATTAAATAATTATATATATGTATTAGGTAAAAGTTAATGTAGAATAAATGTTTTTGCAAATAAATATGCTAAGTATATCGTTGTTTCGTAATGTAAATCTTCAACTTAATATATTGAGACTGTTTTTTGTGTCTTTTAAACTATAGAAAGGATGTTATACCATTTAACACTGAAATTCAACTTAGGAAACAGTTGCATCAAACACAACAGAAATACTTATCACTTGAAATAAACTGTGTTATTTTTTATAAATCTAATTTTATTTTATTCCTGTTCCTATAATTTAAATATTTAGTTGTAATGTATATTTGTGATGCTCAGGTATAAAAAAAAAATCTGGTGTGATGCGCGCAACACACAACTTTTACTTACTAACATACTTAGGTTAGAAATTGATGTGTTTTGATAAATATTTAAACAACTCAACTTCAGACATTTTTTTACTTTTTTTTTGTCTCCGTAAGTTATAAGTGTCATAATTTGTACTGTAAAACTTGAAAGTTCTCAGTACTTTTCGATTCATTACTTATAAACTATGGTCTGTCATTAAAGGGGTGCGTACAGCGCATGTGTGGGCTCAACATGTTTTATGAGTTGTAGGAAAACATTTCTTCTTTTCTCTGAGCATAAGACAGTTATTTTCTCAATATAAACAAAATCAAAGGTACTTCATAGGAAAAAAAAAACTTTCCTTCATGATCTAAATATTTTCCTTGACTGCATATTTCATTTGTAGGTAAAAGACAGTAAAAATATCATGCATATTTTCCATCAGTCAGTTTCATCATATTTAGGTATGTTCATTTTTTTTTTAAGTGAATTTTTTATTTCGAAGGTATACAGATGTGGGTTGAGATTATGAAACAAACTACCGTTCCATTCACTTACCTCATCCAAAATCTAAAATCATTATTTTTATGATGCTTCTTATTTTGTGTTTATGACGACAAATTGGACACATAATCCACTAACCCTATGATTCGCAAATTTGGCGAGATCGGTGGGATTGGGGATCAGTGAAGAGAATGGATTGACTTGATGGATTGACCGGTATATGTGCTTAGTGGCTCAAGTGGCAAGAGCACCGTACTAGTGATACGCAAATCCCGGCCAACACCAATCTTTTCTCTTCTTATAAAAAATAATTAATTTTAATGCTGAGTATAAATATGTGCTAAAATGTTAGTTACCTCAGACAATTGAATCTCTTCCCGCCCAGTTTTTTTAGCTGATTTTTGCAGGTTAAATGCTATCAATGGTTTGATGGTTTTAAAGTAATTTTTGAAAAGTAATATTAATATATAATATTCAAAGTGTTAGATTAAATTAAAATGAACAAAGCATAGGATATTCTACTAATTGATAAGAATAAACAAACCATTCGAAGTTGTTTTGCCATTTGCAAAACGTAAGTTCCTTGCCACACACACACATACATAATGAATCTAAACCATTATTCAAAATTTGAAAGAGAAATCAACTTCAACTATAAGTAACTTCTTGAATTACGAAATGCGACATCAATTGATGCAGTTTCTCAAAAGATTTAGATAATTTACAAAGCAGGGTTTAATTTATCATATTGATGGTATTTAATAGTTTAGGTTTCTTGTTCTATTAACCATCAACATCTAAAGTAAAATTAAAATCCAATTTCATTCTTATCATTAAGCTCAGCACACTAGTGACCTAATTGTCTTTTACGTCATCTGACAAATTGGTAAAAGAATCATTTATTTCAGCAGGCTTATACTTAGACACAGCATTTAAAGAGCTATCCTCAAACTCTACTCTCTTATGATCTAAGCCTTGACTTAAATAATACTCATGTAAGCGGAACAAGATTGCGTTCCTGCCAGTAGAATCCAAATCCAGCTCCGCTTCTAAAAGTTCTCCAAACCATTTACTTAGCCATTTTTTGTTCTTTAGCAACACACCTGACACCAGTTACAGGAAGCAGTGACTATCCAGAAGTTCTAGGCGTATGTTGCGAGGATGGTAATACTGGCTTATCCAGCAGCCCCAGAAGTTTGCTGGAGTGTTCAGCGGTCCAAGCTTTTGTCTATGGCATGCGAGACTAGGATCTTCAGAGAGCGGTGCGTCTCACTCTTCCAAAATTTTTGGTGGAGAGCCTATCAACAGTATTGGAGCATGAGACGGCTACTAAGACTTCACATGGCTGTGTGCGAGCCATAAACAATATTGAAGGGGAGCATTAGTCTGAGAATGACAGATTGGCTCAACAAGAAGCGAGGGCTGTCGTTTTAAAAGATTAAAAAGCATCCTGGAAAAATGGGGTCAGGCGTTCACAACATTCATTAAAAGATGGGGAAAGGTAAGAACCAATCATCACGCCGCTGAGCCAGGATAAAGCTCCCAACTTTTTATGGTAAGTTGTCCTGGTCTTATCACCTTAACCCTTTCATTCATGGCTCCAGACGAGATATCTCGCGAAACATAGTCGGTCCCCACACGCTAATGACGAGATAACTCATCAAAGGCTACCGGTCCCCACACGCTCATAACGAGATATCTTGCAAATGGTTTTTCACTTATTTATCGTTCTCAGCTTCACAAGAGATAAGTTGTGGTGACTGAGGCACATCCTAGCGGATCCACAGAGACTTAATCCCTAATAAAACTATAAAATTAAATATAAAAGTATTTTAAAAAAATCTGGTGCGTGCGCGCAACACACAACTTTCACTTACCAACTTACTTAAATTAGAAATTAATGCATTTTGTTAATTGCCACTTCTCAAATGAACAGAACATTTTTAATTATAACGCATTGGTTTGTCATTAAAGGCGTACGGTGCATGCGTGAGCTCAAGGTGTTTTATGAGTTGACGGAATATTTTTCTTTTTTTCTCCTGTATATGTTTACTTGATTTTCTTCATATATCATATTTAGCGTTTCTAATTTTTAGGCGTGATGAGAGACAGTTAATTTCTCAATATAAACTAAAACAAAGGTACTTTATAGGAAAACAAAAAAGGCCCCTTCCCCAACTAAGCCCCCTCAGAACATTTTAATAATGATAAAGCTTACCTGATATTAAATAGCAACTAATTTTCATGAAACATAACGAATTTGATAAAAATCGTTAAAGCCGTTTTTGAGATAATCGATCAAAAAGGTAAAAATTGGAAAAAAATTATGAAATAAAGTGCCCCCTCCGTTTCACCAATTTTGATGAAATTTTTACAGTCATATCTCGGGCATATACATACATCAAATACCAAGTTTGATCAAAATCGTTAAAACCGTTTTTTAGTAAATAAAAAAAAAACCTGAAAATGATACAAAATTGATTAAGTAAAGTCCCCCTTCCGGTTGATAAATTTTGATGAAATTTTTACAGTCATATCTGGGGCATATCAATAGATCAAATACTCAGTTTTACCAAAATCGTTAGAGCTGTTTTTTAGAAAATCGAAAAAGACTTAAAAAGTTATTAAATAAAGTACCCCCTCCCTTTGAGCAATTTTGATGAAATTTTTGCTGTCACATCGCGGGCATATACATACACCAAATACCCAATTTCATGTTCGCAAGGCTTATAGTTTTTGAGCTAGTCTGTTCACACACACACACACACACACACACACACAGACACACACACACACACACACAGACCATTTTGCGGGACTTGGTCATTTGGACTCAGGGGACCCCAAAACGTGTTTTTCCGTTGAAAACCGGAAGTCGAAATTTTTCACGATCGCAATACTTCCACTTACTATATATTTCATATAGAGGTAAGTGAAAGTAAAAATATAACATTAATTTTTTTTTAATAATATTAAATTATTAAAAGAATGTCAAATTAAAATAAAAAATCTGGTGCGTGCGCGCAACACACAACTTTCACTTACCAACTAACTTAGATTAGAAATTGACGTGTTTTGCTAAATATCATTTCCCAAAGTCAGACATTTTTCTACATTCATATCTTATTTTTGTTATCGTTAAAGCCGTTTTTGAGTAAATAAAAAAACCCCGTGAAAATGATACAAAATTTATTAAGTAAAGTCCCCCCTCCCGTAGATCAATTTTTATGAAATTTTTACAGTCATATCTCGGGCATATAAATACATCAAATACCAAGTTTGATCAAAATCTTTAAAACCGTTTTTGAGTAAATAAAAAAAAACACGTGAAAATGATACAAAATTTATTTAGTAAAGTCCCCCCTCCGGTTGATCAATTGCGATGAAATGTTGGTTATCACATCTTTGGCATATAAATACATCAAATACCAAGTTTGATCAAAATCTTTAAAACCGTTTTTGAGTAAATAAAAAAAAACATGTGAAAATGATACAAAATTTATTAAGTAAAGTCCCCCCTCCGGTTGATCAATTTTGATGAAATTTTTACAGTCATATTTCAGGTATATAAATAGATCAAATACTCAGTTTAATCAAAATCGTTAGAGCCGTTTTTGAGAAAATCGAAAAAAACTTAAAAAGTTATTAAACAAAGTACCCCCTCCCTTTGAGCAATTTTGATGAAATTTTTGCTGTCACATCGCGGGCATATACATACACCAAATACCCAATTTCAGGTTCGCACGGTTTATAGTTATTGAGCTAGTCTGTTCACACACACACACACACACACACAGACACACACACACACACACACACACACACACACACACACACACACACACACACACAGACCATTTCGCGGGACTTGGTTATTTTGACTCAGGGGACCCCAAAACGTGTATTTCCGTTGAAAACCGGAAGTCGAAAATTTTCACGATCGCAATACTTCCACTTACTATATATTACATATATAGGTAAGTGAAAGTAAAAAATCTGGTGCGTGCGCGCAGCACACAACTTTCACTTACCAACTTACTTAGATTAGAAATTGACGTGTTTTGCTGAATATCATTTCCCAAAGTCACACATTTTTCTACATTCATATCTTATTTTTGTTAATCGTTAAAACCGTTTTTTAGTAAATAAAAAAAACCCGTGAAAATGATACAAAATTTATTAAGTAAAGTCCCCCCTCCCGTTGATCAATTTTGATGAAATTTTTAGTCATATCTCGGGCATATAAATACATCAAATACCAAGTTTGATCAAAATCGTTAAAACCGTTTTTGAGTAAATAAAAAAAAACACGTGAAAATGATACAAAATTTATTAAGTAAAGTCCCACCTCCGGTTGATCAATTGTGATAAAATGTTGGTTATCACATTTTTGGCATATAAATACATCAAATACCAAGTTTGATCAAAATCGTTAAAACCGTTTTTGAGTAAATAAACAAAACACTTGAAAATGATACAAAATTTATTAAGTAAAGTCCCCCCTCCGGTTAATCAATTTTGATGAAACTTTTACAGTCATATCTCGGGCATATAAATAGATCAAATACTCAGTTTAATCAAAATCGTTAGAGCCGTTTTTGAGAAAATCGAAAAAAACTTAAAAAGTTATTAAATAAAGTACCCCCTCCCTTTGAGCAATTTTGATGAAATTTTTGCTGTCACATCGCGGGTGTATAAATACACTAAATACCCAATTCCAGGTTCGCACGGTTTATAGTTTTTGAGCTAGTCTGTTCACACACACACACAGACACACACACACAGACCATTTCGCGGGACTTGGTTAATTTGACTCAGGGGACACCAAAACGTGTATTTCCGTTGAAAACCAGAAGTCGAAATTTTTCACGATCGCAATACTTCCACTTACTATATATTTCATATATAGGTAAGTGAAAGTAAAAAATTCATAACTCTGCCGGTGGCGGTCCAAAGCCCGCATCTAAAAAGACGATAGGGAAGTTTTTTATCCATCTAAACATTGGTAAATTATTCAAAAATTACTTTAAATTAAAAAAAATATTACTTATTAAAAATGAATAAAATTAAAAAAAAATTTATATAAAGTATTAACATTATTATATTATTGTTCATTATTACCTTCTTATATAACGTAATCTCTTATTTCAATCGGTAATCTAGTATTTGAATTTATTGAAATAATGATAAAGGTATTATAGAATCATAAAAAAATAAATAAATAGACGGTGAAGGTTATGAGGAGTTGAAGCAGTTAGCGGGAGAGTGGCCTGCAGGCCTTAGCGTGGGGAGTGAAATGCTTGCAGACCCGCTCAGCGCCTCAGTGCAACTCTCGTTCCGAGTACTTAGCGCTTAAAGGGTTAAACAGTTCAAAGCTGCAGCCAGTGCTAATGGGTGGTCTCCTAGGGATGAGGCAGTTACCCTTAGGTGGCCCTCAGAGGCGAGGCTCTAGATGTTCTTCAAACTCTGAACGCCGACGAGCCCTACGATTTTAACAAGTAAGCCGGCTTGAGATTTGGTTTAGTCACGCCCGCCTCGAACAAGGAAACATATCGCAGTTGAAGAGTAGTAAAACAGAAGGCAGTGAGATTATGCAAGAGTTCGAGGCATACGTTGCGAGGAACATCTGCCCAATCTTGAAGGTGACTTCAACAGATTAATAGCAGCTAATTTGACCCTAAACGCCAAGAAGTGACATCTTTTCCAGACAAAGGTCACCTATTTGGGACACATCGTCAGTGGAGAAGATGTAGCGGTCGACCCACCGAATATTCAGATAGTCCAGTACTGACCCACCCCTGCCAATAAACAAAAAAAAAAAACCTGTATCACTACAACCACTGAAGTATCTTGGGTTCAGAACTATGTAAGGAAGTAATGTTTCTAGACCAGCGGTCGTGCAAAGAGCTGATTTGACGTTTTTCACGCTCAGCCGCCGGATTTACCCCCTTAATCTTTCAATTAAGAATACCCACTTTATAGAGTTTGCCCCAGGAGGGTCTCTCGGACCACGAGACGAACTGTGGCAGAATATATGATATATAATATCGAATATACAGATTCGAACTCGGGACCTTGAGAACAGCAACTCAATTCCTTAACATTGAGCTACCCTGCTCCCTCGCCAATAAACAGAAGCTTTGAAGTTCCCCGGACCTTTGTACCTACCAGTGCCGATAATTAATAGTTTTAAACTAATGAAATACAAAAACATTAATCACTAACAACAAGACTCGAGTACCGGAAGCTTCTGACTACTTCCAAACAGTGATTTCCATTATGTAAGTCAGTAGTTGTAGTTTAGCTGAAAGTTAAGCTCGTTTGAGTAGGCAAACCAGAACAGAACTTTCCGACTACGTCATTGGCTGCACGACCCGCGGACAGATGTGAAGAATCTCATTGAATATTTTATAATATTTAAATATCGGTGTCTTTAAAGCATCAAATTTCAGCATTTAAAAACAGCTGTGCTTTTTTTTTTCTCCACAAATCCCCCACGTTCATTCACGGAAATCAGACTTCTATTATATATAAAAAAAAAAAAAAAATGTCGGACAGGGAATTCCTGTTGGTGTTGCTAATTTTGAAAGAAACTAGGTGATTATTTCTTCATACTCATGAAGTATAAACAATTATATTATTATGCACATTCTTCATTCATTATCTACGTAATATATTATTACGCAAAGGATTGTAAAAAATAAGTTAATTTACTAGGTTTTTTCAAGATAAAAATATCTCTTGAGTTTTCATCTAAAGTTTGACTCTGAAATCTTGTGCCTAGCAAACAAAGGGAAGAAGTGACGCAAGTGGAAGGTATTTTGTTACCGACATGACATTCTTTTTTATATCAAAATTAAATACTTCGTTACTTCAGAGTTATTTCTAATAAGTTAAGGATAAGGGTGAAATCACAATATACAAAAAGAATAGGATGCACATAAAAAAAAAAAAAAAAAGGAAACACCTTTGAAAACAGTGAAGTTGTAAATCTTAGGAGAACTAGATGGTCTGGATATAAAAATAAATACATTTTTATTTTAGCTAATTAAACGAAAAAAAAAATCAGGAAATTACTAAAAACTGAGCCACAAGTTTTGGAAGGTGAACTCGTATTTGTTTGTTACGAGCTCTCTGTTTCAAATTTATAACCTTAAACTGTCATCAGTTGTTATCTAATCTTTATTGGGTCTCTTACCATTTGTTGTGACACCTATTTTAGCTACACAGGGGACGGATCAAGACATTATTACAAGTTATGGAGTGGCTTTTTGGTTCTATTAAAAAAACTCCAAAGCCTGAAGTTTATGTGTCTAATGTGGTGGAAGGTGATTTCAATATAGTGTCTTCATCCCAGGCACCAGCAAGACCTCCATACCCACTTTATCCAACCATACCATCAACATCTACTAGCTATACTCCAACACCATACCCAACCACTTATGGAGCAGGATATGCTCCTCAACAACCGCACTATAGTCAACAATATCCAAGGCCACCTTATGCTCAACCAACTTCTTCTGCTGTGCCTGTTAACAAACCAGTCAATCCTCTAGATTCTATTCCGTTTAAAATCTCATCTTCTCTCGACACTGGGAGTTTGCCTATCAGTGAGTACCAATTGAAATCTATCAAGAGTCAGCTTGATAGTGTTTCAAATAGACTCGACTCAGATTCGTATAAATATACATTCGAACTCGAAAGGTCAGTTCTTAGTGAAGCAAATTATTAATAAGCTCACAAGTTCCTATGTATGGCTCATTATTGCACATTACAATAAATAGGGACTGTTACAAATTGTCTATGTATTATCTAAAATTATATTTTGATATTGAAATGTAAAAATTGTTTTCTATGTTACTCGTACCATCAGCTGTCTTGTTCAATTTTGATTTCTAGTTGTAATACGTAAAGTTTTTTTCTAAAATTATTTATTTTTTAATTCTCTAATATTATATTTTTTGTATGTATATAACTACATTTTATTACGCTAATATTAATTTTCTTTAATATTTGTATAGTATTGTTTGAATTTTGTATAAATTCAAGTATTATAAATAAATAGATAAAGAATATTTTATCTTTATTTGCAATTAGAAAAACCTCGATTATGTTAAAATTTGTATTTGTTATTGATGTGATTATATATGGCACAAATGCAACCAGGTTAAGGTCTGGCCACACATGTCCGCACCGGATCCGCACCGTAGCAATAATACAGGTTATGTTCAGAATATTTTTAATTTAACTTACATATTACCTTTAGTTATGCCTAAAGTTCAAGCCACACATGTCAGACACAGGCCACTTTAGGCAAAACTAAAGGTAATATGTAAGTTAAATTAAAAATATTCTGAACATAACCTGTATTATTGCTACGGTGCGGACATGTGTGGCCAGACCCTTATCTGAAGTGTGTAGATAATCCACTAAATTAGTCTTCAATATTAATTCAGGAGCTAAAAGAAATGCAAAGTTCTGTTTGTATAGTGGATGTGCGGATTGATTTCTTGTGTTTTATCAAACTTTAATGCCATTATTATTGTTTGAGATTTCTGATGAAACACTTTTAGATTTTGTAATCATTGTTTACGTTTGTTACAAGTGCCATGTATTTAATTAATATCCTTGAAAGAACTGGATAGTATGTATTGAAGGAAATATAATAAAAAATGTTTTTGTTTTTTTAAATTTTCAATTCATCCTTCTTTTTTTACCAATATGGAAACATTTATGGTATTTAACTTCAATGAGGTAGAAATATTATTTTAATTAAGGGAAATTTCATTGGTTTTTATTCTTTTTTTTCATTTCCCAAGGTAATTTAATATAACTTCATTATTCTTTATCAATCAACATGGAAACATTTATGGTATTTATTTTCAACATGGTAGTAATATTGTTTTTAACTACGTTTTATTGGGCTACTATTAATTTTCTTTAATAGTTGTATAGTATTGTTTGAATTTTGTATAAATTCAAGCTATAAAGAATATTTAATATTTGTTTGCTGTTAGAAAAACTTTGACAATGTTAAAATCTTAATTTGTTATTGATGTGATTAAATTGACACAAATTAAATAATTTAATTTAATGAAATTTCATCGGTTTTTAATTTTTTAAATTACTAAATGCCTATTCTATTTCCAAAGTTAATTTATTAATATATTAACTTTATATTTATTTTCCCACCAATATGGAAACATTTATAGTAATTAACTTCAGTTAGGTAGAAAAATTATTTTAATTTAATCAAATTTCATTGGCTTTTATTTATTTTTTAATGATTAAATAAATATTTCTATTTGTTTACTATATTATAATTTTATATTCTTGTTAGGAGGAATGTGGTATTTCATTGTCAAATATTATATAAACTGGTGAAAAAAAAAAAAAAATATATATATATATATATATATATATATATATATATATATATATATATATGGAATTATGTAACCAGATATTGGCAAACTAATGTTATTCATTCTTCAGCGTATTGGTTATTAATTCCAAGTCAAAATCTTAGTGTTGATTTTAAATCATAATTTTATCCAGCAATAATGGTTAATACTTTGTTCGAAATTTTCAATTCAGAGATTTATTTGTAGCATTATAATTGGTCAAAACGAAACTTTTAAATTATTTACATCTGTATAAATAACTATCTGAATACAATTTTAAAAGCCCGTGGAAGACATTTCATATAAGAATGTATTTATTTATTTTTATTAAAATAAAATAACTAATTAATTAAAATTACTTTTTTACTTAGTCGATTCATAACACTAAATCTTGATGAGTGTATTAATTTCTATGTACAGTCATTATTTCAGTGTTTGTTATTTATTTTGTATACCTAAAAATTTTATTCTGGCCAGTTGTGCCATCAATATTTTTGAAGGTGGCCCTTTTTTTAGGGGTTATGAATTTTTGGTAAAACCCTTAAGTTGTGTGTTCCGAAACCGTATTTGGAGGAAGTTTCAAATCAGGGAAAAAGTTAAAATATGTAACAGACCTTTGCAAGTGTAATTGTTAACAACTTTGTAGTTGTTAACCAATGGCATTTTTCAAGTAGAATTAAGGTCTGGCCACACATGTCCGCACCGGATCCGCACCGCAGCAATAATATAGGTTATGTTCAGAATATTTTTAATTTAACTTACATATTACCTTTAGTTATGCCTAATGATCAGGCCACACATGTCAGACATTAGCTAATTAGCAGAACATGCCATTGCCCACAACCATTCCTTCGACTTTGAGAACCCCTCCATATTAGCAACTGTATCTAACCACGACAAACGTCTCCTCTCAGAATCCATTTTCATCCATCTAGAAACAAATAACCCGGTAAATCACAAAACAGATAAAGAGATAATTTCATCCACTTATTCTAACATCTTCCGCATCCTCAAATCCTAGTTTTGATTTCATAGGTACCTGCAATTATCTCTGTACCTCTTGTACTATTATTATTTTTTGTATTGTATGCTTCTTTCTGTATATTTTCCAAATTTGTATGAATTTTTACATTATGTATTATCTCATTTTTATGTTATTATTCAGTCCAGACACAACTATTTGTATACAGCACCATACATTTTGTTAGTTTTTAAATATTTTTGTTCACTCAGTTGTCATGTGCCTTCACTTCAAAAGCGTTGGATTTCCCCGCCATAAACCTTAGAAGTCGGCAAACTAACCCCCTACCACTACCTCTCACCTTATTTTTACCTTTAGTCTTAGTATCCACCTGGACTCAGTAGGTAAATATCAGATTCTATTTTATCTTGTTAACCAGCCTCTTATTTTAATATTCATGTATACACCATCTTTTATATTATTATCAGTTCTGTAATGTATCCATTTATTGTCACCCTCTAGCATAGATACTCATATATTTGTTTTCTTTTAGCCCTGATGAAGATCCACAAGTTGGATCGAAACGTTGGCTTACCATAATAAATATCATTGTAACTGAAAATCCTGACCATCATTTAACCTATCGTAATTGAAGAACAGTTGACCATCTCTCATCTCTAAATTAAAAATATTCTGAACATAACCTATATTATTGCTGCGGTGGGGACATGTGTGGCCAGATCCTTAATCAGTAAACTTCAATGTCTGACACCCCTCATGTAACAAATAAATACATTCACCAGACTTATGAAGACAAAAAAGAATAAGAATAAAACGGCTTGGAAAACTTCGAGTATGTCGATAGAAAATTATATTTTTTTTTTTTAAGACTGCAGCTTGCAGAGGTTCATTTGCATTGTTATTATCAAAATTTACCTAAATATCTTAATATGTACTTTTACTAAAATTATTATATTAGAACAAAGAACTATGTTTTTGCCTATTCACACCTTTCCTTAGTAGGAAAAAACTAAAAATCATTGATTCATATTAATATTACTTTATTATACTTACGTATTGACTACAATTGGAAAGAAAATTTGTACTCACATCTATGTAAGTTATAATATACTAAAAGTAAAGTTAAAAGTTAAAAAAGGTTGGAAATTCGTGGAGATAGGTCATATTAAGTACATCTAATATATACAGTATATGTTGTATTTATAAAAGAAATTCTTTTCATATTTCATGAAAATGGCTACTTTCTTCTAAAAGTCACCAAATGGTGAAAAAAATATTTCATTAAATTTTACAAATGGAGGCAATTTCAATAGTCAGTATTGTTTCCTTTTGCTCTGAGTTAGGCCTGCTCATTTTCAAAAATGTCCATTTATGAAATATTTAATGATGTCTTTCTTTAAATACATTGGTGGGACATTCACTCAACAATATTCTTTGCCCTACATTTAAGCTTTAGGGTTTTTTTTCATGTTAATGAGCCTCCATCCCTCAGAGCTATTGTTTGATGACGTTTTTCTTTCTGAACATTTCTGCTCATAAGGAAAAAACTCACAATAGTACAGGTTAATTTTTAAAAGACTTAATCTTGAGTGGAGACCTTGTACTTACCGATGATTGAAGAAAGCATGGGTAATTTAGTACTATGGTAGCATCCATATGCTGCTTCTGGCATGGCCAATATATAAGGGGCTGCAGCCCCCCCCCCCTCAGGTAAATTTTTGTTATTTAAAGATAGAGTTTAATTTTAATAAAAATAATGGAGTGCTGAATAAGAAGAATTTTAGTTGTGGGGAAGGAACGCAAGGGTAAAAGAGCTAATATCAGGATCCAGGGAAAGCTTTGGGGTCTACAGTCCCCCCTTTACAACCGGCTGGATCCGCCATAGGGCTAATATTGTATCGTTTAGTGAGACCTTGATCTCAACTGATTAGGATTATTTACCCTTTTGGGATTATTGGCCTCTGAAAAGGTAACGTGACTAGCGGGAGTCGAAAGCTGGGTTCTAATAAGGCTGATCAAACCCCTTAACAAAAAAAAAAAAAAAAAAAAGGATGGGAGTAAGCTTATATTTCAAACACGTAAACTCCTGGAATAGGACACTCCAAGAAGCAGCATAGCAATAACTTTACCGGTAATTTTTACCGAAAGATGTAATTTCTCCTATCTAGTTAAAAAAACGCATTTGTTCATGAAAATATTAATTTTTGATCAATCCTTAATAAATTGATTTTAGAATTGTATTATAACGAAATGTATTTTTTTTAACATCGCATGTTAATTTATTGAAATACTAGCTGTATATACCGGTTTCACCCGGAGAATTTCTTAAATTTTTTATATCTATAAAATCTATAAAGTGAGACTTTTATCGACTCAAACGGTCGATTTCGTAAAAACCGATGCAAAGTTAACCAATTTAAGTTATACAATTTTAATATCGACAGGTGTTCGCACCTGGTATCAAAGAACGACTGAGCGAAATTTGGAGAATTTAGGACAAACGGTAGGGATTTTTATAAAGAACAAACATAATTTCATCTTTATTTCCCGGTTTCACCTGGGGAATTTCATTTTTACAATGTAAAGCGAGATCATTACGATTTTTATAACAATAAAGAATATCAGCTGAAGATCGGCTAAGGTTATGCAGTTTTAATATGGACAGGTGTTCGCACCTGGTTTGGATTTCTATAAAGAACAAACAGAATTTCATCTTTATTTACATAAATTATAGCTGCATATCTTCGTTTCACCCGGGGAATTTCATTTTTCTAATGAAACGGCCGATTTCGTTAAGAACCATTGTAAAGCGAGATCATTACGATTTGTACAACCACAAAGAATATCAGCTGAAGATCGGCTGAAGTTATGCAATTTTAATATGGACAGGTGTTCGCACCTGGTATCAATGAACCACTGAGCGAAATTTGGAGAATTTAGGACAAACGGTATGGATTTCTATAAAGAACAAACAAACAGAATTTCATCTTTATTTATATAGATGATGTTTTTTGCGTCTGCCTTTAGTTTTGGTAATTGTGAAATAATATTGTGTTTTGCCGTTTCTTTTTATAGATGCCTTTACACTCAACGAACTTTACACTCGAACAGCCTTCACGAAGGTTGTTCGGGTGTTCTAGGTACTTTCTCTGTTCGCTTGTGTTCGGGGGTAGCGTTAGTGTCACTTTTTACATGGGATTTTCCCAAGTGACAGGAGTTGTTTATGATACTAGTGCGCCGTTGAAATTCGTCTCGTTTTTTTTTTTTCAGATGATATAAAATATATTGATAATGGAGATTTTTTCTTCATCAGAAGCTAGCCCTGGGTGTGGCAGCCATATTTGTTCGCCGGTTTGGCAAGGTTCAGGGGAGAACCTGTTCCAGGGTGAGGTTCGTAAAGTGTAAAGGCACCATATAGGTAGTGATGGGCATAACAGTGAAATTTCGAGAACAGGTTATCCAGTAACTGTTATCGACTGATAACAGGTTCCTATAACAGGTGATTTTAGTAACATATGCTACTCTACCTATTATTGGCTTTGTTTTAGTAGCGGATCTAGAAATTTTCTGAGGGGGCGCATTTTTTTTAATTCTTGGATCATAAAGGATCCCGTAGTTTATGAAGTAAATAAGTCTTAATTTTATTAAAAACTTCCAATCGATTTCGGAATTACTGATAATTCTAAAAATGGTATGAAAGCCGAGGGCGATGATTTCAAAAGTCGGAGAACATATTTCATATATTCATGTGTATGTCGGATTCCATATTTATCATAATTCTCATTTACAATTAGTAAACTTATTTAATTAATCACTACTTTAGCGTTTACATTATTCGGAGCTCTAAGGCTTAACATTGCGCTAATTACTGTGAAATAATTTCAAAATAAAGAGTATAAATTTTGAATTTTAAGTTATTGGATGTGTCATTCAGAAGAGTCAAATAATAGCTATTACATCATTAAAACAGTGAGGGAATAACATTTTCTTTCAGAGTGTTAGAACAACCAGCGATAACACCTGTTGCCCAATCACTCCTCTACATTGTAATAATAGCTAGCGATAACAGCTGCTGCCCAATCACTCCTCGCACTGTTATAACAGCCAGCGATAACAACAGTTGCCCGATCACTATTACCCAATCACTCTTCCAGACCACTGTTACCCAATCACTCTTTTAGCCTGTAATAACGCTCTCTCCTGTTATCGCGCCTGCGCAAGTGATAGGTTGCTCAATAATGAAGGAGTGATTTCAATAACGTCGGTATACTGGTAACAGGTTATTCCAATCACTGTTATTTTATAATAATAGGTGATTTAAGGCTGTTATGTTATTTAGACCCCACCACTACATATAGGGTTCAGATGGCGACCATGTGCTCGACTTATTCAACGTAAAACATGTAGTCCAATCCTTCATCCATCAAAGATAAGGTATTGTGATAAGTAAATATTGAATAATCTTCTACACCTGAAAGATCACCTTGTTCTGAAATCTTTAACTCTTCATCTAAATTTTGGAGACATCTACTAATTTTTTTTTCCAGAAAAATACGGATCTGCTGTCGAAAAGTTCTATTTCGAAGTAGATGTTTAACACACACACACAAACACAGACCATTTCGCGGGACTTGGTCATATATAGGTAAGAAATTTGAAGTAAATATAACTTCTCTTTCATAATCTCTACATAATTTATTTATATCCTCATACAGAATGGAGTAGAAGAAAAAATAAACTTTATTGTGAGACGAGATCCCTTAGAAATTAACTGACCAGAACAAAATCATAATTACCAAATAATTAAGTATTAGTGGATAATGAAAGATAAGATTTACATAAAAAACAATAGTAAATATTTATAAAAAATTAGAAGTATAAAAAATATTGAATAATATATTCATTAGTTAAATAAATTAAAATAATTTCTAATAAAAATAAAGAAGAGATTAATGAAAATTTATTTCATAATGATATTATGTTGTTAAAATCGTATAAGAGGATTTTAAGTGGCATTGTACACGCAATGATTTTGAGCCTAATATAACAAGCTTCTACAAGCTTAGAGCTTAGCCAGACCTCTTATAACATGATTTTAAACATCACGATAAGTTATTATTTTAAGCATTGGATCTCTCAGACTAAATAGTAACTTCAATGTAATTATAAGCTTTACCGGAATCAGATGGAAATATGTAGTTATTTTAAGAAAATTCTGTGTGCAAATTCTTTCGTCTACTGGTCTTTTCTCCATGCACTCATTTTATCACAATATTTTTTACTATGATTTTTGATAAATCAAATTTTTTTGTTTCTAAATCTATTTCCGAATGAGGTTCTGAGCTTGAATTCCATAAATCTAACATACTTTCACAAAAAAAGCCCCTGCCTTCGGAAAACTGCGGCACAGAAACTGCTGTTCAATGTGCGCGGGTACCTGTGCGACGCAGTTTTTTTTTCGTGCCGCCTGCTCTGCTCTGCTCTACGTCGCCTGCGTGGCACAGTTCAATGTGCGCCTTACCTAACAGCTTTTTTTTTTTTTTTTTTTTATCTCATATAAAAAGAAAATAATCCATGATTTCTACAAATAAATATTTTATTATTTTAAATAATTTATTTTTGAAGAGAAAAGATCTGGCTCCGCCGGGAATCGAACCCGGGTCTTCCGCGTGACATGCGCGGTATGCTAACCATTACACCACGGATTCGCTTCCAAACGGCACCAAATCCTTCCTCTTCACTGACACCTAAATAAATTAATTAAAATAAATTATTTAAAATAATTTAAAAACAAGGGTGGTTATCCACAATAATGATTAAATTAATATTAAATATTTTATTCCATGACCTTAGATGATACCTTCCTTTGTTTTTCTTTTTTATATCTTATTCATTTTGAAGACTAATTTTTAAAGAAATAGATAAAAATGTGTAGTTATTGTCTCATAATTAATTGTGTGTAGCCGTTGGGCAAAATCACATTGATTATGTCGAAGAAGTCTCTGAATCTTTTGTTAGAGCCTCTTTGGCAATCGGACTATTCACCTCTTTGTCGAATGCTTTGCTTTATAGAGGAATCGTTAAAAACATTAACTTTGAATATTATATTTATATTCATTGAAAAAAAAATCGGAACTTATTTTGTAGTTTTAGAGAAATATTCGCAAGCCAAGTTTATAAGAACGGTTTTATAATTTTGATAAGCAAAAGAGAACCTCTCGCGGAGTTAGCCGGCTTGTCTAAAGTTTGTTTGTGTCTGATAAGTTTATATATGTCTCCCAAGTGCGCCAAGTTGTTTCTTTGCTATCCTAACTTCTGTTAGCAATATTGATTTAGAATTTATTTATGAAAAATCGGACAGTATATTATTTTTATCATGGAACTTCCAGCAGCTCCACAAGGTAAAAATTTAGAATGTTTTATGAGGTTATACTGTGTACTCTTAAAATTCTAACATTCATTTTTGCTCATAGATATAGAACTAAGGAATATTATAGACAAACTGGCCCAGTTTGTTGCTCGCAATGGCCCCGAGTTCGAGCAAATGACTAAAAATAAACAAAAAGGCAATCCTAAGTTTGGTTTTCTCTTTGGAGGAGAATATTTTAATTATTACCAATATAAAGTCACTACTGAACAAGCCAGTTAGTATTTGAAATTCCTTTTTTTTTATTTTTGTATATTTTGGTATCATATAATAAAAAAAAAAAATTGAAGTATTGAAGGTAAAAGAAAACAGAGATGTTGGAAATACTACGATGAACTCGAATCCAGTTTTGAATTCTACTCCAAATTCTAATGCATCAGCTATCAGTGCATTATTGATGAATGCAGTACAGGGAATAGCATCACAGAATAATGTTCAAAATGTTATAAATAATGTGGCCACTCAAGGTAAGATTTTCCTTCTAAATAAGTTAGGATAGACTATTTCCTTGTCAAATATACTATCTAGAATATTTTTGATATACATTTAGTAAACGTTTTGGTATGCTTACATTCTTTTGATCCCATGCAAGTTTTCTTGATTCATTTATCAATTAAATATCAATCCACTAAGTTGCTTCCTAGCATTTTTTTTTGCAATAATTATTTTCATTCAGTCTGTATTGACAATTCTTTCTCAGTTTGTTTGGTACTCTTCTCCTGGCCTGTATATGGCAGATAAGTTTTTAGTCTAAGTGTGGATTGATCATGGGGTTACAAATCGAGCTCATACAAACTGCGTTCACTTTTTAAGAAAAACTTAAATGTTTAAGGACGATATTTTTTATTGTGTCTTGAAAAAATAACGAGCTCTGTGGTGCAGTGGTTAGCATACCGCGCATGTCACGCGGAAGACCGGGGTTCGACTCCTGGCGAAGCCAAATCTTTTCTCTTCAAAAATAAATTATTTAAAATATTTAATTTAATTATTATAAAAATAAATAGTTTAAGTTAGCATTAGATCAGTTGTAATTGAAAAAGGTTGATGTTTAAGGAGTATATTTTATGGTAACATAGCACTATAGTTCAATGATAAAAACTTGACAGTTTTACTATTAAATAATCAATTGTTAAATATTAGTTAAGTATATTTACTATTTTCCTAGTTCTACCCTAATTTGTCTACTTGCTGAAATATGACTTATGGAATATGATACTATTTCTGTTTTACTTTTGGGCATGGCTAATATGATGCTGTTTAGTTTAGCACCAATCTTTATTGAAAAGGACCTGTTTAAGGGTTTATTTATCCATGAATCGAAAGCTAGGATATGGTAAAGTTGTTCAAAGCCCTCTTACCTAAAAAGGATGCTATAGGAGTTTCTTATGTTAAAGTCGCATAACTTTTTAAAATAGGCCACCCCTTGATACATAGTGGAAACGAATAATTTCAATGACAACATGCTTATAAATATATATATTGCAGGTGCTGCAGCTGTCAATTTGCTTTCGCAATGGTTAGTGCAGGCGGCTCCTCTTCAGCCGACCTTGGAGTCCATCGCTCGGGAGCAGGCCGCCTTACAAGAACAGACCCACCAATCTCAGCAAAACCTCAATGCGCAGCACCTAGTTCTTATTCAGCAGCAAGAAGCACAAGTATTTCTTTTTGTCTTATTACTTTAATTTATGATTTTAAGTATATTTATTTAAAATGACCTTAATCTTAATAACTAATATGACTTATAGAATGATTAATGGTCAGGATTTTCAGTTAAACATAGTGACAATAATTTAACCGTGACAATAATATCAGAGAGATGTTGCGATGTTTAACTGAAAATCCTGACTATAAATCTTCCTGTTGTAAAGAAAAACAGTTGACTATTGAACACCTGTGATATGACTTATGCTTCATTTACTTGTTGACAATTTTTGTTTTGGTAAAATTGTCTAGACCATGTGAAAACGCTACATTCTGACAGTGAACCTGTTAATATTTAGAAAAATCTGGTGCGTGCGCGCAACACACAACTTTCACTTACCAACTTACTTAGATTAGAAATTTACGTGTTTTGCTAATTATCATTTCCCAAAGTCACACATTTTTCTACATTCATATCTTATTTTTGTTAATCGTTAAAGCCGTTTTTGAGTAAATAAAAAAACCCGTGAAAATGATACAAAATTTATTAAGTAAAGTCCCCCCTCCCGTAGATCAATTTTGATGAAATTTTTAGTCATATCTCGGGCATATAAATACATCAAATACCAAGTTTGATCAAAATCGTTAAAACCGTTTTTGAGTAAATAAAAAAAACATGTGAAAATGGTACAAAATTTATTAAGTAAAGTCCCCCCTCCCGTAGATCAATTTTGATGAAATTTTTACAGTCACATCTCGGGCATATAAATACATCAAATACCAAGTTTGATCAAAATCGTTAAAACCGTTTTTGAGTAAATAAAAAAAACACGTGAAAATGATACAAAATTTATTAAGTAAAGTCCCCCCTCCGGTTAATCAATTTTGATGAAATTTTTACAGTCATATTTCGGGCATATAAATCGATCAAATACTCAGTTTAATCAAAATTGTTAGAGCCGTTTTTGAGAAAATCGAAAAAAACATAAAACGTTATTATGTTGTACACACACACACACACAGACCATTTCGCGGGACTTGGTTATTTCGACTCAGGGTGTCCCAAAACGTGTATTTCCGTTGAAAACCGGAAGTCGAAAATTTTCACGATCGCAATACTTCCACTTACTATATATTTCATATATAGGTAAGTGAAAGTAAAAAAAAAAAAGGGTATTTTGAGTTAGTTAAAAGCTAAAAAGATGTTTACGGAGTCCTTCAGACTGCGTTATGGCTGAATGTGTTTATCTATTCCAGGACTTCTTGCCGTAATATGATTGTGGTAAATTATTTCTGATTTCAGGTAGATGAAGCGATCAGAAAGGCCGAGAGTGACAAACTGACGAGGGAAGCTGACGAGCTAGGAATTAACCTTACGGATCTGGATAATGTCTTGCAGCCGATAACTGATACCTGCACTAAGGATTCCATCTCTAACGGGAAAGCTTGGATTCTTCAAAGAGCCACTTCCAAGTCTGTCAACGATCTGCTGGCCAGATATCTGCTTCACAAGTATTTAAAACCCACTGTGATAATAAATAGATCTGTATTTATGACTTTTAACTCCGTACAACTAAGAGTTTCTCATAAAATTATACTTTTGGAACAGCAAAAGTAATCCAGCAACATGGACGATAAAGATTGCTTAAAAGGAACTACCTATTAAAAGTTTTATATATTTGTTGTCATTAAGGTTGAAAAAACATAAGGCTATAATTATCTGTTCCCAAACAATTCATTAGCTTTCTTCCTTATTATCCTCTGCCTTACCACAATAAATGAGGATCAATATTCACTCTACTGTATTTCTCCTGGAACAAAAATATATCCCAGATCATTATATAATCCATATCTATCCTGAAACAACTCCAAAGATTCCGTGACTCTATTCCCCTAAATGCCAGGTAGCTCCTAGTATTCTCCCTTTTATTTATTTTATTTTTTCCCAATTCATTTATGGCTACTGGGTGCAGGGCTATCCACTGGGCACAAGATAAGATTAAAAAAGGAAGGAACATATGAATTGTTTCAAATGACCCGAATTATGTTTTATGTTATACGAGGGTCATTCAAATATAAACCGGAATTTTGTTCATTTGATGTTCGTATTTACGCGGGCAGCGCGGTGCAGCGGGGAATCATAGGTGGGGGTATGGAGAGGGGATAGACATGCACAAGGAGGTCTCAGTCACGTCCACCACTTCTGTATCGCCATGACTGAACAAGAAGTACCAGTGTCTGTTGCGCAACGCATTATTATTCGTTTTCTCGCTAACGAAGGTGTAAAACTGAGTGAGATTTTGACGAGACTTCAAGCACAGTTCGGTGATGATACACTGAGTAAAACCCAAGTGTTTGATTGGGCCAAAAAAGTTCGGGATGGTCGTGATAGAGTCGAAAATGAAAGTCATAAACGGCGTCCGGCGACCAGTGTCAATGAAGAAAATATTCAGGCCGTGCGTGAGCTTGTGGAAGGCGATCGGCGCATGCAGCTTACTACTGCCAGCTGCTGGATGACGCAAAAAAAGCTTATCGAAACAAACAACGCCAACAACCGATTCGTGATGTCCTTCTTCTGCACGATAACGCACGGCCCCACACAGCAGCTCTAACTCGTGATAAACTGGACAGTTTACAATGGCAATCTCTTGAACATCCCCCATACAGTCCGGACTTGTCCCCATGTGACTACCATTTGTTTGGTCCACTGAAAGAAGCATTAGGAGGGGAAAGATTTGAAGACGACGATGCCGTCGAAATATACGTGAGCAATTGGTTACTGGTGCAGCCATCTTCTTTTTTTTACGGTGGGATCAGAAAGCTTCCTATCCGATGGAGAAAGTGTATTTCTGTTGAAGGAAACTATGTAGAAAAATAACATAATTTTTTTGTAATTTTATTTATCACCAATAAATTTTAATAAAAAAATTCTGGTTTATATTTGAATGACCCTCGTATGTTGAGTACGTGTACTGTATTAAGTATGTGTTGTATTTCCTAATGTGTTTGCCCACTCGGCCATTTAACATATTGTGGGCCAAACTGTTGTGTGCAAATACATTCGTGGGCAGCTTTAAAAAGTAGTTCATTATTTGCACATAGGTTTTTGAAAATACGTAAATTATTGTTGTTATAATGAAGTTGTACTGAAGTTATGATGCCCTTATTAATCTTAATCTTCCTCATTTGGAGTAAGTATGAGTAAGTAGTTTAATATTTTTTTTTAATTTGGTATTTCAAAGTGTCACGGGCTAGACAAAATCTTAGAGTGGGCCGTTTGTTGACCATATACGGCTTAAAGGTTTGTATGTAAATTCAAGCCTTGGTTGAGGTGTTTCTCAGAAATCTCCTTGGAAACCTTACAAATCTGAGAGTGTTTAAAATATGTGTCTTTGGTATTTTTTTATAATATTTTAAAATTATATTCAATTATTTTTTGTAAACTTTATATTTCAAATGTTTTTTGAGAGTTAAAATGGCTCTTGAATGGTTGAACTCTGCTTGATCAGTTTTAATTAATAAATAAAATTAAAATTACTATTAATAAATCAAATAATACTTTAAACAATATTATATTTTAAAATTAAATGAAAACAATTTCTTTTTTAGGGTCCTTGAACCGGACAAGACGTTTAACCACAAGCTACATATCATCTACCTCGTTAACGACATCCTCCATCACTGGTTTGTATGCATTAATCTATTGTACTTAGCTATATCCAATATTGTTACTGTTAAGGTCTGGCCACACATGTCCGCACCGGATCCGCACCGTAGCAATAATACAGGTTATGTTCAGAATATTTTTAATTTAACTTATATTACCTTTAGTTATGCCTAAAGTTCAAGCCACACATGTCAGACACAGGCCACTTTAGGCATAACTAAAGGTAATATGTAAGTTAAATTAAAAATATTCTGAACATAACCTGTATTATTGCTACGGTGCGGATCCGGTGCGGACATATGTGGCCAGACCCTAAAACTGTGTTATATTAAAAAATACAGAATTTGGGATTTGGTTTCACTTTAAAAACGCACTTCCTAATTATGGATGAGATGGCAAAAAACAATCTATAAATTCATACTAATGAACCGTTCAGATTCTTCCAGAAACAATTAATAATTACAATTTAGTTTTAATTTTTCAAATAATGAAATCATTATCTCTTACAGAGCTTTAACCATTTCATATCTCGCAAATAAAATTCAGACCCCCCAAGCTAACGACGAGATAACTCTTCGCCGGCTAAAATCAGATTTTATACCTAAATTATTGAAATAAGTGGCTTTTAAAAGGGACATTCTTGGAAAATGTGGCATTCTGTTAGAATGTTTGTAATGACCGTTATAATTCACAACTGTAACCGTTCTAGGCAATTCCAGAACTTGAATAATGTTAAAGAAATAAACATTGTGGGGTTTAATGTCCCAATATGTTTTTCATTATTAATAGTTCGTTATTATAAATATGGTGTATTTTAAAAACATAAAACAATTGATATCAAAAATATAGAATTATATAATTAAAATTAAAATGCTTTTTGCCCCAGTCTGGAGTATACAACACTCTTAATGTTTTATTTTATTTTTCGTTTGTTTTTTAAACAATTGTAGATGCTCATATTAATAAGATATACATTTTTCAGTGTTCGGAAACATACAGAAGAGTTCAAGATAGCTTTGGAACAGGTTGTCGTTCCGATGTTCTGCAACGCTTCCCTCGGGGTCAACGAGGAACAGCAAGCTAAATTGAATAAAGTAAATTATTTTTTCTATAAATGAATCTTTATACTTTAAATTTAAATTAATAATAAAATTAACTCTTTTTTTTTTTTTTTATGATTCTGTTAGCTGCTTACCATTTGGGAAACAAAGAACCATTACTTTTCGGATGAGATCGTGTCTCAACTTCACGACCCTGTCGTCTCTTGGACACGTTACAAGTCAGAAAGAGCAGCAGAACATAGAGAAATCATCGACCGACTCACAGCTGATACTAAATCTGCTTTCTTGAATTTTCAATCGCAGCATCTCGCCTTTGTGTCGCACACCATGAGGCAAATACAGGTATGCTCTTTTTAATTTATTATTTATCCAAATATTATATAACAATTGAGTTTGCCTCAGCCAAGGATGGCCAGGTTTATTAATGATAAATATTTCATTGTAATAAAATATATTATTGTGTCATTTACTCCATTGTAGACCCTGGAACAACAGAAACAGCAGCTGGAAGCTATGCAGAAACAGCAGCAGCAAATCCAGCAGCAGCAGCAACTGCAACAACAACAGCAATTGCAACAAACTCCTCTCCCGCCCCAGCAACCCGGCCCTCTCTTCGCTCAAGCCAACCAGCCGCCGCCTCCTGACTTGATCCCTCCATCTCAGGGTAAGTTTATATATAATAATATATCGTGATATATTATAGTATAATATAATGTATATATATACTCAGTGTATATAATTGGGATTCCCAAAAATAGGATATTCCCAGATTATAATATTTTAATTGAAAAGGAAAATGATGGCAGACTTTATTTTTGGTTGGTTCTGAAATTTAATGATTCAGCTTGTTAGCATTTTGTTTATTTGAATGTGCCTTACATTATATAGGGGAGAGCGGGGTTGGTTGGCAACAGTTTTCACTTTTTTGATTGTTGAGTCGTTCCTGTTAGTATAATCCCAGTGGGGCTGATACCACTGTAAACTCCAAGTATTTTTTTCACAACATAATATTTAATACTAAGATCATAGAAAATTGAAGAATTCGTCAATCCAGAGTATGCCAATTAACCCCATACGTGGGGTAGGTAGGCCTAGAAGGTGGAGTTCTTTAGCCATCTCATTCAAGTACTGCCTGACACATATTATTGTTATTAATAGCTGCACTATAAAGGTATAATAATTTTGAATCGGTTTTTAACAGCTTTTAAGGGAAAATAGAATGACAATAGAAGAAGATAGAAGTTTAGACTGTCGTCACTTTTTGCATAAGATAAATTGCTCTCATCTTCCTCGCTGGAACTAAAGACAATTGGTAGTTTCACCTTTGATTATGTTTACCTTGCTTTTGTGAATTGCTACTGCATAAAAAAAAAAGTTGAAGAGAGCCAACTAACGCCACAGGAGAGATCATATGAAAGATGACAGCCGGGGCAGGGGAGAACAATCAAACAAGAAACTGGTTAGTTGAAAGGATAGATTTTTCAAAGGAGTTTGGGGCTATGTGAACAGAATCGGAGTCAAATGTTTTTCCATGCCTTTAAACCAACTTTACTGAAAATATAAAAATTTACTTACACGTAAAATCAATTAATGAAGCATACTCTTATCTACACTGTCAGCATCGGATTGAAAACTCAGGACAAGACTCCCGAGGTCGAGCGGGTCACATGGTACAATGGTGGGGCCTTCACAACAGGTATGACGGAAACTATATGTCAATGGCCAACCTACCCCCTATGCCAACCAACCCCGCTCTCCCCTATATATAAATTGAAAACTTGTGTCAGCTTCCTGGCTGATAAGCTGGTATATATATTTCCCTGAATCATTCTTCTTGGAGTGGCCTTATGAATTAGCTCATGGTGATAGAGATGACACAAGAAAGAAAAAAAAAAAACTATGTTGCATGCTGATAGACGATGCAAGGTCCCCCATTAGACTCTCTAGGCAAGATGCTACTTGCACATCGTAGAGTAATCAAAAGGGCGATGAAACAAGGCGCAACATTTAAATTTAAAGGAAAATGGTTAAATTTAAACACTCAGGTTAGGTTCTCAAAAATGTGACAAGTCGAAGTCTTACTTTTATAAATGAATATATTTAAGTGTACCTACTAAAGCTTGAAGCCGATAAACTACTCATGGCGACATAGAACTTTGCGTAATAACATTTCAGAAGCAAAATGACAACTGACAACAAATGCTGTATAGAGAGAATCCTATGAATACAAAAAAATAAAAAGATTGTGTAGGGATTCCTTGAAAATTTCTTGTGCAACACATTTAAAACACTTTTCAACTCGGTCTAAATCAAATTCCAGAAAATTAGGGCTTATTCTATAGGAAGACAAGTTTCCTTTGTTCAGTCCCCTATTGTGTTAATGGGGTTTAGACCATATTTGTTTTTTGTTTATTTTAATCTTCATAATTTGTATTGTGCCTGTCGCAGTTGAATGACATTCAACAAAATCTATTTTGTATAAAATTACTTCTGGCGTGTTCAGGTATGAAGAAAGATAATGGCATTTCTTCCTAGTCTTTATTCAGGAATGGAGATCTTTCATGCAACTCAATGTAAACTTATAAAAATTACTGCCAATCTATTTTAAGGATCGGAATAGGAAGTACAATTCTGACGTAATAAGCTAGCTGTTTTCCATCAAGTAAGGATGAGTATCGATTTATCAGAATTATCATTATTGATAGAAAATTCTGATGTTTGATATGTGTTGTGAGAAAAAAAATTGATGGTTTGAAACATTTGTGTTTTGTTTTTTTCTGATAGGGCAAAATAAGAATGAAAATATGATAAACAATTAGAGATTGAGGGATGGGATCTACATAAAAAATGCTGGTTATTCTTGTTTTGTTACTAAAAAAACATTTTAATTAAAGGTTATGAGGAATTCCGCCTATTTACCCCACCTAGGTTTTTGATTTTTTTTTTTCAGTGAATTTCCCCGATTTATCTCTGGCAATGATTATTAAAATATGAATAATCAAAATGACTAAAAAAGCGATGTTTTTTTTTTTTTTTTTTTTTTTTTTTTAAGATGTAGAGTAACTGTACCAATAGTTGACAATTTAATAATAAAAAAAAAATATAGTATTGACACTGTTCACCAATATGTTGATGTTAAGATAATCTTTGTTATGAATTTAGTTAAACCAATCCCTCTAGAAAACTGGGAATACAATATCCTATGGTCTACATTTACGGTTTTTATACAAAATGATTTCTCAGAAACTTCTAAAATGAACCAATAGTTGACACATGCATTAATATTTGATTTCCTATGATTTTTAATAGGTAATAAGGACTACAACAAAAGTTAATATTTTTTTTATTTATAAACTAGTAAATTCGCAATGGAAATAGAATAAAATTTCCACAATTTAATTATTTTATACACAAAAAGCTTAAATGAGACAAAAAAAAAATTATTTTAAATAATTTATTTTTGAAGAGAAAAGATTTGGCTCCGCCGGGAATCGAACCCGGGTCTTCCGCGTGACATGCGCGGTATGCTTATCCATTACACCACGGAGTCGCTTCCAAACGGTGCCAAATCCTTCCTCTTCACTGACACCTCTCCCAACAATCTTTTTGGAGCGTTTGGAAGCGCACCGTTTGGAAGCGACTCCGTGGTGTAATGGATAAGCATCCCGCGCATGTCACGCGGAAGACCTGGGTTCGATTCCCGGCGGAGCCAAATCTTTTCTCTTCAAAAATAAATTATTTAAAATAATTTAAAAACAAGAGTTGTCATCCACAATAATGATTAAATTAATTTTAAAATATATATATATATATTTAAATAAAAAATGAGATCACCCAGTTAAGTAAGTATGATAAATAGATTTTAGTAATGGCCAAAGTTTCGTTTCTATTGTTGGGTTTGCCCAATTTTCGACTCTCAATGATGAACTTCACTCTTCCAATGCCATTTTAGACAATTAAAGATGGCCACATTCATTGGTTGGATGAAATGTGTAGCATTTTGATAGAGTGCGACTAATCGCAAGTATCCCATGTTCTTTGCAGAACCGGAAACTGGGGAGAGTCAGATGAGACGTTGTCCACATAGGAATAGGATTATTAGCTATGA